>OY821519.1:107674263-109059263 GCA_963682025.1 Cordilura impudica
AATAATAATAATAATAATAATAATAATAATAATAATAATAATAATAATAATAATAATAATAATAATAATAATAATAATAATAATAATAATAATAATAATAATAATAATAATAATAATAATAATAATAATAATAATAATAATAATAATAATAATAATAATAATAATAATAATAATAATAATAATAATAATAATAATAATAATAATAATAATAATAATAATAATAATAATAATAATAATAATAATAATAATAATAATAATAATAATAATAATAATAATAATAATAATAATAATAATAATAATAATAATAATAATAATAATAATAATAATAATAATAATAATAATAATAATAATAATAATAATAATAATAATAATAATAATAATAATAATAATAATAATAATAATAATAATAATAATAATAATAATAATAATAATAATAATAATAATAATAATAATAATAATAATAATAATAATAATAATAATAATAATAATAATAATAATAATAATAATAATAATAATAATAATAATAATAATAATAATAATAATAATAATAATAATAATAATAATAATAATAATAATAATAATAATAATAATAATAATAATAATAATAATAATAATAATAATAATAATAATAATAATAATAATAATAATAATAATAATAATAATAATAATAATAATAATAATAATAATAATAATAATAATAATAATAATAATAATAATAATAATAATAATAATAATAATAATAATAATAATAATAATAATAATAATAATAATAATAATAATAATAATAATAATAATAATAATAATAATAATAATAATAATAATAATAATAATAATAATAATAATAATAATAATAATAATAATAATAATAATAATAATAATAATAATAATAATAATAATAATAATAATAATAATAATAATAATAATAATAATAATAATAATAATAATAATAATAATAATAATAATAATAATAATAATAATAATAATAATAATAATAATAATAATAATAATAATAATAATAATAATAATAATAATAATAATAATAATAATAATAATAATAATAATAATAATAATAATAATAATAATAATAATAATAATAATAATAATAATAATAATAATAATAATAATAATAATAATAATAATAATAATAATAATAATAATAATAATAATAATAATAATAATAATAATAATAATAATAATAATAATAATAATAATAATAATAATAATAATAATAATAATAATAATAATAATAATAATAATAATAATAATAATAATAATAATAATAATAATAATAATAATAATAATAATAATAATAATAATAATAATAATAATAATAATAATAATAATAATAATAATAATAATAATAATAATAATAATAATAATAATAATAATAATAATAATAATAATAATAATAATAATAATAATAATAATAATAATAATAATAATAATAATAATAATAATAATAATAATAATAATAATAATAATAATAATAATAATAATAATAATAATAATAATAATAATAATAATAATAATAATAATAATAATAATAATAATAATAATAATAATAATAATAATAATAATAATAATAATAATAATAATAATAATAATAATAATAATAATAATAATAATAATAATAATAATAATAATAATAATAATAATAATAATAATAATAATAATAATAATAATAATAATAATAATAATAATAATAATAATAATAATAATAATAATAATAATAATAATAATAATAATAATAATAATAATAATAATAATAATAATAATAATAATAATAATAATAATAATAATAATAATAATAATAATAATAATAATAATAATAATAATAATAATAATAATAATAATAATAATAATAATAATAATAATAATAATAATAATAATAATAATAATAATAATAATAATAATAATAATAATAATAATAATAATAATAATAATAATAATAATAATAATAATAATAATAATAATAATAATAATAATAATAATAATAATAATAATAATAATAATAATAATAATAATAATAATAATAATAATAATAATAATAATAATAATAATAATAATAATAATAATAATAATAATAATAATAATAATAATAATAATAATAATAATAATAATAATAATAATAATAATAATAATAATAATAATAATAATAATAATAATAATAATAATAATAATAATAATAATAATAATAATAATAATAATAATAATAATAATAATAATAATAATAATAATAATAATAATAATAATAATAATAATAATAATAATAATAATAATAATAATAATAATAATAATAATAATAATAATAATAATAATAATAATAATAATAATAATAATAATAATAATAATAATAATAATAATAATAATAATAATAATAATAATAATAATAATAATAATAATAATAATAATAATAATAATAATAATAATAATAATAATAATAATAATAATAATAATAATAATAATAATAATAATAATAATAATAATAATAATAATAATAATAATAATAATAATAATAATAATAATAATAATAATAATAATAATAATAATAATAATAATAATAATAATAATAATAATAATAATAATAATAATAATAATAATAATAATAATAATAATAATAATAATAATAATAATAATAATAATAATAATAATAATAATAATAATAATAATAATAATAATAATAATAATAATAATAATAATAATAATAATAATAATAATAATAATAATAATAATAATAATAATAATAATAATAATAATAATAATAATAATAATAATAATAATAATAATAATAATAATAATAATAATAATAATAATAATAATAATAATAATAATAATAATAATAATAATAATAATAATAATAATAATAATAATAATAATAATAATAATAATAATAATAATAATAATAATAATAATAATAATAATAATAATAATAATAATAATAATAATAATAATAATAATAATAATAATAATAATAATAATAATGATAATAATAATAATAATAATAATAATAATACTAATAATAATAATAATAATAATAATAATAATAATAATAATAATAATAATAATAATAATAATTTTTTTTTTTTTTTTTTTTTCCTTTATTAAAATATTTCCGTTCGTTATACATTTCATGCTAAATTTAAGACCCACGAAGCTATATTGCTTTTCTGTAGGTAAGAAAAATTCTTTCATCATATGTATTCTAAGAAAAAAAAAATTTAATTATTAATTATTCATTGTGAAACTAAATAAAATTTTTTGATTTCTTTTTGTCTTTTGCGCTTATTGGTAAATTGTAATAAATCTATTGGCAAATTGTTAAGAATATTGGGTAATTGACATTCTAGTCTTCTTTTCCCATAATTGTTTTTGAAAGTATCAGGCTTGTAACGTCCTTCTGCGCGGCGTCTGGTGTTGTGTTGATGATCGATACGCTGAATATGTTTTCTTTCGTCATAAAAATCATTTATTATAGTGATGTGATAAATACTTCTGACATTTAATATATTAAGTTCTCTCGCTAAATTGTTGGTGCTAGATTTATTAATGGTGTTAATATTGTTGTTGTGGCGGTTGATGGTCTGGTTGTTGTGATTATGTCTGCTGGTTATGTTGTTTAAGTTGTTGATATTAATATTATCATTTGTGTTGTAATTGATACTTATGTTGTTTTCAATGGAGGTGTAGTTTCTTGATTTGTTGAAGTTTCTCCACAATATTTTTAATACTTTATTCTGGGTGTTTTGGAGAGCACAACAGTATGTTGAACTGCCCCATGCTGCAATACCATGTCTAATGTAGGATTCGGTTAAAGAAAAATATGCTTGCCTCAGTACACTATATGTGGCTGAGTTACTTAGGTGATAAAGCATTATAGAAGATTTACGAAGTTTTTTTTGTACCTCCTCTATATGAGTGCGCCATTTCAAATTGTGATCGACATGAACTCCTAGGTATTTGTACGTGTTGACCAATTTGATTTCAGTTGTGCATGTGTCGTTGATGTTGCTGGTTCCGTTATGTATGCAATTAATGTCATGGAATTTAAGATTCACATTAGTATATCTATAATGAGGTGGTTTTATATGCATGATTTTAGTTTTTGATGCGTTAATTATTAAGCCACTGTCATGGCACCATTTTATCGCGATGTTAAGTTCATTTTGCATTATTTTGGTTGCTGATTTAATATCTTTATTTGCGACTACAATGGCTGTGTCATCCGCATATGCGAAAGTGTTACTTTTTTGTAGTACATTTATCAAATCATTTGCATATAAAAGGTAGAGTATTGGTCCCAGTTTTGAGCCTTGAGGAACTCCATGTGTTATAGCTATTTCATCACTGAGGTTATTGTTTATTTTGACCCTGTAGCTTCTGCAATATAAATAGCTTTTGAAAAAATTTAAGCAATTACCACGTATTCCAATTCGTTCTAATGTGTTTAGTAACTTCGTGTGCGATAAAGTATCGAAAGCTTTACTGAAATCCACAAAGAGCACAAGACAGTGTAAACCTTCGGTTAAACACGAGTTTAGATGATTTGAAAAATTACCTAGTAGTTTGTTTATGCTTTTGTTTCTTTGGAATCCATATTGATTAGAATTGATTATCTTATATCGTTCTAAGAAATCAGAAAGCCGTCTTACCATAATTTCTTCCATTATTTTTTCTATTACCGGTAAAATTGATATAGGTCGGTAATTACTATATTCATTCTTTGCTCCATTTTTATATATAGGACGTACTAACGATGTTTTAAGTTGTTCTGGTATCTTTGCTTCATTTAAAATCATATTGATGATAGCAGTTATTATTGGTGTCAAAATATTTGCGTTGTTTTTAATGTCTTTTGGTCTGATACCATCTATACCCGGGCTTTTTTTTGTGTTTAGCGCTTTTAAAATATTATATATTTCCCGTTCGGTTGTATTTTCTACAAAAATAGAATTCGAAATAGTTTTTCAGTATATATTATTGTTTTTTTATCATATTCATGAATTATTTGTTGCACGTTTTGTTTAATATTGGTAGCGAAATTATTTAAAATGTCTTGTAAATTTTCATTTTTAAAGTTTTTTATTATTGTTTCATCAAGGTTTATTACTTTTTTGCCATTTATTTCATTTATTACTTGCCATGTTACTCTCATATCTTTTCTGTTTTCAATAAATTTTTTTCTATAAAAATTATTTTTAGTATTATTTATTTTTTATTTAAATTATTTCTAAATTTTTTATATTCTTTTTCATATGTTTTATTATTTTGGTTATTCAACCATTTCCTATAAAGTTTATCCCGTTCTTCACAGCACTTTATTAGCTCATTGTTTATCCATGGATTACATTTTCTTGTTTTGTTACGTTTTTCCGTTGCTATTGAATTTTCATAAATCTTGCGGAATTGTTGACTAATTGTTGACTATTATATAAATCATATATATTATCTGAATTACTTATTAAATTATACCAATTTGTGTCTTTTATTAGTTTATCAACTTTAAAATTATTGATCGGATTTTTATTTAAAAAAAAGTTTGGCGTTCTCTGGGTAACCTCCGAATAGATTGGCGATCTCTGATTGCTTTTATCATTCTCATCTTCATCTATACAAAACAAAATACTATAGTGGTCTGCTATTGTTGTTGTTAAAACTGCAGCATAGCCCGATGATTTACTTTTGTTGTCTTTGACAAAGCAATAATAATAATAATAATAATAATAATAATAATAATAATAATAATAATAATAATAATAATAATAATAATAATAATAATAATAATAATAATAATAATAATAATAATAATAATAATAATAATAATAATAATAATAATAATAATAATAATAATAATAATAATAATAATAACAATAATAATAATAATAATTTATTTAAACATAACAGAACTTTCTGTGGAATACGAAGCTTTAGTTGTGAAATTATACAAAGCCGATTTATATCAAATGTTGAAATACAGGGCACAATGTATGGATTATCTCTATCTAGTTATAACATTAATATGCTAGGCGATTTCTTCTGACCGATGTTTTGTTCCGCCGTTTTATCTCGATTTTGACCAAACGCATATTATTAGTATTTCTATTTAGCCGTTATGTAGAATTGCAGATTTTAAAATTTTTTCCTTTATTTTGAGTAAATTGCATTTAAAGTTGCAACTAACACATACATAAAATTATACAATGATATGTGTGTGTTTAGTAAATTTGTTAATATGTTTGTAATAAAAATGACTTTGTTTTTTTTTGTCTTGATTTGTTTGCTTGTACCTTATAGGAGGCTGAGCCATTGCATTGATATCCCTAAAATTTTAGAGCCATGCTAAATATGGGCGATATCGGATAAGTTAATTAGTCAATATCAAATATCTCGAGTCCTTTAACAGAGACAGCTTCGCAAATTTGTCTGAGGCTATGAGTGGTCGGATAAAATACATTAATGTTATTTGTCATAATCTGGAGTACAGTAATAGTGAGTGCCTTGTAACTTTGTGTGAGCTCATAAGTTATTCATGTCATTAGCCGAACAAAAAATGGGCGTGATAAAAGTAAATATGCAATATCATATAAAAGAAGTACTGCAAAAGGAAAAGCAATGACATTTGTTCGAGTCCATCAGATACTGATGTGAGTAGTCAGATAAACTGGACAGAAATTTTAAGTACTATGAAAGCTATAGTTTTGAAACTTTTGACAAGAAATTTAATTACCAATGTTGAAAATATGGCCGGAATCGCTAAATTAAAAATATTGCCAAAATCAAAAATTCCCTGAAGCCGAAAATCGCAAAAAACACAAAACGCAAAAAACAAAAATATTTAAAATTAAAAATCGTGAAAACCGATTATCCCGAAAAAGCAAAAATCGCCAAAAAAAAAAATAAATAAAAGAAATAACAAAAATCTCCAAAATCTGAAAACGCCAAAATCAAAAACCACTAAGGCCAATCGCTAATTTTTGGCGGAGTTAATTTGTAAAATACATGTTTTTCTCATTGGCAGCTAATGCCTTAAAAAAAGAACAAATGCCTCAAAAAATTTGTATGCGATTTGGGCATTTGTTCCTGATAAACAAATATCCAATTTTTTTAGATTTTTGGGGCACAAGTTTATTTCTTATTCCAATCTGAAATATTTTGGGGCATTTGTTCATTTTTAGTTTGTAAGTTTGGGGCCTAAATTCATTATGTTTCTTCTTAAATGAACATATATATACTCCAAAAATAAACTACGAAACAGGTTTATGTTATTGTTTTTTTTTTTTTTTTTTTTTTGTAGTTTATTTACTTCCGTAAACTGAAAAAATAACGGAATCATTTGTAAATTGAAGTAAACAGTAAACAAAATTTATCGTAATGCTTTTGCGCTGAACTGTGTTCCGCGAGAGCGTGTTGCCCCCTTCCGCACAGTTGTAAGCATCGCAAAACATATTTTTTCAGATCTTTCTGATATTTTACATTTTGATGGATAAGAAAACGCAAAAATGGTGTGAAAGTTTATACAGATATATCAACCAAAATCTACTTCGAACGGAACCAGCATTATTCATAACGGACTACGAAACAGCGATGCGTAGTGCTTTAAAAGCAGTGTATTCTGCGCCAAATTTGCAGGATGTTTGTTCCTTTATTGCCAAGCACTGATAATGACTTTGTGCTGCTGTTTGTAACTACCAAAAATATCTGACCTAGATCCATCTTTTATTATACCGATCGACTCAGAAACACTTTGATGAAATTTGCATATAAGCTTTTATCGGCCATAGGATGAAAGCTATTGAAATTGGTGAAATTCGGTCCATATTCAGACTCCTATGAAATCGACATAAATTGCCATAAGATCCAAATTATCATACAGATCTCAGTCAAATTGGGTTTGTATATGTTTATTATATCCACTAATCAGTATTCCAAAAATAGTGCCTATAGGACAATTCTTAGTCATAGGCCCCATTTAGAGCTGCTTCCCGATCTTCACTTAAATCTATCAAAAAACAAAAATGTTGCACAGATTTTTTTCAAATTTGATTTGTATATATTTTTTCAAAATATAAGTGACTTTACCACATATCATCAGGATCGGTCCATTTTTCGACCTGGTCACCATATAAATATAGCACACGATATGAACTTTTTCATATCTGCAGCCAAAAAAAATAAAAATTTAATAGTAACAATGCCACTCAGATTTGGTTTATGCTTATTTTCTATATCCAATTAACTGGACCGAAGAGATAGGGTCTCTAAAACATTGCATAGGTATCGTGTAGTCAGTCTAGGCCGACTATAATTTTCTTACTTGTTTTTATTTGTTTTTTGAAAAACTGGGGGGCATTTTTTCATTTCTTTGCGGGTTTTTTTTTAGGTTTTGAGGCTTTTGTTCATCGCGAACTTACGCCCCAATTTTTTGAGGCATTTGTTCATTGCTTTTGGGGGGGGGGCATTTGTTTATTGGGGCCTAAGTACTAAGCGCCGGCAGCTACATATAGCTTGCTCCAGAGTAGGGACGCTGAAAAATCTCAAAATTTTTGCACCGCAAGCATTGAAGTAAAATAAATTTTTCTCGAATAAAATTATGTTATTAGTTAAATGTTAATAAATATATTAAGTTTTCTTTAAAAAAATGCATCGCCTATAAAAAGAAATATCAAACTAATACAATGTTGCTTTAGAGCTACGTCTATAATATATGCAAAAAGTACTATATGTAGAATGCAAAAACCATACATAACATATGGCAACTCTAACAAAACTGAGAATAGTGGAAATTAGAAGTATATATTCATAAATGCTCAAAATTTCAAAAACAAATTATCAATTTTGAAAATATATGCTTTCTTCTTCTCTACCACCCATCATTGAAAAATTTTTTCGTTAGACATGAGGAAATCTAATGAAATCTAATTCAGTCATATTTACTCTAAAACTAGGGTAAAGTCGTACTTAAACCATATTCAAATAATTATGCAGAATGTCGGTTTGCGTCTTGAATGAAATAGGAGAATCTTAGAAA
This sequence comes from Cordilura impudica, assembly GCA_963682025.1. NCBI lineage: Eukaryota > Metazoa > Arthropoda > Insecta > Diptera > Scathophagidae > Cordilura > Cordilura impudica. Next base: position 107,683,289 of record OY821519.1, read on the forward strand.
TTTTATTTAATTATTTGTTTGCAATATCAGCAATATCAGCACCAAATAATATATTCAAATATTTATCCTTTAGAACCCTTTATACTTCGGATAAATTCTTTCAAGAAACATTTATGTTGTGAATCTAAATAAATTCCAATATATTTAAAAAATTTTGACAAAAAAAATATATTAGATAAAACATCACAGGATGAGCATAATTATATACAGTCCGTCAAGGAGGTGCTTTGACATAGTTAAAATTTTGTCGTTTTCCCTTTAAAGTTTAAAAATATATTTTTCCTTTTGTTTTAAGTAACTTTGTTTCGTTTCGAATTTATTTATTACAAAGATGGAACAAACTGAGAAAAATGGAAAAAGTGTGAAAAATAGAACAAAGAAGACTTTCATTGACTTTAGTAACTTTTGATGTTCTAATCAAAGGGTGAGTTTCATTGTATTTAACATCCTTGTCAAACGAGCGTGATTCAGCGTGATTTATGTGATTTAGTTGTTTTGCTACAAATACAATCACTGTAAAACCGTTAAAAAATTATTTAAAATGTGTTCTTTAACAGGGCAGACGGCTCCCAATATTCCAAGTCATGCAGAAAAAAGCCTTCATGCGGGCGCCCACCCAAAATTTCTGTGCGAAAACACTTTTTATGTAAAAACATTTTTAACAACAATATTGTGAAATTTATTTTTTTTTTAGCTTACTCATACTTAATATTGATTTTATTCAATTTTGTTAATGTTAACTGGTAAAAGAATTTTATTTCAAAACACTTTCTTGTTGCACTTTAAATAATTTTTGAATTATTTTGAAATTTTTAAGGATGTTATTAAGAAACCAAATAGCGCAATGAAAAACTATAAACGAAATTTAATTTATAACATATCTAGTTTCAGAAATACGTACATCATCTGGTTAGTTTATAATGGAAATACAAAATTGAAACGGTACGGGTTGTGGTAGCAATAACATTTATCATTTATCATTTTTCAGTCTGTACGTAAGTTTTTCAAAATTACAAAGGTTTTTGTTTCAGATAACTTTCATCATTTGCAATATATGGAAAAAAAATTTAAAAATTAATTACGTGTTGTATTTAAATAAATATCTTCAGTTATATTTCATTTCAGTTTTATAAGTAAAAATTTCTTCAAATCCAAAAATGACTTTTATTTCTTCAACAAATATACATATATGTATATGACTAGTTTGCACTGCCGCACTTCGCTACGACCTACCGAGATTTTTGTAATGTTCTATTTCGGAACTAATTTTCCTACGAAGTTTGTTTTGTGCAATTGAAATATTTTGTTTAAAGTTAATTTATATTTATTTTTCTTTCAATTCTTGCTGAGATAAAATATTTTTGGTTCTTTATAGGTGCAACAATTGTCAAATTTTAACTATTGAACTTGAATTTGGTATATCATTTGGCAATTTTCCATTTAAGCGATATTTGGTTTTAGCGATTTTTGATTTTTCCCATTTTTGATTTTTAAGATATTTGTTTGGGCGATTTTTATTTTTCACGAGTTTCGGTTTTGACGATTTTTGATATTGCCGATTTCTAATTTATGCGTTTTTTGAATTTGACGATTCTGCCCATATTTCCCACGACTATTCACTTTGATAATTACTGTACCTGTCAAAAGTTTCAAGGCTGTCGCTTTGGTAGTACTTCATATATTTTTGTATAGAAGTTGCCACGCCCCCTAATTCCATACCGCCAAATTTTTATCAGACTACTCACATAAATAACTGACGGACTCGTGCAAAATGTCAAGGCTTTTCCTTTTATAGTGCACTAGTTATATTATATTATATATTTACTATGTATTTGGTGTTCGGCTAATCACATGAATAACTTATTGGCTCCATCAAAGTCCCAAGGATTGTACTATAACAGAACTCCAGATATATGACACTTTATATTTAGTTTGTATGGGATGTACTACGCCCATTGGTCCGATACCGCCAATTTTTTTTGTCAGACTACTCACATTAATAATAGATGACCTCAGATAAATTTGCATAGCTGCCTCTATCTAGTTCTCGAGATATATAGTTATGAATTATTACTTTGTATTGGAGGTGGAACGCCCACTTATCCGATCCCGACCATTTTCGGCATGGCTACTAACATAAATAAAATCTGACACTACACAAATCTCCAAAGCTCTACCTGTTATAGTACTAAATATATATGACACAAAAAGTTCACTTTATATTGGAGGCGCCGTGCCCACTAAAAATATCAAAAAAGTTGTAGCCTGTAACCATCCTTATGGACCTTTCCAAATACATTTTTGAAATCAGATAAGTAGTTACGGAAATTACCTCCGACAAACAAACAAACACACATTACATTTTTATTATATTAGTATAGATTAAATAATAGTATACAAAACAATTTTATATATAAAATACCTTAAAATGAAAAGCGTTTAAAGTCAAATTACAATTTTCAGTGAATACATTGTTTACTTTTATAAAAAAACTAATATATTTTCATCGTAAACAAGCAAATGTTTATGTATTGTGTACACAAACAGTTATATAATCAAAAACAATTTTCAAAATGAACAAAATAATAGCAATGAATAATATATAAGCACACACACACACACATATACACAAAAGCACACACAAATATTTAAAACAACAACAAGGATTTATTGTTTCAGGCATAGCACGCTTCTTTAACTTAATGCTTTACATAAATACAATTTAATTTTAAAGCATTCTTATATATTTAATTGAGTAAAACTTCTCACAGAAAGATGAAATATTAAAAATTTTATCAAAAACGATAAAAGTAAGACAGTTGGAGTTGTTCTATTCTGACTTTAAAGTACCCTGCAGCTTAGAAATACAGTTGTATAAGATCTTAATCAAACTGGGTAATTATGAAAAAAATTTTTTATTCTAAAAATTTACTAGACGTGGTTATTTTATGGAGATTAGTTCAAAAATTGGTTACGACCAAGAAAAGTGTGATGTAGTTAGTTACGTATATGTATATATATATCTGAGGTCACAAGCATTAACCGCCTAAGTCCAAAATAATGCTATAGAGGAAAATAACTTTTCATACAAATGTAAGGGGCCACATTACGACATAGGTCAGCATTAGACCGGTCGTTAAAAATAAATTTTGAAGTGCCGGGCAGATTCTGTTTCCTTTTGGTCTAAAACCATTAAATTTAAAATTTGGGGCTGATCGGATAATATTTAGTGGCCGCGCCCATCAACCAAAAATTTAAATACACGAAATATATTGAAAAAATTTATATTTACCCAATATTCTTCAAATTAAGTGCACAAAAGAGAATATTTTCTACAAAATCTAATTGATTACGACTAGCAATGAAATTATCTTTCTAATAAGTCATCAATTTCCAAAATTGGTTAATTATTTATTTTAAACACTTATGAAAAGGCTATATATGGGCATTTCTACGGAAGGACGGACTTTTTTGTCGCGTTCGACATACTCTTTAATTGCATATATTTTAGAACCATGCAGTTAGATGTAAATATTTGTCATATTTCTGTGTAGAACGTAAGTGGATCTGTATTTAGTAAAAGAAGAAAGAACAAACTAACTACATGGTCAACAAATATAAGCAATTTAAAGAGTATGTCGAACGCGACAAAAAGTTTACATTTCTGGAGAAATGCCCATATATCGTTTTGAAATATTTCTCTTGCTGTTGCAAAGCAAAACAAAAAAGTACCGTTTCGAGTGGCTCAGTACACAAAATATATGTATTTTGAGTATGTATTCTTTATTTTCACTCAGTCTTGATGTGTGTCAGATATTGTTTAAGGAAAAAGTGCAAATAATTATAAAAAAGAAACGGTAAAAGAATTAAAAGAATTTAATATTGTGTAAATTTGTGTATCGTGTGAATTTCAAAGAAGTAAGTTAGTTTACATGTTTTTCGTGTGGAAATATAAAAAAAATATTAATACATAATTTGTTAGCATGACACTAATTAGAAATTTCATAATGGCGGATTTGCCAACAACATCTTCTTCAATTACTACTCGAAGTTCAGTGGATTCCAATATTATTCTTATTGGCCGAATATTACACCAAATATTGGGAGCTAAATTACCCTCAAATCGTCAAGTTTTGCAAGTATTCTTTTATAATATGCGAATCGCAAAATTATCATCCAAAGAGAGTGCAAATTTATCTGTAAATATGGCATCAGTGTTTTGGCAACAAGCTAGAATACCAATACGTGAAGAACACAAATGTTGTGAAAAACTAATTAAAATTTATGATGAATGGAACCGTGTAAGGAAAATTTCTTCGAAAGGGAAACCACACAGTAAACAAGGAGAATTTGTTGGAAAATTGGATGATCTCTTCGACATTGCCCATGCAAATGCTTTGCAAATGATTACTGTCGAAGAAGACAGACAGTTTTTATTAAAACAAAGAGAGAAGGGACGTCCGGGTTGCATGGCTGGTGTCGATCTTAAAATGTACTCTCAAGAAAAACGTTCAATTGAGCGAAAAGATAAAGAGGAAGCGCGAAAGAGGAGACACTCAGAAATGTTAAAGCAAAGTATTGGTAGATACATACATGATTTTGTGTTTTTTATAATTTAATAATACTTTTTTGATTCGGCATAAGTGATAGCAGGGGAAGATAATGATGATATGGATGATGATGATGATGAGGTATTAGATCCTACAATGGACTTTGCTACCGATAACCAAGAGAATAGTGGTAAAGAAGAACGTAAAAAAAGAGGCCGAACCCAATGGATCACGCCACGTCTTTCCGCTGCATTAGATGATGCTAAAGTATCGAGTGGAAAAGCCGTACATATTTTGATAGCTACAGCAGAAGCTTTGAAAGTGGATGTTAGTGAACTAGTTATCAATAGAACATCTATTAATGAAATGCGAAAGAAACATCGACAAATGGAAGAAGAGAACATTCGAACTGGTTTTCAAGAAAATGTAACTTTTTATTTTAATTTAATTATCTCGATAATTTATTCATTTTCTTCATTGTTTTTCATCCATTTGGTTTTTTTCTATAGATAAGCAATGCTCGATCGTTGGTGGTTCACTGGGATGGCAAACTAATGGAATCAACACTTGGTAAAAAAAAAGTAGATAGAATCGCAATTCTCGTCAGTTATGATGGTACGTCAAAATTTCTCAGTGCTACCGCTGTAGAACCGTCTACGGGAGAAAACATTGCAACTGCTGTTCGTGACGCATTGGTCAGTTGGAACATTATTGATCGAGTTGGCGCCATGAGCTTTGATACAACTTCCTCCAACACCGGATCAAAAAGCGGTGCAACTGTTTTCATACAAAATTTTTTAGAACGGAAATTGATTCAGCTCCCATGCCGCCACCACATGTATGAAATTGTTTTGAAAAGTGTATTTGAAGTAAAATATTCCGCAACAAGTGCACCCGAAGTACCCATTTTCAACAGATTCGCTGCGGTTTGGGATAACCTTGATCACGAGTTGTACAAATGTGGTCTAGATGATGAAATTGTCCGCTCTAAAATAAGTAACGAAGAATCTGAAGCTATAAAAATATTCTGCAATAATCAGCTGCAGCAAATGCAAATCCGTGCAGATTATAAAGAATTTCTTCAACTTACCTTGACATTTATTGGAGAAGATGGTATGAATTTTTTCACATGCAGTTCAACATCACATGCAAGGTTCATGGGAAAAGGATTGTATTGCTTGAAAATATTTCTTTTTAGAGAGCAGTTTCGCTTAACAGTACCAGAATTCAAAGCTTTGCGAGAAATTTGTATTTTTCTTGTGAAGATTTACATAAGAAACTGGTACGGATGCCCAAACGCCATCCAAGCTCCAAGCCAGGATCTTCAATTTATAAAAAATGCCATCGCCTACGCAGAAATTGATAAAGAAGTATCTGACACAATTTTGTCGAAATTTAAAGCTCATTTGTGGTACTTAACACCGGAAACTACAGCCTTAGCATTCTTTGACCCTAATGTTTCACTAGAAGAAAAGCGTGAAATGGTGAATTGTCTACAATCAATAGAACCCAATGTAAAGCTATTGGAAGGACGAAGAATTGCGGACCCAAAAGTGCTCCACCTCACCTCATTGAGAGATTTTGTCTCTTATAAAACTAAATATTTCTTTTCGGCATTCAACTTATCTGCGGCCTTTTTGAAATGCGATCCATCAACATGGGTAGAAAACGAAGACTTTCAAGCAGCATTGGATTTTAGTCGGCAGTTATTTGTTGTCAATGATAATGCAGAACGCGGTGTGAAATTTATGAAAGATTATAACCGCATTCTAACGAAGAATGAAGAACAAAAACAATTGGTCTTTCAGTTTGTTGAAGCATATAGGACAAAATTTCCAACTCATACCAAGTCTACACTCAACTCAGAAATAAGTTTAATCTCTTAATTATTGCTGTTTTCTTCCATTGCCTTTTATATATTATGTTAATTAAGTAAATATAAATTTTTTCCATATATTTCATGTATTTAAATTTTTGGTTGATGGGCGCGGCCACTAAATATTATCCGATCAGCCCCAAATTTTAAATTTAATGGTTTTAGAACAAAAGGAAACAGAATCTGCCCGGCACTTCAAAATCAGACACTTTTTTGGAAAATAACGACCGGTCTAGTCAGCATGTTTAATAAACAGTGTTAGAGAAATGGTGATTTCACGTAAATATAAAGCGTTTTTAGTAGATGATAGCATACATATGATATGATGGTTCAAAGTTCAAATATGCATTTATATGTAAAAATTTTCAAAACAAAATCATTTTTCTCAAAAACTTTGATATCAATAACTGCGTTTGAATTAAATTAATTTATAAACCGTAATCTTTCAAATAACAAAAATAATCTATTATCGGTTGAAAAACAGCCAGGTTATATCAAGTTCCCTAGACAATAAATTCGCCGCAGACCACTTGATTAAGAAAATCGAGCTCAGATTTGTAAAATAATTTACAACAACAACATTTTTGCATTCTACTGATCCCAAAATGATTTTATATATAGTATATAGCGTGTTGTTCAATGTAATGCCGTCCTAAATTAATGTCAAATCGGTACGTATTTTTTTAACACTATTTCAAAAATCTCTAATTTTACTTTTTCAAAAATTTGTTGAAAGAAATTTTCCAAAATCAATGATTGGACTTTAAGGGTTATTAACAAAATACATGTGACTAAGAATGCCAAGTATTGTAGGTATCCTCTTCTTGATTTGGCGAGGCCAGCGTTTTTATTTCAGCGGATTTTAGGCTACATTTTTTTGTTGTTTTCGTATTTCAAATATCTTTATTCAAAATATTATACTACTTGATATGAGTTCTCAATGCTGTAAATTAAGGTTAAATTGAAGCACTATAAACTGCCCCTTTTTAAGGCCAAAAGTAAAATTTAGGGAGATTTATATTTTTTTTAAATAAAATATCGAATTAATATATACTTGTGGAAGGAATTCGATAAAGCTTGTTGAAAATATTTTCGTAATTCTAAAAAATAATATTCTGGAATTATTTTCTGAAATTAACCCGTGGAGTACCCTTGATGTAAAATTGACTCGTTATGAAAATCTATAAATATTTTCTTCAACTGGATTTCTTTTAAATAAAACAAATTTAATGTATTCATAAAATTCCTCAAATTTATTCGTTTTTTTATGAAAATATGTAGATTAGTTAGTTTTTTTTTTAATACAGTATAAACAAATTTGTGTATCGAGGACTTATATTCAGAAAGTGCTATCTGCATCAATAATTATTTTAAAGAGAGCGTGTAAAACAAATTTATTAATAAGATCTGGAAGTATTTGTCGATCGATTTGCTACAATATCTATTAAGAAATAGTGGTATTAATTATGTCTTATATCAAAATTTTATTTGACAGTTACATCAGAGAACAGTTTGAAATCAAAAATTAATATTGCTGTCAAATGTATATAGCACTTTTTGAATATAAGCCCTCGATATACCTTTATATGAATATAATAATTCTGAAAATTTCAGAAAATAAGTCCAGAATATAATTTTTTATAATTACTATAATATTATCAACAAGTTATATTGACATTTTTCCACATATATATATTATTTCGATATTTTGGTTAAAAAAAATGCAAACCTCCTTAAATCTGAATTTGACCTTAAAGAGGGACAGTTTATGGTGTTTCAGTTTAACTTAAATTCACAAGATTTAGAACTCGTATCAGGTTTTATAATATTTTTATAAAAGATATTTGAAATATGAAAACACCAAAAAGATTTAGCCTAAATGTTGAAAAAGGATGAAAAGACACATCTTACTTCAAATCCGCTGAAATAACAACGCTGCCCTCGCCAAATTAAGAAGAGGGTGCCTAAAATATTTGGCATTTTTAATCACATATATTTTGGTAATAAGACCTTAAAGTCCAATCATTGATTTCGATAAATTCCTTGAGCAAAATTTTTGGAAAAGTAAAATTGGAGATTTTGAAATACTGATAAAAAAATACGAACAGCTTTGACATTAATTTAGAACGGCATTACATTAGGCGCCACGCAAAGTACTTTACACAAGATCATTTTGGGATCAGGATAATACAAAAATGTTGTTGCGGTAAATTAGTTCAATGTCTTTAAAAATGTGAGCTCGATTTTCTGAAGAATGTGGTCTGCTGCGCATTTATTGCCTGGGGAACTTGATATAACCTGGCTGTTTATCAACCGATAATAGATTTTGTTTTTTGTTAGAAAGATAATTTACTCTAGATTATGGCTTATTAATTAATTTAGTTCAAACTCAATTACTAATATCAACATTTTTGTGAAAAATTATTTTTTTGATAATTTTTGCATATAAATTCATATTTGAATTTTGAATTCAATTCGCGTCCAGAAAGCATTGTATGATTTGGCTCAAATATTGCGTACTAAAGTTTTAGCCAATGTCACAATAATCGGAACCGCACACCTCAAAATTCCACCAAAAATTTTTTCATACAAACCACTGTCACCCTAATTTCTGTGGTCACAAGCATTAACCGCCTAATTCTAAAATCATGCTTTTGAGAGAACATAATTTTTTTATATGAATGTAATAACTTTTTATTAAACAGTGTTAGAGAAAAGGGTATTTCACGTAAATATAAAACGTTTTTAGTAGAATATGATAGCATTCATAACTCAAATCGCTCGTAAGACGACTTAGGCGGTTATCGCTTGTGACCACAGATATATATATGTAACAATTTACAAATGTTGAATTTATATTGTGTGTATGTCTTTAAACAAATTAAACTAAATATTAAGTATATTTATCAATATAGAAGTATCATACTGAGTTCTAATATGACTTAAGATAATACTTTAATATTTGTTTTAAGACATAGAGTGGCATGTTCTATAAAACTAGATAACAAAACAACTAAAATTTTTAAAATTTGTTCACATAAGTTTTTAATACATTTCTTTTTATACAATGAGCCCAAATATTTTGGATATATGTCTAATAATAACTAAATCGAGTCATTTGTTATTATATAGATTTCAAAGTAGATCCCAGGTGCAGGGTGTTACACATTCGGAATATTCGAATTTAATACTCTTGTTTGTTACACTTGCATTTTACCTTTTTTTTTTTTTTTTTTGACATAAAATTTTACTTTAATTAATTTTTTTTTATATGAGTGGAAGGCCTCCGTTGCTCGTACTTGGTCTTATTATTGTATATTATGTAATATCATTTATTGTATTATATAATTCTAATAAAATGAAAAAAAAATTAATTTTTTATGACATCAATATAAATCAAATAAATTCGAAAATTTATTTTTTTTCATAAATACAAATATATCAAGTAAAAAATTATAATCGATCTAGACTGACCATTTGTTACCCATACCATGAGTTTAGATCCAACTAATGGGATATAGAAAATAAGCATAAACCAATAATTGTGCCATTGTTGTATATATGTGCAATACGTTTTTGTGGGTGCATTTTAGTGAATATCGGGAATCAGCTTAGTATGGGGATAATGTTTAACAAGGATCCTACAGGCTGCCTTTTTAGGGTACTAATTAATGGTTGTAATAAGCTCATGCAAAGCAAATTCGAGCGAAATATAGACGACAATTTGGACCTTATGTCAAACTAAGTCGAACTAATAGAAGTAATTTCTACGAGGAATAGGTCTGAACATGCACTGGTTTTCCCCAATTTCAACAGCGTTCACTCTCACACCGACAAAAGTTTATATACAACATTTTATCAAAATATGTTCATAGTCACGACTAGCTGTTGATTACAAAATTTACATGGACACACAACCGGAATGACAGATAAAAGCACAGACAGATGTACAGACGGATATCTCTAAATCGCCTCAGAAAGCCATTCAGAGTCTGGTACGTATAAACGCCAGTAGAAACTCATTTTACCCAAACCATAGAGTGTTTTTATGATTGAAACTAATTAAGGTCAATTTCAAATGTTTTTCCTCTGAATAATGCAAAAACCTTATATATATATATTTCATATCGAGCCACCAACCAGTACCAAAAATCAGTAGATAATTTTTTCATATACCTTTTCTGAAATCAACCTAATGAGAATCAAAGCAAATAGTTATACTATTTAAGCTTTTTCTATTATCAGACACTAAAACATAAAACAGCATTGAAATAAATATTTTTTGAAAATGTATAAATCACGCGCAAATATATTAATATTAGCGAAGATTTACAAGTTTAAACAAGTCACTCAACCCAATATATAATTTCAGTAGTTACAAACATCAGCACAAAGTCATTATACCTTTATAATATAGTGGTATAGGTTATAAGAAATAACCCATAAAAACGAATTTTTTATACCCTATACCACTATGTGGTTTGGGTATAATGACTTTGTGCTGCTGTTTGTAACTACCAACAATATTTGACCTAAACCCATCTTTCATTATACCGATCGTCTCAGAATCACTTTCTGAGTCTTGTGCGATGTCCGTCCGTCCGTCCGACCGTCCTTCCGTCTGTGTGTCCATGTAAACCTTTTAATCAAACTAAAGGTGGCAAATATGAATATATTTTAATAAAATTTGGCACGTAAGCTTTTGTCGGCCATAGAATGAACACTGTTGAAATTGGTGAAATTCGGTCCATGTTCAGACCTAGTCCCCATACAAATGACCCCTATGAAATCGACATAAATTGCCATAAGATCCAAATTATCATATAGATCTTAGTAAAATTGGATTTGTATATGTTTATTGCATCCATTAATCAGTATTCAAAAAATAATTCCTATTGGACAACTCTTAATCATAGGCCAAATATAGAGCTGCTTCCCGATCTTCACTTAAATCTATTAAAAAACAAAAATATTGCACAGATTTTTCTCAAATTTGGTTTGTGTATATTTTTTCAAAATATAAGTGACTACCAAATATGGTCAGGCTTGGTCCATTTTTTGACCTAGTCCACATATATATATAGCACTCGATATGAACTTTTTCATATCTGCAGCCAAAAAACAATTAATAACAATGCCACTCAAATTTGGATTGTGCTTATTTTCTATATCCAGTTAGTTGGACCGAAGAGATAGGGTCTCTAGACCATGGTATAGGGTATCGTATGGTAGGTATCTAGACCGACTATAATTTTCCTACTTGTTTTTTTTTTGCGATCCTAAACATTGAGTCAATCACAATTTGAAGAATACGAAAACAATTAGCGAACACAATATATGAGCGTTTGTTTATGTATGTGGGTATGTACTCGTATTTTATTTATGTAAAAAAAACCAACCCTAAAGAGATAAATTCAGTATGTTTCACGAATTTAAAATAAACAATAACTGAAAAAGTTTAACATGAAATGGGAAGAAAGAATTTACCCAGATTGTGTTAAATATTTTTTTCTGTCCATAGAGAAGCTAGTAAAAACAAACACAAAGACACTGGGAACAGCTACGTTGGATAGGTCTTAACATACATGAAATAGGTATACAACTTCGACCTTTAAATTTAAAAGCAAGGCTTATTTTCCAACTGTTAAGCCTGATGCGCACCATGGAGCTAGAAAGTGATAATTACTCAATATTAAATTGATTAAATGTGAGTACAATGTTGAAAATATGCATGGTACAAAAATCAAGGGAAATAGTAATTGATTACAATACAACTGTAGCAAACATCAAAACAAATTTTAATTGCTGACAACATACACCACAGTATTGGGCAAGTAAGCAGGGAGCCATTACAAACAACACAGAAAAATCTACAAATAAAAAATAGCAATTGTAAGGTTTTTTTTTTGTTTCTCTGAAAAGCTGAAAGAAAATAGTTTTATGTACATAATTTTTATTAAATAAACACAAAGAAACTTTTCCAGAAATGGGACAAATGCAAAAAAAAAGTAAAATAACAATCGTAATAATCGTAATAAAAAATATGCCCACGAACCGTAAATTGAAATGCCAGAATATTTGAACAAAAATATGTGTTACAGTGTTTAATTTTCTTCGAATTAACCGCAGTAAGATTGCAAGTATAACCCCGTGAATTACGCAAAATCATGTACTTAGCCCGAAATAAGTTGAATTCTAACTGACTTCAACTAATTAAATTTTGCTTAACTAAATTGTGATTCGCTTTGTAAAATTACAAAACAATATAAATACTTCTGTTATCAATATATCAACTTTTTGATTTGCAACTAGCTAAATTCAATATGACAGGCAAAACACCATAAAAAAATTATATAAAAAAAAAGATAAAAGTTTATAAAACTAATTTGAAGTGTAATAACTTGAAAATTAAAGTTTTTGCATGTCCAGGCAACATAATTGTCAGTGAATCAGCAAAATAAGTTAATCTTGTCGATCAACATCAAAAGCACATGCCAGTTAGAGATTATGGAAGGAAATAACGTTGTTAATTCTTCATCAGTAATGCCAGAATGATAAGCAGTAAAGTGTTTGAGTAGCATAAAATTGTGAAGACTTAAATTGTATAGTGTCAAAAAGCCATTTGGAAATATTTATAGAAAATTTAAGAGGCCATGCAGACAGGTTCAGTGGTCACTTTAATTACCCAAAAACTGAATGTAACATAATACTGAAAAACAAAATACAAAAAAAAAAAATACTTGTAAGGATGACTTTATTAGGTGATCTGGGTTCCGTTCAAAAGGCCTTAAAAGTTTCAAGACATTAACCCTTATCCTGTTTAAAAAAAAAATGCGTATAAGATGTAAGTGGGTCAATTTTGCCCAATAGTAATCTACATATATATATATATATATAAACGTTGGTGCATTTGTTTGCAACGAATGATCTTCGGAACCATAAGAGCTATCGAGCTAAGATTTATACCAGAGTAATCCAAGTATTCATTTTCTGTACACAATTGTGCTACAAAAACAATAAAAAAAACTCACACCGACGCTTGTTCTCTTCTATTTCAGTCGATAATTGAGTGTTAACGAGAGAACATGTGCGGATGGGTACTGCTTTTTTTTCAGCTTTATTATTTTTTCAGCTTTGATTTAATTTCAAAATAAACCACCAAACAAAATATTATAATGGAAGGCAGAAATTTTTGTTTTGTCATTAAAAATGCTTTTGGTAAAATGCAATGCATTTTATGTTACCAAACATTTAAAACAAAGAAAACATTTTCAATTAAAAGGCATTTTGACCTTTTTCACAAAGAAATAAATAAATTAAAAGAGGAAAAAAGGAAAATGTTTTTTCTTCAGCAAAAAAACCTTTATATGCAAAAAATGAAAGAATGGGTCCTGCAAGAAGAGCAAAATTAGGAAATTTTGCAAAATAAAAAATTAAAAATGGAGATTTCAAGCCAAATAAGCTTGGAAATCGCTCAGCAAGGCTGGATGGAATGCTAGCAAAAAATATTTTACAAAAAACTTTTCAAACGTTAAATTTTAGAACAGATTTCATATAGTCAATTCCCTTGTCATCCCAAACTGTGGCTAGGCGTATTGCCCAAATAGGAAATTCGGTGGAGTCTTCTATTAAAGAAAAATTTATAAATTGTAAATTTCTTTCGTTTTGCTTAGTTGAAAGTACAGATATCAAGGAACTTTGTCAACTGGTTGTCTGTGTAAGATGCATTGATGAACATTTTAGTGCTTTTGAATCAATGTTGACATTGGAAACCTTTTATGGACATGTAACTGGAAAGCTTTTGATGGAAGTTGTAAGCGATAAACTTCTTTCTATTGTTGATGTAAACAAAATTGTCGGTATATGCACAGACGGGGCAAACGTCATGGTAGGAAAAAATATAGGTTTGATAGGTAATATAAAAAAAAAGTGGAATGGCAATACAAAACTTTCACCTCCGCGCTTGCGTCTAAATTTATTACCCAAGACTCTACTATGAAGACCGCAGAGCGCATTATAAATAAAATAAGAGGAGGACACAATGCCCTCACTCATCGAAAATTTGTAAAATTTCTAACATCTAAAAACGCAGCTTTCAATGATCTTAAAATGTTTATTGAGGTACGTTGGCTCAGTCGTGGCGACTGTCTTAACCGGCTACATGATTTAAAAGAGGAAGTCTTAGAGTTTTTAGAAAACGAAAATATCGATGAGTCGGCAAAAAATTTTTTAAAAGATACACAATTCATATCAGATCTAGTTTTTCTAGCCGATACAACTTCTTTGCTTAATGATTTCAACTTAGAGCGTCAAGGAAAAGGTAAGAATACATCTGATATTTGTAAAAGTTTATTTAATTTTAAAACAAAACTTTTTCTTATACTTTGCCAAATTAAGTTTTAAAAAATCATCTCTATTGCGCGAATCGCTGTGCGATGCTGCGAAAACTAAGCGAGTTGAGATTTTTGATACACTGATCAACAGTTTTGAAGACAGGTTTGCAGATTTTAAGAGTATACAAATGCAGTTGGATTTATTTAATAACCCTTATAACTGTGATGTTACTCAATATGAGTTCGATATACAATCAAAAATTATATTTTTTCGAACCGAAGTCCAAGGTCCGCGAAAAATGGGAATAGAATTCTGCAAAAATCTGAATGATTTCGAATTTCCAGAGTTAAAAAGAAATGCTTTGAAAATGTTATCCCTTTTACCTTCTACATATTGCTGCGAACAAATTTTTTCCGACTTAAAATTTATTTGTACCATGCAGAGAAATAAAGTAAGTTCTTCAAATTTAAAACATATCTTGTTAATAAGAAGTTGTTATAAAATCTTAAATTTGGAAAACTTAAATTATAATGCCTAAATACACTTAGTATTTAAGTTTCAATTGTAAATTAAACTCGACCAATCAAATAAGTGTGAAAAAAATTGCCTAATTCTGTAAAAACTGAGGCATATTTTGTATTTAATTTTATTAACTTTTTTTAAACTTCATTTCCATTTTGTAATGCTTACTTTTGTGTTTGCTGGGCAAAATTATCTTATCTAATACAGACGCATTTCATTTATTGAGAATTTTGGTTAACTCTGATTTATACCATAGGTTCGGTTCGAGCTCTTCTGCGTTTTATTAATTGTAATCCTCTAGCTGGCGTTGGGGTCAAGTTATAAAAAAATTCTTATTTTCAGTCCGATTTGACTGCAATTCAGAATGTATGTATGTTTCGTCATAAGAAATTTTTATATGTATAAATAGACCCGATAGGTGGCGCTGGGGTAAAATTACTTCGAATATTCTAATTAACGGTGCGATTTTACTGAAACTAAGAATGTATATATGTATGTTAGATAATGCCAAAAATGTTTTTATTAAACCGTGTAGATGGCGCTAGCGTTCGAAAAATAATGAGTTGTCAAATTTATTTAAATTTTATAAGTTGCAAAATTCACAAACGTTTCGATATATAAATATTCAAACCAAAAAGGGAGGAAAAATTGCATTGGCTATTGCTTCGTCCGGAATAGCTGCAACATTATTGCATGGTGGTCGTACAGCTCATTCAGCACTAAATCACCGTTAGACGTACAAACAAATGACAATGCCGTATGTAATATCAAAAAACATTACGGTATGGCAAAATTTCTGCAAAAATTTAATATTAGTATTTGGAATGAATGTACCATGGCTCACAAACATTCCTTAGAAGCATTACATAGAACTTTAAAAGATTTAAAAGGCAATGAAAGACTTTTTGGTGGTGGATACCAAAATCAACCTATGTTGACGAAATAAATGCCTGCTGAAAATCATCAGCATTATGGAGTAGCGTTCAAACTATAAAATTAACAACAAACATGCGAGTACGATTACAAAATTGTCCAATTTCTGACCAATTTTGAAAACAACTACTTGATGTGGGTAATGCTGAAATCAGTATTAACCCAACCAGTCAAACTATTAAAATATCCACAAGATTTTTGTCAATTTGTATCGTCACGCGATGAATTAATTGAAAATGTATTCCCCGATATTCAAAATCAATATCGTAAACATGATTGATTAAGCAAAAGAGCTATTTTAGCAGCAAAAAAGTCGATGTCGATAATATTAATGTTGTTATTCAAGACATGATTGATTCCGAAACGTTTTCTTTCAAATCTATGGATAGTGTTGTTGAAGAAAATGAAGCAGTCAATTATCCAACAGAATTTTTGAATTCACTTGATGTGCCCGTTATACCGCCACATTTATTAAAATAAAAGTTGATTCTCCAATAATTTTGCTACGTAACCTCAACTCTCCGAGACTATGTAATTGAGCAAGGTTAATTGTTGAGAGAATAATTCCCAATGTTATTGAGGCCATAATTCTCAAAGGAAAATTTAAAATAGAACACGTTTTGCTGCCAAAAATTGGTACGATAATAATAAATTTATAAATTAATGAATTTCAAGGACAATCATTGCAAATACGTGGTTTGGACCTTGTTGTTGTTTTTCCCACGGGCAACTATATGTGGCATGTTCCCGTGTCGAAAAGCCAGCAAATTTATTCATTTACTGCGAGAATAATGAAACTAAAAATATTGTTCACTCTTTAGCATTACAATAATGGAAATATATTGGTCATTCTTATATGTTACAATAAATAATTATTTTCATTTTCATAAATAAAACATGGTTTTTTCTTTAACAGTTTTCAATTAATATTAACAAATGCACAGACGTTTTTTTATGAAGGTATATACAGATTCTAACTAAAATAAAAACTTCATTGAAGGCAAAGCAACTTTTGACGGGTCCAGCTAATTTATTATAAAAACATTAAATTATGTACCATTTTTACTGTTTTTACATGAAAATATTTTATTTGAATGGCTTTTGCAAATAAAATGATTGCAGTTAGTACATTTATTTGAATATTTTGTAGTGACCAACTTTGGGGCCACATATAGCTTCGTCCCCTCTTTAGAGCTCTCTTCTCAACCTCTTTATCTCCTGCTGCAAGCTTCGTACAGTCGATTTGGCAAAACTGATTCACGGCCTTATGAAAAGACATGGACAAGGGCATTGCCTAATTCTTCCAAGAAAGATGACGTCGAAAGTGTTTTTATTTGTTCCATTCAGTAATGTTGTGGTTTTTCTTTTAGGTCGGTGTACTTAGGTGAAAGGAAGGTTTTGTATTTTTCGAACGTTACCGATGACTGTTAGTTTTCTTTCTAGCAGCTCAATTCCATGTTCGTGGGAAGTAAACAAATTGTCACAGGTGACATTTCTACCTGTAAAATACTTTAACAAATTTAAAACCACACGACGTCCGTGATTTTTTTCTGCTTGGCAATTTCTGTCCTTATTTCCAAAATTTTAACCCATATTTGCCAGATTTTGACGGTATAAATTGTTTGGACATCTTCCTCGAAATGTAACATCAATTGTTACGCATGGACTAAGATTATACAGTTTCCGTAGATTATATTCCCATCGACACCAAAGGTTTCTTATTGGAGCAAGTTTCCATCCATCAGTTTTTTTTTATCAAAACGGATAACTTTTATTATATTTTGAAATTTATAAAGGGGCATAGTTGCTTTCAGAAAAGATCGTACCTTTCGATCATCCCATAAACTTTTCAAGAATTCACCATGCTAACGAAATACACCAACCAACAAAAGAATACCAACATACACCTTCATTGATATCTCGTCAACTGGCTTCCAATTTTTGCCATATACAGAAACTCCTAAATCACAAAAATAAATTATAAAAACATATGCCAATGTAAATTTATAATTTACCTTCTAAATTAGTCATATTTGTGATAATATTAACGATATTCCTGGGCATAAGCAAATCCAAAGATGATTCTACAGAAGTCATTCTCGGAATTGTGCAAAGAGTTGATCCAGGTTTAGTATCCATAATGTGTTCAGCTGCACAACTTCCAGCATTATTTAAGTTTGGAATCTGGTCTGTCCAAATGTACTTTCCGTCTTTAGATATAAAGTTCTCTGTGATTTCATTATCATTGGTTTCATCGCTATCACTTTCACTCAAACCTGATACATTTTGATTATATATGGCATAGGGCGGGTCGCTTTAAAAATCGCCCAAGTGACAAGGAAAATCATATTCTAGAGATCAAAATAAGAAACTTTGCCCCAGGAAGCATACCTCTAAAACGAATTCTGATGTCCCGACTTCTGACCTATCTGTCCGTCCAAGAAAAATAAAAATTGAAAAATTAAAAATAAAAACTTAAAAATTAACCGGTTAAAGTAATAAATAATAATAAATATTTTAATATTAGCAGAGCCCTGCAGTTGATTGTTTTAAGTGATACATAGCTGACGCTTTCTGTTTGATTTTAAAAAAGTGTCATAAAAAATCTTTAATTACTAGATGTTTACACATCTACCCTGTGATCGGACTCACATTATTTTTTTTCCATTAGTGTGTAAGTGTTTCTAACGCCTTAAAATATAACGTATACTGTGAAACTAGACAAATTAACCTTTCCGACGGTATGTAACATACCTAACTAAAATCCCATACCTTCGATACTGTAATACCCGCATTACGTTAAGCTCAGCAAAAACCTTTTTTTTTTCTATATAGATATTAAAAAATTATATTTTTCATTTATTTGTAATAATAATTAAATTAATATACAATAAAAATTATAAAAATAAAAAATAAAAAGTTTAATAAAATTTAATCTTAATCACATTCACTGTTGCCAGATCTGACGATTTATCGTCATTTTGACGATTTTTTGTATCAAAATGACGATTGGACGATTTTTGCTCTGAAAATGATGATTTTTACATATATCGAAAATTGAAAACATTTTACCAGTTAACTATATTATATTGTGACAACCATATAATTTTCAGTTAATAAAAAAGACAACTTTTTTTCCTTTACACAGCAGTACATATGTAGAACTGTGTGATCAAATTTTAAAAAGATTTGATTTTGAAAATTTCAATTGATCCCAAATTTATAATAAATGAGAAAACTAATCTTTTTTTATTGTTGTTATAGAGTTCCCATATTTTGTTAAGTTAGAGGATAAACAAAACTTATATTCAGAATTTAGACAGTTAAAATTTTTAAATCTTAACAATTATTTCGATGATGGCCTCTTAGATTTTTGGAAGATAATTTCATGAATTTAACGTGCAGATTCTAGATATTTATTTCCTACTCTAACAAAATTGTTCAAAACATATTAATTTTTCCATATTCTTTAGGCAATGTTGAAAGAATATTCAGTCAAGTAAATCCGAATGAAACAAAAGTTAGAAGTCGATTAGGAAAATATTCTATGGTAGGAATTCTATTAAAAAAATATTATTTAAAATTAAATAAAAGTAATTGCTATGACATTGAACTAAAAACAGATTTCATAAAAATGTTAAATTCTGAAATTTATATACAAAATTTGAATAGAAACAGAATTATTTAATTTTGAATTAATTTATTTTCAAAAGAGTTTGAAAATTTAAATTACAAATTACGAATTTAATGATATGCGATTGTTATTTATGACATTTTCATACAAAAATATTAAGCATGTACCTATAAATGTTTTACTTTGAATTGTTTTTTTTTTTTTATTTAATAAATTACTTATTTTTAAAAAAGTTATAAGAATTTTATCTTCTCTATTATTTTTGGTTTTCTTTGTTAAATAAAACAAATCTGTGGCAATATAACATAACATCTTAAGTAGAAAATTACAGTTTTGAGATATTTCAAATATTATGTAAAATTATTTGGTTTAGATTTAATAAAATATGTTTAACCCGTTAAGTAGATAAACTATTATTTAAGACAAAAAGTTTGATTTTATAAAAATATATTATTTAGAAATATTCTATAATTGTTGTTTTGTACTTAAGATTTTTTAATAAAATTAATTTACAGAAAAACAAAACCTTACTTAAACTTAAAAGGCTCCAATGAATTGGAGACAATAGTTTTACTATTCTTAAGTCGAGATAAGACGTTTTACAAAAAGAAATATTTTGCCTATCGGAATATTTTAAGTATACAAAACAGCTTAATTCAATATAAGATGTTTGTGTCTATTAAGGTTATTTCAAAATGTTAGTATTTATTGTACTTAAGTTGATATAAGTTTTTATTCTGAAAGCTTCAATGTCGTGTCTTAAAAAAATAAGTTAAGATGTTATGACATATTTATTTATTTTCAAAAGCAACAAAGTTAACATTGATTGATTGATTAATTGATTTATTTGAAAAAAGTACAGATAGAGATATGCATCCTGAAAAGAAGAATCCTGATATTAATAAAACTCAATTTTCACTTAAGTCGACTTAAGATGTTATTTCATATTGCCACGGAAATATATACATACATGTACGAAAAATTCGATTGTTTTTATTTTGACGATTTTTTGACGATTTTGCAAAATGGAATGACGATTTTGACGATTTTTCCACCAAAATTTGACGATTTTACACCCAGATTATCTGGCAGCTATGCTCACATTAGATCCATTTAAAACATAAGTATTTTCAAACTCTTTCTTTTAACTCATACTCTCTGGCTGTCTGTCTGTCTGCCATGGGTGGACCCCATTCCCCCTTATCCAATTGATATTAAACATGAGCCATAGTCTTGTCGTGACAACAGTATAATTTTGCGGTACTCACACACAGTCACACGCAGTCACGGAGTGATTTAAAACCCATTTTCCCTTATCCGAACGATCTAAAACTTGGTCGATAGACATGCTGTGAAAAACGATTAACACTGACATAGTCACACACAGTCATAGAGAGATTAAGACCCCACTCCCTTCATTCGACAGATCTGAAACTTTGTCATAGGCTTGCTGTGGCCAAAGATTAATTTTAAGATAGTCACACACAGTCACGCACAGTCAAGGATATATTCAAAACGTATATGCATAAGGAAAGAAAGAGTTTTAATAAAAACTTTGTTTTTATGGGTTAGATTATTTTCAATCAATTTATTGTAGCTGTTGAAGTATTTTAGTCTTATAAATTTTTAAATACCCAGTCTTTCATCCAGCTTATTTGTCACATTTATTTGCTGCTTTTTTGCTAATCTTTTCTTGGCGTTGCTAGGTTCAGATGTTGATTTCGCTGCTGGTTTCTTTTTTGGCTTTGAAAAGAAATCGCATTTAGTCGAGGCAGAAAACTTGGTTCTTCCATCGACAAGCGGTATAAAAGCATGATATTGGGCTGCGCCATCGATTGTTATCGCAGCATCGAATCTACTCTTCAGTGTTTTCAATGTTTCCTCATGATCCTCTTTGCTGCTAAAAAAAAAATATATAGTTTCTTTACAATAATTCTTTGCCCAATGGAATAAAGCAGTCGCATCTAAGATGCTATCTTTATGAGAGCACTGGAGTCTATGCTTCGTTGCATTTCTTTTGCTCCAATATCATCACATGCTCCTTTATCATGAGCAGTAGGATGAAAGTGCCACTCAGCTGGCATTCCAAAATCTTTTTTGTGAGCTATAATATTTGCGAAACTACTTTTGTTTTTAAAATGATGACGAGCTACATCCGAAACGTAGTATACCTGCTCTACTGAAAATCTAAATTTTTGATATTTTAGTATTATTTTCTGGTACTCATAAACTGCAACGGTGTCATGTTTTAAATCGTCGGATATGATTGCCATACTTTTCTGTTCCAGTTTTTTATCTTTCGTGTAGTAAATAACTACTGTGAATATAGTTGCTTGGTCGTTATTGAAGTGGAAAACTTGTATGTCATCCTGAAGAACATATTTATAGTTTTCTGCGAAATCATATGAAATAACGAATTTACCAGATTTCAAATGTATCTTCAAATCCTTGAAGAATGACCATTGCTCTTTGACTACAAAGTCATGGGTTCTTAAGTTTAGCAATCCTGTACATATTTCTTCCACAATCATCCACATTTAAAATGATTGTTTTCAATATGCATCTGTCGGTCTGAATCCAAGATTCAAATTTGTCCTCCTCTACATATTTGCGATATAAAGAGTTGATTAAATTCTATTTGTTGAATGTGGTTTCTGGGCAATTAGTACATTCACCTTAGTGGCAAGAAGTTGTTGCATTAGGACACATAATCAATTTAAGGCAATCGCGGTAATCGTGTAAATCTTCTGCCGAATCATCTGTTAAATACTTTAAGTTGATTTCCTTCAACATCAGTTTAGTTCCGCTGCTTTCTGCCAAAACGCAATGTTTTGGCCCCATTTGAGTTAATTTCGTGAAGCCAATTCTAACATCCTCGTGTTCAGAATGATATGTTGCAAATAACTCTTTCAGGTTACAGATAACCATTCTCTTCTGTTATGTTATGAAGTTATGTTACATACCTTCGGAAAGGTTAATTTGTGTAGTTTCTCAGTATAAGTTTTATTTGTAAGGTTTTACACACAAATAAGAAAAAATTCAAAATAGTGCATTTGTGAAAAATTGAAAAACCGTTGTCTTGAGTTACAAAACATTTATTTTGATAGATATCCCACTCCCATCCTACTAAGCGACCAAAAAGTTCTTAAAGGAAAAATCCTAAGCTTTCTTATGAAAAAAAATAAAAATTCCCTTTTTGAAAAAAAAGGCAAAAAATGCTTTAATTTAGCAAAAAAAAGTCTACAATTTTTTTTTTTTTTAAGTATTTTTTTTCCGAATTATTGAAGAAATAGCTATCTAAACTATTTGGGAGGAAATTTTCTAAGAACAATAGGTAATAAGTTACATGGATGAGAAAAAACACCTGTTTGGCCAAAATGTCAAATTTTGATCCCCTCTAACTCAGAAAGATCTGGACCGATCTTATTGAAAAATTGTGTCTAAACTACTATCTAATAGGACTAACCTGATGAATCGTGCAAATTTCATCCCGATCGGAAGACATCGGGTCACTTGACATGAAACGTCCCATATATATATATCTAATATATAGCACGAAAAAGGACACGCCGGCATTCCTGAAATGTTTTTCGAAAGAAAAAAAATATATTGAGAACGAAAATATGTAGCGTTAAATACCAAAAAAACAAATATCAAAATATATTGCGAAACAAAAAAAATAAAATAATTTTTGAACACTTATTAAAATTAAAAATATCCTAAAAGCAGATAAGAAGTTCTTACCCACCCACCATATAGCTCAAAACTTAAGCCTTCTTGCTACTACTAACTTCCCTCAATAGAGAATGCCCTTCACCTCTATATCAAAAGTTTGCTAAGAGATGGGGAAATGTCATTGTTTCCGATGGACAGTTCCTTGAAAAATGTACTCATTCACTTTGCTATAGAAATAAAAAAGAAATTTTCAAAAAAAAAAAAAAAAAAAAAAATACCTCTACCCCAGTTATAAACCAAAAGTAATAATAACTTTTTTATGGCCAACACTCTACATGTAGCCTTGAAATGGTTTAATTGCAAAAAATGTGTGTTTGATATTTGCTGTACTTAAGAAATTATTACAACATGTTTCACTTGGGCCTACAGTTATTCAATGGAATTCTATACAGTAGGATTATTGCTTTCGATATATAATTCCCTTTATTATATATATACCACTCTAAAGCTTTTTGTAGAAATAAATTGTTGCTTAATCATGTCAGAGTAATGGTGGAGTGATATGTTGTTTATAAAAAGCAATCCAAAGTTTTTGAAGCTAATTATTTATAAATTAAACTTCCAAGTAACGGCTTGGTGTGTCACATATACAAAAAAAAAATGAAGTGAGTTTAAATTACGAAATTTATTGATTTAATTGCTTTTCTAACAGTTCGGCAACTTTCACGGGAACTAAAAGTTATAAGTTCTTAATTGATTTGTTTTTTCAATTATAGATTCATTATATAGAAAAATCAAATAAATAATATAATTGAATCGATTAATTAAGTGACTGATATTATAACCTAAAACTAATTAATACTGTATTTGAATCAATTAATAAAATTAATTGAATAGATTGTTAAGCAATAAAAGAAATTAACTGAAAAAATGGCTTGGAATATAACATAGGCCATTTTGATTTATTTATTTGACAAAAACAAAAACGAAGCAATCACAATCAAATATAAAATTATATAATACAAACGTGCTATTAAAAAATAGTATTAAATTTTTTTAATTTTGTTTTTATTTCAAGATCGCGTGTTGTATCAATGACACTTCTACACAATACTTGGAAAGTCATAATAAAAATTTATTGAGTAAAATATAAAAAAAAAAAAACTGTATATGCTTCTGTATGTTCACGAACTCTAAGCAGCCTCGTTTAAATATTTCTGTCTTGGAGGCTTAGAAACTAGTGAGACTCATATTCGTAGTCACTATATGCTGTGAAATAAAATTGTTATGGGTTTATTCAATTCTAAGCATTTTATATTAATTGGCATTATTTTAATATATTTTCATATTGTTTATGTGGTATTGGTGTTGTACAGTAATTTCAATTAGCTTCATGTCTTCTGTGGCATGTAGGTATGGGTAAATAGCAAATTTTTTTTTTCACAGATCTTTGCAATGAAATAATGACAATATGAGTGGTAAATGGGAAAGGTATTGCGTTCGATGTGTGAGTTTTTATAATTGAAGAGGGAAGATAGTAAATTACTAGACGTCTAGGTGATTATATTGTGTGTGGTTAACACGCTGGGAAACCCTAGTGTTGTGGGTGTCGTCACTATACGTGGTAGCCTAAGGTATTCGTTTTTCGAATGGGGGTTATCATGTCAGTACTCAGTAGCAAATCGCACACAGAAAATTCATTTAATAGACACAACTTATAAAAAAAATTTGTTATCGACCCTATACTCGTCTGAGCGTAGGTCGGCTAACGTTGGAATGCAAATTGCTAAAAACAAATCCTTCTCTAAATATGATTAGTGTACCTTCCAGAGAAAATTAAATTTGTCATAAACCACATAAATACTAAAATATTGGATACGAAAACATATTAATACTATTTAAAAAAAATTTTATTATTCAACGTTTTTAACGCTAACCATACTAAAACGGGTACCCCGGTACCCGAACGTACTTTGAAGTCAAATTTTTCTTAAACTAAATAAAACACAAATTTGAGGCTCCACAAGTTCCTTCAAATAACCATTTTCTAAAGTTTTTTCCCATCTAAAGCACTCTTGATTCCTTTGGATTAACTCTGGAGCCATCCAAAGTCGAATAGTCCTTTCCCTACTGATATGGGTACCCGGGTACCCTTACATAACTTTTTACATTTTGTATGAAAAAAGTAAAAATTATAGTATTTTTTTGTTTATTGGTTATTTAGTTCAAAAAATATTTTACATCAAACTTTGTACATGTATAAAAAATAAAAAAAACTGTTTACTAATATTGTTGCATAAAAAAAAATAAAAAAAAATTAACATCTAGTGCAGCGTGGAGCAATAGTTTTGCTATGCGTATTGCACATTGATCGTTTACAGCCATCGCATATTTTGCGTGTTTTTCGATCAGATTTTGGATCAGTAGTCACGCAAAGATATCAGCGACCCTTTATTGGCAACCGTCCAGTTTTATCTCGTTGGGTTGTATCTGATGGGACCGCAACATCCTGGAAAACTTCCTTAGGGATGGTTTTATTTGTCATAAGCTCTAGAGCTGCCCGGATGTTATTGTGTCGTGTTATATGATTATCGTTAGCTCTTCCGTTCATATTTTTAGTTGCCAACTCCACGCCAAGTGATGTTAAAAATCCTCGACGAGAGCTTCGTTTTATTTTTGCGCTTGGATCGAGGTTGGAGTATACACAAAATCCACCCAATGCAGTAACGTCAATCATGTTGGAAAACACTGCCAATGGCCATCTATTGGTTTTGCGTTTGGTGGTATATTTAGACACCATCTGGTCCATAACATCTAGTCCGCCTTTTTGTTTTGTTATAGAAGTCATTAATCTTCTCTTTTCCATTAATAGCTGGCTCCCCTAGAGTATAATGCATTGTTGACAGAAGGAAAACACACTTCTTCTTCTTGGTCACAACAGACAAAAGTGTTCCGTTTTTGTTGAAACCATATCGGGGTGTACCTATATCGTCCGTTGGGTTTGGACGTAGCTCTTTTGGAATATAGGCTTTGTTTTGTCGAAGGGTACCGACGAGACTTATTCCTCTAACTTGTAGCCGATTGGCCAAAGGAAGTGAAGTGAAAAAATTGTCGGTTGTTACATTTATTCCAGATTGTTTGTAGAAATCCACCAGATCTAGAACGATGTTTTCTCCTACATTTACCTGTCGTTGACCACCAGGTGGTTTGCCTGTGTAAATGATTCCATTCAAAGAATAGCTATTGGCTGTGTTACAAAACCAAAATATTTTTATTCCGTATTTAGCTGGCTTTGAGGGATATATTGAGTGAAACTGGTTCTACCTCTAAATGGAAATAACTGTTCGTCTACTGTCACATTTTCATCTGGAAAATAATTTAAACGTAGATTCTGCATCAACATATTCCAGATATCGGAGATAGGAGCAGCTTTGTCTGTTTGTTTGCGTGTCGCTCTTGTGAAAGCATTGTCAAAACGTATTACGCGTAGTATTTTCTGAAATCTTTCGCGACTTAACGATGCTTTGTATAAAGGATGACTGTAATTCCCCCATAGAATTGAAGGAGGATCATCGTTGTCACCATTTACACCCATGACCAGTAAAATTCCAATAAAAGCATCAAGTTCTTCCATTGAAATCAACCGAAACTGGCGAGGTTTCAATTTTAAAACTGCAATATCCGCTGCATTTTTCTGATTGAAATCCAGTGCTATTTCATTGCCTTTTTTGTTGCTGTATCTCAGGATCTAATTTTTTATATTTTCTCAAAAATTTATCAAATATTTCTTTTGCAGTCATCACTTTATTAAATTTGCGATGTGGTCCACCTTTGTACATAAACAATAAAATATATTATAACATTTGGTGTTTATAGAATAAAACCAACCTTTTTTGCGCATAACATTTTGGGATGGAGTTTTAGCATTTGGGATCTCTTGGGAATACCATTCAGTTTGATCACTTGCTATATATTTTGAATCAGTATCTGAAACTTCGCGACGCAATTCTAATTCCTCGTTGCCTTCTTCCTCTGGAGTCTCAACCACACCATCCATTTCTATATCCGAGGCTTCATCTGCATCAGGAAACCATTCATGTTCGTTGGGAATCGTCATGTTGTCGTCCTCTACTTCCGTTTCACATAAGATATCAATATCATCTGCAGTTAATCTAATACAAATGCGTAAAATAAATGAATGTAGTTAAAAATAAAAAAAATATAAAGAAAACTTACGCGGAAATGTTAAGATATCCATTTCGCCATCGTAAACGATCTAAAGACTTCGATGATGATATATTTGCCCTTATTTTGGGGGCTTGCCCAGCAGCACTTGGTGTAACTTTATTTCTATTATACCCTATATTTATACCCTATACCACTGTGTGGTTTGGGTATAATGACTTTGTGCTGCTGTTTGTAACAACCAAAAATATTTGACCTAGACCCATCTTTAATTATACCGATCGAATCAGAATCACTTTCTGAGTTGATTTAACAATGTCCGTCCGTCCGTCCGTCCGTCCGTCCGCCTGTGTGTCCATGTAAAGCTTGTAATCAAACTGCAGGTCGCAAATATGAATATATTTTGATGAAATTTGGTATATGAGCTTTTATCGGCCATAAGATGAACGCTATTGAAATCGGTGAGAATCGGTCCATGTTCAGACCTAGCCCCCATACAAATTACCCATATGAAATCGCCATAAATTGCCATAAGATCCAAATTGTCATATAGATCTTACTCAAATTGGGTTTGTATGCGTTCATTACATCCACTAATAAGTAGTCCAAAAATGATCCATTTGACCCCATATAGAGCTGCTTCCCGATCTTCACTTAAATCTATTAAAAAACAAAAATATTGCACTGATTCTTCTCAAATTTTGTTTGTACATATTTTTGCAAAATACAAGAGACTTTACCAAACATGATCAGGATTGGTCCATTTTTGGACCTAGTCCCTTTATAGATATAGCATCCGATATGAACTTTTTCATATCTGCAGCCAAAAAAATTAATAAAAATCCCACTCAAATTTGTGCTTTGTAAGTTCGACTATTTTTATTAAATCACTTCGTACAATTTTATTGGAGTGCAAATTATATGAACTGTCTTCTTAACACAACTACTCTTTACTATTATTTTGCGCCCAACGTTTTTACTTATAAATCTTACTAGGATTTCCATCAATTAAAAATTAACAACTAAACATTATCAGGACCATCTATCTATATTGGTCTCGAAATCTGTTTATGGCAATGAAAAAATATTTAATACTTTTTAGTCCGTTTGAAAACGTTGAATATTAAAAAATTTTTTTTACTAAGTAATTATTTTCTGATTTTTAGTTTTGTGTGTGTAAATTAAAAAGTCACAATAAAACATTATCAGGACCATCTATATTGGTCTCGAAATCTGAAAAATTATTTTATACTTTTAGTCCGTTTTAAAAACGTTGAATGTTGAGAATTTTTTTACTTGTAATTATTTCCTCATTTTAAGTCTTGTAGTTGTAGAGTGAGTTGGAGTGTGGTGGGTTCGCATGTGTTGAGTTTGAATGTGGTGAGTTGGAGTGTGATGGGTGTGAATATGTTGAGTTTGAATGTGGTGAGTTGGAGTGTGATGGGTGTGAATGTGCTGAGTTTGAGTGTGATGAGTTTGAGTATGGTAAGTATGAGTGTGGTGAGTTTGAGTTTGTTGGGTATGAGTGTGGTGAGTTTGAGTGTGGCGAATAACGTCATACCACATATGACAGGAATGTAGGAAACGACCATTAACACCTTTATACCAAATTTCATTTATATTGCTGTAAAATTAGCCGAGATAAAGCATTCCTAAAGTTGGAGTTGTATGGCCGGGGCACACCAACTATATTTAGGAAAAAGTTGGAAACGAATGTATGTGTCAATATACCAAAATTTGTTAACTGCTAATACAAGTGCCGAGATAAAAAGTATTAAATTGTTTTATGACCAGTTATCTTGAGTTTATGTTACTTCTTTTGGGCTATGATGGTCAGCTTATAAGTTTTAAATAAAATAAATTAAAACAAAATTTATTTCATCTCCACTCTACGTTTCGTTGACGGTTTTTCAACTTCATCAGGAGTGTATAAAAATTTTTTTATTATTAATTTATTGTCAGGTTATTATTATTTAATAAATTTAAAGATAAAAAACTGGACATCACGACACAATTTTAATAAAATTAAACAAATTAATAAAAATAAATAATCAAAATAAATATAAAAAAAAATCACAGTTTTAAACTTAACGACTAATATCACAGACTAATAACTGGACATCACGACACAATTTTAATAAAATTAAATAAATTAATAAAAATAAATAATCAAAATAAATATAAAAAAAAATCACAGTTTTAAACTTAAACTTAAACTGTGATTTTTTTTAATAAACTTTTTTAATAAACTTTTTTAATAAACTTTTAAACTTAAACTTAAACTGTGATTTTTTTTAATATTTATTTTGATTATTTATTTTTATTAATTTATTTAATTTTATTAAAATTGTGTCGTGATGTCCAGTTTTTTATTTTTGAATTTATTAAATAATAATAACCTGACAATAAATTAATAATAAAAAAAATTTTTATACACTCCTGATGAAGTTGAAAAACCGTCAACGAAACGTAGAGTGGAGATGAAATAAATTTTGTTTTAATTTATTTTATTTAAAACTTATAAGCTGACCATCATAGCCCAAAAGAAGTAACATAAAAAGTATTTAATTTTTTGTGGTCGGTGCCACGTCCACACAGAAACAATTTTGATATAGTATTGCATTGTCATCCAGTTCTGAGCTATGTTTTAAATTTCAAGTCTCTAGCTTATCGGGAAGTTATTTTTAAAAATATTTCTTTATTTGTGGGCGGTGCCACGCCCACATATATTTCCAATTCTGAGCTATGTTGAAAACTTCAAGTCTCTAGTTTATCGGAAAATTTCTTTAAAATCTATTCCAAGATTCATACGGAACATACAAACACATAAGCACACAAGAAAGCAACCTAATAAAAACGTTTTAAAATGAGATTAATCGAGGTTGGTCCCAGAATTGTCCCACCTGGCATATAGATGGCGACAGTAGTTTGCAAAAAATTTATTTGATGAAAAGCCGCAACCTTGTAAAACATACCTATATTTTAAGTTTCAAGGCACCAATTTGTATAGTATTTTGTTTAGAGTCATGAAATAAAAACGACCTCAGTGAATTTTTAAACATGGGAAAATTAGACACTGCTATTTGAAAGATCTTTGTTCAACCCATATTAAAGCCAAGCTAGATTCTATTCTGATGGAGTAAAATATTGGATGGCAGGGTTTAAACGAAATTGTATGTGCTGCAAAGGTAGTCAAACAATTGAGGTGGCCACGCAGAATTGGTTATGTAAATTCACAAAATGGTATTGAGTGTTTGTCAGCTGAAAATGTGTGAGCTGGCCTAAATGATAGGGATTTCAAAAAATGCTTTATATCGCAAAAAATACTTCCGGAAATGTGGGTGCCACGGTTGCTCACAACAGAACAAAAAAGCATCATCAATATGTTTCATTACAGTGTTTGATGATTTTTCACATTATTAAGCATGGATCTGCAGGCAAGGATATTTTTATCTATTATCTTCCAAAAGGAAAAGCAATCAACGACGAATATTATATATTATGGTATAGCAGGACTAATGTTGAAACAGTGTGCTTCGACGCTAAGTAGTCCTCTCGCCTACCTTTTCAGCCTTTCGTGCCATGCGGAGTCTTTGCCTCTAGCTGGAAGGTTGCTAATGTCCAACCAATCCATTAAATGGTGAAGCAAATAACCCTGAAAATTGCCAGCCAATTGCAATATCCTCTACACTCCCAAAGGTGATGGAGAGCATGATTATCTAACATCTTGTTAACTGTTTAGGGGAAAACTCACTTCTTAATGATCGATAGTATAACCTTCGTAGAAGTAATTCTACGGGAGATCTGTTAGGTCTTCTTTCTGGAGTCGATCCATTCACTATTTTTGTGAAAGTGTAAGTGGTTGCTCTGGATATTTTCAAGGCGTTCGATCGCATGTGGACGGTATATTGATATCAAAGCTTATGGCATTTTGGATCGGTATTGACTTCTCTCGATTTATATCGAGTTTTCTCAGAGACCGTAGAATACGTGCAGATATTGATGTTGTTATTGAGTTTCAGCTTAATTCACACAATTCAGTTCATTCTCCTTCTCCTGCTCTTATCTCTCTGAATGACCTTCAGGGTTAAACCATCAATCATATATTCCCTTCCGCAGATGATAGCAACATTTGTCATTCACTTTTCCTCACCATTAGGCTAAGCCTTTTTGAGGCTGGGCGCGAAAGGGTGACAATGAATGACACGCTCAATCAAGGTCTATTAATCATCTCCAAGTGACGTAAAACGAATAGGGTTGATTTGAGTGCGAAAAAGATTCAATGTTGTTTGTTGACCCATAGGGGCGTACTTTAAATAATATTGTCTATATATATGGGTGATATAGGTATCAAGAAATCGTATAGTCTTGATATGTTGGGAATGAAAATTCAATTTTACTAGCAGAGCCCAGCCCTCGTAGTTCGAGTCCAAATTCTATGAAATTTTATTTTATCATTCAATTTATTTCTTTGAATGTTTTTTAATTTATTTAATTCATTAAGCTTATTTCATCATAAATTTTTGTTGAACACACAGAAATAAAGGCCACCTTGTATGCCACCTAAAATTTTTAAATTTTTGGCAATTCACAATTCAACAGAGGGTATCGGTCATGTAATTATTGTAATGAAATCTGTACGTCAACTTTCGTGTTGCATAATGTAAAGTTGATTGTGCACGCATAGCTTTTCCCCAACTCAACGAGTTTCAACAGTTAATAGCCCAAAAGAAAGGGCTTGCTCCACTGAGTGGTCTTAGACTTGTGTCAACAGCCTACATTAATAAGATCTCTAGTTATAGAGGTTTCAGTGAAGGAAAATATTGAAAAAAATCTTGAAAAAATTTAATGTAAAGTTGATTGTGCACGCATAGCTTTCCTTAAACTCAACAAATTGAAGCAGTAAACAGCTCAAAAGAAAGAGCTTGATCCACTGAGTGTTCCGGAAGTGAAATGATCAATATCCATTCATTAGAAGACGAGCTATGGGAATTCGAATTGATTGAGTGAATGTGTCCCATAAGAAATGTACAGGGAAGAACCGCATTTGAGTGTAACTTGAGTAAGGTGGGAGTTGAGTAAATTTCAATGATTGACGACATATCTGTGTCTAAATACCTTTCATAAAAAAATGAAGGAAATCGGCCGGATAGAACGGCCAGACTGACTTTAGTTTTCATAAATTTTTTTTAACGCACTCCTTCTAATCTCCATAAAATCTATAGCACTTACATCCACAGAAAACGGAACGCATCTCCCTTGTATGGACCGGAATTTCAAATTATATCTTAAAGCCACTGGACCATGTGTAAAGGTGGGCATCGATGCTCATTAATGACTGTATGGTATCCAACTCTATTGACTCATTGGAACATGAACGGAATGTGGGTTATGTAACACTGTTCTATAAATACAACGATCGGAAATATTCTTCCAAGATAAGCGAACTCGCTCCAACTGCCCGAGTTTCACTTCTCTCTAGTAGACCACATCCAGTTGTCCGCACAACGCATTATAGAGAAAACTCGTTTGTCAGTCGAACTAGCCGTATGTGGAATAAACTCCCCACAGAAGTCGTTCCTGACTGTTACAAGCTAGTAAAATTTTAGCCAAATATCCACCAACACTACTCCCTCTTTCTTACCATAACCTTTTCATATGTAGGGGCACCCCCTGAGTGTTGGTTAAGAATAAAAAAATGTTGGCAGTCTTTAAGTGATAAAATTAAGGAAAAAAGGCAGCTTGTGGCGAAAATGAAAGTGTTGTTTCATTAAAACGATATACCAGTTCACACATCCTCTATTGCGATTGTCAAAATCCATAAACTATAGCCCATGTTGCTTCATTGCGCACATTATCAGCCAGATTTAGCACCCTCGGATTATTTTCTATTTCCAAACTGGGAAAAATTGGTCGGTGGTAAAAAATTTGCCAAAAATTAAAAAGTGGTATCTGCGGTTGATGGTTATTTTACTATAAGCAGGATATCGAAAAGGAGATTATGTTTAGAAAAAATGTTTAAAAAACTTTTTTTGATACAATTTTTTTTTCAGTATATTTAGACACTGATTTTCTTCTGTATTATTGAAATATAAGTTAACTTAAAATATTTTCCGCCCTAATTTTGGTGTCAGCAAACATTGCGAAACCAGTGGCACAAATATTTTGCAGTTCGCTGAGTCGTAGTCTACGAATACGATCATGCCACCGCGACATGTTGCTGACATTGCATTTGTATTTGGTATTTGTATGTGGACGAGATTCATTTAACGTTAGTCGCGGTCAAATACTTGAGTTAGCATATTGTTCAAAAAGTTAATTGTCTGAAATAAAAGATATTATTTAAATTACTAAAAATAGAATAAAACTTATGTTTATTGAAATTAGTAAAAATTAGTCTAAAACTTTGTTTATTAAAATTAGTAAAAAATTAACAATAAAAGTGAAGTAAATATTTTATCGAACAGTAAAATAAAAAAATGTAATTTTCTATGAACTATTGTTTGTTTTCGATATAGTGCCAACATTCATCTGAAATAAATTTCTGTAAACTTTTTCCTCGGAAACGTGAAATTTTTATAGCTTGCTTTCATTTTGAATCTCCAATTCCGTTTACCGGATTTTGTTTATTTTTTTTCGCTTCCTTTCCTTTTTCTCTTTAATATAGAACATAATGTACTCTGTGGTACCTTTTCTTTCATAAATTGGAGAAGTATTACATTTTTAGAATACTGTAAATATCTAACCAAATGTCCTGTACAAATGGTCAGAATTTTACTTAAAACGTCGGTTGCCAATGTTATGGCAGTGTAGATGTGTTGTAAGGATAAAGTTAATGTGGATTCAACCCCGACACATAAATCGGTGCTGACACTAAGCTTTAGTCCCTTTATTTTTCCCTTCAAGCACTTGTAACTTGAAAGGTGATGGCCAGTAAATAAAACAATTAGATATGCTGTATTACTAGACTGATTCTTTATTTTGTTTGGGTTTTTATACCCAAAACAATAATCAAAAATGCTTAATACTAAATAGTGTAATTAATATGTTTGTTATTGTATTTTGGTTAACAGTATAAAAAACGCTGAAAACAAAATAATAATAAATGTGTTTTGTTGTTGTGTATTGATACTTAAATTATTATAAATTAAAACAGTGTATTTTGTTGTTGTATCTTCAACCATAATAATGCTTACTAGTGTCGTTAGTCATAAATGGTTAAATGATTTCACTGACGGATTGACCTATATTTTGTTTTATTCTGATTAAGCATTATTATGTTTGGTAACAATAAAATATGCGGAAGTAAATGTGGAGTAAAATAAATGTGGCTTAATAATAATTACAAAATTATATGTGTCAAATAAAATATAAACAAACTGAATTTAAAATGTAGAATAACTAAAACAAAAACGTATGGTAGACTTCTTTGAAACTGGACATTCTCCCCCACGTTGAACGGATGTTCAACAAATTGATGTATTATAGTGATTGTTCCGTGGAGTGTAGTTAAAGGTCTACAGTGAATTGAAGAGGATGCTGGCGTGGCATTGGTATAGGTGTCATTTTTGTTGTTTCAACTCCAACTGATCTTGCCTCGTTGTTGTTTGTAATGGACATTGTGCGGGTCTGTTTGTTGCGTCGAGCCTGACAATTGAAAAGGAGGATTATCAATGTAATTAGACTAAATAGCAGTGCTAGATATCCGATTGTGTAACTGTGCGTTTGATGGGAACTTAATTTGTTTGGAAGGCCAATAATTTTGTGTTGTTCCAATGATCTTTGTAGTATTTTCAAGTCATTTATGCCCTTTTTATATGCGTCTTCTAGACCCGTTGAATTCGAATGATTGTAACTTACAGGATGTTGGAAGCCTTCTTTTAGTGATAGTTCCGACATGTTGCCCAGACTGAAGTATGACGATTTCAATGTGTGGGATATAATTTGTCTTCCGTTCATCATGATGAAATTGTGTTTGAGTATGCATTCTGGATCGAGTGTTAGTAACCCGGAGCCCTTCAGAAAAATAGGAATTATCTCCTTGTTACACACTGCTGTGGCCCTTGATGATGATGAAGTAGTATATATCCATTGATTGTTTCCATTTAATGGTATCCATTGGAGCCTTGTTGTTGTTTTTTCCAAGCTGCAAGTTGGTGATGTTTTGTTGTTGAATAAATTTATTTCACAAGAGCATACTTCGGAATCATAATGGTATCGAATTTGGACGTTAGAGCACAAAAATTCGTCTTGTTTCATTGTGTAACAGGAATTCAGCTCTGACGTTGTAAGGACAATGTATTGTTGACGGGATGCCATTGTGCCAAGGAACGTAGCATAGGTATAGGTATTAGGTGAAATATTTTGAACTGATCACGGTCAATCAATGGTATGGTGATTTCGAAAACTGCTTGTTGAGGAGTTAGTCCGCCTTTAACCTTCATTATTTTAAATAATTGCAACAAATCTGAGGATGGAAGAACTACAGAAGAAGGTGCATGTAGTGTGATTTGGTTTACTTCATTTTGCAATTGTTCTGGAGTAAGTAGTAATGGATTGATTTTTCCATGATGTGTATCCGTAAGAGTATCCAGGATTGAAGATTGTATTTTTTGTAGATTGTTCGCAATTAAAGTTAATTGTAAAACCCCAGAGGTGAATAGTTGATTAAAGTGTATTTGAAGTAGTACTTGGTCGATGTCGTGCATTTGTGATGAGTAATGTTTAATTTCCTGCTCTAATTCTTCAAATCTTGTTCTAGATGCAATTTGGGTCTGACGTATGATGTTAATTGTTGAATCAACGATTGTGGTTTGGTTTTTGAGTAACCTTAATAAATATGATTCGTTTTCCTTGACTTCAAGTATTGTATTGGACATGTGGTTAGCATATTCAGCGTCCAATATGCCAAATAGTGAATGAGCAACGTTGCCGACTACATCTAATGCTCCTCTTTTAATTCGGAGCAATCGGTTGTCCAGTTGCATATCATTTTCCATATGTTCAAAATGATTAATTATATTGCGAAAGGATTCGTTAAGGGTCATCATGTTACAAAGAGTCCTTAATGACCTCGTTCCATTGGCTAGAATTGACGTTTCTGACCAGTATGTATCTAGATCATAGTATACCAATAGATTCCATTCAGTAGTTGAGATAGATGCTGTACCCACTTCTTCGAAATGAATTCCGAGTTTTGGTCCGAATTTTGTATTTTTGACTGGAGTTCCAGAAATTATTGGTAGTAGAAATATTAATGCGAGTAAAGTTAGGCAAAGATGATTTGTTTTCAATTTCTTTCTCTTAACCTCGGGTTCATCAACTGACTCAGAAGTATTGGTTTCGTGGTCGTCATTACCAGGGACCGTAGCCAATTCTAAATTCGTATCAATGGGTAAACGGGCAAGTCGGTGTATTGCACGTTTGAAAATTCCTCTGGAGGTTTTTACATCAACGACTCGTGTGGAGTCATCTGATCCTTGGTGTACGTTAATGATTTGACCCAATGGCCATTGCATTACTGGAACATTATCTTCTTTTATAATGACCATGTCTCCCGGTTTGAGGTTGACGCACTGTGTTTTCCATTTATGTCTTTGCTGGAGTTCATTCAAATATTCGTTGGACCATTGTTTCCAAAAACTCTGCTTTAAATTAGAAACTTGTTCCCAGCGTGATGAAAATGTTAGTTTTGGTGATTGTGCTCGGCTATCTATTTGTGAAGTTAGTGCTTCTCCAATTAGGAAATGTCCTGGTGTTAACGCTGTTAAATCGGTAGGATCACTTGACATTGGGGTTAATGGGCGAGAATTTAGAATTGCTTCAATTTCTACGATAACTGTTTCGAGCTCTTCATATGTTAGTGATGCTGTAGCGACGCTCCGAAGTAGTAAATGTTTTGCTGATTTTACAGCAGCTTCCCATAACCCTCCGAAATGTGGTGCTCTGGGGGGAATGAAGTGAAAATTTATTCCTTTAGAGCTGGATGCTGCAATTATTTCATCTTGACCTTTATCTGAATATACGGTCTGAATTAATTCGGATAATTGATTTTTGGTGCCGACAAAATTTGTAGCGTTGTCGGAGTATATGTTTTGACACCGACCTCGCCGACCAACGAATCGTTTTAGCGCACCGATGAATGCTTCTGTTGATAAATTGGTTACCAATTCGAGATGTACAGCTTTCGTGGCGAAACAGCAAAAAACAGCTATGTAGGCCTTAGTTGGTCTTTTGCCTCTGATTTTGTAATGTATCCAGAATGGTCCGCAGTAATCTACTCCTGCGTTGATGAAAGGTCGTGCTGGTGTAACTCGGTTTTGTGGTAGGTTGCCCATGATTTGTTGGCATAATTGTGGTCGGGCTCTAGTACATGTTATGCATTTTTGTACAATTGCTCTTGCCGTTATTTTGCCTTTTATTGGCCAAAATCGTTGTCTCATTATGTTCAGTAACGCCTGAGGTCCACAATGTTTATTTTCAATGTGTTTTGATATAAATAACAGTTTGGCAATTGGGTCGTTATATGGGAGCAGCATTGGGTGTTTTGCATCGCTCGACAATTCTGATGATTCCAAGCGCCCTCCAACTCGAAGAATACCCCTGTCATCGATAAATGGGGATAAACTGCTAATGGAGCTGTTTTTGTCGATTTGGTTATATTTCTTTAACTGTTTAATTTCTGGTGAAAAGTCGGCCAATTGAATCGTTTTCATAATTGCGAAAAGTGCTTCATTCAATTCGTCTGGTGTTAGCGCCTTATGTGATGGGCGTTGTTGGTTTAATAACCTTGTATTGTTGATAAATCTGATGACATATCCCAGTATCCTTTGCAATTTGTTGAAGGAGTTTCTATGTGGGATTTTGTATATGAAATCATCAGCGGAAGTGACAGCTGCTGCGAGTAAAGTTGTCTTCTTTTTCTCAATGTCATTGGTAATTAAGTGTTTTTGTGAAAATGTAGGTGGCCAAATTTCTTGTCGACCATGCAGAAATAATGGTCCATACAGCCATAAGTTACATCCAGATAGTTGAAGTGCTGTTAAACCTCTGGACAGTACATCAGCTGGATTGTCGTTTGATCGGACGTGGCGCCACTGTTCGGGCAACGTCCATGTTTGAATTTTCGAGATTCGATTAGCTACAAACGTATGGTATGCAGTAGATTGAGAGTTTAACCAATTTAATACTATTTCGGAATCAGTCCACAAGAATAAAGGTTGGTCTTTAATCTGGAGATCCGTTTTGATTCTGTGTGCAAGTTGGGCTGCCATAACTGCGGCACATAGTTCTAAGCGAGGTAACGTTTGTTGTTTCAATGGAGCAACCCGTGTCTTGCCACAAAGTAGTTGTACAATCACTCTTCCATCTTTAAGAGTTGCTCGGATGTAGGCAACTGCACCAAAAGCCTTTTCGGGTGCATCTGAGAATATATGGAGCTCGGTTTTTGTTGGGATTTCACCCTTAAAAATGTGTCGAGGGATTTTGAAGTTGTTTAAGTTTTCTAAATCATTTCTGAATTTTGTCCATATAGCGTGAAGGTCATCAGGTAGCGGCTCATCCCAGTCTAATTTGTATTGCCATAGGAGTTGAATAAACATTTTTGCCTTTACAATTACAGGTGCTAATAGTCCAAGAGGGTCGAACAATTTTGCGAGATCGGACGTTGCTGTACGTTTTGAAATTGTCTGCATATGATTCAGTTTTACCTTGATGCAAAACTGGTCCGTCGTAGGCAGCCATAACAATCCCAATGTTTTCACTGTATTCGTGTTGTCATTGTTGAAATCTAAATTTACCTCCTGGTCGCCGAGTGGGATATCTTTTAATAATTGTGGATGATTCGCACACCACTTTTTTAGTATGAAGCCATGTTTTTTTAGCATTGTAATGAGTTCTTTTTGTGTTTGAAGTGTGATGGTGAGATTATCTGAACCTCCCAGGCCGTCATCTACATAAAAGTTATGTTTAAGCATTTGTGAACCGTATGGATATTTTATAGCGTTTTCATCAGCAATCTTTTGCAAACATCTGGTAGCTAAATAGGGTGCTGCTCGCGTTCCATATGTGACCGTACGAAGTTTGTAGTATTGAATAGGCAGCGATGGATCTTCTCTCCAAATAATTAACTGGTATTGTTGATCATTTGGATGAATTAGTATTTGTCTGTACATTTTTTCGATGTCAGTGGTAAATACAAATTTCGGCAACCGAAAACGAAGTAAGATTGAAAATAACTCACTTTGAACGGTTGGCCCCGCATACATCAAATCATTTAATGAATGGCCCATTGATGTTTTTGCTGATGCGTCGAATACTACTCTTAGCTTTGTTGTGGTGCTGTCGGGTTTGAGCACACAATGATGAGGGATGAAGTATTTTGGATTCGGTACCGCATCTATGTTGGTCTTCTGCATGTGTCCCAGAATTTCATATTCTTGCATGAATTTAATATATTGAGTTCTAATTTCTTCATTTTTTAACAATCGTCGTTCTAGAGCTATGAATCGATTGTAGGCCATTGCATGTGATT
The DNA here is from genome assembly GCA_963682025.1 of Cordilura impudica. Taxonomy (NCBI): domain Eukaryota; kingdom Metazoa; phylum Arthropoda; class Insecta; order Diptera; family Scathophagidae; genus Cordilura; species Cordilura impudica. The sequence goes on from OY821519.1 coordinate 107,723,530, forward strand.
CTCCTAATGCTGCTGGATTGTCCCGGAATGGTAGACTGACTACTAGACGGTCTTGATTGTTGGTGTGGACATGCTGAGTAAAATGTGAATCACATTGTCTTTCTGATGGTGATAGAGTTTTGTCGCTGGGTTCAATTTCATCTAATTTCCAGAGCTGTTCAATGGCTTCTTCCAATGATGCTGTGTTGTCAAGTACGGCACATGTTAAAGCAGATAATGACCACTTGGGAGTTGAATTTTTGCCAATTGCACCACCCACGATCCAGCCAAGTGACGTATTTTGAAGTGTTGGAAGGCCGTCAGACAGTTGTATTGTTCCCGCTTGAATTAACTTGTAGTAAAACTCTGCACCCAATAGAATATCAATTTTTTCTTGGTTGTTGAAATTGGGATCTGCTAGTTGTATGTTGCTTGGAATTTCCCATGTAGATGTATCAATATGTTGACTCGGCTGCGGTGGAATGATGTTTGCGAGTATAAATGCTTCCAAATTTGTGGAGAAACTGTGATCTCTGGACTTCATTTCTACATTAATGCGGTAGTTTGACCTTTTTTGTACGTTGCCAACACCATCTATGCGAAGTGAAGTTTTGGTTGGGAAGGTAGATAACCTTTGGCAAAGTCGCTTGGAGACAAGGTTCACTTGAGAGCCAGAATCTAATACTGCTCTGAACTCATTGGAAGTACCATTTTGGGCAGAAATAACAACTTTTGCTGTTGCTAGCAAAACATAACCCTGGCCCCCTTCGGCTGCTTTTGTAGCTGAAGATGTAACTGCGACGGCGTTAGAAGATGATGTGTTTCTTTGACTATTCGAACCCATAGTTGTGTTGATTGATGGTTTTGAATCTTTTTTTATGTTGTTCTGTTTCTTTTCTAAATGTAACAGCGTATTGTGTTTCTTCATGCACTTTCTGCAGCCACTTGATTTGCACTCTTTTGAAACGTGATCACTTCTGAAACAGTTGACGCATAAATGGTGTTGTTGTACCCAATTCAGTCGTTCTGCTTCTGATAAGTGATGAAATTTGCTGCAGTAATATAGTTTATGGCCACCGTTATTGCACATTTTGCAGGTGCCATTATCGACTTTATTGGAGGTTGTAACTGAAGATACTGTTTTCTGTGGCAATTTTCCGGTTTGAATAATTGCCTCCATTGATTGAAACTGAATTTCCAGAAATGATAAAAATTCAGCAATTACTGGTACTTCTCTTGGGTTGGCCAACGACTGCATGTACCTGATGTGTGTTCCCCTGTCGAGTTTTTTAATTAATAATTGAATGAGTATCGCATCCCAAGAGGTTGTTACAATACCCAGATTGTCTAATGCGAGCAAACACTCCTTGTTGGTGTCATGCAGAGCTTTGATAGATGATGTAGATGATGAAACCGGTGGTTGGTTAATAATTTTTTCAACCAAGTTGGCTACCAGTAGTCTTTTGTTGTTGTAGCGATCCTGAAGTGTTTTCCATGCAGTATTGTAATTTGTCTCTGATAAAGAAAACTGACTGATTAAGTGTTCAGCTTCTCCAGATACATTGCTTTTTAAATACCACATTTTCTGAATAGATGGTATTGGCTCTTTGTCCACCATCTCAGTAAACAAATCATGAAACTGACGCCATTTTAAATAATCGCCATCAAATCGTGGTATAGTGACTTTTGGTAGATGTAATGCGCATTTGTTCAAATCTTTTGTCATTGATTGTATTTCATTATATTGACTGGAATCACCATTAGATAAAAGTTTTTGTTTTTTGACGGACAGACTGACTAACTTTTGTCGCACTAAATCATATATTCTGTCATATTCGTTCTGATCCAGACCAGAATCAGCAGGGTTTTCTAATTTATCATAAATTTCATCGTGTAATACTTCAGCCTGATTCCACAACTTTTCAATGGTGTTGATTTCCACTTCAAAGTACTGCAAGGGATGGTCATCTTCATCTGTTATACCATTTAACAGCCGGTTTAGAGCAGTCAAACGAACCTTAAGCCTTCGGATGAGACTATTAGTGTTATTGATGTCTTCATGACCTTCATGTTGAATAATAGCCTTCCTTGTAGGTATCTCAATACTTCTCCTTTCTATAATTATTGGCTTTTCTGCTGATTGTCTTAACTTATCAATTTCTTTTTTGAAAATTTCTAAGTAATTGTTGGCTATATCACTAATTTTCAAATAGTATTCTTCTGTGAAATATGCATGATCTGTCGCTTTATCTACCAGTGTGCGTAGTTTCATATCTTGGGCATCAAATAAATCCCATGCTTCGCTGAGCCGTCGTAATCGTTCATCAAAGTATTCTATCTTTGTTTTCCTTTCTGCGGAATCTTTTTTATAGTTTCGAACGATTTGTTGAATCTCTTCACCCGTTTTTGATTGGGCTTGTAATAAATGTTCGAACGTAGCCATGTTCTTCAAATTGGTAGCCACTTGTGAGGACAGACTAATTGATGTTTGACTAGTTCTTGTGTATAGTAATTGGTCAAATTTAGTGTTGACTCAATGTTGATTAATTTGACGAAAGCGTCACGGTTCTGATGAACCCAATGACTGTTGTTAGTGTTAGACCTGCTAGTGTTATAGCTGAATCTGCTGTAGTATTGTAGTGTACTGTAGCCACCTGAACGTAAATTTGGTGTTCAATCGCTTGGATGCGAGTTCAAAATGTTTGTAGGGGTAACCAATATGTGTTGTCCCAAAAGGCAATTACTACTAATGCTATGGTAATAATTCGATTGTTGAATGTCGAGGGTCACCAATTGTAGGCTTCCTCAGTGTAGATTGATTTGTCGTCCAAGCTGGATCTGCTACTGAGCCGGATCTGCTTGATGTTTTTAGGGATTACCAAATGTTTGCATGTTCAATGCGTTTTCAGGTTATTAAAGTTCCTTACCACTGGTGGGGGGAAACTTAATTTTTCCAAAAACGTCTAGGGGTCACCAAAATGTAAATATCTAACCAAATGTCCTGTACAAATGGTCAGAATTTTACTTAAAACGTCGGTTGCCAATGTTATGGCAGTGTAGATGTGTTGTAAGGATAAAGTTAATGTGGATTCAACCCCGACACATAAATCGGTGCTGACACTAAGCTTTAGTCCCTTTATTTTTCCCTTCAAGCACTTGTAACTTGAAAGGTGATGGCCAGTAAATAAAACAATTAGATATGCTGTATTACTAGACTGATTCTTTATTTTGTTTGGGTTTTTATACCCAAAACAATAATCAAAAATGCTTAATACTAAATAGTGTAATTAATGTGTTTGTTATTGTATTTTGGTTAACAGTATAAAAAACGCTGAAAACAAAATAATAATAAATGTGTTTTGTTGTTGTGTATTGATACTTAAATTATTATAAATTAAAACAGTGTATTTTGTTGTTGTATCTTCAACCATAATAATGCTTACTAGTGTCGTTAGTCATAAATGGTTAAATGATTTCACTGACGGATTGACCTATATTTTGTTTTATTCTGATTAAGCATTATTATGTTTGGTAACAATAAAATATGCGGAAGTAAATGTGGAGTAAAATAAATGTGGCTTAATAATAATTACAAAATTATATGTGTCAAATAAAATATAAACAAACTGAATTTAAAATGTAGAATAACTAAAACAAAAACGTATGGTAGACTTCTTTGAAACTGGACAAATACCATCACTTATACATAGCGTACACCCTCATTCATTTTTAAGTTTTAAGCATTAAAAAACTCACAATAAATATAATTATTTATATAAGGCTTCACAGACTTTAATGCAAAAAAATCCTACTTAGCAGTAATTTATGCACATATATACACACTTTGCAAATTAAGTATTTTGGCATAGCCTATATATAGGATAAACAGGTATTTTATCGACTGGGAAAGTGATTTTTAGCTGATCAGTGTAATCAAAAGTAACTTAACGATTATTGATAGTTCAAAGCATTAGCACAAACTCTTTACACCCTGACCACAGGCTATAAAAAATAATAGGGGTATAAAAATAATAAAGAAACTGTTAATATGCTGTTAAAATTCATTTTCCCTATTCCGACTGCCCAGTAAGTATATAAAATAAGACAAAGTGTTATTACTGCAAGACAATCATACACTTCGACTGCTGTGTAGTACTCCAACTACAAACATGGGCAGTTCAAATCAACATAGAAACTTTATTCCAAGTATAATGAAAATAAACCTCTTTGTATGCGTGCAGAGACTGTTCGGAAAAATGTTTTCATTATTATTGGTTGGTTTTTTTAAAAGTTTATCTTTTTAAAATTATTCGGATTAAATTCAAACCTGAAACAGTAAGCCGTGTAATGTTACTCGAAACCAATTCCAAACAATATTTACATATATTTCCTTGTACTTTCTTTAAAAAAATAACAACCATATAAAGGATTAAAAAAAAAACGAAACAGTATACACCCTCTACCAATTGCCAAAATAAAATGTAAGCCATAAAGGAAGAAAAATGGAATAAAAATAACATTAACACAGAACGAACTTTAGTCATTGACTGTTAACACTCCCAAAACAAGTTAAAATTTGTTTGACTTTTTTTCATTTGTAAAGATATTCTCATATACGTATGTATATGTATGTATATGTATGCAAAACTTTATTGGTTCTCCAGTATGGTAGGATTATTCAATGGAAAGCTTGCTTACGACAAATTTTTTACAAGTTAAAAAAAAAAATGTATCGGCCTATTTATAAACACTGCAAAAAATGTTATCGATTTTAAAATTCTATGATGTGTGAATAATTTAAAACCAAACACCCATTCGGTTAATATCAAAGCAATGACAGCAAAAGGAGAAATATTGACAGTATACGCTTTATTTACAGTAACAGCACGACTGAATGACCATACATGACATAAATCGGAAACCGCCTCCATTAAACCTGGCTCTACTTTTATTAGTAAGAAATTGTCATTATAAGCTAAAATTTATTTTAAAAAAGCCATAACATTTTGCAAAAGTCATTTGCAACCCGGCTTACTTTCATAAAATAAAAAAAATCAAATTAATGATTGAACAAAACAATACAACTCCTAAATCAGAAGTCTATGACGTAAAAGTCAAGCCGCTATTAAAAACTTTTAAACTGTGAACTTTAATGCACGAAGAAACATGTCTGTGGAGTCGGAGTCAGAGTCGGTAGTAAAAATATTATTTATTTTTTCTTTTTTTTATTATATTATATATTATATATATATATATATATATATATATATATATATATATACTAGCTGACCCGCCAGACGTTGTCCTGCCTAAAATTTTATAGATAGAAAGAAAAAACTGAAATAATTTCTATGAAAATATTAGATTTTTTTTATTAATTTAACAAAAATGAAGTATTTTAATTAATTCGAAGCCTTAATAATAGAATAAATAAATTTTGTTTTTTTTATATTAATGCTAGTTGATGAACAATGTTTTTCGTCAATCCCTGTGGTGTATAAATGATCAAATTTGATGGTTTGCCAACGCGAGAACACGCAACATATAACTGTCCATGTGAAAAGCACGGATTTTCTAGATCCAACCCACAAATGGACATTGTTTGACCTTGTGACTTGTTAATGGTCATTGCGAATGCCAAGCGAATTGGAAACTGCATGCGTCTGAATGGAATTGGCGAGTCTGAAGGAACCATTGGGATCCGTGGCAAGAGAACAACTTCACCTTGAAACTTGCCGCTCAAAATGGTAGCTTGAATAACATTGCTCATTATTTTTTTTATGACCAATCTTGTACCATTGCATAGCTTAGGTGCATTTAAATTCCTAAGCAAAATGATTGGTGAACCAATTTTTAATCTCAAGTTATGAGGTGGCATTCCTGGTAAATCCAGTGAATTTAAAAATTCAACAGGATAGTTGACTGCTTCATCTGGATCGACAACAGTGTCGATCGATTTGAACAACATCTCATCGCCAGGCAATAACTGTTGTATTTTGAAATTAATAACGTCAACATCTATATTTTTAGCGGCCAAAATAACTCGTTCACGTAACCACGCATGATTAATGTAATTTTCGCGTATATTTGGGAATATGCTTACAACCAAAGCATCTTTCGTGGCTACCATTTTACAAAAATTGTCTGGAAATTTTATGCATTGTGTATTTTCATGAAACATAATTTTTCCATTGCCAATGTTGAGCAATTGCTCAGAGAATGACAGTGCCAATGGGTCATTTTGTAGTTGAATACGCATGTTTGTCTTAAGGCGTAATGTATTAACATTCCGCCATAGGTGCGATTGCTTCAAACATGCGTTGATTTCGTCCGCATATGTAGCGCGTGGAATGACCGGCAATGTTTGTCTGAAATCACCAGACAGCAACAGAAGAGCTCCACCGAAAAGTCTGTTATTATTATTAATATCTTTCATAGTTCTATCAAAGGCTTCTAGTGAATGTTTGTGGGCCATAGTACATTCGTCCCAAATAATAATTTTGCATTTTTGCAAAACTTTAGCCATGCCTGAATGCTTCTTTATGTTGCACATTGCATCTTTATTTGTGTGAACATTGAATGGCAACTTGAGTGCTGAGTGTGCAGTCCGTCCACCATCAAGCAAAGTCGCTGCAATACCTGATGAAGCAATAGCCAATGCAATATGATTTTGTGACCGAATGCGTGCAAGTAACAGTGAGATAAGAAATGTTTTGCCAGTGCCGCCTGGTGCATCCAAAAAGAAGAATCCACCTTGTTGTGCTTCAATTGACAAATTAATTCGATCGTATATGATCTTTTGTTCAGCAGTTAGCAATTGCTCATTATTTGCAACGAAAGTAGTCAACGTTGCCGCATCGAACTGTTGTTCGCGCTCAACATCGCTGTTAATGATGTCTGTTGCTGGTCGGTTAGGCGATGGCAAACCGAAATGAATGAGTGGCATATTGGAAATATTAATGCAAATATCCTCAATCATCATTAACGCCTCGTTATACATTTCCGATGAAAAATTGATATTGTGATCTTGATCAGCTGTCCGAATACGATGCAAAATATCTTCGCTCATTGAATCTTTATATTTGTCCCAGAGAACAGAAGCTTGCGACAGAAAGCATGTCGTCAACAATATGGCGAATAATTGTCGAATTTGATGAGGAGAGGAACTCAGCACTGCATCTGCTAGTGCAAGATCCCAATGGTTGTCATCTTCAAGCAAATGCAATTCGTGACACGCATCATGGTATGTGTCGAACAAAATACCGTTGACTGTTCGCAAGTATTGGAATGACGTCGGTCCAGGAACGTTAACCAACAACAAACGCAAGAAGAAGCATTCGCGTTGCTTAGGATGGACTGTGTATAATCGGCCTAATGTATTTGCCATAAATATGCCGTGGTACCCTTGTACTGGAACGCCTTGCTTTCGTGGGTTCCACTTTTTTGATTGTTTGTTCCATGTAAAAAATCGTGGCACATCAGTGTACATTAATGTCTTTGAAAATTGACCGAAAATACCTGGTTGGTTGCATAGTTCGAAGAACTCAGTTAGTGTGGTTTTTGGGGGAGTTAGTGCACGTTGTACAGCAGTCTCTTCCGTAAAATAAACACGCTGTCCATTTTGAAGGTGCACGGCCAAATGAATAACAGCAGGGTCTCTTTCGTGTATAGGAAAACTTAAAATGCGCCAAACTGCTTCATTGCTGCTAATGTATCGGCCCATTTGATAACGTGTTATTTCGTCGTTATCATTTACGTTTTGAACAGCAAATACAGCCATATCGCTTCCCTTATGAACGTATTTGCAAATGTATTTTATGGAACTCACTGAACTACAGAACTCAACGTTTATGTGCGCTTTGTACGTTTTTGACAGTAATGGTGAATACGGAACCACCCAACGATTGTCAATGTCTTGCGTTACACCGTTTGACATGCGCAATTGATATGAGTGGCCACCATTGTCTGTGTTTCTACGACGATACAATGGGTAACCATCGGTATTAGTGACAGTATCATTTATGCACTCTTTTGGAAAAAGTTTCGTACATTTTCCATTGTCCATGCACGGCGCCGTCATGTTTAGAGCACCGCATGGTCCATGGATCATGTTAGTGGTAATAATGTTGAACAACTCTTGATCTATATTCGAATCCGGAATTTCAGCTGAAATAATTTTATCAATTTCTTCTGGACGTACTTTATCAACCAACCAAATCAAAATGTGTGAATGTGGCAAACCTCGTTTTTGCCATTCAACAGAATACAGCCAGCAACGTGTTTTTCCGAATACAGAGTGATGTGTAATCAAGTTCATCATAGATTTTAGTTTTTGTTTGAAGACACGTGCAGTGATATCATGCCGATGCATTGCTGTTTGACCTTGCAATAATGAAATAGTTATTTCATCCCATTTTGGATTGCACGTAAATGTTATGAACAAATCAGGTCTACCGTACGCGCGCACGAAAGTCATTGCGTCTTGAATATATTCTTGCATATGCCGCGGACTACCAATGTATGATGATGGAAGAATATATGCGGTACCAATATCGTTAATATTAGTTGTTCCATCTACGTTACCGACAATAGCATCACGCAAATGAATATACTCCTCAGAACGCAACTTTGCTTGATTAAACTTGATGTACCGTAATCGCTCGCTTTCGATTTTTGCATACATATCAACGATGTATTGATGAAACAGCTGGCGGCATCGGATAATGTTGTTGTCTTCATTGGTACGAATCATCAACCGATATGCGTAGAAGTTCATCGCGCTCACTTTCTTGTTCGTTGCTGCACCTTCAAATTTAAAATAAAAATAAATAAAAAAGAAAATAAATAGTACAGAAAAATCAAAAATGGAATTATATTTAAATTTTACCTGTCACGGGGTTTCGTTGTTTTATATTTAAATGATATCCATCTTCTCCTTCCCAAAATATTAATGGGTATTGCAAAGCGTCGTAAGAACGATGGCTGTCTGCAATTGTCTGCACCGTATTATCTCTGCGTTGGATCCGTATATCTCGACGTTCAAATGCGTCACCAACCATAACAACTGCAACTTCATTAACGGTTGGTGCATTGTATCTGCCCGCATGCTCTCCTGATGGTACTTTGTCTGCTTTGATGAGGATCATGTAGTTATCGTTTTGTAGCCTGTTGGAAACAACGTTGAACAACTGGACCAACTGATTGTGATTTCTCAAAAACGGTTCCAAAATTGACACGATTTCTCGCTCCTCCATTAACTCGATGTGATTGTAGTGGCAGCGTGTGTTTATTTGTTGATCCTCATCACCCATGAAGTAGATTTGCAAGAATTTTGGATCGGCATCAGGCATTGAAATCAAAGAACCGATTTGATGATACACTTGGCCCTGAATCTTAAATGTTGATTCAAAATTTCGACCATCCTCATTCCGCAAGATTTTTGTTGCTCCAAACGATGTCATTTGGAAGCACGAATTGAATTTACGAATTTTACGCAAAAATAATTTTGATTGAGGTGTGGCTCCATCCAATAGAGCTTTCAGTGGTTCAGGCGGCGAATTCAATGGTGGCAATACTACTTTTCCAGACGCGCAACAGAAACCGGCTGACTCTCCTTTGTATTTGAATGCATGGCAGTGTTGGCATTCTTTATTCATAGCACCGATGACAATTTGTGAATGCGATGAATAGTCTACGTCAAACTCGTATTCGAACGCAAGTCGGAGAAGTGATTCACGTGTCAATGCGCGATATACTTGTAGGCGCTGTCGTTCAGTTGTTCTCTGTTCATCGGTGGCTCGTTGACGCGCCTGTCTTTGTCTCAATGCATTAGCTCGAAGGCGTTCGTTGCGTTGCTCTTGACTTTCATGTTCACGTAAGTTCGCCATCTGGTCTCTAGAATTTGCAGTGTCCGTCAAGTGATCTTCTACTGTTCTATTTAACCGAATGTTGTGGACTGTTTGTGCATGCTGTGAACGTCGACCAATATTTCCTCCTCGCCCACGAAGACGTGGCATTTTTCTTTTATAAACACACAACACATAAATTTAATAAACTTTGATTTTAGTTTTAGGGTTATGATTATTTGTTTCACAAACTTACATATTGCTTATTTTCAGTTAGTCGCTTAACACTCCGTAAAGTTTGTAAAATTAAACACAATTTTTATTTGAAATAATTTCTTTTAATTTCAAACTATTTTATTTTTTCTTTAAATCAAAATCAATTAAATTATGACAAATTGGTTAAAACTTCGCAACAAACATTCACCTTTAAAAAAACATTCAATATAAAATTGAAAGAAAGTAAAAATTTCAAACCTTACCCTTTCAAAATAGTTGATAACAGTATAGTTCTCAACATAGATGGGAATTTTGTATTACTATTGAAAAAATGCATTGACGTTTTATGGTAATTTTTTTTTTTTTATTGAAAAAATCATTCATAATGGTAATAAAATGCATCAATTGTTAAAAACCGTCAATAACAATTTATTTCAAAACCATTGCCATTAGTAATGAAATGGTTCAATGAAATTAGTTTCAATACTATTGACATCAATTAAATTGTAATTAATTATGAATTGATTGGTCCCACTAATTAATTAGTCCCATTTGTAGTTCTCAATAGGAAAACAATATCATATTAGTTCTCATGTGTAATGTTGTAATTAGTACAGAGTAGTTGAGAGTAGAGAAATAGGTTAGAGTTTTTTAAAATGTTATTAATTATTGACATGAGAACGATGCAGTATAGTTCTCAACATAGATGGGAATTTTGTATTACTATTGAAAAAATGCATTGATGTTTTATGGTAATTCCTTTTTTTTTATTGAAAAAATCATTCATAATGGTAATAAAATGCATCAATTGTTAAAAACCGTCAATAACAATTGATTTCAAAACCATTGCCATTAGTAATGAAATGGTTCAATGAAATTAGTTTCAATACTATTGACATCAATTAAATTGTAATTAATTATGAATTGATTGGTCCCACTAATTAATTAGTCCCATTTGTGGTTCTCAATAGGAAAACAATATCATATTAGTTCTCATGTGTAATGTTGTAATTAGTACAGAGTAGTTGAGAGTAGAGAAATAGGTTAGAGTTTTTTAAAATGTTATTAATTATTGACATGAGAACGATGCAGTATAGTTCTCAACATAGATGGGAATTTTGTATTACTATTGAAAAAATGCATTGCTGTTTTATGGTAATTCCTTTTTTTTTATTGAAAAAATCATTCATAATGGTAATAAAATGCATCAATTGTTAAAAACCGTCAATAACAATTGATTTCAAAACCATTGCCATTAGTAATGAAATGGTTCAATGAAATTAGTTTCAATACTATTGACATCAATTAATATGAATTGATTGGTCCCACTAATTAATTAGTCCCATTTGTAGTTCTCAATAGGAAAACAATATCATATTAGTTCTCATGTGTAATGTTGTAATTAGTAGAGAGTAGTTGAGAGTAGAGAAATAGGTTAGAGTTTTTTAAAATGTTATTAATTATTGACATGAGAACGATGCTTGATATGAAATTGCATTCATGGATATTTGTGAAAGTATTCTCAACTTATTTATTTATCATTGCAATTTAAATTGCTAAAAATCATATTCTGAGACTTTTTCTATAGGAAAAATCTCTCGGAGTCTGAGACTTTTTGAAAAGGAAAAATGTCTCAGAATGTTAGACTTTTTCTATAGGAATGTTAGACTTTTTCTATAGGATACACATTATTATCTAGGTAGCTCGCACAAAGTTTGAATATTCTCACAATAATAGTACCCCAGATATGCAATAATAAATTTGTACTTCGTATGGGAGGTGCCACGCCCATTGCTTCGATCCCCCCTATTTTTTGGAAGATTATGAATATTATTATCAAAGAAGCTCACACAAAGTTTGAAGACTCCCACTTTAATAGTACCCCAGATATGCAATAATGAATGTTTTCTTCGTATGGGAGGTGCCACGCCCATTGCTTGGATCCCGCCCATTTTTTGGGATATTTTGAATATTATTATAAAAAAAGGTCATACAAAGTTTGAAGACTCTCACTATAATATTAGTCCAGATATACAATAATACATTTTTACTTCGTGTGGGAGGTGCCACGCCCATTGCTTGGATGGCACTCATTTTTTTGGGAGATTATGAGTATTATTATAAAAAAGCTCACACAAAGTTTGAAGACTCCCACTGTAACAGTACTCCAGATATACAAAAATACATTTTTACTTCGTATGGGAGGTGCCACGCCCATTGTACCCATATAGGTCAATTGTGAATCTAAACCATTCAGGGATCAAATAAAACAGACACAACAAATTTCATCGAAATCGGCCCAGCCGTTAAGGAGGAGTTCAGTCACTAACACACGTACAGGAGAATTATATATATAAAGATATCTATAATATTTATAGGCCAGGCGATTTCTTGTGACTGATATTTTGTTCTACGGTTTTATCCCGATTTTGACCAAACAAATATTATTTGAAATGTATTTCTTTTTAGCCAATTTGCAGATTTACAGATTTTTAATTTTTTTCCTTTATTTTGAGTAAATTGCATTTAAAATTGCTACTAACACATACATAAAATTATACAATGCTGTGTGTGTTTATTTAATTTGTTAATGTGTTTGTAATAAAAATGAGTTTGTTTTTTGTGTTGATTTGTGAATTGGCTATAATTGATTAGCATACTTTTAGGGTTTTTATTTAATGAAAAATAAAATTCCTAGAATTTACGCTCGAATTTCGAGGGCTGGAATCTGCTAGTATATATAAAAATGTTGGTGCATTTATTTGTAACGAATGATCTTCGGAACCATAAGATATGTCAAGCTAAGATCTGCACCATAGGTTCGGTTCCAGATATTCTGTGTTTTTTTAATATTAACCCTCTATCTGGCGTTGGGGTCAAGTTATATACAAAATTTTTATTTTCAGTGCGATGTGACTGCAGTTCAGAATGTATATATGTTTTGTCATAACAAATTTTTTATGTATAAATGAACCCGATAGGTGGCGCTGGGGTAAAATTATTTCAAACATTCTTATTGACGATGTGATTTTACTGAAATTAAGAATGTACATATATGTATGTTAGATAATGCGAAGAAAATTTTTGTTGGACCCGGTAGATGGCGCTGGCGTTCGAAAAATAATGAGTTGTCAAATTTATTAAAATTTTATTAAAAAAAAAATTCACTAACGTTTTTATATATAAATATCTTACCAAAAAGGAAGGAAAAATTGCATTGGCTATTGCTTCGTCCGGAATAGCCGCAACATTATTGCATGGTGGTGTACAGCTTATTCAGCACTCAAATCACCGTTAAACGTACAAACAAATAAGAATGCCGTATGTAATATCAAAAAACATTTCGGCGTGGCAAAATTTCTGCAAAAATGCAATATTATTATTTGAAATGAATGTACCATGGCTCACAAACATTCCTTAGAAGCATTATATAGAACTTTAGAAGATTTGAAAGGCAATGAAAGACTTTTTGGTGGAGCTCTCATTTTATTATCTGGAGATTTTCGTCAAACATAGCCATTCATACCAAAATCAACCTATGCTGACGAAATGAATACCTGCTGAAAATCATCAACATTATGTGGTAGCGTTCAAACTATAAAATTAACAACAACCATGCGAGTACGATTACAAAATACTTCAACGGCTGACCAATTTTCAAAACAACTACTTGATCTGGGTAATGGTGAAATCAATATTAGCCCAACCAGTCAAACTGTTAAAATATCCACAAGTTTTTTGTCAATTTATATTGTCACGCGATTAATTAATTGAAAATGTATTCCCCGATATTCAAAATTAATATCGTAAACATGATTGGTTAAGTGAAAGAGCTATTTTAGCCACAAAAAATGTCGATGTCGATAGTATTAATGTTGTTATTCAGGACATGATTGATTCTGAAACGTTTTCTTTTAAATCTATGGATAGTGTTGTTGAAGAAAATGAGGCCGTCAATTATCCAACAGAATTTTTGAATTCACTTGATGTGCCCGGTATACCGCCACATTTATTAAAATTAAAAGTTGATTCTCCAATAATTTTCCTACGTAACCTCAACGCTTCGAGACTATGTAATGGAACCAGGTTAATTGTTGAGAGAATAATTCCCAATGTTATTGAGGCCACAGTTCGAAAAGGAAAATTTAAAAGAGAACACGTTTTGCTGCCAAAAATTCCTATGATAAAAATAAATTTATAAGTTAATTAATCTTAAGGACAGTCATTGCAAATATGTGGTTTGGACCTCGAAAACAGTTGTTTTTCCCACGGGCAACTATATGTGGCATGTTCCCGTTTCGGAAAGCCAGCAAATTTATTCATTTACTGCGAGAATAATGAAACTCAAAATATTGTTCACTCTTAAGCATTGCAATAATAGAAATATATCGGTCATTCTTATACATATGTATGTTACAATAAATATTTATTTTAATTTTCATAAATAAAACATGGTTTTTTCTTTAACAGTTTTCAATTAATATTAAAAAATGCACAAACGTTTTTTATATAGGTATATACAGATTCTAACTAAAATAAAAAATGCATTGAGGGCAAAACAACGTGTGCCCGGTCCAGCTAGTACATATATATGGGGGGTTTCATGTCAAGCACACCAACTATTGAAACCGATGTCTTCCCATCGGGATGAAATTTGCCCCAAGGTTAGTCCTATTGGATAGTAGTTTAGACACAATTTTTCAATAAGATCGGTCCAGATCTATCTGAGTTAGAGGGGATCAAAATTTGACATTTTGGCCAAACAGGTGTTTTTTCTCATCCATGTAACTTATTATCTACTGTTCTTAGAAAATTTTCTCCCAAATAGTATAGATAGCTATTTCTTCAATATTTTTTTTTTGCTAAATTAAAGCATTTTTCGCCTTTTTTTTAAAAAAAGGGCATTTTTTTTTCATAAGAAAGCTAAGGATTTTTCCTTTAAAAGCTTTTTGGTCACTTAGTGTTTTGTAACTCAAGACAGCGGTTTTTAAATTTTTCACAAATGCACTATTTTGAATTATTTCCTATTTGTGTGAAAAACCTTACAAATAAAACTTATACTGAGAAACTAGACAAATTAACCTTTCCGAAGGTATGTAACATACCTTCATAACATAACAGAAGAGAATGGTTATCTGTAACCTGAAAGAGTTATTTGCAACATTTCAATCTGAACACGAGGATGTTAGAATTGGCTTCACGAAATTAACCCAAATGAGGCTAAAACATTGCGTTTTGGCAGAAAGCAGCGGAACTCACACAGTATGCGTTTGCACTTACCATGAAAATGTTAAACTGAAGTTGAAGGAAATCAACTTAAATTATTTAACAGATAATTCGGCAGAAGATTTACACGATTACCGCGATTGCCTTAAATTGACTATGTGTCCTAATGCAACAACTTCTTGCCACTTAGGTGAATGCACTAATTGCCCGAAAACCACATTCATCAAAGAAAATTTAATCAACTCTTTAGATCGAGAATATATAGAGGAGGTCAAATTTGATTCTTGGATTCAGACTGACAGATGCACATTGAAAACAATCACTTTAAATGTGGATGATTTTGTGGAAGAAATGTGTACAGGATTGCTAAACTTGAGAAACCATGACTTTTTAGTCAAAGAGCAATGGCCATTCTTCAAGGATTTGAAGATACATTTGAAGTCTGGTGAATTTGATATTTCATATGATTTCGCAGAAAACTATAAATATGTTCTTCAGGATGCCATACAAGCTTTCCACTTCAATAACGACCAAGCAACTATATTCACAGTAGTTATTTACTACATGAAAAATGAAAAACTGGAACGCAAAAGTATGGAAATCATATCCGACGATTTTTTTTTTTTTTTTTTTTTTTTTTTTTTTTTTATAAATTAATAACTAATTTTTTTTTTTTTTTTTTTTTTTTTTTTTTTTTTTTTTTTTTTTTTAAGCCTAGTTCCGCGAAGCCGAGGGCTTGTCTGCAGATTCTAATTTTTGGCTATTTTTTTTTTTCTTTCTTTTTTTTGCAGCGACACACCAAAGCCTCTGGTGGGAATCGAACCCACGACCCCCGCATGATAGGCGAGCACGCTACCTACTCACCTACCGGGGCGCTTTAAAACATGATACCGTTGCAGCTTATGAGTACCAGAAGATGATACTAAAATTTCTAAAATCTAAATTTATAGTAAAGAGGTATACTACGGACGGAGCTCGTCAACATTTTAAAAACAAAAGTAGCTTGGCAAATCTTATGGCCCACAAAAAAGATTTTGGAATGCCAGCTGAGTGGCATTTTCATCCTACTGCTCATGGTAAAGGAGCATGTGATGGTATTGGAGCAAACCTTAAAAGAAATGCAGCGAAGTATAGCCTCCAGTGCTCTCATCAATATCGCATCTTAGATGGGACTGCTTTATTCCATTGGGCAAAGAGTTATTGTAAAGAAACTAAAATAGTTTTTAGTAGCAAAGAGGATCATCAGGAAACATTGAAAACACTGAAGAGCAGATTCGATGCTGCGGTAACAATCGATGGCACCGCTCAATACCATGCTTTTATACCGCTTGTCGATGGAAGACTCAAGTTGAAAAATTTTCTGCCTCTATTCAATGCGATTTCTTTCCAAAGACAACAAATAAACCAGCAGCGAAATCAACAGCTGAACCTAGTAACGCCAAGAAAGGACTGACAAAAAAACGAAGTAAATAAAGGTGACAAAAAAGCTGGATGAAAGACTGGGTATTTAAAAATTTACAAGACTTAAGTACTTCATCAGCTACAATAAATTAAGTATAAAAATAGTTATGATATAAATGGATCTAATGCAATTAATAAATTATTATTATTTAATAAATTATTTATATTTTTATTTTTAATATTATTATTATTATACATTAATTTAATTATTATTAAAAATAAATAAAAAATAATAATTTTTCAACATTTCTATAGAAAATAAGCGATTTTTTTCCTGAGGTTAACATATTCTGGGTATAACAGTATCGAGGCTATAAAATTTTAGTGAGGTGTGTTATTATCTTCGGAAAGTTTAGTTTATCTAGTTTCTCAGTATAAGTTTTATTTGTAAGGTTTTAGACACAAATAGGAAAAAATTCAAAATAGTGCATTTGTGAAAACTTGAAAAACCGTTGTCTTGAGTTACAAAACATTTATTTTGATAAATATCCCACTCCCATCCCACTAAGCGACCAAAAAGCTCTTAAAGGAAAAATCCTAAGCTTTCCCATGAAAAAAAAAAATAAAAAATGCCCTTGTTGAAAAAAAAGGCAAAAAATGCTTTAATTTAGCAAAAAAAAAGTCTACAAAATTTTTTTTTTTTTTTTAAGTATTTTTTTCCGAAATATTGAAGAAATATCTATCTAAACTATTTTCTAAGAACAATAGGTAATAAGTTACATGGATGAGAAAAACAACTGTTTGGCCAAAATGCCAAATTTTGATCCCCTCTAACTCAGAGAGATCTGGACCGATCTTGTTGAAAAATTGTGTCTAAACTACTATCTATTGGATAGTAGTGGACTAACCTTGATGCAAATTTCATCCCGATCGGAAGACATCGGTTTCAAAAGTTGGTGCACTTGACATGAAATCCCCCATATATATATACTCATTGTACTCATGTATAGCGTTTTATTATACCCTCCACTCCAGTGTGCAGAGGGTATATATAAGTTTGTCATTCCGTTTGTAATAATTAGAAAAAAAAATTTGGACCCCATAATATATATATATTTGTGATCCTTATAACAACCGGAGTTGATATAGCGATGTCCGTCTGTCCGTCTGTCCGTCTGTCCGTCTGTCCGTCTGTGGAAATCACGATGACGGCATCAATCGGGCAGCTAGGGTGCTCGTTGGCATAAAAAATGATTCATTAACATCCTGAAAAGTTTGCTATTTAAAATCGTCCAAATCGGTCAATTAGGGCCCGAGATTTGAATGAAGAACTAAAAAAAGTCTTGAAAAAATATAATTTTCTATGTTGTTCTTGTCACGATCACGCCCTCAATAGGATAGCTAGGGTGATAATTTTTAGTGAGAATGATTCACCAAATTCATGGGAAGATTTCTACTTCAAAAATCATTAAAATCGGTGGAACAGGTCCAGGTAAATCTATGAAAAATTAAAAAAAAAATGAAAAACATGATGTTTCCATATTGTTCCTGTTGTTATTCTAAATGTTGCATTGTTGTCATAGCTGGACTTGTTGTTTTTGTGGTCGTTGTGGTAATAATATAATAAAAACAAACCCTTTGTACATTTTTTTGTGAACTCTGGTAGAAAATTTTAAAAGTTTCCATTGTTTTGGCATCACTAAAAAAATTTGTTATATCATTTCTGTCATTGCCACGAGCCTGCATGCAAAATTTCAGATCGATTGGCTCACGGGAAAGGGGCGAAAAATCGATCCAAAATTTTGTCGACAAGCAGACACTACCAGTTAATATAAAGGCAGTAAATAAAGGGAGTAAAAGTTCACCAATAATTTAAAAAACAAATTTTTATGTATTAATTTATTTAAAGAAAAAAATAATTAAATGAAATAGTAATAATAATAAAAAAAATAATATACAATACAAAAAAAAAGAATATATAAATAAAATAAAATAAAGATAAATGCATTCATAGCATTATAATACACATATAAAAGGTCAATGTTTTCTAACCGTAACCGTAACGAGTCAGTTGTTTTTTTTTACATGAAAATCATTTAAAACAGTTACCGAACGTAACCGGAACGTCCCAATACTTTTCATGTGAAAAAAAGGCTGACACGTTACGTAACAGTTACATGTCGCTAACTTGTTCTTTACACAGGCTACTGCTTTTGCAGCCAACTTCAAGTCTATTTATATAGTTTCGTAAGCATAACTGATAAAATTGTTTCTATTATTTTTTGCTGTAAGTAATAAATTATAAATATACTGAATTTGCAAACTAAAATGGATACATATATTGGAGGTGCTTTAATACAAAAGAGTTAACGAAACAAAATCAAAAAAACAACAACTCTACAACATCAACAATGGCAGTCATATGTTCTTCAAATAGAAAAAAAAAACTGCAAGTGTGTTTTGTTGGCTACAAAACAAAAATAGTGTTGACAATATAACAAAATATGTAAAAGAAGTTAGTGCTATGAAATATTTTATTTTGTTTAAAAAAAAATCGCAAAATGAAAGGCTATAATTCCATTAATAATCAAAAGGCGTTAAACTAATTTATTTATTTTTACGTTGTACTAATGCATTTGTATTATATGTTGCTGTCGTATTCAGAAAAATCAAGTAGCTGACTATACGACTACAAATGCTGCTGCCAGCAGTCGTCTATGTGTTTCATTCATGATGTTGCATTTTTTTGCGAGCAATACTTACATATATTCTAAATAAAGAAATAATAGCTCTTTTCATACTGCGAAATCTATACAAATATATGTACAAATACTATATGTCAAATTTCAAATTTGCAATAATTGATACATTTTTGAAAGAAAATTGTATAATATGAAATGTCTTTAATTTATTTCATAGAAAACAATTTTTTGAGGTGCGTGGACTTTCCATATTTACTGTTTTACTATTTTCGTAATGAGGTTAAATGAGTTAAAAAGAATTTAAAATATTTGAAAATATTAGGTGAGGATCCTCAAGATGTAATATACGATCGGTCTAAAACTTCACTTAGAGCCACAGTTAAATTCGAAACAACAAAAACCCATATATTTTGTGCATAAAGTTTAACATTAAATGTGCTTTTCTAAAATGTCTCTATATTTTTTTTCTCATTCATTTCTGACCACCTTCAATGTAAATTTACCAAAGTTTTTTTTATTGCAATATGTATATAAAACTTAAAAATTTAATATTTTTTATTGTGTATTAACTTATTATTCTGCGATTTTCATTACATCACAAAATGTTACAAATTGGCACTACTGTTTCAAAAACAGAAAACTTCTAAATCAGTTGAAAACAGTTGATCTGTAAAACTGTGTGTAAAATTGTGTCAAATAAAATTACAAATATTAATAAATATAATAATACGTATATATATATTATTAATTTTGTTAAGAATTAGCACAAAATTGATTTTCCATTTTGCATTTCATTTATAAAGAATTCTGCCATATTTTGTTAAAGGGAAAATCCATTTTTGTTATATTAAAAAAAAACAGACTTGCATTTAATTTTTCCGTGACTGCCTCAATAATTGCGTAGATGCCACCACAATATTTTTTCTAATTAAAACAGTTGATCTGTAAAACTGTGTGTGAAATTGTGTCAAATAAAATTACAAATATTAATAAATATAATTATACATATATATATTTTATTAATTTTGTTAAGAATTAGCACAAAATTGATTTTCCATTTTGCATTTCATTTATAAAGAATTCTGCCATATTTTGTTAAAGGGAAAATCCATTTTTGTTATATTAAAAAAAACAGACTTGCATTTAATTTTTCCGTGACTGCCTCAATAATTGCGTAGATGCCACCACAATATTTTTTCTAATTAAATATTAACCAACATCTAACTAGAATTATGATTTATTCTGACTAAAAAGTTCCAATTAAAAGTTATTCATCCCAATTATGAATATTCTCAAGGAATTTCTTTCTCACGGAAAATACATTTCTCGAGAAAAAAATTCCTCCAATTATAAATTCCGCGTGAACAAAAAATGATTAACTGGCATCATCGAATTTCGAAGCCACTTGCTTTGCTTATTGACAATTTATTTTCTATTTTTTGTGTGTGTGCAAACGACCCTACAATAAATGTCCCAATAAACATTTTTTTTGCTATCAACTTGAGGTGCATTTGAGATCAAATACATTTTTCAAATCTCCAACGTTAATTCTCAAATGCCCTCAATAGTTCGAATATAGTCTTCTCAACTTAAAAGGCACATTTTTTATATGGCGATTTTCATAGTTATCAAATTGAGAAATTTGTGATTCTCAACTTGATAGCAAAGAAATATTTCCAATCGGTATCAAATGGAAGGTACGGAATTGCCATATTAAAAAATATTATACTAATTTTAGAAATGAAAACAATGTACTTTTTTTAATGTTTCAATTTAATTTCATTATATATTTAACATTACTATGTACATATTTAACATTAAATGTACATATTATGTACATTTTTTAAAATCTAGAATTAAAAATAAATGAATTAATTAGTTGTACATTTTTTGAAAAATTCGACAAAAAGCAGAAATAATTAAAAATATATCAATGATTTATTTGTACTTTTTTGGCATTTTTTAATTTAATTTATTATTTATGACATATTTAAATAATATCTCAGACTTAACACAAATCGTATTCAAGTTGAAAAAATGTTTGGTCTCAAGTGGAGAAAAGTGTTGGATATCCAATTGAGAGTAAAAATGTTTCTCAAAGATTGGAAAAAATGTTAAGTCTCAACTTGATGTCAAGTTGAAAGCAAACAAGGAGAAACATTGTTCAACCCAAGTTGAGAATTACATTTGACATCAATTTAAGAACTTAACTTTTCTCCAACATTGGAGAAATAATATTTCAATGCATACTGGGGAATGACCGAAACTAACACATAAACAGTTTTTTCCTATTTGAAAAACATATGACTGTCATTGTTGCTGTTGTAGAGTTGTTATACCCTCCACTCCAGTGTGCAGAGGGTATATATAAGTTTGTCATTCCGTTTGTAATAATTAGAAAAAAAATTTTGGACCCCATAAAATTTATATATTTGTGATCCTTATAACAACCGGAGTTGATATAGCGATGTCCGTCTGTCCGTCTGTCCGTCTGTGGAAATCACGATGACGGCATCAATCCGGCAGCTAGGGTACTCGTTGACATAAATATGATTCACTAACATCCCGAGAAGTTTGCTATTTAAAATCGTCCAAATCGGTCGATTAGGGCCCGAGATTTGAATGAAGAACTAAAAAAGTCTTGAAAAAAAAAATAATTTTCTATGTTGTTCTTGTCACGATCACGCCCTCAATAGTGCAGCTACAGTGATCATTTTTAGTGAGAATGATTCACCAAATTCATGGAAAGATTTCTACTTCAAAAATCATTAAAATCGGTGGAACAGGTCCAGGGAAATCTCTGAAAAAGTAAAAAAAAAAATGAAAAACATGATATTTCTATATTGTTCTTGTTGTTATTCTAAATGTTGCATTGTTTTCATAGCTGGACTTGTTGTTTTTGTGGTCGTTATGGTAATAATATAACAAAAACAAACCCTTTGTACATTTTTTTATCAACTCTGGTAGAAAAATTTAAAAGTTTCCATTGTTTTGGCATCACTAAAAAAATATGTTAGATCATTTCTGTCATTGCCACAAGCCTGCCTGCAAAATTTCAGATCGATTGGGTCACGGGAAAGTGGTTAAAATCGATCCAAAAATTTTTCGACAAGCAGACACTACGAGTTAATATAAAGAGAGTAAAAATTCACCAACATCTAAAGCAAATAATGCTAAAATACCTAGTTGTTAATAAAAAAAACAATTGGGCAATTCACAATGGTTAATGTATCGTTGTATCTCTTGTATCGTGTATCACTTTACAATAGTGTAAAATTGTTGTTGGTAATTTTCACTGAAAAATCTGATACACGATCCAACTTCATTTGCTATGTTTAGTAAATGTTGTATATTGTATCATAACATATCACTTCCAAGTGAATGCCAGTTTTTATGAAAAAGAAAAAACAAATACATAGAATATTATCAGCATAAATAATTATTATAAAATAAAATATGGCAAATAATGCAAATAACGCAAATACATCGATAAGTTTATTTATATAAAAATTAATGTTTATATTTATACCCTCCACTCCAGTGTGCAGAGGGTATATATAAGTTTGTCATTCCGTTTGTAATAATTAGAAAAAAAATTCTGGACCCCATAAAATATATATATTTGTGATCCTTATAACAAGCGAAGTTGATATAACGATGTCCGTCTGTCCGTCTGTCCGTCTGTCCGGCTGTCCGTCTGTCCGTCTGTCCGTCTGTCCGTCTGTGGAAATCACGATGACGGCTTCAATCGGATAGCTAGGGTGCTCCTTGGTATAAAAAATGATTCACTAACATCCTGAGAAGTTTGCTATTTAAAATCGTCCAAATCGGTTAATCTGGTCCCGAGAATTGAGCGAAGAATTAAAAAGTCATGAGAAAATATGATTTGAATATGTGTTCTTGTGATAACGCCCTCAATAGGGCAGATAGGGCGCTTGTTTTTAGTGAGAATGATTCACTAACATCTTGAAAAGGTTCCTGTTTTTAAATCATGACAATAGGTTTCATAGGTTCCGAGAAATCACTGAAAAGGTAAAAAAAAAATATGACGTTTTCCTATATTGTTTTCCTAAATTTTGCATTTTGTCATAGCTGTGCATGTTGTTTTTGTGGTCGTTGTGTTAATAATATAAAAATTCATCAATATCAATATTTTTTGGTGTAATATTTAAGTTAATTAATTAATAAAAGAAACTATATAAAATCAATATCAATATTCTGCGATTTTTATAACATCACAAAATGTTACAAATTGATACATACTACTGTTGCCAATATCAAAATACTATAAATAATATTCATATATTCTGTAAATGTATATCCATAATAAGCGCATATTAAAATAAATCGGTATTTTATTTTATTTTTACAAAATTCTGAAATTTTTAGAGTTGAAAAAATAGTATGGTTTTAAGAGTTGTATTTTTAGTACATGTATAAACCCTGCATACTTGCTTTCAAAAGTAGTAGATAGGTAAGCCATAAAATATTTATTTACCCTGTAAAAAAAATTGTTTAGAAAAATACTATTTTTTGTCAGATGTTAATTACAATAAATTTTTAAACTTTGTTATTTAATGTCGGGACGGAGGCAAACGCCATTCCCAAAATTTTGTTTCAACAGTTATCCACATTAAGAATAACCGCGGAGCTCAGCTCAATCAATGTGCAATGATCGAGCCTTGCCCTGGGAAACATGCGTTTATGCTTTTCTTAACACAAACGCCATTCCCAACTACCAAAAATTTTTGACACGAGCTATTCACATTATGAATAGTCGCGGAGCTCAACTCAATCATAGTGCAATGATGAAGTTTCGCCCTGGGAAACATATATTCATGCTTTTCTTAGCACAAACCGAACTTCTTATGGCACATTAAAAATAAACTAATTGAGAAGTACAATTCATCATTACGCTGTATTATAATACTATTTTCTTATTTTACTAGTAGCTAGTAAACAAACTGATCGTATCATTGTGAACGAAATAGAATTGAAATTGTATGCAGATTTGTTTAACTTAGTCCGAGTTCACACAAGGCAACTTTTGTTGCGCAATTCTTGAGTTTGTAGATGTTTGCGGTGAGGGGAATAAAAAGGGAAAAATAATTGCCGGTTCTCGGATATTTCAAGCAATTCTCTCATTCGCTTTTTTTTTGTTGAATATTTGACATTTCTTTTCATTCGGTGTTTCGCTTCTTGGTGTGAAGAATTCGTAATTATTGTTTACTTTATTAAAATAGCCTTTAAATGGAATCGGGACTTAATTTTTTTCTTTTGAATTCATTTTTCAACAAAACCAATTAAATTAATTTATGTATGTATGTATTTAATTTTATTATTGTTCTTTACGACTAGAGCACAAATGTCAAATTATAAGAAAATAAAAACACAACAAAACAGTAAAATTGCCGAAGAAATTGTCGTGTGTGGACATAAAAGCAATTTCAAAAGAGAATTGCCAAAAAGTTGCGCAATAAAAATTGCCTTGTGTGACCCCCGACTTAAAAAACCTGTTTCTACAGATAGTGAATAAAATCCCAGTAAGCATTTTATGCAATAAATGATCATGTAGAGTCTTTTTGACTCATATGTGCTATTAAAACAGTTATAAATGCGCCCTTTTGCTGATCACAAAATATTCTTTTGTTGGGATTAAATATTACCTTACCCGCGAATCTTCTTGAGAGTCCTTTTTATCCGCTTTTCTAATCAGTTTCGACTCATTTTTGAGTCTTATTTAATGTAATTTTTCTATAAATCACTTTCTAAGAGAAAGCAAAAATCATTATCTAGTCTTTTTCTAATTGCGCATGTGATTAAGCAGTTTTTAATTATCAAAAGTGCTCGAAGAAAACACAGTAAGGTATTTTTTGTTAAAACAATCTTCGAAATGATGACTGGGATATCGTATATTTTTGTTAACACACAAACATATGCATAGCAGCACGAGTAAACCGAACTCAAATTGGCTTCTTATATGTATACAGCCGAACAAAAATGAAAATACTCACCAAAGAGTAAAGTAAGCAACAATTTCATTCAGTCTTATGGAAGCTTTTGAACAAAGCAAGTCTATGTCGCGTTGTCTTGTGAATTTTTACATTGTTTTTTAATAGGTACTAGTGATGCCAGGAGATTTTTTCAGAAATCTCTACGCTTATGAAAAAAATTCCCTTTTTTCCCTACACTACTTTTTTTAAAATTTATTTTTAATTTGTACAATTTCAATTATGTAAAAATAAAAAATAAGATAAAAATATCATGAGAATTACATAAGAATAATATAAAAAACATACAGATATTATAAAAAAAATATTTTTGCAATTCTGTTTAATTCATCTTTTTGATATGGTTAGATGTGCATTTAAAATTTACACAATTAAAGGTGTGTTTACACTATGTGTATTTTCCATATGTAAATTCAGTTTTACGATCCATACGTAATTCGGCGTGTGTGTCAAAATTGGCGTTTTACATACAATTCATCATTTTGCGATCAAACGTACATATGTATTTCCGTATGACATAACCTCTAAATGTAAACAACAGCTGATTTAATTTGTGAATTTACAAAAAGTTATTGTTAAAAATAAAGTAATATATTTTTTATATTTTTTAATTGTTAATTAATATTAAACAATTTATTTTTCTTTCAATATTTATCTTTATAATTTACTCTGTTTTTCTTTCGCCACAAGCAGTATTGTATTTTAATATGGTTGTCATGCCAAAATAGAACCTGCTCTAATTGAAAAATTTACATATGTTTTGCCAAATGTGTTGTACATAAACAGTTTTTGAAAGGGTTCACACTATGTGTACAAATTGCATGTGCTAAAACAATAAGAAAAACACAAGCAAAACACATAGTGTGAACGCAGCTTAATTAAAATGGCTTGCAAATGAGATGTTACAACTCAAACA
This sequence comes from Cordilura impudica, assembly GCA_963682025.1. NCBI lineage: Eukaryota > Metazoa > Arthropoda > Insecta > Diptera > Scathophagidae > Cordilura > Cordilura impudica. Next base: position 107,749,826 of record OY821519.1, read on the forward strand.
GAATATTTGTTCTTGGTTTTCAGTGTTGCCGTTTTAGCTTTTTAGTTGCTAGATTTAGCAACTTTTTTTGTCGTTTAGCATCCAAAATTTATCAAAAGATGCTAGATGCTAACTTAGAATCTTTTATTAATAAAATGTTGCTTTTAGCATCTTTTAATGGTATTGATATGTTTTTATTTCTCAAAGTGTAGTACAGTAATTTTGTGTACTACTCCTTTTACCACTCTGCTCGTTTCTTTCAACAAATATAACAAAACATTTTGAAATAGAAGAATGTAAACACCAACAACAGTTTTTAATGAATTTGAAAGTCGATTGCCAAAAAATATTATTGTATTAAAAAATGCCAAAATTTTCAATACAAAACACATTAAAACGGGTAAAAGAACAGATAACCAATATATTAGAAGAGTTTAAATTTATATCATCTGAAACAGAAAAAATTCAAATCCAATGGAGTTATATCACAGAACAAAACTGGGATACAACACTGAATACAACCTCTTTATGGATTGAAAAATTCTATTGGCGAAAATCCATTTTAGGAATCAATATTTGTGTTGTCTATATTAGTTTTGTCTTTCTCAAAAGCCGAAGTTGAACGTTTGTTTAGCTTAATAGCTTTAATTAAAATCAAACTTCGAACAGAATAAAATCCGAGTTGTTATGTTCTGTAATACGTATAAAAGAAGGATTGAAATTGAAAAATTGGTGCTGTCACACTTACAATATACCGAGCGATGTCGTTGATAAGAGTCGATCGTCAGAAATATATCAGAGCCAAGAAGAACTTGAAGATGAAGACATCACAGAAATGTTAGATTCCATAAACCAATTATTCTAATATAATCGTATCTTTTGATAATGTAATTTCTGTTATATTTTAAATAAAAAAAAAATCCTCTAAAATATTTAATTTAAGTTTAAAATAAACTCAATTTGATGTTAATAAAAATTTCAGATGAAATCCAAAATAATTTTAATTAAAAATTAAAAAATATAAATCGAAACATATGTTTTATATTAATTTTTCGATTTAAAAACCAAAGAATTTATTAATAAGTATATAATTTTTCAGTATAAAGGTAATGAAATTTGAAAAAAAAATTTAGCATCCAGTACGTTTAAGCATCTTTTTTTGCAATTTAGCATCTTTACAATTTCAAATTATGGCAATACTGTTGGGTTTAAAAGATTTTTTATAACAGTGGTTATAAGCATGCATACTTAGATCTGATTTATCGCATTTTAATATATTTTCAAAAGCCTTGCATTTGCATTTATAGTCGTCACCTTTGACCTGCTCCAGCCATCCATTAGCTTCTCGTCTCTCAACTAACTGAAGCAAAATCTTTATGTTCTGTATTTCTTTGATGTGTTTTCAGCATCATCGAAAAACGAATCGGACATTTTTCTAAAATTAATTATGTTTCTAAATTAATTATGCTCAAATTTATAATATTTTAATGTTATGCACAAAACAGTGTTTTATACTTGTCATTGTTATTAAAGAATCCACATATTTACTTCCTTCATATTATGGAGTTATTACCAGACTTAAAAAGACTTTAAAGTTTAAAATTGAAAAAAATTATGCGATATTTAACAAATACATTCAAAATAGTTTTGACTGAAATTTTTGGCAGTTTTAGTTTTGCCTTGTATCAGTAAAATGTTCAGATATTAACTAAAACAAAACAGTTTGTTAAATATTTTCATCTTAATTATCTTAATTAATTTAAAGACACAAAGATAGATTTAATACAATAAAAAGAAGTAAGAGTTGAAAGTTGATCTATGCGGACTCACAAATGTGCCCTATACTAATAGGTCTGGAAAATTGAAAAGGATTGTAAAAAATAAAATGCACCTTTATATTAAAAAATTTAAATTAAAAAGAAAATTACAAAATAAACCATTTACCTGGTTAAACTTAATATTGTTTGTAATTATCTGGATCAGGTTAGTATTTAAAATGGGATAAATCGGGAGTCATTCTGCCAATTTATGACCTAAAATATGTAGACACCTCTATTAAATGCTGAAAATTCAGAGCATTTGTTGTAATAATTCAGTAATAGGTTTATCAAAGTGTTTACATATTCAAATATTTTTTATACATTTGTTACAAATAGTGCAAGAAGTCCAGATATTAATGTAAACGTAAAACCCAGGTGGAGGGTATCAAAGATTCGGCATAGCCGAATTTAACACTCTTACTTGTTTTAGTATGTATTTTCTCTTTCAGTACCAAAACATTTAACATTTTTTTTTCATTGTAAATTAAAATGCAAGAGGTACGTAACTAAAACTCCAGGGTATATCTCACGACCAAAAAGCAAACACTGACAAGTGTTTTCTCTTATACAAAATAGCAGAAGCGACGAAGCGATCTTTCCTCGTTGGATCGAAAATTACTAAAGAAAGCGTTTTACAATATGAAAATACAACTGAGTGTTCACAACAAATGATTGTATTGTGTATTTCAATACAACATACAATATACAACACCTGTTGTGAATTGCCCAAATGTAAATTTAGCAAAAAAATTTATGTATTAATTTATTTAAAGAGAAAAACACAAAAATAACGTTTGATGTTTTATTTTTTGTGTGTAATATTTAAATATACATACATACACATATTAAATAATACAAATAATGTACATATATTATATATATGTATGTATGTATATACATAGTAACTGCATGTTAGAAATAAATCGGTTATTTTATTTACATAAAATTCTGCAGTATTTTGTTGTGGGGAAAATACATTTCTTTTGTATAACAGAGTGTCACTTCATTTTGCTCAGCGTGACTATGCCACAGTAGATGCCGCCATAATTTTTGTTTGTTCTAATTAGCTTTGCAATAGTTATTTCTATTTTAACATGAATGTTAATATTTTCAACTAGATATCATACAGAACAATGTTAAGAGTATACACGGGTTGGTCTTTTATTTCATACGTTTTTTCATTATTCTTTTACAAATATGAACATAAGTTTGGCATATTACCCACCAATCTCACATCACACTGCAAGTTCGAAAAACTCAATACACTCACATTTTTTTTACTAATACACACACATTTTCCGCAGTGGTCACACTAATGGCACCAAATTTTTCGTGCGAATAGTGGCAGACACTAACGATGATTAATGTTACCCTGTTATAAATTTAATGCAAATTTACTGGATTCTGTAAAATTGTAATTAAAGTTTTAACTTGTTAAATCTATTATAATGATTTATTTTTTGAAATGCGCATACAAAAACGCAAGTTTGTTAATTATAGAGCATAAATATTATTAACTATTATTAAAATAATACTAATAATAATAAATGTAAACATTTTCCCTCAAACATGTGCCTGTATAATAAACTTGGTAACTCTACTTAAAATAAAATAAGAGAGAGAAGTATACAAATTTTTTCAAGTTTACGCTTCGACAACATTTTAAAAATGAGATTGCAGTCAGATGTTTGAGCATAAAATTTAATGGCGATGGATTCGACTAATTCGAACAATTTTTCGTTGATAATACGTACACAACGATTTTACAATTTCAGTGTGATGTGAGATTGGGGGGTTAACTTTTTGTTGTATTTACAAAATAGAGTTACCGAGTTCGTCAATGAGTTTTTTGATTACAAAACAGTTCTACATAGTTATATAGAATTATTATTCTGCTTTACCTATAAAATATCTGATTGCGATTACATCTAATTTTTAAAAATTGTTTATAATTAATAAAGCATTATTATTCACATAAATACAAAATTTCACTTTTTAAATTTTCCATTCAAATTTAAGAAAATATCAATTATAATAAAAACTGAAAATAAAATTTCCAATTATAAATTAGAAAATATTAATTGAGTTTCAGAAAATCATATCAAAACGTCGGAAATAATAATTTTAAATTTAGAAATATCTTTACATTTAAAAATGTTTACATTTAAAAAAAATATTGCCATTCAGGAGATATTAATAACTTTTCAGTACAGCGATTCAGTAACTTCTTTTAACGATAGTCGAATTGTAAAAAAAAAGAAAATTGCAAAATTATCAGTAAAATTTTGAAACGATATTCGCTATTGTTAAAGTCAGCTGTTGCTGTTATCTAAACGACAACCATTTTTGTGTTGTTTATCCAATCGATAAAAACTTAAATTTGTAGGTTGAAATGTCGTCATACATAAATAAAAATCATGAAATAGTGAAAATATTTTGCTTTAATTAAAAAACTTTTTTATATAAATAAAAAAATAATTAAATAGCATATTCAATTCATTATTTCATTTTCAAATAAATAAACAGAAATATTAGTAAAAAAAATAAAGATATTAAACATAAACATAAAATCATCCTGTCAAACACGAAGTAATTTGTTTTTTTCTATTCTTTGTGTTTTTCGCTTATTTCGACAGAGATGCCACTCCTTTAAAATTTAAATAAATAGAAAAACAGATTTGTCGATATTAATTTAAATTCAATGAATTTAAGAAAACCTCAAATGATATTTAAGAATTGCTAACATAAAAATTGTTACATAAGTAAACGTAATTTTATGAGAATGTTATTTTTTATATATAAATTTTCACAATTTTTTTTGGATGAAAATTTGAAGTTTTTCAGAAAATAAAGATAACATTAAATTATTTTATTTAAAATGTTTGGGACTTTTCGTTTTTTGCGTTTTTCATCCCTAATTTGATTATTTATTATTATAAATTTATTCTCTATGTTTTCAAAATATGGCAATATTTTAAAAAAAAGTTGAGAGAGCTTTTTTTTTTTTGGTTATTATTTTGTTACTCCATCCGACCTATATGGCCACAATGAAGAAATATTTGGCCAGTTAAAAGAAACTATACAGCCATCTCCAATTAGCACGATTTAATGCATATAGCCACTCTACACAACCATTACCTTTGCAATGGAGGTTAGGGCGAGCTATTTAATTAGCAAAAACTAAATTAAACGAGAAGTTATGTCATATAACCGGAAACGCATGCATATAGGTATATAACCAAAATGCATGCCGATCAGCAACCACGATGACCAAAAAGCAAACACCGAAATAATAGAAAAGAAGAAAACCAACCCAAAGAATTTGCTGAAATAATTTGGTATTAAGTTTAACAAATTGTTTACTTTTTCATTTACATTTATTATCAAGACTCAAACCGAGGTGGAGGGTATCAAAGATTCGGCACAGCCGAATTTAACACTCTTACTTGTTATACTTTAAATTTTCCAGTATGATATTTTATAAAACAGGCATCAACATTTTTTTTTTTTTTTACCGAAAACCGGTTCTACAGGCTTAAACGCTACGCTTACAGACAGCGTGAAAGATATATTTATTCCTTTCTATACAAACTCATATATAATACTTCGTGGGAAAGGTACAAACAAAAAACATGGACTTAAATTTCTTACTTTCATTTAGCTACCTTCAACTCGTATCAAGGCGTATGATATTGTACAAACCCATTAATACTCATGCGTCGCAACAAATATATTACTTAAATATATTTAGCTAGTAATGACATGCCTAAGGCAGCCGTTAAAAGTAGAAAACACGAATATTTATTAAGAATGCATTGTTTTTAACCCGGATTTACTAGAAACGATTTGCTCCAAAAACATACTAGCCCTTTATTTAGTGTCCCAAAGATCATAACAAGATATGAATTTGCCGTCATTTTTGCATTAAAGTATTGGCTCTAAAAGTAAAATCCTTTCGATATCTGATAGATAAGGTATAGTAAAAATTGGTTATCATTGAACAGTGTTTCAAAAATAATGAAGTTCGAAAATTTCATACAAAATATAGTCGGAGTTAAAAGAAGATGTTAAGTTTGTTACATTTGTTCTTTGTCCTGTTTTTATTATTGTAGTCAAAATATTGCTTTTCAAAATTATAAGACAAATAGAGGATCCTTTTAAAGTCTGGAAACGATCTTATTTTCCGAATATCCATAGGTGCATTAGACTGTTTTTTAATCCTTCACTTTTTGCACATGTGATACAAGCAAGGGCAATCAATTACGTTACTAAATACAGTTAAAATATACATATTGTATTTACAGTGCACTAACAGCAGGTAGAAATAGAAATTAACATCACTAATATAGTAGGACACTGCATTAAGTTAGCATAATACGTGTCGTTGATTGGTTGTCATTCTTGGAGATAATGAATAAAAATTATTTCAGTAACGTTGAATGCCTAGCTCATACCATTTTGTGGAATTTCATAACAGTTTTGGCCTGGCCACCTCAATGGTTCGAACAGCACTCTGTCGCCCAATATTTTATAATCGTGTGTAAAGGATCATATTTCTGCTGATTACAACCCCGCTCTGCTTTAGCATTTGTTGAACTGAGACCTTTTAAATGAAAGTATTGGATAATTTTTGGGTTTTTAAAATTTCACTGAGATCGTGGTGCCTTGAAACTTAAACCTTATGTTTTATAGAGATGTCGCTTCCAACGAATTAATTTTTTTCAAACTATGGCCGCCATCTATACGTCAGGTTGGGCAGTTTGAAACCACCCTCGTAAAATTACATTTATGTTCCGTTATTTAAAATTTTTGTTTTTATGTGATTAAATAAAATTTAGAAAAAAAATCGTAGGTTTTTTTAAGGAGGTATTTCCAATATATTTTGCTAGAATAAGCTAAAATTTGTAACGACTTTTTTTTACCTTCAGCGGGTACGTGCTCAGTTAAGTAAAGTGTGGATACCAAAATTTTTTTCAATTGCATATGACCCAACAAAACAAATACAGCGGTAAACTTAATTGCAAAAGTCACAGACTTAAGCAATAAGAGATTTATTCACAAAAATTTCAACAATATAAGGGAAATCCTAGCCGACAGTTATCCAATTCACATGATAAATAACTTTATCCAAAAATCCAAAACCGCGAAATCAACAGACGTAAAAACATATCTGGCATCCCCAAATTTTACAGCCTACGCTATATACCCAAAATAACAGGGAGTAAAGAAATTAGACATATAATAGATGATAAAAATGTAAAATTAGTTCACAGACGAAGTAATACAATTCGATCGTTATTCACACAAACAAAAACAAAAATTGAAAAAACTGAGCAGAGCAAAACAACATAGCGCAATAAATTTAAAAGAAGACAAAGACAAAACAAATGCAAGTTATTCTATAGTTTAGTTAAGTTACTGATTTCAACTGTGATACTAGGTTTAGAAAATATACTGTGATATATAAAATATTTTTGATATATTTATACCCTATACCACAATGTGGTTTGGGTATAATGACTTTGTGCTGCTGTTTGTAACAACCAAAAATATTTGACCTAGACCCATCTTTAATTATACCGATCGAATCAGAATCACTTTCTGAGTTGATTTAACAATGTCCGTCCGTCCGTCCGTCCGTCTGTGTGTCCATGTAAACCTTGTAATCAAACTGCAGGTCGCAAATATGAATATATTTTGATGAAATTTGGTATATAAGCTTTTATCGGCCATGGGATGAACGCTATTGAAATTGGTGAGAAGCGGTCCATGTTCAGACCTAGCCCCCATACAAATTACCCCTATAAAATCGACATAAATTGCCATAAGATCCAAATTGTCATATAGATCTTACTCAAATTGGGTTTGTATGCGTTCATTACATCCATCCATGAGTAGTCCAAAAATGATCCCTTTGGCCCCATATAGAGCTGCTTCCCGATCTTCATTTAAATCTATTAAAAAACAAAACAAGTAAGAAAATTAAGATAGCCTATACCATGCGTTTAGAAACCCTATCTCTTAGGCCCAACTAACTGGACATTGAAAATAAGCAAAAACCAAATTTGAGTGGGATTTTTATTAATTTTTTTCGCTGCAGATATGAAAAAGTTCATATCGGATGCTATATCTATAAAGGGACTAGGTCCAAAAATGGACCGATCCTGATCATGTTTGGTAAAGTCTCTTGTATTTTGCAAAAATATGTACAAACAAAATTTGAGAAGAATCAGTGCAATATTTTTGTTTTTTACTAGATTTAAGTGAAGATCGGGAAGCAGCTCTATATGGGGTCAAAGGGATCATTTTTGGACTACTCATTAGTGGATGTAATGAACGCATACAAACCCAATTTGAGTAAGATCTATATGACAATTTGGATCTTATGGCAATTTATGTCGATTTCCTAGGGGTAATTTGTATGGGGGCTAGGTCTGAACATGAACCGATTCTCACCAATTTCAATAGCGTTCATCCCATGGCCGATAAAAGCTTATATACCAAATTTCATCAAAATATATTCATATTTGCGACCTGCAGTTTGATTACAAGCTTTACATGGACACACAGACGGACGGACGGACGGACGGACGGACGGACATTGTTAAATCAACTCAGAAAGTGATTCTGATTCGATCGGTATAATTAAAGATGGGTCTAGGTCAAATATTTTTGGTTGTTACAAACAGCAGCACAAAGTCATTATACCCAAATCACATAGTGGTATAGGGTATAAATATTGCACTGATTCTTCTCAAATTATGTTTGTATATATTTTTGCAAAATACAATAGACTTTACCAAATATGATCAGGATCGGTCCATTTTTGGATCTAGTCCCCATATGGATATAGCATCCGATATGAGCTTTTTCATATCTGCAGCCAAAAAAATTAATAAAAATCCCACTCAAATTTGGTTTTTGCTTATTTTCTATATCCAGTTAGTTGGGCCTAAGAGATAGGGTTTCTAAATGCATGGTATAGGGTAACATATAGTCGGTCTAGACCGACTATAATTTTCTTACTTGTTTTACATTTGTTTTGTTAAATTAATTTGTGTTTTATGTTGTGTTTATGTAAAACAAAAATTTATAATTAAAATTGAATGTAATTGACGAAAGATTGAATGTAAGTATAGTGTTCTAAGACCAAAGTATATTGTTGTTATTAAAACTATTGTCTCTTTATGTTTTCATATAATGTTACCAGATCTAATAAAAACATCCTGGGAATATCCAACGAAACGTCGCACAGTGGCGCCATTTGAGTTTTTTCGTTGCAAAAATCATATCTTTTGCACCGAATAACATAATTGAACAGTTTAAACAGCATATGATAGATAACTGTTCATCCTATGAAATGACCATTCGGAAGGGGTGCTACGCTTTGTGGATTATCAAAGTTAAAATTTGTAGAAAAATCAATTTTATGGTAACCAAAAAAAATTATTTTTACATTTTTAGATTGTTTTTATTTTTTTTTTCTTTAGGGTTTTATGTTTTAAATTATTAAATTATTACCCAACAAATTAAAAAAAAATTACTTCTTTCTTAAATTTATTTTTTCAATTTTCTGTAAAATATTCATCACAATTCGTAAGAGAAGGTATATCTAAAAGACTAATCATTTCTAAACTATAATTATTTTCTAACTCTATTCGTGACTTCACATGCCGCAGGGAAGAAATAAGTGGATCGGAAGATGCTGCCAACATGTTGAAGAGGTCCTCATTTTGCCTTACCCTTGATGCTTTGAATGTGTTCTGCAATCTATATTTTTTATAAAATTTGTTAAGAGACACCTGTGCTTCTTCAGAAAGCTCTCCAATTGGCAAAGACTGGTACTCAATTATATCTTTGCCGTGCGCCAATATTTTATGGGCGGTCGGGGTCAACTTCTTCTGTGGATACATTTCTGCTAAAAGAGATGCAGTTTTCGATGCATATTCTCCATATTTTGTAAAATTGACATTTTCTTTGCAGTTTAAAACATTCAAGATCGTTCCCAATCTTTTCACGATTTGATTGTCAATTCCAGTGATTCTAGTTACTGCCTCACCATTTTCAAAAAATCTCCTAGAAGTGTTTCCATCGTTTGAGTTACCGTATCCGTGCTTGGGACAGTCTACTTTTAGTCCAACTTGTTTAAAAAAAGATCCTGTATTTGCTTCTTTCTGATCTGTTCCTTATACTTTATTGATGTATTTTCATCGAAGTTTTCCTCCTCTTGTGGTAGGGTATACGTCAGTTTTAGCAAGAACTCCATACACTTTATCCTTGCGTGCAATGGTGACATTCCATATTCGTAATTCTCCTCGTTTGTAGAATCCTTTAAATTACCAAAGTTCTTCTGACTCTTTTTGCAAATCGGGCATGACAATGTTGAGGTTGTTCCTGTCAGTTCGTTTACGACTTTTCCGTCAACCATAGTCAGGTGGAACTCGTAATTGCATTCAATATATTTTCATTCTCCAATTTGCAGCTTTGTAGGCTTAATCTTGCTTATTTGTCCTTCACCGTGGTCCTTATGAGTTCTGCCGATTCCCTTGCAAACTGAAACATTATTGGTCGGCTATAATGCACTGATGACGGACGTGGATTTTTCCAGTGTAGGGAAACATCAGATTTTAGCCGCAGAGGAACAACAGATGCCATAAACATATTTCCGTCCGATATTGTAGCGTCATCGGAAGATATCCTTTGCTTATAAACGCTTTGTCCGGATGATCCATCGCAGCCCCATTTGCTGATCAATGTCAGTTTCTCAGGATGAATTTTCACCTCATTTTCAGGAAGACTCTCCAACAACCGTTTTGCTGTATGGCCCATGAGATCCTGCAGATTGGCTTTGGTCATGTGCAGTGGTCGTGAATTTATTTTGGCTTGCGTAATATGCTTGTATCCTGGTAAAACGTCAGCCCCGTGTCGCATCAAGGATGCCCGTAGTATCTCATATTTTTCTTTGGAAAGTTGTAAGTCCATAAACAAGGCCAAGGCTTCTTCGGAACCATACTTTTTAATGTGTGCATTTGCTTGCGTTTGTTTTAATGTCTGCGACCTAACTCTTGCACTATCTTTTGCATATTTAATAGACAGCGCGTTCGATAGATGCTTCGTGGTCAAGTCATTGGTGGCATCGGCAAGTTTCCTCTTTCTTGTGAAAATTGAACACTCCTCAATACTTTTTTTTGGCCTTCCTTTTGCTCCTCTGGTTGATGTGGTGGGTTTATCTACTGCCAGTATATCCAGGATGGTGTCTTCAATAAGCCAGTCCTCGTATTTGGAGTTGAAGTTCTGAATGGTTCGATTAGATTTCACCCATTTGGCCTTAATATTTGCATATATCAGATAAAAATTATTTTTAGATAAAAATTATTTTTTATAATTCGCTTCTGTCAATATTTCCGTATAAGCTATCAATTTCTTCTAAAGCAGCTTCCGTGAAAAACTTTGGTGTGGTTGACGTTCTAAACAGTTCAAATAATTTTAAATTGTTTAACTTCATGGTTTCAGTACTTGTTGCGCCAACTTTCAGTCGTAGACTAATCCAGGCATTATGCTTATTTTGCAATATATACTATGCCTAAAAATTTACCTGTTCCCTGCATACATATGGATTTAGGCTGAATTATGCAATTTTGATATTATGCTCGTGTCTAAATAAGATTTGTGCCTACCTGGAGGGACCATTTGTACTCCAAAGTAATTTTTAAGTGAGGTGCGTACCTGCGAATTTCAATGAGTAGTTTTTTGTGTATCCTGTGTCTGTAATAGAATATTGGGAGTAGACTTTGGCAGAGGCTCACAGGTAGACAACCGACTTAAAATGCAATTTTCAAACTATTAGATCAAACTACTTTCAGTCAAAACATGTAAGGGATGCACGCCATACATTTTCTGCAACCATGTCTTTTTAAACTTTTTTACCTCTGGAAGCCAAATGGGCACGTACGGGCAGATAAAACCTTTTGAATTATGTAAAGAAATAATCAAAGAACATGTTTTGCAAATACGGCAAATATAGAAAAATACAGATTTTTTTATTTTCCGTCAAAGTTGAAAAATAGTGAAAAAACGGATAGTTTTTAAATAGTGATTTACCAGGAGAAACATAAAGCAAACAGTTACTTTTTTTTTATCATTATATGTACATTTAACAAATACATCAATCAATACAAACAAAAAATAAGGCGATTCGTTACCTATTTTTCGTGATATTACACCTGAAATCGCAACAAATTGACTAAAAATTGTGTGTTTTTTTGAAAACCGAAAGTCGGTCGACTTTGAACGGTTATATCTTCTAAACTAAAAATGTGATATTATTAAGAGTATCATACTTGAAATCGCTGAAAAGCTTCAGCGGCGCACACGAAACTTTTGATTTTTGCAACCTCCTTTGCTCTACGGGCGCCACGGTGCGTCGGATGGAAAAATGATTAAATAATCTTTTATTTAATTTGAAGAAATATAATGACCTTAAAAGCCCAATCCAGAAAAGTCCAGAAAAACATAAAAACACAATTTTGTTCAAATATCTTATTGGCACTAACTTATGACCCTCCCTCGCACAATACACCAGCTACCCGGCATGTTATCCAAACCCAACATAATTTTTTGATGGCTACTATTTTTCTGTTTTACCTCTGATTTCATATTCTGGAAATGCCAAAAAAATGCTCGTCGAAACCCGATACAGCTGTTCTGCCATTTTGTAGAGCTGTGAAAACCAAATGCTGCTATTTACCGATACCTATTACAGAAACAAAGCTAATTAAAATTACCGACTAACACCAGTTGCCACACAAACAATATGAGAATATATTTATAATCCAATTCAAAAATTTCTAACTATTTAATAATTGTTTAACATTTTTTTTTTTTAAATGCAAAGTACAGACTTTGGTTCTCATAATTGTCTTAACCTCCAGGACTGAGTGCACTTATATTTCTTGAATACGTAGAAGTATATGGAATTGATTTTAAAATTTTACCCTATAAATAAATGTAAAAATGCCAACAATTAGACACGCGATATTAAAATATATACAAAGTTATAAAAATATAAAACTATTTCTTAACATTCCGTTTATATAATATAATTATATGCTTGTCTGTGATTATTTCGATTTTTATTTTTGTCAAATAAATAAATTGTTCAATGTTATTTTTTTTTTCTTTAGTAAATTTCCTTTATTGTTTAATAATCTTTTCTACGAAGGCTATTAATTGATTCAACTACAGTTTTAACTAGTTGGAGTGTATAATTTAAATCAATTGTTTAGCTGACTCAATTATATTATTTTATTGATTTTTCTAATATAATTTTTCTTTAAGTGAACAAACAAATCAATTAAAAGCTTATAACTTTTTGTAACTTTGTTTCCGTGAAAGTTGCCAAAAGCAATTATGTCAATGGAATTCTTAACTGAAATACACTTTAGTTTTTGTTTGTATAGATGACACAACAAGCTGTTACTTGGAAGATTTAGCGACATTTTATTGCTCCAGAAAGCTACAGGGTTTTTTTTTTTTGTATATAATAAAATTAATTATATATCGAAAAGCAACAATCCTACCCTATAGAGTTTTACTGAATAATTGTAGGCCCAAACTAAACATGTTGTAATAATTTCTTAAATATAGCAAATATCAAATACACATTTCTAACAATTATACAATTTAAAGGATACATGTATAGAGAGTTGGCCATACAAAAGTTATTATTAGATTTGGTGTATAACTATGGGGTGAGGCATTTTTTTTTTTTTTTTTTTTTTGGGAAAATACTATTTTTCAAAGAATTGTTCATCGGAAATTACAACATTTGCCAATATTTAAGGAAAATTACGGAAATCATTTATTGAGGCTCGGAAAGATGAAATTTTGGTATCGAACACAATACATAGATTTGCTCTCAATATAATTTTTTTCCAAAAATTCATTTTTTACATTTAGCTCTATTTGAAAGAAAGCGCTAAATTGGCGCCTTTTTTTTTGCTTTAGCGCCTTTTAAATACAACATTTCATGATAAGCCAAATTGTGCATAAGCAGTTAGTTTAAATATGTACATATTTATATTATTTATTCAAAGAGACTCTTAATTGGTTCTCTTATTCACCAGTAACACAAAAATTATAGAATAAGTTATCTATTTCTTATATATAGAAAATGGAGTTTTGTATGTATGTTTGTATGTTTGTGGTTTATAGGAGACTACACCACTTTACGGATCATCTATCCGGAAGGAAAACAGACTACATTTTTTGATTTTTCAGGAGGGCGTGGCACCTACCATATAAAGTGGATTTTTAGCATTTAATTTTAACATATAATATATCGAGCACTATGACAGCAAGATTTTTGAAACTATGTACATATACGTATTAACCCAATTTGAAGAGTTGTGAAAAAAATGGGAGCGATCGGACCATTGGGCCTGGCAGGCAGCATACAAAAAAAATCTTTTATGTCATATATCAGGGGTACTGTAATAGAGAAAGCCTTGAGACTTTGTGTGAGCTCATAAATTATTAATGTGAATATTCGGGCAAAAACTGGAGATATCGTACTATAGAGCGTGTCACCCACATAAAAAGTAAATATTTAATTTTATATAACTGGAGTACAACAATAGGAAAAACCTTGGGACTTTGTCTAAGTTCATGAGTTATTAATATGAGTAGTTGCCCAAAAAATGGTCGGGATCAGAACAATGGGCATGTCACCTTCTATACAAAAAAAAAAAAAATATGAGGTACTATAAAAATGACAGTTTAAAAACTTTTGACAAGCACATTAATTACCGATGTGAGTAGACGTGGAACCATGCGCGGAATGGCCAAAGTCAAAAATCGCCAAAACCAAACATCGCGAAAAACAAAAATAGCCAAAATCGAAGATCCCCAATATCAAAAATCGCCAGAAACAAAAATCTTCAAAGTAAAAAATCGCCAAAAACTAACATCGCGAATAACAAAAAACGCCACATACCAAATATTGCCAGAACCGAAAATAGCGAATAACAATAATCACCAAAAAAAAAAAAAAACAATCGCTAAAATCAAAAATCGCTAAAAACCGAAAATCGTGAAAAACAAAAATCGCCAAAAGAAAAAATCGGCAATATGAAAAATCGCCAAAATCAAAAATCGTCAAAATCAAAAATTGGCAAACCGAAAATTGTAGCCAAAAACACGCCAAAATCAAAATCGCCAGAACCTAAAATCACGAATAACAAAAATCGCAAAAATCAAAATCGCCAAAAATCGCAAAAAAAAAATGCGAAAATCTAGTCGCAAAAACAAAAATCCAAAATGTCCGAAATTTTCTACAAAATGTTTTTCCAGTTTTTTTTTTATTTCCTTACGACGGGGGTAGCGAAGCGCGTCGGGTTACAAAAATCGCCAGAAACAAAAATCTCCAAAGTCAAAAATCGCCAAAACCGAACATCGCGAATAACAAAAATCGCCACATACCAAATATTGCCAGAACCGAAAAAAGCGAATAAAAATAATCACCAAAAAAAAAAAACAATCCCCAAATTCAAAAATCGCTAAAAACCGAAAATCGTGAATAACAAAAATCGCCAAAAGAAAAAATCGGCAATACGAAAAATCGCCAAAATCAAAAATGGTCTAAATCAAACATTGGCAAACCGAAAATTGCAGCCAAAAAACACGCCAAAATCAAAATCGCCAGAACCTTAAATCACGAATAATAAAAATCGCAAAAATCAAAATCGCAAAAAAATTCCAAAAATCTAGTCACAAAAACAAAAATCCAATATGGCCGAAATTTTCTACAAAATGTTTTCCCAGTCCGCCAAATAACTTTTTTTTTTTGAAAATGCTGTCCTGTTGAACCCAAATGTTGCCAATATCCTTCTCTTCAATTTTTGTGAACAAAAATTCGTTCAACATGGCCCGATAACGATCGCCATTGACTGTAGCGGCCACTCCTTGCTCATTTTCGAAGAAAACTGGCCCAATTATGCCTCTGGACCAAAATCCCCACCAAACAGTGACTCGTTTTGGGTGTATCGGCTTTTCAATGTATGCGTGCGGGTTTTCTGTGCCCCAAATGCGACAAGCTTGCTTGTTTACATACCCGCCAAGATCAAAATGAGCTTCATCTGAAAAGATGATTTTTTTTGGCAAAATCGGCATCTTCTGTAAGTCGATCGCAGGCCCACTTAGCGAAGCGAAAACGCATTGGATGGTCAGTTGGCTTTAACTTCTGAACCAATTGGACTTTGTATGGCGTCATACCAAGGTCTTTATGTAAAGCTCGTCTCAATGATGCCTCCGAAATGTTCAATTCTTGAGAACGACGGTGAATTGATGTTGATGGCGCTTCACGCACACTTTCTGTCACAGCAGCAATAGTCTCGGGTGTACGCACTGTTTTTTTGGCTTTTAACTCTTTGGTTTATCGATGAGGATGCCAGTGTCTTTCACTTTTTTCACAAGATAACGAACATACGCAGATGACGGTGCTTCTCTTCTTCCAAAATCCGTACGCAATTTTCGCACACAGTTTGCAACATTACCATGATTTTCAAAGTAATGTCGCAATATTTCCCAGCGTTGTTCAAGCATATACACACACAATTTCGTTCAGCGGAAGGATAAAACTAATTATCTGTCAAATCAGACATGAGCTAAGTGTTACCATTCACGAAATAAGCACTAGTTGAAAAAAAAAAAACGTTAGATGGCGGACCCATTATATATATATATAAATAATAAATGGTGATTCCGGTGATAATGAAAAATCATTTGAGACGAAGCGGTTAAAGAATACGTAGAATGATTGGAAAAAATATATTTTTGTCTAAAATATTGTAGAATAGGACAAACAATTAATCAACGAAGATTTAATTGAGTTCACAAAATCTGTTATTTACGAGGCAGGAAGTAAATTGCCCCATTTTGACTCGGCGCGGACAACATAATTTCAAAAAACTTTGAAGATGTTATATATTTTATAAAAGAATTTGGAAGAGATAAAAAAAAATACAAATTCTTAACTGCAAAAGCAAAGCTAATGAATTGCCGGTTTTTTAAACTATCAAGTTTCGTTGTAGATATATTGATTTTTCCCAAATGAAATCTATATAGATTTTAGTGAAGTGAACTTAAAAACAATAAGGAGTGTAATGTCTTTAAACACTATAAATTATTTAAAACAAGTTAAATATGAACTAAATATTCAAAATATTTGTTCTATTTATTATATAATTCCATCAAATTTTCTGTTACACTCAATTATTTTCAATCAAATAAAAAATAAAATTTTATGTTAGAACAATACTATGGCATGAAGATGAAAAAGTTTTTATTTGAAAATGAACAGGTATAAGAAAAATTTACAAGGTACCGCCTAACAGTCAATGAATGTCATGTTAACTTTCTCGTACTAAAAAAAGTAAGAAAATTTTAGTCAGTATAGACCGACTTTACGATATGGAGACTAGGTCGAAAAATGGACCGATCCTGACCATATTTGGCAAGTTCACTTATTTTTTGCAAAAACGTATACAAACCAAATTTGAGAAAAATCTGTGGAATATTTTTGTTTTTTGATAAATTTAAGTGAAGATTGGAAAGCAGCTTAATATGGATGCTATGACTAAGAATGGTCCTATAGGGTTTATTCTTGGGATACTGATTAAAGGGTATATTAAACATACACAAACTTAATTTGACCGAGATCTATATGATAATTTGGAGCATATGGCAATTTAAGTCGATTTCATAGGTATCGTTTTTATGGGGACTATGTCTCAAATGCACCGATATTCGCCAGTTTCAATAGCGTTCATGCTATAGCTGGCAGAAGCTTACGTACCAAATTTCATCAAAATATATTTACATTTGCGATCTGCATTTTGATTACAAAATGTACATAGACACACAGACGGACGGATATCGTTATACTAAATGGTGGATCTAGGTCCCAATATTTCTGGTAGTTACAAATATCAGCACAAAGTTATACCCTAACCGCATAGTCGTATAGGGTATAATGAATACTAAAAATTTATTACGTTCTATAGTTTATTAAGATAATATATATAAAGGAAATACAAACTCAATAAAAGTATAGATATCAAGTGTACCAATGAAGTATCAGCAAGATATTTGGAATACTGAAGCTATCTACTTTGCTGCATGGGTAGCACTCGGGTTAATTTTCTTCACTGAATCACCTTGCGATATGCGATATTTTTCGTTTTATTATCAGTTGCAAGAACAAATTAACGGATGTTTGCTAAGCATGATGTTTATCGAGTCATCAATCAGTTCTAAATTATTCGTTGGTAAGCCAGGCACATACATCGACTTGGTGGCTTTATCTTTATTTGTCGCACAGTCAAAAGATTTGAATGAATGGAGAGTATCAAAATTGATTCTAATTATGAAATTTAGGCCTTCATTTTGAACCACCCAAATTGGTCGCTCACTCAGCCATTTGTTGTCCTTGTGGTTATCAATGATACTAGAAAACACTTTGTTTAAGAGCTCGTCTCTCGAGTCTTCCGCAATAATATGGTCATAACCTACACTGACCAATTGCTTGGAGAAATCTTCAGCAAATGGATCGTTCGGCACTGCAAATCCGATGTTTGCTGTCAGTTGAATTTTCTTCAAACAGCGTCACAGATTTGATGATTTGAGGCAAGCGTTTATTTCATCGGCAGAAGTCTACGCCCATTTAGCTGATCCCGTCCTGTTTCAGCATGGCTACAAATATTAATATGCGATGACGCCACACAAATTTGCAAAGCTCTTCCTATTATAGTTATCGAGATACGTGATATTGAATAATTATTTTGTGTGGGAGGCGCCCATCCCATATCGCCAGTTTTCAGACGAACACTCACAAAAATAAGTTATAGAATCACGTATCGTTACTCTCTTTTTCATATTAATCAAGACACATGACATTCAAAATTCAATTCCATGGGATGTGACACGTCTACTTATTCGATTTCAATCATTTTCGGTACAGATACTCTTCCTCTTCCTCTTAGCTCTTCCTGTCATATACTCGATATTTCTGAGATTGAATATTTACTTTGTATGGGAGGTGCCACGCCTACTGGTCCGATACAGCTCATTTTCAGCAAGGCAACTGAGACTAATAACAAAATGTACCGTTATTCTCCGTTTAATACCACTTATGATATTTGATAACTAAAACTAAATTAGAACTTTAAGAGGTGTCTCCATATTTTAAGTCTCATGTTAGCACCATGTTGCTAGTTTAATTGCCAAACTGAAAGAAATAACGCCAAGCATTATTATCCTAAATTTACCAAGGTAAACGGTTAATTTTTTAAGTGAGCGTCATTTCAGCATATAGACGGACAGACGGACGGACGGATACAAACAGATTGAGAAACTGGTATATACTTTCTACATAGTGGTGAGGAGGGTATACAAAATGATAAAAGCTGAGAAAAATTGAGCAGTAAATGTGGAAATGGTCACTCAGTAAACAATTCAAAATAATTTTTATATCAAAATTTTTTATCCTATTTTGGAATAAATTTTTTAATAACCAGAAACTGAACAAAAATAAAATTATTAAAAAAAAATTTATTTAAAACGTAGATATATTTTGTGCTCATTATCTTATCATAAAATTTATTTTATATAATTATAGTTTATAATAAAGAACCATTTTGAAATTATGTCAGCAATATCCTAATTTCATTGAAAATACTGACCATGGAACCGCATTATGTTTCGGCTGAACACCTTTTTATCTCTGGTAAATTTTGCAGCATCCAAGATCTATACTAAAACATTCTAATGTATGGACACTTTTAACTCATCCCTTCGACAAGCGGTGAAAAAAATTTTTTCTAACTTTTAGGGTATCTGGTGAATACAGTAGCATACGAATATGCCACATTCAAAAAACATTAATTCCAAAAAAAGAAATTTAATTAGTAATGTCAACACTTCAGTTCAAATAATTTCATACCATTGTTCTACTCACTTGTTATGGGAGCAAAAGATACAAATGTTTGAGGTTTAATTAAAATCCCAACTCAACAAAAAAATATACATATTTTTTTATGTAACAATTTACATACATATGTTGCTGATATATTACAACTACACATTTCTATAGAAACATAGATACCTATATAGTAAAGCACAGAATTTTTATCTCTCTATTTATGTTGTTAGAAATTTTTTAGTTTTTCCTTATGGAAACCATAATAAATGTTAAATGTTAAAAGGCTTAACATTGAGCACTTGAACGAACCCTTTAAAAAGAATCTTCATTTTAGCATTTGTTATTGTTTGGTGATGCTTAGAAGTCTTAAAAATATACATTGGGTGTTTGAAAGTGAAACTATTTAAGAATATTTTTCTGTTGAATTGATATTTTGTTACAACTTTTAATTTAACTTCAGCAGTATTAAATTTCCTTATATAGAAAAGTTTTACCACAACATAAAGTTTAACACAATATAAACATGTTTTTTTTTTTTTTGTGATTGTTGCATTTATATTGATGCGAACACACAATTTATACCCTACTTGTATGCCCTGTCGTGCTTCGCTACGACTTAGCGAGACTTAGTATTACGCATGCTTTCAGAATAAATTTTTCCTACGAAGTTTGTATTGTGTATCTGGGTTGAAAAGGAAAAAGGATTTAAATCGACTTAAGTAAAAACTGATATAAGAGCATTACGCTGAACTCCTTATTAAAAAGACCCCCATACAAAATTTGAATTATTTTGTACGATTTTTCAAGAAGTTATAGCCCAAGAAATTTTTACTTATCTCAATAAGGCGTACAAATTCAGTTGGAATAATAACTAAAGTTCATTAGCTTTAAAAAACACACGTTGTTTTACCAAATCAAAAAAAGAAGTTGTTTTCATGCTCAGCAATAAGAAACGTCAAAACCTCTTATGTCGACATATGCAGTTTTTCCAAGCTATGTAATTCAGTCCCAAGTTTATTTTTTCTAGATAAGTTGTTTTTCCAAAAGACTTGCACTGCTTTATAAATTCATATTTGATATAAGCAATTTTTCATCGCAACCATATGGGTAAGTACCGCTACTAGTTTCGTTTAAGCTGTATTTCTGCTTGTAGATGTGAGAATCTATTAATAAATAAGCAATTATTCAGTGAGTGAGATGCAATGGAAACGTTCCCAATCCTTTAATATTTATAGTGAACAAAAAAATACTTACATTTTTAACTTTTTTTTGTTTTCCAAAAACGTCTCCTTTTTAATTCCTATCGAAAAAGAAAATACAATTTTTCATTCTTCACTAAAATTTTCTCTTAAATCTACACATTGTTGGAAATAAATATTTTTTAAATAAAGGAAAAATTACACCAAAACACATCTTAGAACTTTTTTTTGACCACGAAGCGCAAGAAAGTGAAGAATTCCCATGGGAAATTTTGGACACATCATCGTCAATAGTGACAATCCAGTGCTTGAACCAAACTCTAGTTTTCCATTAAATGAGTGTGACGTTGAACTTGACAAAATGATAGTTGAAATCATTCAATTCCACCGACCATGCAACGCAATTGCAATACGAAAAGGAAATTAAAAATAAGCGCAACAAAGGTGAAGGTTACGCAACCCGGAAGATATTGTCGTAAAAGGAAAGAATTTGGTTTCAATCAGCAGAAATTTTTGCATGAAATTACACTTACCACTCAAACAGAACTGTTTGATAATTACTGGGCATTGGGTTCCTTCATTGGAGGACTAATAGAAATCCTGGACAAAAGTTACTCAAGAGTCAATAACCCTAAAATCCGTAAACGGCAATGTCATAAGCGTTTGCAAAAAATGCTTCCAGCAATGTTTTTTGATGAGACGGATGGATTTATTAAAAGCGTTGTAAAGAAAAAAACTGGAATATCCGTAGCTTTAATTCTACGACAATCGCGGATTATCTTTTCCGTCAAATAGTAAGGGAATATATGAATACTTTTTCTGCTTGCTAAAGTCACTATAGTAAGAGCAGCACTTATTGACATTTAACTTGACGGTACACGATGGTAAAACCAACAATTCATGTTATTTCATACGACACGAAGCGTTAGCTATGTGCTGGCTGGAACATTTAGAACTTTTAGATGAGGAAAATAAACAAATAAAAGCAGTCAATTTTTTAGCGATTCTTGTGTGAGACAAAACAAAAATTCGTACCTAAGCACTGTGTTCATGTAATCGAAACCCTAAATTTTTAGTTGTAGGTCACACCCATATGGAGTGTAATGTAGACCACGCACTTATTGAATAAAAAACGAAAAAAAAAATGTTAAAATACATCACCTCCACCGATCGGTATAACTTCGTTAGAAGTGTTTGTGTAAGAAAGAAATTCACAGTAGTTGAAATGAATTCTGATGACTTTAAGAATTTTTTATTTTATTCTTCGACCAAGGTTTTAAGGAGATAAAGGGACTCAAACTATGAAAATTTTAGTTGGAAAGGCGCAAAGTGGTCACGGTATACTAAGTCGGATTTTGGAGAGATACAGTTCAAAAACTCTTTAGATCAGGACGAAAGTTTTAAAGTACTAAATGTTAGAAAAAGAGGTATGAGTACTGGAAAATTTAATGAAATTCCTATTCTACTAACAGATACAAGGATTCCCGTAAAAAGGAGAAATGATCTTATGGCTCTTCTTCCGTTCATTGATCAATGTTTTCATTTATTCTATGAAATTCTTGCCACAAATGAAATGCCAGGTATACATCCATGTATACATCCTGATGATGAAGTAAATGAAAATGATTAAAAATTAAATATTTTTGTTTATGCATTTATGATATTATGCACATTAATTAAATTTAATAAGGTGCTTACTGCTAATTGATTTGAACTAAATAATTTCATAAAAATAATTTCATATTAATAAAAGTTAATGAAACTAATTTGTACTACTTCCTCTTCTTATAGTTCATTGAACTACATTAAAAACATTTTGGAAAAACTACTTATATTTAGCCATGAATAAACTTCATTGGAAATGAGTTTGAATAAAACAGCTTATTTTGAGATATGTTCAATGTGGTCTCATATACTTGTATGGAAGAAGTGCTTAAGTTTTCTTTTTGACTATAGCTGCTAAAAAAGAAAAATTTCAAAATTGAAATATACAACAATTTATTCTTTCATTAAAAATGATTTAATGGATGACTTTTACTTATACCAGAGTCACCATTTATTTTTAAAACTGACATAAACCATTTTTCCTTTTCACTACAGACACATATGTTGGTTTCAATGCTTGCTCTTGTTTTTTTATTCGGTGTAAAAATTGTCTAATTTTTCGGTTTTTTAAATGAATTCAGCAACGCTTAATGTTTGGCCTAAAATTTAGAATATCCATTCCATTTTAGCTACTTTTAGTTTTGGCGATTTTTGCTTTTGGCGATTGTAACTTTTAATTAATATGGTGATTCCGACCATACTTTCCACGACTATTCATTTTTTTATTAATAGTACTTGTTAAAGGTTTCGAGTACTATCAAAGTACTTCAGTTTTTTTTGTATAGCAGGTGCTATGACTACTAATCCTACCGTGCCCATTTCTTATCTGGCTACTGATATTAATAAATGATGAATTGCACAAAGTGCCAAGTCTTTCCATTTTATAGCTCGACTCATATGGGCTCACGCAAACTCCCAAGGCTTTTACTGTTACAGTACTCGAGATATATGACATTTAATATTAAATTTGTATGGGCTTGCCATGTCATATATAACCATATACATCCTCAGACAAATTTTCAAAGCTGTGTTTGTTATAGTATTTTAGATATAAGAAATTGAATAACTAATTGGTATGGGTGATTATTCGACCTCTCATTCGATTTGAGCTTCGGCATGGCTACTAACATTAAAAATAAGTGGCGTACCGAAAATACTAAAACAAATCAAGTTTTTCAGGGCACTTTTTTTAAAATCAAAAAGAAAGCATCATCTAGGTATCACTAATATCAAACAACTGCAGGGGCTCTGCTAATATAAAAATATTTATTATTATTTCAACCTGTTAATTTTTAATTTTTCGTTTTTTAATTTTTCATGGTTAATTTTTCATTTTTTATTTTTAATTTTTTAATTTTTATTTTTCTTTTTTCATTTTTTATTTTTTATTTTACATTTTCATTTCTTTTTAATTTTTCATTTTTTACTTTTCATTTTTTATGCTTCATTTTTCATTTTAAAATTTTCGTTTTCCATTTTTCATTTTTTATTTTTCATTTTTCTTTTTATTTTTAATTTATTTTTCAGTTTTTATTTTCCTTTTTTATTTTTCATTTTTCATTTTTTATTTTTCATGTTTTGCTTTTTGTTTTTCATTTGTTATTTTTAATTTTTCATTTTATATTTTTTCGTTTTCCATTTTTTAATTTAATTTTTTATTTTTAATTTTTTATTTTTATATTTCATTTTTAATTTTTTATTTTACATTTTTTGTTTTTTTATTTTTAATTTTTTTTTTTTAATTTTTTATGTTTAATTTTTCATTTTTTATTTTTCTTTTTTAATTTTTTATTTTTCATTTTTTATTTTTTATTCTACATTTTATTTTTTATTTTTAACTTTTAATGTTTCATTTTTTATTTTTCATTTTTTATGTTTCATTTTTCGTTTTAAATTTTTCGTTTTCCACTTTTAAATTTTTATTTTTAATTTTTAATTTTTTATTTAAAATTTTTTATTTTTCAGTTTTTATTTTTCATATCTTTATTTTTTATACCCTCCACTCCAGTGTGCAGAGGGTATATATAAGTTTTTCATTCCGTTTGTAATAATTAGAAAAAAAATTTTGGACCCCATAAAATGTATATATTTATGATCCTCATAGCAACCGGAGTTGATATTGCGATGTCCGTCTGTCCGTCTGTGGAAATCACGATGACGGCATCAGTCCGGTAGCTAGGGTGCTCGTTGGCATACAAAATGATTCATTAACACCCCGAAAAGTTTGCTGTTTAAAATCGTCCAAATCGGTTGATTAGGGCCCGAGATTTGAATGCAGAACTAAAAAAAGTCTTGAAAAAATATAATTTTCATTGTTGTTCTTGTCACGATCACGCCCTCAATAGTGCAGCTATAGTGATCATTTTTAGCGACGATTATTCACCAAATTCAATGGAAGATTTCTATTTCAAAAATCATTAAAATCGGTGGAACAGGTCCAGGGAAATCTCTGAAAAATTAAAAAAAAAATTAAAAATATGATATTTCTATATTGTTCTTGTTGTTATTCTAAATGTTGTGTTGTTGTCATAGCTGGACTTGTTGTTTCTGTGGTCGTTGTGGTAATAATATAATAAAAACCCTTTGTACATTTTTTTTATTAACTCTGGTAGAAAAATTTAAAAGTTTCCATTGCTTTGGCATCACCAAAAAAATTTGTTAGATCATTTCTGTCATTACCACGAGCCTGCCTGCAAAATTTCAGATCGAATGGCTTAAGGGAAAGAGGTTAAAATCGATCCAAAATTTTTTCGACAAGCAGACACTACGTGTTAATATAAAGGGAGTAAAAATTCACCAACATCTAAAGCAAATAATGCTAAAACAACTAGGTAGTTGTTAATAAAAAAAAAAAACAATGTAAATTTAGCAAAAAAAAATTTTATGTATAAATTTATTTAAAGAGAAAAACACAAAAATAACGTTTGATGTTGTATTTTTTGTGTGTAGTATTTACATAAACATACATAAACATATTAAATAATACAAATAATATACATATATTCTATATATGTATATCCATAACAACTGCATGTTAGAAATAAATCGGTATATTATTTTATTTACTTAAAATTCTGCAATATTTTGTTATGGGGAAAATACATTTCTTTTGCATTAACAGAGTGTCACTTCATTTTGCTCAGTGTGACTATGCCATAGTAGATGGCGCCACAATTTTTGTTCTAATTAGCTTTGTAATAGTTATTTCTATTTTAACATGAATGTCAATATTTTCAACTAGATATCATACAGAACAATGTTAAGAGTATACACGGGCTGGTCTTTTATTTCATACGTTTTTTCATTATTCTTTTACAAATATGAACATAAGTTTGGCATATTAACTTTTTGTTGTCTTTACAAAATAGAGTTACCGAGTTCATCAATGAGTTTTTTGCTTTCAAAACGGTTCTACATAGTTATATAGATTTATTATTCTGCTTTACCTACAAAATATCTGATTCCGATTACATCTAATTTTTAAAAATTGTTTATAATTACTAAAGCATTATTATTCACATAAATACAAAATTGCACTTTTTAAATTTTCCATTCAAATTTAAGAAAATATCAATTCTAAAAACTGGAATTAAAAAATTCCAATTATAAATTACAATTAATTGAATTTCAGACAATCATATCAAAACGTCGGAAATTATAATTTTAAATTTAGAAGATCTCAATTGCATCTTTCATATATAAATTTTATTCGTTAAACACAAATTGAAATTCCAAAAAAAAAAAAAACACACCAAATACCTATGTTTACATTTAAAAAATTTTTACATTTAAAAAAAATATTCACATTCAGGAGAAATTAATAGCTTTTCAGTACCGCGATTCAGTAACTTCTTTTAACGATAGTCGAATCGTTAAAAAAAAGAAAATAGCAAAATTATCAGTAAAATTTTTAAACGATATTCGCTATTGTTAAACTCAGCTGTTGTTGTTATCTAAACGACAACCATTTTGTGTTGTTTATTCAATCGACAAAAACTTGAATTTTTAGGTTGAAATGTCGTCATACATAAATAAAAATTATAAAATAGTGAAAATATTTTGCTTTTATTAAAAAAGTTTTTTATATAAATAAAAAAATTAAATTGCATATTCAATTCATTATTTCATTTTCAAATAAATAAACAGAAATATTAGTAAACAAAATAAAGATATTAAACATAAACATAAAATCATCCTGTCAAACATGAATTAATTTGTTTTTTTCTATTCCTTGTGTTTTTCGCTTATTTTGACAGAGATGCCACTCGTTTACAATTTAAATAAATAGAAAAATAGATTTGTCGACTGTCGTTAAGATGTATTGTACTTAGTGATTCACTTAATCCTTAGTGCAAACAACAAGAGCTGTCGATATATTTTGCGATTTTCGGATCGTTGAAATTTACAGAATCACACTATTTTTTTATTTTTCATTTTCAATTTTTTATTTTTAATTTCTCATTCCTTATTTTTCATTTTTTATTTTTCATTTTTATTTTTCATTTTTCATTTTTATTTTTTATTTTTCAGTCTTCAGTTTTGTGTTTTCCTTTTTCTTTTTTTAATTTTTATTTTTTATTTATCATTTATTATTTTTCGTTTTTCATTTTTTATTTTTCAATTTTCGGTTTTTTTTTTTATTTCTTAGTTTTCATTTTTTATTCTTCATTTTTTATTTTTCATTTTCAAACAGGTTATTATACATATATCATAATTTTTTCACCAATACAAACATAATTCACACCGATTTTGTCTTACGGCTCACATATTACGCTGTTTTTGCAATTGTATTGTGAACTAGAAATTTACCCCCCTGCGCGTATAGATGTTTACATATCAAAACTTATGGCCTATAGTTCCTTCCAGATACGAAGTACGGCTCTGTACAAATTTCAGGAAGATCGGTCCAGTGGTTTAGCCCCATACGCTTTATATATATAGAAAATCACATACATTATGCCCAGTATTTCAACATTTGCTTTAAATCATCTTCGTAAAACTTCACCCCTAGAGGTTTGTATTCCAAATAAAGTTCTGTTACATTTAAACAAAAATAAATTTTGTTTTCGAAGATTCTAACATCTTTGTTTAAGATATGATACGTAGCGATATCAAGTAAAAATTTTAACTATTTTTTAACTGTCATATAATTAACTACCAAATTTCATCTAATACTGCTTATTAGTTTTATTTGTATATTTACTCACAAAAAGAATATGTTGGAAATAATTTACCACTAAATAAATTTATGTAAATTAACATCATTTAATTTTGAGCTTCACTGTAACCATGGCGATTCATATTGAAAGTCAGCGATTGTTTGGCATGTGTTGCAATTTGATACCTATATTTTGCACGCGCTCCTGTGCTTGCGAAACCATGTGAAGCAAATTTGGTTAAAGTTACCACTAGTTTAACTTAATTGTGAATTACTTTTAAATAAATATATTTGTTGAAGGTATTTTTAAGTAAGTTCAATGCAAGGCTACAAACAGCGTGATTCTGTAATTCAGTAATTTAAAATGGTTTCGTGTTTTAATTAAAAAGTGAGTTGGGCTCTATGGTATCAACTTCACATGTTAGATACCATAGGTGCGATTTTGGAGTCAGTTCACGCTCAAAAAGAGATTAATCCAGAAACATTGTACATACTCAAGTAAATTAGATTTTCAATAGGCTTTTAGTATAAAGTCGGTATTCGAAAGTAATAAAACCAAATTTACTAATAATAAAATATTCTCTGGAATTGATAATATACCAAATATATACAAATAGTAATCAACGACTATTGCAAATTATTTAATAATATGTTTAACAATTCATATTTTGCAATAAAATGGAAAATTTCAAAGGTAGCACTACTGCAAAAAAAAAAAAGATAAGGAATCTAATAACTGAAAATATTATCATCCAATAAGTCTATTCCCAAATATTTGCAAAGTTTTTGAACAACAATATTAACAAATTTTATATAAATAAAAATATAAAAAGCGAACAACAATTCGGTTTTAAATACAAACACTCATTTATAAATTGGAATTGGAATAACAAACATTGCACTGGTGCTTGCCTTATTGACATAGAAAAAGCATTCGACAGTGTATGAATACCTGATCCAATATATAAATTATTTCAATACAATTTTCATTCAAATCAAATTATATTGATATACAATATGATAAGCAACAGAGATTTCAAAATTTATTACCAAAATAAAACAAGCAAAAACAAGTTTTTGATTTCTAATTTATTACAACAGAGAACTGTAAACTCTCTTATTCTCTTCAATTTATGTATAATGGATCCTTTATCTGAAATAGATAATATTACCTCTTTTTCAGATGATATTATTATTTATCAGGGTGATGACAAAACCCAAAGTATTAATGAAAATCTCCGAAAACAATACAATAAAATTTAAAGTTACGCAACTACTTGGAACATGAGAAGAAAGGCTCAAAAATGTTAAACAAAACTCTTCAGACCAGTTGATAAATGCAACCATAACATTAGAAAAAACTGGAAAGAATTTCGAACCAAGTCCAACACGTTCAGTTCTATCATTCCATATAAGGAAATTGTTAAATAATTAGGTGTCGATTTAGACCAGTATTTGTATTTTAATCAACACATTAAGGAAATAATTACAAAAGCAAGAAATGACTTTTATATATACGTATATATGTCACTGTTTTATTCTAAATATGTGAGTCCTTAAATTAAAATATCAATGCATCAGTCCTTAATAAGACCCATAATAATATACGGTTGTCCAATATGGCTTAACATATCACCATCATACACGGAAAAAATTAGACTTTTTGAGAGGAAATATTTAAGGACATGTACATCGCTTTATAGATCTCTAGAAAACAAAAATTACATTAAATATGTATCTAATAAAAAATGGTACAGCCAGGCTAATATTATAAGAATAGATAATTATAAATTACCCTTATTGCAAATAATAAATTAAGGTGTACCCAATGTACTGATAGTAATCATATAATGGCTCTTTTTTATACACATGAAGGATATGATATTAGCAGTTTACAGAAGGGAGTGGTTCTCCTGAAGCCTTTATTGATGTGTAAACATCTATACGCGCAGGGGGGTAAATTTCTATTTCACAATACAATCGCAAAAACAGCGTAACACATCGGTGTGAGCTCAAGTGTAAATCGGTGTGACTTTATCTGATTGTATTTGTGAAAAAATTATGATATGTTCTTTTCTAAACATTTTCCAATTGTATTTCAAAAAACAATAATTGTATTTCAGAAAACATCAATATAATTTCAGAAAACATCATTTGAATTTCAGAAAACATAAATAGAATTTAAGAAAACATCAATATAATTTCAGAAAACATCATTCGAGTTTCAGAATACATCAACTGAATTTCAGAAAACATCAATAGAATTTCAGAAAACATCACTTGAATTTCAGAATACATAAATAGAATTTCAGAAAACATCAATATAATTTCAGAAAACATCATTCGAGTTTCAGAAAACATCAATGGAATTTCAGAAAGCATCAATAGAATTTCAGAAAACATCAATTGTATTTCAGAAACATCAATATAATTTCAGAAAACATCATTTGAATTTCAGAAAACATAAATAGAAATTCAGAAAACATCAATATAATTTCAGAAAACATCATTCGAGTTTCAGAAAACATCAATTGAATTTCAGAAAGCATCAATAGAATTTCAGAAAGCATCAATTGTATTTCAGAAACATCAATATAATTTCAGAAAACATCATTTGAATTTCAGAAAACATAAATAGAATTTCAGAAAACATCAATATAATTTCAGAAAACATTAATTGTATTTCAGAAAACATCAATTGAATTTCAGAAAACATCAATTGCATTTCAGAAAACATCAATTGCATTTCAGAAAACATCAATTGAATTTCAGAAAGCAGCATAATCGACTTATTTTTTATGCACTGAAAAATATGATGTTGATGTTTTCTTTAATTATAAGATGTTTACACATCTCAGTTGTGATCGGACTCACATGATTTTTTTTTGCTTGACGTATGGAGTAGTTCGAATATCGGAATTTTGAGATTTTGTGATTGATTCTAAAGTCAGCCAAGTTGCAGAAGTATAGTCTTTTCAGATTTTAATAATTCTACGATCTCCTCAATATTTTCTCTAAGGATCAGAAGTCACTGAATATGGCATACGGTGAGTTCCATTTAGTTGCCACATCAATTTTTGGTTTGCATAAGTTCCTCTTTTTTAAAATATTTCGAAACATTCCAGCTTTTAAGGTTTTTACGACCTTACGGGAGAAATCAATTATTCATTTTTTAATATTTGAGACAAAATGCACTCATGCATCCATCTCTAACATTAGTTTAGCTTTTAACATTTTTTTTTAGACATATTTTTAATTTTTGTGTGAACCAGAAGCAACAGTTAAACAAGTAAGAAAATTATAGTCGATCTAGACCGACTATACGATAACCTATACCATGGTTTAGCGACCCAATCTCTTCAGTCCAACTTATTGGATACAGGAAATAAGCATAAGCCAAATTTGAGTAGTATATATGAGTATATTTTTTTTTTTTGGCTGTAGACATGAAGAAGTTCATATCGGGTGGACCGATCCTGACTATATTTCATATCTGGAAATTTTGATAATAGTTATTTTGGGCCCTTGGTTAATACTGTTCCAGTTGTTTTTCAACTTTTTAAACAGCGACACAACAGCACAACAGTGTGTTGGTAGGTGTGGCTTCGCAGCACTTAATTTGAAATTTGAATAATGAATTATGAAATCTGGTACATTAGGGTGGCTTTTCGTTATATGGAGGAAAAAAAAAGTGTTCAAACTGTCGGTCTCACCCCCTAGAAATATGCGAATAGCAAAAAAACTGAGAAATACAAAGTTTTGGGCCAATCAAAAAACGTTTAGTCGTGGCGCAAAGCGATTGAAAATTTCAAGTTTGTTTATATGGGGAAAATATGACTTTTTTTCAGATTTTACGAAAATTTCGTTCTATAGTTTAACTTTTCCGACAAGCTCTTACATAATTCAGGATCAGTACTAAATTATCCCTTCAAAAGGCTATAAAACTTGAAAATCGAATAAAACCTCGCCTAGAAATAGCAAAGGCCCCAGACCACTTTTGTGCCAAAAAAAACTAGGTCATGAAATTTGATGGCATTTTTTTCAACTTTGAGAAATTGATTAAAGCCATCATTTTTTTTTTGGTCTCTATACTTATAAGTACTCAGATATGTAGTATTGTTTTATTACCACGTTGTGAACCTATTGCGTATTGAGACCGAATATTGGAAATTTTTTGGATAAAATTTTTAAAACTCCTTTTTCAAGTTTGAAAAAATTTTCTTACACAAAATTTAAAAAACTGAATCTATCACTTTAAGGTTTTATTAAATACATGCTGCAGATTAACTTTGTGAATTTTTAAGTAAATCCCTCTGCCACAATTTTTTTGATTTCGAGAAAAATGGGATTTTTTGAAATATTCTGTAAATGTACTCTATCTAATACTTTGTATCAAAAATTCATCACTTTTCTACTCTTAAATGTTATACTTTATCTTATTAGCCTAGGGTTTCGGAAAAAAATAATATAACTCCATTATCCCTTTTGGAATTGGGGTCACATATGACCCCAATCTAATAAAAGACAATTTATTCAAAAAATCCAAATATTTTGTAAGTGCTGTCCAATTTTTAGACGCGACACTTAAAATATAATAACCAAATGTGTAGAAGTTTCGCTCCAAAAATTTAAGTAAATCCGAGAACGCTAACCCATTATTTGCCAAGGCCAGCTTTGGATTTTAAGATATTTTTAAGTAAAAATGACCTAAAACGAGTTTTCCTATTAAATTCGTTGATACCACTATTTAGAATTTAAGAAAAATAATTCGGTTAACTTTTATTTATTTAACCATTCAGTGCTCCTGGGATCAAAATTATCCATTGTGATATATCTGTGGTGCAATTATCTGCTTATTGCTCACGAATATAAATTAAAACAACTTAGGTCATATTCTAAAAAATAGGACGTTTTTGAAATTCACTTTGATTTAATTTTGTAATTTATTCCATTAAGAGTAGTATTAATTTAATATTACCTTTTATATATATTATTATATTTGAAATTTACTTTTATTTAATAAACTATTTAAAACTGGGAAATAAAATGGTGGAAGTTTCAAAACATGTAGGTGACATTGAAGATAATATAAAGCGGCCGATTATAAAAAATCAAAAAATGTCAACCATTATAAGTAATGGCATCTTCACCGATTGACCAGAATATTTTTTTTTGGCGTTTTTTATCAATATCCACCAAGTTGTTGGTGGGTGAGACAGCAAGAAATTCAACTATTACTTTATTACATAAAGTAATTTTATAACAAAATTGGTTAAAAGTTATTTTAATTTATATTCGCGAGCAATAAGCAGAAAATTGGACCAGAGATATATCACAATGTATAATTTTGATCTCAGGAGCACTGAAGGGTTAAATAAATAAAAATTAACCGAATTATTTTTCTTATATTCTAAATAGTGGTATCAACGGGTTTATTAGAAAAACTCGTTTTAGGTAATTTTTATTTTGAAATATCCTTAAATCCAAAGCTGGCCTTGGCAAATAATGGGTTAACGTTCTCGGATTTATACCAAATTTTTGGAACGAAACTTCTACACATTTGGTTATTACATTTTAAGCGTCGCATCTAAAAATTGCACAGCATTTACAAAATATTTGGATTTTTAGAATAAATTATCTTTTATTAGCTTGGGGTCATATGTGAGCTCAATTGCAAAAGGGTTAATGGAGTCATATCATTTTTTCCGAAACCCTAGACTACTAAGATAAAATATACCATATAAAAGTGGAAAAGTGATGATTTTTTGATACAAAGTATTTAGAAAGAGTACATTTACAGAATATTTCAAAAAAATCCCATTTTTCTCGAAATCCGCAAAAATAAAATCCTTGTCAAAGAAATTGTGGCAGAGGGATTTACTTAAAAATTCACACAGTTAATCTGCAGCATGTATTTAATAAAACCTTAAAGTGATAGGTTCAGTTTTTTAAATTTTGTTTAAGAAAATTTTTTCAAACTTGAAAAAGGAGTTTTAAAAATTTTTTAACATAAATTTCCAATTTTCGATCTCAATGGGCAATAGGTTAACAATGTGGTAATAAAACAATACTTCCTATCTGAGTACTTACAAGTATAGAGACCCAAAAAGAATGATGGCTTTAATCAATTTCTCAAAGTTTAAAAAAATGCCATCAAATTTCATGACCTATTTTTTTTTTTTTGGCACAAAAGTGGTCTGGGGCATTCGCTATTTCCTGGCGAGGTTTTATTCGATTTTGAAGTTTTATAGCCTCTTGAAGGGATAATTTAATACTGATCGTGAATTGTGTAACAGCTTGTCGGAAAAATTAAACAATAGAACGAAATTTTCGTAAAATCTGAAAAAAGTAATATTTTCCCCATATAAACACACTTTAAATTTTCAATCGCTTTGCGCCACGACTAAACGTTTTTTGATTGGCCCAAAACTTTGTATTTCTCAGTTTTTTTTGCTATTTGCATATTTCTAGGGGTGAGACCGACAGTTTGAATACTTTTTTTTATTAAGGGCCACGCTACTGGTACATAAGCTTCGTTCGGCCATAGAATGAACGCTATTGAAATTGGTGACCCTATGAAATCGACGTGAATTGCCATAAGATCCAAATTATCATATATGTCAGTCAAATTCGGTTTGTATGTGTTTATTATATCCATTTATCAGTAGTCCAAAAAAAATCCCTATAGGACAATTCTTATTCAGAGGCCACATATAGAGCTGCTTCCCGATCTTCACTTAAACCTATCAAAAAAGAAAAATATTGCACAGATTTTTCTCAAATTTGGTTTTTATATATTTTTTCAAAATGTAAGTAACTTTACCAAATATGGTCAGGATCGCACTATTTTCCGACCTAGTCCCCATATAAATATATCATCCGATATGAACTTTTTCATGTCTGCAGCCATAAAAATTAATAACAATGCCACTCAAAATTTGGTTTAGGCTTATTTTCTATATCAAATTAGTTGGACCAAAGGGATAGGGTCTCTAAACCATGGTATAGAGTATCGTATCGTCGGTCTCTACCGACTATAATTTCTTACTTATTAACATCTGCTTTAATATTTTCTCATCTATGTTCTTAATCTTTGCACCGAAGATTTATTGATCATGTATACGTCTGCATTATATCCAAGTGTTTCTATTGCAACTTCTAGAATATATACGGTGACACGCATACTCAATTGGCATCTATTGAGGGCAGCCACAAGTTTCGGAGAAAGAAATTCTTTTTTACTATTTTTGCACAGCCATTAATTTTCCTCAAACAACTGTGGACTGTGATCTTGAGGATTTTCAATGGAATCGAGGAATGATGAATTTGATGAGAAACTAGGATTTGGAGAAATGGTTGTTTTTATTTTCCTTTTTCTGCCAATAACCTCAATTTTGTTCTCTCTTCTCTTCGTCATATATTGTATTCTACTACTATCAAAGATCTGTGCTGCCGTTGAAACAAAATTTTGTCTTTATCGATTTTCGTTATCTTTAAAGCATCAGCGTGCGATATGTTTCTCTTCGGATATTGTCCAAGGTAAGGACAAATAAATGTTCTTTATTTTTGAGCACTTGAGTTGTCTTCTTCGATTTTTTTTTTGTTGCAATTTTTGGCAAACTCCGTGTAATTTAAGCTACTTGCCAAACTATTTCGTGATATTTTAGTGGGGATTATGGCTTCGACTCGGAAAATCATGCAGTCTTTTATATTTAGATTGGCACTTTCTGGCACGGTTAATTTTTTCCCTTGGCGAGTGCGATAAAATAAAACTAGAAAAACTTGTGAGTTTGAGGGAAGTTTCGTGCCCGTAATTTGGTGGTTAATATTTTTAATTAAATAACCCTTATATTTAGTACACCTACGTAAACCTTGCGCTATTATAATTTCTTGAAATCTTAAATCACAAATTGCCTAATAGAAATAGATTTTTTACGCGTTTAAAATACAAATAAATAATGAATCTCTGATAAATTCATAAGAAGCTTACTATTAAAAATTCACTATTATTGTGTTCTCTCCGTCACACAGTGGCCAATTTGGCTTCGCTAGCGGCATTTAATTCAAATTTCCAAATTTGAAAAACCGTTAATTTTTTTTTAACAATCGATAACATATACATTCACTAGATTTGTATCGATTTTTAAAAGCTCAGCTTATAGCTGCTGAACAGCTGTGAGCTGTCAAAGTCAGCATATGTTTCTGCAAGTGCTGTGCAAAATATTTCCGCCTTTTTGATCATCGTTTTGCTATTCGTGTTAAACTTGCAAATTTTATTATTTTCATTAAAAGTTTTGTTATATACTAACGCCAAGGTATGTATTTTATAAAAAAAACTGTGGTTGTGATCTGTGTATACTTATGTTATTTATATCCAAAATATCCAAAATTAACTGCGAGTACATGCGAGCCTTCAATTTTTTGTAATTTTTAGGCAAAATGTCAGTGTCAAAACGCACCCTTTTCTAATATGGCATGAAGAAGCGATCCCCACCAAGAAGTTTCTCGCCGTGGAAAATTATGTTTTTGGTACCGTTTTGAGCAAAATTACCTATACTCAGAAGGAGCAGTGCGAAATTGGAAGGAAACTGCGAAATTTTGCTAGAAGGCTTATCCAAAAGTGGAAGGCCTGTGGCAGAAGTAAGGTGTTTTTCGAAAAAATTAGCCAAGAATGGCTAGATACACCATTGGTATTATTGGGAAAAAAAGCAAATGAAAATATTGGACGACCGGAAAAAGAGCTTTCCGAGTGCTGCAGAAAAACGCAAGTCAATAAGATGTCAGGGCTTACAGAGGAAGTGTCCTGTGAAAGATTGATGGTAGCTGCAAGCTGCAGTTTATATAAAGCTGGAAAGCGCAGTGCTTCCAAAGTTGTAGAAATGGTAAATGGCGATGAGGAGTTTAGCGGAAAGGTAATAAAAAATATAAACAAACCAAAGCCCCTTCCATCAAAATTTTCGGACGATAAAGCGCTATTTGTAGATATTGGACATACCAGATACACTTGGAACTTGTACAAGAAATCGGCAAGAAACCAAAACGCCGATATATATCCATGCTACGAAAAATTACGCTTCGCGAAAAAAAAGTGCTATCCTAGTGACATTACAGTTACTGATTATTATGCTGAAGTGCAACTACAAAGTCTTATGGACCATACAATAATAGGATCATGGAGGCACACCCTGAAAGTTTTGAAATTCCATCTACAAGTAATAATAACACCCATTTAACTGCTGTCTACAAATGGGGTTGTGATGGCAGCAGCGGCCATTCCACATATAGGCAAAAATTTAACGACTGCGAAGGAAACATGAGAGACCAATATTTATTTTCAATTTGTATTATACCACTGCAAGTGCAGAACGGTCCGACAGTTTTATGGAAAAACAATCGACCTTCTTCTACACGGTACTGTCAACCAATCAAAATACTTTGCGAGAAGGAAACGGCGGACCTGAGTCACAGGGAAATTGAAAATATTAAGAGCCAAATATTAAATATTGTACCAACATATGTAAACTCATTGATTATTGATCACCAATTTCACATGACCATGCTCTTCGCAAATATGCGGAATCTGCAACGCAACACCGAAAAAAATGAATGACTTAAATTTGGTGAAGAGCTTTCCAATTAAAGTGAACCTCTTTCAATATTTTGCACATATCCTATAGAATACCAATAAAAAAGTGGCAAACTCGTGGTGCTGACAAGGATATTGTTGGATAAAATAAATATACAGCAGAAGCTACGAGAAGAAATGCATTTGTTGGTCGACATACCAATGGCTATTACTGGAAATACCAACAACGGAAATACGGCAAGAAGGTTCTTTCAACAACCAAATTTAGCCGCTCGTATGACTGGATTGAACGAAAATTTAATATATCAATTCAGCGTTGTCTTACGAGCACTTGCATGTGGATATGATATAAACACGGAGGCATTCGGACTTTACGCAATGGAAACTGCTGAAATTTTTGTTAGTTTATACCCTTGGTTTTACATGCCCTCGTCTGTTCACAGAATTTTAATTCATGGAGCAGACATAATCAATCACTTTTCGCTTCCAATTGGTATGATGCCGGAGGAAGCGCTGAAGCCAGAAATAAAGATTATCGGAACATCCGTGAAAATAATACCAGAAAAATTGCAGGAAAAATACAATGGAAGATATAATTAACGCTCTTTTTGTGTCTTCTGATCCCTTAATATCTTCATTGTCCAACGGCTCATCAATTTTCCTATTCCAGAAATATTAGTTTCGATAAGGAAGTTAAAAGCTTGCTTATAATGCATCATTTTGAAGATGATTTCTCTGAATCTGATACTGAAGAATCTGATTAATATTTCTTTTATATTATAGTTTCTCTTTGAGTTGACAATTTTTTTCTTATTTTATATATGAATATATGGTGAAAAATTTTTATTGAATTAAAAACAAAATAAAAAATTAAAAAAAAATTAAAAATAAAAAATTTAAAATTAAAAAAAAAAAATTAAAAATTAAAAAAAAAAATTAAAAATTAAAAAAAAATAAAATTTAATAAAATAAAATTTAATTTTTTTTTTCCAAAAATTGTTTGATTTTTTTCTGAATTGAGAAAAAAAAAATTTTTGGATATCTTCTTTACTTTGGAAGCTATGAATAAAATGCCGTTAGCGAAGCCAAATTGGCCACTGTGCGTCATTCCGCCGCACAGTGGGGCTAAATGCATGAAAAGTGGCGATTAATTCATAGAAGTCATAATTTAAAAAAAAATATTTTTTATTAATGGATATTTATAAATACATAAAAAACCAACATTTAA
The DNA here is from genome assembly GCA_963682025.1 of Cordilura impudica. Lineage (NCBI taxonomy): Eukaryota > Metazoa > Arthropoda > Insecta > Diptera > Scathophagidae > Cordilura > Cordilura impudica. The sequence goes on from OY821519.1 coordinate 107,788,378, forward strand.
AAAAAACAGAGTGAAAAAACACATTTTTTTAACCCTTTATGGGCCATTTTGTGTTCTGTAAAAAATCCTCTTTTTTCACATTTTTTGCTGTAACTTTGGAACGGTGCGCTATAAATTATTCAATTAAATTGCAAATTAAAGCATACTAAATGTACTGTAAGGAAAATAAGTAATGGTTTTTAAAAATAATAAGGAATAAATATTTTATATGTATTTTTATTAGAAAATTTTTAAATTAAAATCATACCTTTTTTCTCGAAATTTTAAAATTTTGCTCAAAAATTAAACATTTGAGAATCTAATTGTTTTTTTATTCATAAATAACCATAAACACACTATTTAAAAAAAATTTAATTAAATTCGGTTATTCTATTTTTTTTTTTTTTTGAAAACAACAATTTTTTATTATAATCATTATTACCTTCAATGTTAGTATTTACTTCACATTCAATTTCATAATCATAAATTAATTCGTTACAATAATCTTAATCTTCATCTCCATCTTCATCTTCATCTTCATCTTCATCTCCATCTTCATCTCCATCTTCATCTCCATCTTCATCATTGCTATTTTGATTGCTGGGAAGTGCAAGCAACTCCAATGCAGATTTTGGCATTAGCTCTTTTTTCTTTTTAGAACTATTGTTCATGCTTGTTATAAACGGATCTGAACTTAAGAGAAATCTATTAAAGATATCTTCCATTGTTTTTTCTCGACTGCATTTACGGGCAAAATTCTCCCTATAACTTTTAAAATCTTTATTTCTGGCTTCCTGAGACTCTTCGGTTAGCTGACCAATTGGCAATGGCGATAATGATATAATTTCAGGCCCATGAATAAAATATTTGTGAAGAGTAGGAGGCATATAGTACCATGGATATTTTTTCCACAAATAGCCTGGCAGTGTTATTAGCGAAGTTTGTAAATTTTTCAATGTTGACCTCAATACCACTAGAAACTACAATTAATATTGTGTGCATATTTTTGATCAACTCTAAATCAATATTAGTAATTTCAGCAGATACTTCTGCATTCTTAAAAAAACGTCTTGCAGTATTCCCGTCATTAGAGTTACCAAACCAGGTTTTGGTTGATCAATGATCAATCCCGTTCTCTTTTTAAATTCGCGTTGAATACGACTTTTAGTTTCAGCAATAATTTTTTTTTTCTTCGTCACTTCTTGCCTGCCATTTTTGAATTGGAAGTTTATATGCCAAGTGAATAAGACATTCAAAAAATCTTATCCAGCCATGTAGGACAGACAAACCGAACTCCATGAAGTCTACGTTGGAATCTCTAGAAATCATTTGTTCAATATTGTTGAACTCCTTGCTGGTAGCGCACATATGTAGCACTTTTGTGTGGACTTTGTGTCTGTAATCGCGTTACACACTTTACCGTCATCATAACGAGAATTAGTTTGTGGTTCACTTTTATCTTTCTTTCTCCAACTGATATCACTTTATCGATAAGAGCATTTTTTTCTGTCTCCACTCTTTCTCTTTCTGTTTTAATACTGTTGACCGTTTCTTTCATAAATTCAATTTTTAATGGCCTGCAAAACCTAGTTGAAGACGGTCGAGGATTATGCCAAATGATTTTGTTTTTACAAATTAATTTTAATGGTACAATTGACGTAATAAATACAGAAGAATCAGATTCATTACTGTCATGAAAGGCTTGTTTGTAAGAACTATGCCCTGAACTTCCGTCAAAGCCCCACTTAGTGTATAAAGTAATGTTTCGATTTCTTCGTTGTCTAACGAATTTAAATCTGCATTTTTAACCGACAAAAGGCGTTCAGTGGTATGATCCAATATTCCTTGTAGGCTAACTTGCGCTGATGTTTCAGAAATTTTCATTTGTTCTCCCTTTGGGTAACATTTTTTCTTAGCTCTTTGGACCAATTTATATGATGGAAATTTCTCAGGTGCAACCTTACTAATAACATTATATTGTGGCGACTTAGCTTCGCTTCTACCAAAACGGACAGAGCTTCATCCGGAGTTAACTGCTGTGGTGGTACCTGTTCTATACTTTTTCGGTATTTTGGGCTTTTGTTGGAGATGATATTATTTCCTTAACAATTTTCGACTCATCTATTTTTCCAACAGCTCTCAAGCTCATTTGTGTGGCGTAAGCCAAAACAGGCAAAGAAATTTGATCTCATATGTCTTTGCATTTCTTAACTTTGTTTTTTCTTTGCACTCTTCAAATGAGAGATCATTGCGACCTCTTTTTTGTTGTGGTTCTGGTGGTGGACTGAATGAGATTGAGGCATCCAGCCAATTCTTATTATTTTTTACAAAAATTTAATTCTTTCTATGACATTTTTGCCACCGAATCTCATAGCTAGAGCAAAAATTATGAAACCTTGTCATAAAATCTACCATATCCGAAGGGTCGACACGTTTTATTACTTCCCATCTCAAAAGTTTAAATTTATCCTGAAGTGATTTAGGTTCTGCACTCCTCATAAAATTATGCAACTCATGACGAGGAATGAAAATTGTTTTGGGACATGTTCCTAAAACTAATAAGATTTCTATTCGTTTAAAATTTGCAAAAAGTAATTCCTTTAACCCTGTACGGAATAATTTACACTTTCACAACACTTTAAATATGTAACATCACATCACAAAACATTGACAGCTAAAACAATAAATAAACGTGTCAGCACCGAATCAATAATACCCTGCGGATGGATAGAAATTCTTAAAAATGTATTATCATTATATTAGTAGATTGATATCACCAGCTTAAAACAAAATTACAACTTTACTCGTATGATGCATGTATATGACCAACAGTTATTATGTAGGACTCAAATAAATGACAATAATAAATAGGGATGGGAGCGTGACCTACTTCAATTTTTCAAAATAGTGCACTTGTGCCATATACAATTTTCTAATAATTTAAAATTAACAAATGTTTAAGTAAAATTCATTGAAATATCATAAACACATGTAAAATAATTTAATTAGTTTTATTCATAGTAAATAAACCCAACATACGCAATCACGTGAGCATGCGTGAATTAAAGTTACTCACGCCCCCATCTCTAATTAACAACACATTTTTTAGCTACAATAACAACTACTATAACGAAAATAATGACAAAACAAAGTAAAAACAACTTGATGTTTTGTTTTGTTTTTTTTTTTTTTCATATTTGTGGATTTTTAGCATCTTGAGTTATTTCACAAAAACAAGCATAACTCAAAAATCGCAGAAAATCGCAAAAAAATATTTTGGGGTTTATTAGTTGAGATCTGATATTATAACACTATATAGACGATTTTACGCAAGCTCACGAACAAAGTTGTTGAAACTCCATATATAAATCAAAAATAGCCCATTTTTGGGCTAATTTTATTTTATTTATTTATTTATTTATTTATTTATATTAATCACAATACAAAGTAAATTTGTATTCTAATTTGGGTCCAGGGATAAGCCGGGTGACAAAGACCATTTGGCTGGTTTTTGCAGCGACAGACCAAAGCCTCTGGTGGGAATCGAACCCACGACCCCCGCATGATAGGCGAGCACGCTACCTACTCACCTACCGGGGCGCTTTAATTTTATTTTATTAACATTTAATATTTTTAAAACATTTATTTAAAAAAAACATGTACTATATAGTAAACTACCTGAAGTTGACGGTTCCATTATAAAAATTTAACTTTTAGAAGTATTAATAGAAAAAATTATCAATTGAAATATCAAAATTTTCACTTTTTTTCAATATGCACAAAAAAAATAACAATTATTCAACTTTAAGTGCTCACTTCAACTAAAGCAAACAACTTAAAAGTATAATTTTTGCAATTAGTGATGCAGAATTTTATCCACTTTCACCCGGTACCAAACACGATCATGAATTTTAAAGTTCATATTTTGAATTAATCGCCAATTTTCATTCATTTCGCCCCAATGTGCGCCGGGATGATATTTATGCACCGTTAATCTTCAGTTTTGATTTATGCTATTTGAGTTTCTTTTTTCATTCTTATTTTATGTTCGACAGTTTTTTTTTTCTTATTGCATGCAAACCACAGAAAAACACAAATCTGTAGCTTTTGCTGATATCTCGCTTTAATTAAACAATAATTTTTTTTTATCAGATCAAAAAAAAAATGGGCTAGTTTCTTCTGATACCCTTTATTATGATAAAAATAAGAAAAATGTGCAAAAAGTTCAAAAACAGCAGGGTCATGCAAAGAACCCATGCAACGCCCCTTAAAGCCACACCGCTTAGGAATTGCGTGGTAGTAGGGGCACATGAATTATATTCAAGTCCAATTGACCTTTTTTTTTACTAAAAAAAATATTCACATTAGTGAGTTCTCTTGCGTGCTCTTTATATAAAAGGGAATTAAAAAATAAAATAGACTTTATTAAAAAGAAGTTTTATATTGATGGTTTTACAGTGATAACTATTGTTTTCCTTCTCAGATCTAAAAGGGTTAAATGACACTCTAATGTCCATATATATTTAACATCGGAGTCGGTGTAGGAGTCGCACTTTGAAAATTGCACCTGTTAGATTCGGAGTCTGCGTTGGAACTGTTTTTGATGACTCTACGAACATGGATTTAACTTTCATAGGGTCCTCTAATTTGACTTACGTTAATGTTCTTTGGGTCAAATTTGACCCAGTTAGAAAATTCAATATGAAAACAATAATTTTCTCTTGAAAATTGTGCTCTTGGCAACGATTTTCGCTGCCTTATATAGGGCGTGGCAAGCTGCAATCCTAAATTCTCCAAAAAATGCAGACGTTTGGCAAAACAGTTCTCATTCCAACCATTATGAGCCGATGTAAATAATAAAAAAGCATTATAAGCTGATATATCTAAAATGTTTCTAAATACAATTTGAGGCCATCTATTAGTCTTCCCATTGCAAGTGTAACATGAAACAACCTTATCCAGAGTATTAACTCCTCCTTTGCATTTATTATAGGCAATTGATAAGAAACAAAAAAGTTGTCTGCAGTCACCTTATGACCGTTTAGGCCAACTGTCAATTCGATAACTACTCGCCTACCTTGATTTCTTTCGGACATAGCTCCAACTTATTTGCCTATATACGGTTGTATATTCCAGACGTAACTGGTACTCGAATCGCAGAGTATCCAAAATTTTTTTCCATACTTAGCTGGTTTTGATGGTATATACTGCCGGAATGGACACCTTCCTCCGAATGCGACTAACTGCTCATCTACTGTTGCATCTAGCGATGGATTGTAAAGTTGGGGCAATATTTCAACCCACATATTCCATAACTCACGTATCGGTGGAAACTTATCTAAAATTCAACGTTCATTGCGACCAGCCTTATCGTCAAATCTTATCACTCTTGAAAGACTTTTCAATCTTTTCAATGGCATGATTTCTAAAAATTAGTCTTCCTTTTTCAGAGTCCCATAAACTTTCTTTCCGTACTTTGATTATTTGATCTATACACGTCAGCTAACAAAAGTGTACCAATAAATGCGAACATTTCGGTGTCGTCAACTTCGGTCCAATCAATACTAAATACACGTTTACCTTCATTATTGGTGCATTTTAAAATAATGTTCATCACAGGAGGCGGGAAAAACAACTGAAAACTGGAAATTTCAGTTTGATTCTCGAACAAGAGTAGCGGGTCAAGCCTGATGTCATGCTAATAACGTTCTTGCTCCGGAATGTTCCTTGACTATTTGTAAGAGGTTGTTTGAAATATCTTATTCCACCAATTTTTGACGTCATTGCTGCAGTTGCCACTACATACATCAATTTCAGCTCCACTAGAACTATCAGATGTCTCAGCGCATTTCAAGCTATCTTCATATTCCGAACAAATATCCTCTTCATCCGATAATGCATTTAGCAAATTTTATGTCTCACTAGTATTCATTTTCCGACAAGCAATACAAACTCGACACTTCATAACGTTGATACGTTTGATTAGTTCCGTGTTTATTCTATGACTGAAAACAATTTTGCAATAAAAAAATAAGCTTTGCTTTTTACATGGGGATGCCCATTTTGCATACCAATAATGTTCAGCAAGAATTGGGAGAAGAAAGGAGACAGATATATAGACATTTAATTTTAGTGCTGCCAAAGCTCTGAAAATATATAAAAGACTTACGCAGGGTTTATATTAGATAATGCTGTATTGACAATAAAGACTCGTTCACACTTTTTCACTAATACATGTACACTTTTTGAATAATCTCGGTTGATGTCTTGAATATTATATAGAAATATAAAACACGGAAATCTTGATGATATTGACTTGCTATTCTTTTATTAATTTTTTCTTTTTTTAATTTTAGAACACATAATTTTAGAAACGTGTATTGTCATGAATGATTATTGTCTGGACGCCTGTAAAACGGGGACAATTATCAACACATTTTACAACTAATACACATTATATGTAAAACACATATGACATTCCTTTTAACAAAAAAATTATTATAACAAAACTGTGCATAACAAAAACCCAACGATTTTGTTCCGGGTCAAATTTGACCCGAAGATGCTATAAACTGTATAAATTTTTTTTTGCCAATATTTCAAAATAAAAAAAAAAACCAAAAGCAGTTATTAACACTTAAAATTAAATAAAAGTCATGAAATATCTAAAATCTAAACACTCTACTTAAAGAAAAAATTCAAATTTTCTTCCAAAATGGGTTAAATATGACCCGAAGACCCTCTGAAGATTAAGTAAAGTGTGGAAAGCAGCTTCATATGGGGGCTTAGCTTTGACTACTAATTAATAGATTTAATATAAACACACTAACAAATTTGACCGAGATCTTTTGGGTCGATCTCGTTGTGATCATTTGTACGGAAACTGGGTCGGATTAACAGCAAATGCAACAGCCTTCATACCATGGCCGACAAAAGCTTACACAGCAAATTTCGGCAAAATATATTCATATTTGTGACCAGTAGTTTGCTTAAAAAATTTACATGCACACAGAGATGGATAGACGGACTTCGCTTAATCGACTCAAAAAATGAGTCTGATGGGTTTGGTAGTTACAAACATCAGTTCAAACCCATTATACCACATAGTACTGTAGGATGTAAAAAGAAAATCTTTAAAAAAGTCAAACAGTTAAGCACATCTCAGGCAGCTTTTCGAAAAAAGGCCAATTTATTGCTCTAAATGAAACAACACAATTTGACAGTTTTCTTGGCTGTTTGCAAAAATAGAAATTCAAATCGTTGTTATAAATTTGAAAAAGACATATAAGTTTATATACTAGCACATACTCATACATATGTAAATAAGGAATATATGCGAATGTAAATTAAAGCCTGATTTATTACTTTCCATGTCAGTTGCGTAGATATTTATTCAACAATTAAATTGAACTAAAATATAAAATTTAAAAATAGGTGAAAATTAAATTTATTGAACCAACTTGAAACTTTAATTAAAATAAACTTTAAACAGGATTCTTCTTGCCTTGGTAAATAAATGAAAATTAAAAATAAGCGGATGTTAATAGTTTTCCATACCAAAAGTCCACATAACACAAAACGGTTTGTGTCTCATTAGTTTTACAAAAGAAAAGGCAACAAAAACTGAAGTTCTATCGATGGGAAAAAGATTTCGCATATCCATGTGTTATGGCGCTTTGTATGAAACGTATTTTTTTCTATCATCATACCACTTTTACTCTGTGTGTGTGACATTACTAAACTACGACGAAAAAAAACCATAATTACATGTAGCTCACATTGAATGAAAGCACACTCACAATAAAATTAGCAACTTTTCATCACTTATTGTAGCGCGTGCCTAAAATCTTTTTCAAAAAAAAACCACAACGACAACAGAAATCAATAACATTTTTGAAAGGTGTTACTTTTCTATACTGAGTAAAAGTATTTTGCCGTTTCCGTTTAGTGTATTTAAATTAATGTAGACATCATCTTATTTATTATACAAATCACTTGGCATAAAATCGTGTGTCTTTTTATTTTAATTTAGTTTTTTTTTTTTTTTCATTGAAAAATGTCAGGAAGTGTTTACGTATATTTAGGATAAATATGTTTTTTATACACATTGACAGTTTTCCATAATTCCATAAGAAATTGATTTCATTTCTTGCTTTTATTGTTTTGCAGCTAATGCTACTCCAATTGTATTTCTTTTTAAGGATTACTTATGTTCAATACATTTTTAAAAATCCACTTTATTAGGGCTTTAAAACAATGTTCAATTACTTTTTTTCTTCTTATAAGCATGTAAGCATACACATAAATATATCATCCTGTTGTCAGGCATAAGTAAGCAGAATCGAATTATTTACATTTTACCAAAAGAATGACAAGCTTGTGTTTTAGGTTACTTTTTTTTCGCTGTTACCATTAAGACAGTGAACTCAATATTTGTATATTTTTAAACAATTGTAAATTTTTTTTATGAATTCAGGAAATCTGCCTTAGCTACGATGTAGATGCCTTAACTACGTATTAGATCAGATTTAAAAAAATAATAAAAAATAAATTAAATTTAAGTACAACATAATTGTTCAACTCTTTTGGCTTGTGGCAAAGAATATAAAACTGCAAGAATATAATGTAAGACAACAAAAACTACATTAAGTGAAATAATTTAATAGTTTTATAAACATTTTGTAAAGACCATTCAGGGCTTGTTTTACATTATAACTCATAACAGTAATAGCCTGGGACTATTTGTGCACTTTAAATATATTTAACCAGAGTATAGTAAATCTTTGATACTACTTTTTAATTAAAACTTCAACATGCAAACGTCGCACAGTGGCTGCAATTTTGATTTCATTGGCCAAAAGTGTAATTTAATTCTTTTTGTTACCGATTTTTAAAATTTTAACGCCATTTTGTAGCTAATATACACAGATTAAGGTAGTCAAAAAATCTATTTAAACTATCTCTAATTGTAGGCACGGACTGCTGTAAAACTCAACTGTTTTTTTTTTTTAAATTCAGTAAAAAGTGATTTTTTTTTTGGTTATTACTCGCAATTTATCATCGAAAATGACCTGCGGTCTTTTTCACAAGGTTGGTAGAATTGCAGTCTTTAGTCAAAAATAAATGGTTATTACTCGCAATTTATCATCGAAAATGACCTGCGGTCTTTTTCACAAGGTTGGTAGAATTGCAGTCTTTAGTTGCAGTCTTTAGTTATTGTTGTTACGGTCACAACACTACCGCTTAATATTAGTGGTGTTCTGAAATGTCTATTAAACTAATATATTTGTCAAATTTCAATTTTAGTGGAATGGAACTTCTAGGGAACAAAAGGGAAGAAGAAACGTATACCATTCGGAGAAAGTTTCCTCTTTGGGGCTTTATATACTTCTGGAACACTTCTTTCATTTTAATGAAATTACTCAAAAAAATTTCAAATTACGGTACTTTAAGCAGTCCTGTAAGTATGTTACCCGATGCGCTTCGCTACACCCCTCGTAACGAAATAAAAAGTATTGTAGAAAACTATTTTTTTTTGTAAAGGAGGTGCCACGCACATTAGTCTGATTCCGCCCATATTTTGGGCAGCTACCCACATTAGTAAATTATGAACTGAGACAAAGTCGCAAAACTTTCACTATTATACTACTCCAGTTATATTATATAAAATACTTACTTTGTATGGGAGGTACCCGCCCACTGGTCCAATACCGCCCATTTTTTTATGGGCCTTCTCACATTAATAACTCATGAACTCAGACAAAGTTCCAAGGCTTTCACTATTACAGTGCTTCAGATATATGACATTTAATATTTACATTGTATGGTGGGTACCACGTCCATTGGTCCGATTCCTCCATTTTTTCGCAACTCCTCGAATTATTTTAATATGTACATGTACATAGTTTCAGGACTCTTGCTGTCGTAGTACTCCAGATATTATATGTTAAAATTAGATGTTAAAAATTCACTTTGTATGGGAGGCGACACGCCCACTGGTCCGATCGCGCCCATTTTTTATGAGACTACTCACGTATTACATTACATATTTAATTTGTATAGGAGGCACCATGCCCACTGATCTGATTCCGCTCATTTTTTTCGAGTACTAACGTTTGTGACTTATGAACTCAGACAAAGTCTGATGACTTTATTAATTACAGTACTCTAGATATATGGCATTTAATATTTACTTCGTATGCTGTGTACCACGCCCATTGATCCGATCACGCCCATTTTTCCGCAACTCTTGGAACTATTTAAATATGTATATCTACATAGTTGCCGAACACTTGCTATAGTAGTACTTCAGATCCTACATGTTAAATTAAGATGTTAAAAATCCACTTGTTATGGGAGGTGCCACGCCCACACGAAAAATCAAAAAAAAAAATATATAGCCTGTTTCTCCTTCCCGATAGGCAGTTACCAACTGTAAAAAGTTCAAGACGAGCGGTCCAGTAGTGTAGTCTCCTATAAACCGCAAACAAACAAACAGACAAACAAACATACACAACTCCATTTTTATACCTTATACCACTATGTGGTTTGGGTATAATGACTTTGTGCTGCTGTTTGTAACTACGAAAATTATTTAATCTAGACCCATCTTTTATTATACCGATAGATTCAGAATCACTTTCTGAGTCGATTTAGCAATGTCCGTCCGTCTGTCCGTCTTTGGTTCCATGTAAAACTTGTAATCAAACTACAGGTCGCAAATATGAATATGTTTTAATGAAATTTGGTATATGACCTTCTATCGACCATATGATGGAAGCTGTTGAAATTGGTGAAATTCGGTTCATGTTCAGACCTAGTCCCCATACAAATGACCCTTATGAAATCGATTTAAATTGCCATAAAATCCAAATCATCATAAAGATCTCGGTCAAATTAGGTTTGTGTATCAAAAAAATTAAACCACATCACCACCCCCATATTAAGCTGCTTCCCGATTTTCACTTAAATCTACCAAAAAAACAAAAATATTGCACAGATTTTTCTCAAATTTGGTTTGTTATACATTTTTTTTTCAAAATATAAGTGACTTTAACAAATATGGTCAGAATCGGTCCATTTTCCGACCTAGTCTCCATATAAGTATAACATCCGATATGAACTTTTTCATATATGAAGCCAAAAATATTAATAACAATGTAACTCAAATTTGGTTTATGCTTATTTTCTATTTCCACTTATTTGGACCGAAGTGACAGGGTCCCTAAACCATGGTATAGGGTACCGCATAGTCGGTCTAGACCGACTAAAATTTTCTTACTTGTTATATTTTTATTTTCAGTCCGCTCAAACGTAAAATCCCAAATAGAAATGATAACAAGTAAGAAAATTATAGTCGGTCTAGACCGACTGCACGATACCCTATACCATGCGTTTAGAAACATTATCTCTTAGGCCCAAAAACCAAATTAGAGTGGGATTTTTATTAATTTTTTTGGCTGCAGATATGAAAAAGTTCATATCGGATGCTATATCTATATGGGGACTAGGTCCAAAAATGGACCGATCCTGATCATGTTTGGCAAAGTCTCTTGTATTTTGCAAAAATATATACAAACAAAATCTGAGAAGGATCAGTGCAATATTTTTGTTTTTTAATAGATTTAAGTGAAGATCGGGAAGCAGCTCTATATGGGGCCAAAGGGAACATTTTTGGACTACCCATTAATGGACGTATTGAACGCATACAAAACCCAATTTGAGTAAGATCTATATGACAATTTGGATCTTATGGCACTTTATGTCGATTTCATAGGAGTAATTTGTATGGGGGCTAGGTCTGAACATCGTTCATCCCATGGCCGGTGAAAGCTTATATACCAAATGTAATCAAAATATATTCAAATCTGCGACCTGCAGTTATACTACAAAATTTACATGGACACACGGACGGACGGATGGACGGACGGACATTGTTAAATCAACTCAGAAAGTGATTCTTATTCGATCGGTATAAATAAAGATGGGTCTAGGTCAAATATTTTTGGTTGTTACAAACAGCAGCACAAAGTCATTATACCCAAACCACATAGTGGTGTAGGGTATAAAAAGTACTGTCATAGTTATACACAGTGATGTCGTGCCACTGCTCATTAACCAACCGAAGCCAGGCTTTGGAAAGTCTAATGGTGGACAAAGAATTGATAGAATAAATGCATGCGATACTTATTGTTATGTCCTGTGGACATCACATTCAAGTTGCAAAGTTTAGGAACTATACTCACAACATTATACCCATAAATGCGGTCAGGTAAGTTTCTACTGAGTTCAGATCCATTACTTTCCGCCAGTTGTAAAAGTTATAAGAAAAAAGTTCATCATATGCCGCAGATGGCACTAGACTTAATAATTTTGTCAAACACAACAGGTGAAGAAGATGTTACTGATAATGAATATGAAGAAGATGATTATGATTATGAAAGTGATGATAATTATGATAAGTGAGAAATATGATGTAATGATAATAATGATCAAGATCAAAAATTTTGTTGATATGGATGGAGCATAATAATAATAAAAAAATAAATAAATATCCATAAACTTGGAACTAAATTTATTAAAATATAAAAATAGACAGCACACTATAATTTGCAATTCGATTCATTAATTTATCTCTTTATAATCCAAAGTTAACCAAAAATTGTGAACCATGGTAATTGTTTGCGAAAAACAAAAACAAAAAGCTTTTAATTACTTATTTTTTTTCCTCCAAATGATATCTTTTAATGCACTATTAATAACTTGCAAAAAAAATATATATATTTTTTAAAATACGGCTTCCCTGAATTAATCCTCATTTGACTATCATTCAACCTACTGTATGCCGTATAATATAAATTGATTCCACTGTGAAACATTCTTGCGGTCATTGTTGTTGCAGAATTAAATGAGAAATCATCAATGGTTCTTGTGTTATAGCTGGTAAACTATTAATACTATTGCACTAACAATAACCGTTTGGGAAGAAAATAATGCTTTTTTGTTTTGCAGAAAAAATTACCTTGGTTCACAATCAAATTGCAAATTATATTATACTCAGTGCTCTAATAAAAAACGAGCAAATAAATATATTTTTATATTATACTAAATTAAAAATCAAGTATTTTTTTTATTTTTTATTGTTATTATTAATAATGCTCCATAGCAACAAAATTTTCAATCTTGTAATCACCATTAGATCATATTTCATACCCATCATATACATTACTACATTCATACTCATCATCTTCATATTCATCATCATTAACCTGTTCTTCACTTGTTGTGTTTGGAAAAATTATTAAATCTAATGCCATCTGTGGTATATGATGAATTTTTATTATTATTATAAATTTTTATTAATGAAAATCCTAATGTAACAAGATTTAAAATCTTATAAAACAACATTAGTCATAACAAATTAATTTTGAATAAGAAGAATGTTTGTAAGTTTAATTTATAATTAAAATTAGAAGAATAATATAAAATAAAATAAAATATATAAAAAATAAAATAAAAATGTAAAAATAAAGTGTAAAAATATCCTGCACAGCAGGTAAAAATTATATGGAAATTAAAATTAAATTAACTAAAGAAATTAAAATGAAGTATTTTAAAAATCAATTGAGAAAAAGTTTAAAAAGTTCTTTCTTAAATGATGTTGTATTTGATATTTTGTGAAGTTGATTATTTAAAGTATGTAACGAGTTCCAAAGACGTATGCCATTTACAAAAAAGTGTCTTTCGGATATTAGTCTATTGTACAATATTGGTACAAGACAGTTATTATGGTTAGATCTTGTAAATAGTAATCGCTCGAAAAGGTAAACGGGTTCTTTAGTGAAAATAATTTTATGAACCATAAGTAAAGTTCTAAATTTAAGATAGTCTTCAAATGAAATGCCATAAATTTTATTTAGAGAAGCGGAGATACTATCATATTTGCGTAAACCATAAACATATCTAACTACACTTTTAAAGACGCGTGTAAGTTTACCCATGTCTGCACTATCACAACCTGACAACAATTCACAACCATATAAAAGCGTAGGTAAGATAAACGATTTTGCAAGAACAAATCTAATTTTCTGCGGTGTGAAGTACTGAGAAGACCAAAGACTACGGAGAATACTATAAACTTTTCCAGAAGCTTTGTTAATTTGATCACTCCACGTTAGGGTATTATTAAAAATCATTCCAAGGTTTTTAGCATTCGCAACGTAGGCGATATCCACTCCATTAATACTAACTTTCGGAAGACAAGAGGTATCATATATATTTTTAAAAATAACAAGGCACTGAGATTTTTTCAGATTTAAGGTAAGGCAATTCAACCTAGCCCATTCAAATACGTGGTTCAGTTCAGTATTCAGGTTCAGTACACAATTTTCCACATCTCGTACGTTACATGATGTGTATAACTGAACGTCGTCAGCGTACATGTGCATTTGGCATGAATTAATTACGCGTGGTAGATCATTTATGTAAATAGAAAACAAAAGAGGGCCAAGTATAGACCCCTGCGGAACACCCCTACTTAAAGACGCAGAGGTAGATTACTTGTCTTTAGAGACAACTACTTGCTCTCTGTTCCGAAGGTAAGAGCTAATCAATTTAGAGGAGGTTTCAGAATAACCAAAAATATGTTTAAGCTTTTAAACAAGAATATCATGGTCCACTGATTCAAAAGCTTTAGAGTGGTCCAATAAAGTCAAAAAAGCAATATTACCACTGTCAACGATATAACGAAGATCTTCCGATACATCAATTAAAGTAGTGATACACCCTCTTTTCCTGCGAAAACCAGATTGCTTAGATGATAAAAGATTATTATTGGATATATGTTCATTCATTTGTTTGCTCATAATTTTTTCCAAAACTTTCGAAAGAAAAGGAAGTACGGAAATTGGCCTGTATTCTCTATTAGATTTCGGCAAGGGAATTACTTTTGCCCATTTCCACAAATCAGGGAAAATAGATTTTGTAAAAATAGTGTTAAAAATATGAGTGAAATAGGGTAAAAGCTGTGGTAAAATAGCTTTAATAAATATTGGATTCATACCGTCTAGACCAATTGATTTTGACTTTATGGAAAGAAAAGCTTCCAGAACATCCTCCTGGTTAACGCAGGAAAAACTAAATAAAGAATCCAGATTGCAATCTGGTAGATTTGCATAAGAGTCAGAACGAAGAGGAGTTGAGTCATTTGAAGTAAATTGTCTATTTAATTCATTTAGTTCAAAAGTGGAAAGATTTACCGAATCACTTTCATCTTTATAACCAATTTTCTCTATCTCTTTCCACATATTTTAAGTATCCATAGCCTCTGAAAATACACGACTATAATAGCGTTGCTTAGCTAACTTTACTTCCCTAGTAACAGATCTACGTAGTGATTTAAAAATTTCATTTGACTGTGTAGTTTTATATCTTTTCCACTTATCGTAAGCAGAATTTCTTTTAACTATTAAATCACAAATATTTTGATTAAGCCAAGGCTTATTAGAAGATTTAACAGTTTTCTTTCTAACCGGTACGTATTTGTCGTATAGGTATGTGGTAGCTTCATAAAAAAAGGATATCTGTTGGCTTAAATCAGGATTACTGTAGATACTGGTCCAATTGATTAAATAAATTTCATTTAAAAGAGCATCATAGTTAATATTCTTGTAATCACGGAAAGTAATATGCTGTGGTTTTTCATGTTTAAAATAAGGAAGGTTAAAGGTCATATAAATGACGTCATGTTTTGGGAAATTAGGAGAAGAAAACTGGTCATGCAAAAGAACTTTTCTAATATCAGAGACAAAGAACACGTCAATAAGGGTACTACTCATTGAAGTGAAGTGCGTGGGGATAGTAGTGTTTACAGCTATAAGCCCAATCAGTTGGAAAAGTTAAATTAGATCAGAATCAATGAGCAAATTTCCATTTAGGTCTCCAGAAGGAATAATATCACTACAAGATAAACAATTTTCATCTAACATATTAACAACCGGAGAAATATCTAGTGAATCATTAGGCCTATATAAAACACCTATGAGACAGTTGCTTACGTCACAAGGAAGTTCAATAAATACAAAATCATATTCTTCATCGATAGATTTGCAAACAAATCGAGAACGTAATTGTTTCTTGACATACATTGCAACGCCTCCAGCACGTTTACCAGTATTCCTACCAGCTCAAAATAAATCATAGCCGTCTATTTTGACCTGAAAGTTTTTTATCTTATTCGGATTGAACCATGTTTCAGATATAAAAATTACATCAATTCCTGAGTTTTCAAAAATGTATCGAAATTCATCAAATTTACAAAAAAGACTTTGAGCATTTAAGAGACAAATTTTTAAACCTTCCTTTTGTTTACCAATTATACGAATCATAGAATGAGTGTTGTATTTGGAACTCGACCGAATATTAGAAGAAGTCAGAATAAAGTATTAATTTTTTTCTTATAACTTTTATTATTGGTGGTAAGTAATGGATCTGAACTAAGTAGAAACCTATTTAATAACTACGTATTCATTTGACTACTCCCGACTGCATTTATGCGGATATTGTTCTCTGTAATTTTTTAAATCGAGCTTCTTGAGCTTCCTCAGATAGTTGGCCAATTAGCAATAATGCATGTGATACTATTTCTGACCCATGAATAATGAATAAAGAAAGAATTTAGAACAACGGATAGAGCTTAAAAATTGGTCTGGCCGTATTGTGAATATGGATTTTAAACCTTTCAACTTGATTCTCATGTCCACAGGATACAATAATAAGTATCGCATGCATTGGTTCCATCAATTCTTTGTCCACTTTTGTAGTTTGTGCAGAAACAGTAGCATTTTGAAAAAAAATCTGGCAGTGTTGCCATCGTTAGGGTTTCTATAGCATGGCTTTAGTTGATCAACGATCAGTATTAAGACAGAACTGAATAGGGCTTTGACAGTATTTTGTATCATTTTTATTTCGGATTTTACATTAGAGTGGACTGAAAATCAAAATATTAATGCGTAGCAGCGTTAAGATATTTTAAATAGCTGAACTAAAAAAATGCTATTCCACAATTGGTAATATTAAGATTTCCTGTTGTCTTCAATTTTTAGAATAAAGTAAAAGTATCGATTTTTATTAAATACAATGGATTTGTACATAGACGATGAATTTTTCACAAAGCGGAAATTTTGATTGCAATTTAAAGAGTTTTCTGCAATTTGTCTTAACATTGTACTTTCTGACTTTCATCCCACTCTAATATACATGATCGTTAAAATAATTTGATATCCTAAGTAACGTATTTACAACACCAATAACAAAAATCACAGTAAAGAAAAAAAGACAAAACTAAAAAAACAAAACAATGAACAAGTGTTAACTACTGCATCTGCAGCATATTTTGATTTGCTACTGGGGATTTTTAAAAGAAAGTGCAACATTTTTCGAATTGCAATTGCTTAAACCTAATAGTAATTTACTAAGGAAACTGTTTTACCCAATCTCTGCCAATACCACTTTGAAATTCTATATTTATTTCAAAAATACCCATTTTTTGGGATAATATGAAAAAAAAATTTAAAAATATTTCCACAACATATTTCCAAAAAAAAAAAATGTATCAAGAAGATAGTCCAATTAAAAAACGTTTTGATTTTAGAGAAAACGACCAAAAAAATATACCTGATACTCGTAGTTTTTTACTTTTTACCACTCTGCACTTAATTTGCGAAAATTATTGAATTTGAGATGGTATAAAAAAAAAGTAAACAACGTGGAAACATTTCTTTGACATCTGTTGATTGTGAATTTTGTCTGTTTTAACCCGCTGCCAAAACTTATTACAATATATTAACTCAAACTTTTGAATTAATCCTCACTTTTGACACATTTCAACCCAACGTGCGGCGTACATCCCAAAACCATTAACATGAACTCTTTGCTCGATTAAGCTACCTTCGCCGTCTCGACCGGAGATTGTTTGGATTGCTGCTTTTTTTCTGGTGTTTTGTCATAAATATATGTTTCCCTTACCATTACAGGTGGGGGGAGAAAACTCATCCAGTTGGTATTGAACAACGCCAAGTAGCTCTTTATAGTTCCAACACGATTACGTTTAGGGTCAATTGTGAGCAAACAAGGCACCCATCTAAAACGCAACAGGTCCTTCAAAATTGAAATCACAGAGCCATATAAAATGTCTATGGCTTCAACAATTGCGCGCAGTTTCTTTTTCGGACCAACACAGTATGGAAAATTTTTTAAACATTTTGGAATTTGTTGATCCGCCCTCGTATTTAAAAATCGATTTTAGGTTATATGTTTAAATTATGTATTTAACTATAACAAACTTATATATTATTTAATATTGAGCGGAGCGATGGTCTAAAAACCAAACACTTTAGCACCATTAAAATTAATTGAAATTTCAAAGTTGCTACATCAATACAACCAAATTTTTGTTTTTTTTTACAATAAACTGGAAAAGTTCAAAATAAACTAACTTTAATTTCTAAAAACATAAATCTACAAATACACTCTGTCCTCGCCCGGCGGTCTTTGGTTTATTGAATATTTGCTTTTATCGACTTCATGTGAACATATATTTTCAAAGAAACTAATAGAGATCGATATCGTACTGCCGAAATGCATGGGATTAGTGTAATGTATCCAACTTCAGCATTAAATTTAGTCTCGTGTTTCCTAAATCATTAAACTGGAAAAACATCCATCCATTTAAATGTACACAAGCTACAACAACAACAACAACTAAATATATATATATATATAATATATGTATATATACATATATATATATATATATTAATGTATATGCATATATTATATATTTCTATACAGGTAAAACCGAATGCTTCAAAAAAAAATGCTTTTACTTTCGTCTACATTTACTCGGACAACGAGTTAGAAATGAAACAAACTGGCAAAATGAAAGGCTGAGAAAACAGGTTTTTATGAAGTGGTAAACAGTATTTAATATTGCAAAGCATCAGACTTTGTCCTTTACAGCGTACTTAAGCGCAAAAAAGAAACAAATCAAAAAAACTTTTCAAAGCAGGAAGGAAGCTTTACTCTACAAACAATTTTTTAACGAGAAAAAAAAATCATAAAATAGAACAGAATTCGTGTTCTTTAAAGATTATTTTTAGCCAGAAATGGTGCAAAATATTAAGCAGAAACAATAACAAAAGCAATAATAGCCAAAATAAATAACCCTTAATAATGTCTACGCTTAATGCTGTCGAAAAAATAAGGTCACAATAAAATCATACAATCTGATTTAACTTTATTTTTACTCGTTCAATTGCAAATCTGTTGAGATAATATATAAAATATTATTTAGTTAATTGAATAAAATTTTTATTTCGAAATTGACATTAGTTTTGTGAAGACTGTATTTATACCCTCCACTCCAGTGTGCAGAGGGTATATATAAGTTTGTCATTCCATTTGTAATAATTAGAAAAAAAATCTGGACCCCACAAAATATATATATTTGTGATCATTATAACAAGCGGAGTTGATATAGCGATGTCCGTCTGTCCGTCTGTCCGTCTGTGGAAATCACGATGACGGCTTCAATCGGGCAGCTAGGTTGATCGTTGGTATAAAAAATCATTCAGTAGCATCCTGGAAAGTTTGCTATTTAAAATCGTCCAAATCGGTTTATCTGGTCCGAGGAATTAAACGATGGAGTAAAAAAAGTCTTGAAAAAATATGATTTGACTATGTTGTTCTTGTCACGATAACGTTCTCAATAGGATAGCTAGGGCGCTTGTTGTTAGTGAGAATGATACACCAACATCACGGGAAGGTTTCTGTTTTCTAAATCGTGACAATAGGTTTCATAGGTGCCGAGAAATCACTGAAAAGGTAAAAAAAATATGATGTTTTCCTATATTGTTATTCTAAATTTTGTATTTTGTCAGAGCTGTACTTGTTGTTTTTATGGTCGTTGTGGTAGTAATATAAAAATTCACCAATATCAACATTTTATGGTGTAATATTTAAGTTAATTAAATAATAAAAGAAACTATATAAAATCAATATCAATATTCTGCGATTTTTATAAGATCACAATTGCAGCCAGCAGCATTTGTCTCCGTGTGTTTGTGTAGCCTCTGTCGTCTATGTGTTTCATGCATAAGTAACAATTTCATTTGGTCTTATGAAAGTTTTTGAACAAAGCAGATATACGTCGCATTGTTTTGTGAAATCTTACATTGTTTTTTAATAGGTACCAGTGATGCCAGGAGATTTTTACAGAAATCTCTACGCTAATGAAATAAATCCCTTTTTTCCCTACACCCACTTTTTTCTCTCTACATTTTTCCCTACACTACTTTTTCCAATTTTTCAAAAAAAAAATTATTTTTAATTTGCTAATTTTCAATTTCAATAATGCAAAAATAACATAAAAACGAAAAAAATATCATAAAAAATAATATAAGAATATCATTAGAATTACATAAAAACCAACAGATATTATAAAAAAAATAGTTTTACTATTCTGTATAATTCATCTTTTATATGGCTAGATGTGCATTTAAAATTTAGACAATTAATTAAAATGGTTATTACCATGTATACTAAGATCTGATTTATCGCAATTTAATATTTTTTCACAAGCCTTGCATCTGTATTTAAAGTCGTCATCTTTGACCTGTTCTATCCCATTAGCTTCTCGTCTCTCAACTAACTTGAGTAAAACCTTTGTTTTCTATATTTCTTTGATGTGTTTTCAGCATCATCGAAAAACAAATCGGACATTTTTCTAAAATCAATTATGTTTACATTTGTAATATTTTAATATTCTTTTTATTTACAAACTTACTTAAGGTGCTATTACACGAAGTGTTTTTTACATATGTAATGTCACTTTTTTATCCATATGAAATTCCTCATGTCTGTCAAAATTGTCTTTTACATACGATTCATAATTTTTGCTATCACACGTGCATATGTATTTCCGTATGACATAACCTCTAAGTGTAAACAACAGTTGATTTAATTTGTGAATTTACAAAAATTTATTGTTAAAAAAAAGGTTATATATATTTTAATTGTTAATACTGAACAATTTATTTTTCTTTCAATATTAATCTTTAAAATTTACTCTGTTTTTCTTTCGCCAAAAGCAGTGTTGTATTTTCATGTTTGTCATGCAAAAATAGAACCTGTTCTAATTGAAAAATGTACATGTGACTTTCTTCATGTATTGTACATAAACAATGTTTCATATGTATCACACGATGTGTACAACTTTTGTTGTGGGAAAATTTGACATTACATATGTAAAAAACACATCATGTAATAGCACCTTTAATATAATCGAAGAGATCTACAAAGATGGCGTACTTATGTATGTATTAAAAAAAATGCACAAAACAAGTAAACTGCACAAAAGTGTTTTTTACTTGTCATTCTTATTAAAGAAGCCATAGATTTACCATCTCCATATTTTAGAGTTATTACCAGATTTAAAAAAGATAGATATTTTTAATTTTAAAGTTTAAAATTGAAACGTATATAATACTAAGTTGTTAAAAAAAAATTTTTCAAAAAATCCCTACAATTCGACAAAAGTAAGAAATCTTTTGCATTAAACACATAGACGCAAATCCATTTATCGATGCGTTACAAATGGAATGTCATAATAAGATCGAAAAAATAAAACTGATTAACGCTAGTGCTTTTAGAATATACGACATGGTCAAGTATTCCGAAAAAGATCCGAAATTTAAAAATATATTTTGTTTAATATCTTCTATTGGCTTTAAAATTGTTAAACGTAAATGCTGAAAATTCAGAGTATTTGTTGTAATAAATTACTAAATTGATAAAATTGTTTACATTTTCAAATATTTTATCTAAATTTGTTACAAATAGTGCAAGAAAACCTAGGTGGAGGGTATCAAAGATTCGGCATAGCCGAATTTTACACTCCTACTTGTTTTGTAATAAAAGTTAAGCAAAATAATAAAGAAACCAGGTATACAAAAGGTGTAGTATCTTCCATGCTCTTTGCTCGTGAAAACTGTCGTGCTGCGCTATGACTTTTCGAGACTAATTGACATGTATTTCTTCATAATCAATGTTTCGTTCGAAGTTTGTATTGTGCAATTAAAACATTTTAATTAATTTATTTTATATATATATATATTTTTTTTTTTCATTTTAATGCTTTCTGATATTTTTTGTTTTTTCATTCGATGTACAAATTTTAAAATTTTTCGGCGTTCTTACTCTGGAGAAGGACACATATAGCTGCCCATGAGAAAAATATGGATTTTCAAAATTAAATCCGGTAACACTTAAAGATGGCCTTGAATTTTTGAATATCATTTGGCAATTTTTTATTTTAGCGATTTTTGATTTGTTCGATTTTTGATTTTTCCGATTTTTGGATTTGAACATTTTTGTTTTTGGCGATTATTGTTTTTCATTATTTTCGCTTTTGGCGATTTTTGAATTTGGCGTTTCCGCCCATATTTTTCACGACAACCCACATTGGCACTCTCGCAGAGTGTAGAAACTTTCCCATTTAAAGTACACCAGCTATATGAAATTAATTCTTTACTTTGTATGGCCGGTACTACGCCCACTGCTCCGATCGCGCCCGAATTGAACCTGACTACTCTCGTTAATAATAGATGACCTAGGACAAATTTGCAAAGCTGTGTATATCGTAGTACTCGAGATATATCATATTGAGTAACTGCTTTGTATGGGAGGAGCCACGCACATTATCGGATCCCGACCATTTTCGGCATAGCTACTAACATAAATAATAGGTTACATCACACAAATTTGCAGTTATTTCTGTCGTTGTACTTAATATCTCTGATATTAAAAATTCACTTTGTATGAAAAGTGCCACGCCCTCTAAAAATATCAACAAAATGTATAGCCTATAGCACTTCCTATATCTGCAGTAAGACTCTGTGAAAATTACAGGAAGAAACAAACAAACAAACACACATTACCTCTTTATTATATTAGTATAGATAATGGGTTTCGCATCGATCACCGTTTTTGCACGAATGATTTTTTCGATTGCCGTTTTGACATTTTTCCATTCCCTTTTTTTTGTAATTTTGATTAAATAAGGCAGTCAAAATATGTGTATTCAATTGCTTTCTAAAGAAGAATAAGCTATTTTAGTGGCTAATGATACTAGCTCTATTAAAATATTATTTTTTAACGAAATCTAAATTAGTAGATCAATTATCTGAAGAGACTTCATATTGGCCCCAAAAACTTTTTAAAAAAGTTTAAGGGCAACTTTTATTGATGTAATGCTACGATCCCTTTAGTGAAGTTTGGCTCAAAGATATAAATTCTGAGGCAAGGAAAGTATTTTGATCCATAAAATGACCAACACATCCTGGAAAGTATGAGTTAGTTAACACTGTACAAGTTAAAAAAAGACATACGAAGGAATCGAACTATATCATTACTTTCTGAGTAATCGAAAATGGTTTTAAGTGGTAACTTTTAGGAGACTAATATATTCTCTGTTGGGGTTTATCAGTAAAATCATTTAAGAGAGATTGTTCGGAATATTTTGGGCTAATAGTTTTGAAATCGTACCAAATCTGTAAATTTATGCCTTAGGCTCAAAGGCTCAAAGTCATGCTAACTTAACGCTTCTAGAAAAATTTCATATAGAAACAATCTATTCAATTATAACATAACAATTATAACAATGTTCAATAAATCGCTGATGAAGGCGGATGTGTCAGAAACTGGTCTGATTAAGAATACAAAGTAGTTATGGATCATAGATATATGGGGGATTTCATGTCAAGTGCACCAACTTTTGAAACCGATGTCTTCCGATCGGGATGAAATTTGCACGAAGGTTAGTCCTATTGGATAGTAGTTTAGATACAATTTTTCAATAAGATCGGTCTAGATCTCTCTGAGTTAGAGGGGATCAAAATTTGACATTTTGGCCAAACAGGTGTTTTTTCTCATCCATGTAACTTATTACCTATTGTACTTAGAAAATTTTCTCCCAAAGAGTATAGATAGCTATTTCCTCAGTATTTCGGAAAAAAATACTTAACCCATTATCGGCCGCTACCAGAAAGCGCAGGAATTTTTTGAATTCCTTTTAAATACTTACTTTTAGGAGCTCAATTTAGAAAAATTAAAAAAAAAAATTTTTTTTAATTGTTGTTCTCTAGATATAAAGTGGTCGAAAAATCGACCATTGGCCAGAAGTCAACATCTACATATATAAATAAAGAAATGCGTTTTTTTTACGAATATTTAGCTTTAATTCAATTTATTCGTTTTTAGTTGTATCAAAAATGTTATTTATTGATAAAGGTATGAATAATTAACTCAAAAAAGGTTAGACAGTTTGGTGGTATTCATCAAAACATTTGGTGTGCAAGTAAACATTGCATTTTTTGCATGTAAAAATTGTATGTTTTTTACATACTTTGCAGCGACAATATTTGTTTTGAGGGCTTTTTACAACAATATGGGAAACCAGGAGGGCATTCTTTTTTATCAACATCAGCAGCGTTATCTTCCATATCTTCGTTCATCATATTGGAAGTCAGTAGCTTGGTAGTAACAGCAGAGCGAAACTCTAATTGAGTAAGTGGCTTTGTGTTTTCATGCTTTGCCAACATGCAATGCATCTTCCAAGCATTGACCATTGCATTGCCGAGAGCGTTGGTCCATAGTGGCCACCACCACTTCTTTCCTCGTATGCATATTCGATAGTTGGCCACTGCGCTGTCGTGAAGGTCAACGCCTTCCATACCTTGGTTATATTCACGAATCACTTTAGGTTGGGGAATCGCAACTGTTTTCCTTTGCATGCGACAATATCTTCGAGCATTGAACAATGGCTCGACTGTAGAATTATTAGTAATGACATTCACAACTGCATTATCATTCCAACGGATGACCAATATTTCTTGCTTAGCATCGAATAATTGGTCAAATTCGCCACGTTCAGCCTTTTTTAAATTTGCTAATGGAATTTTCGCCATTCTGTTTTCACGTATTGTGCCAGTAGAAACATAAGATGATAGGAGGAAAAAAATTTTCAAAGAAAATAATACGACAATCGGGATCAGATACATTTTCAAGCAAATTCAAAACCGTTTGAGCGTCAAGACCGATATTTTTATCATGGGGAGTAGCCGAGCCACCGTATGGTATGGAAAAGAATAGATATCCTTGCTCTGAACACAAGCACCATGATTTGAATCTTTCCGCGAATAAAAAACTTGCATGAGTGTCTTCCAAAATAGAGTATCATCTGTTCATCTATAGATAAGATGTGGCTGAAAACTCCGAATCAATAGTTGCATTATTTTGGGTGACATATAAATTCGTGAAGTGAGTAATATCCTCGATCAATGTTCCATCAAAATACAATGTCACAAAGTCAAAAACTAAAATTTGAGATTCTAAAACGACTAAGGCCCGGTTGTTCAATAGTCAAACAACTCATGAATAAGCTATCCATCGAATAAATTTTTTAAATTCTGTCAAATTCAATACAAATTTTACAAATCTATTCGCTAGAAATCTGAGGTTTGTTTGTCTATTGAATAACCGGGCCTAAATGATATTAAAAAAAATTGTTCACTTACCAATTTTTGCGCAAATTTCTTCCTTTTTCGAACTTTCCACGTTGATTGGTGCTCTGGTGTAAGTAAAATCCCCAGGTTTCTGCCAATCAGGAACTTCAAAATCTGCCTTTCCTTTGAATAATGATGGATTGACAGCTTTTTTAGGTCTTCCACGTCTTTTTGCGGCTTTCGATGTTGATGGTTGCGGCTCTTCAGTATCATTAGGTATTAAGTCATTATCTCGAACGTACTGTAACTCCACTTCCCCGGTAATTTCATTCGCAGAATCATCATTACCATCATTTAGAGCAATTTGATTATCGTCGATATCTTCTTCATCAGTCACATAGTCTACTTTAGATGGAATATACACGACATCAACATCTTTTGAACTCATACTGGCTTGATCTTCCTCGTGTTACGAACATGGCTCGATCAAAGCAGCCATGATTTCTACCATGGTTAACACTTTTCGAAAAGACATTTTCTTTATATAAAATCACACCAAAATGCAATTATCTCACTTTTATTTGCCACACACACGTCTGCTCTGCAGAAAAGAATAACAATTATGACAAAGCAACAGCGAAAATAAAAAAAGAGTCGCAGAATTTTTCACAGCCTACTAGCAAAATGTCAAATTCAATTAAATATCTACTTGACAACTTCTGGCCAGTGGTCGATTTTTCGACCACCAAAAATAGCGCTCTTCTGGGAAGTAGAAAACTTTCAATATTGTTGCGTATATTAATTGATTATTGTTACTTGGTCTTTCCGCTTCCTCAACATGCAAAAATAAAATAAGTAATTTTAGTTTTAAGACTATTTACTTAATTTTGAAAATTGGTCCAAAAAAAGTCCTTTCTTCTTCCTTGCACGAAAATCTGCAAACTTTTATTTTTTTTACGAAAAGCTAAAATCAATGCGTTAACAAAAGATCAAAATTGTCTTATCCATCAACGGTTTAAACAAAACATATCTAACGTTTGAGTTACATCGCTTCAAAGTTTCTGGTCGAAAAATCGACCAGCGGCCGAAAATGGGTTAAAAAAAAATGTAGACTTTTTTTTTGCTAAATTAAAGCATTTTTTGCCTTTTTTTCAAAAAGGGCATTTTTTTTTTTCATAAGAAAGCTTAGGATTTTTCCTTTAAGAGCTTTTTGGTCGCTTAGTGGGATGGGAGTGGGATATCTATCAAAATAAATGTTTTGTAACTCAAGACAACGGTTTTTCAATTTTTCACAAATGCACTATTTTGAATTTTTTCCTATTTGTGTCTAAAACTTTACAAATAAAACGTATACTGAGAAACTAGACAAACTAAACTTACCGAAAGTATATAACATACCTAACTAAAATTTTATACCCTCGATACTGTAATACCCAGAATATGTTAACCTCAGGAAAAAAATCGCTTTTTTTCTATAGAAATGTTGAAAAATTATTATTTTTTATTTATTTTTAATAATAATTAAATTAATGTATAATAATAATAATAATAATAATAATAATAAAAAGATAAATAATTTATTATTTAATTAATCTTAATTGCATTAGATCCATTTATATGATAACTATTTTTATACTTAATTTATTCTAGCTGATGAAGTATTTAAGTCTTGTAAATTTTTAAATACCCAGTCTTTCATCCAGCTTTTTTGTCGCCTTTATTTACTGCGTTTTTTCGTCAATCCTTTCTTGGCGTTACTAGGTTCAGCTGTTTCGCTGCTGGTTTATTTGTTGTCTTTGGAAAGATATTGCATTGAATAGAGGCAGAAAACTTTTTCAACTTGAGTCTTCCATCGACAAGCGGTATAAAAGCATGGTATTGAGCGGTGCCATCGATTGTTACCGCAGCACCGAATCTGCTCTTCAGTGTTTTCAATGTTTCCTGATGATCCTCTTTGCTACTAAAAACTATTTTAGTTTCTTAACAATAACTCTTTGCCCAATGGAATAAAGCAGTCGCATCTAAGATGCGATCTTGATGAGAGCACTGGAGGCTATACTTCGCTGCATTTCTTTTAAGGTTTGCTCCAATACCATCACATGCTCCTTTACAATGAACAGTAGACTGAAAATGCCACTCAGCTGGCACTCCAAAATCTTTTTTATGGGCCATATGATTTGCCAAGCTACTTTTGTTTTTAAAATGTTGACGAGCTCCGTCCGAAACGTAGTATACCTTCTTTACTGTAAATTTAGATTTTAGAAATTTTAGTATTATCTTCTGATACTCATAAACTGCAACGGTATCATGATTTAAATCGTCGGATATGATTGCCATATT
The DNA here is from genome assembly GCA_963682025.1 of Cordilura impudica. Classification (NCBI taxonomy): domain Eukaryota; kingdom Metazoa; phylum Arthropoda; class Insecta; order Diptera; family Scathophagidae; genus Cordilura; species Cordilura impudica. The sequence continues at coordinate 107,816,256 of OY821519.1, forward strand.
TTTGTGTTCCAGTTTTTCATCTTTCATGTAGTAAATAACTACTGTGAATATAGTTGCTTGGTCGTTATTGAAGTGGAATGCTTGTATGGCATCCTGAAGAACATATTTATAGTTTTCAGCGAAATCATATGAAATAACGAATTCACCAGACTTCAAAGGTATCTTCAAATCCTTAAAGACTGACCATTGCTCTTTGAATAAAAAGTCATGGTTTCTCAAGTTTAGCAATCCTGCACACATTTCTTCCACAAAATCATCCACATTTAAAATTATTGTTTTCAATGTGCATCTGTCAGTTTGAATCCAAGAATCAAATTTAACCTTCTCTATATATTCTCGATCTAAAGAGTTGATTAAATTTTCTTTGATGAATGTGGTTTTCGGGCAATTGGTGCATTCACCTAAGTGGCAAGAAGTTGTTGCATTAGGACACATAGTCAATTTAAGGCAATCGCGGTAATCGTGTAAATCTTCTGCCGAATCATCTGTTAAATACTTTAAGTGGATTTCCTTCAACATCAGTTTAACATTTTCGTGGTAAATGCAAACGCATACTGTGTGAGTTCCGTTGCTTTCTGCCAAAACGCAATGTTTTGGCCTCATTTGGGTTAATTTCGTGAAGCCAATTCTAACATCCTCGTGTTCAGATTGAAATGTTGCAAATAACTCTTTCAGGTTACAGATAACCATTCTCTTCTGTTATGTTATGAAGGTATGTTACATACCTACGGAAAGGTTGATTTGTCTAGTTTCTCAGTATAAGTTTTATTTGTAAGGTTTTTCACACAAATAGGAAAAAATTCAAAATAGTGCATTTGTGAAAAATTGAAAAACCGTTGTCTTGAGTTACAAAACATTTATTTTGATAGATATCCCACTCCCATCCCACTAAGCGACCAAAAAGCTCTTAAAGGAAAAATCCTAAGCTTTCTTATGAAAAAAAAAAAAGAAAAAATGCCCTTTTTGAAAAAAAGGCAAAAAATGCTTTAATTTAGCAAAAAAAAAAGTCTACAATTTTTTTTTTTTAATATTTTTTTTCGAAATATTGACGAAATAGCTATCTAAACTCTTTGGAAGAAAATTTTCTAAGAACAATAGATAATAAGTTACATGGATGAGAAGAAACACCTGTTTGGCCAAAATGTCAAAATTTGATCCCCTCTAACTCAGAGAGATCTGGACGGATCTAATTGAAAAATTGTGTCTAAACTACTATCCAATAGGACTAACCTTGGTGCAAATTTCATCCCGATCGGAAGACATCGGTGTCAAAAGTTGGTGCACTTGACATGAAACCCCATATAAGTATATGCTTTCTTCTTCTCTACCATGTACTAGTGAAAAAAAATAAAATTTGTATATTAATTACATTATTAATTGCAATATGGCTGAATATTGATTTCAAATCTAACAAACAAATTGGGCAATGTTTCACCAATTTCTTCGTTCGGCTATACACGATTGTTTGCTAAAACCCTCCCGATTACAGCTTTAAGTGCGACCCAAGTCCTCCACTATTTGTTTTCGGTTTTAGTTAATTTCTTTATATCTGGCCCACTGAGAACACCTGCTGAAAGCAAAAAAGCATTTGTGTAAAATTGATAGTAATGCGAATAAAGCGAAGTAAATAAACAGGGATATGAAAATATTTAAATAAGTAAAAATATATTTTTTAAATTTCTCATTGCTAAGTTTTTGAAAGTTTTGTTCTTTTTTTTTTAAATAATATATCAATATCTATACTAATATAATAAAGAGGTAATGTGTGTTTGTTTGTTTGTTTGTTTGTTTGTTTGTTTGTTTGTTTGTAGGGGGTAATCTCCGTAACTAGCCATCTGATCTTCCTGAAATTTTCACAGAGTCTTACTGCGGATATGGGAAGTGCTATAGGCTATAATTTTTTTAATATTTTTAGTGGGCGTGGCACCTCCCACACAAAGTAAATTTTTAATATCATATACATATATTGAGTACCATGACAGGGAGAGCTTTGCAAATTTGTGTGAGGTCACCTATTGTTAATATTAGTAGCCGCGCCGGAAATGGGCCGGATCGGAGAAGTGGGCGTGGTACCTCCCATACAAGTAATAATTCAATGTTATATATCTCGAGTACTATGATAGAGAGAGCTTTTAAAATTTGTCTGATGGCACCTATTATTAATGTGAGCAGTCGGACAAAAAATGGGCACTATTGGACCAATAGGCGTGGCACCTGCCATACAAATAAAATATAAAATGCCATATATCTGGAGTACTGTTATAGTGAGAGTCTTGGGACTTTGTGTGAACCCATAAGTTATTCATATGATTAGTTAGACAAAAAATGGGCGTGATCGGAGCAGTGGGCGTGGCACCGCCCGTACAAAGTAAATATATGATATCATATAACTGGTGTACTAAAAGAGGGAAGCTTTGGCACTTTGCACGACACCATCAGATCTTAGTATGAGTAGTCAGACAAAAAATTGGCGGGTTCACACCAATGGGCGTGGAGCTCCCCATGCAAAGTAACTATTAAATGTCAAATATTTGGAGTACTGTAAAAGAGAGAGCTTTGTGGCTTTGCGTGACCCCATAGGTTCTTTGTGTGATTAGTCGAACAAAAAAATGGGCATGATAGAAGCAGTGGGCGTAACACCGCCCATGCAAAGTAGATATCTAATATCATATAACTGGGAAAGGCTCGACATTTTGCACGAGTCCCTCAGATATTAATATGAGTAGTCCAATAAAAATTGGGCGGGATGGGATAAGTGGGCGTGGCACCTCCTATATCAAAAATATGATGTACTACGAAAGCTACAGTCTTTTGACAAGTACATTAGTTATCAATGTGATTTGTCGTGGAAAATATATTGTCAAAATCAAAAATCGCGAAAACAAAAAACATATTAAAAAAAAAAAGAATTAAAGAGGTAATGTGTTTGTTTGTTTGTAGGAGGTAATCTCCGTAACGACTTATCTGATCTTCCTGAAATTTTCACTGATTCTTACTGCGGATATCGGAAGTGCTACAGGCTGTATTTTTTTTAATATTTTTAGTGGGCGTGGCACCTCCCATTCAAAGTAAATTTTTAATATCATATATATAAAGTACTATGATAGAGAGAGCTTTGAAAATTTATCTTAGGTCATCTATTATTAACGTGAGTAGTCAGACAAAAAAATGGGCGGGATTGGACAAATGCGCATGGTACCCCTATACAAACTTAATATTAAATGTGATATATCTGAATTACTGTGTTAGTGAGAGCCTTGGGACTTGCGTGAGCCTTTTCGTAACAATTCGGAAGGGGTGGGGGAGGGGGAGGGTGTAGCGAAGCGCACCGGGTTACATCTAGTATTATTATATATTTAATTGTTTACTTTATATACAACATTTTTTCAGTTTTACCATATGAGAACATTTTTTATGACAGAATTTATCATTCTGAATTTTCTACAAAAACTACTTAGCGTAACAGAAACTTCATTTGTGTGCAAGTTTCGGATATGGAAATCTGACTACTGGAGAAATGTGGGCGCAAAACTGATTGTAAAACCACCCTATAATACAACTTATTTACAAAGAAAACATATTTTATGATTTTCATTCATATGACTGAATTAAATAATTTTATTTTTAATTACCAAGTAGGCTGTCTTAAACAAGAGACAACAACTGCCACGCGTAAACTCCGTCACATGTAAAGTTTTCAAAATAATTAATAATGTTGCAAAACTCATCTCCGCTCGGAAGTTGTTAACAAGGAGGGTACCGTGCGTACTATTCTTCTCACAAATTTATAAAAAAAAATTATATATGTATTAATTATTATATCAAAGAGAGCAATCTTTTTGTGATTTGTGTCTTTAAAAAAATCATAACTAAAATATTAAGTATTTAAAAAAAAGTAATTTAAGTGTTTAATCAATATGGTCAATTAAAATTTGAATCAATCTGATTCTTTTTGAGACATAGATTAAAATATAATTGACTTTGTCAAGAAGGATACCCTTTGAGAAAATAACTATCATAATTGAATGTTGAATCTTTATACTTTACCACACTTAAAACGCAGTTTGATTAAATGAACAAAATAAATAAAATAAACAAAACATGGATCACAACAGACTACCCATACATTTTAACATATGAAATTATTTCACAAAATGAATACTGGTTTTTTTTTCTTCATTCTTAATTTGCAATCTATTATACAATATTAAGCAAATTAGATAATAATAAAACTAACATTAGTTATTGATGTTCATTAAGATCAATAAAACTATACATTTAAGGGATCATTATTTTCCATATTAACATTATGCTATTTACAGCAGTAAGAAGTTTAATTTAATTTCTAAATGGAAGACCAAGGAGGGTATGTCTATATAATCTTCTAACTTAATTGCTATCATCTAGTAAGGATATGGCTAAGGGATTTACATGTTCACTTATTCTTTGCAGGTATCTATTACTGAAATAGTTTATTTCCATTTTAACTTTTGGGGTGTTAAAATCGTAATATAGTGTTTTCATTCCTCACCAACCATGGCACGCCAGTAATTATGCTTAAAGATTTAGATTGATATCTTTGAAGGATTTCAACATTGGAGTTACTAGTAGTCCCCCACAGTTGAATCCCGTACGTCCACACCGGTTTTAATACTGTCTTATAGAGACTAATTTTGTTTCTTAAACCCAGTTCTGATCTTGAACCCAGAAGCCAAGATATTCTTTTAAATTTGTTGTCAACTTGCTCTCTTTTATTTTTGGCATGATCTTTCCATGTTAATCTTCTGTCTAAATAGAGACCCAGATATTTCACTTTGTCTTTTTTTGGAATTGGTAGCCCATTCAGTTTTGATGTATACTAGCTAAAAGAGTGATATACTCAATGCCGAGCTCTACAGTTTACAACATTCACTTAGTGTACACTGCAAATAAATAAGTCTTTAACTTATTTAACCCTGCTGTCTTACAACACACTGCAACTGTGAAATCGCTGTGTACGTATTATAAACGAAAAATTGTTCCAATTAGTCGAATCCGTCGCCATTAACATTTGTGTTTACACATCTGACTGCATTCTCATTTTTAAAATGTTGTCGAAGCTTAAACTTTCACCAGCATGCCCATTTATTTTGCTATATTTTCGAAGGCTTTGTTCTTTAAATCGTTAATAATTATTGTTTATATCCCACAAAAAGGATACCAATGGTATAAATTAATTAAGATATTCTTTTTTTTTTTTTTTTTGATTTAGCATCCATATTCACTTTTTGTTTTGTTACCGAGTTCATTATATTGGCACATATTTGGGGAAATGGCTAACATTTATTATTAGTATTATTTTAATAATATGTACCCATTTAGAGTGCCCCAATCAAGTCCAAATGTATGATCGACTCCACTAACTTTTGAGGACCGACCAAGCCACGCCAGTGGCACACCTCCTGGAGCCCCCAGGGGGGTTCCCCATACAAAGATTTAAAAAATCACAATTTTTTGTTTATAATTGGGCTGACTATGTTTCATTTTATATTAAAATTATACGCCTTGGCTATGTTGAGTTATTCAAAAATAACGATCGGATGAGGGTAAGTAACTTTTAGGTCACTCCGAGACTATGTGTGACTCTGCGTGACTATCCCAAAATTTATCTGTAGTCACAACAAGACAATGGGCCAAGTTTCAGATCAATTGCATGAGGAGGAATGGGGTTGCCCCATGACAGACAGACAGACAGGTCAAAAGTCGGGACATCAGAATTTTATTTATTTATTTATTTATTTAAATTTGGTATCCTGTTCAACAAGACATGAAATCTTCAAAACAGAACAGGTTAAAATATGTTAGTTGGAGTTGATTTACAATACAACTTAAAATTACTCTAACAATATTAAATATTAATAATAAAAAACAATATTGATTTATATACAAATAATAGATATTTATAAGTGGCATATAGAAAAAAAAAGTTTTATACTAAATAAAAAATGAATTGAAATGAATTGAATTGAAGATAACATAGTCAAGGCGTATGATTATTTTTTATTAGCAGAGTAGAAGATGCGCATACGTATTAAGTGTTAATTTTAATATTAAATCAAACATTGTCAGCCCAATTCTAAACAAAAAATGGTGATTTTTAAAATGATTGTATGGGGACCCCCAGAGGTTCCAGGAAGTATGCCACTGGCATGGGTGGTTCGGCCGTCAAAAGGTAGTGGGGGTCGATCATACATTTGGACTCGATTGGGGCACTCTAAATGGGTCAAAGTGATACAGACAGACAGACAGAGAGGTCAAAAGTCGGGACATCAGAATTCGTTTTAAAGGTATGGTTCCTCGGCCAAAGTTTCTTGTTTTGATAAACAGAATACGGTTTTCCTTGTCACTTCTTGTGTGAATTTTAAATCAACCCGCCCTATTTTTATATCAGTTGTCAGAATCAGCATGGAGCTAATAACCACATAGAGCTTCATATATTCATTAGTGCTAAATATCTTGAAGTAATTCTGAACATAAAACTGCTTTGGAAAATAAATATTATCCAAGGAATTCAGATCATACAAGAGAGTAACTTAATAGCTTAAGTTCAGAATTTAATGTAGTCAAAACAAATTCTTTTAAATAAGATTCCATAGCTTTACTTCAAAACACAAATAAATCCAATGGATTATAAACACAATTGTGGTATTGAGGTTGTTTTGATATTAATTATTTTTTGCATCAAAGTTAGAAAATGCTCCTGCAAAAATTTATTTTAATGGTGAAAAACACTGAAATTATATGTTTATTTTTGCTTTATTGAAACTAAAAACTGTTGAAACGAAAAATCTTTGATGGTCGCAATAAAATAGTTTCATAACTTTGTAAGTTTAACGATCCATTTTTTCAATATACTATTCCAAATTTAATATTTCTATTAAAATGTCATATCCCTAATGTACATAGCAACTCAAATATATATATATATATTTTTGTTCCTTTTAAATATTATGGTTTTTGCAAACATAAAATTAATTTTAAATAAACCAGAAAAACATGGATTTAAGCAGAAATTAATGTATAAAAAACAACATGATTTGTAAATAGATTTGTGGTTTACTTAAAAATGTATGCAAAATAATATACAGAAACAAGAAATTTCCATATAAAGTATAAAATATAAATTTTATTAAATTACTGAAGGAAACATTTATGGTTTTGCAAATATTTTGCATTTAATCAGACGATTAAGAATATATTATTATTCAATAAATAGAGATGTTGAGCAATTAATTTTAATTTATATGATGTAGTTTTAAATTAGTTTTAATTATGAATTATACAAACTATTTTAATTTGATTATTATCATGATGGAACTGCATGGGAAAATGAGATGGACGACTACTTTATTATAATTGTTGCAAAACTACAACTACAAAATAGTCTTCACTAATACAGTAAAATGCCAATATGGCAGGTTGAGAAATTCCAAATCAGATTTTTAGTACTAACTCAATATAATAAAATGAAATGAAATGTCGTCAATGGGTCTTGAAATATGGCTGAAAAATAAGCAAACGAACATCAAGATAAAGAAAAATTTAAATAGGTTTGTCCTGATAACGCCAAAACCTATGGAAATTTTGCTTCTCTTGCCTTGGAATTTCTCACCCCTTAGACAATGCAACCAAAAATGTTCACAGTGTAAAAACTCAAAGGAAGAATACTTGAGAGCTACCCGCGATTAGTCTTGGATATGTTATAGAATATGATATAATATCGGATTGTAGGTTTTTAGGCTACCGAGGTCAAACAAGTTTCCAAAAACGGCGATGTTTTCGATTTTTGTAAATTTTTCATATTTAGTCCTCATAAACAAATATTGCAAATGAGATAATAGTTATGCAAACTGTTTTGAAAAATTTAGAAATATGTAGCTTAAAAGGACATCATTTGTGTATTTTATGTCACCTTTACATAAAACAAAAAACTATTTTCTGTATTATTTTTGTTTGCCTTATGTTTTCGAAATTCAATTTTTTTGTGTTCATTGGCTATAGGCTCATAAAAATTAAATTACTGATACACTCATTACATGTACTTTATGACTACGGTAATATACTGTTGTACTTCTCGACCATTCAAGGGCGTTCGATACAATAAACCATCAAACCCTATGTATGAAGCTAAAACACTTTTTTAACTTTTCATCCACTTCTACGCAGCTTTTACATTCATAACTCTCAAATCGGACTCATTCTGTCTACGTTAATATTTCGACCTCAGGACCTGTAACACTCACAAGAGACATACCCCAAGGATCGATTCTGGGTCCACTTCTTTTTTCCATCTATGACACAACAACTATCTCACTGCAAAATATGTATGTATGCGGTCGACGCACAGTGGCGCCATTTGAGTTTTTTCGTTGCAAAAATCATATCTTTTGAACCTAATAACATAATTGAACAGTTTAAACAGTTTGTTCAGCCTATGAAATGAACATTTGGAAAGGATACTACGCTTTGCAGGGGCCTACTTATGGGTTATCAAAGTTAAAATTTGTAGAAAAATCAATTTTATGGTAATTAAAAAAAATTATTTTTACATTTTTTGGATTGTTTTTATTTTTTTTAGGGTTTTATGTTTTAAATTATAACCCAACAAATTAAAAAAAAAATACTTCTTTTTTAAATTTATTTTTTCAATTTTCTGTAAAATATTCATCACAATTCGTAAGAGAAGTATATCTAAAAGACTAATCATTTCTAAACTATAATTATTTTCTAAGATGCTGCCAACGTGTTGAATAGGTCCTTATTTTGCCTTACCCTTGATGCTTTGAATGAGTTCTGCAATCTATATTTTTTATAAAATTTGTTAAGAGACTCCTGTGCTTCTTCAGAAAGCTCTCCAATTGGCAAAGACTGGTACTGAATTATATCTTTGCCATGCGCCAATATTTTATGGACGGTCGGGGTCAACTTCTTCTGTGGATACATTTCTGCTAAAAGAGATGCAGTTTTCGATGCATATTTTCCATATTTTGTAGAATTGACATTTTCTTTGCAGTTTAAAACATTCAAGATCGTTCCCAATCTTTTCACGATTTGATTGTCAATTCCAGTGATTCTAGTTACTGCCTCATCATTTTCAAAAAATCTCCTGGAAGTGTTTCCATCGTTTGAGTTACCGTATCCGTGCTTCGGACAGTCTACTTTTAGTCCAAGTTGTTTAAAAAAAGCATCCTGTATTTGCTTCTTTCTGATCTTTTCCTTATCCTTTATTGATGTATTTTCATCGAAGATTTCCTCCTCTTGTGGCAGGGTATACGTCAGTTTTAGCAGGAACTCCATACACCTTATCCTTGCGTGCAATGGTCACATTCCATATTCGTAATTCTCCTCGTTTGTAGAATCGTTTAAATTTCCAAAGTTCTTCTGACTCTTTTTGCAAATCGGGCATGGAAATGTTGAGGTTGTTCCTGTCAGTTCGTTTACGACTTTTCCGTCAACCATGGTCAGGTGGTATTCAATATATTTTCCTTCTCCAATATGCAGCTTTCTAGGCTTAATCTTGCCTATTTGTTCTTCAATGTCCTTCACCGTGGTCCTTATGACTTCTGCCGATTCCCTTGCAAACTGAAACATTATTGGGCGGCAATAATGCACAGATGGCGGACGTGGATTTTTGCAGTGTAGGGAAACATCAGATTTTAGCCGCAAAGGAACAACAGGTGCCATAAAAATATTTCCGTCCGATATTGTAGCGTCATCGGAAGTTATCCTTTGCTTATAAACGCTATGTCCGGATTATCCATCGCAGTCCCATTTGCTGATCAATGTCAGTTTCTCAGGAAGAATTTTCACCTCATTTTCAGGAAGACTCTCCAACAACCGTTTTGCTCTATGGCCCATGAGATCCAGCAGATTGGCTTTCACAGAGACTTCCGTAAACTCCGTATGCAGTGGTCGTGAATCTATTTTGGCTTGCGTAATATGCTTGTATCCTGGTAAAACGTCAGCCCCGTGTCACATCAAGGATGACCGTAGTATCTCATATTTTTCTTCGGAAAGTTGTAAGTCCATAAACAAGGCCAAGGCTTCTCCGGAACCATACTTTTCAATGTGTGCGTTTGTGGGCGTGGGAATGCTTTCCTGAATCCTTTTTAGTCGCAGTGGGCTTGCATCAGCAACAGATTTTGTAATCTGCGACCTAACTCTTTCACTATCCTTTGTATATTTAATAGACAGCGCGTCCGATAAATGCTTCGTGGTCATGTCATTGGTGGCATCGGCAAGTTTCCTCTTTCTTGTGAAAATTGGACACTCCTCAATACTTTTTTTTGGCCTTCCTTTTGCTCCTCTGGTTGATGTGGTGGGTTTACCTAATGCCACTATATCCAGGATGGTGTCTTCATTAAGCGAGTCCTCGTATTTGGAGTTGAAGTTCTGAATGGTTCGATTACACCCATTTTGCCTTAATATTTGCATATATCAGATAAAAATTATTATTTATAATTTCGCTTCTCTCAATATTTCCGTATAAGCTATCAAGTTCTTCTAAAGCAGCTTCCGTGAAAACCTTTGGTGTTGTTGACCTTCTAAACAGTTCAAATAATTTTAAATTGTTTAACGCTATGGTATCAGTACTTGTTGCGCCAACTTTCAGTCGTAGACTATTCCAGGCATTATGCTTATTTTGCAATATATAGGCTTATGCTACCATGCCTAAAAATTTACCTGTTCCCTGCATACATATGGATTTAGGCTGAATTATGCAATTTTGATATTATGCTCGTGTCCAAATAAGATTTCTGCCTACCTGGAGGGACCATAAGTCAATATTGTTCTTGACCATTTGTATGCCAAAGTAATTATTAAGTGAGGTGCGTACCTGCAAATTGCAATGAGTAGTTTTTTGTGCATCCTGTGTCTGTAACAGAATATTGGGAGTAGACTTTGGCAGAGGCTCACAGGTAGACAACCGACTTAAAATGCAATTTTCAAACTATTAGATCAAACTACTGCCAGTCAAAACATGTAAGGGATGCACGCCATATAATTTCTGCAACCATGTCTTTTTAAACTTTTTTACCTCTAGAAGCCAAACGGGCACGTACGGACAGATAATACCTTTTGAATTATGTAAAGAAATAATCAAATAATATGTTTTGCAAATATGGCAAATATAGAAAAAAATATAGAAATCGTTGAAAAGTTTCCTATAACATGGGTTTATTCAAAACTTCGTCGGCGCACATGAAAATTTTGATTTTTGCAACCTCGTTTGCTCTACGGGCGCCACTGTGCGTCGATATCATTCAGATTGTTTTTATAATAGTTATTTATAGATTCTCGACATGCTCTTTTGATTACAGTGCAAATTGCTTTCAACCTTGTTTCGATATCTTCCTTATTAGGGTTTTATTTACTCATTCTCAAAAGCTTTTTTTTTTTTTGAATAGAAATAGTTTTTGCAGGTTTCCATTAATCCGTGGGGTGATTTCTTGTTTATGACTACTTCTGAACTTTTTCTCAATAGTAGAATTTTCAATTGCATGTGTTGACACATGATATTAAGGCAGATGTATCAATTGACGGGTCTCCTGTTTCATTTATTGAGGGCAATTGAACATGAATAAAAGTTCCAATACCATCGAAATCACAAAATAAACTACTTTCATCTGAATGTTCTTGGTTTTGAGTCCTAATTCCAATTAGCCACGAAATTATGTTATGGTCTGATAGTTTACATTCCACTGAGTCTATATACATTGGGCATATAAATGTTGCTTTAAATTTGATCGATGTATGTTCCACTTGCAGGTCATATTATCAATGAATGGCAATTTCTAAAATCATAATTTGATAACAACTTTATAACTTTTTCTGACGAAACAATGTCTTAACAATCTACGTTGATATTACCAGCAAAAATACATGGATTACGAGCATACCGAAGAAAGAGATTTTCCAAGAATGATAAAATATATTTGAATCACATTATTGGGATCTATAAAAAGTTGCAAAATTTATAGCTTTTCCCTTTAGCCTAGGGTTTTCCAGAGCTAATACTATTGAATTGACAAAATTCTTACTTTCACCAGCATCGATTTATACTTCAAATTATTATTGTACTATAATTTTACGTTTAGTTCACTCTACAGCACTGCTTACAAAAAGGTAGCAGCTTATGTCACAACAACAATCTTAATTCTAAGAAAGATGGTGTTTTTACCCATTTAAGGCTTGGAAAGAGACTAAGATCATATGTCTTCATGTACCTTAATCGGATAGGATTAACTTTATATAATATATTAGGAGGAACCAGTATAAAGAATGACGATATCAACTCAAATATGCATATTAAAATAGTAGTAGTTCAAATATGCTTATTATATTATAACAACTCAAATATAATTTCACAGATTCGAATCGTTTAAGCTGCATGCTATTTTCGTATTAATCTCTACTGAAACAAAACTTGATTTACTTTGCGCAACAGAAAATATACACAATTATGCATAATAATTTATTTATATAAATATTTCAAGACATTTAGTAAATGCAATGCAAAACCCGTTTTTAAATAAATCACTGGCATTTACCTAATAGGCCTTGCCCCGTTAAATTTGAAATTCTATAAAGAAATATAATATTATTCTGAAATAAGAAAACAATAAAAATAAAACGGTAGTTTTTGAAAGCTACACCTACATCCGGCTGGAGTTATTATATAAATAACATATACATATATATACACTTATATACATATTTACAAAAGAAATATGATTTTAAATATTTCTAAATTGTGGTGGTTGTAAACAAATCCTTCACTAGTTAAAAAATATATTTTTAGCACGGAAATGTGTGAATTAACATGGAAGGGTTCATGAAGAATTTATTACAACAAAATGGTTATATATTCATACAAAAATTTTAGAATATATTCATACAAAAATTTAATTTAACATATTTATTTTAATATTTAAAATAAAATGTTATTTACACATTTGGACTAAATTGTTTTCGAGAACTGTATAATAACTGATTCGAATTCTAGAACTAGTTAAGATAATAAAATAATCTTAGGAATATTTTAACTGCTTAATGTTTAGTAACAGACAAAAATTTAAATTTTCCATCGGACTTAAATAGGGGCTACGTAACGACCCACAAATAGTTTAAGTCGTTAAACTACGAGCCTTTTATTAACTATTTTGCCAGCGTGAGTTAAGTAACTATCATACTATGAAGCGGCCTCTTCAACTAGGGGATCACATGTTTCTCTATATTCAGGATGAACCGGTACCGTTCGAAGTTTATTATAATCACCGAATCTTTTGAAAACCACGATTATTCGTTGGAATTGAAAAACTTCTGTGGTAACATAATAAAATTACTCTCCGATCACACAATGTTAGGATTTGAGAGATTCTGCGGTACGTACATTAATTTCCAATTGCCGTGAGAGGTACGATCGAAAGAAAATTCAACACACGTTTTTCCACTTAAATTTTTCACAAACATTATTTAATTTTTTGTTTTGATCGAGTATATTTAAAATATATGTCAGTTATTCTGTTTTATGACAACCCTGTTCATTAGGGCAGGTCGATTTAAAAATCGCCCAATTGACAAGGAAAATCGTATTCTAGGGATCAAAATTAAAAACTTTGCCGGAGGAACCATAACTCTAAAACGAATTCTGTTGTCCCGACTTTTGACCTGTCTGTCTGTCTGTCTCACTTTAACCCATTTAGAGTGCCCCAATCGAGTCCAAATGTATGATCGACCCCCACTAATTTTGGAGGGCCGACCCACCCATGCCAGTGGCAGATCCCCAGGAAGCCCCTGGGGGTTCCCCATTCAAACTTTTCAAAAAATCATTATTTTTTGTTTAGAATTGGGCTGAATATGTTTGATTTAATATTAAAATTAACACTCAAACGTATACGTATCTTCTATTCTGCTAATAAATAAAAATCATACGCCTTGACTATGTTATGTTATTCAAAAAGATCGATCGGATGAGAGCAAATCACTTTTAGATCACTCATGACTATGCGTGGCTATGCGTGACTCTGCGTGACTACCATAAAATTAATCTGTAGTCACAACAAGATTATGGGCCATGTTTCAGATTAGTTGCATGAGGGGGAATGGGGATGCCCCATGAGAGACAGACAGAAAGACAGACAGGCCAAAAGTCGGGACATCAGAATTCGTTTTAGAGGTATTGTTCCTTGGGCAAAGTTTCTTATTTTGATCCCTAGAATATGATTTTCCGTGATTTTTTTGCCTCCCTACAAATCGACCCGCCCTACTGTTCAAGTTTCTTCAGTACATGCTAAAATCATTTGATATTTTTAAAAAAAACCCACTTTGGTCCTACAAGAAATTGGCCAAATAATCTGCCGTCAAACTATTTCCAATATTATTAGAAAGTATCGGTAAAACTTGGCCATTGATAGGGAGTCTGGCTCGAGAAAAAAAGAAAGGGCACCGTGATGATTGTAAGGTCAAGAATATAGAAAGCGTATTTAAGAGAGCTCCCAACATATCTGATAGAACAGTTAATTCAGTGCTTGGACTTTTTGGCACGAAAATTAAAGCCAATGCAGGATTGAAAACATACAACGTCCAAAACAAGTTGCTCCCAGGAAACAATTTAAAATTAAAGTCATGTTTCATTAAAATAAAAAATATTACTGCTGCATAACGGACGTACCTTGCGGAAGATTTTTGGCAGCATCCGATTTTAAGACATTAATATCCCCAATGCTGGAGAAACTGTTAAAGGTACCTAGAGAATCTAAAAGCAGGTGAAATTTTCCAAGATATTGTTCCTGATATTACAAGCCAACAATTTTCAGATGCGGCAGATGAAGCAAGCAACAATTGGCTCGATAAATACCGATATTCATACTAGGATGTGTTTGCAAAAAATACTGCTTCATTTCTTAAGCCAACATAATGTGCTCACAATGTTTTGGCCCAACTTTGCATCCGGCCATTACGTTAAAACAGCTCTTGAGTAGTACATGAACAATAACTCGCTTTTTGTTCCAAGGAACGCAAAATCCTACAAACTGTCCGAACATTAGCCCAGTGGCTAAGTTCCTGTGAAGAGGAAGTTAAAAGATATAAAAATATGTCCCAAGTTGTGGAAAATTTGATCCAAAAAAGCCGGAGGGGAAGGGTTACCGGAAGAAGTCAATAAAATCACGATAAGAACCAAAAAAATTATTTTTTTTTGTCAGCTTTTTATTTTTGAACGGACGGCCCCCACTCACTGACCCAGCTGACCATCAAAGTACATTCTTGGAACATAGAGACCGCGTACACAACAGTCTTCGAACCCAGGAGATTCTAATCACAAGTTGGGCGAATAAATAATGTGTTCGTAAATCAGCTACAGAACTGTGCCATCAAATGATGATAAAATTAATTTAAATATAAGAAAAAAAAAAATAGTTAATTAAAATATTAATTAAAATTAAAATCAATGTTGATTCCAAAAATAACAGCCAGCACGGTCTTCTCCTCTCAAGAGTTTGGAGTCTAATAAGTCTTATCCTACTGGTATATGATGGTAAACCATCATAACTCCAAACTGGACCACGTAGCAGAAATTTTTTCTGCACAGCCTCAATTGAAATGGTGTGAACCTGATTCCATATTACTTTGCGTACACCAAAATCGAACTTACAAGAGTCGTACAAAGCCGTTTAGTAACATATGAATCAAAAAACTCCTTAGCACATCTTTCAACCAACCCAGGAGTAGATCCTGCCTTATTAACAATGATACAAATGGGACTAATGAAGTCAAGTCTCCTAACCATATGTACACCAAGATCTAGAAAGTTGGAACGGTGTCCAATACTATTCCGTTAGAACAATACTCGACAGAAATGATCACCATTCTGTAAAATACAATATGTTTACATTTGTTAAGATTCAGTTCCATCAAGTTCACTTACACTACTTAACTATTAAATCCAGCTCACGCTGAAGAGTAATGTGAACACTTATGCCATTAACTGTGAAACAACTTAACATCATGAGTATAAAAAGGGATGTTACAACTCGAAATTACAGTCGGAGGATCATTTAAAAATAGTAAAAAAAAATAATGGGTCCAAATGACTGCCATGGGTAAAGTCAGAAGTAACACCGCCAATCTTAGATTCAATATTGCTAAAAATAGTTCTCTGAGTTCTAAATGTGAGATACGATTCAACAACAACAAATAACAGACCCAAATAATAGAAAAATATTAAAATTTTACGTTCTATGACTTCTGGTACATTTTTTTTTTTTTTTGAGTAGTAATCATCTAAAGTTACAAATAAAAAATTGTACAATGCTTACTAATTGTATTGAATTTTGAATTGCCTAAAATTGATTAGCATACCTTTAGGCTCTTATAAAATTATTTATTAACAAACCCATTTGTATATCTTCTGTGTTTTCACCAAATAGTTATAATGAAATTTAATGAATTTTATTTAAAAAATCACATTTTTATTAAATATTCAAATATTCATAAATTTTATTTAAATATACATAAATTTTTATTGTATATAGATAAAAAAAACATTTAAAAAAAAAATTTTATGAAAAATTTAAGTTTCCTAGAGTTGTTACGGCTTGATTGATAACCCTAAATGAATAAATTAACTGAGTACCACAATTAACTATTTTTTGTTCTTTATTGTCTAAATTTAAATTGTCTGTTCCTTAATATCAGCTGATGACATAGTCTCTAGCTAATATATGACCACACAATTTGCATATCAGTTTTTGTTTGGAATCTGCCAGTGTCAGGACTCTGATCTGTATGCGGTTTTCACGGTAAGGAGACGTGCGCCCCGGGCCGCCAAGAGCTGATAAGCACTTATGTCATCCTTAGGGAATATATATCTAAAATCGACTTTACTTCAACAGGAGTAAACTTTTTCCAACATCTTCCATTTAATTTGTTTAAGAACATTTTAGAAAACATATTTTCGAAATACTGTATTGACCTATGATTTTGCGCTTATAAGATGTTATTGGTTTTTTCAGTATACAACAAAAGTTCCCACAAACAGGTGCTTGTCGTGAAAAGACATCTTAAAAATTTAATTAAGCTAATGAAAAGTTATTGGACAGAGACAATTATTTTCTATAAAGGCAACTTAGTTTACGAACATATTGTGAAAAAATAAAGTGCAAATATTTGTTAGTTTCTTAGTTTGTTTTGTTAAGTAAAAGACCGCAATCGTTCATTTGGATGGCATGCGGTTTTGTACGTACATTTATGGTGCTGTCGCATGTGTGCACTAGTCTTTGAAAAGTGAATAAGAAGTCGTATATGCATTTACCCTGAAAAAAGTCGGGGAATATCTTACTATCTCGATTGCCTACACTATTTTGTAAGAAATAATTTGGAAAAAATTATAATAACAAGAACACATAATAAAAATTTGATAAATAGAATCGAGGGGTATATAGAGAGGTACTTTTTTTGGTATTATAGATTGATTAGATGACAATATCTTCTTTTTGTATAGAACATTTTTTTCTGGCTGTTGGTATGTAGAGTACAAATTTTATAATATAAATACATTTTAAACACCTATAATATTAATAGATATGGCCATTTTTGTGACCGATGATGTGTTCAACAGTTTTCTCCCGATTTTCACCAAACGTAGCTTATTTGAAATATATTTCTTTTTGGATGACCACCAGATTTACTGATTTATAAATTTTTTAATTTTTTGGAGTAAAATGCATTTCAAATTGCTACTAACCCATACATAAAATTATACAATTCTATGTGTATGTTTACTAAATTTTTTAATGGCTTTGTGAGTTTGTTTATATTATTCGCAATACTACGAATTGTTTTGAAATGAAAAATAATTCTGGATAGAAACCATTCACAGTAATTGCTGAATTTTCCTTTAACTTATTAAATGAAAAATTTAAATTTCCTAGAATTTGCACTCGAATTTCGAAGGCTGGGATCTGGTAGAACTAATATTTATAAAATTAGAAAAATATTGGTGCTAAATTTTAGACAGTCACGAATATTAAATTTCGAATAATAAATTATCCGAGCTGGCAAAAGACCAGGTTTTACATCTGTTGAATTCAGAACAAATGGAGTTTTGAATTTTGTGGTCATAAAACTAAGCAACCATATGATGACATACCTTATGACAATATGGATCACTACCAGAAATAGCTAAGCGAACAATATGGCAGAATCTTATGCAAATATTGCAAAAAATCAATAACCCAAATTTTTGCTCAAACTGTGGATACATTTTTGTGTCTCATTCATACTCTCTGTATGTCTGTCTGTCTGTCATAGGTGGACCCCATTCCCCTTTATTCAATTGATCTGAAACTTGGTCCATAGTCTTGTCGTGACTACAGATTAATTTAGGGGTAGTCATGCATAGTCACGTGTGGTCACGTACAGTCACGGAGTGATCTACATGTCATTTCCCCTCATCCGATCGATCTCGAACTTGGTCCATACACTTGCTGTGAAAAAAGTTTAACTTTGGCTTAGTCACGCACAGTCACACATGGTCACACACAGTCACGGAGTGATCTATATGTCATTTACCCTCATACGATCGATCTGAAACTTGGTCGATATACTTACTGTGAAAAAGATTAACTTTGACATAGTCACGCACAGTCACGGAGAGATTAAAACCCCACTTCCCCTCATCCGATCGATCTGAAACTTTGTTCATAGACTCTTTGTGACCAAAGAATAATTTTAAGAAAGTCACACACAGTCACGGAGATATTCAAAACTCATATGCATAAGGAAAGAAAGAGTTTTAATAAAAACTTTGTTTTTATGGGTTAGATTAAACTGTGGAATAAATTCAGGTTAGCAAAAGTTAGGTCGATTCTGAGAGTGAGGGGTGAAAATAGAGGCTAAATTAGAAGACCCGTATCGCGGCGTTTGTTTATGTTAGTTCGATTTTTTTTTTTTTAATCGACCTCCGAACTTTGCAGTCAAATGCCGATTTTCAGCATATTATTTATATGGTATTTTAACTATAACTCGTCGATTAATTGATATTTTTTTTCAATATTTAAAAGCCAAATTATTGCTAGAGACCTGTGCAACAATCTAAATTTTCTAAAAAATGATTTGGAAAATTTTTGTGGTGCTGATAAAGCAAAATGTTGGAAAAATTATTTTTTTTTTATGCTTTTTGAAAATATTTTCCACAAAACTAAGTCTTTTTTGCTTTCTGTTAGATCTATAATATGCTTCCCAGTTTCTTCAATAAATTTCATTTGAAAAAAAAAAACAATCATAATGCAAAACTTGCGTTTTCCAGCTTAATATTAAATTACTTCTCATTTTTTATTGTTCATTGTTGGTTTTGAAGAAACATTAAAAAGGAAATTAGGAGGAGTGGGAATGACTGGTAATGGAGTGGGAGTGGGAATGACTGGTAATGGATTTTTTGGTGGACGTTGAACTGGTTTGTAAACCGATGGGACATTTGCATAACTAATACTTTTTCGATTTTTCATATTGAATCCAGCAAATTTTTTTAAACAGAAATGACAATCGGTTGGTTCGTTAGTTGACTCTCTCCGAAGTACTGGAATTGAAAAATCTAAATAGATCTTCTTGTCATAAAATAGTTCTACAACTATTGCAAAACATTGTCGATGTACACGGTTTGTCCAAGTTTCTGACAGCAAAACCAAAATAATGTAAATATGCATATTTTAATGATTCTGATATTGCATATGGGTAATTCCATGTCAAATCAACCAATGGGTGTACACTACCTTCTCCAAATTGTACGATTTTTCGTAGGAAGACAGATTATTACAGAACTAAAATAAGTGCAAAGTTTGAGGGCACTGGCACTTCTGCATCCGGAAATATGTGGTCTTGAAAATCGTAAAAAAAGGTCAAAATTTACAAAGTTGTACTTACTTAATTATCATTTTCTTGAAAACTATTATAGTTACGCAACTCATCAAGGTTGAATTTGAAAGGTTAATTAATTACCTTTAATTCGATATACAACATGATTTTTTTTTGGAAAGGTCCAAGGTCACATCTCTTGACCTATAATTCGGGAGGCTATAGCTGTTAAAACGACAATTTTAAAAATCTGAAAAAAATATATGTTTAAGATTGGTTCCTTCCCTAAAGTTCCAAAAAATTTCAGACTGGGGGTATGCTTGGATCCAGAAATATTTTTCATAGAGTAAAGGTAGATATTTAAAAAGTCGGTGCTGTTACTGTTACTGTTTATGAATGTGGTTGGTTGTGCTCGTGAGCGTCGGCGGGCTATGCACGCACGCCGCTATTTGTTTCTGGTTCTTTAGCTCTGTACTTTACTCAGTACAGACCTGTGTTAGGGTTGGTTTGACAGGTAATTATGTTAGAGCGAGACAACTGTATAAAATGTTGTCGGGTGTGGTTCGTAGTGTCAAATAACTTGGATATAGAGAAATTATTGAAAAACGAGAAGCCAAAGGAAGCACCACGAAAAAAAAACCATTCTAAGCACGTTGCTTTAAAAAACCACATGTGTTGCTATAAAATCAATATTTTTAAATAAAACCAAAAGTGTTCAAAGTGATTGTTTTTTGCTTCTGTAAACAATATGTCATTTAATACAATATATTGTTGTAATCCATTTAAAAAAGTTGCTCATGTCCGGAATGCAAGAGGACTTCGAAAAGTTCAGCAATGGATGACTGGAATTAGTAATAACATTTCAATCTATATATATAAAATTCATTTTCTGTTTGTTTGTTTGTTTATTTGTTTGTTTGTTTGTTTGACCGCTATACAAATTTTTATTTTTCAACGGATTTTCCTGAAATTTTGTACACACGATCTTTGTACCCCAGGCCAGGTCACCGTGTGATTCCTGCGGCCACACCTACTTTTACGCCCACGTTTTGTATACAATTCGTTTTCTGTTTTTTGGTATATTTGTTTGCTATACAAATTTTTATTTTTCAACGTAATTCTCTGAAATTTGGTACACACGATCTCTCTGCTCCAGGGAAGGTCGACATATTCTTCGTAACGGTCACGCCTACTGTTACGCCCACTTTTTGTATACAATTCATAATCTGTTTTTTGGTACATTTGTTCGCTACACAATTTTTTTTAACGAATTTCTCTGAAATTTGCTACACACGATCTCTGTACTCCAGAGAGGTCGCCACATGGTTCTTGCCGGCCACGCCTACTTCTACGCCCACATTTTATACAAAATTAATTTTCTGTTTTTTGTTATATTTGTGCACTATAGAAATTTTTATTTTTCAAGGGATGTCTAAAATTTGGTCACACGATCTCTATACTACAGGGAAGGTCACCATATGCTTCTTACAGGTCACGCCTACTTTGCGCCAACTTCTAGGTATATAAAACTTATTTTTTCCTTTTATTTGTTTTTTATTTGATTGCGATACAAACTTTTATTTTTCAATGGCTTTCTCCGAAATTTAGTACATATTCCAGGGAAGGTCGCCATATGATTTTTACCGACCACGCCCACTTTACGCCCAATTTTCTTATAAAATTCATATTTTGTTGTGTGGTATATTTCTTCCCTATACAAATTTGTACTTTTCAACGGATTTCTCTGAAATTTGGTTTACACGGAAATAACTACACGGTGAACAAATACCACAAACTAAAAAAAAGGTACCCAAAAGAAATGAACAAATTCCCCATTTTTTTTTAATCGAAATAAAAAATTAACTTACTCCCCAAATTCATTCTTAAATTTTTACATATTTTTATTTAATGAATTTTGTTAAATATTTATTTTAGTAAACATTTGCATACTGCTCTCAATATATGTCCTACAACAAATGCATTTAAAATGAGGAGCCATACCCGTGCGCGGCAGCACAGGTGTGGCTGCCAAACGCGCGGCGCGCGGCGCATGACCGCGGACTCAGACGCGACGGATGCGGACGCGACGCGCTCTCGGAACACAGCTCAGCTAAAATATCGCAATGCTCTAAAAAATATGTTTTAGGAATTAAAATAAGTTAACGAGAACGGAGCGGCAGCACGGGTAGTAGCTGCGAGGAAGCGGCGCGCGGACGCGACGCGGCACGCGACCTCGGACTCGTACGCGATGCGCTCTCGGAACACAGCTCAGCTAAAATATCGCAATGCTCAAAAAAAATATGTTTTAGGAATTAAAATAAGTTAACGAGAACTAAGCGGCAGCACGGGTAGTAGCTGCGAGGAAGTGGCGCGAGGCGCGCGGAGCGCGGACGCGACGGATTCGGACGCGACGCAATCGCGGAACACAGCTCAGGTAAAATATCGCAATGATCTGAAAAATATATTTTGGCGATTAAACTGCGCGGCAGCACGAGAGTGGCTGCCAAACGCGCGGAAGCGAACGCAACTCGCTCGCGGAACACAGCTTAGTGAAATGTCGTATGATAAATTTTATCTACGTATGTGAAATAATTACCTGTTGATCAAAATAGGCCACACATATACTAGTATCAAATAAAATATGTGCTGTATGCAGAAGAGAACTTTATAAATTAAAAGGAAGTGTAAACAATAATATTCAATCTATGAACGAGCCAGAAAACGAGACTTCAGACTCGGAAAGTGAAGCATCAGTTTCGGGAGATGTTCGAATTTCTAAGTTAAACGAAAGTTTAACATATTTACAAGAATCTCCAATATGTTCGAGAAAAATTCCATTAAAAGGGTATACAACTAGAAAGTTAGAAAAAATAACAACATCAATTAAAACCAACATTTTCCCAAATTCAACACCTTCAACCTCTCACGTATGCCCAGAATCGGAAATAATCGAACAACTAAAAGAAAAGTTTAAATCAATAACTAAAAACAGTGATAAAATTCAACTTTTAACTATTTTACCTAAAAGCTGGACATTGAAAAGAATGGAGGAGGAATTTCAAATAACAAATTTCATGGCACGAAAGGTAAAAAACTTGGTTGAGACAGAAGGCGTATTGAGTACACCGAATCCAAAACTTGGAAAACGATTGCCATTAGAAATTGTTGATGTGGTGAAAATCTTTTATGAAACTGATGATGTCAGCAGATGTCTACCAGGATGTAAAGACTACGTGTCAATAACAGAAAATGGTGTAAAAGTAAAAAAAAATAAAAGACTTTTACTCGGAAATCTTCGAGAAGTTTATGCTTTATTTAAAGAAAAACATGAAGGGATAACTATTGGAATTTCTAAATTTTGCGAACTTCGGCCAAAAAAATGTGGTTCTAGCAGATGCGTCAGGAAGCCATAATGTATGTGTTTGTAAAATACATCAAAATACAAAACTAATGCTCCACGCAATAAATCGAAAAAATTGACAGAAAATGTGCAGGATTTTGTGCTGGAAACTTATAACGATTGTTTAAAACGACTTATATGCAATCTCCCATCACAAAATTGCTACCTTGGCAGATGTAGTATGTGTCCAGATATACAAAATTTTAAAGAGAAACTTGGTGAATTATTATTAGAAAATGAAATTGATGAAATCATATATAAACAGTGGATAAGTGTAGATAGAGACTCTTTGGAAACTATTATTAAAGAAACTGATTCTTTTCTGGATTCTTTATGCGAAAAACTGCAAACTCTTCTACCCCATTCATTCGTATCTAAAGAGCAGGGTGCATTTATGGCTCACAAAAAGTCTGCGTTGGAAGAAAATGAGTATTTAGTAATTTGCGACTTCTCCGAAAATGCAACTTTTGTGGTTCAGGATTCTGTGCAAGGCTTTTTATGGAATAATAGCCAGGCCACACTATACCCAATAGCAATTTATTACAAATCAAATGGAAAATTAGAAACTACAAATTTTATAATAATATCAGACTGTCTAATACATAATACCATAGCAGTTCATTTATTTCATCGCCACCTAAATGAGTTTTTAAAAAACAAGTTTTTGAAAATACCAAAGAAAATTTTTTATTTTTCGGACGGTTCTTCCGCTCAATTTAAAAATAAAAAAAACTTTGCCAATTTATGCCATCATAGCGAAGATTTTAATTGTTCTGCTGAGTGGCATTTCTTTGCTACCAGTCACGGCAAAGGACCTAGTGATGGTCTTGGGGGAACGGTAAAGCGTGAAGCACGAAGAGCCAGCTTGCAACGTCCATTCGAAGATCAGATAACTACTCCTCTCCACTTGCTAATTGGTGTCAGCAAACTCTTCAGAACTGCAACTTTGCGTATTTAACGGAAAAAGATTATGAAGAAGAAGAGAAATTGCTAACTGATAGATTTATAGGATTACGTACAATTCCGGGAACTCAAAAGCAGCACAGCTTCATACCAATTTCAAAAACACAATTACAAGCTAAAATTTATTCCGCTGATAGCAAATTTGTAATTGAAAACATTTATAATAAAACTAAACAACAACAACAGCATTCATCATAATAATGTCAACAACAACAACAACAACAGCATTCATCATAATAATGTCAACAACAACAACAACAACAACAACAGCATTCATCATAATTATGTCAACAACGCCAACAACAACAACAACAACAACAGCATTCATCATAATAATGTCAACAACGCCAACAACAACAACAACAACAACAGCATTCATCATAATAATGTCAACAACGCCAACAACAACAACAACAACAGCATTCATCATAATAATGTCAACAACGCCAACAACGCCAACAACAACAGCATTCATAATAATAATAATTCACTTGTTAAATATCTACCTTTACTCTATGATAAATATTTCTGGATCCAAGCATACCCCCAGTGTGAAATTTTTTGGAACTTTAGGGAAGGAACCAATCTTAAACATATATTTTTTTTCAGATTTTTAAAATTGTCGTTTTTACAGCTATAGCCTCCCGAATTATAGGTCAAGAGATGTGACCTTTGACCTTTCCAAAAAAAAAATTCATGTTGTATATGAAATTAAAGGTAATTAATTAACCTTTCAATTGCGACCTTGATAAGTTGCGTCACTATAACATTATTCAAGAAAATGATAATTAAGTAAGTACAACTTTGTACATTTTTATAGTTTTTCCGATATTCAAGACCTCATATTTCCGGATCCAGATGCGTCAGTGAACTTAAGTAAGGGATTTTTCTTATTTCTCGGATACACTTTAATCCTGCCAAAATTCAGCCAATTTGGAAACAGTGATGTAAAAAACAGCCATATTTTATGTTGAGTTCAGATGGTTTAACCCATATCCTTCTTTCCAACGAAATATTCACTATACACAAAGCAAAAATAGCTTGAATCACACACGATCTCCCTGACATGCTTAAGCGCTACTATTATGAAAATTTAGAATGAATGTGGGCTTCTGTCAAATTAATAATTGTGAAATTTTAGTGTGAGTATTGACTGTTTTGCGATAAAAATTAACATAAGTGATAACCCACTTAAGTGAGATTCGAATTCAGCGCACCTAGGTTAGTTAAAAAACATGCTTCGTTTCTGTATTTTTTGAATTTCTATTCCAAGTACATTTATTAGTTAATTTTATATAAACGGAGGCATATAGGAGGCATTTTTTACTATTTAAAGTTTCCATCATTTTCGGTCAGTACTTCAACTAACACGCTGCTTTTTTTTTTATTAATTATTAAATTATTATTATTAAAATTTTAATCAATTTTCGAACATTAGCTATTTATTTTAAAATTAAATTTTTTGCCCAAAAAAAATTATGTTTGAATTAACGTGTATATATCATTAAAAAAAAACGTAACGATACGCTTAACATTTGTATAAAAAGCATGGAAGTGAATTTAAAAAATTCTAATTTTTTATACAAATTCAAGCCGAAGGCTAATGGAAGCTTTATTATTTAAATAATAATAATAATATAACCTCGCCCGTCGTCTTTCGATTACGAGCCGCCTCTATACTGGACATAGGTTGTCTACAAGATTACTCCATCTATCTCTTCGTTCAGCAACTTCTTTGAGTTCCCCAATGTTGTTGTGTCTTCGTCCAGGACCGTCTGCTTCAAGGCCGTTTGTTCAAGCCTGTTTATTTCACCCAATGTTGATCTTCGCCAGGTGGCTCTTGGTCTTCCTGCTCTTCTACTTCCCTGGGGTTGTATACCAAAGCTTGGTGACATACTTCGTTCGATGGCTTACGAAGTGCATGTCCTATCCATCCAAACTTCCACCGAGGAACTTCCACATTTATGTCGTATATACCCGTCCTCGCCCAGAGTTCTTCGTTTGTTATTCTATTGGGCCAGAACACCCTAAGGATTCTGCGAAGACATCTATTGAAAATAGCGCGTTTGTTTTATATTGACTCCATTACAAACCATGTTTCACATCCGTAGAGCAGGAGAGAAAGGACACAAGCTTAATGCAAACAGATTTTCGTGCTGAGGCTGTAGTCTTTTGAGCTCATTACCTTGCGAAGTTGAGTGTATGAGCCCAGCTCCTTCTTTATTCTATTTTGCACATTTTTTAGGGTACCACCATTTTCAGATATTATACTTCCAAGGTAAGTAAACTCCTCAACACGTTCAACTTGATGCCCCAAAAGTTTAGTTGCTGTGTCGACGTTGTGTTTATCCGCATTTCTTTGGTTTTTCCTACATTTATCTTAAGCCCAACTTTGGAGGATTCAAGTTCCAGGTCTTTAAGTTTGCTTTGCATATCAATAAACTAGTGGGAGAGCTCACATTTGTCGTCAGCATAATCTAGGCCCTCCAGTCGAGAACCAGGTTCTAAAGGATACCACAGAATGCCACGCGCTTTGTTCTCACTCGCACGATTAGCTACTGCATCTATAACCATCAGGAACTGTAGTGGCGATAACAAACAGCCTTGTCTAACCCCAGAAATTGTCTGAAAAGGCTCGGACATCTTTCCTTCATGTAGAACCGTGCATTTAAAATTCTCATAACTGTTTTTGATTATAGAAGTGATTTTGTTAGGCACACCTATGTTCTCCAATTCAGCCCAAATGCACCCTCTGTGGATGGAGTCAAATGCTTTTTCGTAGTCCACAAAAAGAAGGTACAGGTATGACCGCATTTCAACAGATTGCTCTATAATGATTTATTTATCTGATCAACGCACGATCTGCCACTTCTGAAACCTGCTTGCTCTTTTCGCAACAGTACGTCTGCTTGATGAATCATTCGTTGCAGAATTATTTTCTTGAAGATTTTCATCACCGTGCAGAGAATCGTAATACCACGCCAATTGTTGCAATCCATTGCATCACCTTTCTTTCGCAGTTTTATAATAATGCACTTGTCAAGTCAGACGGAAACGTTTCAGAATTCCATATTTTATTATTATAAAACCAAAATAATAAATCGATCATAAACGACTACAATTAATTTAAGTTTCAAGCGTCGGGATATTTCTTTTACGCTGTCATAAATCGAAATAAACTTTGATGATCAATAAAGGCCTCCTTCTACAAAAAAAAATATTAGAAAGTATGTACTCTTATTTTCAAGTGATTTTAATTACTCTACAAATTTTGAAGTAACATGATGTGAAAATGTACATGAAATTAAAAATTTCCATATGAGTTCGGGGGACTGGGCTACGCCCCTGCCTGGTATAATGTAAAATTATCTTTTCTAAGTCCCAATAGTTCTTTACTCAAAATATTATATTATATGTTTAGTCTGCTAAACTTACATTTAGCGCTAACGGCATGCCCTCCGTATTTTTAATTCCATTATTTTATATCTATAATATTAATAGGCTAGGCCATGTACCATATATGGGACCTGCTGCAGCCATTTAGCCGATCCTGCCCATTTGCAGCAGAAGATGCGATATCGGCTACTTACACTTATAACCTGTGAACTCACTCAAAGTATCGTTACTGTCCCTTTCAAATTACTCAAGATATTTGATATTGAAAATACACTTTGTACAGGACGTGATACGCCTCCTTATAGATTGCCGCCCATTTTCGCCACACCTACTTATAGTAAGAGTAAATTTCTTCACACAAATTTACAAAGCTTTTCCCATTATAGTTCTGGAGATATATCTATAATATTAATAGGTTAGGCGATTTCTTTTGTCCGATGTTTTGTTCTACCGTTTTTTCCCGATTTTGACCAAACGTATATTATTTAAAAGGTATTTCTTTTTAGCCATTTTGCAGATTTAGAGATTTTTAAACAGTTTCCTTTATTTTGAGTAAATTGCAGTTAAATTTGCTACTTACACATACATACAACTATACATATGTTATGTGTGTTTTATTAAATTTGTTAATGTGTTTGTTAATGAGTTTGTTATCTTCATTCACAATAATAATAAACCATAAAAGTGTTGGTTTGTGAATTGGCTAAGTTGAAAAATAAAGCCGCCAAGAAATTGCACTCGAATTTCGAGCGCTGGAATCTGCTAGTAAAAATAAAAAATCTTATTTTCGACCTTTATCATTTTAATGATTGAGTTTGAAATTATTCAGGCTCAAGATAAAATACTTAGCAAGAACAAATTGTTATTCTTGTTTCTGCCAGACAAAAACAAACATGTATATTGTAGTATGCAATGTGTATACATATACAAACATATTAGTTTCAAAGTTGTTATACTCTATACCACCATGTGGTTTGGGTATAATGACTTTGTGCTGCTTTTTGTAACTTCAAAAAATATTTAACCTAGACCCATCTTTTATTATACCAGTTGATTCAAATCACTTTCAGAGTCGATTTAGCTATGTCCGTCTGTCCGCCTGTCCGTCCGTCCGTCCGTCTGTGGGTCCACGTAAACTTTTAATCAAACTACAGCTCGCAAATATCAATATATTTTGATGAAATTTAGTATATAAGCTTTCATTGGCCATACGATGAAAGCTGTTGAAATTGGTGAAATTCGGTCCCTGTTCAGACCTAGTCCCCATACAAATGACCCCTATGAAATCGACATAAATTGCCATAAGATCCAAATTATCATATAGATCTCAGTCAAATTTAGTATGTATGTATTTGTTATATCCATTAATCAGTATTCCAAAAAATAATTCCTATAGGACAATTCTTAGTCATAGGGCCCATATAGAGCTACTTTCCGATCTTCACTTAACCTTCATAGGGCCTTCGGGTCAAATCTGACCCACTTTGGAAGAAAATTTTAATTTTTCCTTGAGTACAGGGTTTAGATTTTAGATATTTTATGTCTTATATTTCATTTAAAATATTAATAACTGCTTTTGGTTTTTTTAAAAAAATATTGGCAAAAAAAAATTATACATTTTATAACACTTAAGAACTTCGGGTCAAATTTGACCCGGAACAAAATCGTTGAGTTTTTGTTATGCACAGATTTATTACAATAATTTTTTTTGTCAAAAAGAATGTCAAATGTGTTTTACATATAATGTGAATTAGTTGTAAAAAGTGCTGATAATTGTCTCCTTTTTACAGGCGTCCAGACAATAATCATTCATGACATACACGTTTCTAAAATTATGTGTTCTAAAATTAAAAAAAAAAAAAATTAATAAAGGAATAGCAAGTCAATATCATCAAAATTTCCGTGTTTTACATTTCTATATAATATTCAAGACATCAACCGAGATTATTCAAAAAGTGTACATGTATTAGTGAAAAAGTGTGAACGAGTCTTTATTGTCAATACAACATTATCTATTATAAACCCTGGGTAAGTCTTTTATACATTTTCAGAGCTTTGGCAGCACTAAAATAAAATGTCTATATATCTGTCTCCTTTCTTCTCCCAATTCTTGCTGAACATTATTGGTATGAAAAATGAGAATCCCCATGTAAAAAGCAGAGCTTATTTTCTTATTGCAAAATTGTTTTCAGTCATAGAATAAACACGGAACTAGTCAAACGTGTCAACATTATAAAGTGTCGAGTCGGTATTGCTTGTCGGAAAATGAACCATAAAATGAGATATAAAATTTGCTAAATGCATTACCGGATGAAGAAGAGATTTGTTCAGAATACTAAGATAGCTTGGAATGCGCTGAGACATCTGACAGTTCTAGTGGAGCTGAAATTGATGTAGTGGCAACTGCAGCAATGACGTCAAAAATTGGTGGAATAAGATATTTCAAACAACCTCTTACAAATAGTCAAGGTACATTCCGGAGCGAGAACGTTATTAGCATGGCATCAGGCTTGACCCGCTACTCTTGTTCGAGAATCAAACTGAAATTTCTAGTTTTCAATTGTTTTTCCCGCCAATAATGAAGGTAAACTTGTATTTAGTATTGATTTGACCGAATTTGACTACACCGAAATGTTCGCATTTATTGGTACACTTTTGTTAGCTGGCGTGTATAGATCAAATAATCAAAGTACGGAAAGAAAATTTATGGGACTCTGAGAAAGGAAGACCAATTTTTAAAGCAATCATGCCATTGAAAAGATTCAAAAGTCTTAAAAGAGTGATAAGATTTGGCGATAAGGCTGGTCGCAGTGAACGTTGAATTTTAGATAAGTTTCCACCGATACGTGTGTTATGGAATATGTGGGTTGAATTAGTGCCCCAACTTTACAATCTATCGCTATATGCGACAGTAGATGAGCAATTAGTGGCATTCCGGCAGTATATACCATCAAAACCAGCTAAGTAATGTAAAAAATTTTGGATACTCTGCGATTCGAGTACCAATTACGTCTGGAATATAAACCGTATACAGGCAAATAAGTTGGAGATATGTCCGAAAGAAATCAAGGTATGCGAGTAATTATCGAATTGACAGTTGTCATAAAAGGTCATAATGTGACTGCAGACAACTTTTTTGTTTCTTATCAATTGACTATAATAAATGTAAAGGAGGAGTTAATACTCTGGATAAGGTTGCTTCATGTTACACTTGGTTGCTTCATGTTACACTAACAGATGGCCTCAAGTTGTATTTAGAAACATTTTAGATATATCATCTTATAATGCTTTTATATTATTCACGTCGACTCATAATGGTTGGAATGAGAACTGTTTTGCCAAACGTTTGCATTTTTTGGAGAATTTAGCAGCTTGCCACGCCCTATATAAAGCAGCGAAAATGGTTGCCCTTGCATAATTTTCAAGAGAAAATTATTGTTTTCATATTGAATTTTCCAACTGGGTCAAATTTGACCCAAAGAACGTTAACGTAAGTCAAATTTGAGGATCCTATGAAGGTTAAATCTATTAAAAAACAAAAATATTGCACAGATTTTTCTCAAATTTGGTTTGTATATATTTTTTCAAAATATAAGTGACTTACCACATATAGTCAGAATCGGTCCATTTTTTGACCTAGTCCCCACATATATATAGTATCCAATATAAACTTTTTCATATCTGCAGCCAAAAATGTAAATAACAGTGCTACTCAAATTTGGTGTATGCTTATTTTCTATATCGAATTAGTATAAGTTATCATACAGTCGGTCTAGACGGACTATAATTCCTTACTCGCTTTATGTTTTAGTTTGTTATATTGGAAATGGCTTAAATAAATAGTATAACTTTTGCCTGAATTCTCATTTGGTTGTTTTCAGCAAATATATATGAATTTAACTTTTTACCAAGCTAACTATCTATTGTTTTTGGTTACTGATGAGGGTTGGTGACTCTTCTAGCCTGTCATGCAGAATATAGATCAATTATTGAAACAAATGTGCCAATGTTTTTTGATTTATTTAAAGTAAAAACATTTGATCTTGAGCCTGAATAATTTCAAACTCAATCATTAAAATGATAAAGATCGAAAATTTAATTTTTTATTTTTATAGAAAATAATGAAATTCCTTTTACCTCCAACCATTTAATATATTTCAACACCATTCGGTGCTAAATTATAAGTATTTTGGGTAGAATTTTGTGCTTTTCCGTTGGCTTTGATTTATTATTAGGAACTTCAGCGACCTCTATTAGCAAACTTTCAACAACTGCTCTGTTTCCTCCAACTACATTATTCAGCTTCCAAAACTTTATGTCACCTGGTGGCAATCTTTCGATAAATGCATTTCAATTATCATTTCTGTCAATCGAGATGTAAATGCTAATTATTAAATTCAGCTGCTTCAGATATGATAATAAAAATTATATCTCTCTGAAACTTTGTTAGATCTTTGAAATTAACGGGTTTGAGACATTTATAGACTCAACCTTAAGCAAAAGTAATTTAATAGTTAAATGTCCAAAAATTGATGGAAGCAGCCTTATTCTAAGCATGATGCTATACTTTTTAAGGATTGTAAAATTAACAATACTGACATTTACGAGTAATGGTTTTAAAGTCGAATATACATATGAAAGTATCAAGGAACAACGTATGGCTTAGAGGTACATATATTTGTTACTCTGTACATTTATGATTTATACCTTTGTATAGTACTGGTACCTATTGTATCCATAATTCTTGGAAAATTGTGGGCGTAGCCCAGCTCGCGTATGCATGGCCCAAAGAGGAAGAAACAATTTATTTTTTCAAATTCATATTTGTAAAGTTATACGTTGTATTTATGCAAGCTGTTTTTTGTTTTATTTTAAACTTTATGGCTTTTTTTGTACATATATGAATTCCAAATAAGTTGCTTTACTTATTGCATGTTTAAAAAAAGTTAAAAATACTCGTAAAGTTTCTTAAGTTAACATTAATTTATAACAAGCCCTTTCGTGTCTGCCGACTATAGTGGGTTAGTTTTCGAGTTGACACCAAATACATATGAATGTGTTTTAAATATATGTTCATGCCACAACTTATGAAAGACATGAACTTATTAAGACGTTTAAAAAATAGATTTCTATTCAATAAAAATATAACATATTACCAATTATTATGCTAAATCTGAAACAAGAACACAGTCGAATTTTTAGAAGGAAAAAAGGATTTTTCTGCGCTTTATAAAAATTTTCATTTGGATCTTTAAGAAGTTTTTAAGTAAAAGTAATTCGAGCCATTTAACACCATGGGTCAATTAGATATTAAATAAGTTACATGAGTATTTTGTATTTTTAAATAAAGTCTGTTAAGCCAATGTTCACACCATGAATAAGGTTAACATTTAAAAAATATATAGTAACCCTAACATAGCACATATCAACTGAACTAGACTATGTCTCCATCCCAACATGGCTTTCTGAAATTTAGGTCAAGGGCTATTAGCTTTTTACAACTACTGCTTGTGTTTTCAAGGTTTTTATGTATGGCAAACTGAAGGAGGTGATAAAATCTGATTTTTGTAAAGCTTTTGATAATATTTTTCTTCTGAAACTAAAACCCACTGGTACCATGAATGTATTAATTTTGTATTGAATCGTGCCTTCGATTTGCAAATGAAGTAGTTGTATTTTACAATAATGGATTTTAGGTTGAAAAACCTGTTTTTGGCGTTTCCCAAGGAAGTCGTCCGAGCCTATTACTGTTTTAATACCCTACTTAACTCTGCGACTTTTTCCTGATATTTGTGACAGCAACAAAGTGGGCCAAAAATCAAATGGGTTTTAACTATTTAATAAGATGAGAATCCAAAATATCTGTCATTTTAACTCGACGCTTTGTTTTTGAAAAATCAATTCATGTGAATAATTTTTTTCTTCGTAAATGGTTGTACTTTATTTACTATGACAGAAAATTATCATGGTTGAACTTAAAGTGCATGAATTAGGTCTTTTTAAAGGTCGAGAGTCGATGGGGTTATACTCCTACAATTTTATTGAACCATTTATGAAAATTTTCTTATAACGATGCTAGGAATTAAGTAATGGTTGAGAACATGTAACGTAAATGTCATATATTTTATTACGCAATCTAAAAAATATACAAAATATACAAAAAAAAATTGAACATTCGTGCAAATCGTTGAAAATAACAGTAGCAATGAATAGGAACAACTTTAAGAAATTAGCTCAAATGATATTTATAAATCAAACAACTTTTTCACACAATATGAACAAATATTTCTGAACAGTATTTTATTTACACTTAATTTTTTATCTTAATTTGCGGTTGGTTCATTATTGTCTTTATGAATTTGATTCTTATTTTTCAATGTCAGTGGTTCGCATAATATCCAAGGTTTAACCAATATTGAGGTGAATGCATTTCCACCACGATCGCAAATAGAACAACTGAGGTTATTGAAGAAAAGGATATTCTTGTTTTCCTTATTCCATGTCCACTGATGAGCAGACATGTTTCCTTTGAAAGGCTGAAGATGTTCGCAGCGAATCTTACCAATCGTATCGATATCTGCGGCGGTCACAACATGAAAATCTATATTTTTAATATTCTGTTCCATAGATTTGATGAAAGCATTCAGTTTGAAACGTCATGGCCATGAGCTACAGTATTATCAGCAGTTCGTTTTATCGTAGAGCCAACACCTTCTGCCGCGCTTTTCCCATGTCCAGATTCGGTGAAATTATGCGTAATAGTTTCAGTTTGAGGAAATTTATGTGGTAGAAACGTTGATAACAAATAAAAACAGTTTTTGTTACGATATTGTGTTATGGTGAATCACTAGTAAAATGTAGATTACGTATTATTTGAATATTTTTTCAAATACTTGGAAAGTATTGGTATCAAGTACGCTGTGACTGCTACTGGATAATGTTTTAATGATTCTGATACGGTACAGAAGCTTTGTCTAAATCCTTTAGTTTACAGAACTCTTGTATGCAGTGTTAACTGCTCGCGAGAAGCTCCAAAGTGTACTTATACCGTTTAGATTCATATGACGACATACATACATACGTACGTTAATATATATGTATGTCGCCTTTGATTGTGTAGTCAAAGGTAGGCTTTGATAGCTCAAAACGCGTTTTTGAGCGACTTGTGCTGCATTAAATTAATATGTAGTTGACTTTTGCTGTTGACGGAGTTAGAGAATTAAAGTTTTAACTAAGTTATTGCCACCCTGAAAAATTTTTTTTTTTCATTGTAAATATTGCTGTGTATATCATAGATGATATACTAAGAATTTACCACTTACATTTTTAAATTTATATTTTTTTATAATTATCACCTATAAACCACGTGGCGACGTAGGTTACGCTCAATTGGAATTCGCTAAAATCTATTCAGCTTTACGTCTCACAGTGGCGCCATTTGAGTTCGTTGCAAAAATCATATCTTTTGAACCGAATAACATAATTAAACAGTTTAAACAGTTTGTTCAGCCTATAAAATGAGCATTTGGAAAGGGTGCTACGCTTTGTAGGGGCCTACTTATGGGTTATCAAAGTTAAAATTTGTAGAAAAATCAATTTTATGGTAACTAAAAAAATATTTTTAAATTTTTTGGATTGTTTTTATTTTTTTTCTTTAGGGTTTATGTTTTAAATTATTATCCAACAAATTAAAAAAAATTACTTCTTTTTTAAATTTATTTTTTCAATTTTCTGTAAAATATTCATCACAATTCGTAAGAGAAGCATATCTAAAAGACTAATCATTTCTAAACTATATATATTTTCTAACTCTATTCGTGACTTCGCATGCCGCAGGGAAGAAATAAGTGGATCGGAAGATGCTGCCAACATGTTGAAGAGGTCCTCATTTTGCTTTACCCTTGATGCTTTGAATGTGTTCTGCAATCTATATTTTTTTATAAAATTTGTTAAGAGACTCCTGTGCTTCTTCAGAAAGCTCTCCAATTGGCAAAGACTGGTACTCAATTATATATTTGCCATGCGCCAATATTTTATGGACGGTCGGGGTCAACTTCTTCTGTGGATACATTTCTGCTAAAATAGATGCAGTTTTCGATGCATATTCTCCATATTTTGTAGAATTGACATTTTCTTTGCAGTTTAAAACATGCAAGATCGTTCCCAACCTTTTCACGTTTTGATTGTCAATTCCAGTGATTCTAGTTACTGCCTCATCATTTTCAAAAAATTTCCTAGAAGTGTTTCCATCGCTTGAGTTACCGTATCCGTGCTTGCACAGTCTACTTTTAGTCCAACTTGTTTAAAAAAAGCATCCTGTATTTGCTTTTTCTGATCTTTTCCTTATCCTTTATTGATATATTTTCATCGAAGTTTTCCTCCTCTTGTGGTAGGGTATACGCCAGTTTTACCAAGAACTTCCATACACCTTATCCCTTGCGTGCAATGGTGACATTCCACATTCGTAATTCTCCTCGTTTGTAGAATCGTTTAAATTACCAAAGTTCTTCTGACTCTTTTTGCAAATCGGGCATGATAATGTTGAGGTTGTTCCTGTCAGTTCGTTTACGACTTTTCCATCAACAATGGTCAGGTGGAACCCGTAATTGCATTCAATATATTTTCCTTCTCCAATTTGCAGCTTTGTAGGCTTAATCTGGCTTATTTGTTCTTCAATGTCCTTCACCGTAGTCCTTATGAGTTTCTTCCGATTCCCTTGCAAACTGAAACATTATTGGTCGGCAATAATGCACTGATGACGGACGTGGATTTTTCCAGTGTAGGGAAATATCAGATTTTAGCCGCAAAGGAACAACAGATGCCATAAACATATTTCCGTCCGATATTGTAGCGTCATCGGAAGATATCCTTTGCTTATAAACGCTTTGTCCGGATGATCCATCACAGCCCCATTTGCTGATCAATGTCAGTTTCTCAGGAAGAATTTTCACCTCATTTTCAGGAAGACTCTCCAACAACCGTTTTGCTGTATGGCCCATGAGATCCTGTAGATTGGCTTTCACAGAGACTTCCGTAAACTCCATATGCAGTAGTCGTGAATTTATTTTGGCTTGCGTAATATGCTTGTATCCTGGTAAAACGTCAGCACCGTGTCGCAACATGGATGCCCGTAGTATCTTATATTTTTCTTTGGAAAGTTGTAAGTCCATAAAAAAGGCCAAGGCTTCGTCGGAACCATACTTTTTAATGTGTGCGTTTTTGGGCGTGGGAATGCTTTCCTTAATCCTTTTTAGTCGCAGTGGGCTTGCATCAGCAACAGATTTTGTAATGTGCGCCCTAAGTCTTTCACTATCCTTTGTATGTTTAGTAGACAGCACGTCCGATAAATGCTTCGTGGTCAAGTCATTGGTGGCATCGGCAAGTTTCCTCTTTCTTGTGAAAATTGAACACTCCTCAATACTTTATTTTGGCCTTGCTTTTGCTCCTCTGGTTGATGTGGTGCGTTTATCTACTGCCAATATATCCAGGATAGTGTCTTCATTAAGCCAGTCCTCGTATTTGGAGTTGAAGTTCTGAATGGTTCGATTAGATTTCACCCATTTTGCCTTAATATTTGCATATATCAGATAAAAATTATTTTTTATAATTTCGCTTCTCTCAATATTTCCGTATAAGCTATCAAGTTCTTCTAAAGCAGCTTCCGTGAAAAACTTTGGTGTGGTTGACCTTCTAAACAGTTCAAATAATTTAAATTGTTCAATGCCATGTTTTCAGTACTTAAATTGTTTAACGCCATGGTTTCAGTACTTGTTGCGCCAACTTTCAGTCGTAGACTAATCCAGGCATTATGCTTATTTTGCAATATATAGGCTTATGCTACCACGCCTAAAAATTTACCTGTTCCCTGCAAACATATGGATTTAGGCTGAATTATGCAATTTTGATATTATGCTCGTGTCTAAATAAGATTTGTGCCTACCTGGAGGGACCATAAGTCAATATTGTTCTTGACCATTTTGTACTCCAAAGTAATTTTTAAGTGAGGTGCGTACCTGCGAATTACAATGAGTAGTTTTTTGTGCAACCTGTGTCTGTAACAGAATATTGGGAGTAGACTTTGGCAGAGGCTCACAGGTAGACAACCGACTTAAAATGCAATTTTCAAACTATTAGATCAAACTACTGTCAGTCAAAACATGTAAGGATGCACGCCATACAATTTCTGCAACCATGTCTTTTTAAACTTTTTTACCTCTCGAAGCCAAACGGGCAAGTATGGGCAGATAAAGCCTTTTGTATTATGTAAAGAAATAATCAAAGAACATGTTTTGCAAATATGGCAAATATAGAAAAATATAGATTTTTTTATTTTCCGTCAAATTTGAAAAATAGTGAAAAAACGGATAGTTTTGAAATAGTGATTTACCAGGAGAAACACAAAGCAAACAGTTAATTTTTTTCTATCATTATACATTTAATAAATACAACAATCAACACAAATAAAAAATAAAGCGAGTCGTTATCTATTTTTCGTGATATTACACCTGAAATCGCAACAAATTGACTAAAAATTGTGTGTTTTTTTGAAAACCGAAAGTCGGTCAATTTTGAATCGTTATATCTTCTAAACTAAAAATGGGGTATTATTAAGAGTAGCATATTTGAAATCGTTGAAAAGTTTCCTATAACATGGGTTTATTCAAAGCTTCGTCGGCGCACATGAAAATTTTGATTTTTGCAACCTCGTTTGCTCTGCGGGTGCCACTGTGCGACGTAGGTTACGCGCAATTGAAATACGCTAAAATCTATTCAGCTTTACGTCTATTCCTCTAGTGCAATAATTTTTTTTATTCAGACTCATAGCTCATTTACTTAGATTCACTACGATACTTAAAAAATGATCATATGTATGACTGAGATGGTTTTTAGTTGATAACAAGACATATTCATTGATTCCGTCGACAGATTTCTTTTCCCTGGGGAACGATCTTTGAATGAATAGGACTATGACTTGGATTATAATTTTTAAATAATTAATTGTAGTATTTTCTTCGGCCGGGTATAGAGAAAGTTTTCTAATATATAATTTTTGTGAACGAACCAGATAAAGCAGTATTACAGACAGTTGAATATTAGAATCTCATACCGGGGAAGTCGACGAAGTTACGATTTCTCTCTGTTGCGCTGTTTTTTTTTGAAGTACACCGGGTTACACCTAGTTAATTATAACCTGAAAAAAATTAATAAAATAAAACAAGTAAGAAAATTATAGTCGGTCTAGACCGACTATACGATACCCTATACCATGCGTTTAGAAACCCTATCTCTTAGGCCCAACTAACTGGACATTGAAAATAAGCAAAAACCAAATTTGAGTGGGATTTTTATTAATTTTTTTGGCTGCAGATATGAAAAAGTTCATATCGGATGCTATATCTATAAAGGGACTAGGTCCAAAAATGGACCGATCCTGATCATGTTTGGTAAAGTCTCTTGTATTTTGCAAAAATATGTACAAACAAAATTTGAGAAGAATCAGTGCAATATTTTTGTTTTTTAATAGATTTAAGTGAAGATAGGGAAGCAGCTCTATATGGGGTCAAAGGTATCATTTTTGGACTACTCATTAGTGGATGTAATGAACGCATACAAACCCAATTTGAGTAAGATCTATATGACAATTTGGATCTTATGGCAATTTATGTCGATTTCATATGGGTAATTTGTATGGGGGCTAGGTCTGAACATGGACCGATTCTCACCAATTTCAATAGCGTTCATCCCATGGCTTATATACCAAATTTCGTCAAAATATATTCATATTTGCGACCTGCAGTTTGATTACAAGCTTTACATGGACACACAGACGGACGGACGGACAGACGGACGGACGGACGGACGGACGGACGGACGGACGGACGGACATTGTTAAATCAACTCAGAAAGTGATTCTGATTCGATCGGTATAATTAAAGATGGGTCTAGGTCAAATATTTTTGGTTGTTACAAACAGCAGCACAAAGTCATTATACCCAAACCACATAGTGGTATAGGGTATAAAAATATATAAACGAAAAAGTTATTAAATTTTAAACCCCCTGGTGATCTTATTCCTGGTGACCGTACTCCATGGTAACTTTTGGCCCATAATGTATTTCACGTAGACTTATCAGTTATTATAAAGATCGAGAAAGAATCATTTTTTTAATCAATTTAACTGTAACCGTTCGTCCGTCCATCCGTCCATCAGTATTAAATCAAACTAGAGCTCGGAAATATATTTTGATGAAATTTGGCCAAAGATGTAGGGAATCATCTTGTTAATCAATTCGATTTAAGTTACCGTACCACCCAAATTTAGTGCGTTTATTATCTATAATATTAATAGGCGAGGCGATTTTTTGTCCCAATGTTTTTTTGTACCATTTTATGCCGATTTTGTCCAGACGTGTACTATTTGAAAGGTATTTCTTTTTAGCTGTTTTCCAGATTTACAGATTTTTAAATTCTATCCTTTTTTTTTGAGTAAATTGCATTTAAAGTTGCTTTAACACATACATAAAATTATACATATGCTATGTATGTGTTTATTAAATTTGTTAATGTGTTTGTTAGTGAGTTTGATATCTTCATTCACAATAATAATAAACCATAATAGTGTAGGTTTGTGAATTGGCTAAATTGAAAAATAAATCTGCCTGGAAATTGCGGTCGAATTTCGAGCGCCTGAATCTGCTAGTTTGAATTAATATTTAATACTGAGGTGGTTATTTCAAAATTAATATGTTGGCTCTACTGAATTATTTTATTTTATGAAATATGTGGTCTTAGCCACCCTGTTTAACCTAATTACTTTTAACTTAAACCTAATATTATTGTAACTTTATTTTTGCCATGTAATTGACCTTATAGACCTCTAACTGAAAACACTTGCCCAGACTACGCCTACGATAAGACCTTGACACAATTATAATAAAAGTTATCTAATAAAATGACAAGAACAATACGTACCATACACTAAATTCTATCTGTCATTAAAGCAGGTGCAGAGCATATAAAATATTAACGTGTAACTTTTATTTAAATATACGTAGACACGAGTAATTTTCTTTTTAAAAAACATTTGAATGTTTGAGCAAATTAAATATTAAAAACGTATTTTGCCAAGTATAACGACCTTAACACCCATAATATATACATTGGTTAAGAGCTAAAGTCGTACAATGCGATTGTTGTTTTTCAGTCTTAGATATCCGCTTTTTTATATATGATACAAATGAGTTTTGTACTGAAGGTGTAATGTCCCTCATTAAATTCCAAATAGAAAATAATCACTTACATCATTACTAGAGCAAAACGGACGGTTTTAAAATGAATACGCATTTAAGTATATAAAAGTCAAAGTCATACTCTTATCTTTTCTTTAAAAAGTCCTTCTCTCTGAAACTTCTTCAAAAAACTTTCGAACTTTTTTCAAACTACGAAGTCAATGTGGAAAACGACCGAAAAATGCTGAATACTAGGAGAAAAGAAACCGAAGTAGGTGAAATCTAAACGTGAAATTTCTAAAGACTAGATTTGGGGCTTCAAGCTAAATAGTCTTAGACAAAGCCTTTATTATAGTTTATTTTTTGTATTATGTTAAAATTAATTGTTATTATTTCTTTGTTTTGTTTGTTATAGGTAAGCCGAAATTAAAAATATAATAAAAAAATGTGTTGTACGAGCCTGGCTTTTTTTTCGGTAATCAAAGACGATTTTTGTATTAAACTTAAAATATTGATTAGTCTTCCAAATCAATTTATTAGCCTTCAAAGCAATTCCTCTCAAACACAATGTACTTCCTAAAGTTCGTTTAATCCTCGAAAGAGCTGCAAAAATATGGGCTAATGTATAGTTTTGACCTAGTCTTGCTTGTTATTACTTTTTGCCTACGGATCTGAAAAAATTCTTATCGAATGTGATATTTATATGGGAACTAGGTCGACAGATTCTGACCAGATTTGGTAGCTTATTTTTTTGGAAAAAGAAATTAAAAAAAAAAAACTGTGATAGATTTGAGTAAAAATCGGGAAGGTTTATATGCAGGCTATGTCTAAGAAAATCTATACAGCGTTTATTTTTGGACTACTGATAAATGAATATAAATGTTTCCTTACAACGTTTAAATGGATACATAGATGGACAGACGGACTCGCGGACCGGCATACGGTTCTACAACGCTAGGTTGACTCAAAAAGCGATCCTGAATAATTCGGTACAATAGAAGGTGGGTCTAAGTCCAATATTTTGGTAGTTACAAACAGCAGCACAAGCTCATTATACCCGGTCCACATAGTGGCATAGGGTATATGCCCAGAAAAAATTTCGTAATAGCAGCTCATTGATTTTTGCATTACCAATAATTACCTACCCCTGCCCACTGCATTACTATAAAGTAAAAATAAGGCGTTACTAATAATGTGCTATACAGCTACTTATATTTCATGCTACTTATATTTCATACTAGCTCCTTGCATACAGCATTACTTTCAAAGTAAAAATAATGAGTTCCAAGGCAACTAGCTAACCCCAATGACATTCCCGTGTTAAAATAATGAGCTTATCAGGCAAACTTCAACCAGTTACTTCTTCTTCTAAAACCCAACATTTGGTAATGTTTTTTTCCTGGGTGAGAACTTGTTATTATTAACTTTTCTACTACTCTTAATTTTACTTTTTCAAGTTTCATTTTTATTTTATAAAATTCAATCACTAAAGGTTCGGTCACATTAGGCAAACGTTTGCTCAAATAAGCGTAACCACTAAATAATGTATAATTTTCCTTGTATAATTTTCATTAAGTTATGCAATATATGATATAGAATATAGTTAAATATATTAAATATTACTAATATAATAAAACATAACTTAATTTTATCTTTTATATATCATGTAAGATTGAATAAAACTTTCATAAAATTAGGGGTTACGTTTATTTGGTCAAATATTTGCGTAGTCTGAACGCACCTTAAGTTTTGAAATTTAGTGACAGAAATTTTATGAGAAAGTTTGTTTTTGGTTTGAATTTTATTTATTTATTTCATTTAAAGTTTGATTTTTGAAGCGACAACGTGGTGTGAAAGAAGCAGACAGGAAAATTAATATAAATATATTTTACTGCGTGTGCTGAAATTCTATTTGTATATTTTTAGATATTCAGAAAGCTGGGTGAAAAATTGCGATATTAATACATTTTTATAAATTTTATAAATCTATTTTAATATTAGTTTCTTGCTGCATTGCTGCATGTAAAAGCGATAGCATTGTATATTATCCAAATACTTACTTTTCATTTTTCAAGATAAATACCATAAATACCATTAATCTGAACTAAAAAAACACAATATTAATAAACGAGTTTGTGGACCGAATTACATCACCATAATTAGTTCTAGTTTTCTTTTCGTCCGTCAATTTATCTCGAAGGAGACAAGAACACAACCTTATTTTACATGATTTCATAAAAAGTAGGACCTTCGGTCGCAGAGGTCGTCACAGATTTAACACATAAATGTGTAATCCGATATGAACATTTCCATAGCTGCAGGAGGCAATTTAATAACAATAACACTCAAATTAACTTATGCTCATTTTATATACACTCAAAATATTTTGCCGTTAAAATAAGAAGGTGTATGTGTATTAAACCAATTAAATCTAAATTGAAAACCCGGAATAATATATTTTCAATTTTAATACCATTATTAAACACATAAAAAAAACTATAAAAACAAAAATTTTTAACATATCAATTTACTGGCAAAAAATAAAACCTATTATATACGTTTTGTGAAAGCCATCATTTAAATTCATATAACAATTTGAATTGGCTTTAAAAAAAATGATAAAAAAAAAGAATAAGATCAATTTTACATTAAAACAAGTAAGAGTGTTAAATTCGGCTGTGCCGAATCTTTGATACCCTCCACCTCGGTTTGAGTATTGATAATAAATGTAAACAAAATATTGGAAAAAGTAAACAATTTGTTAAACTTAATACCAAATTATTTCAGAAAATTCTTTGGGTTGGTTTTCGTCTTTTCTATTATTTCGGATTTATTTCGGTGTTTGCTTTTTGGTCATCGTAGTTGCTGATCGGCATGCATTTAGGTTATATACCTATATGCATGCGTTTCCGGTTATATGACATAACTTCTCGTTTAATTTAGTTTTTGCTAATTAAATAGCTCGCCCTAACCTCCATTGCAAAGGTAATGGTTGTGTAGAGTGGCTATATGCATTAAATCGTGCTAATTGGAGATGGCTGTATAGTTTCTTTTAACTGGCCAAATATTTCTTCATTGTGGCCATATAGGTCGGATGGAGTAACAAAATAATAACCAAAAAAAAAGCTCTCTCAACTTTTTTTTTAAATATTGCCATATATTGAAAACATAGAGAATAAATTTATAATAATAAATAATCAAATTAGGGATGAAAAACGCAAAAAACGAAAAGTCCCAAACATTTTAAATAAAATAATTTAATGTTATCTTTATTTTCTGAAAAACTTCAAATTTTCATCCAAAAAAAATTGTGAAAATTTATATATAAAAAATAACATTCTCATAAAATTACGTTTACTTATGTAACAATTTTTATGTTAACAATTCTTAAATATCATTTGAGGTTTTCTTAAATTCATTGAATTTAAATTAATATCGACAAATCTGTTTTTCTATTTATTTAAATTGTAAAGGAGTGGCATCTCTGTCAAAATAAGCGAAAAACGCAAAGAATAGAAAAAAACAAATTACTTCGTGTTTGACAGGATGATTTTATGTTTATGTTTAATATCTT
Organism: Cordilura impudica; assembly: GCA_963682025.1. Taxonomy (NCBI): domain Eukaryota; kingdom Metazoa; phylum Arthropoda; class Insecta; order Diptera; family Scathophagidae; genus Cordilura; species Cordilura impudica. The sequence goes on from OY821519.1 coordinate 107,860,711, forward strand.
TATTTTTTTTACTAATATTTCTGTTTATTTATTTGAAAATGAAATAATGAATTGAATATGCTCTTTAATTTTTTTATTTATATAAAAAAATTTTTTAATTAAAGCAAAATATTTTCAATATTTCATGATTTTTATTTATGTATGACGACATTTCAACCTAAAAATTTAAGTTTTTATCGATTAAATAAACAACACAAAAATGGTTGTCGTTTAGATAACAACAACAGCTGACTTTAACAATAGCGAATATCGTTTCAAAATTGTACTGATAATTTTGCAATTTTCTTTTTTTTTACGATTCGACTATCGTTAAAAGAAGTTACTGAATCGCGGTACTGAAAAGTTATTAATATCTCCTGAATGGCAATATTTTTTTTAAATGTGAACATTTTTAAATGTAAACATATTTCTAAATTTAAAATTATTTTTTCCGACGTTTTGATATGATTTTCTGAAATTCAATTAATATTTTCTAATTTATAATGTGAAATTTTATTTTCAGTTTTTATTATAATTGATATTTTCTTAAATTTGAATGGAAAATTTAAAAAGTGAAATTTTGTATTTATGTGAATAATAATGCTTTATTAATTATAAACAATTTTTAAAAATTAGATGTAACCGCAATCAGATATTTTATAGGTAAAGCAGAATAATAATTCTATATAACTATGTAGAACTGTTTTGTAAGCAAAAAACTCATTGACGAACTCGGTAACTCTATTTTGTAAAGACAAAAAAAAGTTAATATGCCAAACTTATGTTCATATTTGTAAAAGAATAATGAAAAAACGTATGAAATAAAAGACCAGCCCGTGTATACTCTTAACATTGTTCTGTATGATATCTATTTGAAAATATTAACATTCATGTTAAAATAGAAATAACTATTGCAAAGCTAATTAGAACAAACAAAAATTATGGCGCCATCACGCTGAGCAAAATGAAGTGACGCTCTGTTAATGCAAAAGAAATGTATTTTCCCCACAACAAAATACTGCAGAATTTTATGTAAATAAAATAACCGATTTGTTTCTAACATGCAGTTACTATGAATATACATACATACATACATATATATAATATATGTATATTATTTGTATTATTTAATATGTGTATGTGTGTATATTTAAATATTACACACAAAAAATACAACATCAAACGTTATTTTTGTGTTTTTCTCTTTAAATAAATTAATACATAAATTTTTTTGCTAAATTTACATTTGGGCAATTCACAACAGGTGTTGTATATTGTATGTTGTATTGAAATACACAATACAATCATTTGTTGTGAACACTCAGTTGTATTTTCATATTGTAAAACGCTTTCTTTAGTAATTTTCGATCCAACGAGGAAAGATCGCTTCGTCGCTTCTGCTATTTTGTATAAGAGAAAACACTTGTCAGTGTTTGCTTTTTGGTCGTGAGATATACCCTGGAGTTTTAGTTACGTACCTCTTGCATTTTAATTTATAATGAAAAAAAAAAAAATGTTAAATGTTTAGGTTGGTACTGAAAGAGAAAATACATACTAAAAATATAAACATTAATTTTTATATAAATAAACTTATCGATGCATTTGCGTTATTTGCATTATTTGCCATATTTTATTTTATAATTATTTATGCTGATAAAATTCTATGTATTTTTTTTTCTTTTTCATAAAAACTGGCATTCACTTGGAACTGATATGTTATGATACAATACATATACAACATTTACTAAACATAGCAAATGAAGTTGGATCGTGTATCAGATTTTTCAGTGAAAATTACCAACAACAATTTTACACTATTGTATAGTGATACACGATACAACAGATACAACGATACATTACCCATTGTGAATTGCCCAATTGTTTTTTTTTTATTAACAACTAGGTAATTTAGCATTATTTGCTTTAGATGTTGGTGAATTTTTACTCCCTTTATATTAACTCGTAGTGTCTGCTTGTCGAAAAGATCTTGGATAGATTTTAACCACTTTCCCGTGACCCAATCGATCTGAAATTTTGCAGGCAGGCTCGTGGCAATGACAGAAATGATCTAACATATTTTTTTAGTGATGCCAAAACAATAGAAACTTTTAAATTTTTCTACCAGAGTTGATAAAAAAAATGTACAAAGGGTTTGTTTTTGTTATATTATTACCACAACGACCACAAAAACAACAAGTCCAGCTATGAAAACAACGCAACATTTAGAATAACAACAAGAACAATATAGAAATATCATGTTTTTCATTTTTTTTTTTTACTTTTTCAGAGATTTTACTGGACCTGTTCCACCGATTTTAATGATTTTTGATATAGAAATCTTCCCGTGAATTTGGTGAATCATTCTCACTAAAAATGATCACTGTAGCTGCACTATTGAGGGCGTGATCGTGACAAGAACAACATAGAAAATTATTTTTTTTCAAGACTTTTTTTAGTTCTTCATTCAAATCTCGGGCCCTAATCGACCCATTTCGACGATTTTAAATAGCAAACTTTTCAGGATGTTAATGAATCATTTTTTATGCCAACGAGCACCCTAGCTGCCCGATTGATGCCGTCATCGTGATTTCCACAGACGGACAGACGGACAGACGGACAGACGGACAGACGGACATCGCTATATCAACTCCGGTTATTATAAGGATCACAAATATATAAATTTTATGGGGTCCAAAATTTTTTTTCTAATTATTACAAACGGAATGACAAACTTAGTGCACACTGGAGTGGAGGGTATAAAAAAACAAAAAATGAAAATAAAACAAATAAGAGTGTTAAATTCCGCTAAACAGAATCTTTGATACCCTCTGCCTATGCTTGACGTTGACATTAATATATGGATGTATTATAGCTAGCAGATTCCAGCCTTCGAAATTCGAGTGCAAGTTCTACGAAATTTTATTTTTTCATTAAATAAAGGTATGCTAATCAATTATAGCCAAAAAACAAACTAGTTTTTATTACAAACATATTAACAAATTTAATAAACACGCACATAGCATTGTATAATTTTATGTATGTGTTTAATTGCAATTTGCTCAAAATAAAGGAAAAAATTAAAAATCTGTAAATCTGCAAAATAGCTAAAAAGAAATATCTTTCAAATAGTATAGTTTGGTCAAAATCGGGAAAAAATGGTAGAACAAAACATCAGTCACAAAAAAGCGCCTAGCCTATTAGTATTATAGATATTTATAATAAATGTAAACAAAATATTTGAAAAAGTAAATAGTTTAAGAGGCTTAATACTAAATTAATACAACAAACATACTGAATTTTTCTTTAGCATTTTCTAGAGTTGTTTCCATATTTTAGGTCATACCTTGGCACAATGATATCCGATTTACCCCATATTTTCCTAAGCTTGCCAACGTAAACAACATTAAATAAACTGTGATATTAAATTAAGTTGTGTTTATAATAATAAATAAATTCAGTGTTTTTATGTTTTTATGTTTTTTGTTATTTATTAAATGTAATAAAAAAATTTTTTATATTTTAATGTAATAACGTAATAACAACATTACGAGCTCCAGAGGAAGTCGACATATAATTGACGAAACGTCGAGCAAAATTGAATTAAAATTTATTTTAATTTCATAAAACTTTAGGCCACATTAGCTTAATAAAATAATACACTCAATATTGATGAATTGGCCAAATAACAACAATAATAAATGGTTTATTTTGTGAACGATCGTGATTTTAACAGATAGGCAGACAGACGTGCATCGCTGTAACGACTCTAGTTGATATAAGGAGCAAGAAAATATAATCTTTATGGGATCGTATATAAATTTTTGGCTAGCTATAAATGAAATGACAAACTGATATATACTCTGTGCACAGTGGTGTGGAGGGTATAAAAATAGAAAATATAATACAAAAAAAGATCTTCTAAAGTTCTACTATAAATAACTGAAATAAACACACGACACTGAAAAAATGGGTATAAGGGAATAATTTATTTTAAATAACAAACGAAAGAGTTAAGAACTGAATTTTTATATGCAAATATGTGTACTGAAACCTATTGAACTGAACACCATTCTTTTAACGTAAATATTGAATGAGTAGTTACAACTACGACCTCAATAAATTTTAAGCTAAGACTTTTCTTGAAACTGATAATATAATGGTTCTGTAAAAAAAAAACATTTAAAAACCTTACTATTCTTAAATGGTCAAATGCCCTTATATATGCAGATGATGTTAATTTATTTCATAGTTTCAATTAAGCAAATGGTCGTTATATTCTTCTACGTGGACTTGATTCGTTGGTCTAATGTTTTAGGAACAACATAATGGCATTGAGAGTATATCTGATATGGATGTGCTTATGGATATAAAGCTTGACTTCATCGATCATATTAGTATGGTAAGTTCCAATAACAGAAGGACTGAGAAGTTTTATGATCCATATGATACTGAAGAGTTCTAAACGGATCTTGTAAGCCGTGGCCAAAAGAAGATTTAATAAAGTACTGAGATATGCAGTATATCAAAAATATAAAGTTTGTTATAAAAAAAAAATTAAATAATTTGACTAATAATATACAAATCTTTGCAAAAAAAAAAACAAATGCTATAAACCAAATTTATGGAAAATAGAAATAATAAAAGAAACACATGGCAACTAATGAATGAGTTAATGGGTAAAACTTTGACATAAATTTTAAAGAAAATTTCCACAATAAATTTTTCATATATGATAGGAATATATATAGCAATCTGAGCAAACTAAACATAATAAAGGGCACTGGAGTAGATTTAATAAGGCCAATGGATCTTAAGAATAATGCTAATTATATTATAATATAGTTGTATCTAAATCCTTAAAACGTCTCTGTATAGCCATACTCTCAGTTATTGAAAAAATCGAAAAAAAAAAATTATTATCGGATAACTTGGGAGTTCCTGGAAAAAATGAAGGAATATTAATAAGTTCTTTGAAACTTTGCGAATTTCATAAATATATTCTTGAATGAAAATACTAATTGTTTAGTTGTATTTGTGGACACACTATCACATACGATGTTGTGCAATATGCGTAATTGTCTTCACTGCTTTAAAAATTACCTAGAGTTTCGATTATATTGCATCAAGTTGAATAACACCTTAAGCGAGCTACGGTGTATCCAAAGCATCGAAACTTTGTCCTATTCTATACATTATTTATGCTATACCTTACAATGGTGAACAAAAGATCTGCATTTGTTTATGCTGCTACTGGTATTTTTAAAAACCACCTGAATGAAGACTCTAAAAGGTGTCATGTTAACAAACTGATAGTAAATGCAAACAAAATCAAATTAATGCATATTATAACGTAACGGTTTGTGCACAAAAACTTGACATTCAATGTCAATCTATGACATTCAACGTCTTCAGGATAAACCCAACTGTATCAGCTATGGAAGTGGTAAACAATTATAGGTGTATATGTACATCAGACCACCAAATGGCATTCGAGATCTTCGGAAGAAACTTCAAAAACCAGCATAAATCTTATACCACTTAAGCAATTGCGCAACTTTTGAGATCTTAAAGCAAGCGAAATTTTCTTTACATTGTTGATACCATCGGCAGCAACATATCCAATAATCCCAACAACATTCTAAATACCACACCAAACAACTTAAACGACAATCTTTCCAACAGCAACATTAACAACATGTCACTCGAAAACATACTCCACAATAACATAAAAATAACCTACAACTACAGTGCGTCATATAACGTTTAACAACAACCTAGTACCAACATGTCCATAGTCTATAATATAAACAACAATCATAACATTATTAAAAACACCACACCAAACAACAGAATGAAGAACATCATCAGAAATACCAGAAGCCAAAATACCAACTACAAAATAGTGGACTGCTCATCACGGAACAGTACTACAAGAAATAGCAACGTCTCTAACAACATCGATATTAACCACCACAACACTCCTAACAGTAACATCGGTAACCGGCCTAGAAACATAGCCAGGGAACTACATATATTGAATACACATAGAATATACTGCTTAACCTTAATCCGTTAATCCCATTTTTTACAATGAACTAATCATGGTAATAATACAATCCAATGAACGGAAGGTAGATTCAAAGTTGAACGTCACCTTAACGGTTATGGAAAAAATATACTCATTATAACATCACAAACAACCTTCTGAATATACGTAAAAATATTAAATATTTTGAACTGTAATAATAGAAAGAGTAAGAAAATTATAGTCGATCTAGACCAAATATGCAACACCCTATTTCATGCGTTTAGAGAATTGGTCATAGGTCAAACTAATTAGGTACAGGAAAGAAGTATAAACAAAATTGTAATTAAATGTTTATTAATTTTTGCCTGCAGATCTGGAAACGTTCATCGATGCTATATTTAGATAGGTATAGACAAGATCATATATATATGAGGATGTGCAAACTGCAATTGGATCATGAAAGCAAGAGTGCCAGATCTCAGAATATTCAAAAAATTATGATCATGCATGTACGATATAAAAATTTGTGTAAAGAATTTTAAGATCCAAGTTTTTACTTTCCAACACACACACACACACATACACGTTGGTACGCAAAATATGTTCACATTTCTAATGAGCAAGATCATTCGAAAAAAAAAACATTCCTCACTTGACAAAACGCACACATTGTTATGAAGCAAGAACATAAAAACCAGTTAGCATTTAATGAAATTATTACGCAATTTTATGACTCGATCTTCAAATGAGATTGTTAAAACAAGCTTTAAAATGCTGACTGGGTATATATACATTGGAATACAGTAAGAAACAAGTAAGAAAATTATAGTCGGTCTAGACCGCCTATACGATACCCTATACCATGCGTTTAGAAACCCTATCTCTTAGGCCCAACTAACTGGACATTGAAAATAAACAAAAACCAAATTTGAGTGGGATTTTTATTAATTTTTTTGGCTGCAGATATGAAAAAGTTCATATCGGATGCTATATCTATAAATGGACTAGGTCCAAAAATGGACCGATCCTGATCATGTTTGGTAAAGTCTCTTGTATTTTGCAAAAATTTGTACAAACAAAATTTGAGAAGAATCAGTGCAATATTTTTGTTTTTTAATAGATTTAAGTGAAGATCGGGAAGCAGCTCTATATGGGGTCAAAGGGATCATTTTTGGACTACTCATTAGTGGATGTAATGAACGCATACAAACCCAATTTGAGTAAGATCTATATGACAATTTGGATCTTATGGCAATTTATGTCGATTTCATATGGGTAATTTGTATGGGGGCTAGGTCTGAACATGGACCGATTCTCACCAATTTCAACAGCGTTCATCCCATGGCCGATAAAAGCTTATATACCAAATTCCGTCAAAATATGTTCATATTTGCGACCTGCAGTTTGATTACAAGCTTTACATGGACACACAGACGGACGGACGGACGGACGGACGGACATTTGTAAATCAACTCAGAAAGTGATTCTGATTCGATCGGTATAATTAAAGATGGGTCTAGGTCAAATATGTTTGGTTGTTACAAACAGCAGCACAAAGTCATTATACCCAAACCACATAGTGGTATAGTGTATAAAAACATACTTCACTTGACAAAACGCACGCATTGTTATGAAGCAAGAACATTTAATGAAATTATGACACAGTTTTATGACTCGATCTTCAAATGAGATTGTTAAAACAAGCTTTCAAATGCTGACTGGGTATACATTGGAATACAGTAAGAAACAACAAACACACGCCCATAGTTAATATAAGAAAAACAAAACAAATTCAAAAAGCCAAAAAGTTGAAAAGTTTCAATTTTTGTAAAAGTTAATTTGAAAAATTTCATAAGACATTTGTTTTATGTGAAACGAAATATGTCAAACATGGTTGAAAAATATGTGAAATTGAAAACAAATAAAGAAACAGAAATGTAAAATTTTTTCAAAAATTTTATTTTATAAAAAAAAAAAACTAAAGTAAATTTAAAATAAAAACAAAAAAAAAATTTAAAAAATATACAAATAAAAAATTCAAAAATAAAAAAACAATTCACAAACTTACAAATAACTTTAATTAAAAAAATTAAAAAAAGGAAAAACAAGTAAATATATTAAAAAAATATTAAAAAAAAAAAATTATTATGCAAGTTTCGTCTAGACCCTTGAACAGCAGCTCATATATTTTTCTTTCTACTATTCGGCTCCGTTCAATTTTCATTTGTCGAAGTTTAGATGCAACGGTGACCCCGCACACTTCGAAGTCGTCCAAATAAATAAATAAAAAACTTTGTGTACTTTTAAAAGAAAAAAAATTATTTTATTATTTTTTATAAAAATAAAAAATCTTATTTTCGATCTTTATCAATTTAATGATTGAGTTTGAAATTGTTCAGGCTCAAGATCAAATGTTTTTACTTTAAATAAAGTAAAAGCATTAGCACATTTGTTTCAAAAAATTTGATCTATGTATATTCTGCATGACAGGTTATACAGCTGTTTCGGGAAGAGTCACCAACCCTCATCAGTAACCAAAAGCAGTAGATAGTTTGTTTGGTAAAAAGTTAAATTCATATATATTTGCTGAAAACAACCAAATGAGAATTCAAGCAAAAGTTATACTATTTAAGCCTCTTCCAATATAACAAACTAAAAATAGAACAACTTTGAAACAAATATGATTGTATACGAGTACACATTGCATACTACAATATACATGTTTGTTTTTGTCTTGAAAAAAACAAGAAAAACAATTTGTTTTTGCTAAACTTACATTTAGCGTTAACGGCGTGCCCTCCGTATTTTTCATTTTATTATTTTTTATAAAAATAAAAAATCTTATTTTCGATCTTTATCAATTTAATGATTGAGTTTGAAATTGTTCAGGCTCAAGATCAAATGTTTTTACTTTAAATAAAGTAAAAGCATTAGCACATTTGTTTCAAAAAATTTGATCTATGTATATTCTGCATGACAGGTTATACAGCTGTTTCGGGAAGAGTCACCAACCCTCATCAGTAACCAAAAGCAGTAGATAGTTTGTTTGGTAAAAAGTTAAATTCATATATATTTGCTGAAAACAACCAAATGAGAATTCAAGCAAAAGTTATACTATTTAAGCCTCTTCCAATATAACAAACTAAAAATAGAACAACTTTGAAACAAATATGATTGTATACGAGTACACATTGCATACTACAATATACATGTTTGTTTTTGTCTTGAAAAAAACAAGAAAAACAATTTGTTTTTGCTAAACTTACATTTAGCGTTAACGGCGTGCCCTCCGTATTTTTCATTTTATTATTTTTTATAAAAATAAAAAATCTTATTTTCGATCTTTATCAATTTATCAATTGATTTATCAATTGATAAAGATCGAAAATAAGATTTTTTATTTTTATAAAAAATAATAAAATGAAAAATACGGAGGGCACGCCGTTAACGCTAAATGTAAGTTTAGCAAAAACAAATTGTTTTTCTTGTTTTTTTCAAGACAAAAACAAACATGTATATTGTAGTATGCAATGTGTACTCGTATACAATCATATTTGTTTCAAAGTTGTTCTATTTTTAGTTTGTTATATTGGAAGAGGCTTAAATAGTATAACTTTTGCTTGAATTCTCATTTGGTTGTTTTCAGCAAATATATATGAATTTAACTTTTTACCAAACAAACTATCTACTGCTTTTGGTTACTGATGAGGGTTGGTGACTCTTCCCGAAACAGCTGTATAACCTGTCATGCAGAATATACATAGATCAAATTTTTTGAAACAAATGTGCTAATGCTTTTACTTTATTTAAAGTAAAAACATTTGATCTTGAGCCTGAACAATTTCAAACTCAATCATTAAATTGATAAAGATCGAAAATAAGATTTTTTATTTTTATAAAAAATAATAAAATGAAAAATACGGAGGGCACGCCGTTAACGCTAAATGTAAGTTTAGCAAAAACAAATTGTTTTTCTTGTTTTTTTCAAGACAAAAACAAACATGTATATTGTAGTATGCAATGTGTACTCGTATACAATCATATTTGTTTCAAAGTTGTTCTATTTTTAGTTTGTTATATTGGAAGAGGCTTAAATAGTATAACTTTTGCTTGAATTCTCATTTGGTTGTTTTCAGCAAATATATATGAATTTAACTTTTTACCAAACAAACTATCTACTGCTTTTGGTTACTGATGAGGGTTGGTGACTCTTCCCGAAACAGCTGTATAACCTGTCATGCAGAATATACATAGATCAAATTTTTTGAAACAAATGTGCTAATGCTTTTACTTTATTTAAAGTAAAAACATTTGATCTTGAGCCTGAACAATTTCAAACTCAATCATGAAAAAAAATTATTTTTTTATTCTTTCTTAACAATTCCAGTTTCATATTTTCTCCTAAAAATTTTTTTCGATACTACTTTTTTAATCTCTTTTTAGTAAAAAAATCATGTGAGTCCGATCACAGGGAAGATGTGTAAACATCTAGTAATTAAAGATTTTTGTATGTCATTTTTTTTTAAATCAAATAGAAAGCGCCATCTATGTATCACTTATAGCAAAAACTGTTTCAGCTAATTCAACAACCCTTTGCTGTAAAACGTTAAAAATACCCAATATAAACGTATATAAGTGATACATAGATGACGCTTTAAAAAAGTGGCATAAAAAAAAATGTTATTACATAATTTTTTCACCAATACAATCATAATTCACACAGCGTTATCTGCTTCAGCTCACACCGATATGAGTTACGCTGTTTTTGTGATTGTATTGTGAAATAGAAATTTACCCCCCTGCGCGTATAGATGTTTACACATCAATATATGTCAACCCTGAAAATGGCTGCATATCGTTACTTCTTCTTCATAACTGTGATCTATGTTCAATGCTATGCCAAATGAACATTCACAAATGTAATCCATGTTCAAATGAACATTCTGAGATCTGCCACTCTTGCACTGTCAGTTTTATAATGACTAAATTGCGGTTTGAACATCCTATGATTCTTGGTATAGATCGAAAAATTTACCGATCCTGACTGTATTTGATAAAGCTAATTATTTTTTAATTTTCTCTGCCAAATAAGTAACCACCTATCCGTTAAGAATATTGTGATCTAACTTTAATACTTTGTATAAATTTATTATTCTCTAAATGTTAATAATGTTAATATTGTAAACGTAAATATATTCCTTATTTAAACCGTTACATCCCCAACGTATTAATTTCATATCATAACATTTCTTATGCTGTTTTATTTACTGATTTTAATGTGTGTAAAGATTTATTCCATAGAATAAAATAAGTAAATAAACAAAAGCAATTAAGAAAATTATAGTCGGTCTAGACTGACAATAAGATACCCTATACCATGCGTTTAGAGACCCTATCTCATAGGCCCAACTACTGGACATAGAAAATAAGCATAAACCAAAATTGAGTGGGATTTTTATTAATTTTTTTGGCTGCAGATAAGAAAAAGTTCGTATCGAACGCTATATCTATATGGAGACTAGGCCCAAAAATGGACCGATCATAACTATGTTTGGTAAAGTGTCTTGTATTTTGCAAAAATATATATAGAGATATATATAATATGTATATAACAGAATATGAGAAGAATCAGTGCAATATTTTTTGTTTTTTGATAGATTTAAGTGAAGATCGGGAAGCAGCTCTATATAGGGCCTATGACTAAGAGTTGTCCCATAGGGATCATTCTTGGACTACTTATTAATTGATGTAATAAACGCATTCAAACCCAATTTGTGTAAGTTCTATATGACAATTTGGGTCTTATGGCAATTTATGTCGATTTCATAGGGGTCATTTGTATGGGGGCTAGGACTGAACATGGACCGATTTCATTAGCGTTCAACAGCGTTCATCCCATGGCTGACAAAATCCTATATGCCAAATTTCATCAAAATATATTCATATTTGCGACCTGCAGTTTGATTACAAAGTTTACATGGACACACAGACGGACGGACGGACATTGTTAAATCAGCTTAAAAAGTGATTCTGATTCGATCGGTATAATTAAAGATGGGTCTAGGTAAAATATTTTTGGTTGTTACAAACAGCACCACAAGGTCATTATACCCAAACCACACAGTGGTATAGGGTATAATAATACGCCTAAGAATCGGACACACCGTAGTCCCCCATTCACATTTTATTTTTAAAAACTTACCAAAACAATGCCACTTCTGCGGATTTAACCCAATCAGCATTAATCATCTATTTTCGAACTGCCCACATATAAAGAAATTTCAAAGTTACATACTCAAGAATAAAGATTTCTTTCAATTAATCGACCTCTCAATGAACGATGACGTTATCAATACCTTAATAAATTTTCTAAAACAATCTAATCTTTATTATTCCATTTAAAAATCCTATAAGATCTCATAGCTTTTCGCATTATATTATACTAACCATTAAATTGTAAGTGTAATATTCTGATAAATAAATAAATAAATAAACAAAATCATAATATCCTGAGCACAGAATGGTATACGATAACAAAATTATGGTGAACTTTAAAAGGATTTAAATTTAAAATTTTGTTTATTCTAAATTCAGATCAACTAACTTTATTGCTAACAATACATTGGCAAAATCCACTTTCAAAACTTTATAAACTTGTGCAACTATTGAAATGTATAAACTTTATAACCATTAAATATTAGATTTCTCAACAAATATGAATACAGATAGTTTCTGCACTGCGAATAGTTCTATTTTTTTATTTTAATTTTTTTTTATACAGTTTCAGGGGAGAACTTAGCTAGTTATAATACCAAATATATTTGGTTATTTCTACGGTGACCAAGTCAACCGATAGTGTCTGAAAGTATTCTGTTTTATTAGTTTAGTTTTATCGGCTTCATAAACCATTTATAATACCCTATACCACCATGTGGTTTGGGTATAATGACTTTGTGCTGCTTAGACCCATATTTTATTATACCGATCGAATCAGAATCACTAACTGATTCGATTTAACGATGTCCGTCCGTCCGTCGTTGTGTCCATGTAATACTTGTAATCAAACTGCAGGTCGCAACTATGAATGTATTTGATGAAATTTGGCATATAAGCTTCTAGCTGCGATAGGATGAATGCTATTGAAATTGGTGAGAATCGGTCCATGTTCAGACCTAGCCCCCATACAAATGACCCCTATGAAATCGACATAAATTGCCATAAGATCCAAATTGTCATATAGATCTTACTCAAATTGGGTTTTTGTATGCGTTTATTACATCCATTAATGGGTAGTCCAAAAAATATCCCTATGAGACAACTATTAGTCATAAGCCCCATATAGAGCTGCTTCCCGATCTTCACTTAAATCTATCAAAAAACAAAAATATTGCACTGATTCTTCTCAAATTTTGTTTTTATATATTTTTACAAAATACAAGAGACTTTATCAAACATAGTCAGGATCGGTCCATTTTTGGGCCCAGTCCCCATATAGATATAACATCCGATATGAACTTTTTCATATCTGCACCCAAAAAAATCAATAAAAATCCCACTCAAATTTGGTTTATGCTTATTTTCTATGTCCAGTTAGTTGGGCCTATCAGATAGGGTCTCTAAACGCATGATATAGGGTATCATACAGTCGGTCTAGACCGACTATAATTTTCTTACTTGTTTTTTATCGTGTTTATTGATCAAATGTACAATATCAGCAATATCCACTAACTGATATCTGCAAGGATGACATTGTTGGCATAATTTGAAAATGCAAGATTACAATAACCGTATTCGACTGTTGAAATATTGTTTTATATATTGTCCTCACATCATACTTTACACATATATGTCGAGATTTATTTCTATTACACTTAGCAAAATACAATTTCAAACAATATATATATAAAATCAAATAATTATGTTACATGAATTTTAAAAAATAATAAAAATAACCTTACTCGACTCTTGAAATATTGTGTTATATAATGTACACAGAAACTACTTACATACATATACATATGTATTGAGATTTATTTCCATTACACTTACAAAAATACAATTTGTAGCAATGTATATAAATCAAATAAAATATGTTACTTAGATAATACTTGTTACTTAGTAAAGAACGATAGAATAGCATAAAATGTAGTTAGTAATAAGAACAGTAATGTTATAACAATAGACAATCATATACTTGTATATATTTATTAGATAGAAAGATATTCATCCTAATTTAATTTCAGTTTATAGTACAGATGAAACTAAACATACAAATGTATATTTGTGCAGTTGAATATTAGGGTGTGCCATACTTAAAACAAGTCAGGTGTTGTTTTAAGATAATAACAAAACTCATATTCAAACGTTATTTGTGGATGACTTTAAAAATATATAAACAAATATAGATATTTGACAGAAAGATGCATATTTAAGTTTTCCGGGTCGAAATTGTCTTTTTATCCGATTATCCAACAAAAATTCAAAATATGGTTGATGTTGCAACCAATGGAGACCAAATTTCAATAAACTCTAGCTTGCTTGGTACTCGATTGTCAAAAATAAAATCTTTTACTTACAATGTACAATCTTCTGTTCTAGGAAAACACTGTGGAACAAATTCAGGTTAGCAAAAGTTAGGTCGATTCTGAGAGAGGGGGTGACAATATAACCTAAATTAGAAGATCCTTATCGCGGCGTTTGTTTATGTTAGTTCACATTTTTTTTTTAATCGACCTTCGAACTTTGCAGTCAAATGCTAATTTTCAGCATATTGTTTATATGTTTTTGGCTATAACTCGTCGACTAATTGATATTTTTTCAATCTGTAAAACCCAAATTATTGCTAGAGACCTGTGCAACAATTAAAATTTTATAAAAAATTGATTTAGAAAATTTTTGTGGTGCTTATGAAGCAAAATGTTGGAAAATATTATTTTTTTTTTTCATGCTTTTTGAATATATTTTCCACAAAACTAAGTCTTTTTGCTTTCTGTTGATCTATAATATGCTTCTAAGTTCTTAAGTAAACTTCATTTGAAAGAAAACAATCATAATACAAAACTTGCGTTTTCCAAATTATATTAATTTACTTCTCATTTTTTATGTACCAATTTGTTCAGTGTTGGTTTTGAAGAAACATTAAAAAGAAATTATAAAAATATGGAAAATATATATTTTTGAAATTTAGTTATGAAAAGTTTTAAGTAAAAAAATTATATAAATTAAATTAATGATTTGGCCCAAGTTGCCGTATAGCAGGCGGCTGTGGATCAACATCCTGCTCTCTCTAATATCTTGGTCATCGTCATCATCATCAGAAAGGTCGATAATTTCGTCCAACGGATATTCTGGAATTTCATCTTTGTCTTCCCCTTCTTCCTCTTTTTCCTCGTCTTCCTCTTCTGCAAAGGTGTTTTTGTACCACCAACAAATTTCAGCGAGTATTGCGTCTGGAGATTTCTTTCCTCTGTACTGAAACGAAAATAGTTTTCAATCGTTAACATGTTTAAATTGTGCACTCTGACAAAGATATTAGAAAAATCAAGGAATTCAAAATATACACACTCTATAGTTACCTTATTTCAAATGGAAGCGCAGTTTGGTGATAACGTTTGCCTTGCTCATCAGATTCAGTTGGCAACTGTTGAGCGAGTTGATCAAGATGCTGATGCAAGAGATGAATTTTGTACGACATATTAACTCCAATTTCATCGAAAGCTGCCAACATGTTTGCAACATATTGCCTGTAGTTGTCTTTGCGTTCTTTACCCAAAAGTGCTTTCAATGCGAGCCATGCATTTAATTCTCGGTCCGTCAGAACTTGGGTCAAAATCTTGATGACTCATTAGTTGCGTATGTCGGGACCATTAACAACCCCTTCCAGAATTTTGGCGTTACTTAGTCTTGGGAAAATCTCTTTTAAGCGGTTGAATACTGCTGGTCTTTTTGAGGTACATATCAAAAAAATTTTTAGCAATGCCAAGTTTAATGTAGAGCAACGGCAACAAAATTTTCATTTCAAGAACAAGACTTTCGTGTAGCCTATTGCCTTTAGGCCATTTCCGTCCAATGCGACTATTCCAGCTATGCTGTTTGTACTGGTTCTTCCTTTACTACCTTCTCCGTATCGTGAATCTCAATCGCACAAAAAACACGGATATTTTGGACGGCCAGATGCTGTTAATTCCAAATTCTTGGACTTCCCTTTTTAATTACTTCCACCTAAATCGCTATTTATTTCATGGTTTTGTGATTTCTAACGCAAATTGTCGACTAAGACCATTTCTTTTCAAATGAAATTTATTGAAAAACTGAGAAGCATATTATAGATCAAACAGAAAGCAAAAAATACTTAGTTTTGTGGAAAATATTTTCCAAAAAACATGAAAAAAAAATCATTTTCTAAATCAATTTTTTAAAAAATTTTAATTGTTGCACAGGTCTCTAGCAATAATTTGGCTTTTACAGATTGAAAAAATATCAACGATATGCTGAAAATCGGCATTTGACTGCAAAGTTCGAAGGTCGATTAAAAAAAAATTCGAACTAACATAAACAAACGCCGCGATACGGGTCTTCTTATTTAGCATCTATTTTCACTCCTCACTCTCAGAATCGACCTAACCTGAATTTTTTCCACAGTGTAATAAGCAATTTTTTTTTAAATAGATGTAAATACAATTATTGCTCTAACAGAATTAGATCCGAGAGTTCCTTTCAAAATACATGCTATAAGATGTCGTATAGTTGGTCATAACTGTAATTTATTTAATATATATTTTTAAAACACAAAACTTAATTACAGTTTGAAAGAATATATGTTGTTATTTTATCTAGAAATTACATCACATAATTGTTGAGACTCAGATTTGTAATTAAAGTTTATTTTAAATTTATTCTTAAGTTTAGGATAATATTTGATGAAATGCATTTGTTTGTAGGCACATTTTAATTAATATCTTTTATTATTATTATTTAGATATTTATTATAATTAAAATTACAATAAATCTTAAGTCTAAAGCACTAGCAACTTAGGCTATCGGCTTATGATTATAAAAAAGAAAATGGTATTTTGATAAGTTTAAATTACTTAAAATTATGTTAAATTTCTCTTTGTAAATGAAGGTATTATAAGAATTCATATGTTTTATTTATATAATCCATTGAGGGACAGTTTAGTAGGTCTATGATATTGGCTGTTTCGGATATTCTTAAACGGATGATGTGAAGGTTCTGGTATTCTGATAGAAGGTGAATTATGGTTAAAGTTGCGCTATTATAGTAAGAGCATAATGGTGGAGGTTCTTTAGGGATCAAATATTGGTGCGCAAGTCTGGTATGTGTCAAGCGAAGCCTTGTAAAACATTTGTTATTGTGTAAGTTGGTTAAGATTGGGAGGATAGTTGGTTGTTTGCCGGAATTAATGGAATGGTAAGTATGGTTGTATCTGCTCCATTTTTGATGAGTGGAGATATTTAGGTTTGATATTGTACACCTTGAAACGAAATTTTTTTCTTTTGCTGCTGAGTCTGCAGCTTCGTTGCCCATAATTCCAATGTGACTTGGTATCCACAGTATTTTTACTTTCCTCTTAAGTTCAATTAGTAACTGTTGGATGAGGATAATTATTTCATTTTTGTTTCGCGGATTAAGAGAAGCATCAAAGACAGAACGGCTATCAGTGCACATCACGTATTTACTTGTACTTGATTTTGCCAATTTAAGTGCTTCTAGGATTGCTTTGGCTTCCGCCTCAAATATGTTGGCATTTGGTGGCAATATTCCCTTAACTTGCGTAAAACCAATGTCATTGGTCACGGCATATCCTACGGAATTTGGTATTTTTGATCCATCTGTGAAGAGGAATTCGCAGTTATCAGTTTTATACGTAGAGATCACTTCCATGTATAGCGATTTAAAAATATTTGGTGATGTGTAATTTTTGAAGTTTGAAGAAGATTGAAGATTTTTTAGGAAGATAGTTTCATCTAAGTACCAGGGTGGATGGTTCTCCAGTGGTGGTTTTTATTTTTGTGTGTTAAATTTCTTTGCTAATTTAACCATGTGGGCTAGAGTAGATGGATATTTAAGCTCATTTTTTCTTTTATTCAGTAACGACGTATGTTTGTGTAGCAGTGACGATTTGGTGTAAAAACTTTGTGAATTAATCGTAGTTATACCCTATACCACTATGTGGTTTGGGTATAATGACTTTGTGCTGCTGTTTGTAACAACCAAAAATATTTGACCTAGACCCATCTTTAATGATACCGATCGAATCAGAATCACTTTCTGAGTTGATTTAACAATGTCCGTCCGTCCGTCCGTCTGTGTGTCCATGTAAAGCTTGTAATCAAACTGCAGGTCACAAATATTAATGTATTTTGATGAAATTTGGTACATAAGCTTTTATCGGCCATGGGATGAACGCTATTGAAATTGGCGAGAATCGGTCCATGTTCAGACCTAGCCCCCATACAATTACCCATATGAAATCGACATAAATTGCCATAAGATCCAAGTTGTCATATAGATCTTACTCAAATTGGGTTTGTATGCGTTCGTTACATCCATTAATGAGTAGTCCAAAAATGATCCCTTTGACCCCATATAGATCTGCTTCCCGATCTTCACTTAAATCTATTAAAAAACAAAAATATTGCACTGATTCTTCTCAAATTTTGTTTATATATATTTTTGCAAAATACAAGAGACTTTACCAAACATGATCAGGATCGGTCCACTTTTGGACCAAGTCCCTATATAGATATAGCATCCGATATGAACTTTTTCATATCTGCGGCCAATAAAATTAATAAAAATCGCACTCAAATTTGGTTTTTGCTTATTTTCTATGTCCAGTTAGTTGGGCCTAAGAGATAGGGTCTCTAAACGCATGGTATAGGGTATCGTATAGTCGGTCTAGACCGACTATAATTTTCTTACTTGTTTTAATTTGTTGTCGTGAATTCGAAGAGGTTCAAATCCTGCTTCAGCTTGTAAGTTTTTAATACGCGTCGTTCGAAATGCTCTTAGATTTACTTTAAAAGCGGCGCACAGTGGCGCCCGTAGAGCAAACGAGGTTGCAAAAATCAAAATTTTTATGTGCGCCGACGAAGTTTTGAATAAACCCATGTTGTAGGAAACTTTTCAACGATTTCAAATATGCTACTCCTAATAATATCACGTTTTTAGTTCAGAAGATATAACCGTTCAAAGTTGACCGACTTTCGGTTTTCAAAAAAACACACAATTTTTAGTCAATTTGTTGCGATTTCAGGTGTAATATCACGAAAAATAGGTAACGAATCGCCTTATTTTTTTTGTTTGTTAGATTTATCGTCATTTTTCAGACATATTGCAATTACTACTGTAATTAATATGCAATTTTAATTTTTGTTTAAATGGTGCGTGGTAAAGAAGAAGAAAGCATATATTTCAAAAATTCATAACTGCACTGTATTCTTAATCGGACCTGTTTCTGGCATTTCAGCCTTCATCAGCGATTTATTGAACATTGTGATAATTGTTATGTTTTTAATTGAATAGAATGTTTCTATATGAAAATTTTTTCTACTTAGGGCGGCCGTGAGGTTTTGAACCATGAACCTTCACATACACTCGTACTTGCACTTTTTGGTCAGCGCTTTAACACACTCACCTAAAGTCAGGCCTATGAGCAGTGTGGTTAGATTCAGTTTTCGTACCATACAGCTTTACTTTGTATTAATTTCAGAAGATACAACTCTGTCCAAACAAAAAATCGTTATTTTTGAATTTTTGAATATTTTTTGCATTTGTACTTCTAATTTCTACTATTCTCAGTTTTTCGTAAGAGTTGTCATATGTGATGTACGTTTTTTGTACATACCTACATATGCACTTTACATATATTTGAGATGACGCTTTGAAGCGAAGAAAATTTTTTGTTTGTTAGATTTATCGTCATTTTTCAGACATATTGCAATTACTACTGTAATTAATATGCAATTTTAATTTTTGTTTAAATGTTGCGTGGTAAAGAAGAAGAAAGCATATATTTTTTATTTGTATTGATTGATGTATTTATTAAATGATAAAAAAAAATTAACTGTTTGCTTTGTGTTTCTCCTGGTAAATCACTATTTAAAAACTATCCGTTTTTTTCACTATTTTTCCATTTTGACGGAAAATAAAAAAAATCAGTATTTTTCTATATTTGCCATATTTTCAAAACATGTAATTTGATCTAATAGTTTGAAAATTGCATTTTAAGTCGGTTGTCTACTTGTGAGCCTCTGCCAAAGTCTACTCCCAATATTCTGTTACAGACACAGGATGCACAAAAAACTACTCATTGAAATTTGCAGGTACGCACCTCACTTAAAAATTACTTTTTAGTACAAATGGTCAAGAACAATATTGACTTATGGTCCATCCAGGGAGGCACAAATCTTATCTAGACATGAGCATAATATCAAAATTGCATAATTCAGCCTAAATCAATATGTATGCAGGGAACAGGTAAATTTTTAGGCATGGTAGCATAAGCCTATAAATTGCAAAATAAGCATAATGCCTGGATTAGTCTACGACTGAAAGTTGGCGCAACAAGTACTAAACCCATGGCGTTAAACAATTTAAAATTATTTGAGCTGTTTAGAAGGTCAATCACACCAAAGTTTTTCACGGAAGCTGCTTTGAAGAACTTATATATGCAAATATTAAGGCACAATGGGTGAAATCTAATCGAACCATTCAGAACTTCAACTCCAAATATGAGGACTGGATTAATGAAGACACCATGCTGGATATATTGGCAGTAGATAAACCCACAACATCAACCAGAGAAGCAAAAGGGAGGCCAAAAAAAGTATTGAGGAGTGTTCAATTTTCACAAGAAAGAGGAAATTTGCCGATGCCACCAATGACTTGACCGCGAAGAATTTATCGGACGCGCTGTCTATTAAATATACAAAGGATAGTGAAAGAGTTAGGTCGTAGATTACAAAATATGTTTCTGATGCAACCCCACTGCGACTAAAAAGGATTAAGGAAAGCATTCCCACGCCCACAAACGCACACAATAAAAAGAATGGTTCCGAAGAAGCCTTGGCCTTGTTTATAGACTTACAACTTTCCAAAGAAAAATATGAGATACTACGGGCATCCTTGATGCGACACGGGGCTGACGTTTTACCAGGATACAAGCATATTACGCAAGCCAAAATAAATTTATGACCACTGCATACGGAGTTTACGGAAGTCTCTGTGAAAGCCAATCTGCAGGATCTCATGGGCCATACAGCAAAATGGTTGTTGGAGAGTCTTCCTGAAAATGAGGTGAAAATTCTTCCTGAGAAACTGACATTGATCAGCAAATGGGGCTGCGATGGATCATCCGGACAAAGCGTTTATAAGCAAAGGATATCTTCCGATGACGCTACAATATCTGACGGAAATATGTTTATGGCATCTGTTGTTCCATTGCGGCTAAAATCTGATGTTTCCCTACACTGGAAAAATCCACGTCCGTCATCAGTGCATTATTGCCGACCAATAATGTTTCAGTTTGCAAGGGAATCGGCAGAATTCATAGGGAGCACGGTGAAGGACATTGAAGAACAAATAAGCAAGATTAAGCCTACAAAGCTGCAAATTGAAGCAGGAAAATATATTGAATGCAATTACGAGTTCCACCTGACTATGGTTAACGGAAAAGTCGTAAACTAACTGACAGGAACAACCTCAACTTTGTCATGCCCGATTTGCAAAAGGAGTCAGAAGAACTTTGGTAATTTAAACGATTCTACAAACGAGGAGAATTACGAATATGGAATGTCACCATTGCACGCAAAGGTAAGGTGTATGGAGTTCTTGCTAAAACTGGAAAACTTCGATGAAAATACATCAATAAAGGATAAGGAAAAGATCAGAAAGAAGCAAATACAGGATGCTTTTTTTAAACAAGTTGGACTAAAGGTAGACTGTCCCAAGCACGGATACGGTAACTCAAACGATGGAAACACTTCTAGGACATTTTTTGAAAACGATGAGGCAGTAACTAGAATCACTGGAATTGACAATCAAAACTAGAAAAAATTGGGAACGATCTTGAATGTTTTAAACTGCAAAGAAAATGTCAGTTCTACAAAATATGGAGAATATGCATCGAAAACTGCATCTCTTTCAGCAGAAATGTATCCACAGAAGAAGTTGACCCCGACCGTCCATAAAATATTGGCGCATAGCAAAGATATAATTGAGTACCAGTCTTTGCCAATTGGAGAGCTTTCTGAAGAAGCACAGGAGTCTCTTAACAAATTTTATAAAAAATATAGATTGCAGAACACATTCAAAGCATCAAGGGTAAGGCAAAATGAGGACATCTTCAACATGTTGGCAGCATCTTCCGATCCACTTATTTCTTCCCTGCGGCATGTGAAGTCACGAATAGAGTTAGAAAATAATTGTAGTTTATAAATGATTAGTGTTTTAGATATACCTTCTCTTACGAATTGTGATGAATATTTTACAGAAAATTGAAAAAATAAATTTAAAAAAGAAGTAATTTTTTTTTTAATTTGTTGGGTAATAATTTAAAACATGAAACCCTAAAGAAAAAAAATAAAAACAATCTAAAAATGTAAAAATATTTTTTTTAGTTACCATAAAATTGATTTTTCTACAAATTTTAACTTTGATAACCTATAAGTAGGCCCCTGCAAAGCGTAGCACCCTTTCCAAACGCTCATTTCATAGGCTGAACAGTTATCTATCATATGCTGTTTAAACTGTTCAATTATGTTATTCGGTTCAAAAGATATGTGCGGCGTTAAAAATATTTTGGACTGGTTGATTTTGCAGCCTTGCTGTATATTATGAGGCCATAGTCGATCTTCCTCATGATGGTTGATTTCACTAATCTAAGTAAACTGTTAGTATGCATACAACTCTTAGGTGATGACAGATATTTTATTATATTTAATCTATTGGTTAAATTTTTTTTTAAGATATTTACAATGGTTTTTCAAAACTATATTTACTGTCAATATTTAAGCCTAAAATTTTACAGTAATCTACATTTTTAATATGAATGTTATTAAAAATTAAGTCAATATTACTACAGTTGCGTTTTTTACAGATCTGCAGGTGACTCGTTTTTTCAAAAGACACATCTGCACCTGAGATTTTGGACCAGTTATCAATATCCCGCAAAGTCTGTGAGAATTCGTGCTTAATTTTATCATTTGATTGATATTTTACTATGACACAAAGGTCGTCAGCATAGATACAGTGATCAGCCTTTTTATTACTGCTTATATACGACTCAAGTCGTCAAAAGCAGTAATAAAAAGGGTAATCGACATTGGTGATCCTTGTGGGATACCATTGTATAATGAGAATATGTTGGAATATGTATTATTAACCCGAACAGTAAATTTTCTGTTTGTTAAAAGGGATTTAATAAAATTAAACATTTTAGGACCTATGGACCAATTAGCGATTTTTTTGAGTACAATGTGTATACCAATTCTGTCAAAAGCTTTAATAAAATCGATTGCCAAAATTGAGGTGTGTTTTTTAGTTGAGCGGTTATTGCATATTATCTGGTCTAGGTACAAAATATCATCTGTTGTACTCAGACCTGATCGAAAACCAATTTTATTTTTTGATAAAAGTTTATGCTTTTTAATCTTAGCTTTCATAATCCCTACCCGGGTAGAGAAAATGACTTTCATTTGCAAATAACTGAGCGAGTTTACATCAAATCTGAAAATGCTGCCGAGTCAGTTATCAAATTTTACGCTTAAAGCAGAAAATGCAAACAAAAATGATTTTACTGCAGAACTTCATACTTTTTTTTTTAAATTTTGGAAAAACAACACATCATGTAAATTAATGGATTTGCGTTTATTGAAATTAAAATTATACAAAGAAGTGAAAAAAAGTATATTGTATCTAATATTTATTTACGCAAATTTTGAGAAGATGAAAATTGGCCCATATGACAATCTTAAATGATGGCAATACCGCAAGAAAATTCTTTTCAGATCCAGAAACAGTATCTGAAATAACAGGAGTGGATTAAAACCTTATTTTCAGGTATAAAATAATCCTAGAAGTACTTGCGTGCAATGAAGAAATTGACTCTAGAAAATTTGGAGATTATGCTAAGGAAACTGCAAAAGTATATACAACCAACTACCCATGGAGAAATATGTCTGCAACAGTCCTCAAAATCCTTTATCGTGGAGAAGATGTCATTAAATATCATTTGGTGCAACTTGGAGATCTATCGCAAGGGGGCTCAGGAAAAAAGGTATAAGGATTACAGATTTTATAGAGAGCACAATACTAGAAAAATTTCAATAAATTCCACAAATGAAGATCTATTTAACGTATTATTGGCAACGATTGGCCAGATCCGTTCATCTCCAGTATTCGAAATCAATGGAAAGTGAAACATCGGGATTTAGATGAAGAAGTCAAAAAACTACTAAATAACAAAAATAACACAGAACAAAATATGGAATATTTGCAATAAATATTTGCGTCATATGAATAATAATTAAAATTGCCTTACATTGTTATTTAAGTACGAAAAAAATAATATTAGTAAAAAATATAAATACACAGAACCTACCATTGTTACAAATGCAATTAAAATCTATTGTAGTTTTTATTTTTAAAATGGTTTTTAAAATTATCAAATTTGACAGCAAAACATAATAAATTTTTCAGTAGTAATAGCAAGATTTTTTGGTAATATTATTAACGTTTTTTTTTTAAGTGTAAATATTCCTTGAGTGTAAACAAATTTGCAAATTTGACAACAAATAGTTTTTAATTTTTCAGTAATAATAGCAAAATCTCCAGTTGGTTTTACTATTTTTTTGAGTGTAAAATTTTTTTTTAGTGTAACATTGAAAAAATTCCTTTATTACAAAAAATGTTTATAATTATTATTAAAATCCAAATATTAAATTTTTTTAATAAATAAAAAAATTATAAACACATATTTCACTCTAAAAGTTAAAAAAAAAATCAAAAGTTCAACTTTGGCCTAGAATTCCTTAAAAAGTCCTCAATCAATTTAACTGCAATTAAAACACAAACTCCGTCTATTCAGTCATACTATTATGTCTGTGATATTAGGTTGTAGTTTTTTTGATTTTTTGATTTTATTATGTTTTGTCTCATTATAAATGTTTTAATTTAACGTAATTTTAATTATCTGACAAACTTTTTAGTGCATTTTAATATATATAAAAAAAATTTATTAAATAAAGTAAAACACCCTGAGGATGTCTGAAAATCAGATGAAACGTCGGTGGAAAATGGAATAAAAAAGCATTTTATTCGCATTAAAAGGAAAAAAATTACCAAAAAGCTCAAATAAACAATCGAACTAAAAATTTAAAAAACTCTGGTCAGAAAATAATTAAATATAAAACTGAGTCAAGCTGAACTAAATATCTATCCACTAAAACAAAAATTTCTTAAATATTTTGATCGGTTCAAAAGAATTTTGGCCAATGAAAAACGATTTTCAGCTACTGTGCGGAAGAGTATTGGGTATATTTTTTCTATTTGTGCGAACAGTACCACAGGGTTTTGTGTTTAGCATCATTATTTTCTTTGCAAATTAAGAGAACTAAACAAGTTTTTTAAATAAAGTTCACAGCCAAGCCCGCTTAGGTTCTGAGTCAAGTTAAGTACATCGGATTCACCCAAACCGACTTCGGTATCAGTTTTTTTACTAGTCAAATTCAAAAAGATAAACTGTTGATGGCTTCAGTCCTGTACCACACTTTGAATCCCCATTTTAGAGGCTTGTTTTTGGAATTTGATAGTGTGCTCGTCAATAAATTGCCTCTTTGAATTGTTCAAAATTTGAAAACAATAATTGAAATGCTCAACAACTGGTCTCATTTTGTATGCTCTATCGCTCATTGTTGGTTTACAATCATTATTAAAGAAGTGCAACTTTTGCGGTATTTGTTCAAATCTTGTCCTAGGCATATCGTTAGCAATAAAAGCGACACTCATATTTCCCTCCGTGGACCAGTAATTTAGTAAAGTTGGCAAAAAGTGGTAAGTCATCAAAACATTCATTCCTAAGAACGCTTTCGTTTCATCTTGTTTAATACTAAATGATTTTACATTTTGTTCCGCATATCTTAAGCTTTCCGGTATGATGATGGCAGATACAAACGTATCCAGTTTGGTGACTTCCGGAAAAATTTCCATTGGAGTAAACACATCATGTCTGCCAGAAAAAATATTTATGCGACCGAATTCATAACAACTTTCATGGTATATATTAGGTATATATGAATTAGTTGTCCATCTAAAAGTAGGTTCCAGCTCCGTAGGAGGAACTCAACATATATCCGAAACTATATTTTCATTATCTTCTTATCATCTCCTCAATCACTATTGTCTGCCATGAGCAATTGTAAGATCTCATTTTCGCGTAAATGGAATACTCTTCATCCTTTTCTAGCCACAGCTCTAACGAAAAACAAGTATGAAAATTATAGTCGGTCTGGACCCTATACCATGCGTTTAGAGACCTCATCTCTTTAACCCAACTAATTGATTATAGAAAATAAGCATAAACCAAATTTGAGTGGCATTGTTATTAATTTTTTTTTTCTTTGAATATGAAAAAGTTCATATCGGATGCTATATTTATATGGGGACTAGGTCGAAAAATGGACTAATCCTGACCATGTTTGGTGAGGTCACATATATTTTGAAAAAATATACACAAACCAAATTTGAGAAAAATCTGTGCAATATTTTTGTTTTTTGATAGATTTAAGAGAAGATCGGAAAGCAGCTTTATATGGGGCTATTACAAAGAATTTCAATATGGGGTCTATTTTTAGACAAATGATAAATGGACATAATAAATACACACAAACCTAATTTGACTAGGTTCTATATGATAATTTGAGTCTTATGGCAATTTAAGTCGATTTCATAGGGGTCATTTGTATGGGGACTAGGTCTGAATTTCATCAGTTTCAGCAGCGTTCATCCTGTCGCCGCTAAAAGCTTATATTCTAAATTTGATTAAAGTGTATTCTTATTTGCGACCTTTAGTTTGATTACAAGTTTTACATGGACACACAGACGGACAGACGGACGGACGGACGGACAACGCTAAATCGACTCAGAAAGTGATTCGGTTATGAAAGAGTTCATATCGGATGCTTTATTTATATAGGGACCGGTCGAACAAATAGACGATCCTGACCATTTTTGATACAGTCACTTATTTTTATACCCTATACCACTATGTGGTTTGGGTATAATGACTTTGTGCTGCTGTTTGTAACTACCAAAAATATTTGACGTAGACCCAACTTTTATTATACCGATCAACTCAGAATCACTTTCTGAGTCGTTTTAGCTACTTCCATCCGCCCGTCCGTCCGTCCGTCCGTCTGTGTGTCGATGTAAACCTTGTAATCAAACTACAGGTTGCAAATATGAATATATTTTGATGAAGTTTTGTATATAAGCTTTTATCGGCCATAGGATTAACGCTATTGAAATTTGTGAAAATCGGTCGATTGTCAGACCTATTCCCCATACAAATGACCCCTATGAAATCGACATAAATTGTCATAAGATCCAAATTATCATATAGATCTTAGTAAAATTGGGTATGTATTTGTTTATTGTATCTAATAATTCGTAGTTCAAAAATAATCCCTTTTGGAAAATTCTTAGTCATAGGCCCCATATAGAGCTGCTTCCCCATCTTCACTTAAATCTATTAAAAAAAAAAATAAAAAAAATATTGTACAGATTTTTGGGTTGTGTATATTTTTTAAAAATCTAAGTGACTTTACCAAATATGGTCAGGGTTGGTCCATTTTTTGACCTAGTTCACACATAAATATAGCACCCGATATGAACTTTTGCATATCTGCAGCCAAACAAAAATAATAACAATGCCACTCAATTTTGGTTTTTGTTTATTTTCTATATCCAGTTAGTTGGACCGAAGGGATAGGGTTTTTAAACCATGGTATCGTATGGTCGGTCTAGACCGACTATATTTTTCTTACTTGTTTTTTTTGCAAATTTGGGAAAAATTTTTGGGAAAATATTCTTGTTTCTTGATAGCTTTAACTGAAGTTCGAGAAACAGCTTCATATTGGGACTACTAATTTTGGACTACTGAATATTAGATGTAATAAACATACACAAATCTAATTTTACTGAGATCTATATGAAAACAATTCAAGGGTCATTTGTGGGCGGACTAGGTTTGGACATAAACCGATTTTCACCAATTTCAATATCAGACGTACTATGCCTGACAGAATCTTACAAATTTCATCAAAATATATTCATATGTGCGACATGTAGCTTGATTATAAGGTTTACATGGATAGATAGACGTACGAACATCGCTAGTTCGACTCAAAAAATTATTCTGAATAGATCGGTATCAGTAATATTAATAGCCAAGGCGATTTCTGGTGACCGATGTAAAAATTTTAATTATAAACCGATTTTGACCAAAAATACCTCATTTTAAAGATCTGTCTTTGATCTGCTTTTGTTGTCCGCAATATTTGCAGATTCGCACTGTCTGAAACATTTTTTTTTTTTTTTGAGAAATGCTCATTTAAAGTTGTTTTGGACGCATACAGAAAACACATACACCCGTATTCATAAGTCAAAATTAGCAGCGAGTTAACATGTATGCTATTCATAATACTCTTGTCATACTCTTGTTAAGTTCATGTTAACGAGTTTCTAAACTGTTGTTAAGTGCTTAAAAACAGCTGTTGCCTGCTGGAAACATTCCACCGTATCTTCAAGTTCTATCAGCGTTAAGGTGTTGGTGCCGCAAGAAGGTACAAGAAGATTGTGGTGAATTTCATGGATTTAGCCAACCTTCAATGAGCCGAATTTGTGAAAAGGTAGCCAGGGCGTTTGCTAAAAAAGCAAGGACATATATTAAAATGCCAACTACAGCCGAAAACCAAATCAAAATTATGGAAGAATTCGAGAAAATTGCAGGATTTAAAAATGTTGTAGGTGCTATTGATTGCACTCATTTCCGTATACAATCTGAAAAATCCGAAGATGCCCAACTATATGTAAATAGGAAAAGCTATTATTCATACAACGTTCAAGTATGTAATTTTTGGGTTCACTTGTACCCGTGTGTGCTTTTAAGTTCACTGATAATAGTTTATTCTACTATTAATAACTACAGGTTGTTTGTGATGCATCGCTTAAAATACAAGACATTGTCGCCTGCTGGAAAGGACGAACCCATGACTCAGGAATATTTAACGAAAGTGTAATAAAACAAAAATTAGAAAATGGCAATTTTATGGGTCGCCTGGTTGGAGACGGTGGATACAAATGCACTAATTATTTGTTTACTCCTGTACGAAATCCAAAAAATTTGAAGGAAGAAATGTACAATAAAGTTCATATCAAGACCAGAAATGTCGTAGAAAGACTTTTTGGTGTTTGGAAGAGCCGTTTTCGCATACTTTTAGAAAAAAGAGAATTTCCAAAAAAAACGCAAAAGGTTTGATGGTGGCTTTAGCTGTTCTCCATAACTTGGCCATAATATTCGCCGAGGAAGATTTTGGTAAGATATATACTGTGGAGTACGGTTAAAACGATTTAGAAAATTTAAACACTTTAACTTAAAAGGCTATAATAGTACAAAATTTTGCAAACATTTAGTTCCTCGTCAAAAAGCTCGTTAAAACCGTTGAAATCGGTTAAAAAAGTATAAAGAAATCACTGAACAGGATTAATTCTTTGATTAATGTTCAATTTGATTTGAACGCTGTCGTTATACCCGAACTCCACAACAGTAATATGTGTATTAGAGTGACATTTTTTTTTAACTTTCGATTTTTCTAAGTGTGCCGGTCGATCAAAGTTTTAGATTTTTCAAAATTAAAAGAAAAAAAATGTCTTCTGACACATATTTATAAATTTGAATGCGCTGTGCACGAAAATAAAAAAATGGCAGTTTTTCTACGATCAAGATATTAAAAAAAAAATCTCTAAATGTTTTTTCCTAGACCAGTTAATAGAGCCTTTGATGAACATTGAAACCCGTGAAAAATTTCCACCAAAAAAATTTGGATATTTTTAAAATTAAAAACCAAAAAATAATTTTTGGTATTCCTTAAAATTAAAAATAAATATTTCTTCAGATTATAATAATGAAAACAGTGGCAGTCTTAATCAACAAAATACTAACAGAAGATTAAAACACGATTCTGGGACTGAAATTTGTCGCGCCCTGTACATTCAGCAACATTTTTAAAGATTGAAAACATGTCGAGGGCTTATATTCAAAACTTGTTATCTGCATAATTTCAAGAGTTTTCAATAGAAATTTGTTCACTGAATTACATAGTTGGCATCTATCAAATTAATTTTAAACTCAAATTTTATTTCTAAAACAGTTGTTTCAAATAATACTGTAGAAGAATGATAAATTATTTTAAGTAAAATATCCACTTTTTTTAAATTCTGTATTTCAAGCTTCAGTTTTTCGATTTTCAATTCATGTTCTTCCTTCATTTGTAAAATTTGTAGTTGTAGCATTTTATTTTGTTCCTTTTTTAAATTATGGTCTTCTCGAATCTGTATAATTTTTAATTCAATTACTTTTTTCTTTTCTTCCCAGGTATTTATTTTCTTTTCAAATTCTATTTTCAAGTATTTCATTTCTAGCTCCTTTTGATTTATGCTGACATCAAGTAGTTTGATTCTTTTAGAGTTTTCATCAACTTTCTCCGTATTTCTTCTTTTGGGTACTTTTGCCTTCAGAGTTTCCTCTTCTGTGACTGTTTTTGCAACATCTTCTGGTTTCTCATCAAATTTATCTGAATGTTTTTCCTTAAGTACTTTTGGTTTCTCGATTTCATTATCACTGCTTATTGTTTCCCCATCTTCAGTTTCTTCAAAATCCAAAATTTCAATAATAGAGTTGTTATCTATTTGAAAATTGGATGGTTCAATTCATAAATCATTGCTATCATATAAATTGTAGTCATGTTCAAAATGCTTAGGAAGACGACCAACCAACTCTTCGTCAAAGCTATTTAACCGAGTAGGTGGTGGACCGCCACCCGTTTGTTTTGTTTGTCTCAGAAATTTATTATTATTTGTTTTAGTAAGCGATTTGGTTTTTCTCCATTGGTTTTGCATTTGGTCCAGGTATCTGTGGTTTTTGGACACCTTATTAAAAAGATTGGTAATGCTCGTCCAAGCAGCCCTTTTTGTTTTGTTTGTATTCGTATCAATTTTTATGTTTTCAATTATTTCTAACTTTTCCATTACTAATCTATTTAACAAATCCTGTAAATAACGTAAAAAATAACATAAATGTAAAGAAATGATGAAATATAAATATCTTATATTACCTTTTCGTCTTGTTCCCAGTTAACTGATCTTTTTACTACTTTTTTTTATCAGATTTTTCCGCTTTTACCAATTTTATCATTTTGTTTTCCATTATTTTAAGCATATTTTTTTTTTTGTGGGAAAAACACAATTGCAAACGTCAAAAATCAGAGTTACTTTTCAAAAAAAAGGTGCCAATTACAGAAATACACTTTGGCATCAAGTTGAAAGATTAAAATGTATTATGAATAAACTCTATGCTAACAAGCTTCTAAGCAAAAAATGCATTCTAGTAAGCAGCTCGTTGTCTGCGATGTATAAGCAACTGCTAACTTTGACTTATGAATACGGCTGATAATGTGTGTGTGTTTATTATAAATATTAAAAGACATGTGTTGAATTGTGAATTGGCTAAAATTGATTAGCATACCTTCGGGCTCTTATAAAATTATTTATTAGCAAATCCCTTCATATATCTTCTGTGTGTTCAACAAAAATTGATGAAGAAATTTAATGATTTTTATTTAATAAGTGATTAGCCTACCTTTTGGATATTATAAAATTATTTAAAAAATTAAAAAATAAAATTTTCTACAGTTTGACTCGTATTTCGTAAGTTGGGCTCCCCTGTAATAATAGAAAGGTCAAATATTTTCGGAGGTTACAAACATCAGCGCAAACTTATTATACACTGCCCTAACATCTCGAAAACTAAGGAGCATAGAGCAAAATGTTTGTTCGATTTTTGTCCAACTTTTAAAGATGCCACATGAATTGAGCACTCATTATTTTAGTTTTGTATTCACAATTCATAACAATATTCAAAAATTCAAAAGAACTAGTAATAATAATATGTAGTAATAATAATAATAATAATATGGGATGCACTTCCATATATGTATACTCAAGTATGTTAAAGATGTACTCAAATGAATATGAATGAAATGAAATTTTGTGGATATGGGAAATAATGCAAATATTCATAAAATTTCCGGTATCCGGCTCTTAAGTTTGTGTATTCACAAACATTTTAACAATTTTGTGGTTTTGACCATTAGAACAAATTTGTTGTGCAGCAATTGATTTATTACTTAAAATTTTCGACTTTTAATGTCCTTGTGCGACATCACAAAACCATAATGCGACAGCCAATGTTGAATTTGTGTGCAGCATAGCTAATGTGTAAGAAGCAGAAAAGCAAACCATGACGACGATAACCACAACGACTACTTATATATGGAATGTATACTGTTGGTGATTATAACAATAATGATGATGATCATTATAAACATAATACTCATACTAATTGCGTTTCCCATTTGAATGTGTTGAATTTATATGTACGTATTGTATTGTTTTGCATACATATTCGTATAATTTAATAAGGCTTACATATGTGTGTTGTAGACGTTTTATAGTTTCCAAGTCTATGCAATTTTTTTCAAATTTTTGAATATATTCTATCATAAATCCTTCAAATAAGCACCACACTAATATCATAACATAATGTATGATTTCATGATGTAGTTATTAACATTACTTACATATTTTCACGTATGCACATTTACAAGTATCACATGAGTGCCTTTTAGTGGCACCCTATATCCTCCCGCAATTGGTATGTACAAATTCATGGCATTCATTATATACAAAATAAAAGGAAGCAGAAGGAAAACACTTATGTAAATACATATCTGAAAGGGTTATTCATACTAAAACAAGACCATTTATGTCATAGGCTTAAATGAAATTAATCATAATTTTCGTTGTAAGCCTGAGATATGAATTTATTACAATTATGAATTACTGAATCCTAGACCTAGGTGACAGTAATTTAATTGATTTAATGGATATTCTACCAAATATTTTTGTTGTACATAATGGTCTAATTGTTATTTGATTGCACATACAATCTTTAACGCTAAAAGCAAGAAAGCAATTACAAATATATCATATTTTAAGTTATAGCACTGACATTTAATATATTTTAATTTAATAAATTTTTCAATTTTCTTGCAGGCTTAACAATGTGCTATCAAAGATTATCTGGCAATACGAATCACAATAATGTTGATCAAAAACCTACACATTTACCATTGGGGCATTATCCACATGGTCATCGATGGAATGAACCTTATTTCGATTTGACGATGCCAAAGAATATAACATCGTTAGTTGGAAAATCAGCATATTTAGGGTGCAGAGTTAAGCATTTAGGAAATAAAACGGTAAGTAAGTTAAGTCTTTAAAGTATTAACTTTAATTTAATGTGCAACGTAGCAAGCAGTTTTAAAAGTACGTTGCAGAATTATTCTTATTTAGCTTGAAAATAGTAACAGAACTGATAAACCTTAACTCAAAATATTTCCATTATTTAAATTCGAAAACAAGTCTGACATTACAAATTATCGTGGTATTGCAAAATTAAGTACTATACCTAAATTCTTTGAACTATCTCATCTATTCAACACATTAATTTCTCCATTCCAACGTGGCTTTCAAAAACGGTGCTCAACTTCAACCAAACTTTTACATCTTACAGCAATAGTCAATCGTGGTTTTCTTCAAAGAAAGCAAGCTGACGCAATTTACACTGATTTCAGCAAGGCGTTTGATAAAATCAACCATAGACTTCTTATAAAGAAATTACATCTAATAGAATTTTCTGATCTTAGCATAAAGTGGATATATTCATATTTAACAAACAAAAAGGAAAATGTACGTTTTAATAATATAACGTCGAAAAATATTAATATTTTATCTGGAGTATCGTAAGGCAGCCATCTTTATTTCCGAAAATCAATTGATGTTTTCCGAAATACAATGGACACTTCCTACAAAACCGTTGACGTTTTCCGAAAAACAATTGGAAAAGGTGTAGTAGATTCTATGCTGCTTACTTGTTTTTAGATAGAATTTATAATTTGATACGTGAACTATGTCTAAAAGTGGTCATAGGTATCTTATTTTTGATGTGTAAACATCTATACGCGCAGGGGGTAAATTTCTATTTCACAATACGATCACAAAAACAGTGTAACACGTAATAGGTGAGAGCTGACACATAACGCTGTGTGACTTATGATTGTATTGGTGAAAAAATTATGATATAACATTGTTTTTTATGCCACCTTTTAAAAAGCGTCATCTATGTATCACTTATATACGTTTATATTGGGATATTTTTAAAGTTTTACAGCAAAGGGTTGTTGAATAAACTGAAACAGTTTTTGCTATAAGTGATACATAGATGACGCTTTCTGTTTGATTTTTAAAAATGACATAAAAAAATCTTAAATTTTACTAGATGTTTACACATCTTCCCTGTGATCGGACTCGCAGGATTTTTTTAACTATTGGTTTATGCTTGTAATAAAAACATAAAAAGCACACAGAAAACACTTTTATTGGGTCAACCAAATTGCAACGATGAAGTTGTTGTCAGAATTTCGATTTTGTTCTGAATGCAATTTATTTATTTATTTATTTGTTTATTTTGTAACTTCTACAACAAAACATTTGTCTTAAAAAATAGAAAAAGTAGAACAAGTAAAATAACAATTACATACAAAATAAAATTTTTAACTATTTTTTAAAAAAACATAATGTTGTTAGCTATTTATAAACAAATAATCTATTATAATAAAACATATTCTATTGAAAAAAAGTTATCTATGAATAAAATTCAAATGATTTTTTTTTTAATTCTAACGCGTTGCTGGTTCTTTAATTGTTGGAGGAGTAATATTCCAAAGACGTATTGCAGATATAAGCAAGTAAGAGCGTAAAATTCGGCTGGGCCGGGTCTTTGATACCCTCCACCTTTTTCGTTTTCAATTTTAATTTTTTTTTTATCATTTTCAATTTTTCACTTCTCAATTTTCATTTTTCATTTTTAGTTTTTCATTTTTAATTTCTCATTTTTCATTTTCCATTTTTCATTTTTAATTTTCGATTTTTCATTTTTCAATTTTCATTTTTATTTTTGATTTTCCATTTTCCATTTTTAATTTTTAATATTTCATTTTTAATATTTCTATTTCCATTTTCACTTTTCAATTTCCAATTTTGATTTTTCAGTTTTCATTTTTCATTTTCCATTTTTAATTTTTCGCTTTCCGTTTTCCATCTTTCATTTTCCATTTTTAATTTTCCATTTTTCAATTTTAATTTTCCATTTTTTTTATTTTTCATTTTATTTTCCATATTCCATTTTCCATTTTTTTTATTTTCCATTTGTCATTTTTAATTTTTCATTTTCCATTTTGCATTTTGCATTTTTCATTTTGCATTTTAATTTTTCATTTTTAATTTTTCATTTTCCATTTTTCAATTTTCGTTTTTAATTTTTCATATTTCATTTTTAATTTTTCATTATTAATTTTTCATGTTCCATTTTCCATTTTCCATTTCTCATTTTCCATTTTTAATTTTTAATTTTCCAATTTCCAATTTCCATTTTTAATTTTTCATTTTCCATTTTCCACTTTTCATTTTTAATTTTTCATTTTCATTTTTCATGTTTCATTTTCCATTTCTCATTTCGCATTTTCCGTTTTCCATTTTCGATTTTCAATTTTTCATTTTCCATTTTTCGTTTTCCATCTTTCATTTTTAAATTTCAATTTTCAGTTTTCATTTTCCAATTTTCATTTTTCATTTTCCATTTTTCAAATTTTCCATTTTTCATTTTCCATTTTACGTTTTTCATTTTCCTTTTTCATTTCTTATTTTAATACATTTTTAATTTTAATATTTAATTTTAATGATAAAAAAAAATATGTGGTAAAACTTGCTTAGGCCAATGTGACACGTGTAGTATTAATATACACACAACTGTAATGCTTCAACAATACGATGAATTACAACATATACAACATATCTTAAGGAAAAAAACAAACACACTGAAAAATTTTATTTTTTCAAGAGTTTTTTCAAAGTTTCATTCATAGCTCGTGAACCCTTCAATCGATTTTGACGATTTTAAATAGCAACTCCTTTGGGTTCTTAGTAAACGATTCTATACAAAAACGAGCGGCCTAGCTTAGATATTGATGGCGTGACCGTGATTTCCACAGACAGATAGACAGGCGGACAGACTGTCATCGGTAAATCAACTTCCCTTGTTATAAGGATCAAAAAAATATATATTTTTGGCGTCTCAAGAATTTATTTCGATGCGTTACAAACGGAATGACACACCTATATATACCCTCTGCCACTGAGGTGTGGAGGGTATAAAAATTGCCATTCGGATATCAATGTACGATGACTAAATTGAACTAAATTTCAATTTCTACTGAGTTGACTAAATCTCAAACGATTAAAAAGATGACAGGGCTCTCGGGTTATTATAATTTTATGAAGAAATATTAAATTTCTTATTTTTAATTTTTTTTTTTTATTTATTAACCAGCACTCAGGGGATGCCCCTACAGATGCAGTGAATTGTGTTGATTTCAGGAAATTAGGTTGTGGGAAGGAGGAAAGAGGGAGTAGCGTTTGTGGATATTTGACTTTTATTTTATTAGATTATAAATGTCAGGAAAAACCTCTACGGGGAGTTTATTCCACATACGGCTAGTTCAACTGATAAAAGAATTCTGTCTGTAATGCGTTGTGCGCTCAACTGGACAATAAACTACAAACGGATGTGATCTACTAGAGAAGCGGGTAGAGCGGAGCGAAACTCGGGCAGAACATTTCCCATGGCAGTATCTATATAACAGTGCTACACAACCCAAATTCCGACGATGTTCCAATGAGTCAATGGAATTGGATACCCTACTGTCATTGATGAGCGCCACCGCCCTCCTTTGTACACGGTCCAGTAGCTCCAAAATAGACTTTGAAGCTCCTGCCCATATATGGGAGTTGTATTCCATTTTCGGTCGGATGTAAGTGGTATAGATTTGAAGGAGATCATAGGGAGTGAAGTAATTTTTGCACCGTTTTAGAAAACCAAGACACTTGAATGCTTCTTTCGACACTTGAAAAACATCCTTGTTCCAACGAACATCACATTGAATTCTCATGCCTAGAACATCAAGAATATCCAACTCCTCAATACCTATACCACCAATATATACAGAAGATATTGTTGAATCCATGGCCCTATGGGTCAACATACAACATTGAGTATTCAGCTCATTGAAATCAACCCTATTCGCTTAACCCCATTTGGAGATTGTAAACAGGTCTTGATAGAGTGTGTCATTCATTGTCCGCCTTTTATCCCCAACCTCCAAGAGGCTTGGCCTACAATTAAAGGAAAATGAATGACAAATGCTGCTGTCATCTGCGAAAGAATATATAGAGTTAAAAGTTAGACCAAGAAGGTCGTTCAGAAAGTTAAGGAAAAGAGAAGGAGAAAGAACGGAACCTTGGGGTACCCCTGAATTAAACTGAAACTCTTTGGATGATACCCTATCAATAACAACACGTATTGTTCGATCTCTGAGAAAACTCGATATAAATCGAGAGAAGTCATTACCGACCCCAAATGCAATAAGCTTTGATATCAGTGCACCGTGCCACACACGATCGAATGCCTTGGAAATATCTAGAGCAACCACTTTACTTTCGCCAAAATTGTGAATGGATCGACTCCAGCGCTCAGAAAGTAGAGCTAACAAGCCTACCGTGGACCGATTTCTACGGAAGCCATACTGATGACATTAATAAGTGAGTTGGCTTCTAGGTAGTTCACAAGATGGAAATTGATCATGCTTTCCATCACCTTTGAGAGTGCAGGGCAGATTGCAATTGGACGGTAATTTTCAGGTTTATTAGCCGCACCCTTTTTAGGGATTGGTTGGATATTAGCAACCCCCCAGCAAGAGGGAAAGACTCCCGCACGGTACGA
This sequence comes from Cordilura impudica, assembly GCA_963682025.1. Lineage (NCBI taxonomy): Eukaryota > Metazoa > Arthropoda > Insecta > Diptera > Scathophagidae > Cordilura > Cordilura impudica. The sequence continues at coordinate 107,898,979 of OY821519.1, forward strand.
AAGGCTGAAAAGGTTGGGCAATGGACTGGCTAGCATCGAAGAGCACTGTTTCAGCACCAGTGCTGGTATACCATCTGGTCCCGGAGACTTATTAATGTTGGGATCCGGAAGAACCTTTTCAACTGCACGTGCTCGGAAGAATATTTTCGGCATAGTACAAGATACTCTTTCGAGTTCGGGCAGTGGTCGATCGCTATACGGCAAAAATGAATTTTTTGCAAAAAGTTCAGCTAAAAGGTTAGCCTTATCAACCGGGTCAGTGAATATTTGACCATTCATTATAAGAGTTGGGATTGCAGAACTGGCATAACTCTTTACTGTTTTAACAAATGACCAAAAGCTCTTGCTGCCACGAGGAGCAGAAAGAACTTTAGCACGAAGACGCTGATCGTGAAGAAACTTTTCGCGGCTTAGTACTTTAGCACATTCGTTTCTCGCCTGTTTGCGTAGCAGTTCAGTGACGGAATTTTTATTTTCACGACAAAGTCTGAATGCTTCCTCTCTGGATCTGACTGCATCTCTGCAAGTCTGTCTAAACCAAGATTTTTGATTAGGTTTAGCCGAAATATACTTTGATGGAATTAATGATCTCATACCAAGCACAATTATTTTTTCCACCATTATCGCTGCAGCGTCAATATTATTGTCCAGGAAACAAATTTTCCAGTTGAAATGCTTGCCAGTATGGCTATGGGCCGATACTCAGTGGGTGACTTTGGTATTGGAAGAATTTTAGCCTGCTTCCACCTTAGTGGATAAGTGCTTGTTGCAATACTTTCAGTAAAATCTCAAAAACTGTAGATATTAAATATATGTATAAATTATTTTAATTGTAATGATGATAGTTTTTTAAATAAAATAAAAAAAAAAAAAAAAAAATTATTTATTTATTTATTTATTGTGCTTTCCTGTACCAACAAGAATATTATTCTTATAATTAAAGTACAGTGTTAATTAATTATACGGTTACAATGTGCTGATATAAATGAAATTAATTACATATATTAATTATTTATAAAATACTAGATGTAACCCAGTGTGCTTCGCTACACCGTCCCCCTCCCGCCCCCTTCCGAATCGTTATGAAAGGGCTCACGCAAAGTCCCAAGGCTCTCACTAATACAGTAATTCAGATATATCACATTTAATATTAAGTTTGTATAGGGGTGCCATGCGCATTTGTCCAATCCCGCCCATTTTTTTGTCTGACTACTCGCGTTAATAATAGATGACCTGAGATAAATTTTAAAAGCTTTCTCTATCATAGTACTTAGAATATAATATTAAAAATTTTCTTTGTATGGGAGGTGCCATGCCCACTAAAATTTCAGGAAGATCAGATAAGTCGTTACGGAGATTACCTCCTACAAACAAACAAACAAATTACCTCTTTATTATGCAAAGTATAGATTATAAATATAGACTCTTTTATTTTGATACTTGCTGATATAAAATGATTTTTGCTTTTTTAATTCGGTACAACAATTATCAGATTTTTCGGCGTTCCTGCCCTGGAGGTACATGTAGCTGCCCATGACTTGAACTTAAAATATCACTTGGCAATTTTTATTTTTAGTGATTTTTGATTTTGCCCATTTTTGATTTTGAAAATTTTTGTTTTTGGGCGATTTTTATTTTTCGCGATTTTTGGGTTTGGCGATTTTTGATGATATATTTTCCACGACAAATCACATTGATAACTAATGTACTTGTCAAAAGACTGTTGCTTTCGTAGTACATCATATTTTTTATATAGGAGGTGCCACGCCCACTTATCCCATCCCGCCCAATTTTGTTCGGACTGCTCACATTAATATCTAATGGACTCGTGCAAAATTTCGAGTCTTTCCCAGTTATATTATATTAGATATCTACTTTGCATGCGCGGTGCTACGCCCACTGCTTCGATCACGCCCATTTTTTTGTTCTACTAATCATACAAAGAACCTATGGGCTCACGCAAAGCCATAAAGCTTTCTCTTTTACAGTACTCCAGATATATGACTTTAAAAAGTTGCTTTGCATGGGGAGTTCCACACCCATTGGTGTGAACCCACAAATTTTTTGTCTGACTACTCATACTAAGATCTGATGGGCTCGTGCAAATTGCAAATATTCCCTTTTTTAGTACACCAGTTATATGTTATCATATATTTACTTTGTACGGGCGGTGCCACGCCCACTGCTCCGATCACGCCCATTTTTTGTCTAACTAATCATATGAATAACTTATGGGCTCGCACAAATTCCCAAGACTCTCACTATAACAGTACTCCAGATATATGGCATTTTATATTTAATTTGTATGGCAGGTGCTACGCCTATTGGTCCGATACTGCCCATTTTTTGTCCGAATGCTCACATTAATAATAGGTGCCAGCAGACAAATTTGAAAAGCTCTCTTTGTCACAGTACTCGAGATATATAACATTGAATTATTACTTGTATGGGAGGTACCACGCCCACTTCTCCGATCCCGCCCATTTCCGGCGTGGCTACTAATATTAACAATAGGTGACCTCACACATATTTGCAAAGCTCTCCCTATCATAATTCTCAATATATGTATATGATATTAAAAATTTACTATGTGTGGGAGGTGCCACGCCCACTAAAAATATTGAAAAAATTATAGCCTATAGCACTTCCCATATCCGCAGTAAGACTCTGTGAAAATTTCAGGAAGATCAGATGGCTAGTTACGGAGATTACCTCCTACAAACAAACAAACAAACAAACAAACAAACAAACAAACACACATTACCTCTTTATAATATTAAGTATAGATATTTGTAATTATTGGTAGTAGTGACGGGAGAATAATTTTTATAACCATCAATTCCCGTAGCGTTTATTTTATGGATAGACAGCTTTTGAGTACATCTAACGGAATTACACTTTCGAAATTGAATAGGCTATGCAGAAGATTGGCAGCATGATAGTTAATATAATAACTATGGTCCGCTTATTAATAAATTTTTTATTTATAACATCTGGATCTGATATGATATTAACATGATTATTTTTACTATTATCAAATAATGGATAGTCGGACGGTAGGTGAATAGAATATAAGGTATCATCTAAACTTTGCCAAGAACTACATAGAGAAGGAATCCATGCAATATTGAAATATAATGGAAACGTAAGCTATTTCCTGTCTGATGTCAAAAAAATAGTATGGCGCCTACAAAACGAATGACCTTTTAAAGGGCGTGATTAGACTTTTCTATGTCACTGCATATAAACATAATATTCTAAATGCTAAAGATTTCCATATAATCTTAGTAAATTATGCTTTATACATAAACTTTAGATTGCTACAATAAAAACAATAACGTCTGTTTGTTATATTTGTTTTTATTATCGTTATTTACATACAAAAGATTTTGATTTATTTTTGTTATTCTTCTAATGTTTGAAAGCTAAAAGAAATAAATCATTTCTAAGGCTTTGATAAAATGCTTTAATTTTTTGTGTCATAAAAAAAAAGAAACAATCTAATTTATGTTGTATTGTTTTTATGATTTGTATGCGAAAATATGTGTTTTAAAAGAATTACAATAATTTAGCATTTTAGATAAAGTTTTTTTAGATATCTAAGTTGTAATGAAGTTTTAAATATTTTGCAGCCCAGCAACAGTACTTAAAGTTTGTCAAGAAATTATTTGTTGGTGATAAAAAAAAAATTAGAATTATTTCAAATGAAAAAGGAATGAAAACAATATACTCACAATTTTCTGGAGTTTTTTATTTGAGTAATATGTTGATAATGTAACTTTGAAAATTCGAAGATTATACAAGGGAAGTCAGTGATTCTTTATAAAAGCAAATAAGAACCACTAACCTGATGTAAACCTTCATCTCAACCTTGTGTGGAAAACCACACAATATGAAAATATTTTGTACATAAAAAAAATAATAATTCAGCGGTGTTCATGAAATTTCTTGCCTTTTCCTGTCGCATCAATTTTGTATAGATTCGAAAATATTTTTTTACAACGAGATATTTAAAAAGTGACGTTACTTACCCTGGTGTGTGATTTTCCATGTAATTTATAATTTATTCCATATGAAATTTATATATGTTTTGTACTAGGAACAATTTTTTGCCGTCAAATGATCATGCTTATTGATATTCTGACAAACTGTATAGCTATTATAAAATTGATAGTTATTCTGAACTGAGCAAAGTCGTATGCAAAGGCACAATCCTGTGACAGCTTTACCGAAATCGACTCAAACATGTTACGTGCGTGTATCGGTGTTCTCATTTTGGCTGGACTTTATAGGTCTATGCGTCTAACTAATCTAATGTTTTAGATATAATTGTAATAATATAGATGAAAGAATGAGACAGTGTTGGATTTATTTGATGGTTAATATGGACGTCCCCTATTTAGAGCGATAATATCGAAGGAGCTGATATTATAAGCAGAACTCAAAGAAGCTTTACGGAAAAATTTGCTCCAATTCGTGGAATATTTGAAAAATGGTCTCAAATGTTAGCTGATAATTGCAATCCATCTGACGACCAATTGCTTGGTTTTCGTAGAAAGTGGATAAATCAGTTGGTGGTTTAGCTGAAAAAAAATCAAGGTCAACGTGTAGCTTCGGATTTGGTTCGAAGAGTGAAGAGTCATAACATAAAAACGGACAACTTTTTCTCATCTTACGAACTTGGTCAAAAGTTGTTAACGCAAGGGCTAACAATGGTCGGTACAATGCGCAAAAATAAAAAAATCATCCCGCAAAAACTTTTAGAATGCAAAAAAGTTCTGTTGTTCCATTCAGCACTTTCATTTACCGAAAACACAACACTCGTACCAGACATCGGCAGAAGAGACAACTGCGCCATACATGCCTCAAATAGTGTAGAATCTGATAGAAAAAGTGGCCAATAATTATTCAATATTATAATAAAATCAAGGGTTCGTTTCAGTGATTTTTATTATAATTTTAAACGTGTGGACCCAAATTGGCAAACAAACGATGCTATTGGGGGAGCTCAATATCCCAGTCCACATCTTTCCTCGACATTCCTCCAAAAAGTTCGAAATGTGCACCTTCGAATATCGGAGGAAAAGCTAGATGTCACATATGTTATTGCGAGAAGTCGAAACCAAAGAACAATGTATATAGAACGATGTGATGTTTCTACCAAAAAGGTTTGTGTAACAAGATAACAAGATATGTGTGGAAAACGATACACGAGGGTAAACAAAGTAAATTTCTTTGAGGGCGAGATGAAGGTCAGAAACTGAAATGCCTTGGGAGACTACTCTTTTGCTGGATGCCACCAAAACAGAACGTGGTGCGCTTGATCCTTTATTACATCCGCACACTCGAATCCCAAAAACAGATACTTTGTTTGTAGTGAAATATCGCCGAACGCTCCATTTAAACATTGTCACGGCACTGTTTTTGTTCTATTATAACCAAACGCTGCACCCGTCTTACTGACAGATTTCTCGTATGCAAATTTTCGGCCAATATCCGATGTATAAGATTTTTTTAAATAATTATCATTTCAGCTAGTTCATGCACCTTTAGCCGATCATCCAATACCATTTTGGAGATTTTCTTAACCATTTCTGGCGTGGCCTCCTCTATCGCTCGACTACTATGGTGTTAGTGTTGGGAGCGCATATGGCCTCGTTTTTTTCTTTTCATTTATTTAATCCAACTCTATAAATTTATCTATACTAATATACCAATGTATACCAATATTATAAAGAGGTAATGTGTGTTTGTTTGTTTGTTTGTAGGAGGTAATCTCCGTAACTACTGATCTTCCTGAAATTTTCACCGAGTATTACTGCGAATATCGGAAGTGCTATAGGCTATAACTTTTTAATATTTTTAGTGGTCGTGGCACCTCCCATACAAAGTAAATTTTTAATATCATATATATTGAGTACTATGATAGGGTGAGCTTTGCAAATTTGTGTGAGGTCACCTACTGTTAATATTATAGTGAGAATATTGGGACTTTGTGTGAACCCATAAGTTATTCATGTGATTAGTTAGACAAAAAATGGGCGTGATCGGAGCAGTGGGCGTGGCACCGTCCGTACAAAGTAAATATATGTTATCATATAACTGGTGTACTAAAAAAGCATTGATACTTTGCACGACACCATCAGATCTTAGTATGAGTAGTCGGACAAAAAATTGGCGGGTTCACACCAATGGGCGTGGCACTCCCCATGCAAAGTAACTATTTAATGTCATATATCTATAGTACTGTAAAAAAGAGAGTTTTCTGGCTTTGTGTGAGCTCATAGATTCTTTGTATGACTAGTCTAACAAAAAAAAGGGCGTGATCGATGCAGATATGAAAAAGTTAATATCGGATGCTATATCTATATAGGGACTAGGTCCAAAAATGGACCGATTCTGATCATGTTTGGTAAAGTCTCTTGTATTTTGCAAAAATATATACAAACAAAATTTGAGAAGAATCAGTGCAATATCTTTGTTTTTTAATAGATTTAAGTGAAGATCGGGAAGCCGCTCTATGTGGGGTCTAAGGGATTATTTTTGGACTACTCATTAATGGATGTAATGAACGCATACAAACCTAATTTGAGTATGTGTTATTTGTATGGGGGCTAGGTCTGAACATGGACCGATTCTCACCAATTTCAACAGCGTTCATTCCGTGGCTGATGAAAGCTTACATACCAAATTTCATCAAAATATATTCATATTTGCGACCTGCAGTTTGATTACAAGGTTTACATGGACACACAGACGGACGGACGGACGGACGGACGGACGGACGGACATTGTTCAATCAACTCAGAAAGTGATTCTGATTCGATCGGTATAATTAAAGATGGGTCTAGGTCAAATATTTTTGGTTGTTACAAACAGCATCACAAAGTCATTATACCCAAACCACATAGTGGTATAGGGTATAAAAATCGCCAAACCCAAAAATCGCGATAAATAAAAATCGGCCAAAAAACAAAAATCTTCCAAATCAAAAATGGGGAAAATCAAAAATCGCTAATAAGAAAAATTGCCAAATGATATTTTAAGTTCAAGGCAAATAGTTAAGTGTTGCCAGATCTAATTTGGAAAATCCATGTTCTTCTCATGAGCAGATACACCTCCAGGGTAGGATCGCCGAAAAATCTGATAATTGTTGTACCGTATGAAAAAACAGAAAACTGTGTATATCAGCAAGTATCGGAAAAAAATCTATACTAATAACTAGCATAATAAAGAGGTAATGTGTGTTTGTTTGTTTGTAGGAGGAAGTCGCCGTAGCTACTCATCTGATCTTCCTGAAATTTTCACAGGGTCTTACTGCGGATATGGAGAGTGCAGCAGGCTGTATTTTTTAAAATATTTTTAGTGGGCGTGACACCTCTCATACAAAGTAATTTTTAATGTCATATATATTAAGTACTATGATGGAGAGAGCTTTGCCAATTTGTCTCAGGTCATATATTATTAACGTGAGTAGTCAGACAAAAAAGGGGCGGGATTGGACAAATGCGCATGGCACCCCCATACAAACTTAATATTAAATGTGATATATCTGAATTAATGTAATAGTGAGGGCCTTGGGACTTTGCGTGTGCCCTTTCATTACGATTCGGGGGGAGGGGTTAGCGAAGCACACCGGGTTACATCTAGTTAATATAATAAAGAGGTAATGTGTGTTTGTTTGTTTGTAAAAGGTAATCTCTGTAACTGCTCATCTTATCTTCCTGAAATTTTCACAGAGTCTTACTGCAGCTATACGAAATGCTATAGGCTATACTTTTTTTTGATATTTTTAGTGGGCGTGGCACTTTTGATACAAAGTGAATTTTTAATATCATAGATATTGGGTACAACGACAGAAATAACTTTGCAAATTTGTGTGATGTCAACAATTATTTAGCCATGGCGAAAATGGTCGGGATCCGATAAGTGAGCGTGGCTCCTCCCATACAAAGCAATTACTCAATATGATATATCTCGGGCACTACGACATACACAGCTTTGCAAATTTGTCCTAAGTCATCTATTATTAACAAGAGTAGTCAGTTCCAATACGGGCGTGATCGGAGCAGTGGGCGCAGTACCGCCCATACAAAGTAAAGAATTAATATCATATATCTGGTGTACTATAAAAGGGAAAGTTTCGATACTCTGCGAGAGTCCATCAGATATTAATGTGATTTGTCTGAGAAATTGGACGATATAGCATTAGTAGGCGTGGCACCTCCTATACAAAAAAATGTATTAATTACCAATATGAGTTGTCGTGGAAAATATGGGCTAAATCGCCAAATTCAAAAACCGCCAAAACCGAAAATAGTCAAATACAATAATCGGCAAAAACAAAAATTTTCAAAACCAAAAATCGGAAAAATCAAAAATCGAACAAATCAAAAATTGCCAAAGTCGAAAATTGCTAAAATAAAAATATTGCCAAATGATATTCAAAATTCAAGGCCATCGTTAAGTGTTACCGGATTTAATTTTCAGAATCCATATTTTTCTCATGTGCAGCTATATGTGTCTTACTTCAGAGCAGGAACGTCGAAAAATTTGAAAATTTTTACATCAAATGATAAAACAAAAAATATCAGAAAGCCTTAAAATAAAATAAAAAAAAATATGTAAAATAAATTAATTAAAATGTTTTAATTGTACAATACAAACTTCGAACGAAAAATTCATTATGAAAACATACAAGTCAATAAGTCTCGAAAAGTAGACATGATGAGATGATACTCTAGTACTATATATAAATAAATAACATGAAATTTAAATTAAAATACACAGTCCCATCTTCGTACTTTCTATATATTATTTATTATATTAATAACATTAAAAAAATACTATAATGTATAAGGCGATTTCTAGTGACCGATTATTTGTTAAACAGATTTCTTCCGATTTTGGCCAAACGTAGCTTATTTGAAAGGTATTTCAGCTGTCCACCAGATTTAGAAATTTGCGCCGCCTGGAACATTTTTTTTTTTTTTTTTTGAGTAATGCTAATTTAAAGTTTTACTGACATACATACATAAGATTACACAATGCTGTGTGTGTATTTATTAAATTTGTTAATGTGTTTGGAAAATAATCTAACCCATAAAAACAAAGTTTTTATTAAAACTCTTTCATTCCTTATACATATGAGTTTTTAATCTCTCCGTGACTGTACGTGACTTTGCGTGACTATTTTAAAATTAATCTTTGGTCGCAACAAGTCTATGGACCAAGTTTCAGATCGATCGGAAGAGGGAAAATGAGGTTTAAATCCCTCCGTAATTGTGCGTGACTGTGCGTGACTATGTACAAGTTAATCTTTTTTCACGGCGTCTATTTACCAAAATTCAGACCGATCGGATAAGGGGAAATGGGGTTTAAAGCACTCTGTAACTGTGCGTGACTATGCGTGATTAGGTGTAACTACCTCAAAATTAATCTCTAGTCACAGTAAGACTATGGGCCAAGTTTCATATCAATTGGATGAGGAGGAATGGGGTTGCCCCATGGCAGACAGACAGATAGACAAGTAGAAAATATAAGTTAAAGAATGAGTTCAAAAAATGAGTTTGTCTTCTTCGTTCACAATAATACTTGCGCTGAATTTGAAAATAATTTTCGACATAAACCAAAAATGCCACCGATATCTTAAAAGTGTTGAGTTTTGAATTGAATTATAAAATTATTTATTAAATGAAAACATATAATTTCTCCAAATTTGAAACCAAATTTTTAATTACATATGTAATAAAATGTGAGGAAAAAATATCAAAAAAACATTACTTTTATATTATTGCTAAAAAAATTTTAATAAAAAAATACCAAACAACGTGGCCTTGTAACTCAGAACATATGTTTTATAAGGTTACCATTTTTCAAAAAAATAATTTTTTTTCAAACTACTTCTGCCATCTTTACGTCTGGTCTGGTTGTTCTGGTTTAGATATAAAAAAGTTTTTAGATATAAAAAAGTTTTTAGATATAAAAACAATTTGCATGCCTGCAGGTACTTCTTAAAATTTAATCATACAAATACAGCTTCAAAGTTTTTTTTTTTTAGTAATTTGTGTTTTAATAAAAAACAAATTTTATAAATTTCTTTGGCTAGCAACACCGAACAAAGAGCTGTTTAGAGACACTGAATTTAAAAAATAAACAATTTTGCTTTACCGTTATTTGTGAAAGGAAAGCAAATATTACAACAAAGGAACCCGTCTTAATCATATACACACAAACGTTTTTTATATTTTCGATGTTACAGACTTCAAAAAAAAGATGCTGCTTTCTGCTGCTAACTAAAGTCATTATAGCAGAATATATTATTATCGTTATTCACAACTGTTCTTTTAACACTTCAGGTTACAGGGTTCAAATGGCATTATCATATTAAAAGCATTTTTGTTTGTTTATCATTTTAAACTTTATAATTTTGTTTTTTTAGTCGTTCTAAATTAAAGTAAATACATTTTATCCTTTTTATTTGGAATACAAAAAACGGATAACCAATTAGCCGAGTCAGTAAACAGACCGGACTGCATACAATTAGGGCCATTCCAAAGAATACTAAGGAACACCGTAGGTGTCCTTAGTCAGAAATACACACAGAAAAAATAATAGTTGGAATTCGGTTAAAGCTAAAAAATATACTAAGATAATAAGAATTTTTATTCCAATTCTTAAATATTTAAAAATACAATACGTTAATCCTAATAACAGCCGTATATATAGAAAACAGATTTATTTTGGCTATGAAGTTTAGCGCAGTCTAATTTTTAGTTTTCTTAACAATAAATATGATATCACTATAAAATTTGGTAAACTGCTACTACATTTATGTTGATACAATCGAAGCACACTGGACAAACTTTAGAAAAATTCGTTTGTAAATTTTTTTCTGAGTGTAGTACTTAACGTTTTAAGCATTGTTACAATATCTGTGTGTATATCAAAATACTGAAAAACTATAAAAATATGTTTGGCCGAACCGAATTTTTAATTTAATTTGATATTTATTAAAAAAAAAAAAAAAGTAGGAGAAAAAAATTTTTAAATATCATGTAAAGATTTAGTTTTATAAATCAGTAGCACAAAGTACATCTTTAAAAATAAAATATGGAATTGAAGGAGTATTCAAGTCCATCTGGTACGATACATTGGCATGACATATTCCTTGATGAGATCGCAATATGTATCATAGGTCTTGCACAACAGAAACATTTTATTTTATTGCCTTTTTGCGGTTAGTCATTTTTTATGGTTTAGAAAGAGAATCTGCATTCAATCGTCCAGTAACATTCGTTGCGTCAATGGTAGAGAGATATGGTCAGAGCTCAGCAGAATTCCTTATAAGCTATTTATTGTCAATGCATTCAGGCTTTGTTGCAATGCAAATTCAAGGGCTTGTATTGTAATTTCGAGTATATTAGGGTTCGCTGTCACGCATCTGTTAGCGGAATAAATAATTATGTAGACGCATGTAACCTGTACGAGGCCGATGAATAGTGGGCTACGCAAAGTTGTGACGTACTCAGGGAAGTCGTAATTTTTAAATACTGTTTTTTCATTGATGAGTATTCATAGACACATATAAAAACAGCATTTAACAAAAATAGATATAAAACAAGTAGGAAAATTATAGTCGGTCTAGACCGACTATGCGATACCCTATACCATGCGTTTAGAGGCCCTATCTCTCAGGCCCAACTAACTGGATATAGAAAATAAGCATCAGTAAAATTTGAGTGGGATTTTTATTAATTTTTTGGCTGCAGATATGAAAAAGTTCATATCGGATGATATATCTGTATGGGGACTAGGTCCAAAAATTGACCGATCGTGACCATGTTTGGTAAAGTCTCTTGTATTTTGCAAAAATATATACAAACAAAATTTGAGAAGAATCAGTGCAATATTTTTGTTTTTTGATAGATTTAGGTGAAGATCGGGAAGCAGTTCTGTATGGGGCCTATGACTAAGAGTTGTCCCATAGGGATCATTTTTGGACTACTGATTAATGGATGTAATAAACACATACAAACCCAATTTTACTAAGATTTATATGATAATATTTATCTTGTGGCAATTTATATTGATTTCATAGGGGTCATTTGTATGGGGGCTAGGTCGGAACATGGACCGCTTCTCACCAATTTAAATAGCGTTCATCCCATGGCTGACGGAAGCTTACATATTTGCTTTTCATATTTGCGATCTGCAGTTTGATTTCAAGGTTTACATGGATACACAGACGGACGGACGGACGTACATCCTTAAATCGACTCAGAAAGTAATTCTGGTTCGATCGGTATAATAAGAAAATGGATCTAGGTCAAATATTTTTGGTAGTTACAAACAGCAGCATAAAGTCATTGTACCCAAACCATATAGTGTTATAGTTAGGGTATAAAAATCATGAGAGTCCGATCACAGGGGAGATGTATAAACATCTAGTAATTAAAGAATTTTTTATGGTACTTTTTTAAAATCAAACAGAAAGCGTCATTTATGTATCTCTTTTAGCACTCAACTGCAGGGGCTCTGCTAATATAAAAATAATTATTGTTATATAATATTTCAACCGGTTAATTTAATTTAATTTTTCGTTTTTATACCCTATACCACTATGTGGTTTGGGTATAATGGCTTTGTGCTGCTGTTTGTAACAACCAAAAATATTTGACCAACACCCATCTTTAATTATACCGATCGAATCAGAATCACTATCTGATTCGATTTAACGATGTCCGTCCGTCCGTCCGTCCGTCCGTCCGTCCGTCCGTCTGTGTGTCCATGTAAAGTTTGTAATCAAACTGCAGGTCGCAGTTATGAATATATTTTGATGAAATTTGGTATTTGATCTTCTGTCGGCCGTGGGATAAACACCGTTGAAATTGGTGCGAATCGGTCCATGTTGAGACCTAGCCCCCATACAAATGACCCCTATGAAATCAACATATATTGCCATAAGATCCAAATTATCATACAAATCTTAGTCAAATTGGGTTTGTATGTATATATTACATCCATTAATCAGCAGTCCAAAAATAATCCCTATTGGACAACTCTTAGTCATAGTCCCCATATAGAGCTGCTTCCCGATCTTCACTTAAATCTATCAAAAAAGAAAAATATTGCACTGATTCTTCTCAAATTTTTTTTGTATATATTTTTGCAAAATACAAGAGACCTTACCAAACATGGTCAGGATCCGTCCATTTTTGGGCCTAGTCCCCATATAGATATAGCATCCGATATGAAATTTTTCATATCTGCAGCCAAAAAAATTAAGAAAAATCCCACTCCAGTTAGTTGGGTCTGAGATATAGGGTCTCTAAGCGCATGGTATAGGGTATCATATAGTCGGTCTAGACCGACTATAATTTTCTTACTTGTTATCTTTAAGTTTTCGTTTTTCATTTTTCATTTTTCATTTTTCATTTTTTATTTTTCGTTTTTTAATTTTTCATTTTCCATTCCTCATTTTTCGTTTTTCATTTTTCATTTTTCAATTTTTCAGTTTTGATTTTTCAGTACTAGTTTTTTATTTGTGCTTTAATTTTTTATTTTTCGTTTTTTATTTTTCAGTTTTCAGTTTTTAGATTTCATTTTTCATTTTTTAGTTTTCATTTTATATTTTTCATTTTTTGTTTTCATTTTTAATTTTTTATTTATCATTTTTAACTTTTCGTTACTCATTTTTCGTTTTTAGTTTCTCGTTTTTTATTTTTTATTTTTAATTTTTCGTTTTTCAGTTTTCACTTTTCGTCTTTCATTTTTCATTTTTCATTTTTAATTTTTCATTTTTCATTTTTCATTTTTCATTTTTCGTTTTTCATTTTTCAGTTTTAAATTTTTCATTTTTAATTTTTCGTATTTAATTTTTGATTTTTCATTTCAAATTTTACATTTTCATTTTTATTTTTAATTTTTCGTTTATCATTTTTTAGTTTTTATTTTTAATTTTTCATTTTTCATTTTTAATTTTTCATTTTTAATTTTTCGTTTTTCATTTTTCATTTCAAATTTTACATTTTCATTTTTATTTTTAATTTTTCATTTTTCATTTTTCATTTTTCATTTTTCATTTTTAATTTTTAATTTTTCATTTTTAATTTTTCATTTTTAATTTTTCATTTTTAATTTTTCGTTTTTCATTTTTCATTTTTAATTTTTCGTTTTTCACTTTTCAATTTTTATTTTTCATTTTTCATTTTTCGTTTTTAATTTTTCACTTTTCAATTTTTATTTTTTATTTTTAATTTTTCATTTTTAATTTTTATTTTTCATTTTAAATTTTACATTTTAATTGTTTATTTTTCATTTTTAATTTTTAATTTTTAATTTTTCATTTTTTATTTTTCATTCTTCATATTTCATTTTCAAACGGGTTATTACATATCATAATTTTTTCACCAATACAATCATAAGTCACACCGAATTTGTCTTACGCTCACATGGTACTCTGTTTTTGTGACTGTATTGTGAAATAAAAATGTACCCCGCTGCGCGTATAGATGTTTACACATCAGAAAAATGTTTCTCCTGTTATTTCACATTTGAAATGAAAAGCGATAAACTAGAAAATAAAATTGTAAATTAGATCTTGCTCATTAGAGTACTCGTTAAAAAGAAAATTCGATTTACGGATTGCTGGGATGCGGTTTCTTTCCTAAAACTAATAAATTGAAGTTTGAGGGCAATCGAATAAAGAAAAGTCGTGCCGGAAATCGACTAAAAAATGTGGCAAATATGACTTTTTTTTTCAGATTTTACGAAAATTACGTTCTATAGTTTAATTTGTTCGCAAAGTTGTTATATGAATCGATTTTAATATTAAATATAACTTCAAAATCGAATAAAAACTCGCCAATAAATAGCAGATAGAAATGTTGTGTTATTAGCACGCTGCTAACCTATTGCTTAGTGAGACCGAAAATTGGTAATTATTTTTTAAAATTTTGAAAACTCTTTTTTCACGTTCAAAAAAATTTTCTTAAACAAAATTTAAAGAAATGGATGTGGCACCATAAGGTTTTGCTAAATAAATGTGAGGGATTAACTGTGTCAATTTTTTGGTAAATCCCTGTTCCAGAATTTTTCTTACAATGATTTTTGTTTTGCGAATTTCGAGAAAAATTAGATTTTTTGAAACATTTAGTAAATGTACTATTTATAAATATTTTGTAAAAAAAAAATTAATCAGTTTTTTACTTTTAAATGTTATGTTTTATGATAATAGCCTAGGGCTTCGGAAAAAAACGATATGGCGCTATTAATCCTTTTGGACTTGAGGTCACATACGACGATAATCTAATAAAAGACAATTTATTCAAAAATTCAAATATTTTGTAAGTGCTGTTGAAAAATATGCCTTTTAACATATTTGATTATCCAAAGTTATGATTTTTGCAACGAAAAAACTCAATTGGCACCACTGAGAGTCGCTACACTTTTGCTAAAGAATTAAATGAGAAATCATCAATAATACTTGCGGTAGAGCCGACAATGTAAGCAAAAAACACTAAAATATGAAAAAAAAAATTGAAAAAACCATAAAAAAAAGGTTTGGGCCTGGGAAGGCCAAACCTTTTTGAGGTTTTACTACAGTGGCACAGTACTTGCACCCTGACGTTGAACATCACGCCCCTCCGGCAATGACTTGTAAAATGTTCTCCAGTGTAATTTTAAACTAGTGAGGTAGCAAAATATTTTTGCCAAAACAGTTAATTGTAAAATTTACGGATTATGTAATAATTAATTAATCTGAAACTTGGTCCACAGAAATACTACAAATACTGACTTAAAGATAGTCACGCAAACTCACACAGTCACGGAGAGATTCAAAACTCATATTCATAAGGAAAGAAAAAGTTTTAATAAAAACTTTGTTTTTATGGGTTAGATTACTACTTTAATAAATTGTTAGTAGCTGAACAATTTTGGACCTTGTTTAAAATGAAATTGATAAAAATTAGATTTTTGAAATAAAAATAAATAAATAAAATATTACTCTAATATCTATTAACCACATGAGTTTTTGCAAAATCTGTGACCATAATCCAATATTGTTTTGCTGCATATAGAAAGTTTGTGTACAAAGCCAAATATGTATCCTTCAAAACAATACAAACTTCACAAATAAAGGATATTAACAAAGTATCTTTTAGAAAAGGGTTTTGTAAACACAAATAAAATTTATTTCGTTTTTTTTACTAATCTTTATTGCAACTTTAGCTTTTTGTGAATTAATTTAATTTTTAAACTTTTTTCTGTTTGTATTTTATTTAAAAGTTTAAGATATTTTTATATCTCCTGACCTTTTGTTGATTTAAATTCTTCAAATATTGTAAAAACATCCTTCAACTTTTTCTTCTTCGTATATTTTAAATCCTTCTAATTCCTGCTGGAGAATTTTTTACGGTTGATAAGCTAAATGCGTTAACAAAAACATAAAACTTTCGATGGCGTTTTAAGTGCTAGTGTGCCAAACACATCAGAAGGATGTGTTCGGTAAATCTCTAAAAGGTTCTGTCCAATTTGTTAAGGAAGGAATCGTTTTTTTTTTCCTAATTTTTAGAAGAAAAAATCAAGAGTATACGATATAAAATCAACCTTGAATAAATAATTGTGATTTCATTTTCTTTGCCCCAATAGATCTTGGGATTCGTACGTGTGTATGTATATGTTTGTAAGTGTGTTTCATTGCCAATTTCTTCAAATTTTAAATCCATTAAAAATTGATGAGTCGGTTTGTGTGAAAAGTTATGCAAAGCAAAAAGGTCAGAAAATATTTGCCAAAACATATGATAATATAAACATTTGCACATTGAAAATTCTTAAATAATTTACAAAGGACGATTTAAATAAATATGTGCTTCAACATTAAGGGAATCGGAAAGAGCAGAAGCTATATTTTGCATATTTAAATTAATTTAGCTACATTGTCCAAGTTAGGTTTTGTGATTTGGTGTGACCCAATTTTTTTTTATTAAAACATTACTAATGTTATGTTTAAAATTTCAGTTTAATGAATATGATAATCGCTAGAGGAATGGGGTGTCCTTTTCAAATAACTAAAATATCCATCTTAAAATTATATATTTCATAAAGACCAACTTTTAATTTACAAAGATAAACTTAAAATTAAATTGTTTTTAAGACCCCAATCTATACTTATGAAGTAAAAAATGTAGCAAAACACCGACGTGTTTTTTATATTTTGCATATTTTTCCTATTTCAGTCAATGAAATCATATACAGGTGTGACATCTTATGTAAGGTACGAACTTGTTTAAATTCTCGTGTCATTTAATAAAACCGTAAAACTTTAGGGAGGTTTTGTATGGAGGTAAATATGAATATTAAATCAAAACTTACATATATAACTTTAGCATTTATCTATTTATTTATCATATTTTTTATACCCTCCACCCCATGTTCAGAGGGTATATATAAGTCTATCATTAAAATACATATATTTGTGAACCACCCCAGTGTTCAGAGAGTATACATAAGCTTATCATTAAAATATATATATTTGTGAACCTTATAACAAAAGGAGTAGATATAACGATATCCGTCTGTCCGTCTGTGAATTGAATTGAAAATGGCTGTTTTTTTCGAGTATAAGTTGACCACCTCCACAATTTTCTCTGGAATAGTTTGAAATTTTAGTATAATGTCCTGAAATATATAACATCAAAACATATAATTTTTTTAAAATTCGTTAGGGAAAATTTTCAGCAAAACTACATCAAACTTAAACTAAGAGCAAATTTCACAAATTTGTATAGAAAGTGGCCGATCTTTATCAAGTAGTAGTTCGCCAACAGCTCAATTATTTTCGGAATGCTTTGAAATTTTAAGTGCTTAATGTCCTAGCATTTCAAATTTTAGAATGTACTAGCTGACCCGGCAAACTTCGCTTTGTCCAAAAGAGATTTTTTGATTGAAATAATTTCGAACTTTTTTTTTTATAGAAAATTAACGACTGTTAACGGTCTTCGTTCCGTCCAGCATTTGGCGAAAATAGAATAACATCAAGTATTAATTAAAAAGAGAATAGAATGATGATTGTAATCAATTTGATGCTGCACGACATACAATATTTTTGTTTTCTGCTCCGGAGCGTAAATGAATAGTGAGGATGGTTTCCCAACTCAGGAACACGCAATATAAAGCTGGCCGCGTGAAAAGCATGACATTTTCAGATATATGCCGCACACTTCCAGGGAGTGTCCTTGTGACTTGTTTATTGTCATCGCAAATGCAAGTTTCACTGGGAACTGAACACTTTTGAACTGGAACGTCAAATCGGTTGAAGTCAACGGAATTCGCGGAATTAAGCATCTCCCTTGAGGATTAATTCAGGGAAGACGTAATTTCAAAATATTGTTAATTTTTTTTTAATGGATAGTCATTAATGCATAAAAAACCACAATTTAAAAAAAAAAGTGGAAAAAAATTTGTTTTAACCCGTTAGGAGCTTTTTTGTGTTTTGGAAAAAATTATCTTTTCTTACAATTTTCGCTGTAACTTTGGAATAAAAACCGATAAATTAGTAAATGAAATTGCAAGTTAGAACTAAGTTAATGTGCTTTTAGAAAAAATAAAATTTTTTTTTAAAAATAAAAAAGGAATAAATATTTAATATGTATTTATATTATAAAAATTGAATTTTAAAATCCGATTTTATTTTCCAAATTCCACAATTCCACAAATTTAACTCAAAAAATTCACATTATAAAATAATATTATGTTTTTATACCCTATACCACTATGCGGTTTGGGTATAATGACTTTGTGCTGCTGTTTGTAACAACCAAAAATATTTGACCCAGATCCATCTTTAATTATACCGATCAAATCTGAAACACTTTTTGAGTTGATTTAACAATGTCCGTCCATCCGTCCGTCCGTCCATCCGTCCGTCCGTCCGTCGGTCTGTGTGTCCATGTAAAGTTTGTAATCAAAGTGCAGGTCGCAAATATGAATATATTTTGATGAAATTTGGTATATAAGCTTTTATCAGCCATGGGATGAACGCTATTGAAATTGGTGAGAATCGGTCCATGTTCAGACCTAGCCCCATACAAATTACCCATATGAAATCGACATAAATTGCCATAAGATCCAAATTGTCATATAGATCTTACTCAAATTGGGTTTGTATGCGTTCATTACATCCATTAATCAGTAGTCCAAAAATGATCCCTTTGGCCCCATACAGAGCTGCTTCCCGATATTCACTTAAATCTATTAAAAAACAAAAATATTGCACTGATTCTTCTCAAATTTTTTTTGTATATGTTTTTGCAAAATACAAGTGACGTTACCAACCATGGTCAGGATCGGTCCATTTTTGGACCTAGTCCCCATATAGATATAGCATCCGATATGAACTTTTTCATATCTGCAGCCAAAAAAATCCCACTCAAATTTGCTTTTTGCTTATTTTCTATGTCCAGTTAGTTGGGCCTAAGAGATATGGTTTCCAAACGCATGGTATAGGGTATCGTATAGTCGGTCTAGACCGACTACAATTTTCTTACTTGTTATTGATGAATAATTATAAGCACAAAACAAACAACCGTTTCAGAAAAATTAAAAAAAATTTTAAAAAAATTAAATCAATTAATCTATTATAAAGAGGTAATCTGTGTTTGTTTGTTTGTTTGTTTGTTTGTAGGAGGTAATCTCCGTAACTACCCATCTAATCTTCCCGAAATTTTCACAGAGTCTTATTGCGGGTATGGGAAGTGCTATAGGCTATAATTTTTTAAATATTTTTGGTGGGCGTGGCACCTCCCACACAAAGTAAATTTTAATTATCATATACATATATTGAGTACTATGATAGGGAGAGCTTTGCAAATTTGTGTGAGGTCACCTATTGCTAATATTAATAGCTACGCCGAAAATGGGCGAGATCGGATAAGTGGGCGTGGTACCTCCCATACAAGTAATACTTCAATATTATATATCTTGAGTAATGTGATAAAGAGAGCTTTTAAAATTTTTCTGAAGTCACCTATTATTAACGTGAGTAGTCGGATGCAAAATGGGCGGTATTGGAACAATACGCGTGGCACCTGCCATACAAATTAAATATAAAATATAAATATAAAATATCTGAAATACTGTAATAGTGAGAGTCTTGGGACTTTGTGTGACCCCGTCAGTATTTCATTTGATTAGTTAGACAAAAAATATGCGTGATCGGAGCAGTGGGCGTGGCACCGCCCATACAAAGTAAATATATGATATCATATAACTGGTGTTCTAAAAAAGGAAGCTTTGACACTTTGCACGATCCTATCAGATCTTAGTATGAGTAGTCGAACAAAAAATTGTCGGATTCACACTAATGGGCGTGGCACTCCCCATGCAATGTAACTATTTAATGTCATATATCTGGAGTACTGTAAAAGCGAGAGTTTTGTGGCTTTGCGTGAGCCCATAAGTTCCTTGTGTGATTATTCAAACAAAAAAATAGGCGTGATCGGAGCAGTGGGAGTAGCACCGTGGCACCTCCGATGTAAAAAATATGAAGCACTACGAAAGCGTCTGTCTTTTGACAAGTTCATTAGCTATTAATGTGATTTGTCATGGAAAATATATCGCCATAATCAAAAATCGCTAAACTCAAAAGTCGCGAAAAATTATAATCGCCCAAAAAACAACAATCTTCAAAATCAAAAATGGGCAAAATGAAAAATCGCTATAAGGAAAAATTGACAAATGATATTCTAAGTTCCAGGCTAATAGTTAATAATAGTTCTTCTCATGGGCACCTACATGTACCTTGCTCCAGGGTAGGAACACCGAAAAATCTGATAATTGTTGCACCGGATGAAAAAACTAAAACCATTATAAAATCTATACCAATAACCTATACTAACATAATAAAGAGGTAATATTTGTTTGTTTGTTTGTAGGAGGTAATCTCCGTAACTACTAATCTGATCTTCCTGAAATTTTCACATAGTCTTACTGCGGATATGGGAGTGCTACAGGCTTTAATTTTTTTTTTAATATTTTTAGTGGGCGTGGCACCTCCCATACAAAGTAAATTTTTAATATCATATATATTAAGTACTATGATAGAGAAAGCTTTGCAAATTCGTCTCAGTTCATATATTATTAGTAATGAGCGGGATTAGACAAATGCGCGTGGTACCCCCACACAAACTTAATATGAAATGTGATGAATCTGAATTACTGTATCAATGAGAGCCTTGGGACTTTGCGTGAGCCCTTTCAGAACGAATCGGATGGTGGGGGGAGGGGGAGGGTGTAGCGAAGCACACCGGGTTACATTTAGTATTGAATATATTGCTACATTATAATTGAAAATTTTGTATGCATTTATTGTTATTGTTTATTTTTTATTTTATATTGTTCTTATTTAAGAGAAACTTAAATATATATATATATATATACACTTAAAATCAAGGATCCTCCGTATTATCATCACCTTCATAAATATAATCAGCATATTCATAATTATCATCATCAATATCTTCATTAATCTCTTCTTCATCAGAAATCTTGGGCAAAATTAATAAATCTAGTGCCATCTGTGGTATATTATATATTTTTTTGGCATAATTTTTGCTTTTAGTGGTAATTAAAGGATCCGTACTAAGAAGTAACCTATTGAATATATCTTCATTTGACTTCTCCCGACTGCATTTACGAGAATAGTGTTCTCTTTAATTTCTAAAATCTTTATTTCTAGCTTCTTGAGCTTCCCCAGATAGTTGACCTATTGGCAACAAGGCGTATCTTACTATTTCTGGCCCGTGAATAAGGAATTAATTAAAGTTGGAGGCACATAATACCACGGATGGAGCTTAACAAAATGTCTGGCTGTATTCTGAGTATATTTTCTAAATTTTTCTACATGAATCTCGTGCCCGCAAGATACAGCAATAAGTATCACATGCATTCTTTCTATCAATTCTGCATCAACTTTTGTGATTTGAGCAAAAACATCTGCATTTTGAAAAAACCGTCTGGTAGTGTTGCCATCATTAGAGTTTCCTAAACCTGGCTTTGGTTGGTCCACGATCAGTCCAGTTTTCTCTCTAAAGTCTTTTTCAATCCGTAATTTTGTTACTGGAACCATTTTTTTATCATCATCAGACCTAGCCTGCCATTTTTTGATTGGAATTTTATATGATAAGTGAAGAAGACATTCAAAAAATCGTATCCATCCATGAAGTGTAGACTTTATTTGCAATCTGTATTAACACATTTAGTTTCCTGCAATTTTTTTATATTGTTCTAAAACTTTTTACCCGAGAACATTTTGTAATTTCAGAGCTTCGATTTTTCGCTCCACTATAATGTGCGTGATCATTAAAATTATTTATTGTAATGCTAGGTTATACATTTACAACAGCAACAATAACAATCACAGCTACGAAAATAAACACAAAACTAAAACGAAAAAAAAATTTTTTCTGTTGTGATTTCTAGCATTTTTTTTTTTTTTAATTTTACACTGGTGACTTTTAATAAAAACTTGAATATTACATTCGTTTTCAAGTATTGGCAAAATGTTTTTTTGGAATACACAAGTAGAAATCCCATGTTTTACTACAATGTAAATAATTTTACCCGATCTCATCCAGAATTACGTTGAAACTCAATCTCTTTTTAAAAAATACCCTCTTTTTAGGATAATTTTCAAAACATTATTAATAATATTTCTAAAACATTTATCTAAAAAATATTTTTTTTTTTTGATAATACAGTAAAATACCTGAAGTTGATGCATATTAATAATAGATGGCCTCACACAAAGTTACAAAGCTCTCCCTCTCATAGTACTCAATATATATGATGTTAAAATGGAATAACCACGTACAGAACCATCTGTTGAGACTTTTTGTACCCTTCGCTTATCCTCAACCTTCGCGTTGCAGTTACAAACAAACTCGCAGAAAAAAGTATCCCTTTTGGTCCTGCAGTTTTCAAGTTTAATGCGGACGAACAAACCACGATTCATTTTTATATATTATCTAGGCTAGGCGATTTCTTGTGACCGATGTTTTGATCTACCATTTTATCTCGATTTTGACCAAACGTATATTATTTGAAAGGTAATTCTTTTTAGCCATTTTGCGGATTTACAGATTTTTAAATTTTTTCCTTTGTTTTGAGTAAATTGCATTTAAAATTGCTACAAACACATACATAAAACAAGTAAGAAAATTATAGTCGGTCTAGGCCGACTAAACGATACACTATACCATGCGTTTAGAGACCCCATCTCTCAGGTCCAACTAACTGGATATAAAAAAATAAGCATAAACCAAATTTGAGTGCGATTTTTATTATTTTTTTTTGGCTGCAGATATGAAAAAGTTCATAGCGGATGCTACATATATATATGGGGACTAGCCCAAAAATGGACCGATCCAAACAAAATTTGAAAAGAATACGTGCAATATTTTTGTTTTTTGATAGATTTAAGTGAAGATCGGGAAGCAGCTCTATATGGGGCCTATGACTAAGAGTTGTCCCATAGGGATCGTTTTTGGACTACTGATTAACGGATGTAATAAACACATACAAACCCAATTTGAATAAGATTTATATGATAATTTGGATCTTATGGCAATTTATGTTGATTTCATAGTGGTCATTTGTATGGGGGCTAGGTCTGAACATGGACCGATTCTCACCAATTTCAACGACGTTCCTCCCATGGCCGTTATAAGATTAAATACCAAATTTCATCAAAATATATTCATATTTGCGTCCTGCAGTTTGATTAAAAGCTTTATGTGGACACACAGACGGACGGATGGACGGACATCGTTAAATCGAATCAGATAGTGATTCTGATTCAATCAGTATAATAAAAGATGGGTCTAGCTTAGATATTTTTGGTAGTTACAAACAGCAGCACAAAGTCATTATACCCAAACCACAAAGGGTATAAAAATTTATTTCACTGTAACGCAGAATTTTTTTTTTTTTTTTACAAATTAGTGACACCGAACTTAATTAAAATGCATTATGTCTGGCACCTGTTGACGTTTAATGCAAAGCTATTAAATAAAATGATGTTTTCGGTCGCGAACGTACAATTAAAACATAGATAAGAAACAAAGTAAAAATTAACCGTTAATCGAACTTTTTTTGTTCTCCTTACACTTTTCTCTTCTTAATTGATTGTAATAGAGAGATTGTGAAGAAAAAATGCAAACATAACATTGTTTTTGCATGTAAAATAAGTAAATATAAAAATGTCTTAAGAAATAGCCTAAAAAGAAAATATAAAATTTTCCCAATTTCCTCAAGTAAAACAGCTAAGATATGCTATGAAACCATTTATTATAAAAAAATAGACTTTTTTTTTATAAGTATAAACAATAAAACACGATGATTATCAACATTTTAATTTTCGATCCTGGTTGACCATTCGGAGGAAATGCTTACCATTAAGTGGCACAAAAAATTGTTCAAATACCTTTAGGTTCTCATTTCTGTGTGTTCAACAAGTATTTATATTGCAATATATTTAATGAATTTAATAGGTTTAAAAAACTTTGAAAGAAATAAATTGAATGAAAAAATAAGATTGCCTGGAATTTGCACTCGAATTAAAAAGCGGGGCTGTTTCCTCTTTCATTTTATTTTAAAACAAGTAAGAAAATTATAGTCGGTCCGGACCGGCTATACGATACCCTATACCATGCGTTTAGAAACCCTATCTCTTAGGCCCAACTAACTGGACATAGAAAATAAGCAAAAACCAAATTTGAAAAAATTTTGGAAAAGTTCATATCGGATGCTATATCTATATGGGGACTAGGTCCAAAAATGGACCGATCCTGACCATGGTTGGTAACGTATTTTGCAAAAACATATACAAACAAAATTTGAGAAGAATCAGTGCAATATTTTTGTTTTTTAATAGATTAAAGTGAATATCGGGAAGCAGCTCTATATGGGGGCAAAAAGGAGCATTTTTGGACTACTCATTAGTGGATGTAATGAACGCATACAAACCCAATTTGAGTAAGATCTATATGACAATTTGGATCTTATGGCAATTTATGTCGATTTCATAAGGGTAATTTGTATGGGGGCTAGGTCTGAACATGGACCGATTCCCACCAATTTCAATAGCGTTCTTCCCATGGCCGAAAAGCTTATATACCAAATTTCATCAAAATATATTCATATTTGCGACCTGCAGTTTGATTACAAGGTTTACATGGACACACATACGGACGGACGGACGGACGGACATTGTTAAATCAACTCAAAAAGTGATTCTGATTCGATCGGTATAATTAAAGATGGGTCTGGGTCAAATATTTTTGGTTGTTACAAACAGCAGCACAAAGTCATTATACCCAACCACATAGTGGTATAGGGTATAAAAAGTGGCATAATAACATATATAACAAGTAAGAAAATTACAGTCGGTCTAGACCGACTATATGATACCCTATACCATGCGTTTAGAGACGCTATCTCTCAGGCCCAACTAACTGGATATAAAAAAATAAGCATAAACCAAATTTGAGTGAGATTTTTATACCCTATACCACTATGTGGTTTGGGTATAATGACTTTGTGCTGCTGTTTGTAACAACCAAAAATATTTGACCTACACCCATCTTTAATTATACCGATCGAATCAGAATCACTATCTCATTCGATTTAACGATGTCCGTCCGTCCGTCCGTCCGTCTGTGTGTCCATGTAAAGCTTGTAATCAAACTGCAGGTCGCAAATATGAATATATTTTGATGAAATTTGGCATTTGGTCTTTAATCGGCCATGGGATGAACGCTATTGAAATTGGCGAGAATCGGTCTATGTTCAGACCTAGCCCCCATACAAATGACCCCTATGAAATCGACTTAAATCGCCATAAGATCCAAATTATCATATAAATCTTAGTCAAATTGGGTTTGTATGTGTTTATTACATCCATTAATCAATATTCCAAAAATGATCCCTATTAAACAACTCTTAGTCATATGCCCCATATAGAGCTGCTTCCCGATCTTCACTTAAATCTATCAAAAAACAAGAATATTGCACTGATTCTTCTCAAATTTTGTTTCTATATATTTTTCCAAAATACAAGAGACCTTACCAAACATGATCAGGATCGGTCCATTTTTAGGCCAAGTCCCCATATAGATATAGCATCCGATATGAACTTTTTCATATCTGCAGCCGAAAAAATTAATAAATATCCCACTAAAATTTGGTTTATGCTTATTTTCTATACCCAGTTAGTTGGGGCTGAGAGATAGGGTCTCTAAACGCATGGTATAGGGTATCGTATAGTCGGTCTAGACCGACTATAATTTTCTTACTTGTTATTATTTTTTTTTTGGCTGCAGATATGAAAAAGTTCATATCGGATGCTACATCTATATGGGGTCTAGGCCCAAAAATGGACCGATCCTGATCATGTTTGGTAAGGTCTCTTATATTTTGGAAAAATATATACAAACAAAATTTGAGAAGAATCAGTGCAATATTTTTGTTTTTTGATAGATTTAAGTGAAGATCGGGAAGCAGCTCTATGACTAAGAGTTGTCCCACAGGGATCATTTTTGGACTACTAATTAATGGATGTAATAAACACATAAAAACCCAATTTGACTAAGATTTATATGATAATTTGGATCTTATGGCAATTTAAGTCGATTTCATAGGGGTCATTTGTATGGGGGCTAGGTCTGAACATGGACCGATTTTCACCAGTTTCTATAGCGTTGATCCAATGGCCGATGAAAGCTTATACGCCAAATTTCATCAAAATATATTTATATTTGCGACCTGCAGTTTGATGACAAGCTTTACATGGACACACAGACGGACGGACATCGTTAAATCGAATCAGATAGCGATTCTGATTCGATTGGTATAATAAAAGATGGGTCTAGGTCATATATTTTTGGTAGTTACAAACAGCAGCACAAAGTCATTATACCCAAACCACATAGTGGTATAGGGTATAAAAAGCCAGTTTTACTAACCATATTTTCTTCCTTTATTAGCATTTACAATAGTATTTGGTTCATGTAATCATGTCAGTTCCAAACACTAATATTAGTTAAAAGTTTGGCTTTCTGTTACTATGTACAACCAATAAAATTTGCTTTATACAAATTTTGTTTATACTATTTTAAACCAATATTTGTTACAATATTTTTTAAAACATTTCCGGTTTAAAATATGTTGTTATAATAGAATTAGTAGTTGCGGTCACCAATATTTAATTAGATTGCCGCTATTAAATTAGTTTAGTAATTTATATAAAGATTTGATAAGTAAAGAGAATTAATTGTGTTATTTTAGACATCTTTATTTCGGAAGAGTTGTGTTTATGCGATAGTTGTGAAAGAAAATCTCTAGTACGTTTTATTATTAAAGAAGTACAATAAAAATTATTATTACCTCAATAAACTGTACTAGTGGCAATCGAATTCCAACTAAACTTTTTTCTAGGTGCACATCTTTTTACCTCCAACCTCTCTGAAGTTTGGGGTGTTCTTCAATGACTACAAAATATATTACTTAGCCATTGTATAATCTACTTTTACGCACAGCATGTACGAGTAGTGTGCATGAAAAATGGAATTCTTATAAAACTTTCAAATATAATTTAATTTTTTTTTTCCTTTATTCTAATTTATTTATTTCAAAAAACTGACACAAAAATTTTAATATTCTGTTGGATTTATCATTTGATTATATTTTATTGCTATTTACAAAAGAATATGATTCATATAAATTCCATTCGCTTATAAATTTTAAAATAAATTTTGGTTTAGTTTGTTATAGCAGAAAAATTATTCCAAATATAAATTTAGTTTGTAGCATGTTAACCAGCAATTGGTTACAATGTCTAAAAACACATTTTATGATTAAAATATGTTGATATAATTGAATTAGTTGTTTCAATTACCAATATTTAGTATTAAAGCGTAATGTACTGGATTCAAATTATTTTCCTTATTTTAATTAGTTTAATTATTGGTATAATTACTTATAATTGTTATAATACTATTGGAGGTGCCTTTATTTTATTAAATAATTACCAAAATAATAATCAAAATATTAAATAATTACAACAAAAATTTTCATTACATAATTAATGTTTTCTAGTAATAATTGAATACTAACCAATAATTTTTCTATATGTAGAGAATAAATAGGCGATATTTCATGTTTTAACTAATATATTCCTGTCTTCATTCGGCTTCTTATAATTATTGTTTGTCGTATGATAATTGTCGTATTATAATTAGTTATAGTATTGTAGCCTTCTTATATTCCTTGTAAACACTAAACACCCTATATAATTAATAAATAAAACAGAACTTGCGTAATTAAAATACACAATACTAGTCTGCCCTATCGTGCTGCGCTATGACTCTCCGGGACTTATTGACATGTATAATAATCAATCATAATCAATTTTTCCCTCGAAGTGTGTATTGTGCTATGTAGAAATTTTATTTACTTTATTTCATATATTTGAGTACTTTCTGATATATAATATTTTTTGTTTTTACATTCGATAAATTTTTAGGCATTCCTACTCTGGATTATGCTACATATAGATGCCTAAGATTTTCCAAATGGAATCCAGCAATACTTAACGATGGCCTTGAATTTATAATATCATTTTTCAATTTTCTTATTTTAGCGATTTTAGATATTGGAAATTTTGAACTTTTTCAATTATTGATTTTGAAGGTTTTTTGTTTTTGAAGATTTTTGTTTTTCAAGATTTTTGGTTTTGGCTCTTTTTTAATTTGGCGATTCGACCCATATTTTCCTTGACTACTCACATTGGTAATTATAATTAATGTAATTGTCAAACGTTTCAGGTCTGTCGCGTTCATAGTACTTCATATATTTTTGTATAGGAGGTTCCACGCTCACTAATCCCTACCTGCCCATTTTTTATCTGACTACTCACATTAATATTTCCCTTTAGTAATACTCCAGTTATATAATATTATATATTTACTTTGTATGGACGGTGCCATGCCCACTACTCCGCTCAGGCGCATTTTTTTGTTCTACCAATCACACGAATAACTTATGGCTTCGCGCAAAGTTCCAAAGCTCTCAGTACAACAGTACTCCAGAGATATGACATTTTATATTTATTTTGTATTGGTGATCCCACGCCCATTGGGTTGATTCCGCCTATTTTTTGTTCGACAACTCACAATAATAATACAAGACTTTAGTCCAAAAATTTTTTGTTTGTTAATGCCAGCAAATTTATTTGAACCTTATTAGTCATTCTAATTTGTTGCCCGCCTCATAACCACATGGTGGTCTATGAAGTTTCTGCAGCACTTGAAAGAAAACGATTTCATATATTGTCGCTAATTTTCCTAAAACAATAAAATTTCCTATAGAATAAAATAAATTTTACCATTATTTTTGGTTTTTTACTTAAAAAAAACAAGTAAGAGTGTTAAATTCGGCTATGTCGAATCTTTGATACCCTCCACCTAGGTTTTCTTGCACTATTTGTAACAAATGTAAATAAAATATCTGAATATGTAAACAATTTGATCAACTTATTACTACAACAAATACTCTGAATTTTCAGCATTTACGTTTAACAATTTTAAAGTCAATAAAAAATAGTAAACAAAATATATTTTTTAATTTTGGATCTTTTTCGGAATACTTGTCCATGTCTTATATTTAAAAATTACTAGCGTTAATCAGTTTTATTTTTCAGATCTGATTACATCAGTTTGTCATTCCGTTTGTAACGCATCGAGAAATGAAGTTGCGTCTATGTGTTTCATGCAAAAGATTTCTAACTTTTGTCGAATTGTAGGTATTATTGCCATTTTTTTTTTAAACAACATAATATTATATATTTTTCAATTTTAAAATTAAAAATATATATCTTTTTTAAATCCGGTAATAACTCTATAATATGGAGAAAGTAAATATGTGGCTTCTTTAGTAACAATGGCATGTAAAAAACACTTTTGTGCAGTTTACTTGTTTTGTGCATCTTTTTAATACATAAGTACGCCATCCGTGTAGATTTTTACGATTTTATTAAGTTTGTAAATAAAAAGAACATTAAATTATTGTAAATTTAAACATAATTAATTTTAACAAATGTCCGATTCGTTTTTCGATGATGCTGAAAACACATCGAAGAAATACAGAAATCAAACGTTTTACTCAAGTTAGTTGAGAGATGAGAAGCTAATGGGATGGAACAGGTCAAAGATGACGACTTTAAATACAGATGCACGGCTTGTGAAAAAATATTAAATTGCGATAAATCAGATCTAAGTATACATGCTAATAACCAATGTCTTAAAAAAATATCTTTTAAAACCAACAACCAAAATTCTGTTTACGTTATAAGATCCCATTTGCAAGCCATTTTAATTAATTGTGTAAATTTTAAATGCACATCCAGCCATATAAAAGATGAATTATACAGAATAGTAAAAATATTTTTTTTATAATATCTGTTGGTTTTTTATGTTGTTTGTATGTAATTCTAATGATATTCTTATCTTATTTTTTATGATATTTTTCTTCGTTTTTATGTTATTTTTGCATTATTGAAATTGAAAATTGACATATTAAAAATAAAATTTTTTTTTGAAAAATTTAAAAAAGTAGTTTAGGAAAAAATGTAGGGAGAAAAAGTGGGTGTAGGGAAAAAAAGGGATTTTTTTCATTAGCGTAGAGATTTCTCAGAAACCTCCTGGCATCACTGGTATCTATTACAAAACAACACAAAACAATGCGACATATATCTCCTCTGTTCAAAAGCTTTCATAAGACTAAATGAAATTGTTACTTACTTTTACTCGTTGGTGAGTATTTTCGTTTTCGTTCGGCTGTACACATATAAAAAGCCGATTAGAGTTCGGCTTAATAGTACCATTATGTATATATGTGTGTGTAAACAAAAATTTACGATATCCCAGTCATCACTTCGAAGATTGTTTTAACATAAATCATCTTACTGTGTCTTCTTCGAGCACTTTTGATAATTAAAAACTGATTAATTATATGCGGTATTAGAAAAAGACTAAAAAATGATTTTTGCTTACGCTTAAAAAATGATTTATAGAAAACAGACATTAAATACGACTCAAAAATAAGTCGAAACTGATCAGAAAATCGGATAAAAAACATTATCAAGAAGAGTCGGGGATAAGGTAATATTTCCTCCAAACAAAAGAATATATTGTGATCAGCAAAAGAGCGCATTTATGACTGTTTTAATAGCACAGAGGAGTCAAAAAAGACTCCACATGATCATTTATTGCATAAAATGTTTACTGGGATTTTATTCACTATCTGTAGAAACAGTTTTTTAAGTAAAACAAATCTGCACACAATTTCAATTTTATTTCGTTCACAATGATACGATCGCTTCGTTTACTAGCTAGCAGTAAAATAAGAAAATAGTATTATAATACAGCGTAATGATGAATTGTACTTCTCAATTAGTTTATTTCTAATGTACCATAAGAAGTTCGGTTTATGCCAAGAAAAGCATGAATACATGTTTCCCAGGGTGATGCTTGATCATTGCACTTTGATTGAGTTGAGCTCCGCGACAATTCATAATGTGAATAGGTCGTGCCTAGAATTTTTGGTAGTTGGGAATGGCGTTTGTGTTAAGAAAAGCATGAATACATGATTCGCAGGGCAAGGCTTGATCATTGCACATTGATTGAGCTGAGCTCCGCGGTTATTCTTAATGTGGATAACTCATGCCAAAAATTTTTCGTAATGGCGTTTTTTTGGGAATGACATTTGCCTCCGTCCCGACATTAAATAATAAATTTTAAAAATTTATTATAATTATAATATAATATAATTATAATTATTTTTAACATCTGAAAAAAACAGTACTTTTTAAACACCAATTTTTGTACCTACTACTTTTGAATGCAAGTATGCAAAGTTTATATATGTACTAAAAATACAACCCTTAAAACCATACTATTTCTGCAACTCTAAAAATTTCTGAATTTTGTATAAATAAAATGATATACCGATTTATTTTAATACGCGCTTATCATGGATATACATTTACAGAATATATGAATATTATTTATAGTATTTTGATGTTGACAACAGTAGTATGTATCAATTAGTAACATTTTGTGATTTATAAAAATCGCAGAATATTGATATTGATTTTAAATAGTTTCTTTTATTAATTAATTAACTTAAATATTACACCAAAAAATATTGATATTGGTGAATTTTTATATTATTACCACAACGACCACAAAAACAACATGCACAGTATGACAAAATACAAAATTTAGAAAAACAATATAGGAAAACGTCATATTTTTTTTAACTTTTCAGCTGTTTCTCGGCACCTATGAAACCTACTGTCATGATTTAAAAAACAGAAACCTTCTCATGATGTTAGTGAATCATTCTCACTAAAAAGAAGCGCCCTAGCTGTTCTATTGAGGGCGTTATCGTGACAAGAACACATATTCAAATCATATTTTTTCAGGACTTTTTTTTACTTCTCCGTTCAATTCTCGGGACCAGATTAACCGATTTGAACGATTTTAAACAGCAAACTTATCAGGATGTTAGTGAATCATATTCTATACCAACGAGCACCCTAGCTATCCGATTTAAGCCGTCAACATGATTTCCACAGACGGGCAGCCGGACAGCCGGACAGCCAGACAGACGGGCACCGCTATATCAACCCCGCTTGGTATTAAGGATCACAAACATATATATTTTATGGGGTCCAGGTTTTTTTTCTAATTATTACAAATGGAATGACAAACTTATATATACCCTCTGCACACAGGAGTGGAGGGTATAAAAATATTCCTCAGCAATCTTACTTCTAAGAGAATGCAATATAATTTGCACAATCTTATTTAGTTGTAGCAAAAAACATAAATACAACAATAAAAAGGTCAGAGTGATACCATCCACCCTTGATCCTTTATTTAAAATTTTTGTATTTATTTTGATTTTCTTGTGGTTTGTATACATGTATAATTTGTGCATAAGAATTTGCATAGAAAAATATATTTGCATTTACAGTCGAACTTCCATAACTCGAACTTCTCTAACTCGAATTTTCTCTAACTCGAACCAATTACGTTGGCAGTAGCGTTGGGAGAATAAATAACATGCAGTTCTTCTTCCGTAACTCGAACTTTCACAACTCGAAGTTCTCCATAACTCGAACGAAATACATACATACTAATTCTATAACTAGAATTTTTTTGCTTGGTTTACTGGTTTATTGATTTTGCTTTTTTGTTTTGGTTTGTTTATTTTGCTTTCTTTTGCTTGTTTAGCTGGTTTGTATATTTTTCTTGCTTTTTTTTCGGGGAAATCCCTTTTTGCACATCATGTGCTTCTTTTTGTATGCGTAAGTATCAGTACATATTTTGCATAAATGTCATTCGCCTTAGATGATAAATGTTGAAATCCCATTTTATTTTATTATCATGGCAACTAAACGTGTTTTAAAATGTTTGTCAATTGAAGAAAAATACAAACTAATAAAAGATGTCGAAGGTGGAATAAAGAAAAAGGATGCAGCTGATAAATATGGTATCCCGGCTAGTACGGTCTCAACAATTTTTAAAAATAGAGAATCAATTATCAACTCTTTTGGATCTGGATTTCGTCTACATAGTAAACGAGTTAAGACCCCAATATTCAAAAATATCGACAAAGCAGTCCTCGATTGGTTTACAGCAGCTAGAAGTCAAAACATGCCTATATCTGGAGGAATAATAAAGGAAAAGGCAATAGAGTTCGCAAAGCGTTTTGGTGATGATAATTTTAGGGCGAGCACAGGTTGGCTTGATAAATGGAAGCAAAGGTATTGAGCAAAACGTTTAATTGATGAAACGTTTAACTAATTTTTTTAATTTTAGACATGAAGTGGGTTATAAAAAAGCGTGCGGTGAAAGTAATGACGTTAATGAAGTGGACTGCGAAAAGTGGAAAAAAGACGTTTTGGCGAATTTAATACAAAAGTACTGCGAACGGGATGTTTTTAATGCGGATGAAACAGGATTGTTTTTTAAATGTTTGCCAGATAAAACCCTAACTTTTAAAAACCAGCAATGCCACGGGGGCAAAAATAGCAAGCAGCGTGTTACGTTAATGCTGGCAGCAAATATGGATGGTTCTGAAAAACTTATTTCTATTGATTGGAAAAAGTGCAAAACCTCACTGATTTCGTGGTGCTAAGTGGTTACCCGTAGATTATAAAGCAAACTCCAAGGCCTGGATGACTGGACAACTTTTTGAAGAATGGATTCTAAAATTAGATAAGCACTTTCAAAGTAGTGGCCGAAAAATTTTATTGTTTATTGATAATTGTCCAGCACATCCAAAAGACGTACAAAGCAAATTGAATGCCATTGAATTGGCATTTTTTCCACCGAATATGACGTCTAAATTACAACCTCTTGATCAGGGAGTAATTCAAAAATTGAAAGTTTTCCATCGTAGCAGAATAGTAAAAGAAGCACTAAAGCGCATAGAGGCAAACGAAAAACAGGATATTACACTATTGGATTGTATAAATCATGTAACAAAAGCTTGGGATATTCATGTCAGTAAACAAACCATAGCGAATTGCTTCAAAAAAGTTGGATTTGGTCAGTATTCTGAATGGGAAGAAGGAGATGACATGCCTCTAATTTTTTTGAGTAATATTGATGAAAATGAAAACGTAATTGAAGCTGACTACGAAGCATGGTTAAAAGCAAACAAAATAACTTGTAATGCTACTCTTCAGGATTATATTGAAGTAGATAATGAGCTTTGCACAACTGATTTTCCGACAGATGATGATATTGTTGAGCGTTACTATCCTGTATCAGAGGATCCAGTATTGAGCGGATCGGAGAGTGATGGCGAGGGTTCGGTGGAAGAAACTATTTATCAGCCTTCCAGAAATGATATAGAAAATTCTTTCCGAACATTGAATTTATATTTAAATACGAATGACACTACAACTGATGAGCACTATAAGGCTTTAAACAAGTTAGAGTCATTTTTTACTGAAAATAACAAAAAAAAAAAAATAAATTTTCAGTCACTAATTTCAAAATATTTTACTTCATTGTAACTTGGTATGTAGTTTTCAGTTAGTACATGTTTTAAATAAAAAATTCAAACTATAAACACATGGTTGCAATTGATTATTTTTTTCAAACATTTTTCTGTAACTCGAAGTCTCCGTAAGTCGTAGTTTTTTTTGGGATAATGATGATTCGAGTTATGGAAGTTCGACTGTATTTTGTGTGCCAACCTTATAAGCAAATCGGTAGTCAACTATGAAAAAACACAATTTAGTTAAGTTTTATGACCTAACTGTAATCCAACTACAACATAATTCGGAACTTCCCCTAAATAAAAGCTTGTGTATTGTGTGCGGTGATATTTGCTGACATTAGTTTACTGACATTTGCACTTATTTTTGACATTTTCTTATCTATTTGTTTTGGATTTGTTTTACATATTTATACCCTTTACCACTATGTGGTTTGGGTATAATGACTTTGTGCTGCTGTTTGTAACAACCAAAAATATTTGACCTACACCCATCTTTAATTATACCGATCGAATCAGAATCACTATCTTATTCGATTTAACGATGTCCGTCCGTCCGTCCGTCCGTCTGTGTGTCCATGTAAAGCTTGTAATCAAACTTCAGGTCGCAAATATGAATATATGTTGATGAAATTTGGTATTTGATCTTCTATCTGCCATGCAATGAACGCTGTTGAAATTGGTGAGAATCGGTCCATGTTCAGACCTAGCCACCATGAAATCAGATATATTGCCATAAGACCCAAATTATCATACAAATCTTAGTCAAATTGGGTTTGTATGTACATATTACATCCATTAATCAGTAGTCCAAAAATGATCCCTATTGGACAACTCTTAGTCATAGGCCCCATATAGAGCTGCTTCCCGATCTTCACTTAAATCTATCAAAAAGCAAAAATATTGCACGGATTCCTTTCAAATTTGGTTTGTATATGTTTTTTCAAAGTATAAGTGACTTACCGATCGACTCAGAATCACTTTTAGAGTCAAAATAGCAATTTCCGTCCGTCCGTCCGTCCGTCTGTGTGTCCATGTAAAGCTTGTAATCAAACTACAGGTCGGAAATATGTATATATTTTGATGAAATTTGGTATATAAGCTTCCACCCATGGGCCATGGGATAAACGCTATTGAAACTGGTGAGAATCGGTCCATGTTCAGACCTAGCCCCCATACAAATGAACCCTATGAAATCGACATCAATTGCCATAAGTTCCAAATTATCATATAGATCTCAGTTAAATTGGGTTTGTATATGTTTATTACATCCATTAATCAGTAGCCCAAAAATACTCCCTACAGGAAAATTCTTAGTCATAGGCCCCATATAGAGCTGCTTCCCGATCTTCACTTAAATCTATGAAAAAACAAAAATATTGCACAGATTTTTCTCAAATTTGGTTTGTATATATTTTTTCAAAGTATAAGTGACTTTACCAAATATGGTCAGGATCGGTCCATTTTCGACCTAGTCCCCATTTAAATATAGTGTTCGATATGAACTTTATCATATCTGCAGCGAAAAAAATTAATAAAAATGCCACTCAAATTTGCTTTATGCATATTTGCTATATCCAATTAGTTGGACTGAAGAGATAGGGTATCTTAACCATGGTATAGAGTATCGTATAGTCGGGCTAGACCGACTATAATTTTCTTACTTGTTTTCATTTTCTATTGTTCAATGCCAAAATCAGTGCTCGAGCTAGCAGTTAAGGGAGGGTAGTGTAAAATATTGTGATCTTTTTAAATTTTTATTATATAAAATAAAAGATGTTTTGAAAAAGTTCATATCGGATGCTATATTTATATGGGGACTAGGCTGAAAAATGGATCGATCTTGACCATATTGGTAAGGTCAAGCACATGAACAAACCAAATGCGAGAAAAACCTGTTAAATATTTTTATATTTTTTGATGGATTTAAATGAATATCGGGAATCAGCTTCATTTCTGGACTACTGACAAATGGATGTAATTAACATACACGAACCCATTTTGACCGAGATCTGTTTTATAGTATGGATATTATGGCAACTTTCGTCGATCTCATAGGGGTCATTGTATAAAAAGATCAAATTAATATAAATGATCTAACAAATCTTTATTAATAGAATAGGCGATTTTTTGTGACCGATATAAAAAATTTAGTTACAAACCAATTTTGACCAAACATGCCACCTTTAAAAGGTGCTTATTTTTAGATGTCCACCATATTTACGGATTTACACCATCTAGAACATTTTTTTTTTTTTTTTTAGTAAAATGCATTTAAAGTTGCTACTAAAACATATATAAAACGCATATTTAAGATCCAAAATAAAAAATTTTACAAAGCTGTATGTGTTACTAATTACTTATATAAAATTATTTATATAATATTATTTATTAACAAAGCCAATTCTACTTGTGATTTATGTTTGATTTATGTACCAAATAATTTTTTCAATTCAACACAATTATTACTGTAACGAAGAAATCAAACAAATTTTTTTTGCTAACACATTAACAAATTAAATAAACACATACATAGCATTGTATATTTTTATACCCTCCACCCCAGTTTGCACAGGGTATATATAAGTTTGTCATTCCGTTTGTAATAATCAGAAAAAAAATTATGGACCCCATAATATATATATATATGTGATCCTTATAACAAGCGGAGTTTATATAGCGATGTCCGTCTGTCCGTCTGTGGAAATCACGATGACAACTTCAATCGGCCAGCTAGGGTGCTCGTTTGCATTAAAAATGATTCACTGAATTTCTGAGAAGCTTTCTGTTTAAACTCATCCAAATCGGTTGAATAGGCCCCAAGATCTGAATGAAGAACTAAAAGAAATCTTGAAAAAATATCATTTTTAGTGAAAATGATTCACGAAGATTATGGGAAGTTTTCTGTTTTAAAAATCATTAAAATCGGTATAACAAGTCCAGGGAAATCTCTGAAAAATAAAAAAAAAATTAAAAATATGATGTTTCTATATCATTTTGGTTGTTATTCTAAATGTTGTATTGTTGTCATAGCTGAACTTTTTGTTTTTGTGGTCGTTATGGTAATAATATTATAAAAACTAACCCTTTGTAAATTTTTTTTATCAACTCTGGTAGAAAAATTTTAAAGTTTCCATTGTTTATGCGTCACTAAAAAAAAAGTTGCTGGATCATTTTTGTCATCGCCACGAGCCTGCCTGCAAATTTTCAGATCGATTGGCTCACGGGAAATTAGTTAAAAATCAATCCTACTACGAGTTAATATAAAGGGTGTAAAAATTCACCAACACCTAAAGTAAATAATGTTAAACTACCTAGTTGTTAATAAAAAAACAATGTAAATCTACCAAACAAAATTTCATGTATGACTTTATTTAAAGAAAACACAAAAATAAATTTTGATGTTGTATTTTTTGTGTGTAATATTTACATATATGTACATACATACATATATTAAATAACAAACTAATATACATATATTCATACATGATAATAACCGCATGTTAGAAATAAGTCGGTATATTATTTTATTTATATAAAATTCTCCAATATGTATTTTGTTTTAGGGAAAATACATTTCTTTCGTAATAACAAACAGAGTGTCACTTCATTTTGCTAAGAGTTGCTATGCCACAGTAGATGGCGCCGCAATTTTTGTTCTAATTACCTTTGCAATCGTTATTTCTATTTTAACATGAATGTCAACATTTTTAATTAGATATCAAACTTCATTTCGCTCAGTGCTGCTATGCCACAATAGATGGCACCGCAATTTTTATTCCAATTAGCTTCGCAATCGTAATTTCTATTTTAACATGAATATCAACATTTTCAATTAGATATCAAACTTCATTTCGCTCAGCAATTTTTGTTCTTATTAGCTTTGCAATCGTTATTTCTGTTTTAACATAAATGTCAACATTTTTAATTAGATATCAAACTTCATTTCGCTCAGTGCTAGTATGCCACAATAGATGGCGCCACAATTTTTATTCTAATTAGCTTCGCAATCGTAATTTCTATTTTAATATGAATGTCAACATTTTCAATTAGATATCAAACTTCATTTCGCTCAGCAATTTTTGTTCTAATTAGCTTTGCAATTGTTGTTTTTTATTTCAACATTAATGTCAACGTTTTTCCATTATACTTTTACAAATATGTCCCTAAATTTGGAATATTAACTTTTTGTTTTGTTTACCAAATAGAGTTACCGAGTTCATCAATGAGTTTTTTTGCTTTCAAAATAGTTCTACATAGGTATATAAAATTATTATTCTGCTTAACCTACAAAATATCTGATTGCGACTACATTTATTTTTTAAAAATTGTTTATAATTACTAAAGCATTACTATTGACATAAATACAAAATTACACCTTTTAAATTTTCCATCCAAATTTAAGAAAATATCAATTCTAAAAATTGCAATTCAGATTTCCAATTATAAATTAGAAAATGTCAATTGAATTTCAGAAAATCATATTAAAACGTCGTTAATAACTTGAAATTTAGAAGACATCAATTCAATTTTTAAAATATAAATTTTATTCTTTAAACACAAATTGAAATTAAGAAAACACATATGAGGGGCTTAGAGCACAAGGGGTGTAAGTGACTTATTTTTCATACTGAGAAAAATGAGGTTAAAGTTAAATTGGAATAAAAAATTGTAGAGGCTATTTTAAATATTACTTTATAATTAATAGAGATCCTAAGATGTATTTTAACCTAATATGATAAAAAAATACCATCCTTTACCTATACAAATACCCAAAAAACATCTTTGAAGTAAGGAAAGTCGCAATTACACCCCTTGTGCTCAAATTTTTTGTTAAAATTTGTAAATAAATAAAGTTTTACCTTAAAATAATGTCAGTAAAACCTAATAAGAAAACCAGATAGACTACATTTTTTAACAATTTTTATTAAGTAGTGCTTTTATGGGTCCATGTTAAATTTTTTAGACGTCATAATCAGATTCCATGACATCATCTGGCTCATCTTCACCCTCACTTTGGCTTTCGATTATTCCCGGGATTTCTTTCATTTTATCATGAGGAAGTGTTTTGAACCATTCATGGTATATTGGTGGGATGTAGCAAAGAAGATCCTGGAGGCTTTTGTATTTTTCGAACTTTATTGGTTTGACGCTGTTTTTAGAAGGAAGTTGTGGGAGTAGTTTCATGGTTCGACCAACATATCTACCTTTCATGTTTAGTTTATTGAAGGTTTCTTGCTCATTTATTAGGTTATCTTTGTATGAGAGATTCCAAGGGTCACCCTTCTCAAAATGTAACCATTGCATTGTTCGGATGCCCGGTACCCTATTTTTAAAAAACCTTTGGATGGGCTCTAGACTTATAAAGTCCTTATTTTGCATAGGTGTTACGGTAAATTTTTTACTTGAATTTGACACAAGCTTCTCCCACTCTTGAGGTACATAAATCTGACAGAAATTCTTTTTTTTGTTAATTTCTATAATTCCAAAATTTTGGTCACACTCCATAAATGAGTGTCCAGAGAGTAAAAATTTGTGATTTACTTCTTCAATATGAGTATTTTTAATAATGTACAGCCAAAACTGAACAATGTAGTGACTCTTATTCTGTCCACCACAGTTGTCGCTATAAGCTGTAATGCGAGTCACACTCTGAGGCAAAGAGTTAATAAATTTTAAAAGACAAGAACTAATTTCTTGGCAGCCACGTGAAGCTTGGCTCTCATTCCACATATACATATTGGCGTCTCCCGTTGATAAATTGTGGACACACATGTTGTATGTCCAAAGTTGGCGGGCATAGTATACTTGAGTGCATGTCAGTACAGGAGTTGGCAACATTTTTTGCAAGTCGAAACAAATTGCTACATGGGTGTTAGTACTATCATTTTTAACAAGCTCTTTAACTCTATCTTTATCCAATTTTGCTGCTTCAGCTTTTTTCAAATGCATTTGTTTTTCTTCTTTGGCCGCATTTTTAACAGCGTCTGTTTCACCATGCTCAATTGAAATTTGCAATTTGTCGCAAGTAACACATGTGTCAGTTTGGGGTTTGTGGAAACTTATGTTAAAACATGTGTTAAAAATATGGGTGTAGAAGCTCTTTTTCACTGGTGCTGCTTCCTTTTCTGTGCAAAATTCCAAGTAAAGTGCGTACATCTTTGTTACAGTTAGGCTGCTACATAAATACTTTCTATTGGGGGCATAGTTTCTTGAATAATGACTTGAATACTTGGGAAATGATTTAATGTGGTCTTTTACTAATTGTACTGATACATCAGCAATTTTATTGCCAGGGACTTTCTTGCCTCTTTTGTCTTTTTCGACTATGGCTGTTGTAGATATTTGTTTCTTTTTAACAATATTGTCCACCCTCTTTGTTGACACATCTAATGTTTTCATAAAAAATTCTTTACAGACTCTAAATCCAATCAGTTCATAGGCAGCACTGACAGTTCTATTCTTTGAACTTTGCCTTTTCACTTTAAATGGAGCACAAAGAGTGATTGCTGAGCTTAAAAAAGAAGATTGCAAATTATGATCTTCAAGGCCCCAATAGTCTATAAAAATGTCATTCCGTTTTTCCTCAGGAATGCTATCATTGCACTTGAATCTGCATATATGGTTGTATGACTTTACGCATTTCTTATTGTGAAGTTCCCCATTTCTGTCTAAATATTCCTTACCAGAGTTACGATTCACTTGACGTGTATTTTTTATCCAGGAGTTTTCTTTTCTTGCTTTTTTTCTTGCTGATTGGCTAGAGTATTGCATCGAGTCCAAACTACTTTCATTATCTGCTACAGCTTCTTCAGCTTGTTCTCGTTGACAATCCACTTGAGCTGTCCCAGGAAATTCCCAAGTGGGATCTGCATCACTGTCATCTACAACACAATTTGCAATTGATGAAATCAGTTTCAAAAATTAATAAAAATAAAATATTTTAAACTTACCAGCATTATAAAAATATTCAGAGAATTCGTCAATACTATTTTCAGATGCACTCATTTTTAATGGTTTTAGTTACGAAAAACAACAGACAATCACCATTTGAAGCACAGCCGCGAATAACGTAGTAAAAATGTCATATTTTTTATTTCATTTTTTTTCAAATAAAACACAGTGTACTAAACTCTTTAAAAACAGGTGTTTTGACAACAAGTGTTAAAATAAGTCGTCAGACTTAAGATAAAACTTCTCTGAATTCACCCAATCAGTCTATGTGAAAATTAAATTTAAATATTTCCTTAGAGCACAAGGGGTGTAGGTACTCATACACCCCTTGTGCTCCAAGCAAAACATATATTTTAATTAGTAGTGCTATAATTGGTCACCATATTTTGCTACCGTATGCGAATCTCACATTCAGCTCTTGTGCTCTTGACTTCTCTGAACTTCACCTACTAATTCCATATGTTAACTCAATTTTATAAAAAAAGGCACTTACACCCCTTGTGCTCTAAGCCCCTCATATATATTTACATTTAAAAAATAAACTGAAATTAAAAAGAAAATATTGCGATTGAGGGGACATTAATAGCATTTCAGGATAATAACACTTTAATTTAAATTCAATGTAGTTTGGAAAACCTCAAATGATATATAAGAATTGCGAACATAAAAATTGTTACATAAATAAAGCGTAATTTGATGAGAATATTATTTATATATTATTTTTCACAATTTTTTTGGATGAAAGTTTTAAGTTTTTCAGAAAATAAGGATAACAAATTATTTTATTTAAAATTTTTGGGACATTTGGTTTTTTGCGTTTGGCATCCCTAATTTGAACCAGTGTTCATGATGACTTCATGGTAGGCAAGGTAAAATCCAAAACATTGAAGTTGGACAATAATTCCCAGGTAGTAGTATTTGGAGACAATAAATGAAAATATATATTATTAACATAATTTAATTGAAAATAAAAAGTTGGCATCACTAGTTTAGATTTTGTATTGTATTGTGTAAATAATGAAAACTCCCTTTTAGTATGTTAAAAAAAAATTTTTTGTTTTCCAAATATGGCAATATTTTAACAAAAAAAATAGAGAGAGCTTTTTTTTCTTATTCTTTTGTTACTCGATCCGACCTATACGGCCGCAATGAAGAATTATTTTGCCAGTTAAAAGAAACTATACAGCCATTTCCAATTTGCACGATGTAATGCATATAGCCATCCTACGCAATCATTAACTTCGCAATGGAGGTTAGGGCGAGCTATATAATTTGCAAAAACTTAAACTAAAAAATAATTAACTAATTATGTCATATAACCGCAAACGCACGCATGTAGGTATATAACCTAAATGCATGCCGATCAGCAACCACGATGACCAAAAAGCAAACACCGAAACGTTTTTTCTTTTATCCGAAATAATAAAAGAGACGAAAACCATCTTACCTCGCTGGAGCGCGAATTACTAATATGAGAGAGTTCTATATACCAACTCTTGTAATAAACAAAAATCTAGATCAAACCAAAGAATTTGCTGAAATAATTTGGTATTAAATTGTTTCTTTTCCAAATATTTTGTTTACATTTATTATCAATACTAAAACCGAGGTGGAGGGTATCAAAGATTCGGCACAGCCGAATTTAATACTCTTACTTGTGTTTGTATGTGTTAGTAGCAACTTTGACTTAAAAAAAAAAAATTTAAGCATATAAAATTCTGTAAGTCTGGTGCACAGCAAAACGAAATACAAATCAAACAAGATACGTTTAGTCAAAATCGGGAGAAAACTGTGAGACAAATCTTCGGTCACAATAAATACTCTTACCTATTAATATTATAGATTAAAAATGGGGGGTTGACCAAAAAATGTGATATATTTGTTGGGCCGCGAGTATAAAGGGTCTTGAGACACAAAATTCAACACTAAACTTCTGAATATTAGGAAGAACATTTTAAGCCTAAGCGGTATGATGAACTCGACCTACAACAGCCAGAAGAAATTTTTCAACTGAGAGACAGATAGACGGATCTCACTAGATCGACTTCTCCCTTTATAAGCATCAATGATATATATAGTTAAAGGGATCTTCTGAAATAACTCCCTCTGTACAGTTGTGTTGATAGGATTATAAACAATTTAAAAATAAACAAATTTTTCAACTGCTTCATTAACTTTTTATGTTTTTTGATATTAACAATATAATTTCATTTTCTTTCGGTTACAAGTACCAAAAAAGTGTACAATTTGGAAAGGAAAGTAGTTCTAAATACACTTTTTGCTATCATATTAACAAACAATTTGTTATAATGGCTGTATACTAATTTTTGGTTTTATACATTTCGTTGTAATAGTATTTTTTTTATTGAAATCACCAATACTTAAGATTAGAACGAACATATTATACTGGATTAAATTCAATGACCTTAATTGAATTAGTTTAATAGCTTTTATAAAGTCTGTCATTGCAGTGTGTCCTTCCATTTTATAGGAATTATGATTAAGAAGTAATTTTAAAGAATATCTATTGTATTTTCAAATATATTAGAATTAAAATAATGCCTAAATAGATATTTTTTATCCTATATCACTATGCGGTCAGAATTTTGTGCTGAAGTTTGTAACTACCAAAAATACTAGACTCATCTTCCGTTATATCGATCAGCTCGAAATCGCTTTCTGAGTCAATTT
Organism: Cordilura impudica; assembly: GCA_963682025.1. Classification (NCBI taxonomy): domain Eukaryota; kingdom Metazoa; phylum Arthropoda; class Insecta; order Diptera; family Scathophagidae; genus Cordilura; species Cordilura impudica. Next base: position 107,943,757 of record OY821519.1, read on the forward strand.
AGCGATGTCCGTATGTCCGTCCTTCTGTGTGTCCATGGAAACTTTATAATCCAAATACAGTTCACAAATCTGAATATATTTCGAATAAATTTAGCGCTTAAGCTTCTATGGGCCATATGAAATTTGTGAAAATCCGTAATTGTTCAGACCTAGAACCCTTATACATTACCCCTATAAAATCAACTTAAATTCCCAAAATATCCAAATTGTCATATAGAACTCGATCAAATTGGTTTGTGTATGTTTATAACATCCATTTATCAATAGTCCAAGAATAAACCCTATAGGAGAATTGTTAGTCATAGCCTCCACATGAAGCTGCTTCCCGATCTTAACAAAAATAAATAACCCTTATGTGAGTGACAAAAAAAAACACCTTCTCCAGAGTGACAGGGGTACCTGGGTACCCACATAAAAATTGTATGAAAATAGCATATTTTAGCCCGTCGTACTGTACGTAAAATTGACATAAAATTATTTTTTTTTTTAAGGATTCACCTTATATGCGTTTTGGGTTTTCCCCTCTTTTTAAGATTTTAGGACAAAAATGTACTTAACAACCGCGAGCATTAATATACGAAACAAAAATATTATTGCGGGAATCCCTGTAACTTGAGTACGAATTTGAATTTTCATTTATTACTCGCTATATTGACGTCATAGTTTTTGAACAGAACTTAATATTATTTTTGTGATTCCCCTTTTCATGAGTTTTAACACATTAAACATTACAATTTCATTCCTAATTGTTTTGTGGCCCGGTATAAGTGAATTGAGTTTGATAAAATGACAGACAGTGTCCGTCCTAAAATATTAAATTTATCAGAAATTCAAAATATATTAAGCGAATGTGAAAGTGATGAGGAGGAATTTATCGTTTCTGATGCTGAATATATTCCGCCACTTGGCGATATAAGATCGGAAGGATCAGATGCGGAGCTAGTGCTATATGTAGAAACTGATGAGGACTCATACGATTCAGATGACAACGACGAAGTGGAATCGAATAGTGAGCTTTGTGGTAAAGATGGAACTCGTTGGTGTCTTGATCCATTTCCAGAATTTCAGTCAAAAAATCTGAACATCTTACGGCAACATGGTGGCGCAGTACCTAGCTTGAACATTTCTACACCAAAAGATATATTCAAGAGTATTTTTCCGGCGAAATGTGTGATATAATTTCACGTGAAACCAATCGAAGGTGAACTAGATGCGTTTTTTAATTTATTGATTTTTTGTGGCGTTCACAAAACTAATAAGGGGCATTTGACCGAGTTATGGAAACCTAATCATTTACCCCTCATTCGGGCTACAATGTCATATAATAGGTTTAAAATGTTTTTACTTTGATACGATTTGATAACGAAATTACTCCCAGGCACGAGGACGTACGCGCTTCACACAATATATGCCGTCGAAGCCAGATAAATATGGGACAAAAATATTTGGGGCATGTGATTCAAAGAATTCATATCCTCTTCAAGGTCAGCTATACACAGGTAAGCCAACGGGAGGCGATCGTCAAACAACGGTTGGTGAAAGAACAGTTTTGGACCTTGTAAGTGCATATAAAAATTCGGGAAGAAATGTGGCAACAGATAATTTCTTCACTTCCTTACAATTGGTTCGGACATTGAATACATGGAACTTGACACTAGTTAGAACCGTACGAAAGAACAAACGGTTTCTGCCATCAAACATGCGACCGCATAGAGACAGGTAAATATATTCATATGTACGAAAAATATTATTTTAGGAAAATAAATTCAACTAATTTCGTCTTCAGTAAAGAGGCAACTTTGTGTTCCTACGTTCCAAAAAAAGAACTATGCTGTGATTATGTTATCTACGATGCATTCAAAGCCTGAAACAGAACCAAATTTGACTGCTAAACCTGAAATTATAATGTATTACAACCAAACTAAAGGAGGCGTTGACAATATGGATAAGTTATTAGGAGAATATACCACTAAATGCAGAACAAACCGATGGCCGTTAGCCTTATTCTACAATGCTATCGATGTAGCAGCATTGGCAGCACACATAATTTATATGGAACATAATACACAATTTACCACAAGTGACCGTCTTAGGAAATTTTTGAACTGTGTAAAGAAAATATAGAAAACCGTATTCAAAATCCTAAGATATGTGCAAAATAGTTCCCTCGATCAGCAATACAAGAAGTTCTTGGATGAGAAATTGGGCATAATGTAACAGAAGAAATATCCCACGTACAAAATCGCGACGTCAGTGATCGTTTTGCAGTTGGAGGAAGTTGCTATATTTGCAAACAACAAGACAAGAAGAGAAGAAAGACACGAAAAGCTTGTGCAATTTGCTCGAATGCTGTCTGTAGCGATCATTCAATCAATCGTCCCATATGCGACACCTGCTTGCCAGATTACCAATGATTTCTTATTTCAAGTTCCTTTTTTTTATATATGTATCTGTAGGCGTACACTTTGTAAAAAACCACTTGTTTAAAAAAATATATTTTAAATCATAACACAAAATATATTAAGTCAAAATGAAAAAATAAAATATTCATTCGAATTTTATATTAAAAACTATCGGACGTGTATTTTCTTTCAATAAAATATATATACACACGATAATTGGTGACCCCGAGTTTATATTAAATTACACGACCGCGTTTGAATTAAGTAAATAATTTAATATTTAGCGCGCACAATTTTACATAAATATTCCGTAATGCCAAACACTAGAGCATCAGCTACAACGAGTTCTACCGATGGAACTGCTGCCGTTTCAAGCAATCCCGGTGTTCCAGCTTCGTCAACTACTACCACAGTTTCGCTCAAATTTCCTCGTTTTTGGATGGAAAATCCAGCTTTGTGGTTCGCTCAAGTCGAGGCGCAGTTTGAACTTCATCACATAGAAGCTGCCAAAATTAAATTTTTTACCATTATCACTGCATTGGAATCAGAAATGCTGTCACAGGTTAGTGATATTGTTGTAAATCCGCCGAACGATGCATATGAAAAAATCAAGCATCGACTTATTGAGCATTTTTCTGTGTCTGAGGAAAACCGTATCAAACAGCTCCTCAACAACATAGATATCGGTGACAAGAAACCGAGCTCGTTGCTCCGCGAAATGCGAATGCTAGCAAACGGTGGTGTTTCGGAGGATTTCTTGCGCACCATGTGGATGCAACGACTCCCATCGCAGACGCAAGCCATATTGTCAACATCTACAGAATCTCTGGACAACATTTCTAAGATGGCGGATAAAATCGGAGACATATCCACTTCAACTCCAACTATTGCAGCCATTAATCCATCGTTTGATTTTTCTGAGATGAAGAAACAAATCGAGGAACTTACCACCGCTATTCAAGAGCTAAAAACCCGACGCCCAAGAAGCATTTCGCGATCGCGTTCCAAAGTCAGAGCAAATTCCCCATCTGGTATTTGCTATTATCATCATCGTTTTGGACGCAATGCTAAAAAATGCCGACAGCCATGCTCTTTCAACAACGTTTCGCAGCCGGAAAACTTCTAGACTGGTCACTAGAAGCATCTAGTGGCCGCTTACCAGTAACTAATCGCTTATTTATTTACGACAAAGAGTTTAGCAAACATTTTCTGGTCGATACAGGCGCTGACATCTCTGTCCTACCTGTATCAAATTCATCCAACCAAAAATGTCACCCAGAAAAATACAAACTTTTTGCGGCTAACGGCACGCCAATAAACACTTACGGCGATGTCTTAATTTCGCCGACACTTGGGTTGCGTCGTTCATTCGATTGGAAGTTCGTGCTTGCCGATGTCGCTCATCCGATCATTGGAGCGGATTTCTTAAAAAATTTTGGTCTGCTCGTCGATTTAAAAAAATGTCAACTTATCGACTCCGAGACAGGACTTTGTTCCCAAGGACGTCTGGGATCGATTTCGAATTATTTGGAAGTGAAAACAATGGTTCATGGTACACTATACCACGATTTACTTTCTCGTTTCCCAGATATAACCAATCCATCTACCGCCTCTAGGAATACAAAACATGGCGTAGAGCATGTCATCGAAACGAGGGGAACTTCTTTTTCAACAAAGCCTCGCAGACTTGCTCCAGATAAACTTGAAATTGCAAAACGCGAGTTCCAATTTATGGTTGATCAAGGACTTTGCTGTCCTTCGAAGAGTAGTTGGGCAAGCCCTTTACACATGGCAGCAAAGAAAAATTGTCAATGGCGACCATGTGGGGATTATCGCCGGTTGAATGCTCAAACAATTCCTGACAGATACCCTATACCACACATCCATGATTTTACTCAAAGTCTGAATGGAACAACTATTTTTTCAACAATTGATTTGGTGCGCGCATACAATGAAATCCCTGTAGCACCGAAGGACGTTCCGAAAACGGCTATCATTACGCCTTTTGGATTGTTCGAATTCAAATACATGACATTTGGGTTGTGCAACGCTGGGCAAACTTTTCAGCGCTTCATGCATGAGGTTTTACGCGGACTAGATTTTTGTTTCCTATATATAGATGACATATTGGTTGCTTCAAAAGATGAAACGCAACATTTCCAGCATCTTGAACAACTATTTGAACGACTTCAACATTATGGCCTTGTTATCAATTTGGCGAAATGCGATTTTGGAAAAGCTTTTGTAACATTTCTTGGTCATCGCGTCGAAAGTGATGGTATTCGTCCAGTTCCCGAAAAAGTTTCCGCAATCATTAACTATCCGCAGCCCAAAACAGTTAAAGAAGTGAGACGTTTCGTAGCCATGATAAATTTTTATCGAAGATTCATCCCAAATGCTGCATCAACCCAGATTCCGCTGATCGTTTTTCAGAAGGGTAATAAGAAAAACGACAAAACTCCAATTGTTTGGACCGATGAAGCAAACTCGGCGTTCGAAAAATGCAAATCCGACCTTTCTAACTGCACACTTCTTGTTCACCCTTGCGACAGCTTACCAATCGGTGTCATGGTCGATGCTTCAAATGATGTTATTGGTGGTGTTTTGCAACAGATGTCTCCAAATGGTTGGAAACCACTTAGTTTTTATTCGAAGAAGCTTAGTGACACACAAAAGAAGTACAGCACCTACGACCGTGAACTTTTAGCTGCATACTCCGTGGTAAAGTACTACCGCCACATGCTTGAAGGCCGAAACTTTATCATCTTTACTGATCACAAGCCACTGACTTTCGCTTTTAAGCAAAGCTCAGAAAAAGCCACGCCTCGTCAATTTCGTCATCTTGATTTCTTATCGCAGTTCTCCACTGATATACGTCATATCAGCGGTCAGGAGAATGTGGTTGCAGATGCATTATCTCGTATCTCAACCATATCGACGCCAAACCCTTTTGATTTTAACGAGCTAGCAGAGGCACAAAAAACTGACAAGGCCTTGCAAGATTTCTTGTCACAAAATAAGCCATCGTCGTTAATTTTAAAATCCATACAATTTCTACCCGAATCTGTTCCTATCTTCTGTGATATCTCCACAAAAACCGCTCGTCCATTTGTTCCAGCATGTTTACAACGAAAAGTTTTCGATTCTATTCATAATTTGTCACATGGTGGTGTAAATGCCACATCGAAGATCATTCAACAACGTTACGTATGGCAGAATATGAAAAATGACATCAGAACCTGGACTCAACAATGTATTACATGCCAACGTGCAAAAATCCATCGCCACACACACAGCAAAATTGGTTCGTATGCACCAATTTCAGAACGTTTCAATCACATCAACATAGATTTGGTTGGACCTCTTCCGACGTGTAAAGGACACACTTACATCCTTACATGCATCGATCGATTCACTCGCTGGCCAGAAGCCATTCCTATAGTGGATATTCGAGCTGTGACGGTTGCAGATGCTTTTTATAGTGGTTGGATTGCTCGATTCGGAGTACCGTCAAAAATATCTACAGATCAAGGTCGCCAGTTTGAATCTCAACTCTTCAAGGAATTGACACACCTTCTTGGTGCACAGCGCATCCGCACAACACCGTATCATCCATGTTCGAATGGAATGATCGAGAGGTGGCATCGATCTCTAAAGACTTCAATCATGTGTCACAATACTGCAAATTGGATGGATGTTTTACCAACGGTATTACTAGGATTAAGAGCAAGTTTCCGTGAAGATGTAAACACAACACCATTTGAGCTAACATATGGTGCTACAATCAAGCTACCAGGTGAAATTCTCAGCGAAGCACAAGATTCATTACCGACCGACGATATCGTAAAAGCCCTTAAGTCTAAGATGAACGCTTTAAAACCCGTGGCCCCTGTGCACAAAACCAACCGTACAGTTTTCGTGTCAAAACGACTTGAAAGCTGCTCACACGTTTTCGTTCGACGAGATTCTATTAAGAAACCATTTCAACCTCCTTACGATGGACCTTTTCCAGTTATTAAACGCACTGAAAAGACGTATACGCTCGAGATCAACGGCACGCAAAAAACAATTTCGATCGATCGTCTAAAGCCTGCATTCTCGCTTAATATTGATATTTGCGAAGACTTTAAGACCATAACTTTTCCCATGACATCTCCTGCTCAACCTCCAATGCAGAAACATGTTCACCTTTCTAGCCGAATTCCTTGTAGACGTGGTCGAAAGGTGGTATTTAGGTAAAGATTTTTTGTCATTTTAAAATCTCTAGGGGGGAGTAATGTAGGCGTACACTTTGTAAAAAACCACTTGTTTAAAAAAATATATTTTAAATCATAACACAAAATATATTAAGTCAAAATGAAAAAATAAAATATTCATTCGAATTTTATATTAAAAACTATCGGACGTGTATTTTTTTTCAATAAAATATATATACACACGATATATCTTTCTTTGTTTAGTCTCAAATGAATTTGTCTTAATATTATTTTATTTTTTATTGTAAAACTTGTTTTTTTCCAAACTAATAAAAAATATGAAATAAAATAAAAAAGACAAAATGGCTATGTATCTTGTTCTTAACGGCTTTAAAACCTATAATTTATTTGCGCACAAATTTATTTTCTTACTTTCCAAAATATATTTGCACATTTTTCTAAGATATATGCTCCAGAAAATGTTATTCAAAAAAAAAAATTATTATTTCATACAATTTCATATATATTACTTTGGGGTACCGGGGTACCCCTGTCACTCTATTAAAGGTGTAAAAAAATATCGGTATTCCACGCTCTTTCAAAGGTATAAAATGCACCCACACCAATGAAAATAAAAAACAATTAAAAGATAAGACTTCTCATAAAGTTTGAGCTTTGTAAACCATCTGCAACCAAAAATTATTTCTAATTGAAAATGAAATGGGCACCCGGGTACCCTGTCACTCACATAAGGGTTAAATAGAAATGCATTGGCGCTGGCCTGATTAGAACCAGCAAATATATAATTTTATTTAATAACTATCACAACATTTAGCGTAGATAATAAATTTAGAAAAACTCTTCTAAAAAACAATAATTTTGTTCATAATGTTGGCAAAAATGTTGATACTTAATTCAAAACTCTTATTCAATCGAGCCAATTTTCAGTTTGCATATTCTCTTATATTATGTATGATTCTTGGTTTCTTATAATAGAATTTGTTGTTTGTTATTCTAAAATTTAACTTATTTTGCTATTTTATGTATTTTCGTTTTATAAGATTTATGATTAAGATGTATTTTGTAAACAAAATCAATTGCAATATAAAATATATTAGAATTACAATAATTTTCTGCATAAACAAATAAATTTTTTTAGAGGTAGGCTATTTCCAACAAAATATTTTTCTGTGTACACCCTTTTTACAGTAAATTGTCGGCTACCAAAAGAAAACTCGGTTTGATAGATGGAGCAGTACACAAGAAATGAACGCTATTTCAGTGTTGAACAATATTTAATACATAATTAAAGTTTAGAGGCTACTCTTCGAAAATTTTTGCAGGCTGTAGTTGTGAACTTCGTCATTATGTATATGTGGTAGATAATGAAGAAAATGTAATGTACTTCAAAATGTTTATGAACTAAAAAATAATTATTACTTGATTATTACTTGATAAATCTAGTGCTAACGGAGTTCTCACGAATATTTTTCTACGTGTATAATTTAAAATGCTAAACAATTTCTTCTGAATGTATTTCCTATAAAATGAAAATTACTACAATACCAAAATAAGTTGCGTTCACCAATTATCGTCTTGTCAACGTGCTTCAATCCTATTTACTGGTGATTACAATTACAAATTCTATCATAATAAACTATTTAAATAGAATGTGTCTTTGGAGTCATTGTTATAAATTGCTGATTAATATGATACAAATTAATGTATACTTACTATCGATTGTTGGGTATTTCAAAAGAGAAGCAAAAGTTTGACCACATTAGTATTTAGAAACGAACGGAAATTACATTCTTTTATCAATACCAAAAAATACAAAAAATAATGATGAACACAATTAAACTTGTTGCCGTTTACCATTTGGTATAATGAGTTTGAGCTCATGATTATGTTTGCAGCTACTGAAAATATTTGATTCTACCGATCGCCTTGGAATAATCTTTTCAATCGATTTAGCGATAGCCTTCCATATGTCCGTCTCTGCGTTCATATGAACATTGTAATCAAACTAAATATATTTTGAAGATTTTGCTATAAAAGTTCCTATCCCCCATTTGACGAACGCTATTTAAATCGGACAGACAGACTGACAAAAATGGTCGGAAGATCGGTATTATTATGTACAAGTATATTAATAGAAATTTGGTGTATTATACCCACTAGTCAGCAGCCCAAAAATAAATTCTGTAGGACATTTTTTAGTTATAGTCCCTATACAAAGTTGATCCCCCAAATTCATTTAAATATATAAAAAAATATGTATTGTATATAATTATTTTAATATAGTTATAATCGGTGCATTTTGGACCAAGACACCATATAAAAATAACATCAGATACGGACTGCCTCAGAAATAATGTATACATGACCCGCTGTCGAAAAATATAGCATATGGTATTGTATGGCCGGCTAGACTGACTGTAGTGTTTTTACTTTTTTACTATTTTATTTCGTTTATATGTTTTCATACAAAAAAAAAAAAACTTCCCAACCAATTTTCGATTGTGTCACCAGCAATTTGATAACAGTTTACCATATTCGATTGTCATAAAATATTTTTTATTAAGACAAAAAAATTGTTATCATAATCAACCCGAAACTCTGTTATTGAATCCATCGAAATTTAGCCGGAAAATAATTAGGTAGGCACAGTGAATCTTGTTTGCTTGTATTGCAACAATTATTTTAAGCAAATTTAATTTAAAATTCAAATGGTCGGATCTTATGTACATTTTCTTGTGCTCGCTTTATTATAGTGAAGGCGTAACATTGTTAAATAAGCAAATTCAAAGCCAACTCTATTAAGAATGAAACAGTAATACCTGCGATGCGATACTTTTTTCTGGTAAGTTTTGTCGGGTACAACAAGAATTTGTCCTTAAAATTTGTGAAATCCTCCAAAATCTTGAGTCACAGATAAAAAATAATGTGTGTCCGATCACAGGGGAGTTGTGATTAAAGATTAATTAAAGTAATTAAAGATTTTTTTTATGAGACTTTTTTAAAATCGAACAGAAAGCGTCATCTATGTATCACTTACAGCAATCAACTGCAGGGGCTATGCTAGTATAAAAATATTTGTTATTATTTATTATTTCAACCAGTTAATTTTTAATTTTTCGTTTTTCGTTTTTCGTTTTTTATTTTTCATTTTTAATTTTTCATTTTTTATTTATCATTTTCCAAATTTTATTTTTAATTTTTCATTTTTAGTTTTTCATGTTTTATTTATAATTCTTTTTTTTAAATTTTTGTTTTGATTTTTTATTTCTCATTTTTAATTTTTTATTTTTCATTTCATATTTTTATACCCTATACCACTATGTGGTTTGGGTATAATGACTTTGTGCTGCTGTTTGTAACAACCAAAAATATTTGACCTAGACCCATCTTTAATTATACCGATCGAATCAGAATCACTTTCTGAGTTGATTTAACAATGTCCGTCCGTCCGTCCGTCCGTCCGTCTGTGTGTCCATGTAAAGCTTGTAATCAAACTGTAGGTCGCAAATATGAATATATTTTGATGAAATTTGGTATATAAGCTTTTACCGGTCATGGGATGAACGCTATTGAAATTGGTGAGAATCGGTCCATGTTCAGACCTAGCCCCCATACAAATTACCCATATGAAATCGACATAAATTGCCATAAGATCCAAATTGTCATATAGATCTTACTCATATTGGGTTTGTACGCGTTCATTACATGCACTAATGAGTAGTCCAAAAATGATCCCTTTGACCCCATATAGAGCTGCTTCCCGATCTTCACTTAAATCTATTAAAAAGCAAAAATATTGCACTGATTCTTCTCAAATTTTGTTTGTATATATATTTCCAAAATACAAGAGACTTTACCAAACATGATCAGGATCGGTCCATTTTTGGACCTAGTCCCTTTATAGATATAGCATCCGATATGAACTTTTTCATATCTGCAGCCGAAAAAATTAATAAAAATCCCACTCAAATTTGGTTTTTGCTTATTTTCAATGTCCAGTTAGTTGGGCCTAAGAGATAGGGTTTCTAAACGCATGGTATAGGGTATCGTATAGTCGGTCTAGACCGACTATAATTTTCTTACTTGTTTATTTTTTATTATCCATTTTATATTTTTTATTTTTTATATTTTTCATTTCTCATTTTTCATTATCATTTTTCACTTTTTAAATTTTATTTTTCATTTTTCAATTTTAATTTTTTATATCTCATTTTTAATTTTTTATTTTTTATTTTTCATTTTTATACCCTATACCACTATGTGGTTTGGGTATAATGACTTTGTGCTGATGTTTGTAACAACCAAAAATATTTGACCTAGACCCATCTTTAATTATACCGATCGAATCAGAATCACTTTCTGAGTTGATTTAACAATGTCCGTCCGTCCGTCCGTCCGTCCGTCCGTCTGTGTGTCCATGTAAAGCTTGTAATCAAACTGCAGGTCGCAAATATGAATATATTTTGATGAAATTTGGTATATAAGCTTTTATCGGCCATGGGATGAACGCTATTGAAATTGGTGTGAATCGGTCCATGTTCAGACCTAGCCCCCATACAAATGACCCCTATGAAATCGACATAAATTGCCATAAGATCCAAATTGTCATATAGATCTTACTCAAATTGGGTTTTGTATGCGTTCATTACGTCCACTAATGAGTAGTCCAAAAATGATCCCTTTGGCCCCATATAGAGCTGCTTCCCGATCTTCACTTAAATCTATTAAAAAACAAAAATATTGCACTGATTCTTCTCAAATTTTGTTTGTATATATTTTTGCAAAATACAAGAGACTTTACCAAAATAATCAGGATCGGTCCATTTTTTGACCTAGTCCCCATATAGATATATCATCCGATATGAACTTTTTCATACCTGCAGCCAAAAAAATTAATATAAATCAGACTCAAATTTGGTTTTTGCTTATTTTCTATGTCCAGTTAGTTGGGCCTAGGAGAAAGGGCATGGTATAGGGTATCGTATAGTCGGTCTAGACCGACTATAATTTTCTTACTTGTTATTTTTCATTTTTTATTTGTAATTTTCAGGTTTTTTTTCATTTTTTATTTCTCTTTTTTCATTTTCAAAAACAAAAAATTAAAAAAACGAATTTTAAATAAAACATAAAAAACTAAAAATGAAAAATTAAAAATAAAATTTGGAAAATGATAAATAAAAACAAGTAAGAAAATTATAGTCGGTCTAGACCGACTATACGATACCCTATACCATGCGTTTAGTGACCCTATCTCTCAGACCCAACTGGATATAGAAAATAAGCATAAACCAAATTTGAGTCGGATTTTTTATAATTTTTTTGGCTGCAGATATGAAAAATTTCATATCGGATGCTATATCTATATAGGGACTTGGTCCAAAAATGGACCGATCCTGATCATGTTTGGTAAAGTCTCTTGTATTTTGCAAAAATATATACAAACAAAATTTGAGAAGAATCAGTGCAATAGATCTATATGACAATTTGGATCTTATGGCAATTTATGTCGATTTCATATGGGTAATTTGTATGGGGGCTAGGTCTGAACATGGACCGATTCTCACCGGTTTCAACAGCTTTCATCCCATGGCCGACAAAAGCTTATATACCAAATTTCATCAAAATATATTCATATTTGCGACCTGCAGTTTGATTAAAAGCTTTACATGGACACACAGACGGACGGACGGACGGACGGACGGACATTGTTAAATAAACTCAGAAAGTGATTCTGATTCGATCGGTATAATTAAAGATGGGTCTAGGTCAAATATTTTTGGTTGTTACAAACAGCAGCACAAAGTCATTATACCCAAACCACATAGTGGTATAGGGTATAATGAAAAATTAAAAATGAAAAATAGAAAACGAAAATAATATTTTCACCAATACAATCATAAGTCACACCGATTTTGTCTTACGGCTCACATGTTACGCTATTTTTGTGATTGTATTGTGTAATAGAAATTTACTCCTCTGTGCGTATAGATGTTTCCACATCACAAACACCGGTTTTTCGGTTTTGCTCATGTAAGCCAGTAACTCTGTTGAATATCAACCGATTTATAATTTCTGAGTGGCTTTAGAAAGTAGAAACTGTGACCTTTCTTAGACATGAACATAATATATAAGTAATATTGAGACATCTGTCCGTATTCCTCCAGCAAATTTTTTTTTTTAATTATGAGAGATGGGAACTTTATGAAGAAATTAAGTTCAGTTCAAAAAAGCGCAAGGCGACCATATTCACCAAGAAGTGGTTTCAACCGTACTTTCGAGAGTAAGGCCACTAAAAGTGTGAAATAGTTTCGAAATTTTACAAGAAAGAGCAAAGTTGCCGATGCCACTAACCGTTTGACAAAGGACCATTTATCGAAAGCGCTGTCTATGAAATATACAAAGGACAATGACAAAGTTTGGTCGCAGATAATAAAATCTGTTGCTGACACAAGCCCACTGCGAGGACTAAAGAGAGCATTCTCATGCCATAAGCGTACATCATGTACATCATGTACGCTTATGGCATGAGAAGGCCGAAGAAGCTTTGGCCTTGTTTATGGAATTAGAACTTTCCAAGGACAAATATGAAATACTACGGGCATCTTAAATGCGACACGGAGTTGGCAATTTGCCCGGATACAAGCGCATTTCAATAGCAAAACAAAAATGCTGGACCACTGCATACGGAGGTTACGGAAGTTTCTGTGAAAGTGAATGTGCAGCATTTTATGGACCACGCAGTAACACAGCTGTTTGAGGGTCTTCGTGGAAATGAGTTAAAAACTTCCCGAGAAGCTACATCTGAAAAAAGCATGGTCCTATATTCCGAGATGCGGGTGCCATATGCTGGATATTTTTGTCCATACATCATCGGAATGCAATAAAAATCTCATCATTCGCTCAAAGAAAATACGTTTTATTTTTAAATTAAATCATACACTCTTATTGTGTCACCCTTATATAGAAAACTAGCAGTATACCCGCTGCGGTTTTGTAATTATTAAGCCGTAATAGTATTAGAAAACAAGTAAGAAAATTATAGTCGGTCTAGACCGACTATACGATACCCTTTACCATGCGTTTAGAAACCCAATCTCTTAGGCCCAACTAACTGGACATAGAAAATAAGCAAAAACCAAATTTGAGTGGGATTTTTATTAATTTTTTTGGATGCAGATATGAAAAAGTTCATATCGGATGCTATATCTATATGGGGGCTAGGTCCAAAAATGGACCGATCCCGATCATGTTTCGTAAAGTCTCTTGTATTTTGCAAAAATATATACAAAAAAAATTTGAGAAGAATCAGTGCAATATTTTTGTGTTTTAATAGATTTAAGTGAAAATCGGGAAGCAGCTTATAAACCCAAGTTGAGTAAGATCTATATGACAATTTGGATCTTATGACAATTCATGTCGATTTCATAGGGGTAATTTGTATGGGGGCTGGTCTGAACATGGACCGATTCTCACCAATTTCAATAGCGTTCATCCCATGGCCGATAAAAGCTTATATACCAAATTTCATCAAAATATATTCATATTTGCGACCTGCAGTTTAATTACAAGGTTTACATGGACACACAGACGGACGGACGGACGGACGGACGGACGGACATTGTTAAATCAACTCAGGAAGTGATTCTGATTCGATCGGTATAATTAAAGATGGGTCTAGGTCAAATATTTTTGGTTGTTACAAACAGCAGCACAAAGTCATTATACCCAAACCACATAGTGGTATAGGGTATAACAATAAGAAATATAGTATGAGTGACAATACGATGGAAACTTTTAACAAAATGTATTTTGACGACTTTGACTCTTTTACTAACTTAAACATTTATATGTTTTATTTATTTTTCTGAAGTTATATTAACATAACTTCAGAAAAAATTATCAAAACTTTAAAGAATTTATTTTTATGCTGTTGACAAAACAATGGACCCCTTAACTATACAATAACACTGTGGAATAAAGTTATGGTCATGGTCTTGGAGGGTGGATGATTCCTATACCGAACGATTGTATTAATTTATTTTAGTAAAACTCCCGAAGCGTTTGGACATTTATATAATTCTTTGATCAAAAAACAGTATTCTAATTCCAGTGCATGCATTCCCATTTCTCACAAATATATTTTTAATTCTTCATAAACTTTATTCTCGCCATTATTTTATAATAACTGAAACAAAACATCAGAGTCAATAAATATTTAAATAACGGCTAAGATTTTTTAAATTTTCTTTCACTCGTTCTTTTATTTTTATTATTTCAATCAACTCTGGTAAAAGAAATTTAGAAATTTACACTGTTTTGGCGTCACTAAAAAAAAGATTTTTGTTTCGTTTCTCAATTTTTTTTTATATTGTATTTTTTGCAACAAATGTGTTATATTTCTCTATAAAACACACCAAATAGTGATTTCATAAAGAAATACATAATTTAATTATTAAGCGCGAAATTACTTAAAAACAAAATTGTTAAATTTTTAATTTTGTAAAAACTTCCAATATATTGCCACCTACTCTATTTCAGTACCATTTTTTTAAACTTTTTCTTTTAACTCATACTCTCTGTCTGTCTGTCTGCCGTGGGTGGACGCCATTCTCCATTATCCAATTGAAATGAAACTTGGCCCATAGTCTTTTCGTGATTACACATTAATTTTGCACAGTTACGCATGGTCACACACAGTCACGGAGTGCCTAAATGTCATTTCCCCTCATCCGATCGATCTGCAACTTGGTCCATACACTTGCTGTGAAAAAAAGATTAACTTTGACTTAGTCACGCACAGTCACGCATCGTCACGCACAGTCACGGAGTGATCTAAATGTCATTTGCCCTCATCCGATCGATTTCAAACTTGGTCCATACACTTGCTGTGAATGAAAGATTAACCTTAACTTAGTCATGCGCAGTCACTCATGGTCACACACAGCCACGGAGTGTCATAATTGTGATTTCCCCTCATCCGATCGATCTGAAACTTGGTCCATACACTTGCTGTGAAAAAGGATTAACTCTGATTTAGTGATGCACAGTCACGCATAGTGACGCACAGTCACGGAGTGATCTAAATGTATTTTACCCTCATCCGACCGATCTGAAACTTTTCGATATACTTGCTGTAAAGAAAGACCAACTTCGACATAGTCACGCGCAGTCGCGCATAGTCACACATAGTCACGGAGTGATTTAAAACCCATTTTCCCTTATCCGATGGATCTGAAACTTTGTCTATAGTCTTTTTGTGGCCAAAGATTAATTTTAAGATGTTCATACACAACCACGCATAGTCACGGAGATATTCAAAACTCACTTGCATATGGAAAGAAAGAGATTTAATAAAAACTTTGTTTTTATGGATTAGATTATTTATTCATAATAGGTTCGATAATTATTCAAAAATAATATTGTATGTAATATCAATGGCTTAGTTTTGAAAGGAACTAACTCAAGCCATAGGATAAACGATATTGAAATTGGTGAAAATGGGTGCATGTTCAGACCTATTCCCCATTCAAATAACCCCTATGATATCGATTTGCCATAAGATCCAAATTATCAAGTAGATCTCAGTCGATTTGGGATTGTGTGTGTTTATTGCATTCATTAATCCGTAGACCAAAATAAATATTATAGGATAATTCATTTGAGCCCACAAAAAACAAAAATATTGCACAGATTTTTCTCCAAATCGGTTTGTATATGTTGTTGCAAAATATAAATGACTTTACCACATATAGTCAGTATCGGTGCAATTTTCAACGTAGAATTGGTTTGTGCTTTTTGATGTGTAAACATCTATACGCGTAGGGGGGAAAATTTCTAATTCACTATACAATCACAAAAACAGCGTTATATGTTTGCGTAAGATCTTACGCGTAACATGGGAGCATTAAGACAAATCGGTGTGACATGATTGTTTGGTGAAAAAATTATGATATGTAATAACCTTTTTGTCGCTGTTTTCTGAATTTTATTTATTACCAGATGTTTACACATCTCCCCTGTGATCGGACTCACATGAAAAGTATCAGTTTTCCCAATTTTTGGCCGTTTTTACCTCTTAAGGGTTCGAATTAAAAAAAAAATTATTTTATTTTTCTCCGATGTTTGTGTCTCTGGTGGAATCAACACATCAAACTTCATATGCCTAAATTCATTTGTAAAGAAGATACAAAAAGGTACACTCTTACACTTACGGGCGGTTTTGCCCTCCTTTAACATCCGAATTTCCAAAAGATTTCGTCTGATTTAATGTTTCTATCTCTAGTGGAATTCAAAAACTATATATACTATATATTTTATATTCGTTTGTTTAGAAGATACCAAATGTATAATTTTTTCCCCTCTTTGGCTGTTTTTCCTCCACTAGATGTTAGAATTATCGAAACATTCAGCCTTGACTGATGCCCGCGTAATCGGTGGAGTTTGTATATAGAGTATATATAGAATTTTTATAATTTTTGGCCGTATTTAACCGCCTTAACATCCTAATTTCCAAAAGATTTCCCCTCATCAAATGTTTCTATCTCTACTGAGATCCATACACTATATTTCATATTTCCAGATTTTTATACCCTATACCACTATGTGGTTTGGGTATAATGACTTTGTGCTGCTGTTTGTAACAACCAAAAATATTTGACCTAGACCCATCTTTAATTATATCGATCGAATCAGAATCACTTTCTGAGTTGATTTAACAATGTCCGTCCGTCCGTCTGTGTGTCCATGTAAAGCTTGTAATCAAACTGCAGGTCGCAAATATGAATATGTTTTGATGAAATTTGGTATAATAGCTTCCATCGGCCATGGGATGAATGCTGTTGAAACTGGTGAGAATCGGTCCATGTTCAGACCTAGCCCCCATACAAATTACTCATATGAAATCCACATAAATTGCCATAAGATCCAAATTGTCATATAGATCTTACTGAAATGGGGTTTGTATGCGTTCATTACATCCACTGATGAGTAGTCCAAAAATGATCCCTTTGACCCCATATAGAGCTGCTTCCCGATCTTCACTTAAATCTATTAAAAAACAAAAATATTGCACTGATTCTTCTCAAATTTTGTTTGTACATATTTTTGCAAAATACAAGAGACTTTACCAAACATGATCAGGATCGGTCCATTTTTGGACCCAGTCCCTTTATAGATATAGCATTAATAAAAATCCCACTCAAATTTGGTTTTTGCTTATTTTCAATGTCCTGTTAGTTGGGCATAAGATATAGGGTTTCTAACCGCATGGTATAGGGTATCGTATAGTCGGTCTAGACCGACTATAATTTTCTTACTTGTTTTATTTAGAAGATTCCAAATATACAAATTTTTCCCCATTTTTTCGCCCATATTCCTCCCCTAGACGTTAAAATTACCAATAAATTCATCTTTAGCTGATGCCCACGTATCATGTGGAGCCCGTATACCAAAATTCATATATATAGATTAATATGTTAAGAAGATGCCAAAAGATACCATTATTACCCCTTTTGGCCGTTTTTTCCCTTATATGGCCGAATTTCGAAAAAAAAATAATCCTGAGCCCATATGTGTATCATGGATGGAGTCTACGCGCCAACTTTCATATTCCTTGATTCACTTGTTACCATTTTCCCCCTCTTTTGCCGCTTTTGCCCCCTTAATGTAAGAATTTATAAAAATCCTTTTTTAGTGGATCTTTACGCTGGCAAGAGAAACTTACAGTCCAAATTCCAAATTTCGGAGTCGCAGGGTTTGGGATGGGCTATGATGATCGTCCACGCAACTCTTTTATATGTATAGATAGCTTGCGATTTTCAGAATCTGTAGATTTTTGTGACAAAAGTACCTGCAGTCGAATTACAGAAAAGCGGGTTTATGATTCCGGCTTTCTTTTTGTTTTCGAAATTGAATATATCGTAAAAATCAACACATTTGTGGGTAAAACTGCATCCAGTAATTCTGGGTATATGACCTATGAATGACTATCGATTTAAAATAGCCGTATTTGGTATATGCTTATCCTGACGTCATTCCTAACTTTAATAGAATAATCAATCCATATCGGCCTTGTATAAACATTTAGTCAAAAACAATAATTCATGATAGCTTACAGATGCGCTTCCTTAATATGGATCTGCTATTCCATGTTATTAATATTAATAGTTTTTTTTTCTTAAGTATTCTTATTTTTCAATTAACTGCAATATGGAGAACTTGAAATGATACTACTAACTTTATATTATAATTTTGTTTTCTCATTTCAAATATATAGGTTGCCTGGATTAGAAATCGTGATTTACATATACTGACGGTTGGTACGTATACCTATACAACAGATCAACGATTTCAGACATCTTATCATCGTGATATCGATGAGTGGACACTTCAAATAAAATGGGCACAGCAACGTGATGCCGGTGTATACGAATGCCAAATATCAACTCAACCAGTAAGAAGTTATTCCGTTAACCTAAATATAGTGGGTAAGTGAAATTGCTTCAAATATTGCAACCACATTGTAAACAATATGATGCGAACATAATGAAATGCACATAAACATAATTGTTTATGTTACGATTAAAAATTAAAATGAAAACAAAACTTTGCAGAGTACGTACCAAAAATTGTCGAAATTTTACATATTCTGACTTACGAAATGCAGTAAGAACTTATAGTTTATTGTAATGTGCATAATTTAGCACTGGAACACACGTATGCAAGGGTGTTCATTAAATATTAAACTCTTGATGAAATTTATGCAAATGAAACGTTCTCAAGCAGCAAAGTGCTGCAGTCATATACCTAAAGTACACTACAGAATCCGACAGTTGGGTCCATAAATTTGAATGCAGTAATAATCCAAAAATTCAGCTAAATTATTGAAGACTGTAATATAAATTGTCGAGATTTGAGCATAAACTTTGAAAGCCGTTGCTATTCTATAAATTTGTTTTAAAAGAAGAGGTTAATTTATATTAGAATTTTGCCCAGCCTTTGGTTAATTTGCTTTACTTATTACTTCTTAAATATTTTCTCAATAAAACCACAACGACAATCTGCAAGACCATAAGAAAAGAGTTTAATAAAAATTATTTAGCAGACACAGTAACTGTACTATTCATATTAACAAAGTGTGGTTGAAAGTAGTTATAATGTATATCATGTCAAATAACTGGGTTCAGGTAATGCAAAGAACCAAGTCGGTGCACCTCAAAGTATAAAAAGTGGCTTTTAAATTTTAAATTGACATTTAATAATAATTGAGTCAATAGGATTTGCGTGTAGCACATTGATTTATTGAGCTGCTCTTATTTAAATTGGGGTAGAGTACTTTTATATATAAAAGACTATTTAATTTATATTAATCATAATTTTCTTGGTTTTAACTTTAACTTCAGGCTAATTCCATAGTGACCGACATGACATTCGATGATCTTTCTAATCCAATATTATAAAGTAAACGTTTTTTTTTTTTTGTTCATAAAAATATATTTACCATTAGAAAAAGTGAAAAGGCAGTCGTGACAGACATCCTTTTTGTATGACAAAAAAAAAAAAAACAGTTGTTTGTAGTTAATATAAGAGCTAGTTTATTAATACTGCATATAAAACCATGAATCTTAAAATAGATTTTAGTAAAAAAAAGTATTATGTAATATGACAGACATGACACTGTCTTAATTTTTAAAATTAGTTAATTACACTTTTCCTTTCTTACTGGAAAATTAGAGGCCATAAAAATATTTTAAAATACACCTAAGAAATTATTGTCAAATTTTCATAGCCTTTTGTCTTAAATTGGTAACAGTAAAAATTATATAAATTAAAATTTTTAAAGTGGACTTAACGTTGACGTTTGCATGGAATTACCATTCTGTGTTTAAAATTTTATTCTTTTTCCTTTTGAATTATTAGCGTTGATTAAATTGTGTGTTAGGAAATTTTTCGCGAATGGGGTCAAGTACTGGCCGATATTTTGTGAAGTGGATGATATAATACTGTATGCTAATGATAAGTTGACCTTTCAATTCAAACTTCTGTGGATTATCGATTTGGGAGAATAATTTTTTTCAGGTTGGTAGTAATGTTTTTATACAATATACCACTCTGTGTTCAGGATATAATGGAATTGTGCTGATGTTTGAAAGAGAACTACTAAAAAAGTCTGTCCGAGATTCATGTTCTATTAAACCGAATGACTTAGTATCACTTTTTCAGTCGACGCAACTATGTACGTCGGTCCTTGTAGGCAAACTAAAGGTCGCCGATATGAATACAGTATAAATAAATTTTGTGTACAAGCTTTTGTTGGCCATAGGAGGGTTGCTTCTTATTTGGTGAAATTTGCTGCATCTTCAGACCCAGCCCCATAAAAATGACCAATATGAGATGTATTTTGGCTATCACATTCAAATTATCATATAGATCATTGTTAAATTTGTTTGGTGTATATTTATTGTGCCAATTAATCCCGCGTCCCAAATTAAACCCTATGTGAAATTTCTTAGTCATCTTCCGCACATAAAGCAACCTACCTGTCTTTGCTTAAATCTATAAAAAAAAAGCAAAAATATTACATAGACTATTCTAAAAATTGGTTCATATGTGGTTATGCTAAAACTAAGTAATTTTTTAATATCTGTAGAAAACAAATTCATAAAAATATCAATCAATGTTTTTAATGCTTTGTTTCTACATTCAGTTAGTTGGACCTTCTTAGATCCTTGCTCTATTCTCTTGATATTGGGTATCGTATAGTCTGTCTAGAACAACTGTAATTTTCTTAATTCTTTTGATTTAAAAAAATCACCTTTAACCTTCATAGGGTCCTCAAAATTTACTTACGTTAACGTTCTTTGGGTCAAATTTTACCCAGTTAGAAAATTCAATATGAAAACAATTATTTTCTTTAATTAAGTTTGTTTTAAAATTACTTTATTTTTAGCTCTGTTTGGAATAGTTTATTTATTGCGAATGAATGCATATGTTTATTTTAAATAAAGACAAAAATTCAAGAATTAAAGAAATGTCTATAATCAAAATATCTGAATATATCTAAATTGTTGCTAAATACAACTTGAGGCCATCTAATCCTTTTGAAAGTGTAACATGAAACAACTTTATCCAGAGTATCAACTCCTCCTTTACATTTATTATAGTCTAGTAACATTTGCGGGTTTTTGTCCTCACGATTGCGCACTTCTGGGCTATGATGCAAAGTGCTAAGAAGATTCACAGACTTATGTTTCTTTGGAATATATGAAAGGAGAGTAGTGTCCTTGGTGAAGCAAAAAAATTATGAAAATACCGGTCTTCCTTTAGTTGACAAAAGCTCAGGTAGCAATTCAGTCTTGTTTTTACGTATTGTATGGATAAGAAACAAAAAAGTTGTCTGCAGTCACATTATGACCTTTTAGCCCAACTGTCAAATCGAGTACTACTCGCATACCTTGATTTCTTTCGGCCATAGCTCCAACTTCTTTGCCTGTATACGGTTGTATAGTCCAGAAGTAACCGGTACTCGAATCGTAGAGTACCCAAAATTTTATACCATACTTAGCTGGTTTTGATGGTATATACTGCCGGAATGGACACCTTCCTCTGAAAGCGACTAATTGCTCATCTACTGTTACATCTAGAGATCGATTGTAAAGTTTGGGCAATATTTCGACCCACATATTCCATATCTCACGTATCGGTGCAAACTTATCTAAAATTCGACGTTCACTGCGAGTATCCTTATTGTCAAATCCTATCACTCTATAAAGACTTTTGAATCTTTTCATTGGCATGATTGCTCTAAAAATTGGTCTTCCTTTCTCAGAGTCCCATAAATTTTCCATGATATTTGATCTATTTAATCTATACACTCCAGCTAACAAAAGTGTAGCAATAAATGCGAAAATTTCGGTGTCGTTAACTTCGATCCAATCAATACTAAATACACGTTTACCTTCATTATTGTTATATTTCAAAATAATGTTCATTACAGGCGGCGGGAAAACAATTGAAAACTGGAAATTTCTTCCTATGTGATTCTCGAACAAGAGTAGCGGGTCAAGTCTGGTGTTATGCTAATAATGTTCTCTCTCCTAAATCTTCCTTGACTATTTGTACCAGGTTGTTTGAAATATTTTATTCCACCAATTTTTGATGTCATTGCTGCAGTTGCCGCTACATCAATTTGATCTTTACTAGAAATGTCAGATGTCTCAGCGCATTCCAAGTTACCTTCATATTCTGAACAAATCTCTTCATCCGATAATGCATTTATCATATTTTCTATCTCACTAATATTCATTTTCCGACAAGAAATACAGACTCGACACTTTGTAGCGTTGATACGTTTGATAAGTTCCGTGTTTATTAAGCTTTGCTTTTTACATGGGGAATTCCCTTTTTCATACCAATAATGTTCAACATGAATGGAGAGAAGAAAGGAGTCAGATATATAGACATTTAATTTAAGTGCTGCCAAAGCTCTGAAAACTTATAAAAGACTTACCCAGGGTTTACATTAGATAATGCTGTATTGACAATAAAGATACATACACTTTTTCAGCAATGCATATACACTGTTTGAATTGGCTCGGTTACTGTCTTGAATATTATGAAGAAATGGAAACCTTAATGATAATTATTTGCTATTCTTTTATTTTTTTTTAATGTTAGAATACATAGCTTGCGAAAAACGTTTATAGTCATGATTATTGTCTGGACGCCTACAAAAAGAAGACAATTATCAGCACTTTTGAGAAGTAATACACATTATTTATTGTCAAGACAACATTGTCAGTTGTAAACATAGCGTTAGGCACGATATGTATAACACATTTGACATTCCTTTTGACAAATAAATTATTTTAACAAAAATGTGCTTAACAAAAACTCCAAAATTTTATTCTGAGTCAAATTTGACCCGAAGATCTTAAGTGCTAAAAACTGTATAAATTTTTTTTTTGCCCATATTTTTTTATAAAAACTAAAAGTAGTTATTAACATTTAAAATTAAATAAAAGTCATAAAATATCTAAAATATAAAACCCCTACTTAAAGGAAAAAATTCAAATTTTCTTCCAAAATGGGTCACATTTGACCTGAAGACCCTATGAAGGTTAATAAATAACTGATTCGGTTGAGCAATGAATTTCCATTAGATTTTGTTTGTAGAAACCTAAATGATAATGCAGAACACCTTTGTTGATGTGGGTATATCAAAAAAATATCTAGAAGTGCCAACAAGGCAGAGAAAGCGTTGCAAAAAAATCGCGCCCACCAGAAATTATATTAACTAGTGAACAATACTTAAAAAATAAAAAATAAAAAAACTTGATGCTGCGAAATTTTCGAATGCAAGTTAGACAGCTCAATTTGAAAAAAAATATTTTAATATCAAACGCTTAAATCTCGAATGGTTTGAAAAACAGCATCGGATTGATATTTCTGGAACAATGGTTTCTGACCAGAGTCCTAAATCTATGCCTACAACTACGACACAACCTACCGTCGAAAAGATTATGCCTAAGTCTGTCAAAACTCAATTTCTTCGATTATTGTGATGCAGTGTATTACAAGCTTGACTCTTGCACAACAACCATGCACCATCTGAAAATGCATTGGTTCTTCAGGACAATTAAACACAAAATATGACTCATATGATCCCATGCCACTACGTGGTCAGGGTATATTGACTTTGTGTTGATGTTTGTAACTACCAAAAATATTTAACCTAGACCCATATTTTATTATTCCGATCGACTCACAATCACTTTATGAGTCGATTTAATGATGTCCGTCCGTCTGTCTGTCCATATGTGTGTCCAAGTAACATTGTAATCAAACTACAGGTCGCAAATATGAATATATTTTGATGAAATTTGGTATTTAAGCTTCTATTGGCCATTACCTGAACACTGTTAAAATTGGATGAAAATCGGTCAATTTTCAGACGTAGTCTATATTTAATATCCACTATAAAATCGACTAATATTGCCATTAGATCCAAATAATCATATACATCATAGTAAAATTGGGTTTGTTTGCATTTATTACATCTAATAATATTGCATCTACTAATCAGTAGCCCAAAAAATAAACCCAATTGGACAATTCTTACTCATACCACATATAAATATGCTTCCCTATCTTCACTTAAATTTATTAAAAACAAAAATTTCGCACAGATTTTTCTCAAATTTTGTTTGTATTAGCGTTTGTAGAATATAAATAACTTTACCAAATATGGTCAGTAGTGGCGTATTTTTTGACCTAGTCCGCATATATATATAGCATCCGATATGAACTTTTTCATATCTGCAGCTAAAAAAATTTATTATGCCACTCAAATTGGGGTATGCTTATTTTCTATATTCAATTAGTTGGGCCTAAGAGATAGGGTCTCAAAACGCATGGTAGAGGGTATCGTATAGTCGGTCTAAACCGACTGTAATTTTCTTTCTTGATTGCTTTCGTTGACTTTACTTTAAGTTCCTGCCAATTAGTCATGTAAATTGGACTAATTTCAATTTTATTTTTGTTAGTTTAGCGTCCATATGGTTTTCACAGGTAAGCCGAGGATCAAGATTTAGTCTGAGATATTTAACAGAGGAATGTTGAGGCATAGGCTGGTTACTAATTCCAATTTGAGGGCAAGTCTCCCTTCTTAGGGTAAAAGTTATGTGGATACACTTTTTTTATTTTCAATATGGCTCTGTAAAAGAAGAGATGTTGAGGGATTTTCGCGTATGCTTAAAATAGCAGTATCATCCGCAAAAATCGACCTTAGACTGTTTTCATTTGTTTGCATGTTTGATGCACAGAAGCGGGCCCAAAATACTACCTTGTGGTACACCGGCATGAATTGTCAGTGGAGGGCTCACAAAGATTTTTTCTCCTATAGAGAACTTTCATTTCTCCATTAGCTTGTGTGTGTTCGGGGCAACATCTGTTTTACTTTATAGAGAAGTCACTCGTGCCAAACTCAGTTGAAGGTTTGCTAGACGTCTATAAATTGTGCAAAGCTGTTTTTTTTTCTCTTCAAATGCTCTTCTTATGAGACTTACAATTCTGTGACCTTGCTCAGTGGTGCTGTGTTTTTATGTAGAACAAAATAGATGTGCTGAAATATATTTTATAGGTCGGCGATTACTTTGAACGTGAGTGAATTGATTTGGAAGAATATAAAAAATTTTTATTTGAAAGCAGAATTCATCTTTTCATTTGAACACGTTAGATTTTTTAAAAAATATGATTTCAAGATAAATATCATGTATTAATTTACTGGTTTTTATATATCGTTAGAGAGCATATTTTTTCAAAAATGAATTACAACCACTCAAAAATGAAATGCAAACCGAACAACCCTTAATAGTTATTTTAAAATCAATTCGACGAAAATATCTCCTTTTAGCTCAATGACCTTAAAATCTAAATTTAAGAGCTACAACTCAATAATGAAAAAAAGGAAAAAATTATATTCGGTTTGGACCGGCTATACGATACCCTATACCACAATACCCTATACCCAATCTTTTAGGTCCAACTAATTGGATATAGAAAATAAGCATACAACAAATTTGAGTGGCATTGTTATTAATTTTTTGCTTCGAATATGAAAAATTCATATCGGATGCTATAAGTTTGTGGGGAGTATTGGTCATCATACCATTACATATTCCAGAAATCAAACAGCGTTTAATACAAGGAACAATACGAATTTGCGAATTGCAAGGTGTAGATTGGAAACCACAAGACAGAGGGTGGAGCACATGGGTAGTTTGGAATACAACAATCTTCCACAATATCTCAAAAATATTGAAAGAATATCAGTTTTTAAAAGAAAGATAAAAGAATATTTACTTGAAAATTTGGAAATGCTTCTTTCGTAGTTAAATATTGTAACTAAGAATATTGATCTCATTGTAGATATACAATTAATTACTTTCTATAGATAGAATTTTTTTTATTTTACTTAATGTGTATATATATATATATATATATATATATATACTTTTTCCTTTTTTTATTATATACATGATTATACATTATATACATAATTCTAAACTGAGTTATGTATATATTTAACTCTTGTTTAAAATATGCAAACTCGCCTCTATAATGTCCAATGGACGCTGAGGCACTAATTATTGAATTGTGAATTTATTTATTTTTTGGAATAAATATTATATATAAACAAAAAAAAAAAAACGTCAAAAAATAGACCGATTCTGACCATATTTGGCATGGTCACCAATTTTTGCAAATTTGAGAAAAATTTGTGCAATATTTTTGTTTTTTGATAAATTTAAATGAAGATGGGAAGCAACTTTATATGGTGGCTGTAATTAAGAATTATCTTATTGGGTTTATTTTTGGACCATTGATTAATGAATGCAATGAACACAGACAAACCCAATATGATCGAGATCTATATGATAATTTGGATATTAAGACCATTTAAGTCGATCTCATAAGGATCATTGGTATGGGGACTAGATCTGAACATGAACCGATTGCACCAATTTCAATAGCGTTTATTCTATGACCGATAGAGCTTGTATAATAAATTTCATTAAATTATATTTGCGATCTCTAGTTTGATTACATTGTGTGCATGGACACACAGACAGATGGATAGAGGACATCATTAAATCGAATCAGAAAGTGATTCTTAGTCGATCGGTATAATAAAAGATCTAGATCAAACATCAGCATAAGGGCATTATACCATAACGACATAGTGATCGAGGGTATAGAAACGACTTTTTTAAAGAAAAATGGGAATAAAATGATGACATTTTAGATTTTTTTAAAATCGTTAAACAAAAATTTGCGAATTTTTTTCTATCTTTTTATTTGCATATTTAAAGAGAAATTGTAGATAAAAAATATCAATATTTCTTGTCATAAGAGATATGTTTTTAACTACAATTTGCCTCAATCTTCGAACTATTTCACAGTGTAATTATCCTTTAAATTGTAATACCTTTTAAATTTAAATTTAAATGATTTTTTTTTTGACCCGTATTGATTTTAATTTCTATATATTGTTTTTTATAGAAAAAATAAATTTCTATCCGAAAAATACATTATAACAACTTTCAGATTGTTGTATATTTTTATTATGCATGTGTAAAAAAAGAATGCTGATAAAACGACATAAAATTAAATGATGTACGTGGTTACAAAATTTTAAAAGCGTTTTGTAAACAGTTGCAATAATATATAGTAATGTTCCCATTTTCATTTCTTTTATTTAAGTCAATTCCCACAACTTCGAATAAAGAAAAAATAGTTACTGCGCCTAAAATATTCAACTCTATTACTGTTGAATTCACTTCATATTTGAATTTTCAGTTAGTGTCATCTAAATGAATATTAAAAACTTTATAAGCGAAACCCCTTTTTTAGTTTTGAACTCAATATTTATGAAAGAAACTTATATCTATATATACGAAAGACAAAAACAAAGTACTTGTAAGTAGGTTACATCATGACTTTGGCACAAAACTAGCATGTTGCAATATACATACTTACATAAAATCTCATTAAGGATGCGTATAATAACAAAAATTAAAAAAATATATTTATTGAGGCGTATGAGTAACTTTTTTTATTTTAAGGTTAGTGACGTTGCCGTCATAAAAATTATGTAAATTTAATGAATGCACTTTTTTGTGACTATGATACCAAACACAAAATATGTATTTACATATATATATATATATATGGCACAAACTAACATTATCGTTGACGCCATCATGCTTATAAAAATCACCATCATCATCTTCATCGTTGTCATAAACAACACTGCTGCCAGCAACCAGTAGTTTAATTGAAACAGTAACAGAGCAACAACTAAAGGAATATACTCCTACATGGGGTTTATTCAAAAATGCCACATTGTATAGAAGAACTAACTATGAGTGGCAAATTTTTCAGTTGAGAGTTTTTCATTAAGGTTTATTATATTTTCCAGCAGTTTTTTCTTCAAATATTAAATATTTTCTTAATAAAGTGTAGAAACTTATCAACAAAAGTGAGGGCTGTACAAACTTTCCTCAAAGTCAAGTGATTACTTTAAAAATTAGAGATGGAATTTTTTTCTATTCAGTTCTCGAAAATACGTTTTAAAAGGATAATTAATAAATTGCATTTGTATATTAAGTTATGGGTCTGTCGAATAGGTTTTTTTTTTATAGAAAACGTTTTCGAATGTATATTCATTGATATGGCTTACCTATGTTGTTTGCTAGTCAGCCAAAAAATAGCACAACCCTGCACTGAAATCAGGCCGTTGTAATTGCATTTTCTATATGTTTAACAAGCAACAAAAGCTGTAATGAAAATTTCACCAGAGCAAAGCAATAATATCCCCCCTGGTATTATACTTGTTTTCTTTGGCATGTATGTAATTTATGCAGCAACTTTCTATGAGCATTTGACTTTCTGTTATCTCTATCTCAAGATCGTCGCATTCTTCATTGCCACCATAAATATGTGTTATGTTTAAGAGATTTCAACATTAAATTATAAATTCAATTTAACATAAGTAAGAAGTACGGGCTTTGCAAAAGGAAATTGTGAAGAAAATTTTTGCTGCGTGTTGAAAGATAATACAATATATATATTAGGGTGACAGCGGTTTTTATGAAAAAAATTTTTTGATCGAATTTTGAGCTGTGCGGTTCGGATTATTGTGACACTGGATCTAAAACTTTAGTGCGACAAATTTAAGCCAAATTGGACAATGCCGTCTCGATGCGCATTGAATTCGAATTTCAGAAATGAATTTATATGCAAAATTATCAACTTTTCACAAAAATTTTGATATTAATAAGTGCGGTTCAATTAAATTAATTAATAAACCATAATCTAGAGTAAATTGTCTTTCTAATAAAACAACAAAATCTATTATCGGTGGAAAAACAGCCAAGAACACTTGATTAAGAAAATCGAGCTTACATTTTTAAAGACATTGAAGTAATTTGCAACATACATATATACAATAATTTTGCATTCTCCTGACCTTTAAAATAAAAATATAATAAATATTTTGCATCTTGCATATTGCTATGCCGCACTGTAGCTGAAAATTTGATTTCATTGATTTCAAAAGTCTATTTTTTTTTGGCACCGATTTTTAAAGTTTTAATGTCCTTTTGTAGCCAATATATCCAATATATCTAATTGTGGGCGTGGCATGCTGTCGAACGCAACTGTTTTTTTAATTTCAGAAAAAGGTGATTTTTTTTATTTTTTATCAAAAATAAATGGTTACTACTCGCAAGTTGTCATCGATAATGACCTGCGGTCTTTTCAAATCGCGTTCGAATCAATTTTCTGAAAAATTATAAGAAATCATTGTATGAGATGGGAACTACGTTGTATTGAGATTTTATAATAATTTATTGACCTAATATATAAACAAGTGGGTAAAATTTTGATATAATTATTATAGAATTTAATTTTATTAAAACGAGTTATTTATATATGTGAAGTTAATTTAACCCATTTTCGGCCGCGAAACATAAATGCCATCCGATTTGAATGAAATTTAAGATCTTAGCTAATTAGAGGTTTCTGAACTCAAATCCGTTGTTAGAATTCATCTAACTCACCTGAGATCGTCAGAACATGGTGTCCGCAAGCGCAAACGTTAGCCACTATTCGACATTATTATTCATTGCTGGTAAAAAGTTTAAATGATCTTGTTTTTCGTATTTCAATAAGTAAAACTGATATAATAATCAATTTTAACACATTTTTATTATGGTTAAAGTAAGTATATTTATTAAGAAAATAGGTTACAGTTTTTGTTATAGAAAATTAATTTTGGTGATATGCTTCAAAGCACTTAGGATGCAAATGAACATTACATTTTTTGCACATCATTTTATTGCCTTTCCACACGATTTCAATCTACAGCGTCTGGGTTTGCCGTCTTTCTTCTCGACGGGAATGTGCTCGCAATCCACTCTTGGCATTCTACGTGGTGAAAATTCTGGAGAATTGTCTTCTCTTTTACATGACAATAAAAGTTTTTTTGCTATTATCACGCGAAAATTTTTTTGTGGCATTGGTTTTTCATTTTTTTCCTTTGCAACAAAGCAATGTAGCTCCCATGCGTTGACAAGAGAAGAGCTTAATATAGAAATAAATAAAGGTCAATACCACTTTTTTGAACGGATGTTTCTTCTGTACTTTTGCAACGCGTTGTCCTGTAAATCGACGCTCCCATGCCTTGGTTATAATTTTAAAACATACGTGGCTGCTGATAATTTCCGAATTTTCCATCTCTTTACAGAGTGCATTGACTCAATTTGGTCAAAGTTTGTACAGACTCTCACTTCCTTGTTATTAGCCCAACGACAAACTAGCACATTATTAGCTTTGTCGAATTTGAAATCAGACCCACCACGGTTTAACTGATTTCCTGTTTTTAACGGTGCTTTTCCAATTCTGTTGTTGCGGACAGTTCCAGTTGCACAAATTTGCTTTTTAACTCAGCAAACACATCAGCTGATGGGACGTGAAAAAATTGTCGAAGTAAACTCTATGTCTATGAGGATTTTCGATATTTCTCGATAGCCTTAGTACAAGGTCTGCGCCCAAACCGATTTGGCGATCATAATTGTCGCTGGCACCGGCATACGGTATACAGGTATACAGATAGCCGCTTGCAGAGCAAAGACACCACAATTTGTAACCAAACCAGATTGGTTTGTTTCGTATGTACATCTTACATAAGTGGAGACCAAAATATGGAACCATTTGTTCATGGATAAGCAAATCGGCACTCCATACGCCACACTTCATGAATTTTTGGTTTGCCATATCAATCAATGGTCTAACCTGGAGAATAAATAAATAAATAAAAAAACAGAATGGAAATGGGTTAATGAGTTTCAAGATTATTATCAAAAAATAATTATGAGTTGAAAGAGTTGTTTATTTAATATTTCATAAACGGCCTAGACCCACTCAAATGCCTATTTTAAATTGGTATTCTATTTTTTGAACTTTTGGTAAAAAGTATTTGTTAATCATTTTGGATGCGAAAAATACTTATCAGATATGGATTTATTTTTTTAATTTTAGAATTCTATACACGCATCGTTTACTTCTTTGAATTTCTTTTATAACTATACTTACTAGCAGATTCCAGCGCTCGAAATTCGAGTGAAATTTCTAGGCAGCTTTATTTTTTAACTTAGCCAATTCACAAACCAACACTTTTATGGTTTATTATTATTGTGAATGAAGATAACAAACTCATTAACAAACACATTAACCAATTTATTATAACACACATAGCATATGTATAATTTTATGTGTGTGTTAGTAGCAACTTTAAATGCAATTTAAAATATAGGAAAAAATTTAAAAAATCTGTAATTCTGCAAAACAGTTAAAAAGAAATACCTTTCAAATAATATGCGTTTGGCCAAAATCTAGTTAAAATGGTAGCACAAAACATCGGTCACAAGAAATCGCCTAACCTGTTAATATTATAGATAAGTTCATCGTTTGTTTGTTTGTAAGAGGTTAAATCCGTGACTACTCATCTGATTTTAAAAATGTTTGCTCCAATATTTAGAAAGCTTTTTAAGCATTGACATTTGCTATAATTTTTTGATATTTTTAGTAGGCGTGGCTCCTCCCATATAAAGAGAATTTTTATTATCATATATATTGAGTACCATGACGGAGAGAGGTTTGCGAACTTGTGTGATGTCACCTATTATTTATGTTATTAGCAATGCGAAAAATGTGCGGGATCAGATAAGTGGGCGTGGCACCTCCCAAACAAAGTAATAATTCAATATTATATATCTCGAGTACTATGATAGACACAGCATTGCAATGTTATCTGAGGTCATCTATTATAAATATGCGTAGTCTTACAGAGAATGGGCGGACCAATGGGCACGGCACCGCCCTTACAAAGTAAATATATAATATCATATAACTGATGAACAATAAAGGGAAATCTCAACACTTTGCACGAGTCCATTAGATATTAATGAAGTACTACGAAAGTGACAGTCTTGAAAGTTTTAGCAAGTACATTAATTATCAACTTGATTAGTTGTGGAAAATACGGGCAGAATCGCCAAATTCAAAAATAGCCAAATTCAAAAATTGCCAAAACCAAAAATCGCCAAAACCGAAATAAAAATCGCCAAAACAAAAATTTTCAAAATCACAAAAGTGCAAAATCAAAAAACGCTAAAATCAAAAATCGCCAAAATCAAAAACCGCTGAAATGAAAAATTGTCAAATGATATTCTAAATTAAAGGCCAATAGTTAAGTGTTGCCAAACTCAATTTAGAAAATCCATGTTCTTCTCATGGGCAGCCATATGTACCTTGATTCAGAGTACGAACGACGAAAATTTGATATTTGTTGCACCGAATGAAAAAATAAATATATTGTATATCAGCAAGCATTGAAATAAAAAAAATATAAAATAAACGCAAACGTATAAACTGACTAATGTAGGAGGCATTTTGTAGTGCTTTTGCTAAACTTTCATCTATGGTCAGTTCTACAACTGACAAGATGCTTATTATTTCTAGTTAATTGAAATTTCGAAGTTAGCTCCAGTTTATGTTATTATTGTAATCAATTTTCGAAAATAAACAATTTATTTTAAACCTAATTAAATTTTTTGACAACAAAACCATTTTGGAATTAATTCGTATATTTTATGAAAGCAAACATTACGATGCGCTTAAATTTTGTAAGAAAAACTCTTAGGTGAATTTGAAAAATTCGAATTTTTCTATAAAAATTCAAACCGAAACGCAAACCCAAAAGATAAAAACTGAGGGCCTAAGGCTAATGGAAGCTTTATTATATACAATACTTAATTATTGCATCGATTTAAGTTTCTATTACTGAGATATTATCTTTACGTTTTCATAAATCGGAATACATTTTAATGACTAATAATGTCCTCATTATAAAAAAAAAAAAATAATAGAAAGTATTTACTCTCATTTTTAAGTGCTTTTAAATCACTAAAAATTTAAAGGCACGTGATGATATGATGTAAAGCGTCTACGAAAATGAGAACCTTCATAAGAACTGGTGCTAGACCTTGCACTTTAATAAGGCGACGTTAAGCGTAAATAAGCAGCATGTGACAATTTTACGATAAGTTCTGTGACAGGTGACAACCGGCCAATGTGCCTAGCATATGTAATCGCATAGTAAATGTGCAACGTCCTAGATCTGCTGCGTATTTTTTTATATCATTTAGCATTTTAAATTTAGGTTACCATTTTCATACCCTATACCACTGTGTAGCCAGGGTGTAATGAGTTTGTGCTGATGTTTCTATCCGTCTGTCCGTCCGTCAGTGTATCCATGTTAAGCTTGTATTCGAACTACAGGCCGCAAATATGAATATATTTTGATGAAATTTAGTATCGAAGTTTATCGGCCATTGGAAGAATGCTACTGAAATTGGTAAAAATCGGTACCTGTGAAGATATAGTCCCCACACAAATGTCCCTGTGAGATCGACATAAATTGCCAAATATTCAAATTATCATACAGAGCTCGATCAAAGTGGGTTTGTGTATATTTATTACATCCATTTATCAGTAGTCCAAAAATACAGAAAGAGAATGCAAGCAGTTAAAAAATTAGTCTTATTTAAAATTTTAACTCTTAGTATATCTTTCTTTAATGGGTGTGTAGTTCCTGAACTTTAACTCTGATTAGCCTAACGAATTACATAATTTTTGTGTATCTAATTTTTGTGTATCCCTTCGAATGTTCTTTCTTTCACATCTATAATATTAATAGGCTAGGCGATTTCTTCTGACTGATGTTTTGTTCTACCGTTTTATCCCGATTTTGACCAAACGTATATCATTTGAAACGTATAGTAGTTCCTTTTAGCCGATTTGCAGATTTACAGTTTTTTTAAATTTTTTCTTTATTTTGAGTAAATTGCATTTAAAGTTGCTACTAACACATACATACAATTATACAATGATATGTGTGTGTTTATTAAATTTGTTAATGTGTTTGAAATAAAAATGAGTTTGTTTTTTGTGTTGATTTTTGAATTGGCTATAATTGATTAGAATACTTTTAGGGTCTTTATTTAATGAAAAAATAAAATTTCCTAGAATTTGCGCATGAATTTCGAGGGCTGGAATCTGCCAGTTAGTAAATAAATAGTTTCGTTTTTGTGGGATTAAGTATTTAAATATTTAGATGTCATTAAATATTTAGTTTGTATGGGAGGTGCTATGCCCGCAAGTCTGATGTCACCCACTTTTGTCTCGACTACGCACACTAATAACTAATAAGCTCACAAAAAGTTTAAATTTAAATTTTAGCACGAAAGCTCTTATGGTCATTCGGCACAAGCGAGAGCACCATAACGAACTTTCTGTGAGTTCATAAGTTATCAACGTGGCTACTCGGAAAAAATGGGCGGGATAAGATCAGTGGGCGTGGTACCCCCATAAAAATTAAATTTATAATGTCATATATCTGGAGTACTGTATTAGTGAAAGCCTTGGGACTTTGTCTGAGTTTATGAGTTATTAATGTTAGTAGTCTGACAAAAAAAGGGCGGCATCGGAAAAATGGTCGTTTCACCCCATACAAAGTAAATATATATGTCATATAACTGGAGTACTATAATAGACGAAGCCTTGAGACTTTGTTTGAATTTATAAGTTATTAATGTGAAAAGTCGGACAAAAATGGGCCGTGGCACCTCCCATACAAAAAAATATGATGTACTATGAAAATGACAGTCTTGAAACTTTTGACAAGTTCATTAATTACCTCTGCGAGTAATCGTGTAATATATGGGTGGAAACACCAAATTCAAAAATCGCCAAAACCGAAAATCGCGAATAAGAAAAATCGCCAAAATCACAAATCGAAAAAAAATCGCCAAAATTAAGAATAAAAAAAAAATCGGTAAAGCCAAAAATCGGCAAAACGAAAATCACGAATGACAAAACTCGTCATTATAAAAAAAAAAAAAAAAAAAAAAAACAAAACAAAAAACAAAAAACGCTAAAGCCAAAAATCGATAAAAACAAAAATCGATAAATCAAAAATCGTCAATAAAATATCACAAAATAAAAATCGCCAAAATCAAAAATAGCAACAACAACAAAAAAAAAAAAAAAAAAATCGCCATAATTAAAATTCGCCATCCTACAATCGCAAAGTCAAAAATCGACAATTAAAAATCGTCAAAGAACAAAGTAAATAAAATGGTTTTCTGACAAATTTAGTCCTAGTTTATTTGTTTCGGTTACGATGGTTGTAGCGAAGCGCATCGGATTGCTGCTAGTTTATATGTATATACAGTGTACTCTCTCCTTACGGACATCTTTCTTAAACGGACACCTCCCATAAACGGAAACTTGTTCTTACGATTTTTTTATTTTTCCCTCTTAAGCGGACAACCCTCCCATAGCCGGACGCGGACACTTTTTTCCCACACCAAAGGGCATTTTAGTTCCCCATAACCGGACAGCTTATAACACTTTAACAAGGAGACACTGTTTTTCTGTTTACTCTTGTCAATATCCGAACTTCTGTTGCTTATTCAATAATGCTTGTATGTATAAAGGGGAATCCCTAGATACAAAGTGACAACAAGTCTTGCATTAATGCATGCATTTATATTTTCATATTGTATACTTGAATCGCTATGCCTAAAGCAGCGTTGACTATTAAAGACAAAGTTAATGTTATTGAAATTCATAAAAATGAAAAACTAGGTGTATGCGAGTTAGCAAAGAAATGTAAAGTCAGCAAAACTCAAGCTGCTTGCATTATCAAAAACAAAGACCAAATTTTAAGATTGTGGGACACTGATGTCAATCCGGAGAGAAAAAGCAGTATGCTGAAGCCCAAAGGCTTTAACATTAATAAATTGTGCTACGAATGGTTTGTGATGGCTCCAAATAAAGGCATACCTTTGTCGGGCTAAAGAAATTGCAGAGAGACTGAATTACGCCGATTGTAGTGCATCACCTAGTTGCCTGGAAAGGTTCAAAAAACGACATAACATAACCTATCGTGCAATTTTTGGGAGAAGCCGCTTGTATCAACCAAGAAGATGTCAAAAGTTTTACCGAAAAAGTGCCACCTTTGATTGAAGAATATGATTTGCAAGATATTTATAATGCAGATGAATTTGGCTTGATTTTTCGTGCATTACCCTATAAAACATTTGCATTAAAAGGTGAGATATGCGCTAGCGGAAAAATGGCCATTGATAGGCTCACGACAGTGCACTGCGTCAATGTGGTTGGAGAAAAGGAACGTCTTTTTGTTATTGGGAAAGCTGCAAAGCCTCGGGCGTTTCGCAACATTAATTTAAGCAATTTACCAGTTACGGGGCGGTCAAACAAAAAGGGTTGGATGACATCTGATTTGATGATTGATTTTCTAGTGTAGTTCAATAAAAAAATGCAGCCTCTCATCCTCGCGATCTCAAATTGAAAAATGTTAAAGTTATTTTTCTCCCAGCAAACACAACAGCATTTTGTCAGCTCCTGGTTAGAAATACTTTAACTTTTTGTACAAATCATTATTTTGAAAAAATATTTTGTTGCAGATGGAAAATGCAAATTCTGCTTCGGATTTATCAAAGTCAATAAATTTGCTATATGTTGTTTATTTCATACACAAAGCGTGTGAGTAAGTGAGTCAACAAACAAAAAAAAATTATTTCAGGAAAGCTGGTTTTGCGAAAAAAGATATCCCCGATGATAATAGCGGTTGGACAGCAGAATATGAGCTTCTACTATCAGCACTTAGTACTGAAGAGAAAGTGAAATTGATGACAAGTTAACTTCTTATAAAGAAGCTTATTTAGCTATAAGAAATCTAAAAGCTTTTTCTTTACATCACAGCGACCTTAAAGGTGTTCAGTATCTTACTGACCTTCAAATACATCTTCAAGATATTGAAATTAAAGCAAAAACTCACCAAGCTAAAATTTATGACTTTTTTAAATTCATTCTAATACCTTACATAACTATTTTTTTCATTTTTCGAAAAAATGTTAATGAAAATTCTGTTTACTTTGTCTAATATTTGTACGTTCTTATTTTGGAAATAAAACTGATTAAAGATAAAAACATTACAAATTAATTTTTTCTCTTTTTGTACTTCTCTCATAAGCGGACATCTTTCATAAGCGGACAGATTTGTCAGTCCCTTAGGTCTCCGGTTAAGAGAGAATACACTAGACATATATTTTTATTCGATTTGAGTTTTTGCAATAAGCATAATAGTTTTTTTTAATTAAAGGCATAAAGCTAAATGTTCTGCCTTCATTGTCATGGTATCTGTTCCAAATTTCATTTCTATATCAACACGAAGAGATTAGAAAAATTAAATTTTTTAAAAGAATTCTCACATGACATTTCAGTTGAGTTTCTACAGATTATTAAATTTGTTTTGGTAACAAAGAATAACGTTTAGTGTATAATGTTTTTTAGTGAGAGAAATAAGCACAACGTTAACTATACCAAGTGCTACATTTACCAAATGGCTCGAAATATTTTCATTATGTTTTTAAGTAATTATTATAATTTAATTTTTAAGTGTTCTTTTTTATTTTTTTGTTTTTATTTTTATTTTCATTTTTATTTTTATATTAATTTATTTTTTCATTTTGCTATAGATATGCTTGATACTGAACAAAACGACATGTTGCAACAATTTTATAATGATGATTCATTTGTTATTTCGAATGATCGCATTTATCAATCGGGTGATGATGAATTCGCTGGAATGTTTGGACCCATACAAACTGTTGCTGGTTTGTAAATATTTTAATTTTATTATTTTTTTCTAAATTACCTTTAAAGTGACTAACACAATTAAAACTATAATTTAATTTAAAAATAATAATCAATAGATTGTTGTGCAAACAAGAAAGTAATTAAAAAAATTTACATAATAAATTATTTAAATATTTTTTTTTTAAGTAAACAAAACTAATATAAATTTAATAAAGTCTACTTTAAATCTGCGTATTTGCAACTGAGAATGTGGAAAATGATGTAAAACTTTTTAAAAAATGTTTTTAGAATATATTATATGAGTAAAATATTAAAATAGTAATTAGGTTGCAATAACTCTTTAGATATTAAAGTTATATAATATGTATGTGCTGCCCAAAATTCAGCAGTCAAGTGCAGTGAGTTTTGAGAGAAATCAATTTTCGAGTTAA
Organism: Cordilura impudica; assembly: GCA_963682025.1. Classification (NCBI taxonomy): domain Eukaryota; kingdom Metazoa; phylum Arthropoda; class Insecta; order Diptera; family Scathophagidae; genus Cordilura; species Cordilura impudica. The sequence continues at coordinate 107,982,616 of OY821519.1, forward strand.
TTTAATGTCTGATTATTTATGTATCCAAATAGTAATTTTCATCAAGCTTAAAGTATAATTTGAATAAGGAGCAGCAATGCACACTTAGCTCCTTTCGCGGCAGATTTAGCGCCTTTTAGCTACACAAGAAGCGCATTTAAAACAAGTAAGAGCGCTAAATTCAGCTGTGCCCAATCTTTGACACCATACGCATCGGTTTTACGTCTACATTAATATCGCTACTTATTGCCCTATTTATAAGAAACTAACATAGCCCAGCACTCGAAATTCAAATGCATTTTCTAAGAAATTTTATATGTTAAATAAATTTTGTTCCTGTTCTTTTAATTTATATACATTAGGGCGGGTCGATTTGTAGGGAGTGAAAAAATTCACCAATTTCCCTATGATTTCCGTATTCTATGGGTTATTCCATGAAAATTTGCCGAAGGAACCATACCTCTATCGTTAAAATCGAGTCCCCTACTTTTTGTTGGTAGATTTTTTCCCAAATTGACGTTCGTATGAAATATTACCTACACGTTCACATCCATAACTCAAAAACTATCGGGTTTAATCGCCTGTAGGCGCGTTGGAAAGGTGCGCTCATTTTAATCAATTTACAAAAAAAATCTCCAACATTGGTCCAACGGTTCAAAAGTTACGGGCATTTTTGTCCAAATTTTGGAGCATTTTCCATTTTTTCATGATTTTGTCCAAGAATATTACTTTCATGGCCATTTTTTTTGGCTCTATCCATTATTTATTTCAATTTACAATTCAAAACGAAGAGTTTAAGCGCAAATGTATCTAATTCGGTTGATTAATTCATGCGATATTGCTAAAACAAAATAACACATACAACCAAATTTTTGATTTTTTCCCTTTTTATTTTTTTTTGTACAAAAATTCAAATTAAGAGATAATATAGTATCTATCAACCTATTATCAAAAAAAAAATATTCAATTTGAGTGTAGTAAAAGACAAAATGTGAAAAAAAACATTATTTTTTCTGAAAGTCTTGTTTGCTTTCAAGTCTGGGTGTTTTCGTACGGCTCTTTAATGTCGTCGCCATAGCGCCTTCTACATTCTTTCCTGCAACTCGTTTAGCAGTGGCAGCCAGCAATTGGACATGTCTTTCCGTTCCTTGAATGTGTAAAGGAATTTGTGGATCATCGAACAGTGGCACTTCGTAATTTAAATATCCCTCCAAATGTTCATACGAATAACTTTGCGTAAACCGTGGTTCGAATAAAATGGTATCGTCATTTAAATCAATCATATTTGTATATTCCGTACAATTAAAGTTTATAAGAGATTTTTTATAAACTCTAAGTTCCGTTGGGTCGACAATATCTCTTCGGTAATGTAAAATCTTCTTTATAGCAATGTTTCGTTTTTCCATTCTACCATCAAACAACATAGATAGTAAGATATTTTCTGAGTGTGCAAAATATGGATTATCTTGAATTACTGTATTTACAACTCCAAGTAAATTCGGTGGTAAAAAGCGTGTCCAAGTAATAAATTTAAAAAGTAATGTACTACCGTATGCGGCAGAGCTATAATACTTAACATTGAAACACATTGGCGTGTATACTTTTATTATATAGTTAGCCAGAATTTTTAAATTTTCAGTTGGAATATTAGTTGTCACATACAACCGTAATAATCTATTGGCTTTGGTCAGCCTACGAGAATGTGCAATTGGCCCTGGTTTTATGTGGAACCACACCATTAGAAATTGCATTGGCCATTAACATCAAGTACCTCGAATCAGTAGATAATTCTTCTGGATTTAAATCACCAAGAGGCATATTTTCCAAAGCGATTTCCTCAAAATCGGTTACCACCTGAAAAGAAAACATAAAAGCTAAAAAATAGAATAAAAAATGGTAAAGAATTAGCTATAAAAATTACATACCGGAAGATTTTCATAATCAGCAATTTTTGAGCTCAACTTTCCGGTAGTTGATCGTGGTCCAGTGGTGGTTGATTTGTCTAAAGTGTCAAACAAATGTCTAAACGGAAGCTCGTTAAAGTGCAGAAGACACACCAACCAGTGCAGTGGTCTCTTTAACTGTTTTTCGAATAGTCGCAAAATTCCACCGTGTACGCCAGTATTTGTTGGTTCACCATCAGCGCATATGGCAATTAATGAATCGAGAGACAATTGTTTTTCTTGAAAGAATTCGATCAATTTGTTGACTTTGCTTGCCGCAGTTTCACTTTCTAGTTTTGTGTAGCCTATCAATTGAGATTTTGGTTCCCTCAAAACAACTAGATGAGGTTCTTTAACCATCCTTGGATGCAACTTCTCATCAATCTTTTCTACAGTTAGAGCATCATTTTTCCTGCCGTCGAATGAAAATGATATCAAATTCGAGCCATCATACCGCTTACGAAGTGCGTCTTGTCTCCATTTTTCTCTTTCTCTACGAAGTTTACTTTTATCCATGATGACAAGATTGTCATGAGCATCTTTTACGCCCAGGTCTTCCATCAGAGCTGTTGCCAATGCTGATCCCATTCTATCATGCACACCAAATCTGTCACACATCATTGCATAATTTTTAGTATTGTATCTGGGAGTGTATGTTTGTGGTGGTAGAACTAATTCTGAACCTCCTCTGACATCAACTTCCATTTCGTCATAATGTGGTTCGTATGTAGGATCGTTGCTCACTGGGATTGTTGGTATAGTCGTTGGTATCGTCTCATCACTTCCACTATCGTGTTCCGGTATCGTTTGTATTCTGTCATTATATTGATCGCGCATGAAATCTTTTAAGTTTTCTGGGATATATCCACATGAGCAGTCGTTTTCTTTCAAGATGCATTTATATTTTCCAATGTTGAATAATTGGTTTGTTGATTCTACAAATTTTTTGAATTCTGTTGCACGTTTTACTCGTTGTTTATCTGCATTACTATATGCGTCAAGCAAATTATTCAATTTTCTAATAATGCTACCTTTGAGTATAAGTTCAATATTAAGTTGATTCCAAATTTCTAACAATCTGTCTGCTACTTGGGGAGTAAATCTTTTATACGAAAACATTTTGCTTTGGGCTTTTGAACGTTCGGCCAAGAAAAAATGGTACTTCAATATACCTCGTTTAGTTGACAGATTAATATCAGGTAATTCACAGGCCACGCCAAAAGAAAAAACATTATGAGAGACCAAATGTTGCAAACTACTGCGTTGGGTATCTGTTGGATTTTGCGATGAACCAGGCTCTGAATCCATTTTTTAAACCGTCACTAAAAGAATTAAATATGTTTTTCATAGAATAATAATATAACTATTAACTATAAAAGTTAGCAATGTTTTTACACTTACCTTTAAATCTTTTCTATATTTCAAAATAGTTTGATTATTTGTTAGTTATTTCAAGTAACACTTCACATAAATGACGCTCAAACAAAACTAGCATACACTGGAATCACCACCCCGCCAACTACAGCTGATTGTTTCGTCCAATTAGAATTGCTGTGTATTTGTTGTTGTCAAAATGACGTCAGCGAAGAATTATTCTTTATAAATCGTATGAGAGCATATAACAGTAAATGACTGGCATCATCTTTATCTCTATCCTTCTTGCACTGGAATATTATAAACAAACAAAAATAAAGAAGTCTATCGTAAGGTTCGTAAGCTTCGTAAGTCAAAAAAATTGAGCCAAAAAATGGCCATGAAAGTAATATTCTTGGACAAAATCATGAAAAAAATGGAAAAATGCTCCAAAATTTGGACAAAAATGCCCGTAACTTTTGAACCGTTGGACCAATGTTGGAGATTTTTTTTTTGTAAATTGATCAAAATGAGCTCACCTTTCCAACGCGCCTACTGGCGATTAAACCCGATAGTTTTTGAGTTATGGATGTGAACGTGAAAAAATCTACCAACAAAAAGTAGGGGACTCGATTTTAACGATAGAGGTGTGGTTCCTTTGGCAAATTTTCATGGAATAACCCATAGAATACGGAAATCATATGGAAATTGTCGAAAAATAAATCGACCCGCCCTAATATACATATATAAAAAATTCATCCTAAAGGTATGCTTATCAATGTTAGCAATTCACAATTTAGCAATGGGCGTGTGATATAGAATTATAATGAAATTCGATGAATTTTTAATTCGCTAAAATTGATTAGCATATTTTTAGGCTCGTATCAAATTATATATTCTAAATATTTTTTATTTTAATTTAATATATTTTTAACACATATTATACAAACATTTTATCATTCGGCACTTCTCCTTCATAAGGGCTATAGCTGTGCCAATTTTCAAACTTATCCGTGCCCGTGTTTAGCTTAAAAAGGGAAGAAAAATTTTGCTTTCCGTGTCTATACATAGTTGTAAACAGAATATTTTAAAAACAAACAATTTGATAAATTTAATACTAAACTATTGCGACAAACAAATTGAATTTTTAAATTTCTTTTAGAGGTGTCTTCAACTTTTTGGACATATCTTGGCATAATGATGGCCGATTTATTCAATTTTCATACCCACCCGGTCCGAATAATGAAAAACAATATTATCATAACTTTACCCAGGTAAAGGGTTTATTTTGTGGGTTTATTTTTTGCGCATGAAATATCAATAAATCAGAGCTGTTCGTCTTTATTTTTTGCATTTCTAGCACATTTAAAATAAACAATATTGTAATTATTTGAACAACTTCCCTCCAAATTTAAACTTTTGGGCGAAAGAGACTTATAATTGTTTCCCGGTAAAACAAAAAATGGTATATGCTAGAATCTCACAAATTAGAACCCTCACAACTTTGAACCTTCCAGAAAATAGAACCAACCATTTTAAGGTATTGGAAGCTCTGCAATAAGAATCTGCGTTTCAAATCTCTGCACGTTTGGCCTTTAAAGTAAAAACAAAACGAAGAATCACGGAGCTATTCGGGGTGTATACAATTCGGTCGTATGCATGTGAAATTTGATACGCTTGTACAAATTTAGGTCAGTTGATGACTGCAGGTCGAAGTGAAAATTGTTCATTTGGCGAAAGTTAAAAAACAAAGCCAAATAAATATAGAAAACCCCTTGTCTTTTGATACGATGGTTAAAATACGAAAATACGTAATGATGGCATGCATGCAAAGCGTATAGCTCAAGACCTTAATGTGAAAAAATCTGCCATCAGCGATATAAAATCAGGAAAACAAAATAAAGGATGCTGCTTTCAGCACCTATGAGGAAGCAAAAAAAAATTGTACATAGCGCGGAATATCCAAAGAAGGAAAATCGCCTTTATGAGCGCTAAAGACAAAAGCCAAGTCAATTTTTAGTGGAGTGTACGCCAATAAAGATGAAAATGAATTACCTGCAAGTGACGGATGGTTTTCCAAATTTAAAACTCGAGGTAGAATATAATTTTTATACCCTCCACTCCAGTGTGCAGAGGGTATATATAAGTTTGTCATTCCGTTTATAATAATTAGAAAAAAAATTTTGGACCGCATAAAATATATATATTTGTGATCCTTATAACAAGCGGAGTTGATATAGCGATGTCCGTCTGTCCGTCTGTGGAAATCACGATGACGGCATCAAGCGGGCAGGTACGGTACTCGTTGGTGTAAAAAATGATTTACTAACATCCTGAGAAGTTTGCTATTTAAAATCGTTCAAAGCGGTCGATTAGGGCCCGAGATTTGAATGAAGAACTAAAAAAGTCTTGAAAAAATATAACTTTCTATGTTGTTCTTGTCACGAGCACGCCCTCAATAGTGCAGCTACAGTTATCATTTATAGTGAGAATGATTCACCAAATTCAAGGGAAGACTTCTGTTTAAAAATCATTAAAATCGGTGGAACGGTTCCAGGGAAATCTTTGAAAAAGTAAAAAAAAAAAATTAAAAATATGATGTTTCTCTATTGTTTTTGTTGTTATTCTAAATGTTGTGTTGTTGTCATAGCTGGACTTGTTGTTTTTGTGGTCGTTGTGGTAATAATATAATAAAAACTAACCCCTTGTACATTTTTTTATTAACTCTGGTAGAAAAATTTAAAAGTTTCCATTGTTTTGGCATCACTAAAAAAATTGTTAGATCATTTCTGTTATTGCCACGAGCCTGCCTGCAACATTTCAGATCGATTGGGTCACGCGAAAGTGGTTAAAATCGATCCAAAATTTTTTCGACAAGCAGACACTACGAGTTAATATAAAGGGAGTAAAAATTCACCAACATCTAAAGCAAATAATGCTAAAATACCTAGTTGTTAATAAAAAAAACAATGTAAATTTAGCAAAAAAAAATTTTATGTATAAATTTATTTAAAGAGAAAAACACAAAAATAACGTTTGATGTTGTATTTTTTGTGTGTAATATTTACATATACATACGTAAACATATTAAATAGTACAAATAATACACATATATTGTATATATATGTATATCCATAACAACTGCATGTTAGAAATAAATCGGTATAGTATTTTATTTACATAAAATTCTGCAATATTTTGTTGTGGGGAAAATACATTTCTTTTGCATTAACAGAGTGTCACTTCATTTTGCTCAGCGTGACTATGCCACAGTAGATGGCGCCACAATTTTTGTTTGTTCTAATTAGCTTTGCTATAGTTATTTCTATTTTAACATGAATGTCAATATTTTCAAATAGATATTATACATAACAATGTTAAGAGTATACACGGGCTGGTCTTTTATTTCATACGTTTTTTCATTATTCTTTTACAAATATGAACATAAGTTTGGCATATTAACTTTTTGTTGTCTTTACAAAATAGAGTTATTGAGTTCATCAATGAGTTTTTTGCTTTCAAAGCAGTTCTACATAGTTATATAGAATTATTATTCTGCTTTACCTACAAAATATCTGATTGCGATTACATATAATTTTTAAAAATTGTTTATAATTACTAAAGCATTATTATTCACATAAATACAAAATTGCACTTTTTAAATTTTCCATTCAAATTTAAGAAAATATCAATTCTAAAAACTGGAATTAAAAATTTCCAATTATAAATTAGAAAATATTAATTAAATTTCAGAAAATTATATCAAAACGTCGGAATTAATAATAATAAATTTAGAAGACATCAATTCCATCTTTAATATATAAATTTTATTCGTTAAACACAAATTGAAATTCCAAAAATAAAACACCAAATACCTATGTTTACATTTAAAAATATATTGCCATTCAGGAGAAATTAATAGCTTTTCAGTACCGCGCTTCAATAACTTCTTTTAACGATAGTCGAATCGTTAAAAAAAAGAATATACCAAAATTATCAGTAAAATTTTTAAACGATATTCGCTATTGTTAAAGTCAGCTGTTCTTGTTATCTAAACAACAGCAATTTTTGTGTTGTTTATTCAATCGATAAAAACTTAAATTTTTAAGTGGAAATGTCGTCATTCATAAATAAAAATCATAAAATAGTGAAAATATTTTGCTTTTATTAAAAAACTTTTTTATATAAATAAAAAAATTAAATAGCATATTCAATCCATTATTTCATTTTCAAATAAATACACAGAAATATTAGTAAAAAAATAAAGATATTAAACATAAACATAAAATCATCCTGTCAAACACGAAGTAATTTGTTTTTTTCTATTCTTCTTTGTGTTTTTCGCTTATTTTGACAGAGATGCCACTCATTTACAATTTAAATAAATAGAAAAATAGATTTGTCGACTGTCGTTAAGATGTATGTACTTAGTGCAAACAACAATAGCTGTTGATATATTTTGCGATTGTCGGATTGTTGAAATTTACAGAATCGGACTACAGAAAACATTAATTTAAATTCAGTGAATTTTAGAAAACGTTAGATGATATTTAAGAATTGCGAACATAAAAATCGTTACACAAGTAAACGCAATTTGATGAGAATGTTATTTTTTATATGTAAATTTTCACAATTTTTTTGGATGAAAATTTGAAGTTTTTCAGAAAATAAAGATAACAAATTATTTTATTTAAAATGTTTGGGACATTTGGTTTTTTGCGTTTGGTATCCCTAATTTAAATATTTATTATTATAAATTTATTCTCTATGTTTTCCAAATATGGCAATATTTTAATAAAAAAATTGAGAGAGTTTTTTTTTTTGGTTATTATTTTGTTACTCCATCCGACTTATATGGCCGCAATGAAGAAATATTTGGCCAGATAAAAGAAACTATACAGCCATCTCCAATTAGCATGATTTAATGCATATAGCCACCCTACACAACCATTAACTTTGCAATGGAGGTTAGGGCGAGCTATTTAATTAGCAAAAACTAAATTAAACGAGAAGTTATGTCACATAACCGGAAACGCATGCATATAGGTATATAACCTAAATGCATGCCGATCAGAAACCACGATGACCAAAAAGCAAACACCGAAATAAATCCGAAATAATAGAAAAGACGAAAACCAACCCAAAGAATTTGCTAAAATAATTTGATATCAAGTTTAACAAATTGTTTACTTTTTCATTTACATTTATTATCAAGACTCAAACCGAGGTGGAGGGTATCAAAGATTCGGCACAGCCGAATTTAACACTCTTACTTCTTTTTTCAATAAATTTTGTTCTTGTTTTTTTAATTTACGTATATAAAAAATTTATCAATATTTAAATAAAATTCATCCTAAGGTAGAATACCCTTAATTTTAGCAATCCACAATTTTACAAAGGGCGTGTGAGATACAATTATAATGAAATTCGATGAATTTTGAATTCGCTAAAATTGATTATCATATTTTTAGGCTCGCATCAAATTATATATTCTAAATATTTTTTATTTACTTTACTTTATTTTAATTTAATATATTTTTAATACATATTAAACATAAATTTTATCATTCGGTACTTCTCCTCCTTATAAACTATAACTGTGCTAATTTTCAGAATTCCCCATCCCCACATTTTGCTAAAAAAGGGAAGAAAAATTTTCCTTCACGTATTAATATATAGGTGTAAACAAAATATTTTAAAAAGAAACGATACGATAAACTTAATACTAAAGTATTGCGACAAACACACTGAATTTTAGAAATTTTTTTTGGTGTCTTCATCTTTTTGGACATATCTTGGCACAATGATGCTCGATTTATCCCACTTTCAGTACCAAACTGCCCGAAATAATGGCAAATAACATTGCCATAACATTACCCAGGTAAGGCGTTTATTTTATGGATGACCGTGATTTCAATAGACAAACGGATAGACGGACATCGCTATATCGACCCGAGTTGTTATAAGGATCAAGAATATATATACTTTATCGGGGTCGCAAATGCATTTTTCGATGCATTACATCGGAATAAAAAACCTATATTTACCATCTACACAGTGGTGTGGAGTTTATAAAAAATCGCTAAATGAGAAGTTTTCGTTTTATTTTTCAGCACTTTTAGCGCCTCTAAAATACATAATACTGTTTTTATTTGAAAAATAACCCTCCGAATTAAAACTTATTGATTAAAGAGACTTATAACTGTTTCTCAATAAGACAATAATGATATAGAGTAGAATCTTAAAAATATAATTGTCACACCCTCGAATCGTCCGGAAAATATAACCGACCATTTCAATGTATTGGACGCTCTGCAATATTCACCTAAGGTTCGAATTTCTGCACGTTCTTTGTAGTAACCACAAAACTTTGTTCTTTGAAGTAAAAACAAAACGGAGAATCACATTTGAAATTTTTTTCTTTTATATTAAATTTTTATTCTCTATTATGATATTGTACAAGGTATCTTAATTCTAACCCGCGAAGCCATTTGTCTTGTCTGCAGGATATGCTTGTACAAATTTGGGTCTGTTGATGAATGTAAGTCGAAATTAAAAAAATAAAAAAATAAAAAAGAAATAAAAAAAAACCGCCAAATAAATATAGAAAATAACTTATCTTTTGATACGATGCTCAAAATACTAAAAATACCTAATATGCAAACCGTACAGCTCAAGACGTTAATGTGAAAAAATCTGCCATCAGCGACATAAAATCAGGAAAACAAAATAAAGGATGCTGCTTTCAGCACCTATGAGGAAGCAAAAAAAATTTTCATAGCGCGGAATATCCAAAGATGGAAAATCGCCTTTATAAGCGGTTTTTAAATCAACGTGAAAGGAAGAACGAATTGACAGGATCCAAGCTAAATGCAAACGCTAAATCAATTTTTAGTGGAGTGTACTCCAATAAAGATGAAAAGGAATTAACTGCAAGTGGTGGCCGGTTTTCCAAATTTAAAACGCGAGATGGAATACAATTTCTAAAAATACTTTCTAGTGATGTTGGTGAGGTAACTCCATTTATAAACAAATTTTGTTTAAAATGGACGGAAATGCGGTTAATGGCAACACGAATCTCTAATTCTGATGAAAGCAGATTATTTTTCCGTTGCCTACGAGATAAAGTGTTTGTTGTTGCCAATTAAAAAAGTGTCCAAGAATATGAAATTCAAAAAGAACGCTTTTCAATTTCACTAGGCAAAAATTCTGATGGCTTACACAAATTAAAGCCGTTGGTTATTTTAAAAAAGCAAAATAATTGAGATGTTTCATTCTGGAGGATTTTTTAAAAATTCTGGGATGACCTCTAGGATCTTTCATGAATGGTTTCGCAAGATATTTATCAAAGAAGAATGGCTAACCAATGAATATTTTTAGTTACCGCTCATAACCGCTACCAATTCAGGTACTTCAAAAAGACAGCAGCAGTGCAGCAAGATCCTATTAAAACAAATAAGAAATTATAGTCGGCCTAGATCGACTATACGATACCCTATACCATGGTTTAGAAACCCTAACTCTTCCAACTAATTCGATATGGAAAATAAGCATAAAGTGGCATTATTGTTAAATTTGTTAATAAACACATACAAACCCAATTTGACTAAGATCTATATGACAATTTGGATTTTATGGCAATTTATGTCGATTTCACAGGGGTCATTTGTATGGGAACTAGGTCTGAACATAGACCGAATTTTACCAATTTCAACAGCGTTCATTCTATGGCCGATAAGAGCTAATATGCCAAATTTCATCGAAATAGCTATGTTCAATTTGCAACCTGTAATTTGATTACAAGGTTTACATGGGCACATAGACGGACGGACGGACTGACATCGCTAAATCGACTCAGAAACTGATTCTAAATTGATCGGTATAATAAAAAATGGGTCTAAGTCAAATATTTTTGGTAGTTACAAACAGCAGCACAATGACATTATACCCAAACCACATGGTGGTATAGGGTATAATTACAATAATTATTTACAGAAGTAAGCTGCTAGCTCCATTAGTTGGTGCTAGTGCTGATATTGATAAACTTTTGAAACGTTATTCAATCTAGCATGCGTTAGTATTGCTAAAACATACTTGGGTTGAGGTACCACAAACAGAGTTAAAAAATTGTTGATCCAAATTTTGGTTTGCAATGAAAATCTAGATCTTTTGACTTAACCCAGATGCGACTATTGTCCTACATGTAGAACACCCACATCGTGTCCGATCATGCACACGCGCGAATGCCTACGCTAGCAGTAGAGTGTGCGCGATCATGTTAGAAAACACTCTTTGTTATTTTTGCAGTCAAAGCGTGTGATTGTTTATTTTGAATATTGTAAAATTCGGAAAATGAAAACTACAAGGTACGCTTTGAAAGGTAAGCAAATTTAAATATATTAGAGTGCAATAAATATTTAAGTAGTATTCTTAAATGAAAGTCAATTGAGCATGTTTTAATAAAAAAATTTTAAATATTATAATTTTGTAAATTATTGAATATTCCAACGATTGAAAGTTGGTGTCCTATATATAGGACATTAGTAACTTATATGTCTACGATGTTCTTTTACTTTAGAGGGCTATCGCTTCATGATGCTCTTGCTTTGTTGGAAGGAGAAGAAGAAATAGATAATTTGGCTAATGAAATAACAATATTTCCTCCCATAAATGCATGTGCTGATATAACTGATGAAGATAGCGGTGCTGAGGAATCAGTCAATATCAATAATTTGCCAACATCGCAACTGAAAGCTTCAGCGGAAATAAGACTGCAAGTAACAAACAACACCGAAGATATTCCATCAGATGATTCTGACGATGATTTGCCGTTAAGCGTACTACGAGCAAAATTGGCACCAAGCAAGAAAAAAAAAAAACAAACACTAGCGAAAAACCAAAAACGTTCAGTTGGGTGAAAGAAGATTTAGCATCAGCAGAAAGTAACTTTCAAAGTCGTGAGTGTTTTGAAGTTTGTGAAACTGCAATGGCAATTTTTTCAAAATTTTTCGACCATGAAGTAATTGAACTGATTTTGACTGAAACAAATAAATATGCATTAACCTTGCTGTTAGGTCCAACATTTTGGTCAAATTTTTTTTTCTTTCCTTTCTATCTTTTCAACGGTAAAACATATCGACTTGAAACGTCAGCTCACGTGGTTTTTTTCTAAATCAATGTTTTTATTCAAATAATTTAGTGTCTAACATAAATTGGAAGGGAGAAAAATAAACAGTTACAAATTTTGTGTTAAGGACCATTTTGGTCCATTGTAATTTTTTATTTATTCGCTTCTATGCAGGATGTACAAACAATTTTTCGGCTTAGTTTGCAAATAAATTTGCTGCAGATAACACATTTACTATCGCATTTTCATTTGCAGCAACCACAAATTCCACGTTTTCTAGCAGGTGGGTTTCTTGTATCACTTGTAGAAGCTACGGGGTCTGTGGTAGATGCTCTTACCTCAGCCAATAACTCTGCTGAGAAATTTTGTTTGGGTATGTTGGTTCGTCTCATCATATGTTCTTTGGCCAAAGAAAGTGCTAATAGTCGTAAAAATTCTGGTCGCTTACGATTTTGATCACTGGGTGCCCACGAATCATCGATTTCAGAAAACAATATAAGCGCATTCAATGCTGATATATCTATCATATTTGCAAAAACAACATTCAGCCATCGATTTGTTTTGCGTTTAGTACTGTAGTAGCCAATCTTTTGGTAGACAGTATCTATGCCTCCTAAAAGAAAACAAAATTAAATTTTGTTTACTAAAAATCTATGAACACTGGCAAAAAGTTATACACCTTTTGTTGAATTATAATAAGACACAATCTCAGGCTTCTTTTTTGGTCCATTGGCATCAACTTCTGCCGTTTTGTGCATCGTACTCATCAAAACAGTACCTTTGTTTTTATGGCTGTTGTATGAAACTAATGTTGCGGCTTCATTGAAAGCAAATGTTGAAGTATATAAAGGAACTTTTTTGAATATAAGCAACTTCGGTGGAATAAATGTTTTATTTTTTCGAACTGTACCCACGTATGTCAGTTTACTTTCCAAAAGCTTTTGCGCCAAATAAAACGACGAAAAGAAGTTATCAGCCGTGATATTTTGACCTTTCAAACCTTCAGTCAAGTCCAATACGATGCGCTGTCCTTGGTTTTTCTCAGGCTGATCATTTCTTTGTTTTCCTAAATATGGCTGTATCTTCCACACATAACTTGTTTTAGAGTCAACAGACAACCAAAATTTTAAGCCATATTTGGCAGGTTTTGAAGGCATATATTGTCTGAAAGAGCATCGTCCTCTGAAAGACACCAGTTATTCATCAATAGTAACATTTTCATGGCAGTTGAAACTCATTGAAAGAATGCCTTCCCAACGGTTCCACAAATCACGTATAGGAGCAAACTTCGGCTCATAACATCATCGAACCGGAGCGCTCTTGTAATCATTTGAAAAGTATCCTCAGACATAATTGATCGGAAATAGGACGACCAAAACGTCTATCAAACAAACCATGTATGTCTTCGTTTTTGCCGCTGCCATATAACAAATAAATTTGCCTACTCTTTTACTGAACCAAAATAAAAAATCTGTCTAAATATATATACCGACACACACCAGCAAGAATAAGTACTGCAATATAAGCACGCAAAGTGGCTTCATCAATGTCTTTCCATTTACCCTCGAATTTTACTCTGCCATACATATTGGTATTTTCAATAATTATTTTTTCTAATGGTGGTGGAAAAAACAGTAAAAAGAAATGAAAGAATATCTTGGCACCTGGATACAGCAAATCGAGTTGGTCCTGGCTGTATTGAAATAATATTTTCAGAACGAGTTCCAATAGAACAGGGTAAGGGAACAGCACTCCATTGCATTTTATTTTTTACAATAAACAATGAATCTACAGTGCTAGCAGCAGCCACATCTTCTTCACTATCTGTTTCAGAATCACTTGATTCGGTATTTTCGAATTCAGTATTTTCTTCCAAAATACTTGAATTTTAAATATCCGAGGCACTGTCATTTAGGATTTCAGCAATAGCATCGGTGTCCAAAAAACGTCGATTTTCCATTCTAACAAGAAATAAACACAACACAACACAAACAAGACACAAACTAAACTGCAACTCATGCAAACAATTTACACGACTGCATCACAAAATAAAATCAGGGGAATCACAAAAACACAAAAAAAAAAGCACACACACACATGTCTGCATGATAAAATGCAAAAAGGGGACTCACACAAGAAACACAACTTATTGAATGTCAACAGTAACTTGAATAGCTGATTTGATGGCATAACAAAACAAAATTAGGGGAATCCCACTATTGGCTTTCAAATTTAATTTGTATGAAATATAATAACAAACATTCAAAACAAAATAAATAGCCCAAACAATTTGTTAAGCATACAAATATAACTTTTAGTGAAAATATTTGTTGCCAAATACTTAGTTGAAATAAATAAGTATAAAAAATAGACTTACGCCCCTTGTTTTCAAAAAAAATTGGTATAGACCAAAATGGTCCGTTAACCTCGAATTCGTAAGTTTTTTTTAACCTAACAGCAAGGTTAAAACAAAATCATCCCAGAGACATTGAAAAATTTAAAATCAAAGCATTTCTTGGAGTTATGATACTCAGCGGTTATGTTTAAATGCCAAGTCGCAAAATGTATTGGGAAATTGGACAGGATGCGCGAAATGTTTTGGTTGCTGACGCAATTACTAGAAACCGTTTCGATTTCATTTTTTCGAATTGGCATTTTTTCGCAGTTTGCAAAGGTGAGATCATTATTTAATCTACTATGCAAAAAGTTTATGGAAAATGTCCCCCTTGAAGAAGTGCATTCTGTGGACGAAACTATGGTTCCTTATTACGGCCATCATGGCTGCAAACAATATATTCAGGCTAAGCCGATTCGTTATGGGTACAAGCTTTGGGTTGGCACTATTCGGCTAGGATATATAATCTGGTTTGAGCCATATCAAGGGGCGTCAACTAATATAAGCAAAGACTATGCAGATATTGGTGTTGGTGCTGGAGTAGTGCTGGATTATGCTCATTTTTTCTGACTACTTCTTCAGCTCTATCCCTCTGGTCGAAAAACTTACAGAAAGAATATCAACACAACGGGAACAATCAGAGAAAATCGGTTGAAAGGACCACCTCTTATAAGCACAAAAGATATTAAAAAAAGAGCCAAGGTAGATTCGGCTATGCCAAAATCAACAATCAAAATATTATTACTGTAAAATGGAATGATAATAATGTGGATTGCCTTACTTCAAACGCTGTAGGAGTTTCGCCTATTTACTCAGTTCAGTGCTATTCTCAAAAGGAAAAGAAAAATATACAAGTTGAACAACCGCATCAAATTTATTTGTATGACTCGAATATGGTGTGGATCGTTCAGATCAAAACATAAACCTCTATAGATTTTCAATTAGAGGAAAAAATAGTACACTTCATTGCTGGTCCATTGCATAGATATGGCAGTTGGCACTTACATCGCCAACAAGGAGGACAACTCGATCAACTAAGTTTTAGGCGAGTAATTGCTACAAAGCTACTGAAGCAAAATCGCAAGTGTTGCAATTATCAAAAAGGTCGTCCGAGTACCTCGCAGGTGTCTGATCTACGCTACGACCGCCTTGACCGCCTTCTAGTAGTTCAAGATCGTCAAACACGATGCGCATTCTGCCATCAAAAAACTACTACAAGATGCTTGAAATGCGATATAGGAGTACACACCAAGTGTTTCGTTGATTATCACTCTAATGTGTAAATTATTTATACCTTATCTTCCCAATGTCCTATATATAGTATGCCTCCAAAATCGAATAATTCAATAAAAAATTTTTTTTTAAGTTTACAAATGTTTTTTTTTTTTTACCGATTTTTAGGCAAATTAAAGAAAAAAAAATTAAATTTTTCCCGCTGAGTAAAACATGGATTTATCTGGGTTAAATTATGCCAAGCTATTCCACAAGTGTAAATGAAATCGAAGAATAGAATGAGAATGTGTTTAGTGATAGATCTGATGCAGAGGACAGTGATGAGCGGACCTCAGATAGCAAATACGCCGATATTATCGATATAACGCCTGTTATTCCTTGAAAGCATAATAAAGTTCTAAAATGGTGCAAAACAAGTGATATATTTTTCATTAAACACATGACCAATCTTTTGGACATCCGTAACGATATCGTTGTATCCAATTCAAATATATTTAAAAAAACAATTATTACTAATTTAACTTAATAACTAAATTAAACAGTTTTTCTATGAATTTAATACATTAAATTAATTAAATATTAACTAACAGTTTTTTGCATTAAAATAAAGCTTCGTTTCATTATTTTCTGCGAAAAAAAAAATTCAGAAATTATTACTCTTCAGAAACTGGAACAACCCAAGAAACAAGGTGTATAAATTGCTTAACAAAGACTTTGTTTGATATGCCAAGAAATATTCCTATGCAGTGGGACAACAAATTTAATAAATGAATAAGTAAATAAACATATAAATAAAGTTTAGTTTTTTTTCTTGGAAATTTTGGCAACGTTGATTAAGAATGTTTTGAAAAGAAAATGCAAAAGCCATCTTATTAATGAAACTTATTATAAAAATAAAATAAAAACAAATGATTAAAATTCATTACAAATATTTTTTTTTGGCTTTTCTTCACTTAAAATTATGAAACAATCTATACAATAAATTGTTGACGAAGTTTCTGCTTAACAAGCTTGTTAATTATTCCTTTTGATTCATATTGTTGTTACATGTTTGTTTGGTTTATTTATACTTTCGATTTAATGTTATTTATAAATATATGACAAAGGAAATTTTCTTTGAAACTTGAATTGTATAATTTTTTTCAATACTGAAAAACACTTGTATCCGAATACGCTAAAAATTTAAAGTCAAATATTTTTGAATTTCTGCAGTAAATAAGGGCTTAATAAAGTCAGTTCACTTCAAGATTTGTTTTAGTTTTCAACAAAGCTTTCTAAATATCAGCTTAGCGAATTTTCGTGTTTTTAGAAACCAAAATAGAATTGTTGCAAAATCAAAAGGAGTTCGATTAGTCTCAGCTAAAGAAATACTAAATCAGACTAATGCTATATGAAATATAATAAATAAAAATCAAATAGATAACTGATATTTATAAAATAAAAGTATATTATAATCATTAATTATAAAAATAAACCTTAATAAAACTAAAGCTAATCTGAACTTGCAGAATTCGTAAATCGTTGTCATTCATTTTAAGCTTTACTTTTATATGCCGAAGTTTGGGCGCCTTTATGCTATTCTGACAATTTCCACAAAATCAACGGTTTTTTTACCCTACTAGCAGATTCCAGCGCTCGCAATTCGAGTGCAATTTCCAGGCAGCTTTTTTTTTCAACTTAGCCAACTCACAAACCAATTATTGTGAATGAAGATAACAAACTCAATAACAAATTAAATAAAACACACAGCATATGTATAATTTTTTGTTTGTGTTAGTAGCAACTTTAAATGCAATTTACTCAAAATAATTGAAAAAATTTAAGAATCTGTAAATCTGCGAAACGGCTAAAAATAAATACCTTTCAAATAATATACGCTCGCTCAAAATCGGGATAAAATGGTAGAACAAAAATCGGTCACAAAGAATCGCCTAGCCTATTAATATTATAAATACCACTATGTGGTCAGAGTATAATGAGTGTACGCTGATGTTTCTAACTATAAAAATAGATGGCCCACATTTTATTTTAGACCAATTATTTTTAAAATTTGAACGGGTTTGCAAGAGGTATTCAGAAATTGATGAAATTCGGTAACATTGTTTGCTTTGGTAGCCTAAAAAAAAATCGAAAAAAGATTTTAAAAATCACAAGATGGCGGAAAAATCCAGCTCGGAAAATGGAGGAGCATTTTTTTTTAAACGGCTGTATCTTTTGAACCGTTAGTTCGATTCTGGTAATTTTAACAATTTTGAGTAAGAAAAAGATTATGTTTTGTACAAAAATTATTTAAACATTACACTATTAAAAAATGTTCGGGAAAGTTTTAGAAAATGTGCTTTTTCAAAAAAGATTTGTGTCCAAACTTTTTGAAATTTTTTTCAGAGATAGCCTAAAATATGTTCTATTAATGGTATATATTACACGATCCACACTTTTTAGGTTTTTGAAATGTTTGTATTTTAGCAAGGATATATTTGAAGATATTAAATAAAAGCATGAAATATTTATTTGAAAATTTTTATTTTCTTAAAAGTCAAGTCTGAGGAACTATACCAAACATTTAGCACATTATTTTCAGATGCTGATGGTATAGATGAGTGCCATTTATGTATACCTTATACTTTGAATAGCGCTCTTCCAATTCGAGATCACAGCATCTATATTCATCGGCAGTAACATATATGAATTGTCTGTCTGTACGTGAGGTAACGAGCCATTCATACAAAGTTTTTGGGTCGGTGATTATATTCTCGTATCCCATTCTTAGCACTTGTTCCCTTGCCATACGCTTCACAGTGCCTCCAATCCCATCACATGGCCCTTTTCCATGGGAAGTCCCAAAAAAAGTGCCACTCTGCTTCCATACCAAAATCGTCTTTGTGGAGTCTTAGATTCAGAAAATTTTTCTTATTTTTATATTGTGAACCTGCACCATCCCTAAAATAAATGATTTTCTTTGTTTTACCGGGAGTGCTCTCTACACTGCGAATAAATGCGTTCAATTTTCTCCAGAACTGATGTACTGCATTTGCATCAGGAATCATTTAATCGGATATAACAACCACACTATAATGGACTAGCAGTGATTTTGAATCTCAATGATAGACTACATATGGGTGCACTGTTGCCTGTAAATTGCTCCAATGAAAAGATTGAACCTATATAACCCAAAGTTGATGATATGAACAATTAAACATAATGAATGACTTAATGATTAATTCTAAAAATTACCTCATTCGCATGTAAAAAAGAAAAATTTTCAGCAAAATCTCCAACTACCAGAACTTCATCTGGTTGTAAAACAAATTTTCTGTACTTTATGTATTAATTTTGAGATTTTGCGACATAATGATGATATGAAAATTTTGCAAGCTGATCAAAAAAGTATTCGCATAATTGGTTAACTGGTTTGAGGATTATATTCAAGTTGCAACGATCTGTTGTTGTCCATCGTTTGATTGCGATATACTCATTCTCAGTTTGCTCCAACACAGCTTCAAGTTCTTCTTTAAAAGCAGACATATTTTCACAATCCGAACAGATTCTCAAAAAACATTTAACGGACCGATTTGAGCATGTAATTTTTGCCACACAATCAACTTCACTTAAAAATCCAAGATCCGATGGAATTTTTGTTGGTTGAAGAAGCATTTGAAAGTTCTCATGAATAGCACACAAACATACTTTGTGTACACCCTTCGAATTCGGCAAAACACAATTTCCGGGTCGAAAAGTATAAAATTTCGAAATTGATATTTTTTCTTCTGGAAAATCTGATTGAAATCGGAAAAACGCCTCATTCATTGTTGATAGCATGAGGCGATTTTGAAATTTTTCCTTAACTCCGTTTTGTTTTACGATCGTATAGTCCTTTATTCCGGGCATTTGACGACTAATTGAATCGCGCAAATAAAACTTTGTAACTTTTTGAACCAAATTTTCATTCGTAGATCGTTTGTGAGGAGGTTCAATGACAAGTGGACCCGAACTTTTTTGCAATGCTTTATCCTTACTAGCCGTATGATGAGTGGTGCCAAATTTTTGCACAATTTGAGCTGGGGTCCATGATTTTGGCAATATTGTTAAAATTTGGTTTTTTCGTTTTTTGTCGTATGTTCGGAAGTATATTTATCTTTAAGTTGCCCAATTATTTCTTGATAATTATTGTTTTCAACTTGATAATGTATAAATATTAAAAATTCTTCTGCAAATTTCAGTGCAAACACGTTTTGCTTCCTCTTTTCGATTTACAACTGGGATTCTACACACGTCTACACTACACTGTTTAGCTCCAATGAAATTTAAGAGTTTGTTAAGCTCTATTATAATATTTCTATTATTTGGCAGATAACGACCGTCTGAAGCATCATTCTCCTCTTCTAAAATTTCTTCGATTTCAAAATCTTGGGCGCATGAGGCATCATTTTCCAATTCTTGAGCTTCGTTGATATCAATAGGTGGGACATTTGGCAATTCGACGGAATTATTGATAATTTTTTGACGAAAAATCAACAAGCAACTATAACAAATTTTTGCACTGGGTAAAATTGAATATTTATGTTTTTCATCTTAATAAAATCGTCACTTTTAGTAGAATATGGTTTGCTACATTTACCTTTTTTCGATAATGCTCGACAGCATATACATTCTACTATTTTACCCATATTGGAAAAATTTGTAATTAAAGTTAAAAAACAACAAATAAATGATTTAATTCAAAGACAGAATAACAACTTCTGATAATTTTGCGCAATGATTGAGAAATGAGAAATTGTTAAAATTGGCAGATAATATAAAGAGAATGTGTATTAAAACGCCCACTATGAAAAAAAAATCTTTCATTGATGACTTACAAATCCGATTTTTTTGTAAATATCCCAAATTGTTTTTATTTAATATCTTCCAATATATCCTTGCTAAAATCGTGTAATTTATACCATTAATAGAATATATCTTAGGCTATCTCTGAAAAAAATTTCAAAACGTTTAAACAGAAAGCTTTTTTGAAAAAGAACATTTTCTAAAACTTTCCCGAAAATTTTTTAATAATATAATATAAATATTTTTTAAAATATTTTTTGTACTAAACATAATCTTTTTCTTAATCAAAACTGTTAAAATTTCCAGAATCGTACAAACGGTTCAAAAGATACAGCCGTTTAAAAAAAAATCCTCCTCCATTTTCCGAGCTGAATTTTTCCGCCATCTTGTGATTTTTAAAATTTTTTTTTTGATTTTTATTTTAGGTTACCAAAGAAAACAATGTTACCAAATTTCATCAAGTTCTGAATACCTTTTGCAAAATTGGTCATTTTCATTTAAAAATTAAAAATAAATGCTCTATACCGATCTACAATCTAGTCATTTTCTGAGTCCATCCGTCTGTCCGTCCATCTATCCGTTCATATTATAATTAAACTGCAGTCCGCAAATATAGATGGATATATTTTGGCAAAATTTGGTATGTAAGTCTTCATCAACACAAACGCTACCGAAATTGGAAAAAAACGGTGCGTGTTCAAACCAAGTCCCCAAACAAATAGCCCCTACGACATCGACTTAAATTGCCATAAGACCTAAATTATCGTATAGATCTCGGTTAATGTTTTTATCTGTGTGTTTATCACATGTACTAGTATAAAGTCCAAAAATAGACCTTTTGTGGAAGTCTCTGGTGCCATATATGTTAAAGCTGCTTCCAAGTCTTAACTTAAATCTATAAAAAACACAAAAATATTAGACAAATTTTTTTCAATTTTGGTATGTATATTTCTTTTAAAAAAATAAGTGACCTTATCAAATATAGTCGGATCGGTCCATTTTTCGACCTTGTACCAATATAAATGTAGCATCCGATATGAACTTTTTCGTATCTGAAACCAAAAAAATTAACAACAATGCCACCAAAATTTGGTTTATGCCAATTTTCTGTAGCCAAATTGTTTGATATATGAGATATGGTTATTAAACGCATTGCTCTTTCAACGTGCACCTTAATCGATTTGCATTTAACTAATCTTTACATAGTTTTCGTCATCGATTACACTGGACAGCAGACATTCTGGGTGGTGAGAAATTCCAAGTCGGGGTGAAATTACTGGGTCGGTATAGAGAAACATCCAAAGGGTTTGTAACTCAAGAAACATTTATGATTTCTAATTTCAAGCTTCAGCAAATAGTTCAGCAGATCAAGTTGTAATTTTGTAATTGTAATTTTTTCCCTTTTTTGAATAACAACATAATTTGAGCGTATGATTTCTATTTACTACTTGCAGTAGATTGGTAAAGATCATGCGTATGAGTGATGTCTTCTATCTAAGTATATTAAATTCATTTTCTGTTTGTTTGTTTGTTTGTTTGACCGCTATACAAATTATAATTTGTTAGCGGTTTTCTCTGAAATTCGGTGCACACGATCTCTGTACTCCAAATAAGGTCGCCATATACTTCTTACCGGCCACAGCTACTTTTCCGTCTTCTTTATATATAAACTTCATTTTCTGTTTTTTGTATATTTTTTCGCTATACAAATTTTTATTTATTAACTGATTTCTCTGAGATTTGTAACACACGATCCCTGTAGACCAGTGAAGGCCGTACCAAATACACTGGTGCTCGGCTTCTTATATGTATACAGCCGAACGAAAACAAAAATACTCATCAAAGAGTAAAAGTAAACAACAATTTCATTCAGTCTTATGAAAGCTTTTGAACAAAGCAGATCTATGTCGCATTGCCTTTTGAAATTCATATATATTTTTTTTTTAATAGGTATACAGAGAATATTTGTTTAAAAGAAACCAAAAATGTTGAGAAAATTTCGAAGACTTGAAAACATTTTCTATAAATAACATACGCCGCCTCCATTTATTTTTTTTTTTTTTTTTTTAATTTTAAAAAATATCCAGTCAATGGTAATTTTTTTAGTTTTTGGTCACATACCGCTTAATAACCTTTGGAATTTCTTATCTTTTTAAGTTTTGCTATTTTGTGTTTTTTTTTTTTTTTTGTTTTTGTTTTTTAAAGCAATGAATTACTTACTATTACTTATTTGACTTAATAAGCTTCAAACTTATGGATAAAAGAGATTGAATGTTCTTCACATTTTGTTTTACCTATTCAGAATGTAAGATTTAAAATTTTAAAACAACAAAATATATTTAAAATTTTACCATATTCTTCGTGAACTCAACTATTTGCCCTTTTATGCATTCATATAAACATTCATACAAAATCTACACAAACCCATTTAATATCGGCGTTGTGTTACGTCCATGGATTTCGATCAGTGTAGTACAACTAACACATGCTCATAAACACTATTACTAACTCAATTCTCTCGATGGCCACCACTGCTGTAGACCAGCTACGGCCAGCATATGCTTCTTATCGACCACGCTTACTTTTACGCCCACTTTTTATATACAATTCATTTTCTGCTTTTTGGTATATTTATTCGCTATACAAATTTTTATTTGTTAACGGTTTTCTCTGGGAATAGATACACACGATCTCTCTACCACAGGGAAGGTCACCATATACTTCATATCGGCGATACCTGCTTTTGCGCCGACATTTTTAATTTTTTATGGGTTTCGATCGAATTTGCTGCACATTATTCTCAAATCCCAGGCAAGCTCGTCATATACTTTTATCGGCCACGCCCACTTTTTATAAATTTCTATATACGCTTTTAGTGTTTGTTAACGTATTTTAATTTTTCAATGGATTTCCCAAAAATTTTTTGCATAAATCCTTTACTTACTACTATTGAGTTTACATCATTATGAAATAGATATTGTAAATCAACCTATTACAAATTTTCTCGTCTTGCCTTTTTTACTATAGGCAAGACAGATTTATTTCATGGGTGAACAGATACAGGTTGACTTTCGCTGTAGGATTACTCCGATTATAAATATTTGCATCTTGCCTTTTTAACTGCAATGGAAAACAAAATATTACATTTATTTCCATCTCGCCTTTTGGATACATTGGAAAGCACCCTATTACAAATCTTTCCATTTCATTTTTTTCACTATATTAATCAGTAGTAAAGGTGGAAAATTAACTATTTGCAATTGTGCCGTACTACCTCAAATGCAAAAAGGCTTAAACGAAACAGAACTCTAGAGAATCCGATCAAACCCAAATTCGGATCGAGTCTCAACGACTTAGACAATCTGATTCGAGAAAAGCTGAAACACCTGAGCAAACCCAATAACGTCTTGAAGCCCAAAGATCAAGACGAGCTATGTAAGAGAAGCGGAATTGCCTGAAACTATTCTAGTGCGAAATCCAAGCTTAGTCGAGAGATTGTTAAACTCCGAAAACGGCTCAACAATGTCTTCAGGCCCAGCGGATAAGACAAGCTGGCCCGAAGGAATGTAAAATTCCTGAAACGACTGTAATATCCCTACCAGAGGACTTATGTAAGTTGGGTTTTCATTGCAAGGGATGGTACAAAAGGTTGTTCCTAGCATAACGTACATAAGAGGACAATCTCTTACGGTAGCAGTATCAAATTAGAATCTCCCTGTTTTTCTCATAGACAATTATTTTTCGCCTGCGCCAGAGTTGGGAGCCACCACAAGCTTTTCGTATATGCACCAGAGGGAAAAACCAGAGTTGCTGTATATCCCCAAGCTCTAGAATAACTAAAATTCGTAACTTTTAGACATAATACACTCAAAATAATCCATGCCAAGTTGTAATGGTAAGCAGTCGCACAGCACTTAGTCCCCAATGAACAGATTCCCCAAAAAATAAACAAATTCCCCAAATTTAAAAAAAAAAGTCCCCAAAACAAATAAACAAACTCTCCATACTGCTCTCAATAAACGTACTAAAAATCTGTATTCTTTTCAATAGCATAATTTCGGTGGGCGGAAGCGGCGCGCGCCCGAGACGCGATGCACTCGCGGAGCACAGCTGTGGTCAAATATCGGATGATCTGAAAAATATAATTTGGAAATTAAAATAGGTTGACAACAACTGCGCGGTGCCAAACACGCGGACGAAGACGCGACGCGATCCCGGATCACAGCTCAGCTAAAATAAAGGAATGTTCTGAAAAATATATTCTGGGATTCATGATGTTACACTGCAATAAAGCCTAGTTTTTGCATCGCCTTGTAACCATGGATGAGACATAGGTCCATCAATTCACACCTGAGACAAAGTAACGTAACGATCACAAGAGTGAAATTGTAGAATCGTGTTCAAAGAAGCCGAAGACAGTTCCATCTACAGGCACAGTTGTGGCGTCTGTGTTTTGTGATGTGCATTGTTAAATTTTTGTTGATTATCTTCAAGAAGGAAGCAGTTCAAATATCCACTGTTGCGGTGGCCAACACCCATGAATTAAAGTTCAAATTGCTTTATAACGTTCGCAAGATTTTGCTTCCTCGGGCAGTTTTCTATTTCCAAACTTGAAAAAAAAGTTCGTTGATAAAATATTTGCCAACAATTAAGATGTTCAGTCGGCGCTTGATGGCTCTTTTAAGGAGCTAGACAGTTGTTGCTATAAACATGGTATCGAAATTATGGTTGGGGAAAGTGTATCGAGCTAAAAGGAGATTATGTTGAGAAATAAAGAAAATTTTTCTCAATTTTTTTATGTTCTCTTTGTCAGGTCGGGTAATTCTGGGAACGCCTTCGTATGAGCCCAGCAAACAAGTGTACTCAATACATTTTCGAACTTTTTTCTTAATATGCGGCATATTGCAAATTAGAAAACTGTTTTTGTAATAGGTTACTTAATTTCCGATCTGTGTTAAGTAAGCTATATTTTCAAAAATACCAAATAATTTAAAACTGGTCATGAAAGTGAATTGAATGTGTATAATTCATATTTGATACATTACTTTTTTAAGACGAGCCGAGAAAAATAATAGCTATATTTTCCTCAAACATCATAATATATAAATTGTGGTAGTATGACTATTTTACTATTTTTTTTTCATATAAAGCAGCACTAGGATTTACAACAAAGATTTAAGTACATTCCAAATGAAAATGTTTTTTGTATAATTTTTGGACATATTTATAGGCAGCAAATTTATGGTAATCTCATTATACCATAGAAGCAAAAGTGTGTAAGCATACCGGCCTGCAAGTAGTCCTGAATATAAGTTTTAATTGGGAGCATAATATAAATTGTAGTGAAAATTTTACTGTCAAAAGTTCTGTGTTTTTTGCTTGCAAAAACTAAACATGCACGCTCACATGTACATGTTGTCAAAAACTATATTTATGAGCTCATTTTACTAACTTATGCCGTGGAAATACCCTCTAAAATATTTTAGCTGTTTATCCATAAATTACTGACCTAGGCGAAGAGTCACTTTCTATGAATTGATTTAATTATAAATAGTCGTGTTAGTGCCGCAGTTGATTGTACACAAACATGGAAACAATTTCGTGAATTTGGAATTGTTAATGCAGATAAAACAAATAACTGTCAAGTCGATGTTGATGCACTACATAACTCATTGAAGTATACTAGCATATTCCAGCCCTCGAAATTCGAGCGCAAATTCTAGGAAATTTGATTTTTCATTAAATAAAGACCCTAAAAGTATGCTAATCAATTATAGCCAATTCACAAATCAACACAAAAAACACACTCATTTTTATTACAAACACATTAACAAATTTAATAAACACACACATAGCATTGTATAATTTTATGTATGCATTAGTAGCAACTTTAAATGTAATTTACTCGAAACAAAGGAAAAAATTTTAAAATCTGCAAATCTGCAAATCGGCTAAAAGAAATACCTTTAAAATAATGCACGTTTGGTCAAAATCGGGATAAAACGGTAGGAGAAAACTTCAGTCACAAGTAACCGCCTAGCCTATTAATATTATAGATACCTGTGATATCATGGTTCTGTTCTTTCTCCTTCTCTTTTCCTTATCTTTCTGAACGACCTTCTTGGTCAAACTTTTAACTCTATATACTCCTTTGCAGATGACAGCAGTATTTATCGTATATTTTCCTTTAATTGAAGGCCAAGCCTCTTGTAGGTTGGGGCAAAGGGGGGACAATGAATGACACACTCAATCAAGACCTGTTAACAATCTTCGAGTGGGGTAAAGCGAATAGGGTTGATTTTAATGCGCTGAAGACTCAATGTTGTATTTTGACCCATAGGAGCATGGATTCAACAATGTCATCTGTATATGTGGGTGGTATAGGTATTGAGGAGTCGGATACTTTTGATGTTCTAGGCATGAGAATTCATTGTGATGTTCGTTGGAACGAGCATATTTTTCAAATGTCGAAATAAGCCTTCAAGTGTCTTGGTTTTCTAAAACGGTGCAAAAATTACTTCACTCCTTCTGATCTGCTTAAAATCTATACCACTTACATCCGAACGAAAATGGAATACAATTCCCATATATGGGCAGGAGCTTCAAACTTTACCGTGTGCAAAGGAGGGCACTGATGATCATCAATGATAGTAGGTTATCCTATCTATTGACTCATTGGAACATCGTCGGAATGTGGGTTGTGTATCACCGTTCTATAGATACTGCCATGGGAAATGTTCTTCTGAGATTAGCGAACTTATTCAAAGCGCCCCAGTTTCATTTCTCTCTACCCGCTTCTCTAGTAGATCACATCCGTTTGTAGTTTATTGTCCAGTTGACCGCACAGTGCATTACAGAGAGAATTCGTTTATGAGTCAAACTAGTGGAATAAACTCCCCGCAGAGGTCTTTCCTGACAGTTATAATCTAATAAAATTTAAGTCAAATATCCACAAACATTACTCCCTCTTTCCTCCTTCCCATAGCCTATTTTCCTGAGATCATCACAATGCACTGCATCTGTAGGGGGCATCCCCTGAGTGTTGGTTAATAAATCAAAAAGAAAAAAAGATTTTACAACTTCTCATGCCTGTATACAAGTAAGGCCTAAAATAATGTTAATGATTTTGAAGTTGCTTGCGTTAGCCAATCAGATATATTTTCAAGTTTTTCGTTGATGAAATCTAACGCACTGAGCTGTGATAATATGCATACAAATTTCATAAAAATATTAATGCCACTTTATATGAGGTACTTTTTTAACACTATCATTATGTCCAGTACTTTTCCATCCAAATGGAGACATGCAAGAATAGTTCCACTATCGAAATTAAATACACCTAATTTATGTTATCAATAAAAAGTGCTAGAAAAAATTTTGCACCTGCAAATGAGCTTGTTTATTAAAGAAAACAATATGTTAACCGATGCGCAGTCAGGATTTCCTTCAAATCATAGTTGCGTATCTGCTTTGTAGACGCAGTGAATTAGATAATGATATTTTACATATTTTGGTGCTTTTTGAAAACTCCAAGGCCAATGATAATGCTGACCATAGCACACTTTGCCTAAAATTTATGCACTTTTTTAAGTTTTCTGATGCCTCAACGAGTCTTGTTTCTTCTTATCTAACAAATCGTTGGCAATCCGTTAATGAAAATAGTTTATGGCCTAATCCTTTAAGATTCATCAGGGGAGTGCCTCAAGTGACAATAGTTGGACCCTTACTTTTTTCAATTTATGCAGATGATCTACCAAAACAGATTTCACATTGCAAAATCCACATGGATGCAGATGATATTCAATTATATCTAAGTAGTCCAATGCAATCTGTTGCCGCTGTTATAGCCAGGCTAAACAATGATTTACAAAGTTTTTTCTCTGGGCAACATTAAACGGACTTACTCTTAATCCAAATAAGTCAGAGTGCATGGTAATTCATAAAAGAACAGATAACTGATGATATTTTAATAAATAGGGAAAAGATAGCAATTGTAAATTCTGCAAAGAACCTTGGGTTTATCGCTAACAGCAATTTAAAATAGTCAAATCATGTAAACTTACTCGTCATACAAACCTACAATAAATTAAGGATGCTTTAGTCATCACAATATTTCACCCATTTACGTATAAGAATTCTACTCGCTAAGACATATTTAATATCAAGCTTAATTTATGGATGTGAGCTTTTTGCGAGCTGAAATTCTACCAGCAAAAGAAGAATTAACGTTATATTCAACAATATTATATACTAGCAGATTCCAGCCCTCGAAATTCGAGCGCAAATTCTAGACAATTTTATTTCTTCAATAAATAATTTCCATTTTAATTTTCATCTATAAATAATTTTAAAGAAGCCTATGCTAATCAATTTTAGCTAACTCATAACTCAACACATTACTTTTGATATTTATAATAAACACACACACATGATGTGTTTAATGTATGTGTTAGTAGCAATTTTAAATGAGCATTACTCCAAAAAAATGTTCCAGATGGTGCAGATCTGTAAATCTGGTGGACAGCTAAAAAGAAATACCATCCAAATGGGATACTTTTTGTCAAAATCGGTTATTATTTAAAGTAATTAAATCGGTCACAAAAAATCGCTTTGCCTATTAATATTATAGATGTGTATGGATTAAGAAAGCATTCTCCAGTCTCCCACACTTTAACAAATCTTTATGGCGTCTCGATCGATAGCCTTCTTAAAATCCGTATACTTTATCTACAACAAATTATCTATACACAAATCCTACTAAATCCTTTCGAAAAAATTTGCTTTTCCAGTTTTACTTGTATGCATCACGTCTTTGGGATATTCTTCCACCTACCCAACAACATATTGGCAAATAGTTTTAAGTTGTTTTTATTAAAATTGTTTGAACAAGTTTAAATGTAATTTACTATTTGTGTTTTTTTTTTTTAATAATTGCTCTACTATATGTTTGACTTAATGAAATTTTTGGATACTGAATTCCTGCACTTTAAATATAAGATTAAATCTTGTTGTACAGGAAATGGAAAATAAATAAATAAATAAATAAATAAATAATATATAAATAATACATAAAAAAGTAACTAAAAATACTTTTTATTCAAAACACGACAAGCCACACTATTTAGATGCTTATATGAACAAAACCATGAATGATGATAATTAACTGAAAAAAAAAGAAACAACGCAGTAAGAATTGTTGTAATTTTCTGGGTTTCATTACACAAAAAAGGGTTTTTTTTATTAGTGCAATGCTTAAAGCAGAATATGAATACTTATGGCTGGAAAAATTTTTGAGAATTTATTCAGATTTGCTGAAAGTATTTCGAAGGCTTATAGAAACGATTTAATTGTACGCTTATTGATTATTTTTCGAGTTACTTGTACTTCTAAGGATATCGAAATGCCTCTAAGACTAAAAATATTTTCTTAGCAGGCTCGCACTTCTCAGAAGTGACTTAGGAAATTGGGGCATTAAGTTTGGATACACAGAATTTTTAAACTCAATATTATAAGTATATTTATACGTTTGCCGATACTCTACCATTAACTAATTATAATACAATTTAAGTTTAAAGTTAATTGTTTTTCTATTTTGACCAGTATTTATTATAATTTATTATTAATATCTATCTGAAAAATTGCATTATTTTGGTGTTGTTAGAGGAGAAAAATTATTAAGATCCCTCAGCCGGCGCAAATTGGGTTCAAATGGTCCCAAAGTGGCGATTAATTGATATTTTAGAATTAAGTTTTTGTCAGAAACTTTTGTATATGCTGAAACTAGATAAATTTTTACAACTTCAGCCGTCTGTATTGTATACTTACCCCGTGGTGAGCTGTCAAAGTCAGCAAATTAATGCTGTTTTTGCAAAAATTGCAAAAATTTAAATTATTTACGATTCAAGTATTTATTTTTCTATTAAAGAAGTAAAACTTTCATAATGGAACACTCAACTTCAGGTATTTGAAGATATAGAATTTTTTTTTTTGTTTATAAAAATTGTGTGTAACTATTTCTAATAAATTTTTTAAAAAAGGTTCAAAATTGGGACATTTTCCACATTTTATGGACAGCACTTATTTGGTTAGTTATAGTTGGGTACCGCTTGGTACCTTGGTGGATTTTAAAAAAGCATAGGATTTTAGCTTTAATTAAAAAAATCATGTGAGTCCGATCACATGGAAGATGTGTAAACATCTAGTAATTAAAGATTTTTTATGTCATTTTTTAAAATCAAACAGAAAGCGTCATCTATGTATCACTTATAGCAAAAACTGTTTCAGCTAATTCAACAACCCTTTGCTGTAAAACGTTAAAAATATCCCAATATAAACGTATATACATAGATGACGCATTTAAAAAAGTGGCATAAAAAAACAATGTTATATCATAATTTTTTCACCAATACAATCATAAGTCACACAGCGTTATGTGTCAGCTCTCAGCTATTACGTGTTACACTGTTTTTGTGATTGTATTGTGAAATAGAAATTTACCCACCTGCGCTTATAGATGTTTACACATCAATAAAAAAAACAAGTCAGAAAATTATAGGCGGTCTAGACCGACAATACGATACCCTATACCATGGTTTAGAGACCCTATCTCTTCTGTCCCACTAATTGGGTATAGAAAATAAGCATAAACCAAATTTGAGTGCCATTGTTATTAATTTTTTTTGGCTGCAGATATGAAAAAGTTCATATCGGAAGTTATATTTATATGGGGACTAGGTCGAAAAATGGACCGATCCTGACCATATTTCGTGAAGTCACTTATATTTTGAAAAAAATATACACAAACCAAATTTGAGAAAAATCTGTGCAATATTTTTGTTTTTCGATAGATTTAAGTGGAGATCGGGAAGCAGCTCTATATGGGGCCTATGACTAAGAATTGTTTTATTTATAGATTTTGTTGGACTACTGGTGGATACACTTAACATATACAAACCCAATTTGACTAAGATCTATATGATAGTTTGGATCTTATGGCAATTTATGTCGGTTTCATAAGGGTCATTTGTATGGTGACTAGGTCTGAACATGGACCGATTCAACAATTTCTACAGCGTTTATCCCATGGCCGATGAAAGATTATATACCAAATTTCATCAATATATATTCATATATGATTATAAACATAACATGGACACACAGACGGACGGACGGACATCGTTAAATCGAATCAGATAGTGATTCTGATTCGATCGGTATAATGAAAGATGGGTCTAGGTCAAATATTTTTGGTAGTTACAAACAGCAGCACAAAGTCGTTATACCCCAACCACATAGTGGTATAGGGTATAAAAAACCTAAGACAATGCAGAGCCTTTTCTTTATTGTCGTTTTTGTGTAAAAAATCAGGTTGTCAAGTCCAGTAAGCGTGTTGTTTGTTTTTAAATATTGTCTTTTTCTATACTTTTGGTATTTTTGTTATTGTTTATGTTGATGCATTTTGGGTTTCTTTTTAGAGATGAGTGCCTGAGTGATTTTGATCACATTAGTTCACATACACAAAATTTTATCACGCACAAATTATAGTATGCAAAAATTTGAAATACATTTAGCAATATTCAAGTGACTGAAATGCATTTCAATCACAATCACAAAGAATTTACGCTCGCTAACGAATATTGGCACACCTACAAAAATTGTCGTAAGCAAAAGTTATAGCCACCATATAGTGTAACCATGTATTTTCTGTTATGTTAATTTTATTTTATGATTATTATTACATCCATTGTACCACTTAAACTGTTTAATGGAAAAAAAATTTTGTGGAAAAATCCTCGGCCTTCGTCCACAAGATTTTGCACACCATTAAAAATTGAATATATCAAAGAAACAACCAAGTGTTTCAAAACTAGAAAAAGATAGAGTAGAGGCTGAAGAAAACATCTAATAGATTGGATAGTTTTGGTTGGAGAAAATTCCGTAAAAAAGCATCACGAGTTACTATTAGTGATGATAGATGGAAAAGTGTGTAATGAAATTACGTACACAAATTCTATACAGAAGTGTTTTATATGTGGAGCCACAAGTAAAATGTTGAATTCAGTTGACAGCATTATTGCGAGAGAAGTAAATACAGATCCTTTGTAGTTTGGGTTTTTTATACTTCATGGCTGAATTCGATTTTTTGAATGCCTTCTTCACTTATCGTATAAAATTCCTAATAAGAATTGGCAAAAAAAGATCAAATGAAGACAAGCAAATCATTGCTGAGACAAAACTACGTATCCAAAAAGAGTTTCGAGAAAGAACTGGTTTGATTGTTGATCAGCCAAAACCCGGCTTTGGTAATTTTAATGACGTTTTTTTCAGAACGCGGAAATTTCAATTACAAAAGTGGACATATAAACTCACTTGAACTTTTCAGTCGCGTTGAGGCACCTCTAAATTTTTTTGATTGACCCAAAACGTTGTATTTCTCAGTTCTTTACTATTCACATATTTCTAGGGGGGAGACATTAAATTCTATCAATTTTTTCCCCTACATTTAATGCGTATATTGTTTTAAGGTAAGTGTTGCCAGACCTACGGTATTGTTTTATTAACTTGCCTTGTTGGATTACGGTGATTCTATAGGAATAACTTTTAAATCTGACACATAATAGAGAACAACATTTAAATATATATAACTGGAAATGTATGTGACCTGGTATATGAGAAGGAGGCTTAGAAGTCAGAAAATAATTTTCCGTGTTTTGCCGATTCGGATATACTATGAGACTCTTTTTCACATGGTAATAACCAGAAAGTCATAATCTGTGAAAAAGTTTACTAAAAATGAGGGAAATGAAGAGGAAACATAGTTGTTAGTCGTTAAGCTTAAAGTTGTGATTTTTTTATATATATTTCGATTATTTATCTATAATATTAAGAGGCTAGGCAATTTCTTGTGACTGATGTTTTGTTCTACCGTTGTATTCCAATTTTGACTAAACGTTTATTATTTGAAAGGTATTGCCTTTTAGCCGTTTTGCAGATTTACAGATTTTTTTTATTTTTTTTTTATTTTGAATAAATTGCATTTAAACTTATACATATGCTATGTGTGTGTTTATTAAATTTGTTAGTGTGTTTGTAATAAACATGAGTTTCTTTTTTTTTTGTGTTGTGTTGTGAAGTGGCTATAATTGATTAGCATACCTTTAGGGTCTTCATTTAATGAAAAAATAAGATTTCCTAGAATTTACACTCGAATTTCTAGGGCTGGAATCTGCTAGTTTTTATTAATTTATTTAATTTTATTAAATTTGTATAGTGATATCTAGTTTTTTATTTTTAAATTTATTAAATAATAAAAACCCGATAATCTTAATTAAATTAAATCAAGTTAATAATAAGAATTTTTGTCCACTCCTGATGAAGTTGAAACATTTCAAGGAAACGTAGATTGAAGATGAGATAAATTTTGTTTTTATTTATTTTATTTACAACTTATAAGCTTACCATCATAATCCAAAATAAATAACAACACAAATAAAAGATACCTGATTTTAAAGATAAAAAAAAAATATTTAAAGAATATAAAAAATATTATTATATGCCAGAAAAGCATTACTAAGAAGCTTTTGTATTTGTATTCGTCGTCGTCTTTCTTGAGACTTTTTTATAGTAGGACACTAGGCAACGCAGATAAAAAGAAACAGCTAACGCGAAATTGACACAAAGAGTTGTTTACTTTTAACAACTGTTTTCTTGATAGCTTGTTTTCGTGCATAAATCCCTTTTTCATATTCCATAACAATTAATATAATAAATTTTATATAAAATGCTTGTAGTTTCTAATTTAAAGGTTTATCTACAGAACAAATATCTTGAATCATCAACTCATAACAAATTCTAAACAAACCGACTTTAAATTAGAATAATTGGAAATGAAATGAAAAAAACCTAATAAGTAGTCCATAAAACAAAAGCTGCTTATATCTTATTTTGAAAATCTGACTAATTTTAATTTTCAGTAAAATCTTTAAAAAGAAAATTAACTTATTACGGATTAATATCTTTTTTTTTTTTACATATTGGCAATTTTTTGCATTTATTTCGGAATAATGTTAAAAAAAAATGTGTGGCAGTACGAGCCTAAAATAACACTGTGGAACAAATTCAGGTTAGCAAAAGTTAGGTCGATTCTCAGAGTGAGGGGTGTAAATAGAAGCTAAATTAGAAGACCCGTATCGCGGCGTTTGTTTATGTTAGTTCGAATTTTTTTTTTTAATCGACCATCGAACTTTGCAGTCAAATGCTAATTTTCAGCATATTGTTTATATGGTTTTTTAGCTATAACTCGTCGAATAATTGATATTTTTTCAATCTGTAAAAGCCAAATTATTGGCAGAACTTGTGCAATAGCTAAAATTTTGTAAAAAATTGATTTAGAAAATTTTTATGATGCTTATGAAGCAAAATGTTGGAAAAGTTATTTTTTTTTCATGCTTTTTGAAAATATTTTCCATAAAACGAAGTTTTTTTTGCTTTCTGTTTGATCTCTAATATGCTTCACAGTTTCTTCAATAAATTTCATTTGAAAAGAAAATGGTCTTAGTTGATAATTTGCGTTAAAAATCCAAAAACCATTAAATAATTAGCGATTTAGGTAGAAGTTATTAAAAAGTGAAGTTCCAAGAATTAGGAATTAGTAAAACAACTTTTTTGTTTCCAACCACCGCACAGGTAGCGATTTTTTTTATTTCATACAAGCGAACTAATTTCAAAAACGAAGATTCAGTTAAGACTCGAAACTCAGCCGAAACTCGCTCGGGCGTGATAAAATTCGATAAAAATTTTTTTATAACTTATTTCATTTTGTGAGTGATTTAAGTTAAGTGCATCGGTTTCATAAAAAAAACAAAAAAAAAAACATTGTATAATATATATTACTAGCTGGACCCGGCAAACGTTGTTTTGCCCTCAATGAATTTTTATTTTAGTTAGAATCTGTATATACCTATATAAAATGTGTGACGAAGATCTCCAGATAATAAAATGAGAGCTTCACCAAAAAATCTTTCATTGCCTTTCAAATCTTTTATCAAATCAAATCACAATGTTTGTGAGCCATGGTACATTCATCCCAAATAAAAATACTGCATTTTTGCAGAACTTTTGCCATACCGGAATGTTTTTTGATATTACAGACGGCATTCTCATTTTTTTGTACGTTTAACGGTGATTTGAGTGCTGAATGAGCTGTGCGGCCACCATGCAATAATGTAGCGGCTTTTTCCTTCTTTTTCGTTAGAATATTTATATATAAAAACGTTTGTGAGTTTATTTATTAAAATTTATATAAATTTGACAACTCATTATTTTTCGAACGACAGCGCCATCTACCGGGTCCAATAAAAAAATGTTTCTAACATACATATATGTACATTCTTAGTTTCATTAAAATCACACCATAAATAAGAATATTCGAAATAACTTTACCCAGCGCCACCTATCGGGTCCATTTATACATACAAAAATTTCTTATGACGAAACATACGTTCATTCTGAATTGCAGTCAAATCGCGCTGAAAGTAAAAATTTTTGTTTTTAACTTGACCCCAACGCCAGCTAGAGGGTTAAAACTAAAAAAAAAACACAGAAGAGCTCGAACCGAACCTATGCTGGAAATCCTACCTCGACAGCTCTTATGGTTCCGGAGATCATTCGTTACAATCGAATGCATCAACGTTTTTATATATACGCCACGCCCCTTTGCCCACTAACAACTTTATATAGCTAAGGTCTTATTATTTCGCAAAAATATCCTTTTGTGATCATGACGATCCTTCCAGTAGTTTATAAGATATTACGATTTTTTATTTTTCTAAAAAGGGGCGTGGTCCCGCCCACTTTTCTTCTAGTATGTATTTCTATTCATGCTAATACCATATGTACCAAATATGACTGCTGTAGGTAAAAAAATTCCCGTGATATGACTTTTTCAAATTTTTGGTTATATGGGCGTGGCACCGCCCCTTTGTCCAATCAAAAATTTATATAGCATATTATTCCTTCCAGAGTCACAGTAACACCCTCTGAAAATTTCAGGAAGATCGGTTCTTTGGTTTGGCCTCCTATAAAGCACAAACAAACACACATTCATTTTTATATATATAGATAGATTGAAAGCAGATTAATTATGATTTAAGGTGAAATGGGGCGAAAAAGGGGGACTTGGTAATAAAAAAATGTATGGCTACCTTACCTGTAGATAAAAAGTGTATAAAACTTTAGATAAATACATATTACAAAAAAATTATTTTGTATAGCAAACATTGTTAGTGGTATAAGTAAAAAAAGGGGGCGGTGAAATGGGCGTGGTTCATAGTTATATGGCGACGTTAACAGTATTAAGAGCAATATACTACCAAATAAAAAAATCCGTTGGAAGGAACAAATTTGTACAGAGAAAAAAAAGTTTAAAACTTTCAAACAAAATTTGGCGTGAAAAGGGGCGTGAAAGGGGGCGTGGCGTAAGAAATGTTTATTTCTACCTCGCCTGGAGTATAATGTGTATACAATTTGAAGTAAATCTGTTAAAAACTATATGGGAGCAATTACATAATTTTAAAAAAGTGGACGTAAAAGTGGGCGTGGTCAAAAAAAAAGTACCCTATTAATCATGCCAGAGTCCCAGTTAAATGCTGTGAAAATTTCAGGAAGATCGGTCCAGAGGTTTGGTCTCCTATAAGGTACACACAAACAAACAAATAAACAAACACACATTCAATTTTATATATATAGATATTAAAAATGTCGGAACCAAAATGTAAAATGGACCATTTTTGTAATGTTTGTGGGCGTTTCATACCAAGCGATGAAAAATGTGGCAATGCGAGTGATTGTTTTTTTTAAACCTATATACAAATATTTCTTGCAAGAGTTTATCACTGACGTAAATAATGCCCCTAAAAAAGTTTGCTTTAATTGCTACTCAACTCCTATGCAATGGAAAAGTGAAAAGAAGAAGGCAATGCCTTTTGGTATGCCAATGATATGGTTAGACAAGAGCCCGCAACAAGAAGAAAATTGCAATGGATGTATCAACTACCATAAAACTTTGAATAGAAGAAAAGCAAAGAATAAAACTTATGTAGCAGTGCCAAGTGTCCAATTAGCACTACCGCGCTCAGAGTTCGTTCCAGTACCAACATACCGAAGTATTGATCTTCAAACAGATATCAGTACTACAATCGCCGCTGCTACATCCATGGATTTCTTCTCAGAATACGACCCCGGTGAAGGTACATCCTATGAAACATTAAAAGACCCAATCCTAGTCACACAAAACCAATTGGATGGAATTGTTGCAAATTTGTGTTTGATATTAGATATTAGAGAGAGCAGTGCTGTTGATCCACAGCCGCCTGCTAAACGGCAACTGGGCAAATCATTAATTTAATTTATTTAATTTTTTCACATAAAGCTTTTCATAACTAGCATTTCAAAAATATATTTTTTTTTCCATATTTTTATAACTTCTTTTTCAATGTTTTTTTCAAAACCAACACTGAACAAAATTGGTACATAAAAAATGAGAAGTAAATTAATATTAAGCTGGAAAGCGCAAGTTTTGTATTATGATTGTTTTCTTTTCAAATGAGATTTATTGAAGAAACTGAGAAGCATATTATAGATAAAACAGAAAGCAAAAAAGACTTAGTTTTGTGGAAAATATTTTCAAAAAGCATGAAAAAGTATAATTTTTCCAACATTTTGCTTCATAAGCACCGCAAAAATTTGCACAGGTCTCTAGCAATTATTTGGCTTTTACAGGTTCACACAGTGAATCTCTAGCATATATCTAACAAAATCTTAAAGCGTAAGATCCATTTTTTGATAGTTTGTTTAAGGAAATTTTGTAAAACTTGAAAAATTAATTTTCAAAATTTTGTAAAAAAAATTTTCCATTTTCGGTCTCAATGCGCAATAGGTTAACAACGTGGTAATAAAACAGTACTTCATATGTGAGTACTTATAAATACAGACCAAAAAAAATTATGGCTTTAATCAATTTCCCAAAGTTGAAAAAAATGCCATCAAATTTCATGACCTAGTTTTTTTATTGGCACAAAAGTGGTCTGGGGCATTTGCTATTTCTGGGCGAGCTTGCACTCGATTTCGAAGTTTTATAACTTTTTGAAAGGATAATTTTATACTGATACCGAGTCATATAACAACTTGTCGGAATAATTAAATTATAGAACGAAATTTTTGTAAAATCTGAATAAAAAGTCATATTTTCCCCATACAAACACACTTGAAATTTCCAAACGCAAGTCGGGCCGGGAAAGCGTGGTCACAGGGGCGTGAAATTTTTGGAGAGAGATTTTTGCATCAAGCCTCAACTTTTTGAGGGGTGAGACATTAAATATTTCCACTTTAAGAAATAACGGACACCCTATGCCACCTACACTGTGTTTAATAGTTGGCAAAAAATTGTCGTCAAACTAAATTCTTTCTTTCAATTGCGAAAATGCAAAACTTCCTTCACTTGTCAACAAAATTTTTATGAAATATTTTGCGAACGATATCTTCATGAATATCCTTACCGAAGGATTCTTAGATTTTTGAAACTATATTGGTAAGCAGTAATTCTGGGATCCTTTTTTACTGGTGCTTAAATATTTCGCCTTTCGCTCTCTGTTATTTTGGAGTGGTGACCAGAACTAGGTTTTGACACAATTGAATTGGTGCATTGGTGATTTTACCAGACGCATTGTGGCTGAAATTTTGATTTCATTGGCCAAAAGTCTAATTTTTTTTTTGTAACCGATTTTTAAAATTTTAATGCGTTTTTGTAGCTAATATATCGGTAATTAAATAGACAAAAGCTTAGGTTAAACTATTGCTAATTGTGGGCGTGGCATGCTGTCAAACTCAACTGTTTTTTTAATTTCAGAAAAAGGTGTTTTTTGTTTGTTTTTTTTTTCAAAAATAAATGATTACTACTCGCAACCTGTCATATATAATGACATGCGGTCTCTTTTGTAATGTTGGTAGGACTATAGCCTTTAGTTATTGTAAGTGGTCATAGCTCTACCGGTTAACATTAGGTGCGTTATGAAATATTTATGAAACTACTATATTTTTCCCAAATTTCAAATTTAGTGGAATAAAATCAAGGGAACAAAAGGGATCTAGAAACGTATATCACCCGGAGAAAGGCGAAAGTGTCCTCTTTATTCTTATATATACTTTTGCACCCGTGACGACGCGTGGGTAGAACACTTTTTTCATTTCATTGAAATTACTCTAAAAAAATTCAAATTACGATAATTTAAACAGCCTTAAAAGTACTCGTATACAATGGTGTATTAAATTTGTGCTTTAGATATTTTATAGCTTATAATAGCCATTATGTATTCTATTACCATAATATATTTGTAAGTAGGAATGTCAATACACAGAGGATGTAATTCATTGGTAATTCATTAGTGATATCAAGGCCCAAATTGCAACACTACAGCCATTACAATTACAGTTAGATGGACAGCAAATGATAGATGGAAAAGTAGGTCATGCTTTGACTAACACGAAGGCTGCATCCAGCTACATTATATGCCAAGCAACACCAAGCCAATTCCCGACAAAATCATTAGATAATACCGATGCATATGAATTTGGATTATCACCACTACATGCAAGAATACGACTTATGTAACACATACTAAAATTCAGCTATGATTTGGATTTCGGTTCTTCAGGATCAATAAGAAGCAACGAAACCAACAAGGAGTTAAGAAGTTCAAAAAAGAAACATGTTCAAGATGAATATCGCAAATTTGGAATGATTATAGATCAGCCAAAACAAGGGTCAGGCAATACAAATGATGGCAATACCGCAAGAAGATTCTTTTCAGATCCAGAAACAGCATCTGAGTGGATTTAAACCTTATTTTCAGATATGAAATAATCCTAGAAGTACTTGCGTGCAATGAAGAAATTGACTCTAGAAAAACTGAGTCAAGCTGAACTAAATAACTATACATCAAAAAAAAATTACTTAAATGGTTTGATCAGTTCAAAAGTTAAAGAATTTTGGCCAATGAAAAACGATTTTCAGCCACTGTGAGACGTACTGTTCGGAGGAGTGGCTTTTGCATATGATCTTAGCTGTTCGCAAAAATATCTGCCCTCATTACTTAGCTTTAGAAAACTTTTTCTTATGCCAGCAACGATTTATTTGCTTCTGGTTCTAGTCACAAAATATATTTCAAAATCAAATATTACTCAATCAAGTCACCTTTATAAAAAAACGCGTACGATGTGGCAAACCTGTACGTTGTTGCATAATTCGTGAGATTACCCTTCTAGTTGCCATACTGCACATTTGCGTTATAAGCAGCAAATTGAAGTAAAAACATTTCAAAGTTTTTTAACAAACAAATTAAATGCCCAACGTACCAATTCAAAAAAGTTCATAATTTCAAATATTTTATTAAAACTTTTATTAATATACATATACAATTTTAACTTGCAAGTGTATGGTAGCTTTTCCAGCTAGTTTATGAACTTTTATTACTTTTATTTATATATTCAATAAAATTTTTATTTTTCGTTGTTTTCGTTTATATAGTCTTTGAGTAATGTAAATTTAGGACAGGTGTCATGAAAAGTTTCCTAAAATAATTAATTGATATTACCAACTTTCTCACGGGTTCCCTTACAAGTTTATTAAAATACAAAATATTTTTTCAAAGGAAACCAATAAAAGAAGTTACTGCCAAAAGAAGTTTTTCTTAAAATCGGTCATTAACTTGTCATGGCCATTAATATAATTTTACATAATTTTTTTTCTGAGGTAATAAATCACTAAGGCATGGTATTTGAGAAATATGTATTAAAATAAGGCAATATATATCATTATTTTTTTTTGTCTCCCAACGCTTGTTAAAAATTCATAGCACTATTTAGGGCCGGCTTTCTATGTGCTAAAGGTAGAATAACAATGACTGTCGTCAAAAAAGTTAAAGTAATAGTAATACAGAAATATTCCATGTCTTTGGTATAGGGGAGTAGTCATAACTACATACAAAAATATAAACTATTTTTTTCTTCTGATCAAAACAAAAGAGCTCGAATCAAAAAGTAAGGGTGGCTGACAACAAATGCGTTAAAATTATGATAAAGCTTTCTGTTCATTTTTATAATACTCTATTTGGATAAACAACAATATGTTCAAGATGACATTACGAAAATATGTATCAATATTTTCGTTTTTTGATAAAAATCGATAGTTCTCGATATACCGTTATGATTTTACAGCCAACATAATTTATACATATGTACAATTTTTTGTTTTTTACATATTTTGCTACCATGATGTGGCGCTTACGTCTTTATTGGATTCATAATTATTATAGGCAAAATTTTAAAATATTTTAGAGCAAAGAATACCAAAAACACATAAGAGATAATTGTAAAGAATTATTTTTAGAGGATCAAAAACAAAGTAAAGCCAATTCGTCGTTGTTATGCTGGCCTTGATCTCCAAAAGTTTTCAAATACACCGCACAGAAAAAGCGTAACATTATTTTATTCTCGAAAGTATGCATACTATGATGAAAGCGTGTATGAAAATGGCACCACTGTCTTTTTTGAGTATTTAATACTTGTGGATGAACGCAGAACTCACTCTTCAATAAGTATTTACTGTGACAGTTATGCTGGATAAAATCGCAACAATGCTATACCTGCCACATTAGTATTTTTGCTTACAATATCAAATTTTATAAACAACCAGCAGTAACCTGATGAGCTTCGCTACAACCATCATAACCAAATAAATAAACTGGGAATACATTTTTTACAAAATAGTTTTATTTATTTTTGGCGATTTTTGATTTTGTAGATTTTTATTTTTGCGATTTTTATTTGGCGATTACTGCATTCGCGATTTTCGGTTTTGACAATTTTTGATTTTGGCAATTTTTGTAATTCGCAATTCTCGGTTTAGGCGATTTTTGAATTTGGAATTTTTGTTTATTGTGTTGCAATTATTGATTTGGCGATTTTTGTTCAATGGGATTTTTTTATTTTGGCGATTTTTGATTTTAGCGATTTTTGACTTTATCGTTTCTTTGTCTTCTGTGATTATTGATTTAGGCGACTTTTTATTTCGGCGATTTTTGTTATTCGCGAATTTTGGTTTTAGCGATTTTTATTTTTTGCGATTTTGATATTAGTTTTGGGTTCTGGCCGTATATTTTATTGGCATTTTTGTTATCTGCGAATTTCGGTTTTGGCGATGTATGACTTAAACGACTTTTGTTTTTTGTGATTTTTGATTTTGTCGTTTTTATACCCTATACCACTATGTGGTTTGGGTATAATGACTTTGTGCTGCTGTTTGTAACTACCAAAAATATTGGACCTAGACCCATCTTTTATTATACCGATCGACTCAGAATCACTTTCTGAATCTATTTAGCGATGTCCGTCCATCTGTCCGTCTGTGTGTCCATGTAAACTTTTTAATCAAACGGCAGGTCGCAAATATGAATAAATTTTGATGAAATTTGGTACATATGCTTTTGTCAGCCACAGGATAAACGCTGTTGAAATTGGTAAAATGCGGTCCATGTTCAGACCTAGTCCCCATACAAATGATCCCTATGAAATTGACATAAATTGCAATAAGGTCCAAATTATCATATAGATCTCAGTCAACTTGGGTTTGTATATGTTTATTATATCCATTAATCAGTAATCCAAAAATAATACCTTTAGGAAAATTCTCAGTCATAGGCTCCATATAGTGCTGCTTCCCGATCTTCACTAAAATCTATCAAAAAGCAAAAATATTGCACAGATTTTTCTCAAATTAGGCTTGTATATATTTTTTCAAAATATAAGTGACTTTGCCAAATATGGTCAGGATCGGTCCATTTTTCGACCTAGTCCCCATATAAATATAGCACCCGATATGAACTTTATCATATCTGTAGCCAAAATTTTAATAACAATGCCACTCAAATTTGGTTTATGCTTATTTCTCTATTCAACTGGTTGAGCGGAAGAGATACGGTCTCTAAACCATGGTATAGGGTACGTTTAGTCGGTCTAGACCGACTATAATATTCATACTTGTTTTGTTTTTAATTTTTTGATTTGGCGGTTTTTTTGATATTCGCGATTTACGCTTTTGGCGGTTTTTGATTTTGGTCATTTCGTAGTACATCATACTTTTTTCAAAGCAGGTGCCAAGGTCTGGCATTGCCCATTTTATGTCAGACTACTCACATTAACAACTCATCCACTCTGACAAAGTTCAAGGCTATACAATTATAATTGTGGTATATTACACCATCGAAATTAAAGTCGTGTGTTCTCAATTAATGATATTCAATGACTTCTTCTTTCTTTATTTCATTATCTCTTAGAACTAATTTTACATCAATATGTACATATTAAAGTTGCCAGATTCATGGACATTATTCAAATACCTAACACGTTCCTCCTGAAGCTGTTTAATTAATATAAATCATATAAATTTTTAAATGATATACCTATATTTTGAATTCATTCATATAAGTGCTTTAAAACATTCTCTATTTTATCTATATGTTTTGCCTTCTACTCTTCACATTTTTCTAAGCCTTAATTTACTTCTCGGTGTCTCCTTACTCACCGCCTCGGAATCAATGTCACTTGCTTGACCGGTGGCTCCTTGCTCATTGTCGCCTTAAATTTCTTCATTTTCAATTTTTTTAATGTCTTCATTTTGCTCATTGGTGTT
The DNA here is from genome assembly GCA_963682025.1 of Cordilura impudica. NCBI lineage: Eukaryota > Metazoa > Arthropoda > Insecta > Diptera > Scathophagidae > Cordilura > Cordilura impudica. Next base: position 108,027,213 of record OY821519.1, read on the forward strand.
CCTTGATGCTTTGTTTTCAGTTTGATTGTCACCGTTGCTGTTGTTATTGGTGCAATTATCTATGCCACGAATTTGATCTAGGTGCCTTTTAATTTCCTTGTCATTGTTTGAAAATAAACATAAGTAGGATTGTGTACCAATTTGCTTTTTGACAGTGGCTGGAGACCAGCTTGGTTTATTTGGGTTGCTATAATTTCGTATAAGGACTTTTTGGCCTTCTCTAAACTGAACTTTGTAATACTTTTAGCTTGACTTGCTAGAATATTGTCTTTTGTTAGTGGTGGTTTTATATTGTTAAGGCGCGTTTTCAAATTTCTACCGAAAAATAATTTTGCAAGTGACTCCTCTGTAACGCAATGTTTCGTGTTGCGATAACCTATCAAAAATCTATTGATAACTACATCTAAGTCTGATTCTTTTTGTTGCTTCAAATTTGCAATTACTGATTTTTTTTTTACAGTTTTTACGAAATTTTTGGCTTGGCCGTTTGTTGATGGATGACCGGGAGCTGTAAGCTGTAAGGAAAATGAAATACAATATAGAAATATATATTGAATGATATATGGAATGGAATGGAATATGAAATGAAATATAAAATGGAACTTGAAATCGAACTTGAAATGGAATATGTAATGGAATGTGATATGAAATATAGTGAATATATGGAATTGAGTGGAATTTGGACTGGAATATTGAATGGAATATGGAATGGAATATGAGAGGCGATATGGAATGGAATATGGAATGGAATATGGAATGGAATAAGGAATGGAATATGGAATGGAATACGGAATGGAATAAGGAATGGAATGTGGAATTGAATATGGAATGGAATATGGAATGGAATATGAAATGGAATGTAATATGGAATGGAATATGGAATGGAATATGGAATGGAATATGGAATGGAATATGGAATGGAATATGGAATGTAATATGAAATGGAATATAAAATGGAATATGAAATGGAAAATGGGTTGGAATATGGAATTGAATATGGAATGGAATATGAAATGGAATGTAATATGGAATGGAATATGGAATGGAATATGGAATGGAATATGGAATTGAATATGGAACTGAATATGGAATGGAATGGAATGGAATATGAAATGGAATATGAAATGGAATGTAATATGGAATATAATATGGAATGGAATATGGATTGGAATATGGAATGGAATATGGAATGGAATATGGAATGGAATATGGAATGGAATATGGAATGGAATATGGAATGGAATATGGAATGGAATATGAAATGGAAAATGGGTTGGAATATGGAATTTAAAAGCATACTTTATCTATGTATTATACCTTAGATCTGCTGATCTTGTAGGTCAGATTAATTTTCTAAGCTTATCGATCTTTTTCCAATTGTACGAGTGTGGAGCAGCTTCAAACAAGCTGACTAGGATAGGATCTTAGCTGCAAGAGTGGTGATGTAAAACGTATAGGAAATTTCCAACTGGCTAACGAGCATTTTAATAAAGTTCCTTTTCTATGTCGACGATGTACCTTATTCATTGATAGAAAATCTTTAAATTTGTCTGATATGAATTGACGTCCGTTGTCACTTACGACAATATCCACTAATCCATATCTTCAGAAAAGTGTCCTTAATACTTTAGTTACAAAAGATGACGTGATTTCTTTGGTCAAAAAGACCCCTTCCCATTTTGTAAATGAATCAATGATTATGAATAAGCAGTGATCCTTAATTGGTCCAGCAAAATCCACGTGTATGCGACTCCATACTGAATCAGCAGGCGTCCATGAAATTAAAATGCTTTTCTCAGGACTTCCTTGCAGTTCCTAACAAGGCTTACAATTTCTTACTAACTACTCAATCTGCTTATCCATTCCTGGCCACCAAACATAACTTCTCGCCAACGTATTTCTCTTTACTATACCAAAGTGTGACAAATGTAAATTTTGAAGAATGTGTGTGCGTAACTTCTGGGGTACTACAGTACGATATCCCCACAAAATGCAACCACATTCAACCGAAAGTTCCGTTGACTTTTCACAAAATGCCGTATAGTCATCACCTTTTAAGTCATGCAAGACCCCTCTACCAATAGCATCTGCTACTTTTGATAAAATGGGATCGCGTCGTATTTGTTTAGCGATATCCTTGAAATCTAAATTCAAATAATTTTTTTTTTCAACGTAATTTAAGTAATTGTTTTCAGTGAAATCATCTGAAATATTATGTTGTGGTATTCCTGATAAATTGTCAGCATCATTTTATGAACCTTTGTTATGTTCGACAATATAGTCGAATCCTGATAAAATCAGTGCCCAGCGCTGCATTCGCGCAGAAGCCATTATTGGTAAGCCTTTGTGCTCACCAAAAATAGTCAAAAGCGGTTTGTGATCAGTTCGTAAAACAAACCGATGACCTATTAAATACTGTTTCAATTTAATTACGCAGAAAATAATTGCTAATGCTGCTTTTTCTAATGTGCTGTGGCTGATTTCTGTTTTTGTTAGTGCTCTTGAAACAAAAGCGATGGGCTTAATTTTTTTGTCTGGACAAATATGTGATAAAACACCTGCCACTGTAGTGTTACATGCATCAGTCGGCAAAACAATAGGTAAACTAGGGTTGAAATGAACCAAAACCTGTTCAAACAAAATGTCTTTCTTTAAAATTTCATAGGCCTCTTGGCATTTGCTTGACCATTGAAATTTTATACCTTTTTTTTAATAAATTATAAAGTGGAGTCATCTTCTGAGCAAAACCTTTAATGAATTTTGAATAATAATTCTTTCATCATTCCTATTAGAGGTCTTAACTCTGCAACATTCTTGGGAATTGGCGCATTTGTTATTGAAGACGTCCTTTCTTCATTTTTTTTGTTAAACCGTTCGCATCTATAGTGAATCCTAAATAAGAAATTTGCTTCTGAAAAAACTTGCATTTGCTAACATTTAACTTAAGTCCGGCAGACTGTAATTTGCTCAAAACTAATTTTAAATTTTAAATATGATTGTGAAGATCTTTTCCTGTGACCGTAACGTCATCTTGGTATACAACTACACCAGGAATTTCACTTAAATGACTTTCCATCGTTTTCTGGAAAATAGCTGCTGCCGTCTTAATACCAAAAGGTAACCTTTTCATTTTTAATGTACCAATATGTGTATTCTACGTGCACAAAAGTTGTGACTTTTCATCCAATAATAACTGGTTGTACGCATTTGCCAAATCTAATTTTGTAAATAAGTAACCTCCCTGCAAGGAAGCGAAAATTTCGTCAATCCTTGGAAGTGGATAATTAAAATCAACCAAATGTTTGTTGATGGCAAACTTATAGTCACCACAAGGACGCAAATCGCCATTTGACTTTAAAGTGAGCACCAATGGTGTACCCCACTCAGAATAATCTACTTGTTCCAAAATATTATCATCTATCAATTACCTAAATTGCTTTTAAACTTTATTTTTCCATGCAAATGGTAATGGACGCGGCATAAAAAAAATTGGTTTTGCGTTTTCGGTCACCAATAATGAAACTGTTGTACACTTATAGGCCCCTAACTTATTATCAAAAACTTCAAAAAATTGATTTTTAATTTCCTCAGCTGTCAAACCAAAATTAATTGCTTCGTTCACTGCATTCACTTGAACTAACCCAAATTGAACTCGTGTAAAAATCTTCGATCTAGTAGAGGTGGTGTATTGGTATCAGTAAGAACAACAATGGTGTTATTTTTAGCACCTTGCTAACTAATGTCTGCTTCGTATTCACCAATAATTTTAATCTTATCGCCACTGTAACTTACATATTTATGTTCACATTATCTAAAAGACCTTTTTATGTTGTTGTTTGCAAAAAATGATTTTGGTAACAAAGTACAAGGAGCCCCTGTATCACAAGCTGCTTCCAATTTTACTCCATCAATGATTACTGGCAGTGTATAGGGACTCACCGAGTTATTGTTTGAAATGCTAAAAACAGAAAAATTTAATTCATCATTATTGTATTTACGTAATGTTTGATCAAAATACGAAACATAACTTATTTTTTTCTGAGATTTGTAATTACAAATTGAAGCTAAATGACCGGTTTTACCACACGAATGACATTTACTGTCTTTAAATCATTGATGGGCACACAATTTTGTCAATTGTGTTAGTAAGCAAGAGAGAGTAAAAAATTATTTTAGTACACTCATAAATGACAGTTAGTAGTATAAGGCATGGTGTACAATATAATAATGTTTAATTTTTATCGATATTTCGGCAAATTTCGTTTGCCATATTTTAGAGAAATATAAATCATAAAAAAAATTATTACTACACATGAATCACAAAAATTAACAAATAAATAATTGTATTAAAAAAAAAAAAAATATCACTGAATATTTAAGGCACAGAGTAAAAGCTTTTAGTTCTACAAATGTTTTGATTTTTAATAATAATAATAATAATAATAATAAAAATAAAAATAATAATAATAATAATAATAATAATTAAATAAAATCTTCCACATTTGTACTTTTATGGCAGTTTCGAAGTAGTAAAATGTTTTTTAATTGTGATGATGACAATTTATTCCGTTGTTTAGAACAAATGAATTTCAAATCGGAAAAAATTTGTTCGCAGAGATAAGTTGAGGGAAATAAAGATAAACAAATAAGAGAAATTTTTTTAAGTTCGGGATATACTTTGCCGTCCAAATTTTTCCAGAACTCTAAAACATTAATATTTTCTTGAACATTTACTTCGCTTCGAAGTATTATAAGTTCAGATTGTATTTGAAACTCAGAGTTTATTACATCGCAACTAAAAGGGTTTTCAAAAATATTTAGAAGAGGTTGAAAATTTTCAAAATCCTTAAACCTATCTTGAAAATTATGGAAAAGTGTTTCAAATATTTCTATATATTCAATTATTTCAACATTTTCCTGATTTCCAATAATAAGTAGAGTTTTTGGAAAGTTTGAGAAATCTCCGTCCTGAATTTGGCAAAGGAGTAAAAATAGTTTCGTTTTAAAATCGAAAAGGATTTTAGACAAATCACATATGCTTTTTTCTTTTCCTTGTAATTGTAGATTAAATTCATTTCAAAGCATAGTTGTATCAGCTAAAAAAGCTAAATCTAAAATAAATTTGTTATCTTTTAAATACTGTAATAAGCATTTATCTAAACCCTCTGCTTCTAGAAACTGTTTCACTTCTTCCCTTAAATTAAACAGTCTGTTTAAACAATCACCTCGGCTTAGCCACCGAACTTCTGTAAACATTTTCAAATCATTGTGTGGAGCATTTTTTATTTTTAAAAAGTTTACAAATTTTCTGTGAGTAAGCGAGTGATGTCCGCCTCGTATTTCATTTATTATCTGCTCTGCAGTCTTCATAGCTGGGTGGGTACTTATAAATTTAGAGGCAAGAGCGGCCTGATGAATTATGCAGTGAAAGCTATTAATTCCAAAGTAATGTTTTTCCAACTGTCCTACAAAACCTTCGTACTTACCCTTCACAACATTTGCTCCATCTGTGCAAACGCCAGCGAATTTGTTACAGTCTATAACGGTAAGCAGTTTTTCGTTGACAACATCAAACAACAACTTACCTGTCACATTTCCATGAAATGTTTCAAGAGAAAACATTGCTTCATAAACATTATATTCTATGTCTACACATCGAACGCAAATTACTAATTGGCAGAGATCGTTAATGTCGGTGCTTTCATCTAAACAAATAGAAAAAAAATCGCAATTACTTAATTTTTCCCTAACCGCAAATTCAATAGATGTTCCTAATTTAACCGTTCGCCGAGCTAAAGTTCTACGGGACAAGGGAACAGATTCCATAAAATTAGCATTATAATTAAGTTTTTGCATAGTTTTTTTCAGTATTTCTTTAACGAAAATACCATCCGTAAAAGGTCTGCCGTGTCTGACAATATCTAAGCTTACTGAGCTAGAAATTTCCATTTTTAATTTATTATCTACCTTTTTTTCTTTTACTTCCTCTTCTAACAAAAACCCTTTAATTTATCAAAAAAAATTTGCTTATTTCTATTAAAAAGCTCTTCTTTTTCTTCCTCCTTTAGTTTATTCATATTACTATGAAAACAACCATAATGCCTTTTAATTACTTGTTGTCTATATTCCTTAAATGTTTGATAACATAAAAGGCATTGTACCTGACCAAATGCATTTTTCAACATACAATATTTTTTGAGTGTCATCATTAATTTATTTTCTCTAAACTTGAAAAAAACTACTAAAGCTTCCGTTGAACATGTGCATTCGTCAAGATCTCACAGACGACTAAACACAAGAGCATAAGAATGCATGTGTATAGGTATTTAACAATTGTTTAACTAAATGCCCACGAATGCTTTAAATGTACATGCATTTGCGTTATGGTTACGCCATCCGCAATGAGAACATCCACTTCTTCGTTGTTTTTGATAATCGCTGCTGTTGTTTGCGTTCGTACAGCCTCTGCCGCTGCTACCATTGTTACTGTTACCACCGCTTCTACCATTTGACGTTCTTTGCCCTTGATTGGTATTTTTCCATGCGTTTTTTACATTATTTACTTCTTCTCTTTCGCTAATGCTATTTGACGAATTCATCTTTGTTTCCATAATCAATGCTTTTTTATATGCACGTGCTAACGTGTCATCTTCTTCACAAATTCTCTCAAATGTTTTTGCTGTTTTTGCTGCCCATCACGAATTGATTTAAAATAAAGGCTCCATGATTATCACCAAATTTGCAATTAAGTGCCATCTTTTTCACTCGGGCATACCAATTGAAATGCTTTCCTGATCATGTCTCATAGATTGATGAAATAATTATCTTTCTCGGAATACTATTGTTTGTGGAGTGTACTGTGTTTGCAAAATTTCACACAGTGCTTTATAGGTTTTTCCTACAGGTGATGTTGGGCTGCATAGACAATGTAATACACTGTATGCATTTTAACCGATTAATTTTAATAACGTTGCTTTTTTTTATTATCGTCAGAGAAATTGATCTCAGCAAAGTGGATTTCTAAACGTTCTTTTCACATTAATCAATTGTCTGAATTTGGAGAAAACTCTGATATACCTTGAGCTTGAGCCAATGTGACCGCAACTGGATCGGGCATTTTAATTTAATTGAAATTTTTATTCGTTTAATTGTGACAAAATGTTTTTATTGTGTTTTGTAACTTTAGCACTTCTGCTTGTATATTTTGAAGTATTTGTGTAAATACACAATTATTGTTAACAATTATAAAAACAATTTTAGTTAATATATAATTTACAGCTCGTCGCCATTTGTGGTATATTACACCATCGAAATAAAAGATTGATGGACATTATTCAAATACCTAACAATAATGATATTCGATGATTGAGAATTGGCTAAAATTGATAAGCATACCTATAGGTTCTTTTAATTAATAATTTATTATTATTTTATTTTATTTAACTAATATATTTTTAACACATATTATACATAAATTTTATCATCCGGCTCTTCTCCTGCATGCGAGCTATAACTGTGCCAGTTTTCGCACTCCTCCGTGTCCGCATTTTGCTTAAAAAGGGATGAAAAAATTTTTCTTAACGTATTATTATATATATGAACTCAAACAATATTTCTTGGCTTTCATACACTACTAAAGATTTGCTGATATTTATACTTACTTAGTATGGAAAGTCCCTTGTCCCATAGTGAACTAGCACTAGCATTCATGGGACCTAATCCAATTATCAAAAATATAATGCCACAGTATAAGTATTATTGCATTTAATTCTGCCTTCAGGGGCCAAATTTTAAGATTTTCCAACAAAGCGATCTCTTTATTAAAAACGGTAGAGCTTTCCCATATTTTTGGCTGATCACTTAGACATAATGTTGACATAATAATGAAATTTCCATAATGATTTTGGTATATCTACCCACGTAGTTGTCATACACCCGCTTAGCTAAAATGTCAACATTTAAAAAAGTGAATGAAACGCTACATCAAAATCATTTTGAGTATTTTCTATTTCATAATATTAATAACTGAGAGGGAAATATTTCTGGATGAGATTAAAACTTTTTTTTAGTTATAATGAAATGAACATCGAAATATCTGCCCGAATTAGCGTTATCGACGTAAGACGTAGCAGCACCAACTTTGGTCTAATTTTATATTATCTCTTATTTAAATTTAATCACTAATTACTGACTTACTTTATTACTAAACCATTGTATTTACAAATATATGTAACAAAAAGTCATGTTAAAAGGACACTGAAGCCGGCCATATAAAAACTGTTGCCTAGAATTTAAAACAATATTTTAGCTTTCACATTGCTGTAGATTTACTTTTTTGTGTAACTTCTATTTAACCGCTTTTATCACTTGTATAGAAATATTATTCAACTTTTCATAATATAAATGTATTTTCTATTAAATATTCTACCAAACAAAAAAAAAAAAAAAAAAGAATACATTTATATGCAAATTCTATGTTGTTAACAAAAACCCCAACGCTGATTTACATGCCCTGTAACATTCTAACCAGATTTGCTTGTTCTGTATGTATGTGTATATTATTAATAAGGGTAGTACTTATACATCCGATGTCTGCATCTGAATTTGAACTCCGATTACAATTTTTACATCCAGCTAGATCTCGCTTACGGCAGAATTTAGAGCAAAGTTTTTTTTAGTGCCATTTAATTTTTTAATCACATTAAACCTCATTAGCTGTTATATAAGTAAGACCCTATTGTATACAAACACATTTACAAATAAAAGTGTGGTGGATCTTTTTTTTTTTTTTTTGGATAAGCATTATTTAAATATGCCCGATAATGTGTTTTTAATGACTTGTTTCTTTTGCACCATAATTTTTTGTTTGCTTTGGCGCCTATAGTTTTATAAAATTTTCTTTTTATGAAATATATAAAATTAATTACGAAAATTAATTTTAGTTCGCAAAAAATAAAATCTATTGTGGTAATATAAATATGGAAGGAAATTATGTTTAAGAGAAATATGGCCAAAAATTTATGTTTGCAAAATTTTTTGTTTAAATTTGGATTATCGGGATTTCTGTCCAATAGCCCTGAAATATTTTAATTAAGTAATTTTGGTTAGTTTAACTTTTATCGTTTATAGTCAAACTTCATTTGAATATTATAATATTCTTGTTAAATGCTCGTACAATAGAATGGAACGTATACTTATTGACACATAAATATAATAATATTTATTATACGTAGTTGAAGCCAAACATACATAAATAGTCAAATTATCCAAAAAAAAATTTATATAATGAGTTAAAAAGTTTGGTAAATTTTGTCATTATCATCAATTATGTATTTATAGACATATGAGTGAGTACATATGAATTATAAATGAATATGAAAATCATTAAATTTTCTTATGATTACATATGATTACATGATTAAATAAAAGAAGGAAAAAAAAATTTTTTTAATGTTTACTTATTTACATTAATATAACTCATTAAAATACAATGAAGTCTGTTAAAAATATATACACATAAACACTGTCCTATAATTGGGCGCTCCAGTATTATTGCTTCAAAAAAAGTTTGTTTTAAGAAAAGGAGAGGAAAAAATAAATTACTCCAAATTAAGAATATACATATGTATATCGATTTATGTAATGAAAAATGTTATAAAAGCATTACTTTGACATAAGATTGTTTATTTGGATTAATCGTTTATTATGTAAGCCACCGCAATTTTTTGTTGTTTGTTCCTCGCAGGGTACAAAGTTTTCATTTGGTTATGATGATACCATATTTAAAATATTCGTTTCTTCTTGGGTTGCAATGAACTGCCTTAATACTAACCCGTCTATATTGACGGTAAACGACTGGGATTGGTTTTTCGAACGAATTTTGAATAATATTTAATTTAACGAATTATAACAACTCTTCAGGTGAATCAAAATTGTTTCTAATTCCTTAGCCAATTCCTAAACCAACATTTTTTTGGTTTATTATCTATTATTGTGAATGAAGATGACAAACTCATTAACAAACACATTAACAAATTTAATAGATACACACATAACATATGTATAATTTTATGCATGTGTTAGTAATAACTTTAAATGCAATTTACTCAAAAAAAAGGAAAAAATTTAAAAATCTTGAAGTCTGGGGAACCGCTAATATACGGCTGGTCAACAGCGCGATAAAACGGTAGCACAAAAAATCGGTAACAAAAAATCGACTAGCCTATTAATATTATCGATGATAAAGATCGAAAATAAAATTTTTTCTTTTATAGAAAAAAAAAAATTATCAAATTGTTGCTTTTTCAAATACTTTATTTACATTTGTTACAAATAGTGCTATAAGTCCATATATTAATGCAAACGATAAAACGATGTAGAGGGTACCAAAGATTCAGCACAGCTGAATTCTTTTTCTCCTGGAAATTTATATAATTTTTTAAAGCGTTTTTATTAGGTCGCTTTCTTGTCTGTTTGTGTGTTTGTATGTTCCGTAGGAATATTGGAATTGATTCTAAAAATTTTCACGATAAGCTAGGGACTTCAAATTTTCAACATAGTTTAGTGCAATATGACAGTGCAATATTGTACCAAAATTTTTTCTGTGTGGGCGTGGCACCGCCCACTAATAATGAAATACCTTTTATCTCAGCACTTGTATTAATTTTGTTTTATTGATACATACATTCGTTTTCAAAATTTTTCCTAAATGTGGTTGACATTGGAAATCGGGGCGTGGCCCCGCGCATACAACTTCAGCTTTAGGAATTCTTTATCTCGGCTAACACTGTGGAACAAATTCAGGTTAGCAAAAGTTAGGTCGATTCTGAGAGTGAGGGGTGAAAATAGAGGCTAAATTAGAAGACCCGTATCGCGGCGTTTGTTTATGTTAGTTTGAATTTTTTTTAATCGACCTTCGAACTTTGCAGTCAAATGCCGATTTTCAGCATATTGTTTATATGGTTTTTTGGATATAACTGGTCGACTAATTGATATTTTTTCAATCTGTAATTGATTTAGATAATTTTTGTGATACTTATGAAGCAAAATGTTGGAAAAATTATTTTTTTTTCATGCTTTTTGAAAATATTTTCTGTTTGATCTATAATATGCTTCTTAGTTTATTCAATATATTTCATTTGAAAAGAAAGCAATCATAATACAAAACTTGCGTTTTCCAGCTTAATATTTATTTACTTCTCATTTTTTATATATCAATTTTGTTCAGTGTTGGCTTTGAAGAAACATTGAAAAAGAAATTATGAAAATATGGCAAAAAATATTTTTTTGAAATGAAAGTTTTAAGTAAAAAAATTAAATAAATTAAATTAATGATTTGGCCAGTTGCCGTTTAACAGGCGACTGTGGATCAACATCACTGCTCTCTCTAATATCTTGGTCATCGTCATCATCATCATAAAGGTCGATAATTTCGTCCAACAGATATTCTGGAATTTCATCTTTGTCTTCCCCTTCTTCCTCTTTTCCTCGTCTTCCTCTTCGGCAAAGCTATTTTTATACCACCAACAAATTTCAGCGAGTATTGCATCTGGAGATTTGTTTCCTCTCTACCTGAAACGAAAATAGTTTTCAATCGTTAATATGTTTAAATTGTGCACTCTGACAAAGATATTAGAAAAATCTAGGAATTCAAAATATGCACACTCTATAGTTACCTTATTTCAAATGGAAGCGCAGTTTGGTAATAATGTTCGCCTTGCTCATCAGATTCAGTTGGCAACTGTTAAGCGAGTTGATAAAGATGCTGATGCAAGAGATGAATTTTGTACAACATATTAACCCCAATTTCATCGAAAGCTGCCAATATGTTCGCAACAGATTGCCTGTAGTTGTCTTTGCGTTCTTAACCCAAAAGTCCTTTAACTTTTTTAGGGGCATAATTTACGTCAGTGATAAACTCTTGCGAGAAATATTGTTTATAAGCTTCCAAAAAAAAAAAATTACTCGCATTGCCTCATTTTTCATCGCTTGCTATAAAACGTCCACAAATATTACAAAACTGGTCCATTTTAATTTTTGGTTCCGTCATTTTTAATACAAAATATAATTATGCAATGTTTTTTTTTTGTTATTTTTATGAAACCGATGCACTTAACTTAAATCACTAACAAAATGAAATAAGTTCCAAAAAAAAAATAATAGCGAATTTTATCACGACCGAGCGAAAATTTAAAGACATCAGCTTCGGCTGAGTTTCGAGTCTTAACTGAATCTACATTTTTGAAATTAGTTCACTTGTACAAAATAAAAAGAAATCGCTATCTGTGCGATGATTGAAAACAAACAAGTAAGAAAATTATAGTCGGTCTAGACCGACTATACGATACCCTATACCATGCGTTTAGAAACCGAATCTCCTAGGCCCAACTAACTGGACATAGAAAATAAGCAAAAACCAAATTTGAGTGGGATTTTTATTATTTTTTTTGGCTGCAGATATGAAAAAGTTCATATCGGATGATATATCTATATGGGGACTAGGTCCAAAAATGGACCGATCCTGACCATGGTTGGCAAAGTCTCTTGTATTTTGCGAAAATATATACAAACAAAATTTGAGAAGAATCAGTGCAATATTTTTATTTTTTAATAGATTTAAGTGAAGATCGGGAAGCAGCTCTATATGACGCCAAAGGTATCATTTTTAGACTACTCATTAATGGATGTAATGAACGTATACAAACCCAATTTGAGTAAGATCTATATGACAATTTGGATCTTATGGCAATTTATGTCGATTTCACAGGGGTAATTTGTATGGGGGCTAGGTCTGAACATGGACCGATTCTCACCGATTTCAATAGCGTTCATTCCATGGCCGATAAAAGCTTATATACCAAATTTCATCAAAATATATTCATATTTGCGACCTGCAGTTTGATTACAAGCTTTACATGGACACACAGATGGACGGACGGACGGACATTGTTAAATCAACTCAGAAAGTGATTCTGATTCGATCGGTATAATTAAAGATGGGTCTAGGTCAAATATTTTTCGTTGTTACAAACAGCAGCACAAAGTCATTATACCCAAACCACATAGTGGTATAGGGTATAAAAAGTTGTTTTATTAATTCCTAATTCTTGGAACTTCCCTTTTTAATTACTTCTATCTAAATCGCTATTTATTTAATGGTTTTGGGAATTTTAACGCAAATTATCGACTAAGACCCTTTTCTTTTCAAATGAAATTTACTGAAGAAACTGAGAAGTATATTATAGATCAAACAGAAAGCAAAAAAGACTTAGTTTTGTGGAAAATATTTTCAAAAAGCATGAAAAAAAAATAACTTTTCCAACAGTTTGCTTCTATAAGCACCACAAGAATTTTCTAAATCAATTTTGTAAAAAAATTTAATTGTTGCACACGTCTCTAGCATTAACTTGGCTTTTACAGGTTGAAAAAGCATCAATTAGTCGACGAGTTATAGACAAAAAACCATATAAACAATATGCTGAAAATCGGCATTTGACTGCAAAGTCCGAAAGTCGATTTAAAAAAAATTCGAACTAACATAAACAAACGCCGCGATACGAGTCTTCTAATTTAGCCTCTATTTTCACCCCTCACTCTCAGAATATCGACCTAACTTTTGCTAACATGAATTTGTTACACAGAGTAATTTAACAGCAATATAAATTAAATTTGGTATAAAGGTGTTAATAGCCGTTTCCTACATTTCTTCGTATATCGTATGATGTTACTCACCACACTCAAACTCACCACGCGCAATCTTATCACAATCAAACTCAACACATTCAAACCCACCATAACCCAACTCACCACACGTAATACAAAAATAAAAATTAGTTAATAATTATAAGTAAAAAAAATTTTAATCAGCGATTTTAAAATGGACTAAAAAGTCAAAAATAATATTTCACTGCCATAAACTGGTTTCGAAGCCAATATAGATGGTTCTGATAATGTTTGATTGTAAATTTTTAATTGATGGAAATTCCAGTAAGACTTAAAACTAAAAACGTTGGGCGCAAAATAATAGTAAGGAGTAGTTGTGTTAAGAAAACAGTTCTTATAATTTGCACTCCAATAAAATTGTACTTTAAGTGATTTAATAATAACAGTCGAACTTAAGACTTTCAAGGCACAAATGACTAAAATTCTTCAATAAAATAGTTGGGATCGAAATACAAAGTATGCAACAAAATTCTAACTAAGGTTTAATGTTAATCTACTTTTAAGTTGAAACAAGTTTAAGTCAAAGAATAGGTAGTACAATCAAACTTTTAGCGACTAATGTGAACTGCTAACGCATCAGTTACCCAACATATGCGCCCAATGTTTTTGGTCTTAAATCTTCCTAGTGTTCTTATCAATTACAAATTCTTATTCAAACATTATCAGGACCATTTATATTGATTTCGAAATCTGTTCATGGCAGTGAAAAATTAATTTAGACTTTTTAGTTCACTTTAAAAACATTGAATATTAAAACATTTTTTTTTTTTACTTTGTAATTATTATGTTATAAATTTTAATCTTTTATATTGCAATTTTCATTACTTTTATTTAAATTGTAATATTATTATTTTTATTTAATTGTTTATATATACTCCTGATAACATTTATTTTATAATTCTTTTAGAATTTTTTTTAAGTTTTTTATTTATATAAATGGCTTTGTCAATAAATAAAGGTATGTTAGACAGTTGACACACACACACACAACGTTGTATAGTTTATTATTTGAAGCTTAAACTTGTATTCTATGTATGTGTACCAGATGCTGCATATACGTGATTATGGTGTATACCTGTAAAGAAATACCTATCAAATGACATATTTTTTCTCAAAATCAAATGGTAACTATAAGTGTTGAAGAGGTCACAACAAATCGCCTTGCCTGTTAATAATATAGTTATATGTATTTGTAATAATTTTATTCAATTTAATTTGGCAAAACATGTGTGTACACTACACAATTAAAACCATGTACAATAATTTAAGGCTTAGATTATATTAGATAAATACGGCTCTACGCACTGCGACCGTTTTGACCTTGTGTGCAGTTCATGGTTGTCCAAAAGATTAAGGCTTATTATAAAGCCAATTACCATATATGTCCCGGGTGGATGCAGTGTATCTTCCAATTGCAAGGGTTCTTTTACCACTTAGTCCTGGACATTCACAGAGAATGTTTGTGTAACTTTAGTTTCATTCATTTTTATACCCTATACCACTATGTGGTTTGGGTATAATGACTTTGTGCTGCTGTTTGTAACAACCAAAAATATTTGACCTACACCAATCTTTAATTATACCGATCGAAACAGAATCACTATCTGATTCGATTTAACGATGTCCGTCCGTCCATCCGTCCGTCCGTCCGTCTGTGTGTCCATGTAAAGCTTGTAATCAAACTGCAGGTCGCAAATATGAATATATTTTGATGAAATTTGGTATTTTATCTTTTGCAATCCATGGAATGAACGCTATTGAAATTGGTCCGAATCGGTCCATGTTGAGACCTAGCCCCCATACAAATGACCCCTATGAAATCAACATATATTGCCATAAGATCCAAATTATCATACAAATCTTAGTCAAAAATGATCCCTATTGGACAACTCTTAGTCATAGGCCCTATATAAAGCTGCTTCCCGATCTTCACTTAAATCTATCAAAAAACAAAAATATTGCACTGATTCTTCTCAAATTTTGTTTGTATATATTTTTGCAAAAAAAAAGAGACTTTACCAAACATGGTCAGGATCGGTCCATTTTTGGGCCTAGTCCCCATATAGATATAGCATCCGATATGAACTTTTTCATATCTGCAGCCGAAAAAATTATTAAAAATCCCACTCAAATTTGGTTTATGCTTATTTTCTATATCCAGTTAGTTGGGCCTGAGGGATAGGGTCTCTAAACGCATGGTATAGGGTATCGTATAGTCGATCTAGACCGACTATAATTTTCTTACTTGTTGTTATTGTTGTTTATAAGCCAGCGCTATAAAGTTTATGGATAAAATATCTACTTTACACTTTTGCAGACGTTGCTCTGAAATCTATAAAAAAAAGTCATACAGTTTATTCTCTTGTTAAATTTAAAATGTGCAACTGTTGGTGACATGTACATGTATTATCGAATAACCTTCTGGGAATCTTGGTTGGTACACTGTAAGGATGTTATATTTGTTTAGCCAAAAACTTAGTATTTTATTTAGAATGCCCATGAAAATTTATGCAACAGTATTCATAAAAGATATTCCATGACAATTATGTACAAGTTCTTTGTCACCTTTTTTTATGAATTTGTAAAATTATACCTGTCATAAATTTCTTGTCAAATTTGGTGATTCGAATTTAACGTTGGATGATTTTGCCAGCTCTTCGACATTTTAATTTATCTTTTCCTTTGGCTGCTTATTATCTTAGTTGAGTGTGTAGAAATTAGCAGAATTTTGTTTTAGTTTATATTGAATAGAGTTGAATATTTTATATTCAATTATAAAAGAGAGAAACTTTAGCAAGCAAATAAAATGTAACGTAACGATATAACACTAGAAGGCAATCAGTTATTACTAGGGAAATAAAAGTTTCTTAAAACATTGAATTAGACTGCTCTTTAGTGTAAATAAATTCTTTAGTGTATTAATGCATCACGATTTAATTTGAGAAAAAAAAAGTAGACAAAAATATAGTAGGTGGTCTTCCACGAAAATCTACTGCACTACAACATCGTCAGATGATAAAATTTGTCAAAACCGACCCACGGAGAAAGACAATGGAGGGTGCTAGTATCGCAAATAAATATCTTCGAGCCCCTTTTATTAAAGCTAAAAAAAACAGCGGCTTCACTTTGCGAAACGGTATAAACCTTGGTCAAAGTTCTTGCGGAGCGATGAAAGCAAATATAATTTATATGGCTATGACGGAATAAAATTCAAACATAGGCTACCTAAATCAAAATAATATTCTAGATATCAGTGACCAACAGTAAAAAATGGCGGAAGGTCAATTACGGTGTTGGGTATATGCCACTTATTTTTAGGAGCCCTCTGCTGTGAGTTTGGCAGCCCACAGATAAAATTCCAGAAATCTAATCTAACCCCGTGTTTGAGAAAAAATGACGGCTGATAGGATAATCCAAAATGATAAAAATACCAGTCGCACAAGTCGCTTAGTTTTCAAGCTTCCTATGCGAAAATGATGTACATTAGGGTGGCCCTTAATAAGAAAAGTATCCAAACTGTCGGTCTCACCCCCTAAAAATATGCGAATAGCAAAAAAACTGAGAAATACAAAGTTTTGGGCCAATCAAAAAACGTTTAATCGTGGCGCAAAGCAATTGAAAATTTCAAGTGTGTTTATATGGGGAAACTATGACTTTTTTTCAGATTTTACGAAAATTTCATTCTATAATTTAATTTTTCCGACAAGCTGTTACATAATTCGGGATCAGTATTAAATTATCCTTTCAAAAGGCTATAAAACTTCAAAATCGTATGAAACCTCGCCAAGAAATAGCAATTGGTCATGAAATTTGATGGCATTTTTTTCAACTTTGAGAAATTGATTGAAGCCACCATTCGTTTTTAGTCTCTATACTTATAAGTACTCAGATATGAAGTACTGTTTTATTACCACGTTGTTAACCTATTGCGCATTGAGATCGAAAATTGGAAATTTTTTTGATAAAATTTTTAAAACTCCTTTTTCAAGTTTGAAAAAATTTTCTTAAACAAAATTTAAAAAAATGAATCTATCACTTTAAAGTTTAATGACATGCATGTTGCAGATTAACCATGTGAATTTTTAACTAAATCCCTCTACCAGAATTTTTTTGACAAGGATTTTATTTTTGCGGATTTCGAGAAAAATTGGATTTTTTTTAAATATTCTGTAAATGTACTCTTTCTAAATACTTTTTATCAAAAGTTCATCATATTTCAAATTTTAAATGTTATATTTTATCTTAATAGCCTAGGGTTTCGGAAAAAAATAATATGACTCCATTAACCCTTTTTGAATTGGGGTCACATATGACCCCAAACTAATAAAAGACAATTTATTCAAAAAATTCAAATATTTTGAAAGTGCTATCCAATTTTTAGATGCGACATTTAAAATATAATAACCAAATACGTAGAAGTTTCGTTCTAAAAATTTGGGATAACAAAATTGGTTAAAAGTTGCTTTACTATTAAAGTAATTTTATAACAAAATTGGTTAAAAGTTGATTTAATTTATATTCGCAAGCAATAAGCAGATAATTGCACCAGAGATATATCACAATGGATAATTTTGATCTCAGGAGCACTGAAGGGTTAGATAAATATAACTTAACCGAATTATTTTCCTTAAATTCCAAATAGTGGTATCTACGAATTTAATAGAAAAACTCGTTTTAGGTAATTTTTTTTTTTAATATCTTAAAATCCAAATCTGGCCTTGGCAAATAATGGGTTAACGTTCTCGGATTTAACCCCAAATTTTCGGAACGAAACTTCTACACATTTGGTTATTATATTCTAAGCCCCGCATCTAAAAATTGGACAGCACTTACCAAATATTTGAATTTTTTGCACAAATTGTCTTTTATTAGCTTTGGGTCATATGTGACCCCAATTCCAAAAGGGTTAATGGAGTCATATTATTTTTTTCCTAAACCCTAGGCTATCAAGATAAAATATAACATTTTAAAATAGAAAAGTGATGAATTTTTGATACAAAGTATTTAGAAAAAGTACATTTACAGAATATTTCACAAAAATCCAAGTTTTCTCGAAATCCGCAAAAATAAAATCCTTGTCAAAAAAATTCTGGTGGAGGGATTTACTTAAAAATTCACACAGTTAATCTGCAACATGCACTTAATAAAACCTTAAAGTAACATATTAATTTTTTTAAATTATGTTTAAGAAAATTTTTTCAAACTTGAAAAAGGAGTTTCAAAAATTTTATCAAAAAAATTTCCAATTTTCGGTCTCAATGCGCAATAGGTTAACAACTTGGTAATAAAACAATACTTCATATCTGAGTAGTTATAAGTATAGAAACAAAAAAAGAATGATTGCTTTAATCAATTTCTCAAAGTTGAAAAAAATGCCATCAAATTTCATGAACTAGTTTTTTTTGGCACAAAAGTGGTCTGGGGCATTTGCTATTTCTCGGCGAAATTTCATACGATTTCGAAGTTTTATAGCCTTTTGAAAGGATAATTTAATACTGATCCCGAATTATGTAACAGCTTGTCGGAAAAATTAAACTATAGAACGAAATTTTCGTAAAATCTGCAAAAAAGGAATTTTTTCCCCATATAAACACACTTGAAATTTTCAATAGCTTTGCGCCACGACTAAACGTTTTTTGATTGGCCCAAAAATTCTATTTCTCAGCTTTTATTCTATTCGTATATTTCTAGGGGGTGAGAGCGACAGTTTGAACACTTTTTTTCCCTCCATATAACGAAGGGCCACATTAATGTACATGTTTTGGAATGACCAACACAAACACAATCATCTCATCTCAACCCGATAGAAAAGCTATTGGAGTTTCGAGATTGGAAATTTGAAAAAAATCACGTGGTCTAAATAAACAATCATAAACAATCTGACTAATACTTTAATATGTCGGTAACTGTAAAAACAATTAACAACGAATTTTAAAACAAACCATTGTTTAGTACTGAGGTAAAAAGTTAATTTCTTGTCTAAAATCTGCATACAAATCCTGAAAACATTTTAAAATATTGGATTTACACGATGAGTATTGTAAAATGAGATTTGAAGTTAACAAAAAGATAAGATGCTCTAAAACTGCATATTATTACAACTATTTTGATTCAGCTGTTCGATCTCGTCAAAAACTTGGAAAACTATTCGCGCAATTGGTGTTGGTAAATCTCAAGGTAATTTTTCTGTAATGGATGTGGTAGCCCTTAGTTTGGCTTTTATAAATATTCCTGATATTCCAATTAATCTTTCTATAGTAAAACCCACAATGAAATTTCAGACGATGCTTTGTTCTACTTCGATTGTGTAAGGCAACTAGACGTAATCTCGAGCTGTTTTTTTTTTTTTGTGAAATCGAATGCTGTTGGATTTGATCGACTGCATCAAAATTTTTTGAATGCCAACTTTCATTACACATATATTTAAGACAATAATTAAAAAGTGGATTTTTTCAAATAACACTAGCCAACAAGGTTTTGGACTGGAGCAACCAAATATCTTTTCTAGAGTAACTTGGTGGGCTGAATTCCAATCTGAATTTTCCTTATCTCTATCACGTCAGACTTTTGAGACACAAGAAAATGTTTTTATTCGTTTTTTCCATAAAAACTCATTATTTTATTAAAAAATCAATGAATTTTCAAAAGTTTATGGCGTTATTTGAACGTCGTTTGTATTTTGTTGGTTCGATTTCACGTATGAGAGTCCAGCAATAGTCTGCCTGCATGCTTTTGTCTCAAAATCCTTGATTATTTCTTTCAATTTTCATTAGATCTTGTTCGCCGCTCATCGCACCTAGGTTTTGTTGGAAAAAAATCTAAATGCGAATGAAGAAAATGCATTTTGAGTGACATTCTTGCACCTAATTCGTGATAATTTTTCAACAATTCGTTGCTGAATTTGTTTGTTTGTAGTTGTCACTTTCATCGTTTCCAAGAAAACATTCCACTGAGGGCCAGCAAATATGCCTTCTTCGATTTTAGCATATGAATATTTAAGAGAAACCGCAAAAAAAATGTATAAATGCTACATCATCTTTGTCGAGAGCCTTGACAAAGTTTTTAAAAAGGCCCAATTTTATGTGCAGCGGCGGAAGAAGAATGCCATTTGGATCAATTAACGGTTTATTTGAAATATTTTGTTTTCCTGGTTAATATTCAGTTCCTTTTGGCCACTCTGTTCTGACGTAATGCTGACATGTAGCGCGACTATCCCTCCTTGCATACCAGTCAACAAATCAATGACCTCAAACAGATTAATTTACAGTTCGTTACGATGGTCTATACTAAATATATATACAAAGAAAATTATATCTCACACCTTAGGGTCACCACAGATCTTCCATTTATAAGCATTGGATAATTTTTCTTGGTATTAATGGCATGGGCAATTGGTATAGATTGTTTCCCATACTCATTATGTAAAATAGCTCCCTCCAAACTGTACTTAGAGCCATCAATAAATAATCTACATTCAGTTTTGTCAAATGGTTGGTTAATTTTTGGAAATAAACCATCAACATCAGTACAGTACAGAATAGAGTGTTTCTTTCCAAATTATGCAGCCAATTCCAAGCTTCTTTCTCTATGGATTGTTCCTTTTGTCCGAAATGCATGATGTTTCTACTGCTGCATGCATGAAGCTAGGAATTCTGCCTCTTGCTCCGTTAAATGTAAATCCCAAATGAGATCATTCAGCTCAACTTGTGTCACTAAATGGAGTTCATCATCAGCCTCATACAAACTACTGCTAGTGGTGAAAACTCACTGCGTGTAGCACTAGTCATGACTGGTAATGGATCATTTTGTGGACGTTGAACTGGTTTGGAAACCGATGGGACATTCGCGTTAGTAATGTTTTTTCGATTTTTCATATTGAATCCAGAAACTTTTGTTAAACAGAAATAACAATCGGTTTGGTGGTTTCTTGAGTCTCTCCAAAGTAATGCAATTGAAAAATCTAAATAGATTTTCTTGCCATTTGACCACTTGTATAAAATAGTTCTGCAGCTATGGTAAAACACTTTCGGTGTCCACGGTTTGTCCAAGTTTCTGACAGAAAAATCAAAATAATGTAAATATGCACATTTTAATGATTCTGATATTGCATATCCTTTTTTTCAACAAAATATTCACCACACACAAAGCAAAAGAAGTAAGAAAATTATAGTCGATCTAGACCAGGTATACGATACCCTATACCTTGGTTTAGAGATTCTCTTCGGTCCAACTAATTGGATATAGAAAATAAACATAAACCAAATTTGAGTAGCACTGCTATTTATTTTTTTCGGCTGCAGATGTGAAAAAGTTCATATCGGGTGCTATATTTACAGGGGACTAGGTCCAAAAATGGACCAATCCTGACCATATTTGGTAAAGTCACTTATATTTTGAAAAATCTGTGCAATATTTTTATTTTTTGATAGATTTAACTGAAGATCGGAAAGCAGCTCTATATGGGGCCTATGACTATGAATTGTCCTATAGGGATAATAGTTGGACTACTAATTAGTGGATATAATAAACACATACAAACCTTGTTTGACTGAGATCTATATGATAATTTGGATCTTATGGCAATTTATGTCGATTTCATAGGGCTTATTTTTATGGGGACTAGGTCTGAACATGCACCGAATTCACCAATTTCAACAGCGGTCATTCTGTGGCTGATAAAAGCTTACATACCAAATTTCATCAAAATATTTTGATATTTGCGATCTGTAGTTTGATTACAAGGTTTACATCTACACACAGATGGTAAGACATACGGACGGACATCGCTAGATCCGAAAGTGTTTCTGAGTCGATCGGTATAATAAAAGATGGGTCTAGGTCAGATATTTTTGGTAGTTACAAACAGCAGCACAAAGACATTATACCCAAACCAAAGAGTGGTATATGGTATAAATAGAATTGTCGACTGTCATTAACCTTCATAGGTCCATTGGGTCAAATTTGACCCATTTGTAAGAAAATTTGAATTTTTTCTTTAAGTAGGGGTCTTAGATATTAGATATTTTATTAGATGTTAATAACTACTTTTGGTTTTTATAAAAAAATATTGGCAAAAAAAAATTTATACAGTTTTTAGCGCTTAAGATCTTCGGGTCAAATTTGACCCGGAACAAAATCGTTGAGTTTTTGTTACGCACATTTTTGTTAAAATAATTTATTTGTCAAAAGGAATGTCAAATGTGTTTTACATATTGTGCCTAACGCTACGTTTACAACTAAGACAATGCTGTCTTGACAATAAATAATGTATATTCAATGCAATTCAATTGGGGTTCATCATTCAGCATTAATGTAAAGAGAAATTTAACAATCTATATATTTAGAGTTTAGGATATATTTTCCTTTTCTACTTAAATATTAAATAACAATTTTTACAATTAATTTGCATTTTTATTAAAATTGTTTGAAGATGGAGACAAAAATTTTCAAAAAACCTTTGTGCTTTATTTCTTTTCTTTTCATTTTTATACCCTATACCACTATGTGGTTTGGGTATAATGACTTTGTGCTGCTGTTTGTAACAACCAAAAATATTTGACCTAGACCCATCTTTAATTATACCGATCGAATCAGAATCACTTTCTGAGTTGATTTAACAATGTCCGTCCGTCCGTCCGTCCGTCCGTCCGTCCGTCTGTGTGTCCATGTAAAGCTTTTAATCAAACTACAGGTCGCAAATATGAATATATTTTTATGAAATTTGGTACATAAGCTGCTATCGATCATGGGATGAACGCTATTGAAATTGGTGAGAATCGGTCGATATTCAGACCTAGCCCCCATACAAATTACCCATATGAAATCGACATAAATTGCCATAAGATCCAAATTGTCATATAGATTTTACTCAAATTGGGTTTGTATGCGTTCATTACATCCACTAATGAGTAGTCCAAAAATGATCCCTTTGACCCCATATAGAGCTGCTTCCCGATCTTCACTTAAATCTATTAAAAAACAAAAATATTGCACTGATTCTTCTCAAATTTTGTTTGTATATATTTTTGCAAAATACAAGAGACTTTACCAAACATGATCAGGATCGGTCCATTTTTGGACCTAGTCTCTTTATAGATATAGCTTTTTTTAATACGGGTGGTGACTAGTTGGACGTTGGGGATATTGTGTAACCGTTGGGTGGAATAATGCCAAGGCAAATTATGAATCATTTTTATCAGTTTATTTTGGGTTACTTTTAATTTTTTATGTGACACTGTGCTGCAGAAGACCACAAAGGAGCATCATAAAACATAATGGCGTGAAATATCGATTTTAATATAAGGATTTTGTTTCCAGTGCTGAGTTTAGATCTTCTGTTTATTAAAGGGTAGAGCAATTTTATTATTTTGCTAATCTTGTCTATAATAAAGGGGACATGATCGCTAAATTTAAACTTGGGATCTCAAATCACACCCATATATATTACTTTGTTCGACCACGGGACCAAAATATTATTAAACAAAATTGGTTGGTGAGGTAAGAAGCAAGGCTTTCGTCGTCTAGAAAAGTAGATTGCTTGATTTTTTTTGTGAATTTACGATTATTTTCCATTTTGTGAAGTAAGAAAGAACTTCCGCTAATGCGCATTGAAGGCTGGAGAGAACATCTGCTGAAAGGATGCCTGAATTGAGAATAGCAGTATCATCAGCAAAAATGGAAGTAACGCCGTTACTTAATGATGGGAAAACAGCTGTATAGATATTGTTTAATATTGGATAAATGCACGAACACTGTGGGCAATCAGCATAAATTTTTTTTTGTGTAGAATGTTCGTATCCAATGTGTACTTCAAAAAGACGATTCGAAAGAAAGCTATGGATCATTTTAATAATCTGTGTTGGGAAATTATAATTTATCATTTTAAAAACCAATTCGTTGTGCCATACCGAGTCAAAGGCAGCTTTAATATCCAGCAGAACCATACCAGTGGATTTTCCATTACTAAAATTTGAAGTTACTAAGTCCCGTATTCGGAGCAGTGGACGTTTATAACTGACAATGCTGTCTTGACAATAAATAATGTATATCACTTCCCAAAAATGCTGATAATTGTCTTCTTTTTGTAGGCGTCCAGACAATAATCATGACAATAAACGTTTTTCGCAAGCTATGTATTCTAACATTTAAAAAAAAAAATGAAAGAATAGCACATCAATGACATCAAGGTTTCCATTTTTTCCATTTCTTCATAATATTCGAGACAGTAACCGAGGCAATTCAAACAGTGTACATGCATTAGTGAAAAATTTTATGTATCTTTATTGTCAATACACCATTAGCTAATGTAAACCCTGGGTAAGTCTTTTATAAGTTTTCAAAGCTTTGGCAGCACTTAAATTAAATGTTTATATATCTGTCTCCTTTCCTCTCTTCATTCTTGCTGAACATTATTGGTATGGAAAAGGGAATTCCCATGTAAAAAGCAAAGCTTCTTTTCTTATTGCAAAATTGTTTTCAGTCATATAATAAACCCGGAACTTATCAAACGTATCAACGCTATAAAGTGTCGAGTCTGTGTTTCTTGTCGGAAAATGAATATTATTGAGATAGAAAATATGCTAGTGCATTAACGGACGAAGAGGAGATATGTTCAGAATATGAAGATAACGTGGAATGCGCTGAGATATCTTACAGTTCTAGTGGAGACGAAATTGATTACCGGTAACTGCAGCAACGACATCAAAAATTGGTGGAATAAGATATTTCAAACAACCTCTTACAAATAGTCAGGGAAGATTCCGGAGCGAGAACATTATTAGCATGACACCAGGCTTGATCCGCTACTCTTGTTCGAGAATCACAAAGGAAGAAATTTCCAGTTTTCAATTGTTTCTCCCGCCGCCTGTAATGAATATTATTTTGAAATATACCAATAATGAAGGTAAACGTGTATTTAGTATTGATTGGATCGAAGCTGACGACACCGAAATGTTGCCATTTATTGGTAAAATTTTGTTAGCTGGAGTGTATAGATCAAATAATGAAACCACGGAAATTTATGGGACTCTGAGAAAGGAAGACCAATTTTTAGAGCAATCATGCCATTGAAAAGATTCAAAAGTCTTTCTAGAGTGATAAGATTTGACAATAAGGATACTCGCAGTGAACGTCGAACTTTAGATAAGTTTGCACCGATACGTGAGTTATGGAATATGTTGGTCGAAATATTGCCCAAACTTTACAAACCATTTCTAGATGTAACGGTGGATGAGCAATTAGTCGCATTCAGAGGAAGGTGTCTATCTATGGTATAAAATTTGGGGTATTATGCGATTCGAGTACCAGTTACGTCTGGAATATACAACCGTATACAGGCAAAGAAGTTGGAGCTATGCCCGAAAGAAATCAAGGTATACGAGTAGATCTCGATTTGACGGTTGGCCTAAAAGGTCATAATGTGATTTTTTTGTTTCTTATCAATTGGGACAAAAATTGGTAGAAATTGGTATTTTCATCATTTTTCAGCTTCACCAAGGACACTACTCTCCTTCCATATATTCCAAAGAAAAATAAGTCTATCAATCTTCTTAACACTTTGCTTCATAGACCAGAAGTGAGCAATCATGAGGATAAAAAACCGCAAATGATACTAGACTATAATAAATGTAAAGGAGGAGTTGATACTCTGGATAAAGTTGTATCATGTTACACTTGCAAAAAAAAGACTAATAGATGGCCTCAAGTTGTATTTAGCAACATTTTAGATACATCAGCTTATAATGCTTTTATATTATACACATCGGCTAATAATGGTTGGAATGAGAACTGTTTTGCCAAACGTAGGCATTTTTTTGAGAATTTAGGATTGCAGCTTGCCACGCCCTTTATAAAGCAGCAAAAATCGTTGCCAATAGCACAATTTTCAATAGAAATTGTGCATCAGCTAAATGCTGTAACTGAGCAGGAACAGCAATCGTTGTCTATAACCAAATGTAAAGAAGAAATATGTGAAGCAGCCAAATGCACACTCAAAAGAAGTCGTTGCCAATTATGTCCCAAAAGCAGATAATAAAACGCCATATGTATGTTGCACTTGTAAAAAGTTTGTATGCAAGCAGCACTCTAAAACAACCATTTTATGTAACCAATGTGAAAAGTAATAATCAAATTTGTATATTAATAAATCTTTTTGATTGTAGACGTTTATTTAATTCTTGAATTTTTTTCTTTATTTAATATAAACATATGCATGCATTCGCAATAAATAAACTATTTCGAACTAAGCTAAAAATAAAGTACTTTAAAAACAAACTTAATTAAAGAAAATAATTGTTTTCATTTGAATTTTCTAACTGGGTCAAATTTGACCCAAAAAACGTTAACGTAAGTAAAATTTGTGGACCCTATGAAATTAAAGTGTACTTAGTGAATCACTTAATCGTCGGGTCGTTAAAATTTGCAGAATCGCACTACTGGCTTCTACATGTAGAAAAAACTTATCGGAACTTACAACATAATATTAAGATACGTCTACAAACTAAGAAAATACGGTCATATTTCAGCCCACTCCAAAAACCTTTATGGAGTTAACATGCATGATCTTATAAAAATAAGAACATTGATACTCAGCAAAAAATTATTTTTACGCGAGACCCAGGGTACTTAAATAACAGATTAGTCATCTAGTCGATCTAGCTGCTCTAA
This sequence comes from Cordilura impudica, assembly GCA_963682025.1. Taxonomy (NCBI): domain Eukaryota; kingdom Metazoa; phylum Arthropoda; class Insecta; order Diptera; family Scathophagidae; genus Cordilura; species Cordilura impudica. Next base: position 108,054,600 of record OY821519.1, read on the forward strand.
CGACATGATTCAAAGCAGATACAGAACCTCTTTTTCGGAATACCATTTTTATGTCTTTGCAATTCGTCTTTGAAAAATGGTGCTATTACCCAGCAAAGCCTTGGTAATGATTAGTTATTACCGTTGCATTACTTGGTAATGTTAACACCGTATCTTTTGAATAATTTCAAGCTATATGTAAGGACTTCCTGATAATGATTTATGTATATATTTACGGGTAATGACCACTGTTTGTATTAGTAAAAACTATAAATAATGAGATAAATTTAATAAAACAAACTATTTCGCGGCGATAGTCATAATTTGACAAAAACGCAGCAAAAGCTGTTAAGTTTAACATTACATTATTTACAACAGATTGTGCGGTGTCAATGTGTTGTTTCTACAGAAAATTACTTTACTCCCTACATGTAACAAATTACTCAAAAATCTTCTTGTTATCTATAAAGTAACTAGTTATTTGTATTAGTACCTAGTTAAAGTAATGGGTTTCGTAATGGAAATGTTACTACTGAACACTTTTGATTCCTTATTCTAAAGCTCATTACATGTAATGGAAAATTTTGCTGGGTAAATATACAATCACAAAGTAAAGCTTTGCAATTCAAAAAATCTATTTTTATACCCTATACCACTATGTGGTTTAGGTATAAAGACTTTGTGCTGCTGTTTGTAACAAACAAAAATATTTGACCTACACCCATCTTTAATTAAACCGATCGAATCAGAATCACCATCTGATTCGATTTAACCGTCCGTCCGTCTGTGTATCCATGTAAAGCTTGTAATCAAACTGCAGGTTGCAGCTATGAATATATTTTGATGAAATTTGATACTTAATCTTTCATCGGCCATGGGATGAAAGCTATTGAAATTGGTGAGAATCGGTCGATGTTCAGACCTAGCCCCCATACAAATGACCCCTATGAAATCAACATATATTGCCATAAGATACAAATTATCATACAAATATTAGTCAAATTGATCCCTTTGGCCCCATATAGACTGCTTCCCGATCTTCACTTAAATCTATTAAAAACAAAAATAATGCACTGATTCTTCTCAAATTTTGTTTGTATATATTTTTGCAAAATACAAGAGACTTTACCAAACATGGTCAGGATCGGTCCATTTTTGGGCCTAGTCCCCATATAGGTATAGCATCCGATATGAACTTTTTCATATCTGCAGCCAAAAAAATTAATAAAAATCCAACTCAAATTTGGTTTTTGCTTATTTTCTATGTCCAGTTAGTTCGGCCTAAGAGATAGGGTTTCTAAACGCATGGTATAGGGTATCGTATAGTCGGTCTAGACCGACTATAATTTTCTTACTTGTTTTACTTATTTTGCTTTACTTTTTATTGTATTATTGTACTACCGGTATCTATATAAAGTTTATTAAAAAAAAATAATTGTATCGAGAAGATATCGTTATCATATTTGTTGAGGCGATTTTTTTAAATATATACGAGTACAAAACATATATCTATACAATATTTTAGAGCTTTCGATAGATTTGAATGGTGATCGGGAAGCAGTTTTATATGGGTACTACGATGAGAAACACACAAGATATATGATGATCTATATCTTAGTGGCTCGGTGTGAATATTAGTAAAGTTATTAATGCTTACATATGAAATTCCATCAAAATGTCTTTATAATTGCATCCTGCTCTTTGGTTACAAAATGCACATGAACACAGACACAGACGGACGAAGGGACATCGCTTAATTGACTCAAAAAATGACCCTAAGTCGACCAGTGTATTAAAAGATGGTTCTTGGTCAAATATTATATTTTACAAACATCACCATGATTGAATTATACCCTAACAACAGAGTTTTATAGGTTGTAATTATATATATTGTATTATATTTTAGTATGCATACCCTGACCACAGAGTGTTATATTGGTACGAAGGGAAATTCAAATTAAATATGGTTAATGAACTTTGTTAAGTTTTTTAAGTATTTCTAATAATAGAGTAGTTGTAGTTTGGCCAGCTGCTGTTTGGAGGGGCAGGCCATATTTAATAACATGCCCAAACAAGTTAGTAGTTGAAATTATTCTATAACCTAACCACATTCAGACCTTAGGAATCTTGATTAGCACTTAATGAAGTGTCTTAAATTATTGCTTGTGCTAGTTCACTAGTCTATTAATATATAATTTTGAAAATAATACGAATTAATATATATGGAGGTTGGTCGATTAGTCATTTTATTCACTTAAAAATATTTTTATATTTTGTTACATTTTAGAGAAACATGGTTTCGTCTTTACTTGAATTTTACATGTACATTGTTTAGATTGATTTAAGATAATGCTGACGTATGAACGTCAAAAAAGGTAAACAACTATGCACAAGTTGTCAATGTAGTAAGTTAATACCATAAAGAAAAGCGTATTAAATCGATTAAGCACCAGTTTACTGCGAATATTTCCTGAAGGGTGTTTTTGTCTACCCGGAAATTCCAGCTCAATAATAACTTCTAATTTTACTTTCCTGTAAATTATTTGTAAGTTCGCTCGGTATTTAAATATAAAGAGATTAAAATTAATTATTAACATTAGGAGGGACAAAGAAAGAAAAAATGATTTTACAAATATTGGTAAGAAAACAAAATTGAATAAGTTGCAAAAAAATCTGTGAGGATATCTTAGAAATGCTAAGTTGTCAACGGTTCAAACACTTTCAGGTAGGATCATTGCAAGAACTGCATAAGAATATAAATGAGGCATGAAAATATAAAATCAATTTGATTTTACAAGTTGGGCCATATATTTATATATATATAGGAGTTTCACGAAATTGAACAAAGTCTACAATGTTTCGCAAAATATTCGCGATTGCGTTAATCGTCTGAAAACTTAAAAAAAAAATGTTTGCGTTGTTCAAACGCTATGGGGATGAGTTTCTGGACCGTTTTACAGTGATGGACGGAACATGGATACCTACAAATCACCAAACAATAGTTATGCTATGAGCGAATCGGTTTCAAAGAACAACAACGTGGGCTTATCAGCCAACAAAGTTACGGCAACAGTTTCTTGTTTTGTGCGAGGTATCTTATATAAAAAATGGAGTTTAGTGTGTTTGTACGTTTTTTTTTGTAGTTTATAGGAGACTACACGACTAGACTAATCGCCTTGACTGCCTATCCGGAGGGAAAAAACCTAATTTTTTGGATTTTTAAAGTGGGCGTGGCACCTCCCGTATAAAGTGGAACCCCCCTTAAAAGGTTAATATTTAATTCCATATAACTGGAGCATTACAATAAAAAAGCCTTTGGACTATTTCATGAGTTCATGAATTAATAATGTGAGTAGTTTCCCAAAAAAAGGGCGGGATCGGACCAAACGGCTTGACACCTCCTATACAAAGAAAAAAAATTAAGTACTATGAAAATAGCAGTCTTGAAGAATTTGGCAAGTATATTATATTACACTAGACAACAAAGTTTTGGACTGGAGAAACCAAATACGAGTATCTTTCCTAGGGTAATTTGGTGGGCTGAATTTGAATCTGTAATTGGTTTTTCTCTATCACGTCAGATTTTCGAGGTAAAAAAAAATTTGTATTCGTTTTTTACATAAAAAATCATTAGTCTGTGTAAAAATCAATGAATTTTGAAAAGTGAATGGATTTATTTGAACGTCGCACTGTGGGGCCAGTCATTAGTTTTTGAGGCTATAAATCACAGGATACAGCTAGACCTTTCGTACAGATAATTACCATGTATTTGTTAGTCTTCAGTATAAAATTTAAGTCAATCGGGCAGTACCATGCCCATTTTTAGCAGGTTGTTTAAAGTGCTACTGTGGTTGAAGATCACCGGAAAATAATAAGTTTCTAACTTTCAATTAGGTCACTTTAAATGCTCACTAGAGACTTAAGTAAACATTTCAAGTCAATCCGCCTACTGCCGCAGCCACCTCAAGTGACAGGAAATGTATGCATGGCGATAGGCGGCTCTTGAAATTTAGCGATAATAACATCATTCTGTTCGAGATAACATTTATTTAGCAACTAACATTTAAAAACTAAAAAAATTCCTGCTGTGTGAGTGTTCACAACATACTGGGTGTTTGGATTGTATCATCAATGATTAGTCAATCCAAATATAGAAAATTTAATTAATATGTACAAAATATTGCCTTTTGTAATAAATTTTACTTGAAAATTTTCTGTTTCATCAACTTCTAATTCGAAATTAAAATGAAATGTATCATCTGCGTCCTCTTCAGAATCTGAAATATCCTTATTTCAGGTATCTCTAAAAGAGAAATAACTTCTCTTGGAAGCTACTAACTTCTCTTTTTTGAAAGACGATTTTTCAGATATATACTTGATAATAACGGGTCAGAAGAATCCAAGGCCCTGTTAAAAACATCCATTATATTAATCTCCCTAGAATCCTTTCGTGCCTCAGAAACATTTTGACCAGCACATCCGAGAGGTACGATTGACGCTTGCAATATTTGAGAAGAATGTGCTAAAATTTTATGCAAGGTCGCTGACATTGGGTACCATTCGTAATTATACCCTATACCACAATGTGGTTTGGGTATAATGACTTTGTGCTGCTGTTTGTAACAACCAAAAATATTTGACCTAGACCCATCTTTAATTATACTGATCGAATCAGAATCACTTTCTGAGTTGATTTACCAATGTCCGTCCGTCCATCCGTCCGTCCGTCTGTGTGTCCATGTAAAGCTTGTAATCAAACTGCAGGTCGCAAATATGAATATATTTTGATGAAATTTGGTATATAAGCTTTTATCGGCCATGGGATGAACGCTATTGAAATTGGTGAGAATCGCTCCATGTTCAGACCTAGCCCCCATACAAATTACCCATATGAAATCGACATAAATTGCCATAAGATCCAAATTGTCATATAGATCTTACTCAAATTGGGTTTGTATGCGTTCATTACATCCACTAATGCGTAGTCCAAAAATGATCCCTTTGACCCCATATAGAGCTGCTTCCCGACCTTTACTTAAATCTATTAAAAAACAAAAATATTGCACTGATTCTTCTCAAATTTTGTACATATTTTTGCAAAATACAAGAGACTTTACCAAACATGATCAGGATCGGTCCATTTTTGAACCTAGTCCCTTTATCGATATAGCATCCGATATGAACTTTTTCATATCTGCAGCCAAAAAAATTAATAAAAATCCCACTCAAATTTGGTTTTTGCTTATTTTCAATGTCCAGTTAGTTGGGCCTAAGAGATAGGGTTTCTAAACGCATGGTATAGGGTATCGTATAGTCGGTCTAGACCGACTATAATTTTCTTACTTGTTTTTAAAATATATATCGGCAGTGTCATAGCAAAATTTTTTCAAGTGGTCTACACTTATTTCAAATTCAGAGTTAATTGTGATTAGAATTATATGTAAATATTTTAAAAGTTCGATATTAATGTTGGTTATAGAAGAAAATAATTTCGGATTAGAAAATGCTTTTTGTGCCGTATTGCCATCGTTCGTAGAGCTGCTCCCATTACTTTTCGGCTTCTGAACACGAAGCCCATTTCTTGCCAAAATTGTTCTTGAATTTCACCCTTACTCTTAAGCATAAGAAGTTTGTCCTCAGCACTCCGAATTTGCCATTTTTTAATATTAAGTATATATGAAAGATTAAGGACAAATTCAAAACATCGAAAATGGGCTTATACTATATTTTAATGTATTCGATTTTGGCTGAAACATCGATGAGCTTAAATCTTTCACCGAGAAAAACTGTTTCGGATTTCCACCACATATCGGACACGACTGATTACTGTTTGTTTCCGTAAATACGTTCAACACTTTTCCATCAATTAAACTCATAATAAGCTCGTACTTTACAGTAATCTTTCTAATGTTTACCATATAATATACCAAAGGCTTAAGATTTGGTATTTTCACATCCAGATTTGTTTTTTTTTCAATATATGCTCCTTGGTTTCCTTTATAAACTCAATTTTAAGTGGTCGGCAAAAACGGACGGATTGAGGAGTACGGTTAATCCAAATGATAGCATTACCTGACATGACTATTTTTAATGGTATAACTGAGGTTACAAAGAGCGAGTTATCTACACTTTCTGGGGCATTGCTGTTAAATATTTGTTGAAATGCAATTTGTCCTCTGGAACCATCGACACCGTAACTTAGAACCATTGACCTCATCCATTCTCATCAAAACTTCTTCCTGGTATGACAAAATTCTTTTTGCTATATGATTTACCAAACTTTGGAGAGGAATATGTGCTGATGAATCATTTACCGTTAGTCCATCGGGTCGGCATTCCAACTTGCTCTTTTGAATTTTTTTGTAACTGGGGAAAATTTCACAGTTTATTGACTTATTCATCTCTCTTATGTTAGTATACTGTTGTCTTGTTAAATTATTCTTAATCAAAAGGTTAGTGCTTCTTCAGGGGAAAGCGGTAATGGCATTTTTTCGTTAGTAGTTATTTTTTTTCTCATTTTAGTTGGTTGAAATAGAGACGAAGCAGCTTTCTTTAAAATAAAACTCAAATCATTTTCTTTTGATAAATTAACTGAAATAGAAGCAGCATGAATCAATAGCTTGGTATCATTTCCTTGTTCGGACGACACTTCCGAAGCCAATTTTCTTTTTTGTCGCTCACTTCCCTTGCTATAGTCCACAAAAGGACGGCCTTTTTTCTTTGCAACATCACTTTCTAATAGTTTGAATACAGTCTCATGAGATAACCACACTCTTTCATTTTCTAGAAAACGCGCTTCGAGCTCCTCCGGTTTTTTACCCACTTTTGACTAGCATGTGCACAGAAATTAATAATTTGTTTTTTCATTATCGTCATACAGTTTTCATTGACACTTCTATTAAATTTCGTGGAAATCCAATTGATAACATTAATGGGTTTTCTATCATTTTTCAGCCAAAAGTTAAAAATATCCAAATTTTTAAGTTTTATGCTATCTGGGAATAGATTTTGATAAAATAGGGCAGAATGGAGCAGATCATTTTTCCAAGTAATTATAGCACACAATATTTATTTTCCCCACACATAAATTTTTTAACGGATACGCTCGGACAAACAAAGTTCTACTCCAATGAACATATGGACGACAACAAAAACTCCACAAAAAAGACAACACATGTTGACACAAAAAATTATGTACCACATCTAACTTTTTTTTAAATTGTTAATAACATTTTGATTTACATACCTTTACAAGTGTTTTCCATTTTGCAAAATTTTTTTAATCTTAAAAGTTTTTGTTTGACGACCAAAATTCCTTTGCTGTTTGTTTATGATTGAATTTCAGAAAATGTAGCAAAGCAAAATGTGACAAATTTGACAGCTCGGCATGTCGTCATGAGTTGCCACCTGACTTTATTTTTTTATATTTGAGTGTTACAAAGTGTTAAATATAAAATTCCGTTATTATTTTTTTAAATGGTTGACTTGAAAACTTGACTTTTTGCCTCAAAAACCTGTCATTCGCCCCACTGTGCGTCGTTTGCATTTTGTTGGTTCGCTTTCACGTATTAGAGTCCAGCAGAAGTCTCTAAGCATGCTTTTGTCCAAAAATCCTTTATAATTTCTTTAAATTTTCATTAAATCTTAGTGAGCACGCTCACTTTGTTCGTCACTCACCGCACCTAGGTTTTGTGGAAAGAAATCCAAATGCGAATGAAGAAAATGCATTTTGAATGACATTCGTGCACCTAATTCGTGATCGATTTTCAATAATTCAGCCACAATTTGTCTGTAATTTTCACTCTTATTATTTCTAAGAAAATTATCCACGATGCTCCTGAAAGATTTCCAGGCTGCATATTCTTTTTTCAATAAACATTGTAAAAAATTGTCATAATTCCATAGCTTCCGAATCTGACGGCCAACAAATATGCCTTCTTTGTTTATAGCATATGAAATTTTAGGAATAACCGCTAACAAATATATAAATGCTGCACCATCTTTGTGCAGAGCCTTGGCAAAGTTCTTAAAAATGCCCAATTTTATATGCAGCGGCGAAAGAAGAACGTCATTTGGATCAATTAATGGTTTATTTAAAATATATTGTTTTCCTGGCGAATACTCAGTTCTTTTTGGCCACTCTGTTCTGACGTAGTTATGACATTTAGCACGACTATTCCATAGACAAATGAAACAACAATATTTTGTGAAATCTCCTTGCATACCAGTCAACAAACCAATGACCTGAAACAGATTAATTTCAGTTATTTACGTTGGTCTATAATATATATTCAAAGAAATTTAAATCACACATCTTAAGGTTACCACAGATCTTCCACTTATGATCATTGAAATTGGGTAATGTCAAAATTTCAGTCATTGTTTCATATTTTTCCTTTCGCATGAGCAATTGGTATGGATAGTTTTTCATTCCCATTTGCCAAAGAAGAGCCTTTAAACTCAACTTAGAGCCATCAGTGAATAATCTGTATTCAGTCTTGTTATATGGTTGGTTCATTTTTTTAAAAAAAACATCAACATCAGTACAGTGTAGAATAGCTGTTTCTTTTCAAAATATGCAGCCAATTCCAAGCTCCTATCTCTATAGATTGTTACTAATTCTGCTTCTTGCTTCGTTATATGTAAATCCCGAATTAGATCATCCAGCTCAGCTTGAGTCACTAAATGGCGTTTATAATCAGCCCCATACAAACTAGCGTTGGTGCTGAAAGATGTTTCGAGCTCACTGCTCATAGCACTGGAAATGACTGGCAATGGATCATCTGGTGCACGTTGGACTGGTTTGGAAACCGATAGGACATTCGCGTATGTAATATTTTATCTGCTTTTCATATCGAATCGAGCAACTTTTGTTAAACAGAAATAACAATCAATTTGGTGGTTACTTGATTCTCCAAAGTATTGGAATTGAAAAATCGAAATAGGTTTTCTTGCCATTTGACCACTTATATAAAACAGCTCTGCAACTATTGCAAAACATTGTTCACGGTTTGTCCAAGTTTCTAACAGCAAAACCAAAATAATGTAAATATGCATATTTTGCATATGGGTAATTCTATGTCAAATCAACCAATGGGTGTACACTACCTTCTCCAAATTGTATGATTATTCTTAGGAAGACAGATTATTACAGAACTAAAATAAGTGCAAAGTTTGAGGGCACTGGCACTTCTGTATCCGGAAATATGTGGTCTTGAAAATCGTAAAAAAAGGTCAAAATTTACAAAGTTGTACTTACTTAATTATCATTTTCTTGAAAAGTATTATAGTTACGCAACTCACCAAGGTTGCATTTGAAAGGTTAATTAATTACCTTTAATTTGATATACAACATGATTTTTTTTTTTGGAAATGTCCAGGGTCACATCTCTTGACCTATAATTTGGGAGGCTATAGCTGTAAAAACGACAATTTTAAAAATCTGAAAAAAATATATGTTTAAGATTGGTTCCTTCCCTAAAGTTGCAAAAAATTTCAGACTGGGGGTATGCTTGGATCCAGAAATATTTATCATAGAGTAAAGGTAGATATTTAAAAAGTCGGTGCTGTTACTGTTACTGTTTATGAATGTGGTTGGTTGTGCTCGTGAGCATCGGCGGGCTATGCACGCACGCCGCTATTTGTTTCTGGTTCTTTAGCTCTGTACTGTACTCAGTACAGACCTGTGTTAGGGTTGGTTTGACAGTTAATTATGTTAGAGCGAGACAACAGTATAAATGTTGTCGGGTGTGGTTCGTAGTGTCAAATAACTTGGATATAGAGAAATTATTGAAAAACGAGAAGTCAAAGGAAGCACCACGAAAAAAAACCATTCTAAGCACGTTGCGTTAAAAAACCACATGTGTTGCTATAAAATCAATATTTTTAAATAAAACCAAAAGTGTTCAAAGTGATTGTTTTTGCCTCTGTAAACAATATGTCATTTAATACAATATATTGCTGTAATCCATTTAAAAAAGTTGCTCATGTCCGGAATGCAAGAGGACTTCGAAAAGTTCAGCAATGGATGACTGAAATTAGTAATAACATTTCAATATCAAATAAAATATGTGATATATGCAGAAGAGAACTTTATAAATTAAAAGGAAGTGTAAACAATAATATTCAATCTATGAACGAGCCAGAAAACGAGACTTCAGACTCGGAAAGTGAAGCATCAGTTTCGGGAGATGTTCGAATTTCTAAGTTAAACGCAAGTTTAACATATTTACAAGAATCTCCAATATGTTCGAGAAAAATTCCATTAAAAGGGTATACAACTAGAAAGTTAGAAAAAATAACAACATCAATTAAAACCAACATTTTCCCAAATTCAACACCTTCAACCTCTAACGTATGCCCAGAATCGGAAATAATCGAACAACTAAAACAAAAGTTTAAATCAATAACTAAAAACAGTGATAAAATTCAACTTTTAACTATTTTACCTAAAAGCTGGACATTGAAAAGAATGGAGGAGGAATTTCAAATAACAAATTTCATGGCACGAAAGGTAAAAAACTTGGTTGAGACAGAAGGCGTATTGAGTACACCGAATCCAAAACTTGGAAAACGATTGCCATTAGAAATTGTTGATGTGGTGAAAATCTTTTATGAAACTGATGATGTCAGCAGATGTCTACCAGGATGTAAAGACTACGTGTCAATAACAGAAAATGGTGTAAAAGTAAAAAAAAAATAAAAGACTTTTACTCGGAAATCTTCGAGAAGTTTATGCTTTATTTAAAGAAAAACATGAAGGGATAACTATTGGAATTTCTAAATTTTGTGAACTTCGGCCAAAAACTGTGGTTCTAGCAGATGCGTCAGGAAGCCATAATGTATGTGTTTGTAAAATACATCAAAATACAAAACTAATGCTCCACGCAATAAACCTGAAAAAATTGACAGAAAATGTGCAGGATTTTGTGCTGGAAACTTATAAAGATTGTTTAAAAAGACTTATATGCAATCCCCCATCACCAAATTGCTACCTTGGCAGATGTAGCATGTGTCCAGATATACAAAATTTTAAAGAGAAACTTGGTGAATTATTATTAGAAAATGAAATTGATGAAATCATATATAAATCATGGATAAGTGTAGATAGAGACTCTTTGGAAAATATTATTAAAGAAACTGATTCTTTTCTGGATTCTTTATGCGAAAAACTGCAAACTCTTCTATCCCATTCATTCGTATCTAAAGAGCAGGGTGCAGTTATTGCTCACAAAAAGTCTGCGTTGGAAGAAAATGAGCATTTAGTAATTTGCGACTTCTCCGAAAATGCAACTTTTGTGGTTCAGGATTCTGTGCAAGGCTTTTTATGGAATAATAGCCAGGCCACACTATACCCAATAGCAATTTATTACAAATCAAATGGAAAATTAGAAACTACAAATTTTATAATAATATCAGACTGTCTAATACATAATACCATAGCAGTTCATTTATTTCATCGCCACCTAAATGAGTTTTTAAAAAACAAGTTTTTGAAAATACCAAAGAAAATTTTTTATTTTTCGGACGGTTCTTCCGCTCAATTTAAAAATAAAAAAAACTTTGCCAATTTTTGCCATCATAGCGAAGATTTTAATTGTTCCGCTGAGTGGCATTTCTTTGCTACCAGTCACGGCAAAGGACCTAGTGATGGTCTTGGGGGAACGGTAAAGCGTGAAGCACGAAGAGCCAGCTTGCAACGTCCATTCGAAGATCAGATAACTACTCCTCTCCACTTGTATAATTGGAGTCAGCAAACTCTTCAGAACTGCAACTTTGCATATTTAACGGAAAAAGATTATGAAGAAGAAGAGAAATTGCTAACTGAGAGATTTATAGGATTACGTACAATTCCGGGAACTCAAAAGCAGCACAGCTTCATACCAATTTCAAAACCACAATTACAAGCTAAAATTTATTCCGCTGATAGCAAATTTGTAATTGAAAACATTTATAATAAAACTAAACAACAACAACAGCATTCATCATAATAATGTCAACAGCATTCATCATAATAATGTCAACAACAACAAAACAGCATTCATCATAATAATGTCAACAACGCCAACAACAACAACAACAACAGCATTCATCGTAATAATGTCAACAACGCCAACAACGCCAACAACAACAGCATTCATAATAATTCACTTGTTAAATATCTACTTTACTCTATGATAAATATTTCTGGATCCAAGCATACCCCCAGTCTGAAATTTTTTGGAACTTTAGGGAAGGAACCAATCTTAAACATATGTTTTTTTCAGATTTTTAAAATTGTCGTTTTACAGCTATAGCCTCCCGAATTATAGGTCAAGAGATGTGACCTTTGACCTTTCCAAAAAAAAAATCATGTTGTATATCAAATTAAAGGTAATTAATTAGCCTTTCAAATGCGACCTTGATAAGTTGCGTCACTATAATATTAATCAAGAAAATGATAATTAAGTAAGTACAACTTTGTACATTTTTATAGTTTTTCCCGATATTCAAGACCTCATATTTCCGGATCCAGATGCGTCAGTGAACTTAAGTTTAGGATTTTTCTTATTTCTCGGATACACTTTAATCCTGCCAAAATTCAGCCAATTTGGAAACAGTGATGTAAAAAACAGCCATATTTTAAGTTGAGTTCAGATGGTTTAACCCATATCCTTTTCCTTTCAACCAAATATTCAACATACACAAAGCAAAAATAGTTTGAATCAGTAACACATGATCTCCCTGACATGCTTAAATGCTACTGTTATGAAGATTTAGAATGAATGTGGGCTTCCGTCACATTAATAATTGTAAAATTTTAGTGTCAGTATTGACTGTTTTACAGTATTGTCAGCATGCAATAAAAAATGAACAAGATGTGATAGCCCAATTTTTAGGCCAGTTTCGAATTCAATGCACATAGATTAGTTAAAAACATGCTCAGTTTCCGCAGTCAATTTTTTTTTAAATTTATAGACCAGTGTTACCAATTAGAGTAGTCGTGTAAACTATGGGCGGAATCGCCAAAATCAAAAGTCGCAAAACCGAAAATCGCAAACAACAAAAAAAAAACGCCAACTCAAAAATCGACGTAATCATAAATCACAAAATAAACAAAAATCGTCAAAATCAAAAATCGCCAAAACCGAAAATCGCGAACAACAAAAATCGCAAAAAACACAAATAACCAAATCAAAAAAAAAAAGCCAAAACCGACAATCGAGAATAACAAAAATCGCCTAATTCAAAAATTTCCTTAATCAAAAATTGCCAAAACCACATACTGCGAATAACCAAAATCACAAAAAACAAAAAACGCATATATCAAAAAATCGCTAAAACTTAAAATAGCGAATGACAAACAGCGCCAAAATCAAAAAACGTCAAAATTAAAAATAATGAATAATGAAAATCGACAAAATCAAAAATCGCAATAATCGCCAGAATCTAAAATCAATCAATCAATCGCCAAAATCTAAAATTACAAAAACAAAAATCGACAAAATTAAAATTCGCAAAATATAAATAAAGCAGTTTTCTAAAAAATGTACTCCAAATTTTTTATTTCATTACGACGGGTGCAACGAAGCACATCGGGTTACAGCTAGTAGTTTATATTGATTAAATTCATCATATTAAATAAATTTATCGCTATGGCAAATACAATCAATCGCTTTTTTGGCCATGCCAAATTTCTTAACTTAAATGGACTGATTTATGGATTTATAATCCACCTTTGTATTTTTGTCTGTTTATGTTTTTTTTCTGGATATAAACTGAGAAAAAAATTTAAATTTGTATAAAAATTGCAACGAAAAGTATAAAAAATTACGCTCAAATCTTTTTTTTTTTAAATCCTAAAACAGATCTTAATAACCACGTATGTTATAAAATCAAAATGTTCAGGGGAGCCAAAAAACGTTATATTTGAAATTATGGGCTCGATATAAACATTTAAGAGCTTTTTATTTAACAGTCCTGTAGGTATCCTCAATAAATACTTTATATAAATTGTGAGTCAAAAATCTTCAGAGGAATAGATCCTAGAGAAGGACAAAGAAAACAATATATAAATAACACTTACAGTGTGTGCAGATAAAACAACTTATGTCGACAAACGTAATTTCCTTTAAAAAAGAAAACTACGAATGCAACCACCCATGTCGACATAAGTTGTTGTTGCTTGAAAAATGGATTTTTTTTTGTTCGTCAACAAAAAGTTAACGGGACTTAGGATGAGAATATAATAACGTATCAAGAATAATAGTGACAACAAATAACAGAAATAAACACACAAGTTTTTAGAAGTGGTTATAAACTGAAAAATAATCCAAAATTATTTTTTATTTTTTTTATTAATATCAACGTATGTCGCTATGTGTTGTTTTCTGAGAAAATAATTTGTCAGCGATCAAACATAGGTTGACATACGTCGTTGTTGCTTCAAAATAATTTAATAAACATTTAAATAACATTTTTTTTTTCAATATTTTTTTTTTTTTAATTTAACACATGTAAAGAGCGTTAAAATTTAATATATTTGGCATCGTTAACTCAAAAGTGACAAAAAATTGACATACGCGGTTATTCCAGAAAACCACAGATTTAAATCTTATTAAACAAACAAACAAATTAATAAATACTAAAAAAAAAAATACCCCAATACCTTTGAAATCATCATCAAACATTTTTTTTTTTGGTAATATGATATGGTTATTTGCCCATGGGTATGGCACGTTGGAAATTGGTCCCGCGCTCGTGACCCCATTAGATTGTTTTGAAACATCTGCGAACCACACTTCAGAATCCGTTTCGGTTCCTAGGTTGTGCTGGTCTGTAAGCTCCGTTTCAATATCATGTTTTTAAATTCCCTGGTTAATGTCCTTCTTCGTAGCATTCTATCCGTGACTCTCGCTACCGGGCCAAATATGAAGATTTTTGCCACTTTTATGTGACCCTTCATGCAACCAAAATCCTGAAGTCGTACGTCACTAATGCACGTATCTTCAATGACCGCAATATGCAGTAGTATGATGTTAAGGATGACGCCGATGTTGTTAGTATTGCCTTAGCAGTCGCTTGCGAAACTTTCTCCTTCATGGAGAATTCAGTAATTAAAAACTTTCCCTCCATTGCTGATTTCAATATTTTGTTGGTAATCTTTACAACCCCGATGCATGACTTCAATTAAATTCTCGATAATATCCATTGACATTTTTCCACTCTGAATTAACTGCCTCTATAAGACCCGTATTTGTGTAATCCTATGTCTTTATTCTTCGATCTACAATTTTCCATAGATATTCTGTGGGACTGAGATCTGGTGATCTGGTGCCAAAACACTAATTGCAATAAATTAATGCCTTTCGGTCACAACTCTCGCCATGTCGAAATTTCCATTTACCTGTATCATTTAGAGTATCTTTCACTACATAAATTGGACTCATTTGTTAGGTCGAAAAGCAACCCCATACTATAATATTGCCGCCGTCAAACTTTACTTTTATATTCATGGTTTTGGTCTATTTCGTTTCGGTCGTCGTACCGACGTTCTTCCATCATGGCTTCGTAAATAAAACTTAGACTAATCCCAAAAATAATGGTACCTATTCCAATTCTGCCTGGATCAGATAATATGTTCCATAGTGATTTTTCTATAATATCAGTAATTTCTTCACAGGATTAGAGATGCTCGTCCATCTGTCCGTCTGGGTGTCGATGTAAACCTTGTAATCAAACTACTGCACACTGGTCGAAATCACTGATCCAGCGGCGCTTAAGTCAAAAATGAAATCTTTAAAATCGTTAAATGTTTTGCATTGTATCGTTTACTGATACTTTTCTGAGAAGCTCTGCGTTTCTTCTTTTATTTTGCTTTCAATATTCGCTCAGCTGTTAGCTGTCAGACATAACATTTGCTGCAGCAAGTGCATTTAATGAATTTGGCGCCTAATTACTCAGTGCGTGTTTCTTGTCACGTGTAAGTCAATTGTCTATCAATTTTGAGCCTAAAAATTGTAATTGAAAGACAAAGGTATGTATTAATTAAAAAATAAATGTTTGTGACTTGCGTGTATCAGGTTTAGTAGTAGTGAATTGTAGAAGTTGGCATTTGTGATAGGGCGTTTAAAGTGTTATATGCTATTGTTTCATGGAGTGCAACTTTTGGCGTTCGATCGCGTTCGGTTTAATTCTTCTTTTGTTTATTAATTTGGAATATTGTTGTTGTGAATCGTCCAATATGACATGTCAGTTCGCACAATGTAATTGGTCAATTAATTTTTTAGGCGCAATGAATGTTTCAAACACACATTTTTTTAATTTGGCACAATGAAAACTTCCCAACTAGAAAATTTTCGGCGAAACAAACTATGCTGAGGAGCAGTGCCGAGAAATAAAAAGAAAGTTGCGGAGTTTTATAAGCAAAGTAGTTGAGAGGTGGAGGAGTTGCCACAGAACATTATCGTGTTTTGAAGAACGTAACAAAGAATGGTTGGACAGTGAAATAATATTAGTTGAGCCGATAAGTAGCACTTCTTTTGGACGACCTGCAAAGGATTTCACTGAATGTACCTCTAAAACCCAAGTCAAAAACGCTTCACAGCTTGTAAATAAAACTTCTGCCTATGAACTTATGGTAGCGACGCGCGTAAATTTACACAAAGTAGGAAATAGAAAAGCTTTTGATGTGGTATCCATGGTACATTCTGATATCGAGGTCGCAGCAAAAATTTAAAAACCCATTACTTCTACGGGAAAAAAATTCTGTTCCATACAACTCTGATGAAGCTTTAGCTCTTTACGTGGACGGGGTTTCACAAAACACTTTTATAAATTAATGCAAAATAAGAAACTCAAACATATATCCAACATATGATGTATTGTTATTAGCAAAAAAGAAGTGCTATCAGGTCGGAGTCCAAATTACCGGCACATCTGCTGAAGTGTCCCTACAAACCTTGGTTGATCATACTGTTACAAGGATCGTTGAATCACAGAAGGAAATTTTCGTCAACCTCAATGAAGACATTATAACTGCGATATACAAATGGCGATGTGATGGCATTAGTGAACATTCCACTTATAGGCAAAGCTTTTCTGACCCAAAATCGAACAGAAATGATGAAGATTTATTTGCAGTGTGCATTGTGTCACTACAAGTCAAAATGGAAAGCGATATTCTATGGGAGAGTTCTCGGCCTTCTTCTACTCGGTTTTGTAGACCAATTAAATTGATTTATGAAAAAGAAACTTCTAACTTAGTCAGAACTGAAATTGAAAGAGTAAAATAGCAAATATCTGAAATTATTCCAGCACAGTTTGAGTCGTTTCAAATTCATCACCAATTTCACCTGACAATGATCGATGGAAAAGTTTTTAGTGTGATTGCAGAATCCTCATCACAAACATGTGGCATTTGTGGAGCCACACCAAAAGTTATGAATGACTTAAATTCTATTCAAAATCTACCACCTAATACTAATATCTATGAGTATGGCTTGTCAACATTACATGCTTGGATAAGATGTTTTGAATGCATTTTACGTATTGCATATAGATTGCCAATTCAAAAGTGGCAAGTTCGTAGCACTGATAAATCGGATGTACAACAAACTAAGCTGGATATATAAGAAAAGTTAAGAAATAAGATGTGTTTACTAGTTGATATACCAAAACTTGGTTCTGGAAATACCAATAGCGGAAATACTGCTAGACGTTTTTTGCAACAACCAAAATTGGCTGCACTTTTAACAGGAATTAGTGAGGAACTAATCAGTAGATTTAGTGTTATTTTACGAACTATGGCTTGTGGGTATAAAGTTAATACACATTAAGGTGGGTCGCATTTGTATGGGGTAAAAATAATTATCGTATTTTCCTTTGGAATAGTGATAAAAAGTTGTGTTTAATCGAAAAAACCCATTTGAAGAATTTTTACTTGAATATAATGTAATCTTCAATCCGCGCAACACATATAAAAGTTCTAATAATTTAAAAAAAATGTGAGTGTCCAATTTATTGATTTTATCATATAAAATATTAGAGAATGTAGATGTAAATTAAAGTGATATGCATTTTTACATTTTTCCTACAAAATCTTTTTTGCTTTCGAATTTTGGCATAAGTTGTCTTGAAGCTAAAGTAGCTTTTGTGGATCCATCTCTTGATTCTTTGTCACATAACGTTGAAGATACTTCCGTCACCAGTTTGACTGTTCGTTCAACGGCCTGCGTATGACAAGGCAGTTCTATAAAATATGGCGTCTTGTTCTTCAGACTTTGAATAAACGTTTGGAATTCATCATTTACAATTTGTCGAAGAACAGGTGGCTATGCAACAACATCCTCCCAAGTAATGATGTCATAATAATTTTCTGCATCGAAATTAATCTTAGGCACAGTAAATACACGCGGACTCTTGCCTTTATCTGTAGAACTTCTAGCTTTAATAATCCTTTCGACTGCGATTTCTCTCACTTTTTTTCATCGTCGTATAACATCGCCAAAAGAACGTTTTCTGTATGTGCAAAGAATGCGTTACGTTGAATTACTGGGTCAGTAATAGTTTTTAATTGGATCGGAAGATACCGAGAGTATTTAATTAGTTTCCAAAAGGTTTTGGAGCCATGGATTACTTTTGAATGAGTTTTTTTTCAAACCAGATAGGAGCGTATACTTTAATCACAAATTCTGCCAATATCATCAAGTTTTCTGACGGGTTTTGTGTTGCTACATAAAGACGCAATATTCTATTCGCCTTTGTCAGCCATCGTGCATTTGACAACTTTCCTGGAGCTCTTAATGCTAAATCTTCAGGACAATTTCCATTTATTATAGCGTTTGTCATTTCATATAGATATTTTTGATCAGTGCTGATGTTTTCTGATTGAAGATCTGGAAGTTCACTTTGTATTTTTTTTTCTAAGATATAACTGGTAGTTTTTCACAGTTTTCTAACAATTTCCCGATGGGGCCAATGGAAGAAGAAGGTCCAATTGTAGAACCATCTAGTTTATTAAACAGATGCCTAAGAGGCAATTCATTCAAATGAAACATACATATAATCCACTGCAGTGGGCGCTGCAGATTTTTTTCAAACAGCCTTATCACGCCATTATCTTTTCCTGCATTTACCACAGTACCATCACATCCAATGGCCTCCAAATTATTAAGATGAATATTTTTTTTAGAAGTAGATCTTCCATGGATTCTTCTATACCTTTAGCAGTTCCTACAGCTGGAGAAGCATAACCAAGGTAACGCGAGCCAGGTTCGATGAGAACCGTAATATGTTCCTCCTTCACTTGCTTCCTATAGTTTTTTGCCCCATTTCGTACTATCTTCAGGGTTTTGTCCTATTGTTACAATAAAAATATAAAAAAAAGATTCGTGGAGAATTTTATAAAATAATGAAATGCATGAATACTAAAATACTTTCCGCCCGTCAAAATATAATGCATTAATATCAATGTGCTCTTCATTACTGGAAAGCGCAGCACGATTTTTATCCTTCGCACGCCGAAGTCTCGATTTATCTATAACACCAACATCAGCTGATATGTCGTGTTATACAGCTGAAGCTATAGCTGACGCTGCTCTGTCTGAGACACCATAACGGTCGCAAGTGAGAGCCAAAGTTGGAAAACTGTTGTACTTTGTTGTTTGAGATTTCACATTTGGAAAATCAACATTTGGAAGCTTAATTTTTTCTAAGGAGCTGTTTGACTTTTCTGTTTCGGATGATTCATCGAAAGATGAAAATTGCTCCTGCTCTTTCACTGATTGATTAACGGCTGATTCAACGGTAGTTTTAATTGAGCGTCTACTTATTATCATTTGCAGTTTTGCTGTTTGCTTAGCATCGATACCGCCAATTACCATATTTCTCTCAGTGCGTTGATCAATCAGAAACTGACGCTCTAGTTGAGGTACCTTTCTCTCCTTTGGACAGCAACACGATTCAATTTGTTTGCATTTGCAAGAACATATATCAAAAATAAGTTTGATTTGGTGTAAGAATTCTTCTTTTGTGTCCTCACTTTTTAGCTTTAAAAACTTCTTACACTTTTCATGGTAATTTTTAATCATTTGGAGCACTCGTTTATGGCTAAATGTAGGAATTGAAGCCTTTGCCCATATATCCTCTATTTCAAGCGCAACTATCTCACATATTTCCAAAATCAAAGGCTCTTTCGTCGTTTGTTTTGACTGCTTTATATTAAATCTCTGAAATTCATAGCATTTCATCACATCTTCAAAAGCTGGTAGTTCATTGTTAATAAACTGTTTTGCTTCACCAAATAGTGGGCAAATATAAATTTTTTCTTTACAAGCTGCTCTTGTTTCCATTATTTACAACCGACACTATCAATATTTATTTCACACTAAAATAGCTAGAGACAGAGAAATGTCTCAAGGCAATAATAAATTCAAAATAGTCCTAAAAGTACCGCTATATTTTGTCAGCTCGTCGCCAATTTATATCATTTTTTGGTTCTTTTCTCGTGTAGTCGAAATTAACAGTAAGCATTTGCATTCATATGTATGTATGTAGTTATTAAGAAAAACGAATAAAACTTATTTGTCCATACATATGTACATATGTGCTTGCATACGAAAATTTTTCACTTCTAAATGCATTTTTTCAAACTTTTAAATAAAACGCGCGGCATGTTAGACCCAACAGAATCAATAAATATTTTGGCTACGATAATTTTTAATCATTTCACAAAAAAATTTTACTATTCCAAAAGAATTTTCGAAAAAAAAAATAAAACGACCCAAACTAATACACATGCTTTCAAAATTTATTCCTTTGAAGCAGCGGAGATATCTGTAGAAAAATACCCATGGTTCTATATGCCATCTTCCGTGCACAAAATTTTAACTCACGGTGCTGACATCATAAATAATGTCTCGCCCCAATTAGTGTGATGTCAGAAGAAGCACAAGAAGCCCGAAATAAAGATTTAGGTAATTTTAGAGAGCATCACACATGCAAAAATTCAATAAAAAACACAATGGAGGATTTAATTCACTCACTTCTTTTCTTTTCTGATCCTCTCATATCCTCGCTCTCCAAACAATCATCTAGCTACTCTAGCTACAGTGATGTACTAAATTTGCTTTCAGAGCCAATTATACAAGAAAACGCTGTTGGTTCTGATGATTCTGAATAAAAACTCTTATATTTGCCTTAAGCCTATTTTTTCCAACATAACTGTACCTATATATACATATGTCATTTTATTAACAATATATAGCACTGAAATAAATAATAAATCAGAAAAAAAAATTTTAAAAAATAAATAAATTAATGTTTAAAAAAAATGATTTTAATATTAAAGTTTAATATATTTTTAGCCCAAAAGAATGTGAAACATTAAATATATTAACTTTATAATGATTTCATGAATGAAATAAAAGATGTTGTAAACATGAAAAAAAAATTGCAACTTTCACAAAAAAAAAAAAAAAAATATTAATATATTTAAAAAAAATTTTTTTTTGTTTAACATTGTAGCTTAATCTATTTTCAACTAAAAAACAAGTAAGAAAATTATAGTCGGTCTAGACCGACTATACGATACCCTATACCATGCGTTTAGAAACCCTATCTCTTAGGCCCAACTAACTGGACATAGAAAATAAGCAAAAACCATATTTGAGTGGGATTTTTATTAATTTTTTTTGGCTGTAGATATGAAAAAGTTCATATCGGATGCTATATCTATATAGGGACTAGGTCCAAAAATGGATCGATCCTGATCATGTTTGGTAAAGTCTCTTGTATTTTGCAAAAATATATACAAACAAAATTTGAGAAGAATCAGTGCAATATTTTTGTTTTTTAATAGATTTAAGTGAAGATCGGGAAGCAGCTCTATATGGGGTCAAAGGGATCATTTTTGGACTACTCATTAATGGATGTAAGGAACGCATACAAACCCAATTTGAGTAAGGTCTATATGACAAGTTGGATCTTATGGCAATTTATGTCGATTTCATATTGGTAATTTGTATGGGGGCTAGGTCTGAACATGGACCGATTCTCCCCAATTTCAACACCGTTCATCCCATGGCCGACGAAAGCTTATATACCAAATTTCATTGAAATATATTCATATTTGCGACCTGCAGTTTGATTACAAGGTTTACATGGACACACAGACGGACGGACGGACGGACGGACATTGTTAAATCAACTCAGAAAGTGTTTCTGATTCGATCGGTATAATTAAAGATGGGTCTAGGTCAAATATTTTTGGTTGTTACAAACAGCAGCACAAAGTCATTATATCCAAACCACATAGTGGTATAGGGTATAAAAATATTACACAAACAAAAAAAATATCCCTAAGTGCTATTATTTAAACGCCGCTAAATGAGCCTTTTCGACCACTGTGTACTGGTCACAAATCTGAATCTGCTTTAATGAAAAATGGTATATATACTTCTATCGGCCATAGGATGAATGCTATTGAAATTCGGTCCATGTTCATATCAGTCCCCATAAAAATGACCCCTATGAAATCGATCCAAATTATCATATAGATCTCCGACAAATTCGGTTTGTGTGTATTTATTAAATACATATATCAGTTGTCCAAAAATAAATCCCATATGCCAATTCTTCGTTATAGCCCCCATATAAAGCTGCTTCCCGATTTTCACTTAAATCTATCAAAAAACAGAAATATTGCATAGAATATTTTTCACAAATATTATTTTGCTTAAGACAAGCAGTAAAATCATCCATTATTTTGGTTTTAAACACTCCACAAAACTTAAATCTTGCCATTATTTTATAATTATTAATTATATTATAATATAATTATAAATATTTAAAAAGCAGTTTAGATTTTATACGATTTCTTTCCTATCATCTTCTAGTTTGATTGTTTTAAGCAACTCTGGTACAGAATTTTGAGAGTTTCCATTGTTTTGGCATCATTTTTCTCGTTTATATATTTTTTTTAATTCTATATTTTTTATAACAAATTTGCTCTCTTTCGATAGAGAACACAAAAAATAGTGAGTTAGCGAAAAAAAAAAAAATCATGTGAGTCCGATCACAAGGAAGAAGTGTAAACATCTAAAAATTAAAGCATTTTTTATTAACGTTGTGCTGAACGCTATTGAAATTGGTGAGAATCGGTCCATGTTCAGACCTAGTCCCCATACAAATGACCGGCATGTTTCCCTTAATGATCCATCGTGTGTAGTAATGTTTCATGTCCAAATTTATGTTTCAATTTTGGTTCATCAATAAATCAAATTATTTTGATATTTTATGTTTCCAACCTGAATGTTCCACGGCTGTATCAATGTTTACTGTTTTTGCTCTATTATTTAATTGAGAGCAGTGCTGTAATGTTGTTTTGTATATCGGACTAAAGAAAATAAAAGACAAAAATGGAGGACATTTAAGATAATGAAAATTTTAAGAATTTTATTAATAATAATGAATACTGATAATTGAAATTTTAAGAATTTTATAAACTAATATAAAAATGTATAAATATTTATAAATTTTTGCAAATTTTATAGCTGAATATAAAATTTATTTTCTTCCGCATATATTTGTTTAATATGTACTAATATATTCAATTTTAAAAATTTTCTAAATAATAATGATAATGAAAATTTTAAGTATTTTATAAACTAATATAAAAATATAAAAATTTTTATAAATTTTTGCAAATTTTATAGCTGAATATAAAATTTATTTTCTTCCACATATAGTTCTTTAGTATGTACTAATATATTCAATAAACAAACAGAATTGATGTGTCCATCGTCTGTATTAAAAATAGCAACTGCGATCCAAAACAATAATGATGACAATAAAAAAAACTTCATAGGCTTGTCAAAATGAAATGGCTGCAGCTTCAACTAAAACAGAGTCGTTAAAACTTTTTCGACAGAGCTGTTTTTTGATTTGCCAATAAAGGTGTGTGGCTTTACTAATTTTAGTACAAAAATACTGCCATACTGCAAAATATAAGAACGTTTTCCAAATAAGAAAACGCATAGGAAAATCGTATCATAAAAAAATATGCAAGGGGCAAATCGTCGCATTCAATATCGAATAAAATCAGTCGAAATTGCATATTTTGGTTTATTATTTAAAGAAGACGGACAATCGTCAGACCTCGTTTCACTTTTACTATTAACTATGGATAATAACTTGCTATCTGTGACAGAGTTACGCTTTGTATATTATTTGGGAAAATAAAAAAATAATTTCGTTTGAAAAATTTCGATAAAGGTTTAAAAAAAAAATTATAAAAATTAGGCCTTTCTAAAAAATACATATATATTTTTTTAATATCTTTGAAATTGTTCCTAAAATCAAGAGAAAAAAAATTCATGACTTTATCTCCAACCGATTTTGAACAAACACTAGTTGAACTCTGCATTAATATTGATTTTTTTTTTGGCATTTTTCATTCTTTTTCAAAATAGTCCAACTTTGACCGGCTGTACAAACTAAGCTATACACTTAAAATGGATGATATTTCAGAATTTGATACTTCAATCAGTTCTTAATTAAAAACTATAAACCTTTTTGCCCAGTCAAACAACTCGAAAATTGATTTTTGGCACGAGTTTTCGTCAAATGAGCCACCATGCGACGATTCGACCCCAGATATTTATAAAGTGTGAAATTGGTTTAAAATCACGTGATTTTACTAAAAACCTTTTTAAACTCTACAACCTGTAACATGTGTTTATTATTTTATTTATTTATTAAAAATAATATTAAATGCAGTGATAATTGTTAAATATATATATAATAAGTTGTAGTGTTACGAATAACTTTAAATGATTGAGAAAATTAATTATAAATTTTTATAAAAATAAATGTTTAATAAAATAGCAACATTCTATATGGAATACCGAAATTAGGCCCGTTTTAGAAAAAAACGATTTTATAAAGCTATTCGCTCCCTGATTTAATCTCCTTACACTTCATTTTGTCTCCAAACACTTCCAATAAAGTGTGCCTTCATTTTATCTCCAAACACCTACTTTTGCCTAGGCTATTAATATTATAGATTTATTGTATTATTGTATTATTTAAAAAAATTTTGTTTTATTATGAAAAATAGTAATAACTACTAAAAATGTTTATTAATGAAAGTTGTCAACATCTAATTGTGTCAATATTACTATATTGAAAAAAGAAAAAACAGAAAAAACATTTCCAAATAGAGTAAAGACGCGGTTTTCTTTAGAACTCAAATAAAACTAAACAAAATACCGGAATATTTTTTTGTGCAATTCTGGAAATCATTGTGGTTTGTGAATAAAAACATCTATTCAAGCAGTAAGCGCTATCTACATGTGTATAGCAAGCAAATGCTATGTTTGTCATACTTGATGGTTGCAGTTGTATGCTATACATTCATGGCGCTTTCTGTTGGTTGATGAATCAGCTAAATAATTGTAGCTTCCATTTCCGTAAATAGTTCCGCTTCCGTAAGGGAAGTTTGTGATTTTTACCCCCCTGATCGCATAGATGTTTACACATCAACATGAAATACTGAAAGCTGCTTATGTTTCGAACAATAACGTATCGAGTTAGTTCTTCGATCTTAAGGCTAAACTATTAAAAAACAAAATTCAGAAATTTGTAAAAGTTTCCAATAATTTGGCACCAATGTGCTATGCGTTGTAACATGCAAACTTGTATTTAAAATACAAGAACAAATGCTTCAAACTGGTTTCTGAAAAATTTTGAAAAATATCATCGGTGACGCGATATAATTAACATAAATGTCTATTTCACTGTAGTTACATATTGTTTAAATATCTTAGAGTGTAGAATAATTTTATAACAAATTAACAATAATAATTCAAGATATGTTTAACAGCTAACATACATTTATATCATAACAGAACAATGGGTAAAAATTTTAAGTTATAAACATCCTTTACAACCCTAATAAATTCCTGCCGTACTATTAAATGCCAAATTCATTGTTGTAATATGGTGTTATTTCTATTGTAGTGCCAACAGCAACCATTCTGGGCGGACCTGATTTATATGTTGATAAAGGAAGCACAATTAATCTAACATGCGTAATAAAATTTAGTACAGAGCCGCCAACACATATATTTTGGTATCATCAAGATAAGGTAAGTAGAATGGTAGCAAATTGTATATGAATATGTAGAACAATACAATAAAACTAAAACATATTTATGGCATTCACAAATACACACAAAGAATTTGCAGAGTGCCACATATTTTAATTTATTATTTACACACGTTAACTGACATTGATTAAAATCCTAGATATAGTGAAAAGCTTTTAATAAAAAATTTATAGTTTTTTCCTCGGCAGCACCATCTAATTCCAAAAACTATATGCCACATTTTCAGTTATACAAACTAATTATTAATACACTTACACAAATGCAAATGAATTAGCACATGTATATAATTTAATCAGTAATTTTGTGATGTGCCAATACAGATAACATTTGACATATTAACGATGAATTCCAAGAATAGAAAACTGTGCAAACACATGCAATACAATTTTATATTTTTGTTTAAGTTTATTTTACAGTGTGGCAACATAACATAATATGTATAAGTTTTATATTGTTTATTTAATGTTGTACATGATTTTACTGCTCTTGGGTATTTCTCAACAAATAACAAGGAAGCTCATTATCGTTGGAAAAATGTTTGTATTCTTTCCACCTAGTTATCTACGGATGTTAACGTGTGCAGGGAATATGCTAAATTTATTATATACGTACAGGAATTTTCTTAAAGTCTAGAATATTTAATGCTTTGATTGTTTTAACCCTTCTGCATCCCTTCCTATGATCTTTTGGGTCACTATGACCTATCATTAAATTGTATAGAAAATTTCATATTTAATTTAGGAAATTTATTTTACTTTTTTTTTTTTTATTTAGTATAATAAAAAATAATGAAAACTAAAATAAATAGTCCTTCTTGAGCAATTATTAAAAAAATTTATATAAAATAACACTAAAATTGAAATTTTTTTTTTTTTAATAATAAAATAATAATTAAATTTTTAATACTAATTTTTATAAAAATTTAAGAATTTGTGTGACAATTCATACACAATATCACCATGTGATCTTTGCAAATAAATTTTTTACAAGAATCACATTTAGTGGAATACTCCAAATATTTGAAGATACGTTTCACTATTTCATTATTTCCATTTTTCTTTTTATATATAGTGGCGAGCAAAAGTGGATACATAATATTAAAAAATTGATGAAGTGCTTGTAATTTTTTTAATAGTTGTAGTAAAAAGAAAACTTATACATCAAAAATCAACTTAAACTGTCCTTTTATAAATAATGAAAAATTAAACAAATTTCACATTACAGGAAAATATAAATAATGATAAAAATAATAGGGAGAAAGATGCTGAAAATGAACAAGTCGCTTTGTTCGAAAGTAGCTACTCCATCTAGCACTGTCTTCAATTTTTTTCCAATATTTCTCTTACATTACAAAAATTACACAAGGGAACAATGGTTCTGTTGATTAAGAACTGAATATTGTTTTTAAGGTTATTTGGGACGCTGAATCCAAATCTGCCCTTGGTTTTTTCTATCAGCTCGACTTTTCGAGATATACCGTTATGTTCAAAATTAAGGCACTTCCGCTACATATATTGGAATAACTTGAAAACGGTTCACCATATTAAATTAAAAAAAAATCCGAAACTCGCAAACAATATTCTCTTAAAGCCGTGCTTACTTTGTTTTTAAATTTTCCAAGTAGTTTTAGAGATATCGTTCAAGTTTTGAAAAAAAAATTAAAATTTTTTTAAAAAAAAATTTTTTTTGATCTTTAAAAATTCCTAAAAAATAAAAATGGGACAAAAATCACAGTTTTGGTCTACAAACAGTTAGCTAAATATTTTTCGAATAAAATGAGCTTTATTTCATTGCAATCGGTGCACAACTTTTGGTTTTTTTCACGATTTACTGAATTGATATAAATCGCGATTTCCATACAAAAATAACATTTTCTAATGTGTAAGTGTTTGTATGTAATAAGTTAGTTTTTTATGATTCTAAGAATTAAAAAAATTAAGTAATAAAAGAAGATTATTTCATTTTTATGGTTGCGGTAGCAAACTCATAACGCCTATAAATTTTATTGTCCCTTTATGACACCTAGTCAGTTCACAGTCAATTAAAGAGAAAAAAGAAAAGTCCACTTGTTTTTATTGATGTGTGGTTTACCGTTGGTAACGGATGATTTTTTAAAGGAATTCCCCTGAACACATGTGTTCATTCATAAGTGACTGTCAATAAAATTGTGGATATAATTTTTTTTGGTACTTCAGTATTTATATGGGTTCATTCAACCAATTTTTCTCATTCAACAAGTGTTTACGAAAGCGAAAAGTATAACGACAAAAAATATAAATCATTTTACATTGAACATTTAATCAGTCAACACAAAAAAGTTCAATTTTGTTCCCGTGTGTTATTTATTGAAAATTGTGTTACTTTGATATATACTTCAAAATTGTGCAATGGCTACGTCAAGAAACACCTGTAAAATCAATCCCAACTTTTTTTGTAACATATGTGGCGAATACACGTTTATAAAAAATAGAAAAAGTGTGTCAGATTTTATTAAAAAAATTTATTTTGACTACTTCGGATTTACCATGGAAACCCGTGACAAGTACTGGATTCCTAATACTGTATGTAAAAACTGTGTAGAGTATTTAAGGTTATGGGCAAACAAGCAACGGACCCACTTCAAGTATAAAACACCAATGATCTGGCGGGAACCTTCGAATCATTATGATGATTGTTATTTTTGCGCTGTCAACATAACAGGCATTAATAAAACAAACCGGTCTAAATGGATTTATCCTAACGTGTTGTCTATTACCCAACCAGTCCTGTAATCTAGTGAGGATTCAGAACCACAACCATCTACATCTACACACAATTTCCACGACTTACGACAAAATGTTCCTTCACCAATTTCTGAATTTGGATCAGATGACTTGCATTTAGATATTTCTTCTGAAAGCGAGCAATTTAATCAGGAGGAGCTTAGTGATTTAGTGAGAGACCTTGGACTTTCTAAAAAAGCATCTGAAATTCTTGCTTCTCGATTAAAGCAAAAAAATCTGTTAACCCAAGGAACAACAATTTCATACTACCGTAACAGAGAAAAAAACTTACTTCCATTCTTTTCCGAAGACGATGAATTTGTTTATTGTTCAGATGTTCCTGGTTTAGTAACAGCGATGGGATTAGAGGAGTATGATCCAAATGACTGGCGACTATTTATAGATTCTTCTAAACGCAGCCTAAAATGTGTACTTCTGCATAACGGTAATAAATTGGGTTCGTTGCCCATTGCACATTCAACTAAAGCTAAAGAAGAATATTCTACAATTGCCTCAGTTATAAATAAAATAAAGTACAACGAACACCGCTGGCTAATTTGTGTGGATCTAAAAATGGTGAATTTTCTTCTAGGCCAACAAGGTGGCTACACAAAATATCCGTGTTTCATTTGTTTATGGGATAGCAGAGCCAGATCTGAACACTGGAGTAAGAAAGACTGGCCTTCGAGGGAAGCTATGGTTCCAGGAAACCACAACATAGTTAATCAACCACTTGTGCCCAGGGATCGCATAATACTGCCACCTCTCCATATCAAGCTAGGACTTATGAAACAATTTGTCAAAGCTCTCAACAAGGACGGTGATTGTTTTAGATATATCAGTAAAAAGTTCAACAATTTGAGTTCGGAGAAACTGAAAGCTGGCATTTTTGATGGCCCTCAAATCAAAAAATTAATCAATGATGAAAATTTTAGTAATTCCATGACAGATATTGAAAGAAATGCTTGGAATGAATTTGTTTGGATAGTGCGCAATTTCCTGGGAAACAAAAAGGGTGAGCACTATTCGGACCACGTGGATAACATGTTGTCACATTTCAAGCAGCTTGGTTGTAATATGAGCATTAAGGTGCACTACCTACACAGTCATTTGGATTGTTTCCCTGAAAATCTTGGAGACTTCAGTGAAGAACAAGGTGAACGTTTCCATCAAGATATCCGCACTATAGAGGAGCGGTACCAGGGTCACTGGGATAAGCATATGATGGCGGACTATTGCTGGAGCAATAAAACAAATCCTTCTAAACAAGGTTATTTAAGAAAATCTTATAAAAGAAAATTTTTCGATGAGTTGTAATTACATTGTAATATTTGTGTATTAAAATTTTTTATTTTTCTTTAAAATTCTCTTTTTGTGTTAAATTAAAAAGTATAGCTGACCATAAAAATGAAATAATCTTTTTTTATTACTTAATTTTTTTAATTCTTAGAATCATAAAAAACTAACTTATTACATACAAACATTTACACATTAGAAAATGTTATTTTTGTATGGAAATCGCGATTTATATCAATTCAGTAAATCGTGAACAAAATCAAAAGTTGTGCACCGATTGCAATGAAATAAAGCTCATTTTATTCGAAATATATTTAACTAACTGTTTGTAGACCAAAACTGTGATTTGTGTCCCATTTTTATTTTTTAGGAATTTTTAAAGAACAAAAAAAATGTTTTTTTTAAAAAAATTTTAATTTTTTTTTCAAAACTTGAACGATATCTCTAAAACTACTTGGAAAATTTAAAAACAATGTAAGCACGGCTTTAAGAGAATATTGTTTGCGAGTTTCGAAATTTTTTTTTAATTTAATATGGTGAACCGTTTTCAAGTTATTCCAATATATGTAGCGGAAGTGCCTTAATTTTGAACATAACGGTATATCTCGAAAAGTCGAGCTGATAGAAAAAAACCAAGTACAGATTTGAAATCAGCGACCTCAAATTTCAAATCAACACAAAAAAAGTTCAATTTTGTTCCCTTGTGTTATTATCTCTCTTACATTAGAAAAATATCTTATATATTAAAAGAATTTATGAATAAACTTTGCATTCAAGGTTTTTTTCAATATTTTTCTTCTCTCAAACCTCTATTACTATCCTAATTAACGTAGGCTGTTGACATAGGTCTAAGAACACTCAGTGGATCAAGCTCCTTCTTTTGAGCTATTAACTGCTTAAATTCGTTGGGTTTGAGGAAAGTTATGCGTTGACAATCAACTTTACTTTTACTGTACGTTAACTTCTCTTGGTATATTTTGGCATTACTGTACGTTAACTTCTCTTGGCAAATTCGTTGGGTTTGAGGAAAGTTATGCGTGGACAATCAACTTTACATTTACTGTACGTAAACTTCTCTTGGTATATTTTGACATTACTGTACGTTAACTTCTCTTGGCAAATTTTGGTATTATATTACAAATATTAATATAATATCATATAATGCTGCGGAGCAGCAGGGGTCTTATAGTATACATGATCTTAAACCGAACAATAAATGATTAATTATTCCAATACAGATCAACAATACATAACATTAACATACAGCACATGATGTACAATGCATTTGTGTGATCTGTTAAGATTTAACATGCCATTACAGTTCCATCTAGAGAACAATGGCAAAAAAAAAGAGCTGTTCACATTACAAGACTTGTAACTGATCGGGCTATGTTAATGTAGAAAAAGCTATAAAAAAAATGGAAAAGCTCAGCTTGTTCGTAAAAACTCTCGTATATAAAAAGAAAAAAAAAAACATTTCTCATGTTCTTTTCTTTCATGTGTTGAGTTAAATAGTTGATTAAGCATGAGTTGAAGTAATAGGCAGAAGGATGCTGAAGATGAACAAGTCGCTTTGTTCAAAAGTAGCTACTCCATCTAGCGCTGTCTTCGTTTTTTTTCCAATATTTCTCTTAAAATTATTATCTTTCTTTCATTAGAAAAATATATACATGATCTTAAACCGAACAATAAATAATTAATTATGCCAATACAGATCACCAATACATAACACTAACAACAAGTAAGAAAATTGTAGTCGGTCTAGACCGACTATACGATACCCTATACCATTCGCTTAGAGACCCTATCTCTCAGGCCCAACTAACTGGATATAGAAAATAAGCATAAACCAAATTTGAGTGGGATTTTTATTAATTTTTTCGGCTGCAGATATGAAAAATTTCATATCGGATGCTATATCTATATGGGCACTAGGCCCAAAAATGGACCGATCCTGGTAAAGTCTCTTGTATTTTGCAAAAATATATACAAACAAAATTTGAGAAGAATCAGTGCAATATTTTTGTTTTTTTGATAGATTTAAGTGAAAATCGGGTAACAGCTCTATATGGGGCCTATGACTAAGAGTTGTCCAATAGGGACCATTTCTGGACTACTGATTAATGGATGTAATATATACAAACAAACCCAATTTGACTAAGATTTTTATGATAACTTGGATCTTATGGCAATATATGTTGATTTCATAGGGGTCATTTGTATGGGGGCTAGGTCTGAACATGGACCGATTCTCAAAAATTTCAACAGCGTTCATCCCATGGCCTATAGAAGATTAAATACCAAATTTCATCAAAATATATTAATATTTGCGACCTGCAGTTTGATTACAAGCTTTACATGGACACACAGACGAACGGACGGACGGACATCGTTAAATCGAATCAGATAGTGATTCTGATTTGATCGGTATAATTAAAGATGGGTATAGGTCAAATATTTTTGGTTGTTACAAACAGCAGCATAAAGTCATTATACCCAAACCACGTAGTGGTATATGGGCCCCAAACCACATAGTGGTATAGGTATAATAATGAAAAATATCGAAAGTTGCCTTTGATCCAGTTTTGCACGTTTTGTCACTTAGTCACTCTACCGGGAAATTTAATACTTCGTCCATAGACTGTTTAGGCTGTTTGTA
This sequence comes from Cordilura impudica, assembly GCA_963682025.1. Taxonomy (NCBI): domain Eukaryota; kingdom Metazoa; phylum Arthropoda; class Insecta; order Diptera; family Scathophagidae; genus Cordilura; species Cordilura impudica. Next base: position 108,087,443 of record OY821519.1, read on the forward strand.
ACAACCAAAAATATTTGACCTAGACCCATTTTTAATTATACCGATCGAATCAGAATCACTTTTTGAGTTGATTTAACAATGTCCGTCCGTCCGTCCGTCCGTCCGTCTGTGTGTCCATGTAAACCTTGTAATCAAACTGCAGGTCGCATATATGAATATATTTTGATAAAATTTTGTATATAGCTTTTATCGGCCATGGGATGAACGCTATTGAAATTGGTGAGAATCGGCCCATGTTAAGACCTAGCCCCCATACAAATTACCCCTATGAAATCGACATAAATTGCCATAAGATCCAAATTGTCATATAGATCTTACTCAAATTGGGTTTATATGCATTCATTACATCCACTAATGAGTAGTCCAAAAATGATCCCTTTGGCCCCATATAGAGCTGCTTCCCGATCTTCACTTAAATCAATCAAAAAACAAAAATATTGCACTGATTCTTCTCACATTTTGTTTGTATATATTTTTGCAAAATACAAGAGACCTTACCAAACATAATCAGAATCGGTCCATTTTTGGACCTAGTCACCATATAGATATAGCATCCAATATGAACTTTTTCATATTGCAGCCAAAAGAATTAATAAAAATCCCACTCAAATTTTGTTTATGCTTATTTTCTATATCCAGTTAGTTGCGCCTAAGAGATAGGGTCTCCAAACGCATGGTATAGGGTATCGTATAGTCGGTCTAGACCGACTATAATTTTCTTACTTGTTTATTACTGATTTTATGCGCTTTGGCATGCTTTCTACTAGTTTTTGTATTGAATCGTTACTTATCATACGCCACTCTGTTTCGATTTGTATCCAAAGATCATTAAGATTATGTTGCGTTTGATGTTGCGCAATCTTTCGCTTAAAAACTGCCCACAAATTTTCAATTGGATTTAAATCCGGGCTTTGTGCTCGCCATTTTAGTGTTTTAAAATTTTGATCCTCCAACCATTTTTTTTACTAATTTGGCAGTGTGCTTAGGGTCCCCATCTTGTTGGAAAATGATTTCGCCAATAGGATAAGCACATTTTTCAATAAAGTCAGGCAAATTAGTTTGGAGTATAGTAAGATAATCTTCTTTTTCCATAATTCCATTAATTTTCACTAGTGGACCAACATGCCACCACGTGAAACAACCCCACACCATAACACTACCTCCTCCACGCTTCATCGTTTGCTTCACCTGGTTCATTTGAAAGCGCTCATTCGGTCGGTGCCAAAAGTACTGCTTTCCGTCAGATTGGAATCTGTTTACTTTAGTCTCGTCTAACCATATTACGTGTTTCCAATCATCCACAGACCAATCTTTGTGCTGCTTGAAAAATTTCAATCGGGCTTTTACGTTCTTCATGAACAGGGCAGGCTTCTTCTGAGACTGAGGCTGAGACTAGGCCGATTCTTCGCAATGCTCGTCATGCAGTACACTCGCTGATATTCTTATTTAAAGCTACTGCTGCTTCTTTCGGAGTTCTGACCTCGTTTTTGCGTAATAATCGCTCCATTATCCCCGCATCACCATTACTTAGAATTCTTGGACGGCCTCTAGAGTTTTCCAATTGCTTCATATTGTGTTTCTTTTAACTAAAAGAACGGTACGATGGCAAACCCCAACTTTTTCGGCAATTTTTCTAAAAGAATATCCATTTTCAGCCAGCGAAACTATGCTATTTTCGACTTCAGTTGTTAGTTTCTTCATTTTCTTTTTTTATATCGAAATTTTGAAATATATGAGAAAAAATTAACTAAATTCACAAATGATCTGTTGTCTTATAAGTAAGTTCTCTTAAGAGTAAGTTCTAAAATAACGGCACTTTAAAGAGAACAAAACAAAACGTGCAAAACTGGATGAATGACACCAAGAGATTTGTTTGTTTATTTTTATTTGCTTATGAATTGAAATTCGTTTAAATTTTTATTATTAATAAGAGTATAGATTTAGTTAATTTTTGATGTGTTAGTTTTCTTTCTGCTACAACAAATAAAGAAACCTTTCTTTATATTATGTATCCACTTTTGCTCGCCACTTTATATATGTAAATATAAACTTTTTTGTTATATGTTTCCATTTATTTTATTGCACACATTAACTTTTTGTTTTTTCTTTGTTTATATATTTTTGACAGCTAGTTCAGATAAACTAGCGATAATTTTTTATCAAAATTGGAGATGGCACTCAATTTTTCTAGGTTCACAACTAGGTTCAAAATTAATCAAGTAGGTTCGCTCTCAAAATCTTGTATGGTGAATCATGTAGATTCAATCATGATTCGGGCGTGAACCGTGAATGAGAGAGCAAACCGCGGCTATTGCTGCCCGAGTGCACATAGCATTAAAAAACGATTACCTGATATTCAAAGTCAAGAACTTAACTATTACTTAAGAAAACTTAAATCTTCAAAAACTGATGAGTATAATCTTTGTAATGCTACGAAATTTTTGAAAAGACTAACAAAAGTACAAAAAAAATGCATTTTCCAACACAGCAAATGCATTTTCTCTATGTTTGGGATCCACCTTTGAACCCTTTTCATTTAACAATTCTCGATAGTCCGTACCAAATGGACTTTCCCATTAAGCATATATTTCCTTCTGGAGTAGACCAAGAATTAAAATTTGGACATAATAGAAATTCACCGGGATATGATAATAAATATATGTGCCAAAATATTAAGGCGCTGCCAAAAAAACTGTCATTTTATTAACTAATCTCTAACAAAGGAATAGTGCAGAAATAGTGATAGTACAAAAACCGGTACGTTTTCTGTCCACATTTTCAAAAACTTCGCATAAACACTGAGCTCCTTATCAGTGCCATAGAGTAATTAAAGTAGTAAGAAATGCGTTATTTGGACGTAAAGCAAGCTTCAGACAAAATTTGACATCTAGGTCTACTATTTAACTTATTGTGTCTTTTAATCATATTTACAAAATCGATGTCTTTATGTTACAATAAATAGCGAAATATCAAGTATCTGTGAAATGAAGACAGTAATATCACAGGGCAGCATGCTGGACCATATTCTCTTCATTATTTGTATCTCGGATTTTCCGGTTACTGGAGGTGTTACGGTTGTCACATATCGTCGTTTGTAAATTATTGTGTTCTATATGCTTTTTGTTAAAGTTAAGTTGCTAAAGTTTAGTTGCTAATTAAAAAAAACTGAACCGATAAAATTGTTGCGACCTTCCTACCAACGAAAGTACTATAGTTTGTGGTTTTTTCTGTTTAAAAAAATTCCTCGTTGAAGACGCCTTTAAGAGTAAGAACTATTAGAACTTAAACATGGATTAATCAAAAAAAAAATCATATAGAACACAATAACTTACGAACGACGATATGCTGATGATACAGCTTTAATGACAACTACTTAAACTGTACAACAAAATCAATTTTTGTTTTCCAAAATTATATATAAATTTCGATAGAGGAGACAAAAAAAATACACGTGTATCGGCATTTTGAAAGTTTGCATCTGAATTTCATTTGATGGGGGGTTAAAGTTTCCCAGCTCTGGTACATTCTTAAGAGAGAAAAAACCTGTGGCAGTTGTAAAACAGTTGTTGCCAACGGTCTCACAGTTCATGAATAGGAGAAAATTTATTGCAACTAAGCATTTGTCGTCGACTCGAAATATCATCGAAACGAAGCATATTAGTAAATATGTGGAATGCATCTTCAGACATAATTGATCGGAAAATAGGGCTACCAAATTTTACATCAAATAAATCGTGAACATCTTAATTATACCCTATACCACTATGTGGCTTGGGTATAATGAATTTGTGCTGCTGTTTGTAACTACCAAAAACATTTGACCTAGACCTATATTTAATTATACCGATCGAATCAGAATCACTAACTGATTCGATTTAACGATGTCCGTCCGTCTGTGTGTCCACGTAAACTTTATAATCCAACTGCAGGTCGCAAATATGAATATATTTTCATGAAATTTGGTATGTAAGGTTCTATTGGCCATAGGATGAACGCAGTTGAAATTGGTGGGATTCGGTCCATTTTCAGACCTAGCCCTACTTTTACCTCATATTCGTAAGTTTATTTTAACATAAGAGCGGGGTTAAACGCATACTAGTTTATAATAAACAATAACATATATAAAGACCTTTCAACACCAAAAGTTAACCGTACTCCTAACTCGAAAAAAACTTCATAATCCTTTGTATACTTTTCTACTTCTTCTATGTTTTTATATGGATATAGGTCTGTAAACAAAAATTCTTTTATATAAAGAAAATTCAGTTTTACGTATGTCTTTACGTATAACGTGATGAATGAAGTATAGTTTTACATATTTTCTATACAAGGCACGCAATCAGTTTGGTTTTGGTGAGCCTTGCAAATGGTTTTTTCGCAAAGACAGCAAGCTATCTCATGGTAAAATTTGCTTTCTCGTTCTTTTCTTGCACGTAATATACGAATCTGCCTCTTTTTAAGAAATGGAACGCGCGAGGCAGAGTTTAGTTCAGATATATTCTACCACACAGAAGTAGCACATCGTTTTCTCTGCGCCATGTACGGTTGGGGAAGGGCAAGTCCCCGATCACGCAAAATCGAACGATGCGTTTCATGTTTTTATACCCTATACCACTATGTGGTTTGGGTACAATGACTTTGTGCTGCTGTTTGTAACTACCAAAAATATTTGACCTAGACCCATCTTTTATTATACCGATCGAATCACAATCACTATCTGATTCGATCTAACGATGTCCGTCCGTCCGTCCGTCCGTCTGTGTGACCATGTAAAGCTTGTAATCAAACTGCAGGTCGCAAATATGAATATATTTTGATAAAATTTGGTATATAAGCCATAGGATGAACCCTTTTGAAATTGGTGAGAATCGGTCCATGTTCAGACCTAGCCCCCATACAAATGACTCCTATGAAATCAACATAAATTGCCATAAGATCCAAATTATCATATAAATCTTAGTCAAATTGGGTTTGTATGTGTTTATTATATCCATTAATCAGTAGTCCAAAAATGATCTCTATGGGACAACTCTTAGTCATAGGCCCCATAGAGCTGCTTTCCGATCTTCACTTAAATCTATCAAAAAACAAAAATATTGCATTGATTCTTCTCAAATTTTGTTTGTATATATTTTTGCAGAATACAAGAGTCTTTACCAAACATGGTCAGCATTGGTCCAATTTTGGGCCTAGTCCCCATATAAATATAGCACACGATATGAACTTTTTCATATCTGCAGCTAAAAAAATATAATAAAAATCCCACTCAAATTTGGTTTATGTTTATTTTCTATATCCAGTTAGTTGGGCCTGAGAGATATGGTCTCTAAACCTATGGTATAGGGTATCGTATAGTCGGTCTAGACCGACTGTAATTTTCTTATTTGTTGTTATTATTTTTTTTTTTTTTTTTCAACTAATTAGGGTTAATTCTAAAAGTGTGTGAAATTATTGTACTAAGTTTAATAAATAATTGCATTCAAGGCTGATATGTCAATCATGTTACTAAGTACAACCATGGACCGGCCGCCTGTTGGTTTTTCGTTTACAGCTATATCCAGAAATTATTTTGTCAACTGTGTCAACTTCACCCTTAGTTCGGTTGTAATGTGATATTGTTTCTGGTAGCTTCTTTTCGTCAGTCTCGACTTCTGGCGTGTTGTGAAGAGTACTCTGCAACACTGTGCATTTTCATTTTTTTCCAACCTAGGCAGCAAGTGTAATATGTTTGGTAAATTGGAATGCACATTTGAAAAGTAGAGCATTTTTGCATTGGTGGAACCGAGAGCTTGTTCTTGTGCATTGTTCCAACCACGGCCAATTTTTTTTTAGTAATTTTTGACCCAACTCATAAGACGTAAAGAAAATGTACATTGTCACACTACGACCTTTTAGTCTCAATGCCAGACTCAAAAAAACTCGTTGGCCTTGATTTTTTCTGGAGCAGCTTCAGAAGCTTTCCAGACATCAAAGGTTTTGCACATATGAGTACCCAAAATTTCAAACTATAGCTCTCTGGTTTGCTTTGCATAAATAAACAATCTCCATGGAAACCAGATAGCTGTTCGTCAAGAGTGACGTAAGGGTTGAAAAATATTGGTTACATTTCAGATCACATATCCCACGACGAATTCGAGCAAATTTATCCGCAGATCTGTTTTGTCGACGACTTATTTTATCACCGAAGCGAATAATTTTGGTCAAGTACTCAAACTGTTTTTTCGACAAAATTTTTTTGAAAATGGGTGGACCGAAAATGATATCGAACAGCTCGTTATTCATATATATTCAATAACATTCAACTTACTTGTATTCCTAAATGGTTTCATTTTATAGCCCGCTAAATGCATACTTTTTCCAAAATGATTTCCTCAATATGCGGTTGGAAACAATACCAAGAAAGCCTCCTTAATACCATTCACGTACGATGAAGTATGATTAGTAGTAACTGGCCTTAGTTTCAACACATTAGCGGTTCGATTACGTCCTGCTGTTTGCATAGCTGTTGCGCTCCGAAGCCTTTTGTCATTTGAGACATAAAAAGGCTCAATATGAAAAAAATCAGCGCCGGCATCAACTTCAGCATCAAAACTCCATACCGTACCATTTACAAAATACGTATTATTGTTTCGTTTCTTGATTTCTTTTCACACTTGGCGTACAAGGTACAATTTTCATACAAAGTAAAAAAACTACACCAAGCGTACCAAATTGAAGTTGTTGAAAAACAACTTTCCATGTATGATTTGAGACTTAAAAGCAATCCATTTTGGTTCATATACGTGATAAAGAAAAAGCCAAGAAAAATGGGTAACAAAACTTTAACTGTTTTAGATATTTTTGAAAAAAATGTAGTTTTCTACACCAAGCTAGGACTACAGTTAAAGAAGAAATCTATATTATTAGCTTCAAATATCTTGAAGATTAAGTAGACATTCAAGCTTATTTACTTACTAGACGCCAGTCTTTCTTTTTAGGAAATTGAAGTTGTAAATATGCAAAATTAATGAAAATATATATTAACAGGTTAGACAATTTCTTGTGACCGATGCTTTGTTAAACAATTTTGTCCAGATTTTCCCAACCATATCTTGCTTGAAAGGTATTTCCTCTTAACTGTCCACCAGATTTAGAGAACTTTAGATTTTTACATTTGTTTTGGAGTAAAATTCATTTAAAGTTGCTACAAATTTATAAAATTTGTGAACGTGTTTGCAAAAAAATATAAAAAAATTAGTTTGTTTTCGTCATTCACAGCAATAATTGTGTTGAATTGAAAAATAATTTTGGACATAAACGAATAAAGCAATCGATGTATAAAATAACAAGTAAGAAAATTATAGTCGGTCTAGACCGACTATACGATACCCTATACCATGAGTTTAGAGACCCTATCTCTCAGGCCCAACTAACTGGATATAGTAAATAAGCATAAACCAAATTCGAGTAGGATTTTTATTAATTTTTTCGGCTGCAGATATGAAAAAGTTCATATCGGATGCTTTATTTATATGGGGACTAGCCCAAAAATGGACCGATCCTGACCATGTTTGGTAAAGTCTCCTGTATTTTGCAAAAATATATAGAAGCAAAATTTGAGGAGAATCAGTGCAATATTTTTGTTTTTTGATAGATTTAAGTGAAGATCGGGAAGCATCTCTATGTGGGGCCTATGACTAAGAGTTGTCCAATATAGATCATTTTTGGACTAATGATTAATGGATATAATATATACATACAAACCCAATTTGACTAAGATTTGTATGATAATTTGGATCTTATGGCAATATATGTTGATTTCATAGGGGTCATTTGTATGGGGGCTAGGTCTGAACATGGACCGATTCTCATCAATTTCAATATCGTTCATCCCATGGCCGGTAAAAGATCAAATACCAAATTTCATCAAAATATATTCATATTTGCGGCCTGCAGTTTGATTAAAAGCTTTACATGGACACACAGACGGACGGACGGACGGACGGACATCGTTAAATCGAATCAGATGGTGATTCTGATTCGATCGGTATAATTAATGATGGGTGTAGGTCAAATATTTTTGGTTGTTACAAACAGTAGCACAAAGTCATTATACCCAAACCACATAGTGGTATAGGGTATAAAAAGTGTCGGATAATCTATTAAATGAACAAATAAAATTTTCTAAAATTTTCACTCGAATGCGGCTGGAATCTGCTAGTTTTGTTAAATTAACTGCACGTAAAAGCAAATGTCTAATTGGTGCATTCTGCCATGGAACTTTTTTATCACACCATTTTTTGCACCAGTACTATATTTTGTCTAAGGTATATTAGGTAAAAGCTCTAAAAATACTATATATGCAGTGCAGAACTTACCTAAGGTATGCGTCCTACTTTATATACTTACTAGCATTAACCCCATGCTCTTCGCTACACCCATCGTAACCGAAATGAATAAACTGGGAATACATTTTTTGGAAAACCACTTTATTTATTTTTGATTTTGGCAATTTTTGACTTTGGCAATTATTGTTTTTCGCGATGTTCGCTTTTGGCAATTTTTGATTTTGTCCATTTTTGTTATTCCCGATTCTAGATTTTGACGTTTTTTGACTTTAGAGAATTTTGTTTTTTCTTGTTGCTTTTTCTGATTTTGGCGATATTTGCTTTTTGTGATTCTTATTTTGACGATTGTTGATTTTAGTGAATTTTATATTTAATCGATTTTTGGCTTTAGCGTTTTTTGTTTTCGATGATTTTTGATTTTGGCGACTTTTATATTCGCGATTTTCGGTTTTGGCGAATTTTGAGTTTGGCGATTTTTGTATTTGCGATTTTTTTATTAGCGATTTTCGGTTCTAGCAATTTTTGTTATTTGCGATTTTCGGTTTTTAGCGATATTTGACTTTGACGATTTTTTTTGTGATTTTTGATTTTGACGATATTTTTTTATTTTTTTTTGATTTTGGCGATTTTTTTATTCGCGATTTTCGGTTTTTGGTGATTTTTGATTTTGGTGATTCCGCCCATATATTACACGATTAATCACATAGGTAATTAATGTACTTCTCAAATATTTCAAGGCTGTCATTTGCATAGTACCTCATATTTTTTTGTATAGGAGGGGTCCAGCCCTTTGGTCCGATCCCGCCCATTTTTAGGCAACTACTGACATAAATAGCTCATGAACTCAGAAATAGTTACAGGGCTTTATATGTTACAGTTCTACAGTTTTATGACCTATATATTCACTTTGTATGGGGGGTACCACGCCCACTGATCTGCTCCCGCCCATTTTTTCTAGTACTAACGTTGATAACTTATGGACTCACATGCAGTCCTATGGCTTTTGTAACACCAGTACTCCGTTATATGATATTAAATATTCACTTCATATGGGGTGAACCACGCCCACAGAGCTGACAGCGCCCATTCTTTTCTAGTATTAACGTTGATAACTTACGAACTACATAAATTCCCAAGGCTTTCAGTATTTTAGTACTCCAGTTATATTAAATACTTATTAAATACATATTTTTAATGGTGCGTGCCACGCCCCATTAGTCCGATCTCGCCCATTTTGTACGCAACTCTTCAAATTAGTTTAATATGTACATACATAGTTTCAGAACTCTTGCTAACGTAGGACCCTAGATATTACATATTAAATTTAGATCTTAAAAATTCACTTTATATTGGAAATGCCACGCCCTCTTGAAAAATCAAAAAATATATAGCCCATTTTTCCTTCCGGATGGGCAGTTACCTACCGTAAAAATTTCAGGACGATCGGTTCGGTGGTGTAGTCTCCTATAGACCACAAACCTACAAACAAACGCACAAACATAAAACTCCACATTTTTTTTTTTTATATATGTGAAATTCAATGTAATTATATTTGAAATATATTTTAAATTTAACTTTAAATTTAATTTCAATTTTCAAAATTAACATATCTTAATTTTAAGTTTTCTCAAAAATGTGTTTCTCTTCATAATGATTTGTCCAATACTGTATATTAAATTTGGCCTTGCTATGGAAAAGTTTTATGTAACGACACATTTCAATTCCTGCTTGGGTCCCACTCATCTTTGCATGTACTTACACACTCGTATATACTAAAACACAATATTCTTCTTACGAGTATATGTGTGTTCCTAATTCACATGCAATCATACTAAGTATATTATTTTTTAATGTTTGATGTTATAGTTGAGAATCGTTGAAAATTTAAAGTACATTTTATTCACTGACTACGAGAATTGATATACCGCACCTAAACGTGCTTGCTTTTCATATAAAATTATCTCCAAACATGCAATAAAATAGAAACAGAACAGAACGAGAAGCGGAAAATAAGACTAACTAAGAAAATAAATGTTATGTTTTTTTTTGGTTATGTTACTGATATTACATTTAAAAAAAAGTAAAATTTTTCGCAAAATTTAAAATTCTCTCTATTTAAGTTATGTTTTGCTATATTTTTTTATTAATGTACGTATTATCATTAACTAGCGCAATCATTCATTTAAACATTTATTTTAATGTTTTTCCATCAATTTGCTTTTTTCAGGTCTTAAGTGAAGAAAACTCAGGTGGCCGTCTTAAGTTTAAGACTATTAAATCTGAAGAAACAAAATCAATATTACTTATTGATGATGCTGCTCTTTTAGATTCTGGAAAATATTCGTGTTATCCATCAAACACTGAAATTGCCAGTATACGTGTACACGTGTTACAAGGTAAGTCCACTATAATATATAAAAAATGAAAAAATATGTAAAAAAAATACACAATATTTATTATTTATCTTGATGAAAAGTGAGGAAGAAAAAACGTAAATGGTTGGCACTTAAATATCAAATATGATTTGGTAAAAGATGTAAAGCGGAAGAAATTAATTTCAGAAAATATATATATATTTAATTCGTTCAAAACCTGAACTCCACATTCAGTTAATTACGGGTTCCAAACACTTCTGATTTCGTTTTCGAATTCAGTTTAACACACACACCCGGGTACAAATGTATCCACTTGCAACTGTGCAGTGCTGTAACTTAAGAACGGCTTAACTTAGGGCATAGAGTTTTCGGATATAAGAAATATAAGTAATTTCTAATCTTTTTGATCTAATTCGGTTCAGTGGTTCAGGAGCTACGAGCTTCCAAAATCGACAACTGCGTAAACACACAGCCGGGATACGTTTGTACCTACTAGCTTATTTTGGCTTTTTCTAATGATTTCAAAAAAAAGTCACGGGCAGGGGATAGCCAAATGTTGCAAAAACAACCCTTAGAAAATCCAAATACCACAAAAACTGGTTCTTCACTTGAATTTGGTACCTACATAATAGTTGCCTGTATGCACTCTTTTGCTTATATCTTTTGAACCAGATGGAATATTGGAACGCTTTTAACGCTGAAATGCTTACTTCAGGTTAAGCTACACATGTAATGAACAAAAAGCTAAAAATTTTGTTTTGAATTCATCAGAAATATGAAAAACTACATTTGGATATTCCATGCCCGTGACCTTTTTTGCCTATATCTCTTGAACCAGGTAGAATATTTACACGAATCAAAAACTGGAACACTTGTAAAATACTGATATACGCACTTAAAAAAAATAATAAAATTGGACCATTTAAACATTAGAAAAAGACAAATTAATCCAGTAGGTAGGTACAAACGTATCCCGGGTGTGTGTTCTCGAAAAAAAAGTTGGGTATGCATCGTACGGTTAAACAAAAACTATCTGCTATTAGAGTAATGTGCCTACATAGAAACAAAAATTCGTGCATGGAATGGTTTTTATATAAACTGTATAAATCGGGCATGAAAGTCCCCTATAAATTTTTTGTTATGAGAATCACATACACACATACACACATAACACATATTCATTGTCTCTATCAAATTTATTGGCAACCGATTTGCGATAAACTTAATAACCGTATTTTGAGTTGATTGAAATTACAATTGTACGGTCTTAACTATTCTGTTAATAGAATATAAAATAAAATATAATATAAATTATATAAAAAATAAAATAAAAATGTAAAAATAAAGTGTAAAAATATCCTGCACAGCCGGTAAAAATTATATGGAAATTAAAACTAAATTAACTAAAGAAATTAAAATGAAGTATTTTAAAAATCAATTGAGAAAAAGTTTAAAAAGTTCTTTCTTAAATGATGTTGTATTTGATATTTTGTGAAGTTGATTATTTAAAGTATGTAACGAGTTCCAAAGACGTATGCTATTTACAAAAAAGTGTCTTTTGGATATTAGTATATTGTACAATATTGGTACAAGACAGTTATTACGGTTAGATCTTGTAAATAGTAATCGCTCGAAAAGGTAAACGGGTTCTTTAGTGAAAATCATTTTATGAACCATAAGTAAAGTTCTAAATTTAAGATAGTCTTCAAATGAAATGCCATAAATTTTATTTAGAAAAGCGGAGATACTATCATATTTGCGTAAACTACACTTTTAAAGACGCGTGTAAGTTTACCCATGTCTGCACTATCACAACCTGACAACAATTCACAACCATATAAGAGCGTAGGTAAGATAAACGATTTTGCAAGAACAAATCTAATTTTCTGCGGTGTGAAGTACTGAGAAGACCAAAGACTACGGAGAATACTATAAACTTTTCCAGAAGCTTTGTTAATTTGATCATTCCACGTTAGGGTATTATTAAAAATCATTCCAAGGTTTTAAGCATTCCCAACGTAGGCGATATCCACTCCATTAATACTAACTTTTGGAAGACAAGAGGTATCATATATCTTTTTAAAAATAACAAGGCATTGAGATTTTTTCGGATTTAAGGTAAGACAATTCAACCTAGCCCATTCAAATACGTGGTTCAATTTAGTACTCAGGTTCTGTACACAATTTTCCACATCTCGTACGTTACATGATGTGTATAACTGAACGTCGTCAGCGTACATGTGCATTTGGCATGAATTAATTACGCGTGGTAGATCATTTATGTAAATAGAAAACAAAAGAGGGCCAAGTATAGACACCTGCGGAACACCCCTACTTAAAGATGCAGAGGTAGACGACTTGTCTCTAGAGACAACTACTTGCTCTCTGTTCCGAAGGTAAGAGCTAGTCAATTTAGAGGAGGTTTCAGAATAACCAAAAATATGTTTAAGCTTTTTAACAAGAATATCATGGTCCACTGAGTCAAAAGCTTTAGAGTGGTCCAATAAAGTCAAAAAAGCAATACTACCACAGTCAACGATATAACGAAGATCTTCCGATACATCAATTAAAGTAGTGATACACCCTCTTTTCCTGCGAAAACCAGATTGCTTAGATGATAAAAGATTATTATTGGATATATGTTCATTCATTTGTTTGTTCATAATTTTTTCGAAAACTTTCGAAAGAAAAGGAAGTACGGAAATTGGCCTGTATTCTTTATTAGATTTCGGCAAGGAAATTACTTTTGCCCATTTCCACAAATCAGGGAAAATAGATTTTGTAAAAATAGTGTTAAAAATATGAGTGATATAGGGTAAAACCTGTGGTAAAATAGCTTTAATAAATATTGGATTCATACCGTCTAGACCAATAGATTTTGACTTTATGGAAAGAAAAGCTTCTAGAACATCCTCCTGGTTAACGCAGGAAAAACTAAATAAATAATCCAAACTGCAATCTGGTAGATTTGCATAAGAGTCAGAACGAAGAGGAGTTGGTCATTTGAAGTAAATTGTCTATTCAATTGATTTAGTTCAAAAGTGGAAAGCTTCACCGATTCACTCTCATCTTTATAACCAATTTTCTTTATCTCTTTCCACATATTTTTAGTATCCATAGCCTTTGAAAATACACGACTATAATAGCGTCGCTTAGCTAACTTTACTTCCCTAGTAACAGATCTACGTAGTGATTTAAAAATTTCATTTGACTGTGTAGTTTTATATCTTTTCCACTTATCGTAAGCAGAATTTCTTTTAACTATTAAATCATAAATATTCTGATTAAACCAAGGCTTAGTAGAAGATTTAACAGTTTTCTTTCTAACCGGTACGTATTTGTCGTATAGGTAAGTGGTAGCTTCATAAAAAAAGGATATCTCATGGTTTAAATCAGGATTATTGATTAAATTAATTTCATTTAAAAGAGCATCATAGTTAATATTCTTGTAATCACGGAAAGTAATATGCTGTGGTTTTTCATGTTTAAAATAAGGAAGGTTAAAGGTCATATAAATGACGTCATGTTTTGAGATATTAGGAGAAGAAAACTGGTCATGCAAAAGAACTTTTGTAATAAATCTAATAAATCTAAATCTATGGTGGGTTTTGTTGAATTGGGTTTTTTTTTTGTTACCTCTATGCTTTTTTAAATTGAATGCCTATACAATGTTGCATCCCGCATGATTCGCTGATCGTGGGAGAGCAATTATTACAATCTAGAGACCACAGACGGTTTTTTTTTAAATTTTTAGTTTTTATTTATTTTCCAATAATCCAGTACATTTTTGTTGCCTCAGCGCCTTATAGGCATTGTTGTACATTCCGTCTAGGCCAGCCAAGTACGGAATAAAGGTATGGTGGCTGTGTGATTCGAAATCATTTTATCCCTTCAAACAAATGATTTACTCTGGGAAGTTGCCTGGTCAAGAATGTGAGGTAAATTTAGAGCAGAATGTTGTGCATCAATTAGTGGAAATAGATATGAATACAGGCCGTAAAATTTATGCTGACAATATTTTCTCCACGTTGGATGTGGCACATATATTGATAAGGCAGAAATCTGCATTTGTGAGAACAGTACGCTCAAATAAATTACTTGTAACACGTGAGTTCCAGAAAAGTCCTGCGCTTCCAGTTTTCAGCTCATTCTTTGGCTTCTACGAAGACGATGTAACACTGAATTGTGATTTATTTTAAATATAACCAAATTGTCCAAAAAAAATATTTCGTGTACCTTTTTATGGTTTTATATAATCTAAAATTAACAATCAAAACCATCAAAACACCATACAACTTGTTATAAATCCCAGCGAAACTTATCACTATTTTAAAGCCAACGGGAGTCCCACCAATCGAAGGCTTAAAAGTCAATAATTTATAAAAATTGAAAGTGGTTAGTTGCTATAAAATTTCAACTGATTCAATCAAAAATTCAGTTGCTAAACGTTGGAATAATGGGGTTGACAAATTTTTTCTGTGAACAATTTTTAATTTTCATAAAGAAATTAGAGGCTATTCAAGAAGACATATAGACGAAACGAAATATGCTCATAATTCCAAAAAATTGTATGGGGAAAAATATTTTACAATTTATTTCATATAATATTTTAATTGATCATCTTGTCTGTCGTTCGTGTTACGTAAATAATTTAATATTAATATATTTTTTTTTTTTAATTTAATTCTGCTCCGAGTAAGACTCGATATTAAGACCATATGCTTCCTTGTTCAATTGCTTACCTTTCCCAGGAATGTAAAATATTAAGAAGAATTTGATTTATTTTAACAAAATTTAAACTCATGTAATTTTTTTTAATTTAGTATTGCTTATAATATTCATAAAAAAAAATAAAATAAAATTAGATATAATTGGAAATCTTTTCGTAATCAAAATTATCAAGTTGACAAAAGATCGCGCCACCCGTAAGGTATTTCTTATCTAAAATATCAATTTCGTTAATATAGGTTTTTCTAAGAAGAAATATTCAGCAGTAGTCCGTCGATTGCTTTTAGAACAGTGGTCGGCAAACACATACCATCTTATTTTGCTTTGTGTTAGTGAGATGCAATCAATGCGCTGAGAGAAACTTATAGTTAAAATAAGAAAAGTTACGTGAATAAAAAAAATTAATTAATCTATTTTATGGTTCATATGAACAAGATTCTCAATATGTGAATCAATTAGACGATTTCTATTTTATTTTATTTTTTTTTTTGTTGACCAAAACATCGAATATGATTTAAGTATTTCGTTCTTTGATTTCGGATATGAAGCTTCGGTAATATTTTTTTAAAACTCAATATCAGTTATAAGCGGTAGGTTCAAGTCATTTCTCAGTTTTAATGATATCAACTCTTTGCTTTTCAACATTACACAACAAATGATTATTATGTAACTGAATTATATTTTCTATTTGATTAAAAACATTAAAACTTTAAACGAAATATATTAAAATTTTCAGAAGTTCTTGTTATTTTAATAAAATTTTTTCCTTTAAATGTACTATAATAGTTTACATTTTCTTATGAATTGATGATAATGGTTTTATTTATAAGTGGGTTTACTGAAAAATTCTCGCTAAACAAGAATTTTCATTCAAGATGTGCATTCATTCTCTTAGTGCATTTCAATCACAAAGCGTCGAACCAACCTCTCCGTTTGAATGCTCACGCGAGACTGATTGAATTTTTTTCAATTTGTTTAATGTGAGAGCGCATGCAGGTATGAGAGCAAAAACGCCGCGTATAGGTTTTGCCGATCACTGTTTTAAAAGCATTTTAAGAGGCTAAAGGTGCATTCAGACTACGCAAATATTTGACCAAATAAACGTAACCCCTAAATAATGTATAATTTTCCTTGTATAATTTTCATTAAGTTATACAATATATGATATAGAATATAGTTAAATATATTAAATATTACTAATGTAATAAAACATAACTTAATTTTGTCTTTTATATATTATGTAAGATTGAATAAAACTTTCATAAAATTAGGGGTTACGTTTATTTGGTCAAATATTTGCGTAGTCTGAACGCACCTTAAGTTAAGTGATAGTATATGGTTATAGTAGCTTAAGAATGGTAAACTTGACACCTAAGATAAAGATCGTGGCGGAAGGTCAAACATGTATGAAGACGCATAATTGCAAGCATTATTGGATCAATAGATTTTACACTTACATTAGAAGTGACTCAAAAAGCAATTTCATAACGTTTCAATGCAACGAGAATTCTTCAAAACCATCTAAATGAAGTTCCATATGAATGTTCATTACCGAACATTCATATACAGCTAACAAGCAATGGAGCATAAGGGGCACCCGCATATCGCGAGGAGACTTCGATATGTAATAGAACATGAAAAATAAGTGACCCGTATAGTTTAGCTGCCCAATCTTATATTTTGTGGCTAAAAAATGTACCAAAAGAATGGCCTTTTCTTTCTTTTTTGCAGACTAGATACGAATAGGACATCAGTTGAAAGGCATTTAAAAAAACAATCTAATAAAATAGAAGACATGCTTGTATTATTTATTGGACCCCATCAATTTTCTAGGGTCTTTTGTGGTGGTAGATGTGTGAATTTTAAATCAAGATTCATAGGTGTTACTCGTAGTTCTATTTTAGTCAATATGTATTTCAGCTTTTTTGTTATAACAAGAGATCTTATAATCGATCCTGGCAACCCTGTGCATGAAATATGGGCAATATCTATATCAACAATTTTTACCTTGTAATATAAAAAAAACAATTTTTCATAGTATTGAAAGTGCTGTTAAGTGTTGTTAGGAATTTGACAGATAATACGAACATTTGAGCATGATCGTCAATTTTCTATATTCTCTAAGATAAAAAAAAAAAAAAACACAAAACCTTTGTGTATTTGGTTGTTTCACCTTAGAGTAGTACGATACGAGTTGTTTCAACTGACCGAAACTATTATTGGAACTGTCTACAATTCAAGGAGCAAAAATTCAAATGCAAAAGCGTTATTCCGTATACTGCCAGAACGTTTGAAAAAATTATCGGCAAGCGATTGAAGATAATTAAAATAAAACATAAGTTTCCGTTTTATCACAATAACATGAATATATATGTTACTGCGACTGGTTAGCTTCGCTATAGACTTCTTACAATCAGTTAAGCTCATTGGCGGTTTACACAAAAACCTCAATATTTTAAGTCTCGTCACGAAATTCGGCCAGATTTAGTTTCACTGGGGGGTACAACAATCAACTGTTTTGAAATCTATTATATATTTTAATGTTTATGTGCCATTTTGAATAGATTCCACCTTTCTAATAAACTGTTACAATATTTACGGATATGCTCGATATACATATGTAGGTCTGTACATTAACAAGAAATTGTTAATACAGCGGTTATGTGTATGTAATTTGTTTAGCCTAATTTTAACTTTTTATATTAAAAATGATGCTGTAACCTAAAGCGATGTTACGATAAACACGATTCTTTCATAACATAACTGTCATATTTGAAATATAAATACACACACACAAAGTTATTAAAAAACACAAAATGTTATAATAATAATATTATGTATGAATATCCATACATACATACTTGTGTCTATATTAAGGGTGTGGCTTTTGAACAATTTCTTAAGATATCAAAACGGCCCTATACATAATGTATGGAATAAAGGAAAAATTCAAAAATTGTGTCACTTTCTCGCGGGCCATAAAAAGGTTTTCACACCGATCACTTACGAGTTCATTATATAATGTTTTATTACATAAAATGGAGGAAAAATGCTACAAAATATTCCTTAATTTTGTTGTACTATTGTACTATTAGTATCATATCTATAATATTAACAGGCTAAGCGATTTCTTGCGACTGATGTTTTGTTCTACCGTTTTATCGCGATTTTGACCAAGCGTATATTATTTGAAAGGAATTTCTTTTTAGCCGTTTTGCAAATTTACAGATTTTTAAATTTTTTCCTTTATTTTGGGTAAATTGCATTTAAAATTGCTACTAACACACACATAAAATTACACAATGCTATATGTGTGTTTATTAAATCTGTTAATTTGTTTGTAATAAAAATGAGTTTGTTTTTTGTGTTGATTTGTGAATTGGCTACAATTGATTGACATACTTTTAGGGTCTTTATTTAATGAAAAAATAAAATTTCCTAGAATTGGCGCTCGAATTTCGAGGGCTGGAATCTGCTAGTAAATAAAAATTATATCACTAAAGTTACATCTGAGAAGACAGGTATCCAGGGTATACAGAGGTTAAAAATCCGAATCTAACTGAAAATTAGTTATTCTCATTTTGCTTAGTTGATGAGTGCCTAGGCTCAAAAAGTGTTTAGAAAATCAGGATTAAATTTCATAAATAATCAGTAGTGTTCACTTAGATAGAGCAAAAATTAAGTTTTAGGATTTTTTTTTAAATTGTACAGCGCGAAAAGCTGTTTTCTTAACTAGTCCAAATTACCTGTGTTCAATAAATTTACATCAGTGGCCACCTCGTGGTGCTTGGGACTAATGTTGGGTTTCTCCCTAATATATATACATATAAAATATAATTTCACATTAGCGGTAAACTTAATAACAAATTTTTCAAATTAACAATTCTTTACGGATTTTTTTATTGGGGTAGTACCAAAAAATATTAATGACGTTGTTCACAGCGTTTCGTGCAAATGAGTTTCCAGCACATACAAATCACTTAGAGCGATTTTTTGGCATATGGATTAACTTATTTATATACAAAGCGTAAACTTGTTGTAGAATTTTTTTGACTGCGGTTTATTGTATTATGTTTGTTATTCTAACCAAATAATGTTTACGACTAAAGCTCTTTTACACTCAAATTAAAAGCCATGGAGTCACCGAATTGAGGTTCAACCGAATCAGTTTGGCTGAGACAACGTCCTTAATTTGACTATAGCAATGGATATATACGGTTTTAGTAGCAGAATTGATTATGAAATTCGGTTAATGAAACCGAATCATTTATGTAGCGAATTTTTTTCAAGCATTTACTGCTGTTCTATATACATTTTATGTAATTAAAGCAAATTTATTGTTAACCTACAGTTGTATCTATTGGCTTCTTATTGAGTTATTTATTTAGATTTAAGTTAATGATTTATATTTAAATTATAACTTTATTTGACGTACTAATCGCTTAATTTCAGATACTGTTATTATTAGCACATATTAGTACAAAATCAATTGAGATATTCAAATAAGTTAAAAGGCATGATAGTTATCCAAAATAAAATAAGTGTTTGAACAAGGTGCTACGCCTTACTTATTGGTTATCAAAGTTGAAATTTGTTAACGGCATGAAGAAATCATTTTTATATTAACTAAAATATATGACTTTTAACCATTTTTATACCCTATACCACTATGTGGTTTGGGTATAATGATTCGATTTAACGATGTCCGTCCGTCCGCCCGTCCGTCCGTCCGTCTGTGTGTCCATGTAAAGCTTGTAATCAAACTGCAGGTCGCAAATATGAATCCATTTTGATGAAATTTGGTACATTATCTTTGATCAGCAATGGGATCAACGCTGTTGAAATTGGTGAGAATCGGTCCATGTTCCGACCTTGCCCCCATACAAATGACCCCTATGAAATCGACATAAATTGCCATAAGATCCAAATTGTCGTATATATCTTACTCAAATTGGGTTTGTATGCATTTATTACATCCATTAATGAGTAGTCTAAAAATGATGCCTGGGACAACTCTTAGTCATAGGCCCCATATAGAGCTGCTTCCCGATCTTCACTAAAATCTATCAAAAAACAAAAATATTACACTGATTCTTCTCAAATTTTGTTTGTATATATTTTTGCAAAATACAAGAGACTTTACCAAACATGGTCAGGATCGGTCCATTTTTGGGCCTAGTCCCCATATAGGTATAGCATCCGGTATGAACTTTTTCATATCTGCAGCCAAAAAAATTAATAAAAATCCCACTCAAATTTGATTTATGCTTATTTTCTATATCCAGTTAGTTGGGCCTAAGAGATAGAGTCTCTAAACGCATTGTATAGGGTATCATATGGTCGGTCTCGACCAACTACAATTTTCTTACTTGTTTATTATCTGCGTTTCTTTTTCAAGGATTTTATGTTTTAAATTAATATCCATAAATAAAATAAATAGAAAAAATAAAAAAAATATGATTTTTCGAATTTATTTATTTTTAATTGCTTCCAAATAGTTATCATAATTTACAATGTAATGTACATTAGAGCGGGTATATTTATAGGGAGGCAAACAAATCGCTCAAGTAACAAGGAAAATCATATTCTACGGACCAAAATAAGAAACTTTCCCACCGAACCATACCTATAAAACGAATTATGATATCCCGACTTTTGACCTGTCTGTCTGTCAGTCTGCCATGGGGCAACCCCATTCCCCCTCTGGAATTGATCTGAAACTTGGCCCATAGTCTTGTTGTGACTACAGATTAATTTTGGGGTAGTTACGCGTAGTCACGGAGTGATCTAAAAGCTATTTGCCCTCATTCGATCGATCTTTTTGAATAATATAACATAGTCAATGCGTATGATTATTATTTATTAGCAGAGTAGAAGATACGTAAATGTACGTACGAGTGTTAATTTTAATATTAAATGAAACATAGTCAGCCCAATTCTAAACTAAAAATAGTGATTTTTGAAATGTTTGTATGGGGAACCCCCCAGGGGTTGCAGGTGGTGTGCCAATGGCATGGATGGGTCAGTCTTCCAAAGTTAGTGGAGGTCGATCATAAATTTGGACTCGATTGGGGCACTCTAAATGGGTCAAAGTGAGACAGACAGACAGACGGGTCAAAAGTCGGGATATCAGAATTCGTTTTAGAGGTATGGTTCCTAGCGCAAAGTATCTTATTTTGATCCCTAGATTACGATTTTCCTTGTCACTTGGGCGATTTTTAAATCGACCCGCCCTAATGTGTATCTACTAGAATAATCATCTCTGAACAACAATTATTGCATTCCTACTCTTTTCGTGACTTCACATGCCGCAAAGATGACGTAAGTGTATCGGAAGTTGCTGCCAACATGTTGAAGAGCTCTCAGTTTGCCTCAAACTTGATGCTTTGAACGTGTTCGAGCTTTCGTATTTTTTATAAAATTTGTTGAGGACTGCTGAGCTGCTTCGGAAAGCTCTCAAATTAGCAAAAACTGATACTCAATTATATCTCTGTCATGCGCCATTATTTTATGGACGGGTTCAATTTCTTTAGTGGATACATTACCGCCCAAAGTGATGCAATCTTCGAAGCATATTCTCCGCGAAGCGTTTTCTTAATTTAATTCACATATCGACACCTACTATCGATCCTTCGGTTCTTTCTAATGTTTTTCTTATATTTACCTAATGTATTTGCATCAGAGTGTTCCTCTTTTGTATATGCCAATTTTAGCAAAAAATCCATACACCTTATCTTTGCGTGAAATGGTGAGATTCCATATTCAAAATTCGATTTTGCAATCGAGGAGAGCAATTTCCCACCTTCGTTTTGCAAATCAGGCACGACAATGACGAGTTTGTTTTGTCAGTTCTCTTACGACTTCTCCATCAACTATGGTCAGGTAGAACTCATAGCTACATCCAAGATATTTTCCTTCTCTAATTTTTTCTTGAATGTCGTCCACCGTGGTCCTTATAACTTCTGGTGATTCCCTTGCAAAGTAAAATATTAATAGGCGGCAATAATGCACTGTTGACGGCGATGGATTTAACTAGTGTACGAAAATATCAGATTTAAGCCGCAGAGGGACAACAGCTGTCATGAACAACATTGGAAGGCATCCTTTGCTTATAAATGTTTTCCCAGGATTATCAATCACAGCCTCATTTATTGATTAATGTCAGCTGATCAGTAAGATTTTTCTAACTCGTTTACAGGAAGGCTCTCCAACAGTTGTTTTACTGAATGGTTCACAGAAACTTATGTAACTGTCTTATGATGTAGTCCCGCTGTCGAATTGTGGCTGTATTCAGATAAAATGTCAGCTCCGTATCGCATTAAAGATATCCGAAGTTTTTCATATTTGTTCTAGGAAAGTTCTAAGTCCACAAACAAGGCCAATATCATTGTTCTCTGATTGCATGGTTGACTATATTTCTACTTTAAGTGCGTATCTTTACCTGAATTTATCAGGGATGCACGCCATACAATTTGTAGGACAATGTCTTTGTACCTTTTTACCTCCAGTAGTCAAAGGAGCAGCTGCCAGCAGCTTGACTTTTTAGGTAAATGAATAATCAAAGAACATATTTTTTTTATTTTCCATCATATCTGAAAAATAGTGAAAAAGTAGAGAGTTGGTAAATGGCGATTTACCTAAAGAAACACAAAGCAAACAGCAGAAATTTATTTCTACAATATAAATACATAAATCAGCAGAAAAAAATTACGATTAGTTACTTACTTTTTTTATATTCTACCTGAAACTGGACGAAATTCCCCAAAAATTTTGTGTTTTCTTGAAAACTGAAAATCGGATAACTTTGAATGGTTTTATCTTCTAAGCTAAATGATTTTATTAATGCTAGAAAATTTGAAATCTTTGAACAATTTTCTATAAGATGAGTTCATTCAAAATATTGTTAGCGCACATGAAATTTTTGAGTTTTGCAATCTCATTTATTCTAAACGCGCCACTGTTAAATAATTAGTTTTCTAACTCCAAAACTAGTTTTTCTTATTTATATGGACAATAGACATGTTGTTTCGATTTGCTGTTTGCATGTGCAATGAACAAAAAATTCAATTCGGGGTTTCTCCTAGATATTTTAAATATTCACAGGAAAGTTGAGGATAAAAATGATGCAGGGTTAAAACTATTTTAATTATGATTTTTCTATCAATAGTATTTGTACGCTACTTTTTCGTACACTAAATTAAATCCAAATTTATTTTTTTGTTTTTAAGTGTGCAAAATATGCAAATCTGGAAGCCTATACCACTATGTGGTTTGGGTATAATGACTGTGTGCTGCTGTTTGTAACTACCAAAAATATTTGACCTAAACCCATCTTCTATTATACCGGTCGACTCAGAATCACTTTCTGAGTCGATTTAGCGATGTCCGTCCGTCCGTCTGTGTGTTCATGTTAACTTTGTAATCAAACTACAGGTCGCGAATATGAATATATTTTTATGATATTTGGCATATAAGCTTTTGTCGGCCATAAAATGAAAGCTGTTGAAATTGGTGAAATTCGGTCGATGTTCAGACCTAGTCCCCATACAAATGACACCTATGAAGTCGACATAAATTGCCATAAGATCCAAATTATCATATATATCTCAGTCAAATTGGGTTTGTATGTGTTTATTATATCCATTAATCAGTAATCCAAAAATAATCCCTTTAGGGCAATTCTTAGTGAGAGGCCCCATATAGAGCTGCTTCTCGGTCTTAAGTCTATTAATAAAACAAAAATATTGCACAGCTTTTTCTCAAAGTTTGTTTGTATATATTTTTTAAAAATATAAGTGACTTTACCAAATATGGCCAGGATCAGACCTAGTCCCCATATAAATATAGCACCCGATATGAACTTTTTCATATCTGCAGCCAAAAAATTAAAAACAATTTCCCTCAAATTTGGTTTATGCTTATTTTCTATATCCAATTAGTTGGACCAAAGCGATAGGGTCTCTAAACGATGGTAAAGAGTATCGTATAGTCGGTCTAGACTGACTATAATTTTCGTACTTATTTTGTATTAGGGAAGTTTAATATTATCAGCTTTACAGAAGAACGGAAGAACGGGTTCTGCTTAAATTAACTGTAATAATTTAATATCAAACTTTTAATTTGAAACCTATTTCTAATCCTCCGAGTAGTGAGTCTCCCGTTGGCTTTAAGGTAGTGAAAAGTTCCGCAGTGACCTATTACAAATTTTATGGTATGTTGCTTGGAGCGGTGTGTTTTGATGGCTTTGAGTGTTAATTTTAAATTATATAAAGTAACAAAAAGGCGCAAGAATTCTTTGTTTAGTATACTAAAATACATGAGAATATAATATAAATCAGCAGTGTTGAATGTTCAGCACAAAATGCTTTGTTGCAAGCAAAGCAATACGCTCTGGTCTTACGTAGTCCTCCGCACTCCACACGACATATCTGACATGATGGCCGATTTGATCGAGGCGCAAAAGAAAGTGCGGCTCATGTTGTCGGTCTTGATACTACCTACTAGTTTTTCCGCTTTCGTGTGTTCCAAATTTATTTTATTTTACCTGTACATTGAATGCCTTCATAGAGCTTCGAATCCTGAGATAGCTCGTTAGACGTCCACTGGTGGCTCGTTCTTCAATATTAGGCAGTGCTAATTGTGTTGTGAGCAATTGTAAAAAATAACGTCGCTTATTGGATTGTTGATCGTTTGCAAGAATGTGTGCCAAGCATCTGATCCACTGCATCCAAGCCGCAATTATTTGTATGGTGATCCAGAATAAACATGGGCTTCCTTTTTCCAGTTGTGTCTACATCGCAAGTATAGTGCATTGTAGATAGCAAAATTACTGCATTCTTCGGAAGGTGAAATGTTTCATTTGAGCGTATTGTTCCAACAAATGCAGTTTTCTGACTCATGAATGTAAGCGCCACATCTTGCGAGAAGAAAAAATTGTCAGCATAAATTTAGCGGCTTGTATTTACATCTCTTTCAACTAATTGATACACAACAGTCTGCCTTTGATTTACCTCACACTCTTGATCAGGCAACTTCCCAGGGTAAATCATTCCTTTGAGGGGATAAAATGACTTCGAATCTCATAGCGACCCTACCTTTTTTCCCTCCTTGGCTGGTTTAGACGAAATGTATTGTGTAAACTGTGTGTGGCCTATATATGGCAAACTGTTGGCAAACTGGCCTGCCAGATTGTCGATCATCGTTAAAGGAACCAGTTTTATGACGTATTTACGTTATTAAAGGGAATGAACTTTTTGATGAGCTTAATTTTATCAGAGGATAATGCGACTTTGTTTATTGGAACATGGGTTGGGCCGCACAGTTCTTTAGTAGGCTCATTATTCGATCTAGACAGTCCAGCATGCAAAACGATAGCCAAATATGCAACGAACTCTTTTAGAGTGATGGTTTTCCATTCGTTTTCCTTCGTATGATTTGCCAAATTCCATACAGTTGTTACATCGCTGCTTTTTCGATTGGTTTCCCGTATGATAACATACTCCATAACTTCGGTGATGAGTGTGTGGAGTATGGTGAACGGATCATATGTGTCTTCCACTAGTGCTGTAGTGCGAATCAGTAACTTCCTTTAGCGATAATCGAATCGTTAAAAAAACAAAACAACAAAATTATCAATATTGGTATTCAGTATTGTTAAAGTCAGCTGTTGTTGTTATCTAAACGACAACAATTTTTGTGTTATAATTCAATCGATAAAAATTCTGGCAGAGGAATTAACTTAAAAATCCACACAGTTAATATCTAATATACATTTAATAGAACCTTAAAGTGCGAGATAAATTTTTTTAAATTTTGTTTAAGGAAATTTTCTAAAACTTAAAAAACGAGTTTTCAAAATTTTATCAAAAAAATTTTCCATCCTTGGTCTCATTGTGCAATAGGTTAAAAACGTGGTAATAAAACAGTACTTCATGTCTGAGTGCTCATAGGTATAGAGAGCAAAAAAAAAAAAATAAATAATGGCTTTAATTAATTTCTTAAAGTTGAAAAAATTTCCATCAAATTTCACGATCTAGTTTTTTTTGGCTCAAAAGTGTTGCTATTTCTTGGTGAGTTTTTATTGGATTTTAAAGCCATGTAGGGTTTTAAAGAGATCTTTTAGTACTTAAGTCGATTCGTATAACAACTTGTCGAAAAAATTAAACTATAGAACGATATTTTCGTAAAATCTGAAAAGAGTCATACTTTCCCCATATAAACACACTTGAAATATTCAGTCGCGCTGACGCACCTCTAAATTTGCGTTGGTTGACCCAAAACTTTGTATTTCTCAGTTCTAGGGGGTGGGACCGAGAGCTGGAACACTTTTTTTTTATGAGCATGAATATCGGTATTCGATGGTGCAGCTTTGCTTCATTTCGTGCCATTTTTAGATGCAGAATAACTGTCGGCACTTTTGGTAGTGACAGGAGCAGCTTCTAATTCACTTTCGTCGTCTTCATGTAGCTCTTCATTGATCTCGACATGCGGTTCAGTTTCGGCATTCGACACATCAACGTCTCATTATCTTTAACCTCGACGTCAAATGCAAGACCATAATCATTACTGTCACTCTCCTTATCATTCATAAATTCTGCAAATCTATCATCGATAACACGCCTCTCCTTAGTCATTTACTGTTAGCGTGTACTGTTACGTCTGCGTGTGCACCATTTCCGAAACATACAAATTTGAATTTGCCATTTTTCTTTATACGTATACTAGCAATAACCCGATGCGCTTCGCTGCACCATTCGTAAATGAAATAAATAAACAATTTTTGACTTTGGCGACTATTGTTTTTGCAATTTTCGGTTTTGGCAATTTTTTTTTTTTTTTTGGCGATTTTTGTTATTCCCGATTCTCGGTTTTGGCAACTTTTGACTTTGGCGATTTTTGCTTTTTATTTTGTCGCTATTTTTGATTTTGGCGCTTTTTGTTTTTTGCGATTTTTTATTTTGGCGATTTTTTACTTTAGCGATTTTTAATTTTATTGATATTTGGCTTTAGCTTTGTTTGTTTTCTGTGATTTTTGATTTTGGCGACTATTTTTTGCAACTTATGTTACTCGCGATTTTCGGTTTTGGCTATTTTTGATTTTGGTGATTTTTGTTTTTTGAGATTTTGCTATTCGAGACTTTCGGTTCTGGCAATTTTTGATTTTTTTTTGTGATTTTTGATTTTGGTGATATTTTCTTTTAACTAGCATATTTTTTACTATTCACTATTTTCCAACATGTTCGTAATAGGTGTTTTTGTTTACTAGCAGATTCCAGCCCTCGAAAGTCGAGTGCAAAATCTAGAAAATTTTATTTTTCATTAAATGAAGACCCTAAAGGTATGCTAATCAATTATAGCCAATTAACAACACAACACAAAAAAAAAAACAAACTCATTATTATTACAAACACATTAACACATTTAATAAACACACACATAGCATTGTGTAATTTATGTATGTGTTAGTAGCAACTTTATATGCAATTTACTCAAAATAAAGGAAAAAATTTAAAAATCTGTAAATCTGCAAAACGGCTAAAAAGAAACACCTATCATATAATATACGTTTGGTCAAAATCTGGATAAAAAGGTAGAACAAAACATCGGTCAAAAGAAATTGCCTAGCATATTAATATTATAGATGCTTGAGGTTTGTCTCAATTATTTATGTTGAATCTTTATGTTTAACTTTTTGCATATAACTCAGCATTTTTTTCTTCAATTCACATATTGACATAATACTTTAAAGTCATTCGAAATTAGCATATGAGAAAAACCTGTTTTAAAAATTATATGTCTTGTTGAAGAGGTGACAAAATTTAAATAAATAAATAACAGAGAATCAGTCTAAGCTTGGGCATGGGTATGACAGCGTCATCAAGACAACGAGACAAGTCTTCGGTAAGGTAAATCAGTTTAAATATAAACTAGAATTTTCCGTAGGAATTTTTAGTAGGATACTTTGGGTAAATTTGAATTAAAATATCCTACACTGAACATTTGCATAAAATGAATATTAATACAGGGCTCTTAATGTTATTGTTGAAATATATTCACTCTAATTCTTTTTTTAAAAATAAATATTTAATTCTTCTCTAGCACATCCTGGTAATGTTTATGATTCGCTAAAATAATAATTTTTTATTCTATTATTTTTTTTTTTTTAGGAGAACGCCCAGAAGCTATGCAAACAAATGCAGCTGCAGCCACTAAAGCGCAAAGTTCAAAACATTTTTTAGCTATATTTAGCGCATTTGTAACAACATTACCATTATGGTATACGCTGGTTATATTTGTTAGGAATTTACTGAATAACAACAACAACAGTACAATAAATGCTATAGCCAGTAGCATAAATAAAAGTGGCACCAATTGCTGTAAAAGCAACAACAGCAACAATAGTAGTAAAAGTGGTAATTGTTCTGCTACGGATGATGACGATGATGTTAATGAAAATGCTACAGCAGTTCAAAGTAAAAGTGACGATAATTTAAAGGAAATTTTCAACAGTAACGTCACTTGTGAGACCCATCAACATAAAGCTGAAAGCGCTTTTAATAATTGTAATATTTATCTTAACAGTTGGAATAAAACGTCTGGTCTGCGGTGATTAAATAATTTACAATCCAAAATTACCGTATTTAATGGTAATAGCCCTGTAATGTTGTTGTAAATAAGAGGAATTTTATGTATTTTTTTTTATAGTTTTTTGTAGTCACAAGGATTACTTTTGTTTTATTTTCTTTTCCTTCTTTTGTATTTCAATATGAATTGGGTGGACGTAGTTAGAAGGTATTATAAAAACTAAAGGCGAAATAAGTTAAAAATAGTTATGTCTAAATCTTTAAAGGTTTGTGCAGTAAATTTATATATATATATTAGATATAAAGCACTTAAATCTGCATGACTCTTATTAAAGAAAAATTTCTAGTTTTCGATATAAATATGAGTTGAAGAATACGATTAAAAAGTGCAAGAGGCTCAAATGGAAGGTTCATGTATTCTTGAAAATTTGTCTTATTTATTTTTATATCCTATACCGTTCCCTGGCAGTACAGAATGAGTTAAATATATATTAATTGAATTAGGTATAAAAGCTTGAATTGGCTCAAGGATGATTGTTACGGAAATTGCAGATGTCGTTGCTAGTTCAAACATAGCCCCCCACCAATATTTTTTAAATTAACCTAAAATCCCGATTATCATAAATAGCTGGATAAAACTTGATTTATGTATGTTTAAATATTATAACCATAAACCTTTAATCCAGAAATATATAATGCATCTGAATTTTTAGAACAATTCCCTCTCTTTTTTTTTTTAAACCCGTTAGAACTTGATATAGTAAAAAATTTAAATTTTAATCAAAAAATTTTTCTATTCGAAAGATTAATACATGATATTAATACCTGTCAACTAAATGGTCATGTGGTCCCCGTGGCTGTTCTTGTGAAGCGCATTCTGGACATCCAATTTTCGGGCACTTTTTGAGCATTGCTGGCCATATATTACGAATATTATTAACAAAATTTGCCTCCAACGCATCAATTGTTGCTGGTTTATCAGCATGAACCAGTGAGTTCATGTAGCTCCATAGGAATTAATCGAGAGGTGTAAATCGCATGAGCTTGGATGCCAATTGATAGATCCATTTCTCGATATCAACTTTCAATCAAATTTTGATTTCAATAAGTCGATGGTTGCGGTCGCTGTATGGCATGTAGCGCCATTCCGTTGAAAGAACGTCATCCATATTTTCAAACAAAAATCTTTGAGCAATCATAACACGAGCTCCGGCTTCACCGCACCAAAAGGTGCATTTTTCTAGATGTAATGGAGTCTCTAGGGTCTGTTGTGGATTCGTGTCACTCCATGTGTGGCAATTTTATTTATTAGCAAACCCGTCAAAAATGAGCTTCATCGCTGAAGAAAATTTCTCGATAAAACATTGGGTGTGTATCCCAATATTCTACAGCCCAATCGGCGAAAGAACGACTTATACGAGTATGATGGTCTCGAGGCTTTAATGCTTGTACCACCTGGATCTTATGTGAATATAGGCCAAGTTGTGTGTCCAAAATTTTCCGCGTAGTGAATGGACAGAGCCCGAATTTCTGCGACCGAATCGATACATTTGTATCTTTTTCCACACTTTCGCTTACAGCAGCGTTATGTGTGTCATAAAAATTACGAAGTCTTTTGTAAGTTGCGCGAAAGAAAATTTGAACAGCGTGGTTTAACCGTTGCTCATAATGATTTAAAAAAGTATACCGGTCATAAATGTGAAAAATTCAGTGCAGTATGACAGTTCTATCTAAGCAAAAAGTACACCCTTTATATGGTTTGGGACTTTCTTTTAGGAAAATAACTTCATCCCCATATACAAATTTCATTCGATATGAAGCAACCAATAAATTTCTATTTAGCTTATTTTTATTTTCAATGTCCATTTATTACCTCATTCAAATTTAACATTTGACCTTTTCCTCAAATTCATGGTACAGGGCTTAGACTCACAGCAATTATTTTTCATTGAATACTTTTTTTTTTTTAAATAATTTTTTTTTAAGCCTAGTTTCGCGAAGCCGAGTGGCTTGTCTGCAGATTCTAATTTTGGCTATTTTTTTTTGCAGCTACAGAACAAAGCTTCTAGTGGGAGCCGAACCCACGACCCCCGCATGATAGGCGAGCACGCTACCTACTCACCTACCGGGGCGCTTTATTACAATTCCAAAGGATAGTTATTTTATGATTGATTGATGATAGAAAAGAATACTGTAATTACATGTAGAGTTTTGTCTCAACTTCATTAAATTCAAAGAATGCTATGAGGAGATATGCACTCTAACATTGTAGTTATTTCACATTTTAATTAATTTTTTTTTTTCGATTTTTTGTTTATCAAAAATCAATTAATTCGAATGAAGAGAACCAATTTTTGATAAACGGAAGGCAAGTTCAAACCAACCAATAAATTTTTTGGCAAAAGGCTTAAAAATGGCAAGTTTTTTTTGGACAGATACATCGAAAAAGCTAGGACGAATGAAAAAATTTTGAAAAGAAAATTGCTTAAATTGATGTCGGAAAACACGGATTGAAAGACAGGAAACTAATATGAACTTTTAGGAAAGACAAATTTCTGCTTTGTTATGGATGATGAAATGTAAATCGCTTTTGCGTGCTTCCTGACCCGCAATATTATACTGCTTTTGAAGAAGAGATACTTCCAGCCTGAAATGTTAGATTTGAAATATTGTTTATCAAGGAATTGTTAATAACTGATAAAAAAAATTCTGTTATTTTAAATGACAAGGATATAGTACAACAAATTGGCAGTTTCGTTAAATTCATATATTGCTATTCCGTCTGTCAAGGAAGTGTTTTGACATAATACTAATTTTGTTGTTTTGAAGTTTACATTCCAAATACAGTTCTCCCATTTTATAAAGTTTTTTTTTATTTATTTCATATTATCTTTGTATGTATTTACTTACCAACAGTAACAAAATTGAAAAAAAAAAAAAAACTAAAAGTAAGTATGAATATGCTAGAACTGAAAGAAACTAATGAAACTTCAGAATATTTTCGGCAAGCAAAAGTTATATATAGAAAAATAAAGTAAAATTAATTATACTTTATATGGCCACCTTTGGCATCATTCTCGACTTGCAGTCATCTCTTCAGGGAAGTAACTAATTATTGCATGTACCCGAAAAAGCACGACCATTTTCCGTACAAATGAGTGAAAACATCCACTTCGCGGAAGTTTTTTCCCAAAACAAATATAAGCTTATTTTTCTTAAACACTCGAATGACAGGTGTGTGGTGGGCACTACTACTCGAAAAATATCTGAAATTTTAAAAAATAAATATTTCCAAAAATAAGTTAATAATTATATGTTTTTCTATAACTGCAATTATTGATGTTCATATATAACTCATTAAAAATTTTAAGTCATTCCGAAAATAATGTTGCTGTTGACGAGTTATTGATGGAAGAGATCAGTTTTCATACAAATATATGAAAAATTCACTTAATGCAAGCGTGACAGACATCGACTTAAAAAAACATTTATCGAGAACATGGTAAAAAAAATTATATATTCTATAATTTCAAATACAAGGGCTATATGTCCTTCATATTTCGATGCATTCGTATCATAATTACATCCATCAGTCAGTTGACCAAAAATAAATATTCTCGTAAAAATTTTTATTCATAGCTGCATTCCGATCTTCACTTAAATCTATAAAAAAAAAACAAAAATGTTACACAGATTTATCTCAAACCAAATGTTTTCATAAGTTTTTGCAAAATTTAAATGTCTTTTCCAAATATGGTCAGTATTGGGTTCATTTTTCCACCTAGCCCCCATATATAGCATACGGTATAAGCTTTTTCATATTTGCAAGACACAAAATTAATAACAATACAACTCAGATCTGTTCTATGCTTATCTACATCCAAATAGTTGCACTCTTACTTATTTCTTAGTTTTGTATTGTAAGTACATGTTTCTTTCGAGCAACTCTTGATGAATAGTCGTTGCTTTTCAAAATAAGTTTGAACATAGCGCATTAATTTTTGCGCTTAGCGGTCGTAATATCATCAGATAATATCACCAAATGAGAAGAAAAGCATATTAAAAAAACTAAGGCATTTGCAACAGCATCGTACAACTCTTTATAAATACTCTTAAACCTTTGCTAAAGAAAGGGACAAAAAACAATTAACATATGAAATATTTATCAAATTTTATTATTTTTTATAAAAATAAAAAATCTCATTTTCGATCTTTACCATTTTGATGATTGAGTTTGAAATTATTCAGGCTCAAGATCAAATGTTTTTACTTTAAATGAAGCAAAAACGCTGGCACATTTGTTTCAAAAAATTTATCTATATTCTGCATGACAGTTGTTTCGGGAAGAGTCACCAACCCTCATCAGTAACCAAAAGCAGTAGACAGTTTGTTTGGTAAAAAGCTAAATTCATATATATTTGCTGAAAACAATCAAATAAGAATTCAAGCAAAAGTTATACTATTTAAGTCTCTTCCAATATAACAAACTAAAATATAGAACAACTTTGAAACAAATATATTTGTATACGAGTACACATTGCATACTAAAATATACATGTTTGTTTTTGTCTTGAAAAAACAAGAAAAACAGTTTTTGCTAGACTTACAGTAAACGTTAAAGGCGTTAACGGCGTATTTGTAATTAGGTAAAATTTTTAAAATAAGGCTGAGAACCATTAACAATATGCTTGTAAATCCGATAAAGAAGATGGAATATAACAGAACAATCTACCAAGGTCACTAATGCATTAATGCGGATATATAAGGAATATT
Organism: Cordilura impudica; assembly: GCA_963682025.1. Classification (NCBI taxonomy): domain Eukaryota; kingdom Metazoa; phylum Arthropoda; class Insecta; order Diptera; family Scathophagidae; genus Cordilura; species Cordilura impudica. Next base: position 108,121,229 of record OY821519.1, read on the forward strand.
AATAAAGATCACATACAAGATCGATAGTTCTACCGCTGAAAACTGAGTGCGCAGTTGATGTCTTATACGAAATCATTACAAAAGGTCTCGGGGAACACAAATACCTCTCACGGGTCCATAAAAAAAAGCAGCAGGAAACATCGGCAAAAGACTGCCTTTTTATAAAGAAAATATCTCCCTTTTACTAAAACGGTGTTATATTACCATGATGGATGCAATAAAATTTTTAAGAAAACTCTTAGAAGTCCTCCAAAATAAAAATGCAAATAAAAACAAGTAAGAAAATTATAGTCGGTCTAGACCGACTATACGATACCCTATACCATGCGTTTAGAAGCCCTATCTCTTAGCCCCAACTAACTGGACATAGAAAATAAGCAAAAACCAAATTTGAGTGGGATTTTTATTAATTTTTTTGGCTGCAGATATGAAAAAGTTCATATCGGATACTATATCTATATGGGGACTAGGTTCAAAAATGGACCGATCCTGATCATGTTTGGTAAAGTCTCTTGTATTTTGCGAAAATATATACAAACAAAATCTGAGAAAAATCAGTGCAATATTTTTGTTTTTTAATAGATTTAAGTAAAGATCGGGAAGCAGCTCTATATGGGGCCAAAGGGACCTTTTTTGGACTTCTCATTAATGGATGTAACGAACGCATACAAAACCCAATTTGAGTAAAATCTATATGACAATTTGGAACTTATGGCAATTTATGTCGATTTCGTAGGGGTAATTTGTATGGGGGCTAGGTCTGAACGTGGACCGATTCTCACCAATTTCAACAGCGTTTATCCCACGGCCGATAAAAGCTTATATACCAAATTTCCTCAAAATATGTTGATATTTGCGACCTGCAGTTTGATTACAAGGTTTACATGGACACACAGACGGACGGACGGACGGATGGACGGACGGACGGACGGACGGACGGACATTGTTAAATCAACTCAGAAAGTGATTCTGATTCGATCGATATAATTAAAGATGGGTCTAGGTCAAATATTTTTGGTTGTTACAAACAGCAGCACAAAGTCATTATACCCAAACCACGTAGTGGTATAGGGTATAAATATACAAAACAAATTTTTATAAACAAATTAGATTTATATCGGGATTGATCTTTGTAGTAACTGTAGTGCATCAAGATATGAAGGCCGTTAAAAAACTCTCGACACACTTGACAAAAAATTATCTTTAACAAGTAAGCAAATTATAGTCAGGCGACCTTCGATACGATACCTTATACCATCGGTTTAGAGAATTTTTAAAATTTTTTGGCCTGACGATATTTGGTAAATGCACTTACTTTTTAAAAAATATACACACCAAGTTTAAGAAAAATCAATGCAATATGTTTGTTTTTTGATAAATATAAGTGAATATCGGGAAGCAGCTTTATATGGGGCTATTACTCAAAAATATTCTGCTGATTAATAAATGCAATAAACACACACAAACTAAATTTGATCCAGATCTATGTGGTAATTTTGATCCTAATGCAATTTAACTCATGGTCAGTTGTACATGAACTAGGTTTAAATATGCACCGATTTTCAAATTTCAGTAGCATTCGTTTTATGGTTAATACAATCTTATTATAAAATATACTAGCAGATCCCAGTTCTCGAAATTCGAGCGCAAATTATAGGAAATTTTTATTTTTTCTTTTAACCCATATTGTACCACTACCCAAAATCGTGTAGATTTCTATGTAGATTTTGGTGTGGTAGGACGAAGCGTCCTCCCGATCAAAAAGAAAAAAATCGGTAACCTATGCTAGCCGTGGCGGACTGTTGCGAAAATACAACGTTGGCTAATAAGGTGCAAATCACATTTTTATTATATATAGTCAAATGAATTTTTATTTTTTTTTAATTGAATAAGATAAAGAACAATTTGTTTTTGGTATTATAGACTTTAATTTCGGTTTATTTTTGGTTATTTAAATGGTATATATCAAAGCACTTTGGGTGCAATAAAACACTACATTTTTTACATTGGTAAACTCCTTTATGAATGGCATTCACTGCATCTTTTCCGGTTATTGTCCGGAGTTTTCCAAATAACGTACCCAGAATGTTACCAAATTCCCTCACCAGTTTTTCTTGTAAGAGAAGTAATTTTCTAGCCAGTGTTCCAGTTCCCTCAGCCTTAGCAAAAAAACAGTGAATTTTCCAAGTTTACTGTGGTGCTATGAATGTATTCATCCATAACGATAAGCTTTATCGGGCAGATCTACAACAGTCATATGTTTGTTATAGTCGTTGGTAAGCTACTGCTGGTGAACAAGTACTTAAATAAATAATTCTGTATAAATAATACTCCGTACCTATAAAAAATCAAGAAAAACTCACCGTCTTCTTTATATTTTGAATAACGGTTAGTCAAAATTTCTGGACAATATGCAACAAATTTTCGAAATAATGATAACCTCCGAATTGTCCTGCCAGCGAGTAAAGAATAACGTTTTGTTTTTACCCACAGTAGTCATATTCTTGCTTCTTGAAAGAGCGGCGGCCAGTAGCAAGGATATCATTGACATGATCTTATCGTTTCAGTTACGTGAAAATTCTCTTCACTCAACACACGGAACAAGTAGTACGAACAAGAAAAACTTTCGAAGAACAGAGCTTGATTCTTCGGACTATAAAGTAACAGAAGCTCCTAAGTCAACGTATTTGTCGTATGGTGATGAGCTTCGAACAGACATCCAGTATCAAAACAAAGACACCAGTATTTAAAACCGAAACGATTGGTTTTCCACGTATGAATATCTTCATTTGTGTCTGCCAAAATAGGTTGTAAATATTCCAAGCAGGAAATATTTTCGATTCAGTGGACGAACTTTAGCAAATCTAACAGAAGCGTCCATTTCGTCGTTATAAATCATTTTTAGAAATATTTGACGAGACAGAGATAATTTTATGATCGGCATATCCAAGGTAGGTTGGGAGGACCAGTAATGCCAGTAATGGACCTAGTGTGTTAAAGAACGGGTTGTGACAAAAACGGTGGATTCTGGTACCTAAAATTGTGTAGAAACTTTAAATACATTTTTCTCACAACACATAATTTTCACACACTAGGTCCGTTTTCTCGGAGAAGGTCACATATACTGATATGTTTTTTAATGAGTATATATCTTTGAATAATCACAAAGCATATCCACAACTTCCTTGTCAAAATATTGCAGAATTATCTTTACGGTTGGTTCTCCACCTGGATTTTAAAATTTTAAAAATAAAAGTTACAGGGAGTTGTGCTCCTTAGACTTACTCTTGATTGCACGATTTTGTTTCGAAGTGGCGCAACAGAGGCTTCGTCTGGCGTTTAAATTTCAAATCGATGCGTTTTAATTTCTTCCACTTTTGAATGAAAATTTGCGAACAAACTAATTCAAAACCAAACCATAATAAACAAGTAAGAAAATTATAGTCGGTCTAGACCGACTATACGATACCCTGTATCATGGTCTAGAGACCCTATCTCTTCGGTCCAACTAATTGGATATAGAAAATTAGCATAAACCAAATTTGAGTGCCATTGTTAATCATTTTTTTTGGCTGCAGATATGAAAAAGTTCATATTGGGTGCTATGTTTGTATGGGGACTAGGTCGAAAAATGGACCAATCCTGACTATATTTTGTAAAGTCACTTATATTTTGAAAAACTATACACAAACCAAAAAATATTTTTGTTTTTTGATAGAATTAAGTGGAGATCGGGAAGCAGCTCCATATTGTGCCTATGACTAAGAATTGTCCTATAGGGATCATTATTGGACTACTGATTAATGGATACAATAAACACATACAAACCCAAATTGAGTAAGATATATGCGATAATTTGGATCTTATGGCAATTTATGTCAATTTCATAGGGGTCATTTGTATGGGGACTAGGTCTGAAAATGGACGGATTTTCCCGAATTTTAACAGCGTTCATTTCGTAGCCAATAGAAGCTTATATACCAAAATATAATCATATTTGCGACCTGTAGTTTGATTACAAAGATTACAGACGGACGGATGGACGGACGGACGGACATCGCTAAAACGACTCAGAAAGTGATTCTGAGCTGATCGGTATAATAAAAGATGGGTAAAGGTCAAATATTTTTGTTAGTTGCAAACAGCAGCACAAAGTCATTATACCCAAACCACACAGTGGTATAGGTTATAAAAATAACAAAACCAACCGAAACCAACACACAACAAAACTAAACAATATAAAATACTAATTCAAAAATACTAAAAGTGATTTGCGTTTTCGCAACAGCTATTTATACCCTATACCACTATGTGGTTTGGGTATAATGACTTTGTGCTGCTGTTTGTAACTACCAAAAATATTTCACATAGACCCATCTTTTTTATACCGATCGACTCAGAATCACTTTCTGAGTCGATTTAGCAATGTCCGTCCGTTCTTCCGTCCATCTGTGTGTCCATGTAAAGCTTTTAATCAAACTACAGGTCGCAAATATGAATATATTTTGATCAAATTTGGTATATAAGCTTTTGTCGGCCATAGAATTAACGCTGTTGAAATTGATGAAATTCGGTCTATGTTCAGACCTAGTCCCCATACAAATGGCCCCTATGAAATCGACATAAATTTCCATAAGATCCACATTATCATATAGATCCCAGTCAAATTGGGTTTGTCTGTGTTTATGATGTCCATTAATCAGTAGTTCAAAAAGAATCTCTAAAGGACAATTCTTAGTCATAGGCCCCATATAGAGCTGCTTCCCGATCTTCACTCAAATTTATCAAAAAACAAAAATATTGCACAGATTTTTCTCAAATTTGGTTTGTATATATTTTTTCAAAATATAAGTGACTTTACCAAATATGGTCAAGAGCGGTCCATTTTTCGACCTAGTCCCCATATAAATATAGCACCCGATATGAACCTTTTCATATTTGCGGCAAAAAACAATTAATAACAATGCCACTCAAATTTAATTTATGATTATTTTCTATATCGAATTAGTTGGGCCGAAACGTAGGGTCTCTAAACCATGGCATAGGCTATCATATGGTCGGTGTAGACCGACTATAATTTTCTTATTTGTTTTTTGGCTAGGTCTGAACATTGACCGATTCTCACCAATTTCAATAGCGTTCATCCTATGGCCGATAAAAGCTTATATACCAAATTTCATCAAAATATGTTCATATTTGCGACCTGCAGTTTGATTACAAACTTTACATGGACACACCGACGGAAGGACGGATGGACGGACGGACGGACATCGTTAAATCGAATCAGAGAGTGATTCTGATTCGATCAGAAAGTGATTTTGATCCGATCGGTATAATAAAAGATTTGTCTAGGTCAAATATTTTTGGTAGGTTCAAACAGCAGTACAAAGACATTATACCCAAACCATTATACCCAGTGGTATATGGTATAAATATTCCAAGCGGTGCAAATCTGTAAATCTGGTGGACAGCTAAAAAGAAATACCTTTCAAATAAGCTACGTTTGGTCAAAATCGAGAGAAATTTGCTTAACACATCATCGGTCACGAGAAATCGCCTTAAAATTATAGTATTTTTTTAATGTTATTAATATTATAATATTTGTACAAAGATGGGACTGTGTATTTTAATTTACATTTCATATTATTTATATATAGTACTAGAGTGCCCTGTCGTGCTGCGCTACGACTTTTCGAGACTAATTGACATGTATGATTTCATAATCAATTTTTCGTTCGAAGTTTGTATTGTACAATTAAAACATTTTAATTAATTTATTTTACATATTTTTATACCCTATACCACTATGTGGTTTGGGTATAATGACTTTGTGCTGCTGTTTGTAACAACCAAAAATATTTGACCTAGACCCACCTTTTATTATACCGATCGAATCAGAATCACTTTTTGCATCGATTTAACGATGTCCGTCCGTACGTCCGTCCGTCCGTCCGTCCGTCTGTGTGTCCATGTAAAACTTGTAATCAAACTGCAGATCGCAAATATGAATATATATTGATGAAATTTAGAACATAAGCTTTCATCGGTCATAGTATGAATGCTATTGAAATTGGTGAGAATCGGTCAATGTTCAGACCTAGCCCCCATACAAATGACCCTTATAAAATCGACATAAATTGCCATTCGATCCAAATTGTCATACATATTATATTCAAATTGGATTTGTATGTGTTTATTACATCCATAATTGAATAGTCCAAAAACGATCTCTATGGGACAACTCTTAGTCATAGACCCCATATAGAGCTGCTCCCCGATCTTCACTTAAATCTATAAAAAAAACAAAAATATTGCACTGATTCTTCTGAAATTTTGATTGTATATATTTTCGCAAAATACAAGAGACTTTATCAACCATGGTCAGGATCGGTCCATTTTTGGACCTAGTCCCAATATTGACATAGCATCCGATAGGAACTTTTTCATATCTGCAGCCAAAAAAATTAATAAAGATTCCACTCAAATTTGGTTTATGCTTATTTTCTATATCCAATTCGTTGGGCATAAGAAATAGTGTCTGCAAACGCACGGTATAGGGTATCGTATAGTCGGTCTAGACCGACTATAATTTTCTTACTTGTTTTAAATTAACAACAATAAAAATGTCATTCTTTTTTCGAACATAGGTTTTTAAGAAATGTTTTTCAATATATTCGCAATAAAAATTCTAGAGTAAAAAAAATATAAAAACACGTTATTTTATATATTTGGGCATTTTTGCGAACAAATTTTTGGACCGTTTGTAATACTCTACGAACTTGATTTAACAAAACATGTGAATTTTTCTTTGAGTCAGTGTCGTAATGGCAATACCGTAAACTAACTTGAGAATCCGTTGTTGGTGTTGCGAAAACGCAACGCCTGTACAAAATGGGTTAATAACATATTTAATAAAACCCCAAAAGGTATGCTATTCAATTTTAGCCAATTCACAATTCTACACTTTTTAAATATCGATTACGTTATTGGTTTATGTCTAAAATTATTTTTCAATTCAACAAAATTATTATTGTGAATGAAGAAAACAAACTTTTTTTTTTTAAAACACATTAACAAATTTAATAAACACACACGACATAGGATGATTTTAAGTTTGTGTTAGTTACAGCTTTAAATCCATTCTACTCAAAAAAAAAAAAAAAAAATAATTTAAAAATGTAAAAATGTAAAAATCTGTAAGTCTGGAGGACAGCTAACCAGATATACCTTTCAAATGACCATCAAACTATTTTTTTGTCATTTGTTGAGTAGTCATGGCTGAGTCGACTTAGCAATTACATGCTCAACAAACACAGCATATTTTATAACTGGTGTACTGGTATAGGGTGTAACTTATCCCTCTATTTTTAAGCTCATCTCACCACATTTTCGTCATACACATCAAAATTATCAATGATAAAAAATTTGCTTCAATATCAATACAGAAGTTGATGCAAATTTGTTTGCAATGAATATATTTTATGTTAACTTTAATTTTGCAAAAGATTTTATTAAACTACAAAGCTTATTTTGTCTGAATTTATTATATCACTACCAAGAAGTTCATCCATTATGTAAGCTAGAGTATACAAGTTAGCAAAAATTAACAATTTGTTGTTTTAGTATGTAGACAAAGAATTCCTTGACAATCGGTTCAGCTCATTTTGAAGCAACAACCTTCAGTTTGCTCTTATTCAAAAATATACCTAACATCTGGCAGCGTCCCATAGTTCTGGTTAATTGAAAGATACTAGACTCAAATAAGAACCAATTTGAAGTAGGAAAACTGTCAGAGACATTAAATACTCTGGAAGAAAATGATGGAATGGTTCAAGCCCCAAAAAGTAACACTGTCAAAAGCTTGATGAAGAACTTTCAGAAAAGGCTGAAAATATAATGGTTTTATGACTTTTATTTTATAAATGAAACAAAAATTAATTTAATTTTATGAATTTATGACGCATCATTGTTGGGAATTTTTTAGGAACTTTGTAATCATTAAAGCGATAATGAGGCCGATTCATTGATAATGAAAAAGTTGTAAGAAACCCATGGAAATTGAATAGAGTCAAGCTTATTTTATATATATATCTGTGAATTTAAATATTTTATTTATTCTTTAACCATCTTTTACAATTTAAGAAGTGTACAATCTTCCATAAATTTATATTTTCTTTGTCACTAAGGTGTCTCCTGTATACTGTGCTATGTTAAGAATTAGAAAATATTTATATATAAAAATAAAACATACCATTATAACTGTACATGTATGTAATTGTATCATCTTAATGTAGTGTAATTATAAATATAAAATTTTATTACTTCAATCTTACATATTAACAAAAAAGAAAAAGTAAAATAAAATGAAAAACAGAATCATAGGTATTAAATACCTTAAAACATATAAACCTAACGTTAGTGATAATTAAGTCAGTATAAAATTAATAATAAACAAAAATAAATTATAAATGAAAAAAAGTTTGAATATGAAACTTACACAATAAAATAACTTTTAAAAAATTTATGAATATATTTATATGATAAAAAGAATTTGGTTATTGTACTCAGCAAAGTTGTAAATTTTACGCAGGTGTTTTCAATTGCCATCTTCAGTAGTTTATGTCTGTTTTCTTATTTGTTTGGAAGTTACTACTGAATTTACATATTGCAAGAAGTTTTGTACCCTATACCCCTATGTGGTCATGATGGAATTAGTTGGTTAGTTAATAAGTTCAGACAAAGCTCCATTTATTTATAAATTTCCTCATCGAGTTTAACTTGAATAACTCAGAGATAAATGCTATACTCTTTTTTTTTTTGTCATTTCATATAATACAGTCTTAGTAAAAAGCTGCTTCCCGATACTTCCCTTGGTTTGACAAAACAAGGTCATATAAGCGCTTACTAATCACATCCGATATGAATTTTAATATAGCTCAAAATCTCCCAAAAATTATGAGTTGGCATTTTTATGCGTCCACTGAGGAAATCATCTGGGTATGGTTGCGATTTGGCAATTTTTGATCTAAGACCCAACTTATGGCATACAGTAACGTTTAGTCGGCCTATGATGACAATAACTTTCGCACTTATTATTAAAAGGTTTATGAGCACTGATGTGACTATTATCCAAAAGAATTATTGAGAGAAGCTCTACAGTCGTTTATAGCAATTCCAAGAATACATGGTGCTACAAAACACACTTTTTAAGATTTAATAAATATTACTTTCAATTATTTTTATTTTGTGGGTTGTAGAAGGAAGTTAAATGAGGCCTTTTAGTCCTTTAAAATTTCTGACATATAAACAAAAAATTGTTTTAAAGAAAAAATTATTTTTCGTTTTTACTTTTTTCGTTAACTCTCACACCGTCGGTATTTACCTGGGTAAAGAACTTGAGTTTCAACTTTGAATAACTTTGTTATTTATTTGTACAATTTTGAATGCTTCGAGCACAGTGACTAGTTTTGGTGGTACACCATATGAATATGAAAATAATCAATATCCCTAATTTCTATTCATCGTGTTAATATATCCCAGGAAAAGATTTAATGTTTCGTATATTTTTTATGAAGCTAGAAATTTTTATGAAAGCAATGACATTATTTGTTTGCTATAGATAAACTATAGGACAACGTTACGAAGTGAATACATTTCGATCCAATGTTTATGATAATAACAAAAGTAAACAAAACATTTCGTATAGTAAATATAGAAAAACACTAAGTACGTATATAAATAAATATTTGGATTAACTTATTCATTTAGTATAACAATCTTCAAATTGTATTTGAATTGGGCTATGTGTTTAGCAAATAGGTTTTTAACATTGCATGCAGGCTTTTTTGGTTGATCTTTTGATCCCTGTAACACATAAATCATTGACCTTTATATGTGAGCCGCCTAGAAGCATCTCGGTCAATCAAGTCATCCAGTAAACAAGTAAGAAAATTATAGTCGGTCTAGACCGACTATACGATACCATATACCATGCGTTTAGAGACCCTATCTCTCAGGCCCAACTAACTGGATATAGAAAATAAGCATAAACCAAATTTGAGTGGGATTTTTACTAATTTTTTCGGCTGAAGATATGAAAAAGTTCATATCGGATGCTATATCTATATCGGGACTAGGCCCAAAAATGGAACGATCCTGACTGTGTTTGGTAAAGTCTCTTGTATTTTGCAAAAATATATACAAACAAAATTTGAGTAGAATCAGTGCAATATTTTTGTTTTTAGATAGATTTAAGTGAAGATCGGGAAGCAGCTCTATATGGGGCCTATAACTAAGAGTTGTCCCAGGTATCATTTTTAGGCTACTCTTTAATGGATGTAATAAACGCATACAAACCCAATTTGAATAAGATCTATATGACAATTTGGATCTTATGGCAATTTATGTCGATTTCATAGGGGTCATTTGTATGGGGGCTAGGTCTGAACCTGTGGCCAATGAAAGCTTACGTACCAAATTTCATCAAAATATATTCATATTTGCGACCTGCAGTTTGATTAGAAGCTTTTCATGGACACACAGACGGACGGACGGACGGACGGACATCGTTAAATCGAATCAGATAGTGATTCTGATTCGATAGGTATAATTAAAGTTGGATGTAGGTCAAATATTTTTGGTTGTTAGAAACAGCAGCACAAAGTCATTATACCCAAACCACATAGTGGTATAGGGTATAAATAGTCATAGCTCTGGGAATTAGAGCTCTTTTTAAGCTCTTTCTTTTAACTCAATCTCTCTGTCTGTTTGTCTGTCTGTCTGCCATGGGTCGACCCCATTTCCCCTTATCCAATTGATTGGAAACATGGCACATAGTCTTGTCGTAACCACAGATTAATTTTGGGGTAGTCACGCACAGTCACGTGTGGTCCCGCACTGTCATGGAGTGATCTAAATGTCATTTCCCCTCATCCGATCGATCGCAAACTTGGTCCATACACTTGCTGTGAAAAAAGATTAACTTTGACTTAGTCACGCACAGTCACGCGTGGTCGCGAACAGTCACGCGTGGTCACGCACAGTCACGGCATGATCTAAATGTCATTTCCCTCGTCCGATCCATCTCAAACTTGGTCCATACACTTGCTGTGAAAAAAGATTAACTTTAACTTAGTCACGCACAGTCACGCGTGGTCACGCACAGTCACGCGTGGTCACGCACAGTCACGGAGTGATCTAAATGTCATTTCCCCTCATCCGACCGATCTGAAAATTGGTCGATATAATTGCTGTGAAGAAAGATCAACTTCGACACAGTCACGCGCAGTCACGCATGGTCACGCACAGTCACGGAGTGATTTAAAACCCATTTTCCCTTATCCGATCCATCTAAAACTTGTTCGATAGACTTGCTGTGAAAAAAGATTAACTTTTACATAGTCACGCACAGTCACTACGAGATTAAAACCCCACTTCCCCTCATCCGATGGATCTGAAACCTTGTGCATAGACTTGTTGTGGCCAAAGATTAATTTTAAGATAGTCACACACAGTCACGCACAGTCACGGAGATATTCAAAACTCATATGCATAAGGAAAGAAAGAGTTTTAATAACAACTTTGTTTTTATAGGTTAGATTATTATACCCTATACCACTATTTCAGAATCAATTTCTGAGTCGATTTAGCGATATCCGTCCGTCCGTCTGTGTGTCCATGTAAACCTTGTAATCAAATTACAGGTCGCAAATATGAATATGTTTTAATGAAATTTGGTATATAAGCTTCTGTCGGGCATCGGCTGAACGGTGTTGAAATTGGTGAAATTCGGTCCATGTTCAGACCTAGTCGCCATACAAATGACCCCTATGAAATCGACTTAAATTGTCCATAAGATCCAAACTATCATATAGATCTCGGTCAAAATGTGTTTGTGGGTTTATTACATCTATTTATCGTTTGTCCAAAAATAAACCCCATACGACAATTCTTTGTCATAGGCCCCATATAATGCTGCTTCCCGATTTTCACTTATAAGTGACTTTACCAAATATGGTCAGGATATGTCCATTTTTCGACCTAGGCCCCATATAAATATTGCATTTGATATGAACTGATAGAGCCACTCAAATTTGGTTTATGCTATTTTCTATATCCAATTAATTGGACCGAAGAGATAGGGTCTCTAAGCTATGGTATAGGGTATCGTATAGTCGGTCTGGACCGACTATAATTGTCTCACTTCTTTATTACTGAAACGCAAAGCTGTTCTCCCAAATCCTGCAAAAATTTCTTGCGTTATTAAGATTTGGTACTTTTAGATGTTGTCTGATTATTTGTGGTAAAAATTATATAATGTAAAAGACCAGAAGTGGCAATTATTTTGAAAAACAGTGCAAGTGGGTACCAAATGTTTTTTCTCTTCTCGCTATACTGTGATAATAACCGGTCCGTTTTTTCATTGTAATAATGGACAGCAATACGACGAATTTATACTTTTCAAAACATAAGAGAAAGCTATAATGTTATCTCCGAAGCCAAATAGTGACGACATTAGTTTTCTAGATTTTGATGCCTTAAATTCTGTTGGGATATAACGTTTGTTTTTTTTTTTATTGTACCTACCAGAGAGAGCTTCCAGTCCAACAATTGTTCAGCCAAACGCATTTTATTTATTTATGTATTTATTTGTATCTTGGTCTATGGAATTAATCCTTCAGACTATTTACAAAGAAAAACATTTTAAAATTAATTTTAGTACATAATAGTATATAATTTTAGTTCATGAGCTTAAAATGCATATTATTTCACTTTTTATTCGATTAGTGTTTAACAAGAAATCAATAAATCTATAAAGTTTATTAAATTGAATACGCATTCTCCTGAGAGAGTCTGCATTTGCATAATTAGATCCATAGAACTGTACAGATAAAGGTGAGAAGTAACGTGTTGGTCATTTAGGAATGTTGAATGATATATTGTTAATCAAGAAACCAGAACAAACATCACCATTAATTATATTAAGGAGAAATGAAACATTTAACTTAGCTCTCCGGCATTAAAAAGTTGGTAGATTAATAAGGGCAAGTCTGCTGGTATAGAATGGAAGATTACTTAGATTGAAGTTTAAATTCCGAAGACAAAATATAAGGAATTGCTCCTGCACAGATTCCAGACTGTCGGCATGAAATTGCTAAATTGGGTCCCAAATTATAGAAGTGACGTATATAAAGTTTAGGGTCATTGACCTCTTTAATGAAACCAAGTACAACTCTGGCTTTGTTGGCAGTAATTGCTACATGAGGAATAAAGCTCAATTTATGATCCAATAAAACACCAAGATCTATAAAGTTATCTACTTTATCGAGACAATAATTACACAGCACCTAGTTAACTGATATCGGCCTCTTTCTGACGAAACGCATATATTTAAACTTTTTAAGGTTCAACTCCATTAAATTTAAATTATACCAGGAATAAAACCAGCAAGAAAATTATAGTCGGTCTAGACCGACTACACGACACCCTTTACCATGCGTTTAGAGACCCTATCTCTTAGGCCAAACTAACTGGACATAGAAAATAAGCATAAACCAAATTTGAGTGGGATTTTTATTAATTTTTTTGGCTTCATTGATGAAAAAGTTCATATCGGATGCTATATCTATATGGGGACTATGGACCGATCCTAACTATGTTTGGTAAAGTCTCTTGTATTTTGTAAAAATATATACAGACAAAATTTGAGAAGAATCAGTGCAATATTTTTGTTTTTTGACAGATTTAAGTTAAGATCGGGAAGCAGCTCTATATGGGGCCCATGACTCAGAGTTGTCCCATAGGGATTGTTTTTGGACTGCTCATTAATGGATGTAATAAATGCATACAAACCCAATTTGAGTAAAATCTATATGATAATTTGGATCTTATGGCAATTTATGTCGATTTCATAGGGGTCATTTGTAGGGGGCTAGGTCTGAACACGGACCACATCTCATCAATTTCAATAGCGTTCATTCTATGGCCGATAAAAGGTTATATTCCAAATTTAATCAAAATATATTCATATTTGCGAACTGAAATTTGATTACAAAGTTTACGTGGACACACAGACGGACGGGCGGACGGACGGACATCGTTAAATCGAATCAGTTAGTGATTCTGATTCGATCGGTATAATAAAAGATGGGTCTAGGTTAAATATTTTTGGTAGTTACAATATTTTTGGTAGCACAAAGTCATTATACCCAAACCACATAGTGGTATATATTTTGGAGAGAAAAATGATCAGAGTGTTGATTATAACAGAAGAAAATTTTGACATCATCCGCATACATCAAGATGTTTGAAAAACGAATAACATTCGGAAGATTATTTATAAACAAAGAAAAAAGAAGCGGCCCAAGATGGCTGCCTTTTGGTACTCCGGACATTACATCTATCGGCTTTGAAGTAACATTTTTAAAACATACTTTTTGTGTTCTATTGGTTAAATAAGAATATGTCCACTTTATGCTAAGATTTGAAATTCCCATAATATGTAGTTTCTTAAGAAGAAGCTTATGATTGACTTTATCGAAAGCGTTGCTGAAGTCAGTATAAATTGCGATTGACAATTGTATAAATTGCAATAGATTTGTATAGGTTGAGCAACATTTTTGGAAACTATGTAGGAAGGGAGAAATTAAAGTATTTACTTAATGGCATAGATAATCCGTTATAATTTTTTTTTTTTAATTTTAGCTATATTACTTAACTTAGCAATTCCACGATAATTAGTAATATCAGCCTAGTTACCAGATTTGATTCTACATACTGGCAAAATAACCGTACTTAATTGAGGTATTAAACATTAGTGTTAATGGTACAGCCAACACATCAGCACATTTTATTAAAATACAGGACAGAATTTTATCTGGACCATTGTTGCAGGGAAATTTAAGTTTTTTAATTCATTAGAATGATTAAATGAAAATATCCATTGTGATAATCAGATCAGTATTTTTGTAGCATTTAACCAAATTTCTTACCACCCGTTGTCCTTGTTTACTTTGCGGTCAATACAAGTTTTTCCAGTATAAATCTGGCCCTGAAGTTTCAAAATTGGTACCGGAGTCACATGCGTACCAAATTTTTATACCATATTTGGCAGGTTTTGATTAAACTTTGTTCGACCTTTAAATGGGAAAAGGTGCTCGTTAACTGTATGGCCGGACTTTTCTTTTAAATTAGTGTTCAAAATTTCAAAAGGTTCACTTATTGGTACTGCTATAACATTTTTCATGTGAATCTGTCTAGTGACATCATAGTCAACCCCAATAAATCTTTTTATCTTTAATATTATCATTGTTATTTATAAGCATTAAATTGGCCCTATGCTCTTTATAGGTACTAAATGAACCAATATATATATATGTATATATTAAGTTGGTATCATCTATATCGCCTGCATCAAACAGACCGGTCTCATCGTTTTCGATGTCCGAATCTAAATGCATAAGCTGATGTAAATTCTTCAGCTATTAACTTGCGGAGTTTCGCAATCAAGCGATTTTAAATACGAAGTTCAGCAAATGATACATTGTATAAATGACATATCTGACATAGCTTACTATATTTAGACAAAAAATTCACATTTTGAAATGTGTGCATACCGATTGCAAAAATTTGAAAATAAATGTTGTTTTGAACGGTGTAAAATTTGTGCATGTGATTTAAAAGTAGGTTATTTCCTTAGCTAATATTCATCATAAGTTAGAGAAAGATTTTGTTCGCACTTAATTCCTTCCGCTATTTCGCTGAATATAGCGAATTTATAATTTTGATCCGATTTGCAAATATTAATACTCGTTTTGAAATCGAATTCTCTTTAAAAAAATGAAAATATATATCTGTGCTTTCTAGAAAAATTAATTAAAAAACAAAATTAAAAATTCTTAAAGTCTTAACAAAAAGTAAAATTTTTAGATATTCATAGAACAATAGCCACCAATATTGCACGCGTTTATCATATATAAAAAGCCGATTGGAAACCTCTATTATACTTCTTTCCAAAACCATTAAAAGCTAAACCAGCTCAGAAACTACTTTATAAGTATGTACTGTAACCCACCTAACTCAACATTAGATTGTTGTTCAATTATATTTTCAAAACTTATAAAAAAAATTATGATAATATTAAGGAGAAAGATTTTTTAGCTATGTAATTTCTTTTAAAGAAAATTAACTTTAAAAAAAGGCAACATTTAAGCGATTTGCTATACCCCGCAAATTTCACATTTTTCGATCTGGTAACTCCTACCAGAGTAAAAACCAAAATGATTTTGGGAGTATTTGCTCATTTTAACTGAGCAATAATATCACAATAACTTTGATTTTACACTAACTCCTTGTATAGTGCTATACCAGAGCACTGAACTTGTGTAGCGTATGGCCAGCATAAGACGTTTTACAACTCTAAAAATAATTATTAAATGGTGAACCAAATTTCGATGGTTTTGCTATACAATGGTCAGTGGAGCACTCCATGACTAGGCGGTCAAAAATCCATAACTTTTGATTGAATTGTAATTGTAGTACTCGTTATTTACTTTTTTTTTTTTGTTTGTTCAGTAGGTGGGACCTTTGCTTAATTTGAATTTCAGTATAAAAGCGAAATGTTAGAACTTGAACGTTGAAGTTAAAATGTAATCTATTGAGTAGCGAACTTGAAAGTTACTTGATATTTGTTGAAATTTAGCTAAGACAGAGAAATTTAAATGAAAATGTTGTATGTTTATATTTTACTATATTTTTTAAGTGTCTTTTTTTAATATTTCCCTATTTAATTGTAAATTAATAAAATACCAGCTAGGCCCCGTCCACTATGTTGAACCTAAGAAAACATCTGGTTTTTATATTGCTTTAAATTTTAGTATACCGTGTCATACACGGTCCTTCCATTTTTATATATATAGATGTCATTAGTGGTACAGCATTAAAATTTGAGTTTGTCACACCCACAGACCAAAAGCAAAAATGAGACTCCACAGTTTCACCCGTCAGGCGATTCTGAAGATTCCTGAAAATGTCATCAAGATCGCTCTAGCCATTTTTGAGTCTATACGGAACATCCACAAATACATATATTTTTTTTATAAAATACATACTAACAAATTAACATAAATTATTAAATTAAACATTTTAGTAAAGATTTCTTTTAAATCGCTTTGATTTTCATCTTATAAGTGTTGTTGAGCTTCGTCGTCTTATTCAATGGAAGTGGTGTTACATTATGTCGAATATTGGACATATATGGATCTAAAGTGCACAAACAAAAAAGTGACAAGGTCTTCACAGGAACAATTGCTGGACATTTTCCTTGAGCTGTACTCGCGAAGGAATTTCAAGTCCTTGTTCCTTATTTCTTGCGCTTCTTCATACAGATCTTCAATTTGTATGATATTTTGCGTACTTTCCAATTAACTTGTAACGCATTTTGAATCGCATTATTAAATCATGGTGAATGCTGCAGTTTCTGGATCGGACAAAAGTTTCCTTTCAATATTTGCATCATTTGAGTCCCTTTCTTCTTGTTTCGGTTTGTAGGTTATGAGGCCTAACTGAAGATACTTTTCTTGAGCTTGTTTTTATACCCCATACCACTATGTGGTTTGGGTGTAATGACTGTTTGTAACTACCAGACATATTTGACCTAAACCCATCTTCTACCGATCGACTCAAAATTACTTTCTGAGTCGATTTAGTGATGTCCGTCCATCCGTCTGTCCGTCTGTCCGTCCTTCCGACTGTCCGTCAGTGTGTACATGTAAACTTTGTAATCAAACTACAGGTCGCAAATATGAATATATTTTGACCAAATTTGGCACGTCTGCTTTCGTCAGCCATAGGATGAATGCTGTTGAAACTAGTGGAATTCGGTCTATGTTCAGACCTATTCCCCATACAAATGACCCCAATGAAATCGACATAAATTGCCACAAGATCCAAATTATCATATAGATCTTCGTAAAATTGGGTTTGTATGTGCTTACTGTATCCATTAATCAGTAGTCTTAAAATAATCGTTATAGTACAATTCTTAGTCATACGCCCCATATAGAGCTGCATCCCGATCTTCACTTACATCTATCAAAAAAACAAAAATATTGCACAGATTTTTCTCAAATTTGCTTTGTACATATTTTTTCAAAATATAAGTGACTTTACTAAATACGATCCCGAGCGGCTCATTTTTCGATCTAGTCCCCATATAAATATAACATCCGATATGAACTTTTTCATATCTGCAGCCAAACAAATTTATAATGCCGCTCAAATTTGGCAAATGCATATTTTCTATATCCAATTAGTTGGAACGAAGAGATAGGGTCCTAACCATGTTATAGGGTATCGTACAGTCGGTTTATACCACTGAAATACTCTGTCACTCATTGATTTTACTGAATACTTCTATCAAATTTTTTGGTTTTTGCCACGCTATTTGGGGAAAAGCGTCACTGTGAGACGCTTAGCTTCGATTTCATGTTTACAGCAATAACTAATACGTATACGTATGATTGATAATTAATTCCATAAAATTAATCATACGTATATCACAGCATCAGCGTGTAAGCGATGAGCATAACTATATATTAGGATTGTAGCACCGTGTTATTAAGTACACACACACAAAGAAAAACAGACATAAAATCTTAAACGGTTAATGATTTCTTACCTACACCTGTAGTTTTGTTATTTAAAAAGAGTTTCAACCGTAACCGTAACCGTATTTTGCATTCGGAACAGTTAATTTTTAAAATAAAAATTGCCTTGAAAAGTCCGTTAATTTATATTCCTTAATTTATATCATAAAAATTTTAAAACAGAAAATTAAACAACATATAAACACAGTTGTACATAAAACTTGATTTGCATTTTTATTTGGCTTAGGGCATTTTAATTTTCCGTAGAATCGTTAAGTATACATTAGAAATTTTGTACACATTATTTAATATTAGTTTAAGGTTAAGGTTAAAAAAATGCATTTTAATTAGCTGAACTAATTTATGCAAAATATATTTATTTAATAGGGCTTGAAAAATAAAATTAGTATGAACAGGATGTCAAGTGTCAACAGCGGATAGAAATATGGTTGAAGAGCATTTATAAATAAATGCTTTAGTAGGCCTTTTTATGTCATGTTTTAATGATGATTATGATGCTTGTTTGGCTCGAGTTCCAAAATTAAACAAATTAATAGATACTCATATTTTGGATTTTTATTGTTATATCTGTCAAGTATTTCGATTAGCATCGTTAGTCATTATCAAGGATCTAAATCTAAATTTGAAAATGCTTTAAACAAATAAATTCAAATCAATTACAATGAGTGAAATTGCAAATATTAATATACATAGAATTTAAAAATATGGAAACAATTGAGTTTGAGGTCTTATTATTTATTTTAATTTAAATTGTATTCAAAACGCTGTTCCTGGAATGATTTCTTGAGCTTACTAAAAAGCCAGAGGCGAATATGGTTAAGGAATCATGTGAGCATAATTCTGTGTGAAATGGTCTTAAAAACTAAGAGTTGTCGGGGTTTTGATCTACAAATAGAGGCAAGTCACTCAGAAAGGAATATTTAATAAGAATTAGATCCAACCCAGATCTAAGTCCGATATTCCAGGTAGGTCATCCAATATGTTTTTATCTGGTGTTGCGAACTATTTTCCAATGCTCGTGGGAAGTTCACATAGATTCCTCACTGAATAAGCATCAATAGCAAAGCCTGCTTCTTCATACAAGATCAATCTCGGAAAGGCTGCTTAGTCTTGACAGTTCCCCTTACATTGTCCTACCAAAACGGAAATTCTAATATGAGGGGTCTGCTAGAGGAGCGTCGCATGAATATCAAAAAGAATACCTACATTTTCCTTCAAATTATGTATGTATAAAATCCCACAATCATCCCTGACCGCCAGAATATCCGCCGGCAAGACACTAACACTAAAGCACTAAAAGATCACTGGAGGGGACACCAGAACCGACACTACAACTCGTTTTAAGCCACCACCAGTTTGGACCGGCGGAAAAAATTATGATGCCACACGCCACGATAATCGAATATGACCTTGATTTTTTAACGACTTTGGCTGAATATATCGGTTTTCCCTTAATTTGTGAATGATATTCCTTTGATAGGTCCAATGATTTGGTATCGTAAACATACATCTTCAGACCCATTTCGGTATTCCGAAAGTACTCTACGTAAAAAGTCATGCAAAACGGTCCTCATACATGTCAAATCTTGAGTGGTTCCAGAAACACTAAACTTTTGAATAAAATTAACTTCTCTCAAACAGTGTTCTAGTCACATGAAAGAGTTCAATATGGCAATGTGATAAGCTTGGTAAATTGACCGCTTAGCCTGTCGCATAACAAAGTGACTTTTTCGATAAAGCATTGTTTCGGATATATTGATGCGATGATCCTTTAAAAAAATTTAGTTTTTATAACCAATGGAGAATTGACTCATTTGTGGCTAAATATATCTATCCGGAGCGCATTTTATCTTTAATGCTTTCTCTGCCTTCTTGAAAAAAATTTTTATCACTGAAGGCCATCTGCAACATTCTCATTGCTTCTGCAGCATAAATTTCATTCTGCAAACTAACTTTAATGAAACTCTTCGTTCAAAAGAGAGAGAAATTGTTAAAGTTTCCATTACTAAATTATTACAATGAAGAAATTGCCATGCAATTTGGCACTAAAATCAAAAACGGTATCAAAAAATAAAGAAACTACCATCTATTTTCGAAGAGATCCGAAAAAAAAGTGTTAGATGCAACATAGCTGAGGTCATAATCGGATATAGAACCCGTATTTGGGTGGCATTGTTATTTATTTTTAGTCCGAGTGTACGAAAAAGTTCATATCGGATGTCATCTTTATGTGCAGACAACGTGCATTAACGAGCCGATCATGGCCATATTTAATAAAGTCACATACACATTAACAAAATTTTAGAAATTTCTATGAAATATCTGGGTTTTTTGATTGATGTAAGGAAGATCAAGAAGAAGCTTTATGTGGAGACTACGACTAGATTACTGTTTAATGGGAGAAAAACCAGACACAAATAAAATTTTGGCCGATCTCTGTATGAAAAACTGTTTACTATGGAAATTTAAGTTGATCTAGAAGATGTTAGTTTTATGGGGTTTCAACATGCACAGTATATTACCAATTTCAAAAGTAGTAGTCCAATGGTAAATGAAAGACAATACACCAAATTTCATGGATTCTATTTATATTTAATAGCGTATTCCAGCCCCCCATATTCAGGTGCAAATTCTAGGAAATTTTATTTTCTCATTCAATAAATTAACAATTCACAATTCAACACTATTTTGGTTTATGTCCAAAATAATTTAGTTTTTCAATTCAACACAATTATTATTGTGAATGAAGAAAACAAACTCATTTTTTTTTTGAAACACGTTAACATATCTAATAAACACACACATTGCATAATTTTATGTATATGCTAGCAGCAACTTGAAATGAGCATAACTCCAAAAAAATTAAAACAATAAAAAATCTGTAAGCCTGGTGGACAGCTTAAAAGCAATAACTTTCAAATTAGATAAGATTGGTCAAAATCGGAAGACAACTGTTTAACAAACCATCGGTCACAAGAAATCACCTGACCTCTTAATATTATAGATAATGTCTACATAAAGAGAAATATCAACAGAAAATTGTATGGATAGACGAACATCGCTAAATTGAATCAGAAAGAGATTCTCAGACGATTGATATAGTAAAACATAGATCTAGGCCAAATATTTCGATAGTTATCAGCAGTGTTTTGGATTTCAACGTTTTAATTTAAATACATTTCCTCTTGATACTAGCGGCAGGGCAAATCCGGCTTTAAGCCAAGTATACACAATGAAGTAAATGCTACAAACACAATTAACACAACAACGAGAACAATTACAGCTATCACACAAAACAAATGAAATTTGAAATAACAACAATAACAAAAGCAACATAGAAAAATCATATTTTTTGAAGAGACTTTTTTACATTTTCATTTAAAGCTAGAGAACGGATTTTCATGATTTTACGCAGCAGTCTACTGAAGTAACTGAAAACATAAGGCAGGTACTGGATGATAATAAATTTATTTTTTGGTCCTAATTGACCATTCTAAGGCCTTTGACACAGTCAACAACTCAATCCTATGTAACGGGTGATTTTTTAAGAGCTTGATAACTTTTTTTAAAAAAAAAACGCATAAAATTTGCAAAATCTCATCGGTTCTTTATTTGAAACGTTAGATTGGTCCATGACATTTACTTTTTGAAGATAATTTCATTTAAATGTTGACCGCGGCTGCGTCTTAGGTGGTCCATTCGGAAAGTCCAATTTTGGGCAACTTTTTCGAGCATTTCGGCCGGAATAGCCCGAATTTCTTCGGAAATGTTGTCTTCCAAAGCTGGAATAGTTGCTGGCTTATTTCTGTAGACTTTAGACTTGACGTAGCCCCACAAAAAATAGTCTAAAGGCGTCAAATCGCATGATCTTGGTGGCCAACTTACCGGTCCATTTCTTGAGATGAATTGTTCTCCGAAGTTTTCCCTCAAAATGGCCATAGAATCGCGAGCTGTGTGGCATGTAGCGCCATCTTGTTGAAACCACATGTCAACCAAGTTCAGTTCTTCCATTTTTGGCAACAAAAAGTTTGTTAGCATCGAACGATAGCGATCGCCATTCACCGTAACGTTGCGTCCAACAGCATCTTTGAAAAAATACGGTCCAATGATTCCACCAGCGTACAAACCACACCAAACAGTGCATTTTTCGGGATGCATGGGCAGTTCTTGAACGGCTTCTGGTTGCTCTTCACTCCAAATACGGCAATTTTGCTTATTTACGAAGCCATTCAACCAGAAATGAGCCTCATCGCTGAACAAAATTTGTCGATAAAAAAGCGGATTTTCTGCCAACTTTTCTAGGGCCCATTCACTGAAAATTAGACGTTGTGGCAGATCGTTCGGCTTCAGTTCTTGCACGAGCTGTATTTTATACGGTTTTACACCAAGATCTTTGCGTAAAATCTTCCATGTGGTCGAATAACACAAACCCAATTGCTGCGAACGGCGACGAATCGACATTTCACGGTCTTCAGTAACACTCTCAGAAACAGACGCAATATTCTCTTCTGTACGCACTGTACGCATTCGTGTGGTTGGTTTAATGTCCAATAAAGTAAACTGAGTGCGAAACTTGGTCACAATCGCATTAATTGTTTGCTCACTTGGTCGATTATGTAGACCATAAATCGGACGTAAAGCGCGAAACACATTTCGAACCGAACACTGATTTTGGTAATAAAATTCAATGATTTGCAAGCGTTGCTCGTTAGTAAGTCTATTCATGATGAAATGTCAAAGCATACTGAGCATCTTTCTCTTTGACACCATGTCTGAAATCCCACGTGATCTGTCAAATACTAATGCATGAAAATCCTAACCTCAAAAAAATCACCCGTTAATAAGCTGAAACATGTTTTTAATTTTTCTTCACCTATCTGATCGTACCCAATCTATTTACTTGCAAAATAAAATCTTAACAACGTTGAACATTACGAGTGGAGTGGCTCAAGGATCCAACCAAGCGCATCTGCTGTTTTCTCTCTATGCTAATGATCTGCCTTCACAACTTCTCCATTGCAAAACTAATATGTACACCGCACAGTGGCGCCATTTGAGTTTTTTCGTTGCAAAAATCACATCTTTTGAACCGAATAACATAATTGAACAGCCTATGAAATTAGCGTTTGGAAGTGGTGCTATGCTTTGTAGGGGCCTACTTATGGGTTATCAAATTTAAAATTTGTAGAAAAATCAATTTTATGGTAACTAAAAAAAATTATTTTTACATTTTTAGATTGTTTTTATTTTTTTTCTTTAGGGTTTTATGTTTTGAATTATTACCCAATAAATTAGAAAAAAATTACTTCTTTTTTAAATATACTTTTTCAATTTTCTGTAAAATATTCTTCACAATTCGTAAGAGAAGGTATATCTAAAAGACTAATCATTTCTAAACTATAATTATTTTCTAACTCTATTCGTGACTTCACATGCCGCAGGGAAGAAATAAGTGGATCGGAAGATGCTGTCAACATGTTGAAGAGGTCCTCATTTTGCCTTACCCTTGATGCTTTGAATGCGTTTTGCAATCTATAATTTTTATAAAACTTGTTAAGAGACTCCTGTGCTTCTTCAGAAAGCTCTCCAATTGGCAAAGACTGGTACTCAATTATATCTTTGCCATGCGCCAATATTTTATGGATGGTCGGGGTCAACTTCTTCTGTGGATACATTTCTGCTAAAAGAGATGCAGTTTTCGATGCATATTCTCCATATTTTGTAGAATTGACATTTTCTTTGCAGTTTAAAACATTCAAGATCGTTCCCAAACTTTTCACGATTTGATTGTCAATTCCAGTGATTCTAGTTACTTCCTCATCATTTTCAAAAAATCTCCTAGAAGTGTTTTCATCGTTTGAGTTACCGTATCCGTGGTTGGGACAGTCTACTTTTAGTCCAACTTGTTTAAAAAAAGCATCCTGTATTTGCTTCTTTCTGATCTTTTCCTTATCCTTTATTGATGTATTTTCATCGAAGTTTTCCTCCTCTTGTGGTAGGGTATACGCCAGTTTTAGCAAGAACTCCATACACCTTTATCCATACACCATAAGTCAATATTCTTCTTGACCATTTGCACTCCAAAGTAATTTTTAAGAGGGGTGCGTACCTGCGAATTTCAATGAGTAGTTTTTTTGTGCATCCTGTGTCTGTAACAGAATATTGGAGTAGACTTTGGCAGATCCTCACAGGTAGACAACCGACTTTAAATGCAATTTTCAAACTATTAGATCAAACTACTGTCAGTCAAAACATGTAAGGGATGCACGCCATACAATTTCTGCAACCATGTCTTTTTAACCTTTTTTACCTCTAGAAGCCAAACGGGCACGTACGGGCAGATAAAACCTTTTGAATTATGTAAAGAAATAATCAAAGAACATGTTTTGCAAATATGTCAAACTTGAAAAATAGTGAAAAATCGGATAGTTTTTAAATAGTGATTTACCAGGAGAAACAGTTAATTTTTTTTTTTATCATTATACATTTAATAAATACATCAATCAATACAAATAAAAAATAATGCGATTCGTTACCTATTTTTCGTGATATTACACCTGAAATCGCAACAAATTGGCTAAAAATTGTGAGTTTTTTTGAAAACCGAAAGTCGGTCAATTTTGAACGGTTATATCTTCTAAACTAAAAACGTGATATTATTAAGAGTAGCATATTTGAAATCGCTGCAAAGTTTCCTATAACATGGGTTTATTCAAAACTTCGTCGGCGCACACGAAAATTTTGATTTTTGCAATCTCGTTTGCTCTACGGGAGCCACTGTGCGCCGATGACGTGCAGTTATATTTAGGCATTCCGACTGTTTCAGTTAATCGAAATGTAAGGAAACTCGAAGAGGAATTTAATAACATCCATGGTTGGGCTACGGCCAACCAGCTCTTTTTAAATTCAATAAAATCTAAATGTTTGATGACAAGTAAACGATCTTAAAAACCAACCATGGTTCCTGATATTGCAATTAACGGTCAAAAGATTTTTTATTGTTCCATCTGACAAACATCAAAGTATTATCTTTAACAGCTCTCTCACGTGGTCAAACCGTGTCAATAATGCAGTTGGGCAAACTTAAACTGAGACCTCTTTGGTCAACACAATATTTCACACC
The DNA here is from genome assembly GCA_963682025.1 of Cordilura impudica. Taxonomy (NCBI): domain Eukaryota; kingdom Metazoa; phylum Arthropoda; class Insecta; order Diptera; family Scathophagidae; genus Cordilura; species Cordilura impudica. The sequence continues at coordinate 108,147,017 of OY821519.1, forward strand.
TTTGAAAGTAAGAATTCAATTAGCTAAAACGTATATAATTCCTGGAATTTTGTACGGCTATGAAATTTTTGCTAATTGCGACTCATCGAACAAACGTCGTATAAATGATGCATGTAATAGCATTATTCGTTGTGTTTTTGGTCTCATATCACTCCCTTAATTGGAAGACTATTTGGCATGTATTTTAATAATCTTTTAAAAATTTGAGTTACAATTTTTATGCACAAAATCATTTACACAATAAAACCTAGCTATCTATTCGAAAAATTGCAATTTGCCTGGTCTGATAGAGGAAGAAATTCATAGAACACTTGTCTCAGAACTGGAATTCTTTGTGCACAAAGTTCGTCGTTGGAATGCTCTTCCACAAACTTATCAACTAACAAACAATGCAAGATATTTTACGAAACATTTTTTTGATTATTTCCTATAGTAAAATCTTTTCAATTTTTTATATTTTGTTATCTTCTTTTGTTATTTTATATAATAAATTATTAATATATGTAATTAATTTTATTTATATCAGCACATTGTACCCTTATAACTAATTAGTCCTGTACTGTAATTGTACAGGAATGTACAATAAATAAATAAATTAATAAATTAAAAAATGTCGATGAATAATTTTTACTAAATTCAAGCAATCTAGCTGATCTATTGAGGTCGTGTACATAATTTCCACATGCGGACAGACGGACATCGCTCAGTTTTTAAAAGGATCGAAAATATTCAAATTTTATAGGAGTCCAGATTTTTTTTTTAAATCATACATATGTACCCCCTGCCTATTACTGTGGGGTGTATAAAAAAGTTGTTAAAAATAACTAAAAAAAAAATATTTAATGAAAGTTGCAATAAATGCAATATTTTATTTACGTATCTCATAAGTGTAAATTTGATAGTCTAATTTTGGCCTTCTGTTGACCTGCTGGCATCAAAACTGTTCATTCATTTTTTAAACTAAAAGGAAAAGTCAAAACTTTATGACTTTTTACATCAACAAATTTAATTTATCATAACTAAAACTTAAAACTTATTTCTGTTCAAAATATTTGAGATAATATCAGTAATGAAGTAAATATATCAGAGGACCTTTAAATCTTTTTCTAGCATATGCAAGGCGACGCTATTTATATCAGGCTGGCAGTATTAAGTTAATTTTTTTTCTATGGATTGCTAATATATTTTTTTTAGTTTTTTATTTTTTCAGGTGTCATTAATCGTTTAATCTATTCTTAGCTAAAGTGAATTCATCCACCATTTTTTTTTCAAAACAAACTTTATTTGAATTATAATTATTTCAATATTTAGTTATCGGCCAATTTTCTCGGTTTATAAGAAGGTAAGATATTACGACAAAATAAACGACATCTCAAACAATAATCAAAGTTGAATTTGAAACCAAAAAAGCTTTGTCTTGTTGTATTTGCATTTAAATTTTCATACAATAAATAATTTAAGTTTTCTGTACATAGACAAAAGTATACATAAATGTAGTTTTTTTTAATTGTTATTAAAATAAATTAAATTTTTTTATTTACTACTTACATTAATGTAGATAAAATGCTTTCAAAAATAGATGTATATAAATTATGTGCATAACGATACTAAAATATTGATTATTAACCACTATAGCTAATACTTATTGTCAAAAGTTTCAATATGTATGTAAATATGATGTTCATTAAAATATTATTTAAGAATAGTATTTATGTATTACGAAAATATAATAGAGTTCAGAACAAAAAAAATATATAAATATATATATAAAATCATTTATGTATATGAAATAATATGAATGTATGTATATGAAATAATCTGTATACACGTACTAATTACTGAGATATAATAAAAACAAAAGTATTTGTTAAAACAATTTTAATTGTCTTTTTATTTGTTACACACAGAAATCGGATTCGTTGTCGTCAACTGAATTTTGGCAGTCCCATGTACCATCACAATATTCTTTTGTGATTACTGAAGTATGTAAACTATACAAACGTAGAATGGTAACGTCAATTGTATATGTTTAAATATAAATTCGATTGTTTGCAGTGTGGTATTTAGTTGGTGAAATGGATTTATTCATTTCATTTACCATTTATCGATGTTTTTAATAATATAAACTATTCAAAACCACAATTTTTTAATAGTTATTTATTAACTAGATGTAACCCGATGCACTTCGCTACACCCATCGTAATGAACTTAATAACTGGGTATACATTTTGTGTAAAATTATTGTATTTATTTTTGGCGACTTTTGTTTTTTTTTTTTTAATTTTAGATTTTGGCCATTTCTTATTTGGCAATTTTTGACATTGGTGGTTATTATTATTTGCGATTTTTGTTTTTTGTGACGTTTGAATTGGCATTTTTTGATTTTGGCGATTTTTGTGATTCTATTTATCCGCGATTTTCTCTTTTGGCAATTTTTGATTTAGGCGGTCTTTCGATTTTGGCGATTTTTTTCCTGATTTTTGATTTTGGCGATTTTTTTTTGTAATTTTTATATTAGATTTTAACGATTTTTAATTTTGAAGACTTATGGGCTTTAGCGATTTTTTTTAGAAAATTATTGTATTTATTTTTTGGCGATTTTTTATTTTTTTTCCAATTTTAGATTTTGGCGATTTCTTATTTTGGCGATTTTTCACTTTGGTGGTTATTGTTTTTTGCGATTTTTGTTTTTTGCGGGGTTTGGTTTGGCCTTTTCGATACCGGCGATTTTTGTGTTTTTTTTTCGGTTCTGGCAATTTTTGATTTTGGCGACTTTTGATTTTGGCGATTTTTTGTATTCTCGATTTTTGGTTTGGCGATTTTTTTGCTACTTATGATTTTTGATTTTAGCGATTTTTAATTTTGAAGTTTAATAGCTTTAGCGACTTTTTTTTTTTTTTTTGATTTTGTCGAATTTTGATTTTGGCGATTTTTGTTATTCGTGATTTTCAGTTTTGGCGATTTTTGTTTTTTTTTATCTAATTTATTTAGCCAATCAGATACACAACAATTTCACGGTTTGTCTTAATTTGATATGTTGTTATAATTCTCATGACTTATGTATATTTTTTTATCTAAGTTTTTTCAATAAATCAGAAGCCATAAAAATATCATATACATTTCTTTTTTCAATGCTTGCTGATAAACGATATATTTTATTTTTCCATTCGGTGCAAATATTATCAAACTTTTCGGCATTCCTACTTTTGAGCAAGCAACATATAGTCAATCATATAAGCAGGGATTTTCCAAATAAAATCCGGCAGCACTTAACGATTTGCCTTGAATTTGGAATATCATTTGGAAAGTGTGTATTTTAAAATCAAAATATTTTACTTCATTTATTTTATAATTTTTGATATGTAAACATCTATGCGCGCAGGAGGGTGAATTTCTATTTCACAATACAGTCACAAAAACAGCGTAACATATGTTTGAGCATAAGACAAAATCGGCGTGACTTATGGTTGTATTGGTGAAAAAATTATGATATGTTTGAAAATTAAAAATTGAAAATAAAAATAAAAAACGAAAAATGAAAAATGAAAAATAAAAAATGAAATATGAAAAATAAAAAATCAAAATTATAAAATGAAAAAAAAAAAATAAAATTGAATATAAAAAATGAAAATTAGAAAATGAAAAATAAAAAATTAAAAAAGAAAATGGAAAAATTAAAATTGAAAACGAAAAACTAAAAATGAAAAATAAAAAATGAAAAATAAAATCTGAAAAATTTAAAATAAACAAGTAAGAAAATTATAGTCGGTCTAGACCGACTATACGATACCCTATACCATGCGTTTAGAGACCCTATCTCTCAGGCCCAACTAACTGGATATAGAAAATAAGCATAAACCAAATTTGAGTGGGATTTTTATTAATTTTTTTGGCTGCAGATATGAAAAAGTTCATATCGGATACTATATCTATATGGGGACCATGTTTGGTAAAGTCTCTTTTATTTTGCAAAAATATATACAAACAAAATTTGGGAAGAATCAGTGCAACATTTTCGTTTTTAGATAGATCTATGTAGGTGAAGATGGGGAAGCAGCTCTATATGGGGCCTATGACTGAGAGTTGACCAATTGGGATCATTTTTGGACTACTGATTAATGGATGTAATAAATACATACAAACACAATTTGACTAAGATTTAATGATAATTTGGATCTTATAGCAATTTATGTTGATTTCATAGGAGTCATTTGTATGGGGCTAGGTCTAAACATGGACCGATTCTCACCAATTTCAATAGCGTTCATCCCATGGCCGACGGAGGCTTATATACCAAATTTCATCGAAATATATTCATATTTGCGACCTGCAGTTTGATTAAAAACTTTACATGGACACACAGACGGACGGACGGACGGACGGACGGACATCGTTAAATCGAATCAGATAGTGATTCTGATTCGATCGGTATAATTAAAGATGGGTCTAGGTCAAATATTTTTGGTAGTTACAAACAGCAGCTCAAAGTCATTATACCCAAACCACATAGTGGTATAGGGTATAAAAATGAAAAATAAAAAAAATTAAAAATAAAAAATGAAAACGAAAAACGAAAAATGAAAAATAAAAAATTAAAAATTAACCCTCGCTTTCAAAATCCCTACCCGGGTAGAAAAAGTGACTTTCATTTACAAATAACTGAGCGAGTTTACATCAAATCTGAAAATGCTGCCGAGTCAGTTACCAAATTTTACGCTTAAAGCAGAGAAATGCAAACAAAAATGATTTTACTGCAGAACTTCTTACTTTTTTTTTAATTTCGCCTTTTTTTCTACGTAAGTTAATAGTATTTACCCGGGTAGGTATATCGAAATTTGTATGAACATTTCTTACTTTTCCTAATATAATGTCAATAAAACCATCTGAAATCTTTGGAGAAACAACACATCATGTAAATTAATGGACTTTCGTTTACCGAAATCATAAATTATACAAAAAAGGGAGAAAAAGTATATATGTATCTAATATTTATTTACGCAAATTTTGAGAAGATGAAAATGGGCATATATGACAATCTTCACACTTTGTCTGGGTGAAGTTATGCTCTGCGCATACGGGCTTCTTGCATTTGACACATGCTTGTCGTGTAGCTCTCTTCCTTTTGGAACATCAGTAGCACATGTAGCACCCACCTTTTTGTTTCATGCGCCCACTTGCATCTCGTTCCGGGACATCATCAGCGTCAAACTCTTCATCTTCGTAGTTCGATACAGAGACTGACTCGCCTGTAATAATAAAAACAAATAAATACTTTTCCACTCAAAAAGGTTCAAAAATATACCTAAAATACATTCAACGGCTGTCTTGATGGCAAACTTCTTAACTACCATTGGTCTTCGAGCTCGGATTCTAATTTGCGGAATGCAAAGCTCTTCACCCAATCTCTGTATAAATTGTCGACGTCGAGATTTCTTTACCGCACTATGTGGACTATTGGTGACGTATATTATATATGCTGCCAAAGCCGAGATATCCAACATGTTGTAAAACATCACTAGAGGCCAACAAGTTGTTGCCCTTTTTGTGGTATATTGGGACACCATTTTATTCATTGCGTCCACACCGCCTTGGTTTTATTATAAAACAAAATAATTTCTGGCTTTTGTTTTATATTGGACACAACTGAATCTCGATGCATGGACGATAGCAGCACTACAGCTCTTCCCTTTGCTGGGACTTAGGAGCAAATTCACTCGAATATACCTCACGCCTCTTTGAAGCTTTGAATTCTTCGGGCATAACCCGCTTGTTTTTTTGCAAAGTGCCGACGATTCTTATTTTCCAAGTTAGTAGCTCCTGGAGCAATGGGAGTGAAGTGAAAAAATTGTTCATCGTTACATTTCGACCTGTATTTTTGTAGGGAGCAATTAGGTCTTTCACTGCCCGCTCGCCTTGGTTTACGTCTCTCGTTGTGGCATTGCAAGCCTACCAAATCTTTACTCCACATTTTGCAGGTTTTGATGGATTTTATTGAGTGAATTTAGTGCGGCTTCGATATCCAAACAACTGCTCGTCCACTGTAATAGTCTCATAAGGCCTGAAATTGGCTCTCAGATTGGAGTTAATCATCTCGAAAATGTCCCTTATCAGTGCTGCCTTATCGTTAGACTGGCGGGTGGCTCTAGTGATATGGTTGCCAAAAAGAATAAAGCGTAAAATGCTTTGGAATCGGTTAACAGACATGGTTTCACGATAAAGCGGAAAAGCATGTTGTTTCCAAAGCTCGCTTAATATTTCTTGGTTGGATATCAGGGAGCCCATCACAAGCGAAATTTCAAGAAACGCTTTCAACTCTTCATCAGTAATTGAAAGCCTTTTTAGAAGGATTTTCTGCGTTGCATTTACGTTAAAAATCTTCGGCTTTTTTGTTAGAAAACCTACAAAGTTGGTCTCTAATGGGCGCACTCATAATACAAAAAAATGTATCAACTACCGATAAATTTTTGGTAATTGGGTTAGGTCCCATAAACAATGGTTCACGAATTATATTATGGGACCTTTGACGAGCTAAATCAGTATTTTGCTCATACCACTTTATACCGTCTTTGCCGTTGAAAAATGTTTCATCATAGGTAGAACATTGTTCATTTTGGTCACTCTCATGGTTTTCAGATTCGCTGTCAATATTCAGCTCGACATTTGCATCTTCGTCATCTATTTCAGCATCCGATTCCGCATCTTCCTGATCATGCAAATATTCGTCATCGCTATCAGCTCCTAAAAATGGGTCAGGCTCGGCTTCATCCATATCAGACTGGGCATCCAACATATTTCGAAAATACTCTTGCATTTCTTCATGAGATAACCTATCCAAAAAAAAATTTAAAAAAAAATAAATAATTTTGCCAAAAATAATTATTAGATTCTGAAATGCCCAGTATTATGACAAAAACTTACCTGGAAACAGCTGCCGAAGAACGATATTCAAAACTACTGCTATTCATATTTAATTTTTCGCACAAATTTCACAACAAATATTCAAGACGAACTGAAAATCATCATATTGTTCGCATACACACACGTATTATATATGTGGTCACAATATTTTCAAAGGTTACTTGATTCTATTCCAATTTGAAATTTCAAATATTTGAGTCCGGACAAATAAAATATAATTGCTATAGAAAAAAAAATTCAAATTTCAAAAAATTTGAAATATAAATATTAAAACAAGGCAAACTACACTCAACAAAAAAAAATTAATTAGAAACAAGTAAGAAAATTATAGTCGGTCTAGACCGACTATACGATACCCTATACCATGCATTAAAAACCCTATCTCTTAGGCCCAACTAACTGGACTTTGAAAATAAGCAAAAACCAAATTTGAGTGGGATTTTTATTAATTTTTTTGGCTGCAGATATGAAAAAGTTCATATCGGATGCTATACCTATAAAGGGACTAGGTCCAAAAATGGACCGATCCTGATCATGTTTGGTAAAGTCTCTTGTATTTTGCAAAAATATGTACAAACAAAATTTGAGAAGAATCAGTGCAATATTTTTGTTTTTTAATAGATTTAACTGAAGATCGGGAAGCAGCTCTATATGGGGTCAAAGGGACCATTTTTGGACTACTCATTAGTGGCTGTAATGAACGCATACAAACCCAATTTGAGTAAGATCTATATGACAATTTGGATCTTATGGCAATTTATGTCGATTTCATATGGGTAATTTGTATGGGGGCTAGGTCTGAACATGGACCGATTCTCACCAATTGCAATAGCGTTCATCCCATGGCCGATAAAAGCTTATATACCAAATTTCATCAAAATATATTCATAGTTGCGACCTGCAGTTTGATTACAAGCTTTACATGGACACACAGACGGACGGACGGACGGACGGACGGACATTGTTAAATCAACTCAGAAAGTGATTCTGATTCGATCGGTATAATTAAAGATGGGTCTTGGTCAAATATTTTTGGTTGTTACAAACAGCAGCACAAAGTCATTATACCCAAACCACATAGTGGTATAGGGTATAAATAGCAAATGAATTACCTAAAGTATAATTTTTTAATAATATTTATTTTTTGACATTTTTTGTATTTTTTTCATACAAAATTAAGGAAATATTTTTATATTTACCCGGGTAGATACTATGTGTTGAAGTAAAAAAATTCTTCATGAAACCAAAGGCTAAAAATGAAAAACGAAAAATAAAAAATTAACAATGAAAAATAATATATGAAAAAAGAAAATTGAAAAATGAAAAGTTAAAAACAAACAAGTAAGAAAATTATAGTCGGTCTAGACCGACTATATGATACCCTATACCATGCGTTTAGAAACCCTACCCCATAGGCCCAACTAACTGGACATACAAAATAAGCATAAACCAAATTTGAGTGGGATTTTTATAAATTTTTTTTGTCTGCAGATATGAAGAAGTTCATATCGGATGCTATATCTATATGGGGACTAGGCCCAAAAATGGACCGATCCTGACCATGTTTGGTAAGGTCTCTTGTATTTTGCAAAATTATAGACAAACAAAATTTGAGAAGAATCAGTGCAATATTTTTGTTTTTTTGATAGATTTAAGTGAAGATCGGGAAGCAGCTCAATATGGGGCCACAGGCATAATTTTTGGACTACTCATTAATGGATGTAATGAACGCATATAAACCCAATTTGAGTAAGATCTATATGACAATTTGGATCTTATGACAATTTATGTCGATTTCATAGGGGTAATTTGTATGGGGGCTAGGTCTAAACATGGACCGATTCTCACCAATTTCAATAGCGTTTACCCATCTTCGATAGAAGCTCATATACCAAATTTCATCAAAATATATTTATATTTGCGACCTGCAGTTTGATTACAAGGTTTACATGGACACATAGACGGACGGACGGACGGACGGACGGACGGACATTGTTAAATCAACTCAGAAAGTGATTCTGGTTCGATCGGTATAATTAAAGATGGGTCTAGGTCAAATATTTTTGGTTGTTACAAACAGCAGCACAAAGTCATTATACCCAAACCACATAGTGGTATAGGGTATAAATATTGCCTACAATTGAAGAACCATATTTTCTTTTCTTTGGAATACGATTTTTATCTGAAGCTTGGATACCAAAAACCGTATGTACTACTTGCGAAAGTGGTCTTTTGACCTGGTACAAAGGCGGTACTAAGGCGCTGCCATTTTCTGCGCCTATTACATGGATTGAACCTGAAGATCACAAATCAGATACATGCTATTTCTGCGTAAATTACAAATTTGGTAGAAGCCAAAGGCACTACGCGACAATGACATACCAAGCAACAAATAATGTCATTTTACTAGAAGTGCGCTGTGAAGGTGTTCCGGTGCCTCAACCGGCTAGACATACATTTTCGGCCAATATGGCAGTCGCCAATAGAGAAATAACAGCGGCGGTTGAAAACATATCAGATATAAGTTACTTGCCTCTTGATGGTTTAAACATATGTCCTAATTTGGTAGACCAAGCTTATTTTGAAGATCTTGTAAGAGATTTAGGACTAACAAAAGAGAAAGTTGAAATATTATGTTCCAGACTGAAAAACAGGAATTTGATAAAGGCCGTTGTAAAAGTTACATTTCCAAGAAAAAGACACGCCGATCTGGAAAGTTATTTTAAAAAATCAGAAGAACTTGTATACTGTTGCAGTATTGAAGATGTTCTAAAATATCTAAAGCTTCCACTGGACTCTTCCGCTTGGCGACTATTTATAGATAGTTAAAAACACAGCTTAAAAGCAGTTTTACTGCAGAATGGAAATCAGTATCAACCAATACCGGCTGCGTATTCCACAAAAAAGGAGGAAACATACGAAAATATTTCAAATCTCTTAAATTAAATTGAATACAATAAATATAAATGGGAAGTATGCGCAGACTTCAAAATGATTGCAATATTGACTGGAATGCAAACAGGATACACAAAATATATGTGCTTTCTTTGTAAATGGGATTCACGTGCTACCAGCAGCCATTATCATATTAAATATTTCGAAGAACGTAAAGAAAATATTATTGGTGACTTAAATCTAATCCATGAATCCCTTGTCCCAAAAGATAAGGTCATACTTCCACCGCTGCAGATTATCTGTAGCAAAATTAAAAGAAGTTAACATACGGTTTTAAGAAATAATTTATTTCATTCAATGTAAATTACCTTTTCTAGGAATGCTCGTTGGACCCGATATAGGAAAAATATTACAAAATGAAGAATTTTATGGTCATCTATCGGATATGCAAAAGACAGCATTTGACTTTATGCAGCTGGTTTAATCAGAATTCCTTGGAAACTCAAAATCACAAAACTATGCAGAAAATATTGAAAGCATGCTAATCGGTTTTAACAATATTTGCGTTAAGATGTCACTAAAGCTGCATTTTCTGCACTGTCATCTCAATTTTTTTAAAGAAAACCTTGGCGCGGTTTCAGATGAACACGGTGAAAGGTTTCATCAGGATATAAAGGTATTGGAAGAAAGATTCAAAGGGAAATCCCAAAGTGTAATGCTTGCTGAATACGTATGGGGCTTGTACAGAAATTTTGACCTATCGAATCATTCACGTCAAGCTAAATACAGGAAAGCGTATTAAGTTTAATCTTTAATCCATTGTCATACTACTGCTATTTTAGAATTCCCTTTTACTCGAAAATTTGAAGCAAAAAAATAAATATGTACATGCTCTAATAAACCAGTATTAAAACAAAATTATAATTTTTTTATAGAAGTTGGCTTGTAATTTTGCCAATTAATTGTAAAGAGCTTTATTTACAACAATGGTGTCTTTGGTGACCCCCACTGAAATTTTTCGGCAAACATTTTCATAGAATATTTTAATCCTTAAATGTCCTTTTTTAAAGGATATTTTTTGATTTTCTCGAAAAAAGGGTCAAATTGACCCATAAAAAGACCAGTTAGAGGATTAAGATCTTCCACAAAAATAATCCTCATACAATTCCACAATACAACTCTGACCATAAGAATTCTCTCAGATATTAACTTACAGCATTTTTTTCATAAAGTACAATGCTCCCTTCGACCAAAAAATGAAAACTTTGACCAACTGTAAAAAAATATTCAGACGTGCTGGACCATAAGTTTGTTCTACAAAAATGATCTACTCGACATACCCTTTCAGAATTATGGGGTCGCTATTCTGTTCCATTCAAAAAGTCTTAATTTGTTGGACAGTGTAATTATTAGATTCTGAAATGCACAGTATTATGACAAAAACTTACCTGGAAACAGCTGCCGAAGAACGATATTCAAAACTGCTGCTATTCATATTTAATTTTTCGCACAAACAAACTTTCACAACAAATATTCAAGACGAACTGAAAATCGTCATCTTGTTCGCATACACACACGTATTATATATGTGGTCACAATATTTTCAAAGGTTACTAGATTCTATTCCAATTTGAAATTTCAAATATTTGAGTCCGGACAAATAAAATATAATTACTATAGAAAAGTTTTCAAAAAATTTGAAATATAAATATTAAAACAAGGCAAACTACACTCAACAAAATAAAAATAATTAGAAAATAGCAAATGAATTACCTAAAGTATAATTTTTTAATAATATTTATTTTGGCCTTTTTTAACATTTTTTTTATTTTTTCATACAAAATTAAGGAAATATTTTTATATTTACCCGGGTAGATACTATGTGTTGAAGTAAAAAAATTCTTCATGAAACCAAAGGTTAAAAATGAAAAACGAAAAATAAAAAATTAACAATGAAAAATAATATATGAAAAAAGAAAATTGAAAAATGAAAAGTTAAAAACAAAAAATGAAAAAAGAAAAATAAAAAATTAAAAATGAAAAATGAAAAATAAAAAACGAAAATGAAAAACGAAAAATGAAAAATAAAAAACAAAAAATTAAAAATTAGCCGGTTGAAATAATAAATTATAATAATATTTTTTATATTAGCAGGGCCCCTACAGTTGATTCCTATAAGTGATACATAGATGACGCTTTCTGTTTGACTTTAAAAGAGTGACATAAAAATCTTTATATACTAGATGTTTACACACCTCCCTTGTGATCGCATCCACATGATTTTTTTATTACAATGCTTGCCGATATACAATATTTTTGAGTTTTTTTATTACGGAGAAAATTATCAAATTTTTCAGCGTTCCTACTCTGGATCAAGGTTCATATAGCTGCCCACGAGAGAACATGAATCTTCCAAATTTAATTGGCCTTGAATTAAGAACATAATTTACCAATTTTTAAATTTAGCGATTTTTCAATTTAGCGATTTTTGATTTTTCCTATTTTTGATTTTGAAGGATTTTGATTTTGGCGGTTTTTAATTTTGGCGTTTATTGAATTAGGTGATTCCGGCCATTTTTTCCGCGACTACTCACACTGATAATTAACTAATGTACTTGTCAAAATACTTCATAATTCTTGTGCCATGCCCACTAATCCCATCCCGCCTAATCTTTATTGGACTACTAAAATTAATACCGGATAGACTCGTGCAACATGTCGAGGATTTCCTTTTTATAGTACACCAGCTATATTTTATTATATATTTACTTTATATGGGTAGTGCTCCGCCCACTACTTCGATCACGTCCATTTTTTATACAACTAATCACATAAATAACTTATGGGCTCACGCAAAGTGACAAAGCTCTCACTTTTAGAGTACACCAGTTATATGATATTATATATTTATTTTGTATGGGCGGTGTCACGCCCACTGCTCCGATCATGCCCATTTTGTGTTCTGCTAATCACAAGAATAATTTATGGGCTCACGCAAGTCTCTCTCTATTACAATACTTCAGATATATGACATATTATATTTACTTTGTATGGGAAGTACCATGCCCATTAGTCTGATACCGCCAATTCTTGTCCGAATACTCATATTAATAATAGATGCCCTCCGACAAATTTGCGAAGCTGTCTCTCTTCATAGTACTCGAGATATATAACAATGAAATAATAAACAAATTTATAGCCTATATCCATCCTTAAGGACCATTCTAAATATTGGAACCAAAATCAGATTAGTATTTACGGAAATTACCTCCTACAAAAAAAAAAAAAAAAAACAGACATTACCTCTTTATTATATTAGTATAGATAATATGATATACATTAATATTTACTAAGTATGGCGAGTGCCCGTCCATGTGTACTATCCCGCACATTTTTTATCCGACTACTTACTTTAGTAATAGATGTCCTCAGAATAATATTCAAAGCTTTCCCCACTAAAAATGGCAAAATTTTCGGCCTGGCTACTAACATTAATAATAATAAAAAATGTTAAAAATTTACTTTATATGTAAGATGCCACGCCTACTAAATATAGCAAAGAAATGTTTATCCTATAGTTCCTTCAACATACACAGTAAGATTCTGTAAAAATTTCAGGAAGGTATGTCCAATGGTTTAACTTCTTATTAGCTACACACAAATAAACAAACATACTTATGTACTTGCGTTTTTATATGTATGGATTATTTTATAACGTGAAAACGACGAAAACATTTCCGCAAAGTTCATTATAACAGTCGAATGAAAATTAGCAAAGCTTTCATATGTACATTTCGAACATATCCTGCAATAAATTCGCATGTTATTTTTCATATTAATTATAAACTTTCTGAAAACGACGTACACAAAACGCCAAAACATGAAGAGTAATCATAAGGCACACTTTAGTAAGTGCTTGTTTTTTTTTTTTGGTGACTTATTATACCCTATACCACTATGTGGTTTGGGTATAATGACTTTGTGCTGCTGTTTGTAACTACCAAAAATATTTGACCTGCACCCATCTTTAATTATACCGATCGAATCAGAATCACTATCTGATTCGATTTAACGATGTCCGTCCGTCCGTCCGTCCGTCTGTGTGTCCATGTAAAGCTTGTAATCAAACTGCAGGTCGCAAATATGAATATTTTTTGATGAAATTTTAAATTTGTTCTTTTATCAGCCATGGGATGAACGCTATTGAAATTGGTGAGAATCGGCCCATGTTCAGACCTAGCCCCCATACAAATTACCCATATGAAATCGACATAAATTGCCATAAGATCCAAATTGTCATATAGATCTTACTCAAATTGGGTTTGTATGCGTTCATTACATCCATTAATGAGTAGCCCAAAAATGATCCCTTTGACCCCATATAGAGCTGCTTCCCGATCTTCACTTAAATCTATTAAAAAACAAAAATATTGCACTGATTCTTCTCAAATTTTGTTTGTATATATTTTTGCAAAATACAAGAGACTTTACCAAACATGATCAGGATCGGTCCATTTTTGGACCAAGTCCCTATATAGATATAGCATCCGATATGAACTTTTTCATATCTGCAGCCAAAAAAATTAATAAAAATCCCACTCAAATTTGGTTTTTGCTTATTTTCTATGTCCAGTTAGTTGGGCCTAAGAGATAGGGTCTCTAAACGCATGGTATAGGGTATCGTATAGTCGGTCTAGACCGACTATAATTTTGTTACTTGTGTTGGCATTGGCCTTGAATTGTAATTACTGAAAGTGAGCTCTTAACGTTTTTAGAATTCTCAGAAATGTTATATTCATATTGCGAGACGGAGAAAATATGAGGGACACGTTTTTTGTTAGCTGCCACATATCATGGTGTATGTAATAAAAATCAGGTTAAATAAAATTTTATTCGTTTCTCCTGTTTTTCATCATTACTCCATTGTAAATATGGAAAAATTTACTAAATTGAGGATTTTTTAAGTTTTTTTTGAAGATTTTTATTGACATTTATTTGCACAATAATACTTGTAACCTAGAAGCATTATTAAGGTAAGTTGGCAAAAAAAAATTTTTGCTTTCATAAATGTACAATCAGTAAAGTATATATGTATGTTATTTATGTGTATATAAATTATAAATTTATTAATAAATATACAAATTTTAATTGATATATATGAGATCTATAAATCTAACTAAATTTATGATATAATATATTTTTAAATAGACTTTAAATAAATTGTTAAATTTGTTACCACAAACAAAGTCTTTACGTTGTTTCGTTGCTTTAAATCTACATATGCGAATTCTGAATTCTGAACTCTTGCGTGTGTTATAATATAGTTGATTTTGCAAGAATTGCACAAGTATCAATATGATCAATGTTGTCAATACTTTTAAAAACAGACATTAAAATTTGGTATTCATCAATCCATTAATTGGTAAAATTACTAGCTTATATCGATAAACTCGTATAATGCAAAAGTGATGTTAATGCTAATTTATTGATTACTAGTTGTTTTTACCCGGTCTTGCCCGGGATCCAAAGGCATTTGACTTGAAAAATGGTTCACTATGCGCTGAGGACTTAGTGCACAATGAACAAATTCCTCAAAAACCTTAACTTTCTCGCCAAAAATTTGTATGCGATTAGGGAATTTGTTCATTATGAAAAAATTCCCCAATGTTTACGTTTTTTGGGGAGTAAATTCATTTTTTATTTCAATTTAATATTTTTTTGATTATTTAATTTTAGAAGTTTTTCACAAGATGCTGCGGAAAAAATGCTTCAAAAATAAGCTGCGAAACCGCTTTAAGTTTATTTATAAACATAACGTAATCGTTTGCAAACTAAAGAAATCAGAACTTCTAAAAATTGAATTACTTCATTCAATAAGTGATCACCATTGAACAGAGAAGTCAAATTCATAGAAGTTTCAAAAATGGAAAATGAATGCGACGTTTAAAATTGTGTCGCAAGGTTGCTTTAAGCAACTGCTTGTGGTATATGTGTGGTAATTATTGCACATACGTAGATAAAATTTATCATAAGACTTTTCACTGAGCTGAGTTCCGCGAGTAAGTGGAGTCCGCGTCGGCACGTTTGGCAGCCACACCCGTGCTGCAGCGCACGAACAAATATACCGAAATACAGAAAATGAATTGTACACAAAAAGTGGGCGTAAAAGTAGGCGTGGCCGGTAAGAACCCCATGCCGACTTTTCCTGGGGTACAGAGATCGTGTGTACCAAATTTCAGAGGAATCCGTTGAAAAATTTGTATGGCGAACATATATACCAAAAAACAAAAAATGAATTTTATACAAACCGTGGGCGTAAAAGTAGGCGTGGCGGTTAAGAATCATATAGCGACCGTGCGTACGAAATTTTATAGAAATCCATTCTAAAGTAAAAATTTTTATAGCAAACAACTATACCAAAAAACAGAAAATGAATTTTGTAAAGAAAGTGGGCGTAAAAGTAGGCTTGGCCGTAAGAATCATAAGGTGACTTTGCCTGGAGTATAGAGATACAAACAAACAAACAAACAAACAAACAGAAAACAAGTAAGAAAATTATAGTCGGTCTAGACCGACTATACGATACCCTATACCATGCGTTTAGAGACCCTATCTCTTAGGCCCAACTAACTGGACATAGAAAATAAGCAAAAACCAAATTTGGGTGGGATTTTTATTAATTTTTTTGGCTGCAGATATGAAAAGTTCATATCGGATGCTATATCTATATAGGGACTTGGTCCAAGAATGGACCGATCCTGATCATGTTTGGTAAAGTCTCTTGTATTTTGCAAAAATATATACAAACAATATTTGAGAAGAATCAGTGCAATATTTTTGTTTTTTAATAGATTTAAGTGAAGACCGGGAAGCAGCTCTATATGGGGTCAAAGGGATCATTTTTGGACTACTCATTAATCGATGTAATGAACGCATACAAACCCAATTTGAGTAAGATCTATATGACAATTTGGATCTTATGGCAATTTATGTCGATTTCATATGGGTAATTTGTATGGGGGCTAGGTCTGAACATGGACCGATTCTCACCAATTTCAATAGCGTTCATCCCATGGCCGGTAAAAGCTTATATACCAAATTTCATCAAAATATAGTCATATTTGCGACCTGCAGTTTGATTACAAGGTTTACATGGACACACAGACGGACGGACGGACGGACGGACATTGTTAAATCAACTCAGAAAGTGATTCTGATTCGATCGGTATAATTAAAGATGGGTCTAGGTCAAATATTTTCGGTTGTTACAAACAGCAGCACAAAGTCATTATACCCAAACCACATAGTGGTATAGGGTATAATGAATTGTATATATATAGATTTTAATTGCTTAATTTTGCAAACACTGAAAAAATTTCAGCATACTGTTATCCTTAATTTAAATTTTTTACAAAATTTATACAAAACACGAATTGCCAGTGCAATATTTTTTTTATTCTGTCTTGCGTAGTGCACAGAGCATGTACCAAAAAATCATTACTTGAAGCAAGTGGTCTAAATCGAATCAGCGTAGTTTCGTCAGGGTTTAGTAATTACTGGCGTGGCACCCAACGTACTGTAATAGATAAAGTCTTGTGCGAGTTCATAACTTATTATTGGTACTAGTTGGAGAAAAATGGGCGGGGTATATCGGTGGGCGTGGCACCACCATACAAAATTAATATTCGATGTAAGAGCGAAAACCTTGGAACTTCGTCTGAGTTCATGGGTTATGAATGTGAATAGTCAGCCAAAAAAGGGCGGGATCGCACCAACGGGCGTGTCACCCCCATACAAAGTAAATATTTAATATCATATAATTGGAATAGTATAATAGAAAAAGCCTTGGAACTTTGTCTGAATTCATAAGTTATTAATGTGAGTAGTTGCCTAACGAATGGGCGGGATCGGACCTCCTACACAAAAAAATATGAAGTACTATGAAAATGCAAGTCTTGAAATTTTTGACAGGTACATAAGTTACCTATGTGAGTAGTCGTAGAACATATGAATAACAAAAATCGCCAAAAAATCAAAAATCGCCAAAATCGCAAATAACAAAAGTCGACAAAATCAAAAATCTCCTAAAACAAAAATTTAAAAAAATCGGTAATGCCCAAAATCACAGAAAAAAAAATCGCCTAAGTCAAAAATTGCCAAACCGAAAATCACGGCTTAGAGCTAGTCTTATATATAAAATTCTTCTGTCGCGGTGTTTGTAGTAAAATTCCGCCGAAACGGCTCAACCGATTCTCATGAAATTTCGTGCGCATATTGGCTAGGTCTGAGAATCGGACAACGTCTATTTTTTTTTTTTTTGAAATGGCCACTGGGAGGGGTACCCCCCATACAAAGTGAACTTTTAAAATCAGATATCTGTAGTACTATGATAGCCATAAGTGCCACGCCCACTTGAGATATCAAAAAAAATACCTGTTGTCCGTTTCTGAGACCTACCCAATATCCGCACAAAATTTCATGACAATCGGTCAAGCCGTTTCGGAAGAGTTCAATTACAGAAACCGCGACACGAGAATTTTATATATAAGAAGTTAGACTCCTTTTTTTGTTTTTTTATTTTTTTTTTAATTTTTTTTTTTTTTAATTGTTTTCAATTTTTTTTTTTAATTTTTTTTTTAATATTTTTCTTTTTAAATTTTTTCTTTTTAAATTTTTTATTTTTTTAAAATTTTTTTTTAAATTTTTGTCTTTTTAATTTTTTCTATATTTGGAGTACTATGATAGCCAGAGTCTTGAAATTTTGTTTCAGATGTAAGAGTATGAATTTAAATAGTATTGCCAAAAATGGGGGGGATCAGGCTACCGTAAAGTGAGTTTTCGAAGTTAAACTCCTCCGAAACGGCTCGACCAATTCTCATGGAATTTTGTGTGCATATTGGGTAGGTCTGAGAATCGGACAACAGCTATATATTTTTTTATATCTCAAGTGGGCGTAGCACCTCCCATACAAAGTGAATTTATAATATCATATATCTGGAGTTCTATGATAACCAGAGCCCTGAAATTTTGTTGTATACGGCATTAACATTACAAGCGAAATCACGTTTAAACGTCATTTTGACGTCATTTTAGACAGGTAGTTTAAAAAAAAAAACGGTAGTTAAGTTACTCATAATATAAATTAAAATTTAAGAAAATTTACTTTTAGACAGGTACTTCTAAAAATGGTACGGTAGTGGAGAGGTTTACCTATAATATAAGTTTAAAAAATATAAGTTTATAAGTTTAAAATATTCTAACTTTCAACTTTTTATTGTTATTTTTATTCTTAGATTACGGGTGATCAGAACTGTTAAGATAATGGGAAAATAAAAAAAAATTATACAAAAATTTTTATACATTTGCAGTAAAGCAAAATTATTTCATTAAGAACAAGTAAGAAAATTATAGTCGGTCTAGACCGACTATATGATACCCTATACCATGGTTTAGAGACCCTATCTTTCGGTCCAACTACTTCGATATAGAAAATAAGCATAAACCAAATTTGAGTGCGATTTTTATAAATTTTTTTGGCTGCAGATATGAAAAAGTTCATATCGGATGCTATATCTATAAAGGGACTAGGTCCAAAAATGGAGCCATCCTGATCATGTTTGGTAAAGTCTCTTGAATTTTGAAAAATATGTACAAACAAAATTTGAGAAGAATCAGTGCAATATTTTTGTTTTTTAATAGATTTAAGTGAAGATCGGGAAGCAGCTCTATATGGGGTCAAAGGGATCATATTTGGACTACTCATTAGTGGATGTAATGAACGCATACAAACCCAATTTGAGTAAGATCTGTATGACAATTTGGATCTTATGGCAATTTATGTCGATTTCATATGGGTAATTTGTATGGGGGCTAGGTCTGAACATGGACCGATTCTCACCAATTTCAACAGCGTTCATCACATGGCCGATGAAAGCTTACATACCAAATTTCATCAAAATATATTCATATTTGCGACCTGCAGTTTGATTACAAGCTTTACATGGACACACAGACGGACGGACGGACGGACGGACGGACGGACGGACATTGTTAAATCAACTCAGAAAGTGATTCTGATTCGATCGGTATAATTAAAGATGGGTCTAGGTCAAATATTTTTGGTTGTTACAAACAGCAGCACAAAGTCATTATACCCAAACCACATAGTGGTATAGGGTATAATAAGTAAGAAAATTATAGTCGGTCTAGACCGACCATGCGTTTAGGTCCAACTAATTAGATATCGGATATACGCATAAACCAAATTTAAGTGGCATTGTTATTAATTTTTTTTGGCTATAGATAGGAAAAAGTTCATATCAGGTGCCATATATATCTGGGGCCTATGTCGAAAAATTGGCTGACCCTGACCATATTTTGCAAAGTCACTTATATTTTGAAAAAATATATACAAACCAAATTTGAGAAAAATCTGTGCTATAGTTTTGTTTTTTTGATAGATTTTAGTGAAGATCGAGAGGTAGTTCTATATGGGGCCTATGAATAAGAACTGTCCTATAGGGATTATTTTTAGACTGCTGATTAATGGATATAATAAATACATAAAAACCCAATTTGACTGAGATCTATATGATAATTCGGATGTTATGACAATTTATGTCGATTTCATAGGGGTCATTTTTATGGGGATTAGGTCTGAACATGGAACGAATTTCACCAGTTTCAAAAGCTTTTATCCTATGTCCGATAAAAGCTTATGTACCAGATTTCAGGAAAATATATTCATATTTGCGACTATTAGTTTGATTACAAGGTTTACATGGACACGCAGACGGATGGACGGACTGACATCGCTAAAACCACTCAGAAAGTGATTCTGAGCCGATCGGTATAACAAAAGATGGGTCTAGGTAAAATAATTTTGGTAGTTACAAACAGCAGCACAAAGTCATTATACCCAAACCAAATAGTAGTATAGGGTATAAAAATATAAATTGTTGATATTTTTGAGCTTAGTTTAATACATAAAGGAATAGCCGCACCTGAAGTACACTTTTATAGTTACCTAGTTTAACTAATCAGTGCAGCAGTCATTCTGGGGTTTAAAAAATTAAAAATTAGGGTGAACGTACTAGGCAAGACTCAGATCAAATTATTATACCCTCCACTCCAGTGTGCAGAGGATATATATAACTTTGTCATTCCGTTTGTAATAATTAGAAAAAAAATTTTAGACCCCATAAAATATATATATTTGTGATCCTTATAACAACCGGAGTTGATATAGCGATGTCCGTCTGTCCGTCTGTGGAAATCACGATGACGGCATCAATCGGACAGCTAGGGTGCTTGTTGATAAAAATGATTCGCTAACATCCTGAAAAGTTTGCTATTTAAAATCGTCCAAATCGGTCGATTAAGGCCCGAGATTTGAATGAAGAACTAAAAAAGTCTTTTTAAAAAATATAATTTTCTATATTGTTCTTGTCACGATCACACCCTCAATAGGATAGGTAGGGTCATCATTTTTAGTAAGAATGATTCACCAAACTCGTGGGAAGGTCTCTATTTCAAAAATCAATAAAATCGGTGGAACAGCTCCAGGGAAATCTCTGAAAAATTAAAAAAAAAAATAAAAACATGATGTTTCTATATTGTTCTTGTTGTTATTCTAAATGTTGTATTGTTGTCATAGCTGGACTTTTTGTTTTTGTGGTCATTGCGGTAATAGTATAATAAAAACCTAACCCTTTGTACATTTTTTTTTATCAAATCTGGTAGGAAAATTTAAAAGTTTCCATTGTTTTGGCATAACTGGAAAAATTTGCTAGATCATTTCTGTCATTGCTACGAGTTTCAGATCGATTGGGTAACGGGAAACGGAGTAAAAATTCACCAGCATCTAAAGCAAATAATGCTAAAATACCTACTTGTTAATAAAAAAAAAACAATGTAAATTTAGCAAAAAAAAAATTTTATGTATTAATTTATTTAACCCATTTCCATTCTTTCTTCGCACTTGCGAACAAAAAATTGCTCATTTTGAGCGGTAAAATTTTCTTTTTTATTGAATTTTTATTGTTAAATTTTTGATGCATAAATATTGTACATATTGTTAGCTTAAAGAAGTGACAAATACATATATTATTAATAATTTTTTTTTACGCTATTAGCCATTATGTGACACCACCTTTTTCAAAGGTTTTTTCTTTTACTATTTATACGTAAAAATTTTGCGAAAATAAATATTTCGAGTATGCAGATTTTTCGACAACAAATGAAAGAAAATAAAGCAAAACAAAAAACAAACAAAAAATTCCAAGCAACATATTTTAGGTAACGGTAAACATTGCTGCTCGCAAGCGCGAACGTTGGCTGCTATTCAACATGTAATTTTTTGGATGTAAAACATGTGTGACTTACGAAAGAGCTACACGTGCAAGAAAACTGTCTGAAAATACACGTTAAGCAACTGTGTATGGTCTTTTACTAAATCTAATCTTATTTTGGGAATAATAAATTCACAATTTAAGAAAGTTTTATATTTAATAATTTATAATTTATAATTTTATTTTTTATTATTTTATTATTCCCCAACTAAGATTAGATTTAGTAAAAGACCATACACAGTTGCCTAACGTGTACTTTCTGATACTTACAGGTGTAGCTCCTAGGTAAGTCACAAATGTTTTACTTCTTTATGTGACTTCTTTCTTTATAAGTAACGGTTTTATTTGTATACATTGGAAAAGTACAAGCAGAGAGAAAATTAGATTTATTTGCATTTATTTTGCGCTAATTTGTATTTCAATTTATTTCGCTGCGGGAAGACGTGTTTTCAAATAATTTTTTTTTATAAACTGCGTATTTTCACGCTTTTAATAAGTGATTTAAAAGTTAAGTGCGGTAGTGTTAAAAACTTTAAAAGTTTTTAAATAAAATGATACGAAGAGCGTTGAGTGTTGAAGAAATAATGGCAGTAATTTAAGACGAGGATGACGATATTGATACTGTTTGCGTCATTCCACCTGATAAAGTCGATAATATTACAGATGAGGAATATATAGATGAAAACGAAATTCCCATTAATGATAATGTATGTTCATCTAGATATTACTATACACAATATGTTTTTCTACAGATGATATTATCGTTTTGTTTTTAGCAAACAACTTTGCAAGAAGTAGCTGGAACATTTGAAATATGTAACAGAAACGAAGATGAGCCTACTCAGGATATAATTTTTGATCAAGCTTCTACATCTGCAGCAGCCTTGCCACCAACAAAACGTACGAAAATTGCAGATCGTACTTACGCGTAATCAAAGAACCTATGTGGACACAAAGAAATGATAGATCAAAAAACTTTCAATTTCCTTTAAAAACAAATACGGATCAATTGCTTGATGTTCAAGTGAAGCTATTTGCTGATATAAAAGAGCTGTCACCATTGCAGCTCTTCGAAAAATTTTTTGATGGTCAAATGCTAGATTTAATCATAAATGAATCAAATATCTACGCGCAAAAAAAATGATAAACATTTCATTGAATGAAAATAAATTGCGACGTTTTTTAGGAATTCTGATTTTATCAGGATTCAACACGTTGCCCTCAATTGAAAACTATTGGTCAAATGATCCATGTCTAATGAATCCTCTAGTTAAGCAGAGTATGTCACGAAAATTGTTCAAAGATATCAAACGAGCTATTCATTTTAACAGTAATTTGGACCAAAGTTACAAGTTGCAAAGGTAAAAAAAAATTCTAATGAGATTTAAATGCATATGATATTTTTTTATTTATTTATTTATTCTCCAGGTTAGACCATTGATTGATATGGCAAACCAAAAATGCATGCAGTGTGGCGTATGGAGTGCCGATTTGTCTATCGATGAACAAATGGTTCCATATTTTGGTCGCCACTCATGTAAGATGTACATACGAAACAAACCAATCCAGTTTGGTTACAAATTGTGGTGTCTTTTCTCTGCAAGCGGCTATCTGTATACCTGTATACCGTATGCCGGTGCCAGCCACAATTATGATCGCCAAATCGGTTTGTTCGCAGACGTTGTACTAAGGCTATTGGGAAATATCGAAAATCCTCATAGACATAGAGTTTACTTCGACAATTTTTTCACGTCCCATCAGCTGATGTATTTGCTGAGTGAAAAGCAAATTTGTGCATCTGGAACTGTCCGCAACAACAGAATTGGAAAAGCACCGTTAAAAACAGGAAATCAATTAAACCGTGGTGAGTCTGATTTTCAATTCGACAAAGCTAATAATGTACTAGTTTATCGTTGGGCTGACAACAAGAAAGTGACGGTCTGTACTTTGACCAAATTGAGCCAATGCACTCTGTAAAGAAATGGAAAAAAAGAAAAAAAATTCGGAAATTATCAGCAGCCACGTATGTTTTACAATTATAACCAAGGCACGAGGGACGTCGATTTACACGACAACGCGGTGAAAAACTACAGAATAAACATCCGTTCAAAACAGTGGTATTGGCCTTTATTTATTACCATATTAAGCTCTTCTGTTGTCAACCCATGGAAGCTATATTGCTTTGTTGCAAAGGAAAAAAATGAAAAAGCAATGCCACAAAAAGTTTTCGCGTGATAATAACAAAAGAACTTTTATTGTCATGTAAAAGAGAAGACAATTCTCCAGAATTTTCACCACGTAGAATGCCAAAGTGTATTGCAAGCACATTCCCGTCGAGCAGAAAGACGGCAAGCCCAGACGCTGTAGATTGCAATCATGTGGAAAGCCAATAAAATGGATGTGCAAAAAATGTAATGTTCATTTGCATCCTAAGTGCTTTGAAGCATATCACCAAAAGTAATTTTCTATAACAAAAACTGTAACCTTTTTTCATAATAAATATACTTACTTTAACCATAATAAAAATGTGTTATAATTGATTCTTATATCAGTTTTACTTATTGAAATACGAAAAACAAGATCATTTAAACTTTTTACCAGCAATGAATAATAATGTCGAATAGCGGCCAACGTTCGCGCTTGCGAACACCATGTTCTGAAGATCTCAGGTGAGCTTGATGAATTCTAACAACGGATTTGAGTTCAGAAACCTTTAATTAGCTAAGATCTTAAATTTCATTCAAGTCGGACGACATTTATGTTTCGCGGCCGGATATGGGTTAAAGAGAATAACACAAAAATTACGTTTGATGTTGTATTTTTTCTGTGTAATATTTACATACACATACATACATATATTAAATAATACAAATAATATACATATATTCTATATATGTAAATCCATAATAACTGCATGTTAGAAACAAATCGGTATATTATTTTATTTACATAAAATTCTGCAATATTTTGTTGTGGGAAAATATATTTCTTTTGCATTAACAGAGTGTCACTTCATTTTGCTCAGCGTGACTATGCCACAGTAGATGGCACCACATTTTTTGTTCTAATTAGCTTTGCAATAGTTATTTCTATTTTAACATGAATGTAAATATTTTCAAATAGATATCATACAGAACAATGTTAACAATATACACCGGCTGGTCTTTTATTTCATACGTTTTTTCATTATTCTTTTACAAAAATTAATAGCTTTTCAGTAACTTCTTTTAACGATAGTCGATTCGTTAAAAAAAAGGAAAGCAAAATTATCAGTAAAAATTTTAAACGATATTCGCTATTGTTAAAATCAGCTAAACGACAACCATTTTTGTGTTGTTTATTCAATCGATAAAAACTTAAATTTTTAAGTTGAAATGTCGTCATACATAAATCAAAATCATAAAATAGTGAAAATATTTTGCATCTATTAAAAAACTTTTTTATATAAATAAAAAAGTTAAATAGCATATCGATGCCTTACTTCCTCAACCTCGTATCGTAAAAAATACAACTTTTCAGGAGAGAGAAAAAAAGGTTCATCCTTTTATACCTCGTTGTTTGAGTAAAAGTTCAAATGCAATTATTTAAGAATTGATTACATCTATGTATATTAGTAGAAATAATATACTAATCTTTTTTAGTTTAAGCATGAAACGCATTTATTGAGACACGAGTTTGCTGCATTAACAGTAATTTTAATTCTTGATACATGATGAATAAATTACTCGTTTGTTGCACTCATAGCTATAGAAACAAACAACGCCATTATACCAAAATTAAGCAATGAATCCAATATTTAATATAGAATGAATGTTTTTTTTTCAAGAAAGGAAAAAAATAAAAAAAAAAGAATTCATATTAAATTAATTCACAGAATTAATAATATCATTGGTGTGGCAAATTATCATAAAATGAATGATAGTCGGCTGGATGGTCATACGTTTTAAATCTTGGAAGTCGTCATATTTTGTTTTTGAAATAAGTAGTTGTTGATTGTAGAGACCCGGTAGTAAAATGTTATCATTGTGCTGCACTTGTGGTCCCAATTTATGATGAGTAATAGTTGCCACTCTTCTTCAAAACGTAATTTGCACTGAACTCCGTCATTATATTTGAGAGCTCGCAAATTTCTAACGCATGGGTCACCTTTTTTGTGCCTGGTCAAATTGATTTTAGGTAATCGAGTGCAGAGAAATCTCGGAAAAACTTATGATTTAAAACAATCTGGGTTGTTTTATAACCATATTGAAATCAGCTGGCACATATAATTTTCTTCATTTCTTCTTTCGCTCTATTAAGGCATGCACAGAATCGCACTCCATTTGAGTGTGGCCAACTACCAGGTATTTTTGCTGAATTTCTGCTTGGTGGGTATTTGCATAATGTTGCAAGGCATTCGCAAGTGTCGTATTACGATTTTGAGCACAGCACCCGTCGCTGTAAATTATTGTAGGCTTTGATTTGTCTTTCAAATTCTGTAAATAGTCCAGCAAGCAAGAGGTAAATACATTCGAGTCCATGCCGCTTTCAGCATCATGCCATACGTAACAGGCAAAATTTTTGTCAAATTCATTATAAATTGTGAATTGGTGCACATACAATTTTGTTTTAAAGTAGTTTGCTCCAGTGGAAAGTAGAGGAATTGTTTGCGCTGCTTGCAAGTCAACCGTTAAAATTTGAATATCACCTCTTGAATAACGTTCCTTGTCCTCGGCTTTTTCTTTCCTGGTGCGTTCCTTACTTGTTATGTGAAGCTGATATTCATCTTCTGGCACGTTTTTATTTTTATAACTAAAGCATATATCACATTGATCTTTCTTGGGTCGGTATATGCTAATATTGGCCATGTGTACTGCGTCTAAGATGCATTTGTACGTTGCCTTCTGAGCCTTATCAATGTTGCGATCCATCAAATATTTTTCAAAATCTGTGTACACTTCTGCCCAAGTCTTGTAATGAACGTCTATATATTCCTTAGTTGTACTCTGTCGGCAGTAATGTGATGGCATCTTAGGCAAATTTTCTAGAAAAAAGTTTATGTGACTTACTTTGGCGATATTTGTTTTGCTTTGACGATTGACTGGTCCACTTTTCTTTAACATGCCAATGTCGTTTGCATTTAGATTGCCAGTAACCCATTTGGACACGCTCCATTCACCCATAGGGAGTGTACACAAAAACATTTTTTACAAAAAACCTTGATCTCTCCAGAAATTTTGCATGTGTTTACTCGCCGAGAAGAAGTACCAGTTTTTCTCAAAGTGACTGGTTTATGTGACACCATTGCAAGGACATACGCTTTTTTCTCTTCCCAGGACAGTGACCAAAATGTTTTAAAAATATTCTTTCTATTTTTTTCTCTAATTTCGTTGCACTGCTTACCGAATTTTTTGCACATAGTTCCGAACGGCAACGAGCCTTTAAATTTCTTTCTACGGTTTCTATTCCAGTTTTGCTTATTTCCTTATTTCCTTATTTCTTTTAATTGTAATTAGGCCAGAGGATTCATCCAACAATACAGAAGAAGATACATTGTCAGGCAAATCTGAATCAGTACTGGGCTGGTACTCGCTTTCACTTGTTGAAAAATCGGATTTGGAGGAAAAGCTAGACTGATCAGAATCCACTGAGACAAAAGGTCCTGTTTCTTCATCCAAAATTACGTTTCCAGTTTGTTGTGTTTTAGGTTCTTGGCAAAGCTTCTTGAAAACAAACCACACTGTATCAGCATCAAGAACAGTGATTGTATCACATTTTACGATAAAAACTAAAATTCCTCATAATCAGAATTTCACCAAGCAAAACAAAGATCATAACTAAAATGCAATTATGTATAGGCACCAAGAATGTATACCACAAGTACTACAAAAAAAAAAAACTATAAATAACGGGACTCCCATGCATACATCACTTACTTCCTAACTAATATACATAGTCACTTCAAGAAGAAGGATAGAATAAAGAGACGCAAAGAATTTTTTAAAATTCTTAACGCAGTTATGAAAATAGGAGTGATTGAGATACGAAAATATATTTTATTAATATTTACAGAATTGAGACAACGTATTGAGATAATAAGCTGTTGCATTAATAGAACACAAAAATAGCAATCTTTTGATATGAAAAAGTCAAAACCATATTTTTCTAAGTTACGAGGTTGAGAAAGTAAGGCATCGATATTCAATTCATTATTCCATTTTCAAATAAATAAACAGAAATATTAGTAAAAAAAAAATAGAGATATTAAACATAAACATAAAATCATCCTGTCAAACACGAAGTAATTTGTTTGTTTTTTTATTCTTCTTTGTGTTTTTCGCTTATTTTGACAGAGATGCCACTCGTTTACAATTTAAATAAATAGAAAAATAGATTTGTCGACTGTCGTTAAGATGTATGTACTTAGTGAATCACTTAATCCTTAGTGCAAACAACAATAGCTGTCGATATATTTTGCGATTGTCGGATCGTTGAAATTTACAGAATCGCACTACAGAAAACATTAATTTAAATTCAATGAATTTTAGAAAACCTCAAATGATATTTAAGAATTGTGAACATAAAAATTGTTACATATATAAACGCAATTTGATAAGAATGTTATTTATATATAAATTTTCACAATTTTTTTCTGGATGAATATTTGAAGTTTTTCAGAAAATAAAGATAAAAGTTTGGGACATTTGGTTTTTTGCGTTTGGCATCCCTAATTGTTTTCCAAATAAGGCAACATTTTAATAAAAAAGTTGAGATAGCTTTTTTTTGGTTATTATTTTGTTACTCCATCCGTCCTATATGGCCACAATGAAAAAATATTTCGCCAGTTAAAAGAAACTATACAGCCATCTCCAATTAGTACGATTTAATGCATATAGCCACCCTACACAACCATTACATTTGCAATGGAGATTAGGGCGAGCTATTTAATTAGCAAAAACTAAATTAAACGATAAGTTATGTCATATGACCGGAAACGCTTGCATATAGGAAACGCATGCATGTTTTTCCAATATTTGGTTTACATTTATTATCAATACTCAAAGCCAAATTTAACACTCTTACTTGTTTTTTTTTTTTTTTTTTGTAATATTTCTTTATCTTGATGTTTGTTTTCTTAGATTTCCTGCAATAATTTAAGAGCCGTTGTTACTATCTCATTTCATTCTAGATCGAAATTGTAGCTAAAGCTTTTATTATTTAGACGTTTTATATTAATACACATCAGTATAATTAATGTAATTATATTAATACTTGTTGATGCGTCTAAATATATATAATGTAATTATATTATTAATACTTATTAATGTTATTACTTAAGCGTTTGAGACGCAATTATCATAATTGGGACCATTATTACAACTTACCAATATTTATTTGTGACGTTATCGGAGAGGTTATTAGTTTTTCGTTATTAGAAGTATACTTAAATCGAAAAGTGACCGGTAAGCTAAAGGTAGGATAGTATTGCTTTCTACTTTAACGTGAGATTTAAGTAATCTTGCCACATTTTCTTATGTCCTAAGAAAAAGAAAAAATTCACATTAATTGCTGTTCGTTGGAAAGTTTCCTTCTTTGACGTCCTCAAATTTCAGAAATTTTTATAAACCAATTCATTTGGTCAAAGTAATCGGTTTTTCCTTTGGTGTTGCCAAATTATCAAAAATATTAATGTTATTTCACTGTGAAGTTGTAATAACGAAAAACAGTTAACGGTCACTTTTATTGCTCACTTTAGCTAAAGTTACCATTTACTAATATTTACTTTAAAGGCAAGTTGTAATAATGACCCTTAGACATATAATAATAATTATTATCGCTCATACGTCTTAGTATTAATATTAACAAGTGACTAATAAGCAGAGTTCAGAAAAAAACACATACTGAATAAAAAATTCGTACATATAAACATAGCTCAGACCAACAAACACATATTTTTATTTTCATATCAATTATGTGTGATTCCAAATTTTGTACGGTGCACAACATAATCATGACTGTGTTTCGTTTTAATATATCGTTATCTACACGAACATGTTTCTATCACGTATTTATTGTTTCTAACACACATAAAGTACACAGATTCGAGTGTAGCTTCTTTATATTAAGATCGTTTTCTTGCACGTATATTACTAACAAAAAAACAGAACATGTTCTTCAACGCGTACATCCAAAAATTAAAACATTATCCACTCGCGATCGGAAAAATCTGAAACACCCTTATAATAACGACAACAATTGTTTCAACCAAATTTATTTAAAAAAAAATCTAAAATTATTCACTAGCAGTTATAAAAAAATCAAAATCAAAAGATAATAATAAAAATAAGAAAATAAAAAATAAAAAGATAATAAAATAGAAAACAGAGAAATTTTATATGTTGTTTATGACTTAATTTCGTTTTTATTCCGATCGCGAGTGGGTAATGTTTAAATTTTTAGATGTTCGCCTTGAAGAACAGGTTCTATTTCTTTTTTTTTAGCTATACACGTGCTAGAAAACAAACTTAAAATAAAGTTACACTCGAATCTGTGTGGTTTTTGTGTGTTCGAAACAAATATACGTGATAGATAAATATTCGTATAGATAGCGACATTTTAAAACGAAACACAGTCATGATTGTGTTGGGCACCGTACAAAATTTAGAAACCCACAAAAATTCCGTGAGTTTTCAAACTTCAATCATAATTATATGAAAGACAACACTGTTCCCATCAAGTACCACCTGTTAGTAGAGTACTGGCCAAGAAAAACGTTGTTTTTCATCAAGATAATACACAGGTGCTTACGTGTGCAATCTCAATGGCAAAATTCCATGAAAAACCTTGGACTAAGTGTATTGAGGTAAAAGGATATCGAGGGCTTATATTCAAATAGTGCTATCTGCATCAATAATTATTTTAAAGAGAGCGTGTAAAACCAATTTATAAATAAGATCTGAAAGTATTTGTCTATCGATTTTTTGCTACAATATCTACTAAGAAATAGTCGTACTAATCTTGTATGATATCAAAATTAATATTATATTTGACAGTTATATCAGAGAATAGTTTGAAATCAAAAATTAATATTGTCAAATGTAGAGATGTCAAAGCTAGAGACTTTGTCATCAGCTTATATTAATGAACAGACAATTTAAGTTAAGACAATTAAGAAGAATAAATAGTTAATTGTGGTACTCAGTTAATTTATTCATTTAGTGATTTCAATCAAGCCGTAATTTTGGTCTGAATTTATTTTTATTTTAATTTAGACTATCAGAGCCCAGCACGAGTAAAAATTCTAGGAAACTTAAGTATTTCATTAATTTTTTTCTTTAAATATGTTTCTTAATCTCTATTTATAAAAAATTTATAAAATATTTAAATAAAATGCATTAAATTGTGAATTTTTAAATAAAATTCATTAAACTTCATTATAATTATATGCTAATCAATTTTAGGCAATTCACAATTCAACAAAATTAGTAAGCAATAAACAGCATTGTATAATTTTTTATTTTCAGCTTAAATATGTGTTTTATCTATGTGTTAGTAGCAACTTTAAATGATTATTACTTCAAAAAAATGTAGCAGATGATGCACTTCGGTAAACAAATTTCCTTTCAAATGGTATATTTTTCTGTTCAAATCGGTTGGTAACTACAAGCGTAGAAGGGTCACAAAAAATTACTTTGTCTGTTGATATTATATATTTACAGGAATATTCTCAAATATCAATAACTCACAATTTACACCTTTTATTTTTCTCTTCAATATTTTACTATAATAGGTGTAGTTCTTTCGATACAACAGAGCCTCACCCACATTTAAAAAACATAAATAAATAAATGATTTCAGTTAAAGGCTAAGTCTTTTAACTCCAACATAATACTGAAGGAGGGAGATCGAAAAAATTTTAAAATGCATAAAATGTACTAATAAGGAATTCTTTACGTTCAATAAGTTTTAATATTTTTCTATTTAATTGAAGCTGTTAGTTGGTGTATTGAATCGTATCTTACATTAAGAACACAAATAGTTTTTTTTTTAGCAATATTGATCCAAGATTGGAAGTGCTACTTCTGCTTTACCCATGGTAGTTATTTGGACCCATTATTGGTTTTCTATTCTTAATTGATCCTCCGACCGTAATATCGAGTTGTAACATCCTTTTGTATAGTCATGATGTTAAGTTATTTCACTGTTTCAATGGCATAAATGTTCACATTTCCCTTCAGCTTGAGCGTGATTAATAAGTTGAATGGTGTAATGTGAACTTGATGGAACTGAGTCTTAAGAAATGAGAACATGTGGTATTTTACAGAGGGGAGATAAGTTTTGATGAGTATTACATTAATAGAATAGCATTGGACACCGTTCCAACTTTCTAGATTTTGGCGTTCATATGGTTAGGAGACTTGACTTCATTGGTCATATTAGTGTCATTGTTAATAAGGCAGGATCTACTCTTGGGTTGGTTGAAAGATGTGCTCAAGAGTTTTTTGATCGATATGTTACTGAGCAGCTTTGTACGACTCGATTTTAGTAATATGGAATCAGGTTCACACCAATGCAATTGGGGCTGTGCAGAAAAAGTTCTCGCTACGTGGTCCAGGTTGGAGTTATGATGACTTACCATCATATAACGATAGGATAGTCCTTATTAGGCTCCAAACACTTGAGAGCAGGAGGACCATACTGGGTGTTATTTTTGTATTCAAACTTGCTAATGGTAATGTTGCCTCAGCGATGCTTTATCTAATTAAAATTTAAACACACCCTGTTGATTCATAAGACATTTTATGACGCTCCATTTGGACTATTTTAGGACCCATTGTGCTAATTATTATCCTTTCCGCAGAACTTGTAATGATTATAGCGTGGTACACAATTTCGTTGATTTTAATTTTAATGTATTGAAAGCTAAGCGCGATATAATTGAATATTTTAATTAACACTTTTTTTTTCTTATATTTAAATTAATTTTATCATTATTTGATGATACAGTTCTGTAGGTGATTTACGACCACACTATTTACTCGCCAACTTGTGGTTAGAATCTACTGGGTTCGAACACTGTTGTGTATGCGGTCTCCATGTTCCAAGAATGTACCTTGTCGGCCAGCTGGGTAAGTGATTGGAGGCCGTTCGTTCAAAAATAAAAAGCTAAAAAAAAAAATAACTTTTGTTGTTTTAATCGTGATATTATGGACCTCTTCCGGTAACCCTTCCCCTCGGGCTTTTTTGGATGAAATTTTCCACAACTTGGGACATCTTTTTGTAGCTTTTAGCCACTGGGCTGACGTCCAGACAGTTTGTAGGATTTTGCGTTCCTTGGAACAACGACCAAGTTATTGTTCATGTACTACTCAAGACTGTTTTACCGTAATGGCAGGATGCAAAGTTGGGCCAAAACTTTTTGAACACATTGGGTTGCCTTAAAAAATGAAGCAGATATATCCTAATATGAATTTCGGTATTTATCGAGCCCATTGTTGCTTGCTTCTTCTGCCGCAACTGCAAATTGCTGGCTTGTAATACCAGGAACAATATTTTGGAAAATTTCACCTGCTTTTAGATTCTCTAGTTACCTTTAACAGTCTCTCCAGCATTGGGGACATAAATGTATTGAATCGGATGCTATGTACGTCCGTTATACAGCAGTAATATTTTTTATTTTGATGAAACATGACTTTAATTTTAAATTGTTTCCTGGTTGCAACTTGTTTTGGACGTTGTAGGTTTTCAATCCTGCATTGGCTTAACTTTTCGCGCCAAAAAGTCCAAGCACTGAATTAGCCTCGCAACTTTTCTATCAGATATGTTGGGAGCTCCTTTAGAAACTCTTTCGATATTTTTGACCTTACAATCATCACGGTACCCTTTCTTTTTATCTCGAGCCAAACTCCCTATCAATGGCCCAACTTTACCGATACTTTCTAATAATATTGGCAATAGTTTGACGGCAGATTCTTTGGCCAATTTCTTGTAGGACCAAAGTGGGTTTTGGTAAAAAATTTCAAATGATTTTAGCATGTACTGAAGAAACATGAACAGTAGGGCGGGTCGATTTGTAGGGAGGCAACAAAATCGCTCAAGTGACAAGGCAAATCACATTCTAGGGATCAAAATAAGAAGCATTGCCAGGGGACTATACATCTAAAACGAATTCTGATATCCCGACTATTGACCTGTCTGTCTGTCTGCCATGGGGCAACCACACTCCCCCTCATGCAATTGATCTGACACTTGGCCCATAGTCGTGTTGTGACTACAGATTAATTTTGGGGTAGTCACGCAGAGTCACGCAAAGTCGCGCATAGTCACGGGGTGATCTAAAAGTTATTTACCCTCATCCGATCGATCTTTTTGATAACATAACATAGTCAAGGCGTATGATTATTATTTATTAGCAGAGTAGAAGATACGTATACGTATGAGTGTTAATTTTAATATTAAATCAAACATATTGAGCCCAATTCTAAACAAAAAATAATGATTTTTTGAAATGTTTATATGTGAACCCAGGGGGTTCCTGGGGATCTGCCACTGACATGGGTGGGTCGGCCCTCCAAAGTTAGTGGGGGTCGATCATACATTTGGACACGATTGGGGCACTCTTCTAAATGGGTCAAAGTGAGACAGACAGACAGACAGGTCAAAAGTCGGGACATCAGAATCCGTTTAAGAGTTATGGTTCCTCCGGCAAAGTTTTTAATTTTGATCCCTAGAGTACGATTTTCCTTGTCACTTGGGCGATTTTTAAATCGACCCGCCCTAATGAACAGGGTTGTCATTAAACTTAATTACTGACATATTTTTTAAATATACTCGATCAAAAAAAAAAAAAATAATTAAATAATGTTTGTGAAAAATTTAAGTGGAGAAACTTGTGTTGAATTTTCTTTCGATCGTAATTCTCACGGCAATTAGAAATTAATGTACGTACCGCAGAATCTCTAAAATCCTAACATTGTGTAATCGGAGAGTCATTTTATTATGTTACCAGAGAAGTTTTTCAATTCCAACGAATAATCGTGGTTTTCAAAGATGCGGTGATTAAATAAGCTTTGAGTGATACCGTTTCATCCTGAATATATAGAAACATGTGATCCCCTAGTTGAAGAGGCCGCTTTATAGTATGATGGTTACTCAACACACGCTGGCAAAATAGTTAATAAAAGGCTCGTAGTTTAACGATTTTAACTAATTGTGGGCCGTCGCATAGCCCCTATTTAAGTCCGATAGAAAATATTGATCTTTGTCTGTTACTAAACATAAAGCTGTGTTCAGCAGTTAAAATATTTCTAAGATTATTTTATTATCTTAACTAGTTCGAGAATTAGAGTCAGTTATATACAGTTATCGAAAACAATTTAATCCAAATGTGTAAATAAAATTTAATTTTAAAAATTAAAATAATTTAGTTTAATTTAATTTTTAGGGAATTCATTGCTAAATATTCATGTTTTCAAAACTTTTGTATGAATATATTTCAAAACTTTTGTATGAATATATAACCATTTTATTGTAATAAATTCTTCGCTAGTTCACACATTTCCGTGCAAAAAATATATTTTTAAACTAGTGAAGGGTTTGTTTACAACCACCACAATTTAGAAATATTTAAAATCATATTTCTTTTGTAAATATGTATATAAGTGTATGTATATGTGTATGTTATTTATATTTAATAACTCCAGCCGGATGTAGGTGTAGCTTTCAAAAACTACCGTTTTATTTTTGTTTCAGAATAATATTATATTTCGTTATAGAATTTCAAATTTAACGGGGCAATGCCCATTAGGTAAATGCCAGTGATTTATTTATAAACGGGTATCGCATTGTATTCACTAAATGTCTTGAAATATTTATATATATAAATTATTATGCATAATTGTGTATATTTGCCGTTGCGCAAAGTAAATCAAGTTTTGTTTCAATAGAGATTTATAGGAAAGTAGCACGGTGCTTAAACGATTCGAATCAATGGAATTATATTTGAGATGTTGTTATAAATAGATAGCTTTTTTTGAATATAAGCGATCGATATTATGTTGAAAAACAAATATTTTTTTTGGCAAAAAAACTGTTTCATTCTAAAAGTCACGGACTTATCGACCAGCCCTCGTAATATTTGCATAAGTCTTTAGGCCATTGCAAGAACTTATCAACAAATTTATTATTTTTAGTTTAACATTATACGCAAAAATTCGGGTGTCACCATCGAACTATATTTGAGTCCAAGTTATTTTTGACCAATAGTAAATGGCCGTAATGTGCTAGAAAATTCTGGAGATTATGCTACACTGTTCAGTGGTGTGTACTTTTTTATTTTTGCACTTTAAGAAACCTACAACATGGTCTGGCGTTGATATTCCAGTTTTGGTTGAGGGGTATTCGTATTCTTTGTACTAGAGGTTTGTTGTTATTGTTTTTTTTTTTAGGTGTCCCATAATATGTATTGTTTATAATTAAAGTTTTTATTTTTTATAGAATAAGTAATTAACTAAATTTTAAACTATACACCTTTTAAATCCATATTTTGTGCTGCTAATTCTTGAAAAATTATGATCGCCGCGCACTGATACATATTTTGAACAGGTAGCCAAAAATCTTTTTTTTTTAACTGATTTTAAAAACAATTAGCTCATTTAAAAGAAGACTTTATAAAACCTAAGCAGCCAAAAAATCAGGGCTAAATATATACTGTGAACAGTACCAAATTACTATTTTCTGTTTTTTGTAAGGTAATATTTTTTTTAGATTTTTCCAGATTTATTGTGTTCATATTTTTTTTTTCAGAGATATTAACTTCGGGTGAATTTTATTTTATTGTTCGGTAAATAAACTGAATATTAGGTATAAATTTTTATAGTCCGCATTACTAATCATGTTTTTAATAATATTTTAAATGGGGTTGTACGAAATAGAAGAAGTTGTTTCGCTGCTGCATATTTAACACACAGTGGCTTAGTTGTAGTAATGTTCCTTATTTTTTTTTCGCTTTAAATACAAATATATATATGTACATAATTATACAGACGATTAAATTAAGAATATATTTATATTAGATTTTGACAATATGTCGTCACTCGAAAGACTATTTAAACAAACAATAATTTTACAATTTAAATATCCCTAAAGATTAATTGACACACTGTCCTGCCGGCTAAAATATTTAGTATTTCAATTTGGCTAAGTAAAGATTTTCCAAAACGTAAAATTCTAAACTCTTTCAGAGTATTACAACGGCCTATAATATGTTCTATGTCTTCTTTTTCTTCCAAATTACAAAGTAGGCATAAGTCTGAAAAATATAACTGGTAATTATTACCATAAAGCTTAGTAAGGTCAATTCTTACCTAGAAGATCCACGTTATGTCTTCTAACTGTAACTCGTCGATCATGTATCTGATTCCTATCATTGGGTCAAGATTTTTACATATTTACACAGACTTTATTTCCATCAAACCTAATTGCTTTAGACATACTCTTTATACTCTCCTACTGTTAGTTGTTACTTTTTTATTAGTAAGATAAAACAACATGTACATATGAATACATAGAAACACTCGAAGAGGTCATGCGATTGAACCGATGGCTTAGAACATTCTATAACGCATTAGGGTGACAATTAGATATGAGTTGAGTAAATATGAATTGAATAAATAAAAAATAATAAAAAACTTTTAAATGAATTCAAGGTCACTTATAATATATAATAAAACAAGTAAGAAAATTATAGTCGTTCTAGACCGACTATATGATACCCTATACCATGTGTTTAGAGACCCTATCTCATAGGCCCAACTAACTGGACATAGAAATAAGCATAAGCCAAATTTGAGTGGGATTTTTATTAATTTTTTTGGCTGCAGATATGAAAAAGTTCATATCGGATGCTATATCTATATGGGAACTAGGCCCAAAAAGGGACCGATCCTGACTATGTTCCGTAAAGTCTCTTGAATTTTCCAAAAATGTATACAAACAAAATTTGAGAAGAATCAGTGCAATATTTTTGTTTTTTGATAGATTTAAGTGAAGATCGGGAAGCAGCATTATATGGGGCCTATGACTATGAGTTGTCCCATAGGGATCATTTTTGGACTACTCATTAATGGATGTAATAAATGCATACAAACCCAATTTGAGTAAGATCTATATGACAATTTGGTTCTTATGGTAATTTATATTGATTTCATAGGGGTCATTTGTATGGGGGCTAGGTCTGAACATGTACCGATTCTCACCAATTTCAATAACGTTCAGCCTATGGCTGAGAAAAAATTAAATACCAAATTTCATCAAAATATATTTATATTTGCAACCTGCAGTTTGATTAAAAGCTTTACATGGACACACAGACGGACGGACGGACGGACGGACATCGTTAAATCGAATCAGAAAGTTATTCTGAGCTGATCGGTATAATAAAAGATGGGTCTAGGACAAATATTTTTGGTAGTTACAAACAGCAGCACAAAGTCATTATACCCTAACCACATAGTGGTATAGCATATAAATAGAGAGAGCTTTTGTATTTGAGCTTTCATCGGCCATAGGATGAACGCTGATGCAACTGATGAGAATCGGTCCATGTTCAGACCTAGCCCCCATACAAATGACCCCTATGAAATCGACATAAATTGCCACAAAATCCAAATTGTCATATAGATCTTACTCAAATTGGGTTTGTATGCATTTATCACATCCATTAATGAGTAGTCCAAAAATGATCCCTATGAGACAACTCTTAGTCATAGGCCCCATATAGAGCTGCTTCCTTAAATCTATCAAAATCTATCAAAAAACAAAAATATTGCGCTGATTCTTCTCACATTTTGCTTGTATATATTTTTGCAAAATAGAAGAGACTTTACCAAACATAATCAGGATCGATCCATTTTTGGACCTAGTCCCCATATATATATAGCATCCGATATGAATTTTTTATATCCAGTTAGTTGCCCCTAAAAGATAGGGTCTTAAAACGCATGGTATAGGGTATCGTATAGTCGGTCTAGACCGACTATAATTTTCTTACTTGTTTGGTTATTATTTTGTTACTCCATCCGACCTATACGGCCGCAATGAAGAATTATTTGGCCAGTTAAAAGAAACTATACAGACGTCTCCAATTAGCACGATTTAACGCGTAAAGCCTCCCGTAAAATCACTACCTTCGCAATGGGTATATAACCCAAATGCATGCCGATCAGCAACCGCGATGACCAAAAAGCAAACACCGAAATGTGTTTTCTTTTATCCGAAATAATAGAAAAGACGAAAATGATCCTTCCTCATTGGAGCGCGAATTAATAATGTCAGAGAGCTTTATAGACCAACTCTTGAAATAAACAAAAATCATCTGTTAAGCGGATCAACCCAAAGAATTTGCTGAAATAATTTGGTATTAAATTTAATAAATTGTGTACTTTTTCAACTACTTCGTTTACATTTCTTATCAATATTCAAACCAAGGTGGAGTGTATCAAAGATTCGGCACAGCCGAAATTAACACTCCTACTTGTTCCTAGTTATTTTTCCAATGATAAGGGAATTCCTAGCCATAATTTTTCTGTGTGCATAAATTTTATAATTTTTTAAATTTGCAAATTTAATATCTAGTATATATTATGTAGGGCATAATTTTTTCTACATGTGTTGCGTGTGGTGATTACTATAAACAGACAAATTATAAGTATTTACATAACCTTATTTGTAAGAAAATAATGTCACACTCGTCACATTTTCTTTAAACCACATTATTACCATTAATTATGGTGATGACACAATACAGTCTACACATGCGAAAGTTGCGGATAAGTATGTGCAGGAAAATATAAATTTAAAAATAATTTTAAATACAAAATAATCCCATTGCATTGCGTTGTCTTATTTTGTATGTTGTTTCACGAGCAATTAGATTATAACAAGGAAAGGAATCATTGCTTGTAATTAATCATCAGCTTAAGACCACTTAATTTTGTAACATCACCAACATAAAATAAATACTTAACTAAATCATGGCACCAACTAAAGAGGATTAAGTAACTGTATTGTTTTAAAACATTATAACTTTTCTGATATCTTTAATTTTGTATGAAAATAAATCTTTATTTAGTATTTCTGTATTTGTAAGCTACACAGGTCAGTTTGCTATGAGTATGTGTGGATGTTTTTAACTTTAACGAATCGTATCTGTAAAGCTTTTAAAGCTACATAAGTATTAGAAATTTAACACAAGAGAAAGTAGAACAATTCTGTTTTGTACATGAAAATTTCAAAACGGTCGAATTTCCCAAAGTTAACAATTCAAAATATATTATTTGATAATATTGATATAAGAAACTTCTTGTCTGGCTTGAGAAGTTTCTTATAAAAAATTAAAATAAAGGTCAACGACTAATACAAAAATAAATATTGATATATTTTTAAATCAGTACTACACTGATTTACTTTCAAATAATATATGGAAAAATTTTGGAATATTCACACTTTAAAAAAGATACCTAGCATTTTGTAGTAAAACATTTAAAGGCAAAAATCTCTTATTACCTCGACATACTTAATTCAATATATACCACTTTTCAAAATTTGGCCAACCCATGAAATGGAAACTCAGTATTTTAGCCAATATTGGTAAAAGTTACTATTTTAATTTGTTTTCCAAGACTTCATATTTAAATTTCACAGCCCATCTCAAGCCCCATGTTTTATGGCCTGATATATTTTTCCTCTATCTTTATGTCTGCTTGCTATACATTAAGAAATATTCATAATTTCACATTTCGTTCTTTAGTAATAGCTTCAGCAAATAAAGTTGAATTAGCTTTATCGAATGAAATCTTCAATAAATTTAAATTTTACCCTTTTTTTTAAATGAATATTTTGAATAGCATAAAATATTCAGGGCGCACAGTGGCGCCTTTCCCCAAATGGCGTGGTAAAAATCAAAAATTTTATAGAAGCATTAAGTAAAATCAATGAATATATATATGATAGAGGATTTCTCACAGAGTAAGAATCAAAAACAATTTTAAAATCTGATAAAAATTTTGAATGCTAGAGCTCTGCAAATTATGAATTTTTTTAGCTTTTAGTAAATGGCGCAAAATTTTTTGAAAAATATTCTTTTCAAATCAGATTGTAGGCAAATTAGTGAACCGATTATAATGCTTTTGACGTTATTTGAAAGGGTTTTTTTTTAGTTTCTATAAAACGATATAAAAACGATGTTATTTCATCATTCACTTTTTCATCATTAACTTTTCCTCATTTTTCCAATATACTATTTTCTATTTTGATAGAATAGAACTAAATATGTTTAAATATGTTTACTTAGATATTTACAATAGTTTACTAATACAATACCTAACCAGTTAAAGTGAACTTGGCTTCACATACTTGCTAGTCTGCACGCAACGACCATAAAGTTAAAAAAACATCTTGACATACACTGGATATATGGGTAGATGTGTTTTGCCATAGCTTAGTTAAAAATTAATCGTTTTTAAAGTTATATGGCTTCTTTTAAATATTATCAAATTTTTACAGATATTTTATATTATTTTTCAAGATTTTTTTTGTCCTCGAAAATAGAAATTTTAAATCATAAATTTTTCCGTCGGACCAAACTACTACCGAGGAATAGTCTTGAGCGTTATGCGTCATTTGCTTTTCAAAATTAGAGGCCAGCATTAACATCGCCCATCGTACGCGCCTTTCTCACTTACAGCTCCCTACACTGTCGGACAGCAACGAGCAGGCAGTTTATTGTTAATCAACTATACAGAGTGCAACGGTCGACACACTTTGAAGTATCTGGTGCTATTCGGACCTACAATGCGAAGCCATCAACGAATTTTTTGACATTGTTCCTATTGATTTGCATATAATGGAAATCTCTTTTAGTAGTGTAGTGAAATTGGCTGATACTAGTTCATGGAGAGTCCCAACATAACGGATATGACAGGCTTCTAAATAGGTTATCACATAATTAATGGTTACAATCTGCCTACTGTACACCTAGATTGGATATCGAAAAATTGTTTCGGGTCTTGTTCTCTTCAAGAATGGACTGGAAATAGTGTAATATAATGGCATGGTATGAAACTCGCGTTTTCACTGGTGCCTTAAAATGAGTTGTAGTGTCGGTTCTGGTATATCCTCCAGTGATCTCAATATAAAACTTTTAGTGCTTTAGTGTTAGTGTCTTGCTGGCGCACTGTGGTTTAGAATTTTGATTTCATTGGCCAAAAGTCTATTTTTTTTTGGCACCGATTTTTAAAATTTTAACGCCTTTTTGTAGCTAATATATCCAAATTAAGGTGGCCAAAAAATTAGGTTAAACTATTGCTAATTGTGGGAGTGGCATGCTGTCAAACTCAACTGTTTTTTTAATTTCAGAAAAAGGTGATTTTTTTTATCAAAAATAAATGGTTACTACGCGCAAGCTATCATCGATAATGACCTGCGGTCTTTTTTATAATGTTGGTAGGATTATAGTATTTAGTTGTTGTAAGTATAGACAGCTCTGCCATTTAATATTAGGGGCGTTATGAAATATTTATGAAACTACTATAGTTTTCTCAAATTTTAGATTTAGTGAAATAGAACTTCTAGGGAACCAAAGGGAACAAGAAACGTATACAACCCGGAAAAAGGTGAAAGTGTCCCCTTTAACTCTATGTATACTTTTGTACCCGTGACGTCCCATGGGTAGAACAGTTTTTTCATTTTAATGAAATTACTCTAAGAGGCGGAAACTTAAAGATGTTAACGATGAAATTGGCTGTATAAATATAAAAGAATCTTTCCTACATCAATTCCGATCACAGGACCAATCAACAAAAGTGGATATCATTGAAAAAGTTGCCAAAGCTAGTCCAGTGAGAACAAAACGGATTCTTGAAAGTATACCAACTCCGAGCGATGCAAAACAGTTCACAAATGAGGAGGCATTAGCATTATTTCTCGAACTGAAACTAACAAATCAGCAATATATTCAGCTCAGATTGCGTGCGATTGAAAAAGGCTCAAATATGTATCAAGCATATCATCACACAACCGCTGCTAAAATGGTCTGTTTGCCATCAAAGGACACTATTACAATCACACCAATTTCGGCAGAGGTACAACTACAATCTCTACTTGATCACACAGCCGAACGCTTGCTTCAATCAATAAAAGGAAATGTGTTAAAGAAATATGGAAATACAAAGCTAATTCTTTTTTGTAAATGGAGATGTGATGTTTCTTCGGGACAGAAACAATAGAAACAAGTAGCAATTGAAAGTATTTCGGACTCAGATATGTTGATGTTATCATTTGTACCATTGCGATTGAAAAAGATTTTGGAACATTCAGAGCCTTCGGCTAGTACAACGCAAATAATGGATATTTGGAAAAATGAGACACCATCTTCTACGAAATACTGCAGGCAATTCAAATTTGAATTCAAAAAAGAAACTCATGATGCCATTAACATAGAAGTAAGTGATATCAAGGCCCAAATTGCAACACTACAGCCATTAAATTTACAGTTAGATGGACAGCAAATTGAAGTAAGCTACCAATTAGTGCTGACAATGATAGATGGAAAAGTAGGCCAGGCTTTGACTAACAAGAAGGCTGCATCCAGCTGCATTATATGCCAAGCAACATCAAGCCAATTAAACCAAACAACCACTACATGCAAGAATACGACTTATGGAACACATACTAAAAATCAGTTATGATTTGGATTTCAGGTCATCAGGATCAATAAGAAACAACGAAACCAACA
Source organism: Cordilura impudica (assembly GCA_963682025.1). Lineage (NCBI taxonomy): Eukaryota > Metazoa > Arthropoda > Insecta > Diptera > Scathophagidae > Cordilura > Cordilura impudica. The sequence continues at coordinate 108,190,952 of OY821519.1, forward strand.
AAGAGTTAAGAAGTTCAAAAAAGGAATACGTTCAAGATGAATATCGCAAATTTGGATTGATTTTAGATCAGCCAAAACAATGGTCAGGCAGTGCATATGATGGTAATACCGCAAGAAGATTATTTTCAGATCCAGAAACAGCATCTGAAATAACAGGAGTGGATTTAATTAAACCTTATTTGCAGATTTAAAATAATCCTAGAAATACTTGCATACAATGAAGAAATTGACTCTAGAAAATTTGGAGATTATGCTTAGGAAACTGCAAAAATATATACAACCAACTACCCATGGAGAAATATGTCTGCAACAGGTCACAAAGTCCTTTATCATGGAAAAAATGACATTAAATATCATTTGGTGCCACTTGGAGATCTATCAGAGGATGCTCAGGAAAAAAGGAATGAGGATTAGAGATTTTGTAGAAAGCACAATACTAGAAAAATTTTACAAAATTCCACATGTGAAGATCTATTTAATATATTACTGGCAATGTCAGATCCGTTCATCTCCAGTATTCGAAATCAATGGAAAGTAGAACATCGGGATTTAGATGAAGAAGTCAAAAAACTACTAAAGTACAGAAAGAACACAGAACAAAATATGGAATATTTGCAATCAATATTTGAGTCAAATGAATAATAATTACAATTGCCTTTCATTGTTATTTAAGTACGAAAAACATAGTATTAGTAAAAAACAATAATAAACAGAACCTACCATTGTTACAAATGCAATTAAAATCTATTGCAGTTTTTATTTTTATAATGTTTTTTTAAATTATCAAATTTGGCAGCAAAAAATAATAAATTTTTCTGTAGTAATAGCAAGATTTTTAGATAATATTATTAACGTTTTTTTTTTAAGTGTAAATATTCTTTGAGTGTAAACAAATTTGCAAATTTGACAACAAAAAATTTTTAATTTTTCAGTAATTATAGCAAAACCTCCAGTCGATTTTACTATTTTTTTGAGTGTAAAAATTTTTTTGAGTGTAACATTAAAATAATCCCATTATTACAAAAAATGTTTATAATTATTTTTAAATTCAAACATTAAATTTTTTGATAAATAAATAATAATAAATACATATTTCACTCTAAAAGTTAAAAAAAATCAAAAGGTTCAACTTTGACCTAGAATTCCTTTAAAAGTCCTCAATAAATTTTAATGTAATTAATGCAACGAATCAAGCTAAACTAAATCTCTATCCACTAAAGAAAAAATTACTTAAATATTTTGCTCGGTTCAAAAGTTACAGAATATTGGCCAATGAAAAACGATTTTCAGCCACTGTGCGGCGGATATTCTGTCGATCAGGGATGATTGTGAGATTTTATACACACATAAGTTCAAGGAGTATTCTTTTGGACATTCAGGCGACACTCCTTTCTCAGACCCCTCATATTAGAATATCCGTTTTGGTATGAAAATGTAAGTAGAACTGTCAAGGTTAAGCCACCTTTCCGCGATTGCTCCTGTATGAAGAAGCAGGCTTCCCTATTTATTTATTTATTGAAAATAGTGTTGCAAGGCCAAAGAGGCCTAACTATAACTATATAACTATATAAGCAGACTAAGCCTCTTTTCAGTAGGAATAGAAAAGGCGTATGGAGGCTTACGGCCGTGCTGTGGAGTCATGGGCTAATCGGAAAACATGCAAGAAAATTCGGTTTAGAGGAGGTGGTATATCACCTCTTCTGCGAGTGTGAAGATTTCGGTAGCAATAGGTCGGTAACACCAGATAGAAGCATATTGGGCGGCCTACCTGGAATATCGGACTTAGATCTTGGTTGGATCTAATTCTTATTAAATATTACTTTCTGAGTAACTTGACTCAATTTGTTGACCAAAACCCCGACAACTCTTGGTTTTTGAGCCCATTTCACACAAAATTGTACCAATATGATTCCTTAACCATATTCGCCTCTGGGTATTTAATAAGCTCAAGAAATCATTCCAGGAACAGCGTTTTGAATATAATATAAATTAAATAAAAAAATAAGACCTCAAACTCAATTCTTTCCTTTTTTTTAAATTCTATGTATATTAATATTTTTAATCTCACTCATTGTAATTGATTTGCATTCATTTTTTTATTGTATTTTTAAATTTAGATTCAGATCCCTGATAATGACTAACGATGCTAATCGAAATATTTGATAGATATAATAATCAAAATCCAAAATAAGAGTATTTATTAGTTTGTTTAATTTTGGAACTCGAGCCAAACAAACATCATAATCATCATTAAAACATGACATAAAAAGGCCCACTAAAACATTTAATTACTGAATGCTTTTCAACTATATTTTTATCCAACGCAGTTGACATTTTTCATCCTGTTCATACTAATTTTATTGGTAACTCTGGACTTGAATTGTCAAAAAGCCAAAATAAATTTCTGTGCTTAATATTTACAATAAAATAAAGTTTTCGCTTCAAAATATATAATATACTGACGAAAAAGTGTTTCAATAAACAGTGGAGTGTATATTGTTTTCAAAAACGCTGGAGTACTGCAGCTGGATACATCTTACATCTTACCCTCCTTGCAACTTACAACTGAGGTGCTGTTGTTAACAGTCGAAGTTTCAACAAAGTGCTGAATCAAATATAATCGTGAGTGGGATCGTGTATTTTTACTCTACATACTTTTAAAGTTAGATATCCAATTGGGAGTCTTTAAAAATATATCTAAAATATTAGTTTGTTGGCTGTGTACCATTGATGATTGATACTTTGTTGTTGTTATCTGCGGTATAAATCTATATCAGCTGTTTATTTTCAATAAGGTAAAAAGTGCTACCAAGCGCCACTGCATTCAAAAACTCGCCTTAAGGTATGCTATAAAAAGCAGACGCAGGATCATTGTCATATTGTATAGCAGTTGCACATGGTTTGAGCCACCACTTATATATAACGTAATTATGCAGAGAACCCCAAACAAAAATATTCAAAGCTCTAAAAGGAAAATAGTAGAACTATCATCACCGGATAACACAGAAGCTGTCAATACAAATAACACAAACATGAATATAAATGATATAGTAAAACTTATCAAAGATACTATTAACTCAAATTTAGATGATAAACTTAATAACTTACCTACAAAATCAGATCTGGAAGAAATAAAGAATGAAATAAGTTCGGAAATTAACATCCTACGCATTGAAAACAAAACACTGAAAGAGGAAATTAGTAAGATTAAAAAAGAAAACGAAGAAAACAAAAAGGATATAAAATGGTTGCAAAACCAAGTAACATCCAACAACCTATTAATAAAGGGATTGTCTGCAAACAAAGAACCCCTAGAAGAGGTACACAAATTATTTAATGAAAAATTAAAAATCAACCCAAATATACAAACAGTGCGGAAAATATATGAAAAAAATGGCAAAATGACTGTTGTAGTGACACTTGGTTCACAGGCAGAAATTCTAAAAGTTTTTAAGAATACTGGAAGGTTAGCTGGATCTTTCATCTCAGTAGAAAGAGACCTAATACCAAAAAAACAGCAGCACAAAAAAGCATTACTTCTGCTCAAGAAAAAAATTATAGGCGTTAGCAAGGAGCACAAAGTCATAGTAAGAGACGACAGACTCAAAATCAAAGGTACATGGTTTAAATGGAACAACGAAAATGAATTAGTGGCAGGCAATGTAAAGGGAGAAACGGCGTTGACACGTATTTATGGAGAGGCAATTCAACTCATAAATCTAAACTATGAGGAGATAATCCAAGAGTTGGATACAAAAAACTAAATGGTGGCTATCGGAAACGGAATGGATATTCATGTATAGATTTAAATAATGAAAAAAATAAAAATCAATTTTATAACAGCTCAATAATATCATATAATATTGTACAATCTAATCGCATCTATAGAAATGTTAATGAAAATAATAATAACTTTTCTTTAAATATTTTATCATACAATTGTCACGGATTAGAAAATAAAATTTTATTTAATGATTTTTTCCAGTATGTAAAAAGTTTTGATATATTTATATTATTAGAAACGCATATTACTGAAGAAAAGGTAGAAAGATTTAAAAAATACTTCAATGGTTTTGATACATATTGGAGAACAGCAATAAAAAATAATACATTTGGAAGAGGTATAGCAGGGTATGTCTATGGAGTCAAACAAGAACTACGAAAACAGAATATTTTACATGAGTTTAGAAAAATAGATAGCATAGATTTGATAGAAATCAAAACTGCTAAGAAAGTGATAAATATATTGCCATTATATCTCCGGACAGCAACATGGAACGAAGATTTTGAAGCAACGAGAAGTTTTTTAATAAATAAAGATTTAGAAAGCCTTGTTGTAATAGGAGATCTAAATGTGCGAATAGGAAATTTACAACAACCCCTTGATGAATTCTTTATGTCAAAATTTAAAGCTGGCTTGTACACAAGAACGTCACAAGATGCGGTTATAAATTCAAAGGGTAAAATGTTTTTTGAGTTCTGCCAAGATTTTGGATTACATGTTGTAAATGGATGTACAAAAGGAGACGAAATAGGCAATTTTACTTTTGTGAGTGCTGTTGGCGAATCAGTAAATGATATATGTGCATTAGCAAACGATAATTTGGAGTTGATTGAAACGTTCAAGGTAGATACCAAAGTGTGGTCTGACCACATGCCAATAGTTTTAACTTTAAAGGTTACTGGCTCAAATTTTGAAAATCGAATGAAGTTGCTGCCAAAATTAATATGGAATGAGAGAAAAAAGGATGAATACAGAGAAAAACTTAACCAACAATTAAATATTCGTAAGCAGCAAACAACAGTATTAAATCTACAAGAAATCACAGAAGTTATAAAAGCTGCAAATCCAATTTGTATTTATAATAGAATCCAAATTAAGAAGGAAAATAAATGGTTTAATTGTGTCATAATGTCATAATGCCAGAGAAAAATCTTTCAACGCATTAAATTTGTATCGGCAAGAACCTACAAGAATTAACAAAGATAAATATCTATTGGAAAACAAAAAATATAAAGAAGTGTGTGAAAGAACTAAAGTTGAATACTACAAAAGCTTAGAAAATAAAATTAATTTAGTAAAAATCAATAAAGATTGGTGGAACATTTTGAAGGAAATTAAAGGTACAGAGCATCAATATAACCCTGAAATAGATGCTCACGTATTTAAAAATTATTTTTATAATCTACTGAATCCTCCATCCGTATCGAATGATATTGTGTATGCGTCAAATTTTTATAGCGATGATGATTTGGATCGACCAATAAATGCATTAGAAATAAGAAATGTAATGGCCAAGGCAAAATATAACAAGGCTCCTGGAGAGGACCGAGTAAGTTACGAATTTTTTAAAAATGCTAGTGATGGTGTTATAGAAGAACTTACAAATGCATACAATATTATATTTGAAACAGCAAAATTAGATGAAAAGTTCAGTACAAGTATAATCTTTCCCATTTATAAAAAAGGCGATAAGGCTATTCCTAGTAACTATCGTGGTATATCATTTATGAATTCCATCGCAAAAATTTTTATGGGTATCTTAAATAAAAGAATAAATCTCTGGCTAACAAAACACAATATTATTTCAGAATATCAAGCAGGATTTAGAGAAGGATATTCAACGGTAGATAACTTGTATAATTTAGCAGCAATTGCACACCTGAAATACAAGGAAAATAAAAAACTATACGCATTTTTTGTCGACTTCAAAGCTGCATTTGACAAAGTTTCCAGAAAATCGTTATTTTATAAATTACAAAGTATTGGTATATCTACAAAGATGAATAGAATGATTGAAAGTATCTACGGCACAACTAAATTCACAGTCTGGAACGGAGAAAATTTGTCAGATGAGTTTTACACTGGCTCTGGTGTGAAACAGGGTTGTTTGCTTTCTCCAACGCTGTTTTCAATATACCTAAATGACTTGCATGAGCATTTAGGAGGAGGAGTGACAGTAGGCTCCATAACTATACGACTGTTAATGTATGCAGATGATATAGTTATTCTAGCAGATGAAATACCTAAAATGCAAACTATGATACACAGACTTGAAACTTACTGCAAAATGTGGAACCTCGAAGTAAATTTGAGCAAGTCTGAAATGATGATATTCAGAAAGGGAGGAAGAGTTTCGAACCAAGAAAAATGGTTATTTAACGGAGAACTCATTAAAATTTCTAATGAATTTACATACTTAGGAGTAACTTTATCACCAAAAATGTCCTTTAAAAAACACATAGAAAAAAGAAACATATCGGCAAAAAATAGCATAAATGCTACATGGAAAGAGTTTTTAACAAAAAAAGAGATTGGTCTGGATGCTAAATGGAATCTTTTCAAAGCAGTGTGTCGCGCTATTCAGTCGTATGGGGCGCAAATATGGGGTTTTTATCTATTTGAAGAAGTTGATAAACTCCAACGGTATTTTCTAAAAAAGATTTTGAGGCTACCAACTTTTACACCTACATATATACTGCTTCTTGGAACTGGTATCGAAAACAATCATATATATACTTTGGATTTACACCTTCGCTACATTATAAAAACGTTATTTGATTTTAAAGTAAACCGACTACCAAATCAGCTCACAAAATTAATTATAGAAAAAGAAGCATATTGGTATAATGACATCAAAATGTTAACCAGAAATGTAAACACATTATGTATTTCAGAATGTTACACTAGAGGACACTGGGAACGCTTAAGGGCCGATATTATAACTGGCATAAACAGAAAAGAGATGGAAATTAATAGAGAGAAGGCAGCAGCAACAGAACGTTTTTACTCTAAACTTAATTTTAGAGAGCAACAAACTTATTTTGAAATAAATAACATAAGTGCCATAAGCGTTATCTTTAAAGCAAGGTGTGAACTAGTGGAACTAAATGGAACAAGATTTCAACAGCAAAGATCGCGTATCTGTTCATTATGTAATCTGAACGAAACTGAAAATATTCTTCATTTTATCGGCAAATGCCCAATTCTTCGCCACATAAGGTACCGGTACTTCAAAAAGACTACCCTGACAAAAACTGAATTAATTAATATTCTCAATGATGCTAAAAACTACTTTAATGAAATATCTCGTTATGTTATAGATGCGATAGGTTATAGAAAAGATCTAATTTTGGAATTTAATTATTAATTGTTATAAAATATGAAACACTATTTTAAATATAGCTTAATATTATTTATCTTTATCCGACTGACGACAAATAGTCATAGTCGTATGTTCTAATGCTAGTCATATTCCTTAAAGGAAAAAAATTGTAATACAAAATTGAAATTAAAATAAAGAACAAATTAACTAACTAACTAACTAACTACTAATTTTATTTTTCAAGCCCTATTAAATAAATATATTTTGCATAAATTAGTTCAGCTTATTAATATGCATTTTTTAACCTTAACCTTAAACTAATATTAAATAATGTGTACAACATTTCTAATATATATCTACTTAACGATTCTATAGAAAATTATAATGCCCTAAGCCAAATAAAAAATGCAAATCAAGTTTTATGTACAAGTGTGTTTATGTAAGGAATGATAAATTAACGGACTTTTCAAAGCTATTTTTTATTTTAAAAATTTACTGTTCCGAATGCAAAATACATCTGTCTTATTTGTTTTTACGGTTGAAACTCTTTTAAAATAACAAAACTACAGGTGTAGATAAGAAATCATAAACCATTTAAGATTGTATGTCTGTTTTTCTTTGTGTGTGTGTACTTAATAACACGGTGCTACAATCCTAATATATAAATAGTTATGCTCATCGCTAACACGACAATGCTGTGATTTCCATATACGTAGGATTAATTTTATAGGATCAATTATCAATCATACGTGTACGTCTTAATTTTCTCTGTGAACATCAAATCGAAACGAAGCGTCGCACAGTGGCGCCTTTCCCCAAATAGCATGGCAAAAATCAAAAAGTTGATAGAAGCATTCATTAAAATCAATGAGTGTATACGATAGAGGATTTCCCACTGATTAAGAATCAATAAACGGGTTTAAATTCGGATAAAAATTATGGATGACAGAGCTCCCCAAAGTTGGAATTTTTCAGCTTTTAGAAAAAGACGCAAAATTTTTTGAAAAATATCCTCTTTTAAATCAAGGCTAACTGGTTAATATAATGCCTTTGGTGTCGTGTTTTTACATTCTATAAAATAAAATAAAAACTATGTTATTTGGTCTTTTGCTTTTCCTACAGCGTAACTTTTTCAAATATACTATATTTTGGTAGTTTTTTCTAATTTGATAGAATATAACTAAAAAATTTTAAATATGTTTACTTAGGTATTACCCAAAATGGTTCACTAATACAATAGTTATACTGAACTTGGCTGCATACACTTGCCAGTCTGCACGCCACAACCATACAGTTGTAAAAACATCTTGACATACACTGGATATATGGGTAGATATGTTTTGCCATAACTCTGTGAAAAATTAATCGATTTTAAAGTTATATGGCTTATTTTAAAGGCTACCAAATGCCAAATATTATCTAATCTTTTCAGATTTTAAATCATTTTTTTTTTTTTTTTTTGTGGTGCTTGAAATCAGAAATTTTAATTTTTTTCGTATTTAATTTTGATTTTGATGGGATTGCGAAGTGTTTTTAAGAAGATTGTTAATGTTTTGTAATTTTTATGTATTGGCAATAATAAAAACTATTAATTCTGAAAGGCAATGATCAGCAAAATATTGTTAAAGAATTCAGTACGAAATAAAGATCCACTTGCGCCTGAATTATTTTTAACCGGCCCAAAATTTCAGTATTCAGATTTTGTAAATGAATTCAATATAATAAGAAATTTGCACTCAAAATAAAAAAAGAATAAAATATACAGTGTATGTATTTTGAAACAATCAGCAACTTTTGACATAATGCCAGCTCAAAAAATTAAAAAATTTGCACTTAAATATTTAAAAGAACAAAAATTCACTAACGCTACCTGAACAATTTTTTAGTGGCTAATTAATAATAAAATAAAAAAAGCAAATAGAAACTATTCTACTTATATTATTGTGCTGGTGACTGATTTATATTGACCTGCATTTCCGTGCTGAGGCCAGTTGGTATTTCACTCAATAAGAGGCCACAAAATATTTTGGTAAAAAGCAGTTCAGAAAAAAACACACAGTTATATTTTAATCACGACTTAAAATATAACTGAACTCGAACCTGTTTATTGTACATGTTCTGTGTTTTTTTTCAGTACACGTACCAGAACATGAGCTTCAAATAAAGCAACACTCAGAAATGTGTGCTTTATGTGTGATTGAAACAAAAAGTATGTGATACAAAAATGTTCGTGTAAATAACGAAATATTAAAACGAACACAGTCATGGTTGTGTTGGGCACCGTAGAAAATTTAGAAACGCACATAATTGATATGAAAATAAAGATATGTGTTGGCTGCTTTTGAACAGAACATTGTGTGTTTCATGTGTGTATTTTCTGAACCTTGGTAAAAAGTCAAAAAGTGAAGCGCAATAATGTCTTCACAATATTTTAAATTGTTGGATTTATTTAGAAGCTCGGAAGACGAAGGCGCGTTTGAGATTGGCTGTTATAAAAGAAGTAGGCGTTTTACCAGAACAAGAGGAAAGAAAACTTCACACCATTTTCTTGTAAAATCTTGAAAGTGTTTGGAAGAACATAATTATAGTTAAGTTTTTTAGATAGCGCTACCAATGTTAATGAATATTTTAAAGAGAACTAACTAATAAAAAAAATTATACTGGTTTTAAAAAATATATACTAAATACCTTAATATTTATAGCATTAATATATTAATACTAAAAATATTTCAAAAATGTAGATCTGTAATATTAGTAAAAAAAAATTTAATATTACTTTAACCAGTTATAGTAGAGTGGTATTTTTTTTTCAAGACTTTCGGATTTAAACAATATGTATTGTAAAATTGTAGGTCCTTCGGGTGTGTTATTAATAAAATTTCATTGCAAAATTTAGAATTTTGAGCGTTTTGGGTGTTTTTCTTTATAAAAAAAAGTCAAGAAAATAGGTCCAAAAGTGACCCATTTCATTAAAATTTTACAGTGTTTTTTGCACTATTTTTATAAATTTTTTAAATATAATACAGAAATTAGCAAATTTGGCATCTTTTGTGGCATTCTACTCTAATTCTGAACAAAATTTGTACGAGAACTAGGTCCGAGCGTGGACCGATTTCAAAGATTTTTATAGATCTCTTCACTGGCCTAATAAACCCTTATGATTCAAACTTCTTCGCAATAGAATAACATTTGCTATATTCAGTGGCATTAAAACCAATTTTGAAGTTAAATTTTTATGGGGACCATGTCCAAACATGGGCCGATTCCACCAAATTTAAGTAGGGTTCGTCTTTGGTCCAAATTTCAGCACATTATCTTCATATTTGCAACATGTAATATTAGCACCAAAATAATATTGAAATTTTATAGGATATACTGAAGTCCCTGTGGACCTACCACCCTTCGCCAGCGTTAATTTTAAGTGCCTGAATCAGGTTAAAAGTTATGATTTTTGCAACGAAAGAAGTCAAAAGGCCCCACTGTGGGGCGCATTGTTGTTATTCATTAGAAGAAGAGAAGAGGTGCATACAAATAAGTGTTAAAGCTCTCGATCTCACCCCCTCTAAATATGCGACTAGCATAAAAAAGAGAAATATAAGACTTTGGGCCAATCAAAAAACCTTTAGAGGTGGCACAACGCGATTGAAAATTTAAAGTGTGTTTATATGGAGAAAATATGAGTTTTTTCAGATTTAACGAATATTTCGTTCTATAGATTAAGTTTTTCGACAAATTGTTACATAATTCTGGATCAGTATTAAATTATCTTTTTAAAAAGCTGTAAAACTTCATAATCAAGTAAAAATTCGCCAATAAATAACAAATGCCCCAGACCACTTTTGTGCCAAAAAAAAAACTAGGTCATGAAATTTGATGGCATTTTTTTCAACTTTAAGAAATTAATTAAAGCCAATATTTTGTTTTAGTCTCTATACATATAAGTACTTAGTTATGAAGCATTGTTTTATTACCACCTTGTTAACCTATTAAACATTGAGACCGAAATGGAAGCATTGTTTTCAATGTTTCCTGATGATCCTCTTTGCTACTAAAAACTATTTTAGTTTCTTTACAATAACTCTTTTCCCAATGGAATAAAGCAGTCGCATCTAAGATGCGATCTTGATGAGAGCACTGGAGGCTATACTTCGCTGCATTTCTTTTAAGGTTTGCCCCAATACCATCACATGCTCCTTTACCATGAGCAGTACGATGAAAATGCCACTCAGCTGGCATTCCGAAATCTTTTTCATGAGCCATAAAATTTGCGAAGCTACTTTTGTTTCTAAAATGTTGACAAGCTTCGTCCGAAACGTAGTATACCTTCTCTACTGTAAATTTAGATTTGAGATATTTAAGTATTATCTTCTGGTACTCATAAACTGCAACGGTATCATGTTTTAAATCGTCGGATATGATTGCCATACTTTTTTGTTCCTGTTTTTCATCTTTCATGTAGTAAATATCTACTGTGAATATAGTTGCTTGGTCGTTATTGAAGTGGAATGCTTGTATGGCATCCTGAAGAACATATTTATAGTTTTCTGCGATATCATATGAAATAACGAATGCACCAGACTTCAAATGTATCTTCAAATCCTTGAAGAATGACCATTGCTCTCTGACTAAAAAGTCATGGTTTCTCAAGCTTAGCAATCCTGTACACATTTCTTCCACAAAATCATCCACATTTAAAATGATTGTTTTCAATGTGCATCTGTCAGTCTGAATCCAAGAATCAAATTTGACCTCCTCTATATATTCTCGATCTAAAGAGTTGATTAAATTTTCTTTGATGAATGGGTTTTCGGGCAATTGGTACATTCACCTAAGTGGCAAGAAGTTGTTCATTAGGACACATAGTCAATTTAAGGCAATCGCGGTAATCGTGTAAATCTTCTGCCGAATCATCTGTTAAATACTTTAAGTTGATTTCCTTCAACATCAGTTTAACATTTTCATGGTAAATGCAAACGCATACTGTGTGAGTTCCGTTGCTTTCTGCCAAAACGCAATGTTTTAGCCTCATTTGGGTTAATTTCGTGAAGCCAATTCTAACATCCTCGTGTTCAGATTGAAATGTTGCAAATAACTCTTTCAGGTTACAGATAACCATTCTCTTCTGTTATGTTATGAAGGTATGTTACATACCTTCGGAAAGTTTAGTTTGTCTAGTTTCTTATAAGTTTTATTTGTAAGATTTTTCACACAAATCGGAAAAAAAGGCAAAAAATGCTTTAATTTAGCAAAAAAAAAGTCAAAAAATTTTTTTTTAAAGTATTTTTTTCCGAAATATTGATGAAATAGCTATCTAAACTATTTGGGAGAAAATTTTCTAAGAACAATAGGTAATAAGTTACATGGATGAAAAAAAAACCTGTTTGGCCAAAATGTCAAATTTTGATCCCTTCTAAATCAGAGAGATCTGGACCGATCTTTTTGAAAAATTGTGCCTAAACTAATATCCAATAGGAATAATCTTGGTGCAAATTTCATCCCGATCGGAAGACATCGGTTTCAAAAGTTGGTGCACTTGACAAGAAGCCCCCCATATATGTTTTTATTAAAGTGGAATTTTGGGGAAGTGAAAGTTGTTTGACATTCACTTTTCGTATGGCATTTTTCTCTCAGAAAGAGAAAAAGGATTTCTTTAATACATATTTTATAACTCCAATTCGATACTTTAATATTGATGACGTAACATACATATAATATGAAATATATCAATGAAAGTATGTATTTCAACTTGTATTAAAAAAAAGTGATTTATGTAGGTATCTTTACAAACATGAAAAGAAATCCAAAATAAATAATTTATTTAAATTTATAGAAAGAAATCTAGTTGACTTGTTTATTCAAGAAGAAAGAAAACGTATTATAAACATAGTCTTTTTTTTTACAAATAAAGGGTGCTGGAAACTGAAGGAAAAAGAAAGTTTGAGAGCTACAAGTTTATGATTAGTCAAAATGGCCCACTAATCACTGGAGCAATGCACTTTCAATGTTAAAAAATATTTCAGGGACAATGAAATTTTGGCGGCTAAAGTTCAAAAACTTCATACAAAATATGGTTGCAATACTGATCTAACTTCTTAACTGTAAGAAAAGTAATTGAAATATTCATGCAGACTGGTGTAATTGGTGATCCTAAATACAGTGGAAGTTCAAAAGTCCCTTCAAGTGCCATAATCAAAGGAGTCCGTAATATAAATTTCATGACATTCTCTACTGAAAAACTGAGTCCACACGCTTATAAAGTTCAATTAACACAAGAACTGAAATACAGCGCTACATGGACGATCACGTTCACAGCGAAGAGTCATATTGTACAAAACTGTTTCGAAAATAAGTGTGGCCAAACAAAGTCTTTTACGAGTGCTCAATATATAACATTATTATCGAGCTGTTTCTGTCTAAATTGGGTGATATTGATATGGGCGACACACAGTGGCGCCCTTAGAACAAATGAGGTTGCAAAAATAAAGATATTGGAAATTTTGCAAAGATTACAAACTTGCTACCATCAATAATATCAGATGTTTAGTTTAGAAGATATAACTCTTCAAACTTGACCGATTTTCAGTTTTCAAAAAAATTTAGGCAATATTTTTTTTTAGGTAATATTTTTTTATTTCTATTGATTTATGTATTAATTCAGTGTATTATAAAAAAAAAAATTTTACTGCTTGCTTTTTGTTCTACAGATAAATCGCTATTTATCAAGTGCCTATTTATACCCTATACCACTATATGGTTTGGGTATAATGACAATGTGCTGCTGTTTGTAACTACCAAAAATATTTAACCTAGACCCATCGTTTATTATACCGCTCGGCACAGAATAACTTTTTGAGCCGATTAAATTGGTTCCGTGTGTCCCCTTAAATTGGTTCATGTCTATGATCAACTTGAATTGACATGGTTCCTAATTTCACTGGTCTACAAATTAAAAAAAAAAATTGGCTGCAGAAACGAAGCATGTTTTTTTAACTAATCTGGATACGCCGAATTCGAATCTAGCTTAAAAATTGGGATATCATATCTTGATCAGTTTTTATTGCATGCTGGCAATACTGTAAAACAGTCAATACTGGCACTATAATTTCACAGTTATTAATTTGACAGAAGCCCACATCCATTCTGAATCTTCGTAATAGCAGCATTTAAGCGTGTCAGGGAGATCGTATGTTACTGATTCAAGCTATTTTTGCTTTGTGTGTGGTGAATATTTGGTTGAAAAAAAAGGATATGTAACATATACATATTTACATTATTTTGGTTCTGCTGTCAGAAACTTGGACAAATCGTGGACACCGACAATGTTTTGTCAGATCTATTTCGATTTTTCAATTCCAGTACTTTGGAGAGAGCCAAGTAACCAACAAACCGATTTTTATTACCGTTTAACAATTCAATATGAAAAATAGATTCAATATGAAAAATCGACAAAATATTACTTGTAGGAATGTCCCATCGGTTTCCAAACCAGTTCAATGTCCACCAAATGATCCATAACCAGTCATACCCAGTACTACGAGCAGGGAGTCCGAAACATCTCTCGCCACCAGTGGTAGTTTGTATGAGGCTCATGGTGAACGCCATTTAGTGACTCAAGCTGACCTGAATATCTAATTTGGGATTAATATTTAACGAAGCAAGATGCAGAATAACTTGCTTCACGCATGCAGCAGTGGAAACATCTTGCAGTTGGGACAAAAGTAATAATCTATATAGATAGAAGCTTAGAATTGGCTGCATGTTTTTTTTTAAAGAAACACTCTATTCTATACTGTGTTGATGTTGATGGTTTATTTCAAAAAAAGAACCAGCCATATAACAAAAAATTAATGGAGATTATTTATTGATGGCTCTAAGTACAGTTTAAAGGCTCTTCCTTTGTATAATGGGAATGAAAAACCATCCATACCAATTGTTCATGCTATTAATACAAAGGAAAACAAGTAAGAAATTTATAGTCGGTCTAGACCGACTATACGATACCCTATACCATGCGTTTAGAAACCCTATCTCTTAGGCCCAACTAACTGGACATTGAAAATAAGCAAAAACCAAATTTGAGTGGGATTTTTATTAATTTTTTTGGCTGCAGATATGAAAAAGTTCATATCGGATGCTATATCTATAAAAGGACTAGGTCCAAAAATGGACCGATCCTTATCATGTTTGGTAAAGTCTCTTGTACTTTGCAAAAATATGTACAAACCAAATTTGAGAAGAAGCAGTGCAATATTTTTGTTTTTTAATAGATTTAAGTGAAGATCGGGAAGCAGCTCTATATGGCGTCAAAGGGATCATTTTTGGACTACTCATTAGGGGATGTAATGAACGCATACAAACCCAATTTGAGTAAGATCTATATGACAATGTGGATCTTATGGCAATTTATGTCGATTTGATATGGGTAATTTGTATGGGGGCTAGGTCTGAACATGGACCGATTCTCACCAATTTCAATAGCGTTCATCCCATGGCCGATAAAAGCTTATATACCAAATTTCATCAAAATATATTCATATTTGCGACCTGCAGTTTGATTACAAGCTTTACATGGACACACAGACGGACGGACGGACGGACGGACATTGTTAAATCAACTCAGAAAGTGATTCTGATTCGATCGGTATAATTGAAGATGGGTCTAGGTCAAATATTTTTGGTTGTTACAAACAGCAGCACAAAGTCATTATACCCAAACCACATAGTGGTATAGGGTATAATTACGAATCAATGACTGAAATTTTTACACTACTGATATACAACGATCATAAATGGAAGATCTGTGGTGACTTTAAGGTGTGTGATTTAAATTTCTTTGTATATACAAAAAATTGCTCAAGTGACAAGGAAAATCATATTCTAGGGATCAAAATAAGAAACTTTGTCCAAGGAACCATACCTCTAAAACGAGTTCTGATTTCCCTTACTTTTGACCTGTCTGTCTATCTGCCATGGGGCAAACCCATTCCCCTCATGCCATTGATCTGAAACTTGGCCCATATTTTTGTTGCGATTACAGATTAATTTTCGTGCAGAGTCATGCATAGTCATGGAGTGATCTAAAAGTTATTTACCCTCATCCGATCGATCTTTTTGAATAACACAACCTAGTCAAGGCGTATGATGATTAGAAAATACGAATACGATGAGTATAAAATACGAATACGTATGAGTGTTAATTTTAATATCAAATCAAACATAGTCAGCCCAATTCTAAACAAAAAATGATGATTTTTAAATGTTGGTATGGGGAACGCACTAGGGGGTCCACGGGGTATGCCACTGGTATGGGTGGGTGGGCCCTCCAAAGTGAGACAGACAGACAGGCAGGGACATCAGAATTCGTTTTAGAGGTATGCTTCCTTGGGCAAAATTTCTTATTTTGATCCCTAGAATGCGATTTTCCTTGTCACTTGGGCAATTTTTAAATCGACCCCCACTAATATATAGTATAGACCATCGTAAATAACCGTAGATTAATCTGTTTCAGGTAATTGCTTCCTGACTGGTATACAAGGAGGTTTCACAACATATTGTCGTTTCCTTTGTCTATGCGATCCTCGCGCTACATGTCATCATTAAATCAGAACAGAGTGGCCAAAAAGAACTGAGTATTCACCAGAAAAACAAAAGATTTCAAATAAACCATTAATTG
Source organism: Cordilura impudica (assembly GCA_963682025.1). NCBI lineage: Eukaryota > Metazoa > Arthropoda > Insecta > Diptera > Scathophagidae > Cordilura > Cordilura impudica. Next base: position 108,207,731 of record OY821519.1, read on the forward strand.
ATCTAAATATCGTTCTTCTTCCGCCGCTGCACATAATATTGGGAATTTTGGAGAACTTTGTCAAGGCTCTGGACAAAGATGGTGCAGCATTTAAATACTTGCTAGCAATTTTTCCTTAAACTAAATGTGCTGCAATCAAAGAATTCATATTTGTTTGTCCTCAGATCAGGAAGCTATTGAATGATGACAATTTTTCATAATGTTTATTGGAGAAAGAATATGCAGCCTGGAAATCTTTCAAGAGCATCGTAGACAGTTTTCTTTGAAACAACAAGAGTAAAATTTTATACAAGTTACTGGTGAATTATTGAAAAATTATCATGAACTAGGTGCACGGATGTCAAAATGCATTTTCTTCATTCATATTTAGATTCTTTTCCACAAAACCTAAGTGCGGTGAGTGACGAACAAGGTGAGCGTGCTCACCCAGATTTAATGAAAACTGAAAGAAGTTATCAAGGATTTTGTTACGAAAGCATGCTGACGTTCAGATAACGCCATTCGCTTTTGAAAATTCATTGATTTTTAAGTAAACTTATGATATTTTATGTAAAAAACCAATAAAAACATTTTTGATGTGTAAACATTTATGCGATCAGGGGGGTAAAAATCACAAAATTCCCTTACGGAAGCGGAACTATTTACGGAAATGGAAGCTACAATTATTTAGCTGATTCATCAACCAACAGAAAGCGCCGTGAATGTATAGCATACAACTGCAACCATCAAGTATGACAAACATAGCAGTTGCTTGCTATACACATGTAGATAGCGCTTACTGCTTGAATAGGTGTTTTTATTCACAAACCACAATGATTTGCAGAATTGCACCAAAATATTTCGGTATTTTGTTTAGTTTTATTTGAGTTCTAAAGAAAACCGCGTCTTTACTCTATTTGGAAATGTTTTTTCTGTTTTTTTCTTTTTTCAATATAGTAATATTGACACAATTATATGTTGACAACTTTCATTAATAAACATTTTTAGTAGTTATTACTATTTTTCGTAATAAAACAAATTTTTTTTAAATAATACAATAATACAATAAATCTATAATATTAATAGCCTAGGCAAAAGTAAGTGTTTGGAGATAAAATGAAGGTACACTTTATTGGAAGTGTTTGGAGACAAAATGAAGTGTAAGGAGATTAAATCAGGGAGCGAGTAGCGTTATAAAAACGTTTTTTTTTCTAAAACGGGACTAATTTCGGTATTCCATATAGAATGTTGCTATTTCATTAAACATTTATTTTTATAAAAACTTATAATTAATTTTCTCAATCATTTAAAGTTATTCGTAACACTACAACTTATTATATATATATTTAACAATTATCACTGCATTTAATATTATTTTTAATAAATAAATAAAGTAATAAATACATGTAACCGGTAGTAGAGTTTAAAAAGGTTTTTAGTAAAATCACGTGATTTTAAACCAATTTCACACTTTACAAATATCTGGGGTCTTCTTTAAATAATAAACCAAAATATGCAATTTCGACTGATTTTATTCGATATTGAATGCGACGATTTGCCCCTTGCATATTTTTTTTTTAATATAGACGATGGAAACATCAATTCTGTTTGTTTATTGAATATATTAGTACATACTAAAGAACTATATGTGGAAGAAAATAAATTTAATATTCAGCTATAAAATTTGCAAAAATTTATAAAAATTTCTATATTTTTATATTAGTTTATAAAATACTTAAAATTTTCATTATCATTATTATTTATAAAATTTTTAAAATTGAATATATTAGTACATATTAAACAAACATATGCGGAAGAAAATAAATTTTATATTCAGCTATAAAATTTTCAAAAATTTATAAAAATTTATACATTTTTATATTAGTTTATGAAATTCTTAAAATCTCAATTATCAGTATTCATTATTATTAATAAAATTTTTAAAATTTTCATTATCTTAAATGTTCTCCATTTTTGTCTCTTATTTTCTTTAGTCCGATATACAAAATAACATTACAGCACTGCTCTCAATTAAATAATAGAGCAAAAACAGTAAACATTGATACAGCCATGGAACATTCAGGTTGGAAACATAAAATATCAAAATAATTTGATTTTTGACGAACCAAAATTGAAACATAAATTTGGACATGAAACATTACTACACACGATGGATCATTAAGGGAAACATGCCGGTCATTTGTATGGGGACTAGGTCTGAACATGGACCGATTCTCACCAATTTCAATAGCGTTCAGCACAACGTTAATAAAAAATGCTTTAATTTTTAGATGTTTACACATCTTCCTTGTGATCGGACTCACATGATTTTTTTTGTATCTCGAAAACCTGACATGATAGAGAAAAACCAATAACAGATTCAAATTCACCCCACCAAATTGACCTAGGAAAGATATTTGGTTGCTCCAGTCCAAAACTTTGTTAGCTAGTGTTATCATATATATCTCGGTCGAATTGGATTTTTATATGTTATTACGTCCATTTATCAGTAGTCCAAAAATAAACCCTATAGGGCTATTCTGATTCGTAGGCCCCATATAAAGCCGATTGCTGATCTCCACTTCAATTTATAATTAAAAACAAGTAAGAAAATTATAGTCGGTCTCGGTTTGTGTGTATTTATTGCACCCATTAACCAGTTGTCCAAAAATAACCCTATAGGAAAATACTTAGACAAAGCCCCCATATAAAGCTGCTTCCCTATCTTCACTTCAGTCTATCAAAAAACAAAAACATTGCACAGATTTTTCTCAAATTTGGTTTGTATATATTTTTGCAAAAAATAAGTGACCTTACCAAATATGGTCCGGCTCCGTCAATTTTTCAACCTCGTCCCCATATCAAATAACATCCGATACGAACTTTTTCATATACGGAGGCGAAAATATTTATAACAATGCCACTCAAATTTAGTTTATGCTTATTTTCTCTATCTAGTTATTTGGACCTAATGGATCTCTATAGTCGGTCTATAGTCGGTCTATACCTACTATAATTTTCTTACTTGTTTTCGATTATATAAATATATCCGAAAGACACCGTAAACAAACTTTTATCAGATTCGCTTTCTGAGTCGATTTAGCGATGTCCGTCTGTCCGTCCGTCCGTCCTTTAAATCAAACTGCAGGTCGCAAATATGAATCTATTTTGATGAAATTTGGTATATAAGCTTTTATCGACCATGGTATGAACGCAATTAATATTGGTGAAAATCTTTGTATTTTCAGACCTAGTCCCCATATCAATGACCTCTATGAGATCGACTTAAATTGCCATAGTATATAAATCATCATACAGATCTCGATCAAATTGGGTTTATGTGAATTATTTGCATCCATTAATCATTAGTCCATAAATAAACCCTATAGACAAATTCTTAGTCATAAACCCCATATAAAGTTACTTCCCGATCTTTACTTAAATCTATCAAAAATAAGAATATTGCACAGATTTTTCTCAAGTTTAGTTTGTATATGTTTTTGCAAAAAATAAATAACTTTACAAAATATGTTCAGTATCGGTCCATTTTTTGAACTAGTCCACATACAAATATAGCATCCAGTATGATCTTTTTCATATCCGAGGCCAAAAAATTAATAACAATACCACTCAAATATGGTTTATGCCTATTTTCTGTATCCAGTTATTTGGACCTAAGACATAGGGTCTCCAATGGAATGGTATACGCTGTCACATATTTTCTTTTCTTTTTTTTATATTGGAAATGACCAAACATGACACATTGGGAATTTTACTTGTTTTTCGAAGAACTTTAGAGCGTTTCTATTATAATTTTTTTAAACGATAAATTGTTTGCAACGCAAATTGGACTGTATGGCAACTATAAATTTTCGCAAATTTATAATTTCCACGATATATCCAATGACTTACATGCCCACTACATTGATATTACTTTAATAGAAAACAAACTTGTTAGTATAAAGTTGACTTGACATAGTTATATTTTTGGATGAGTTTGAAATTCTAAGAATCGGCTCTGGCGAGAAAAAAAATTATCATAAAGTTTGGAAATACTATACCTCGTTCGGTTGCCATCCACTAGGTGCAAAAAGTGACCAATTTTGGCCTCAGTAAAACAGAATCCCAAACTTACTACTTCACAAACCAGTTCTAAGATTAAAGAATCCTTCCATGAAGATACCGCTTACAATATATCTAAAAAATATCAGAGTTTAATGATAGCATGGCATGTAGAAAGCCATATTTTTTTTTAAAGTAATTCTCAAATATATTTTTCATTTTTAGAATTTTCTAGAAACAAACTATTTGTGTCTTTTAATATTTGATCACAAATGACTTTTTTGTATGGACATAACACCTGGCAGAGTAATGCTTACTATAACTGTTATGGAAAAATAATTCTGATCATTCTCAAAAACAAATTTTCAATTTATAAAACAAATTTATTCCAACAACCATTAATTATTAAAAAATTAAAATTTTTTATAGAAAATCAAATTTTATAACACAAGCCAAAAGTAATTAATGCATAATGACTACCGAATTCCACACAAATAGTGCTTATTGTTGGCATTAACTGAAACCAAGACAGCAATAAATATTTTGTTAACCCAAACTAGTTATTCTCTTTTTGTTTTACGTTATAATTACTGGATGCAATACTGTTGTATTGGTTAAGTTGGCGAAAAGAAACAAAAAATACAACTAGCTTGGTATTCTATACTTTTCAAATTTGTTTTTAACGAACTCGCTCACACCTCACTCCCATTTTTATTTACCTTCTTTTGGGAGTGTATTCAAGCTCAATTAGTGCTCATGTTCCTGTGTAACATTTCATGCTTAATGATGGGTTTTGGGTTTTCAATTTAAAAAATAATATATCTACACATTTTTTTTTTCACATTTTCAATGTATATTGTTGATTCTTTTATGGTCTAAGATTATTGACTATTTAAATTTAAAACATTTTGTTGATAAATTTCTCACACATCCATAATTAGGCACGAGAATATTTTTTAAATTTCATTTTGCATGAATGTATTATATGTTGCTGTAATGGCAACCAATACAAATAATTATTCATGTTTTCCTTTGGGTGTAATAATTTAAGAAATTACCAAAACAACAGTAAATATATTATTTTAACAGCTAACCTAATTTATGAGAAAATGTCTCGGCTTCAAATAAAATCATTTATAGACAATGTATATTGTTGTATCCATCACAAATATCTACGTTAAAAAAGCTTATTTTTATAGTTCTTACCCAACAGCGATGTTAAATTTTTTGAGCAAACAGTGCAATACGGTTCTTCAAAAAGCGCCAGAAGACGCGTAATTAAAATGAAATGAAAAGCGCTAGAAAGCGTTAGTATCAGATGTTACTTTTTAAGTGTACATAAAAAAAGGATATCAAGTAAGGTTTACAACTTTCATGACAACTGTCTATTTTCATGTCCAGGCCATAGCATAGTTTTTTGATTTTTTTATATGTTTGAAGAAAATAAATTTTAATAGAAACATTTTATTATATTCTATAATTGCACAGAATTTTTTTCACATTTTTAGTTCATGTATACGGAGATATGTATTTTCCCATATCGTCCCAGAGATTTTTTTTAACTTTATAAAACTTGGCTGTTTAGGTAATTTGGGGTTAAAAAACACGAATCTGAAGTCCAAATTTTTTGCAGATTTTTTGTCTTTGAGAAAAATGATGTTAGATTAATCGAACACTGGGAACTATTTAGAATTTTTTTTTATTATTTCTATAGATTGTAAAGGCAGAGAAACAAATTTTATAATAAACTCAAAATAATTAATTTTATATGTGTATTAAATATAAATATATAAAAATGCACTTATTTAAATTAGAAACCTATAATGTTAATAGCGTAGGCGATTTCTTGTGACCGATGTTTTGTTCCACCGTTTTATCCAGATTTTGACCAAACGCATATTATTTGAAAGGTATTTCTTTTTAGCCATTTTGTAGATTTACAGATTTTAAATTTTTTCCTTTATTTTGAGTAAATTGAATTTAAAGTTGCTACTAACAAATACATAAAATTATACAATGCTGTGTGTGTTCATTAAATTTGTTAATGTGTTTGCAATAGAAATGACTGTTTTTCTGTGTTGATTTGTGACTTGGCTATAATTGATTAGCATACTTTAGCGTCTTTATTTAATGAAAAAATAAAATTTCCTAGAATTTGCACTCGAATTTCGTGGGCTGGAATCTGCTAGTTTATATTATTCTCCCTTCGTGACATGGCTCAATACAATGTCTATGAAGACCAACATTGCATTTTTTGCACAAATATGAACTTGGTTTGTGACAATATTTACATCTCCACTTTTTATTATGGTCTATTTTAGCTGTAAGATGTTTACTCTTGATTTTAGGAAGAATATTTATTGAAAGTTTTGGTGAGTCACCAGCACTGTTATCACTGGTTGAATCATTTTCTTCCTGTTTCGCCACTAAATAATGTGCAAAATCCACTGGAAGTTCTTTTTGCGGAATTATGTTTTGGTTTTGCGGACGACGACAGAGACAATCATTTTTCCAAGCATTTAGCCACGAAGAATTTAAAGCAGACACCAAAAAGGGCCAATACCACTTCTTTGCTCGAATAGAAACACTGTAATTTTGCACAGCATTGTCATGTTAATCCAGTATTCCCATGCCTTTGCTGTAATTTTTCAATAATTGGGGTTGGTCATAATTCACAAAGGGATCGTGTTCAATGACGTTGCCATCACTATTTATACCCTATACCACTATGTGGTCCCCATACAAATGACCCCTATGAAATCGACATAAATTGCCTTAAGTTCCAAATTATGATATAGATCTCATTTAAATTGGGTTTGTATGTGTTTATTACATCCACTAATGTGTAGTCCAAAAATTATACCTATAGGAAAATTCTTAGTCATAGGCCCCATATAGAGCTGCTTCCCGATCTTCACTTAAATCTATCAAAAAACAAAAATATTGCACAGATTTTTCTCAAATTTGGTTTGTATATATTTTTTCAAAGTATAAGTGACTTTACCAAGTATGGTCAGGATCGGTCCATTTTTGGACCTAGTCCCCATATAGACATATCCGATATGAACTTTTTCATATCTGCAGCCAAAAAAATTAATAAAAATGCCACTCAAATTTGGTTTATGCTTATTTGCTATATCCAATTAGTTGGACCGAAGAGATGGGGTCTCTAAAGCACGGTATAGGGTATCGTATAGTCGGGCTAGACCGACTATAATTTTCTTACTTGTTTTTGTTGTCAAACTGAAAATCGGGATCGCCTCTTTCCAAAATTTTTCCGGTTTTCAGCTCAGCTCCGCCGATTCTATTTGACCGCACAGTACCTGTTGCATACAATCTTCTTTCAGTCAGAAGGCACATGAGGTAGTATGATGTAAAAAAGTCGTCGAAAGATACATTATGCCTCTCTGGATACTATATTTTCTAATAAGCGAAGAACCACGTCGGCTCCTAAATCAAGTTTTTTGTTATAGTTGTCTGCCGATCCAGCATATGCACAGTGGACCAAATGTTTAATCTGGCGTGCAAGAGAGTATAATTCGGCATAGAGAGCACGTATAAATGTATAATTCGAAATGCAACAGGAAAACAAAATGAGACACTAAATCGTAAAAATGTGGGAGGTATTTAAGGGAGCGTGGCACTTATTGCAACTTTGTCAGGGGTAGAGTTCAACGTATGGTTACGTAGTATCTGATAAACAACGGCAAAAAGCTGCAACATTTGCGGTGTATTCACATGACTTTGTTCTTTAAATAATTTGTAGTCTCTTTATTAAGACGTCACGTACTCCATTTACATTAGACGCTAAGAATATTTGACTAAAAAATGTCTAGCCATATTTCCGTCATATGTTGAGCCTATTCCATATTTTTGGGCATCGTTCATTATACTCGGTGTCGCTGCACATATTCCACATGTTTGGGATAACGAGTCTGAAATAATTTTGAAAACTTTTCCGTCTATCATAGTTAACAGGAAATTATGGTACACCATAATCTCTTCAATTCCAATTTTAATATTTCTTGGCAAGATTGCAGAAATCTGGTTTTTAACAATTAATATTTCTTGCTTTATTAAAGCTTCGCTTTTTTTTCAATAATAATTTTGATAGGCCTACAAGATCGTATTGATGAAGGACGTGGATTTTGCCATAAAAGAGCATTATTAGATTTAAGTTGAAAAGGCACCAGACATACTGCAAAAAGATGTTGGTCGGAGATATCAGAATTAGTATCAGTAAACTTTTGCTTACAGTTTGAATGACCACTACTTCCAGCACATCCCCACTTGTAAATCATAAACATTTCAAGTTGTTTAGTTTGTTCCAGTCAATTTGTAGTTCTCCTAGCCTTTCAACTGTTTTATTGACTAAGCATTGCAAAGAAACTTGGACTGAAACAACCAAAAAGTTCATATTACTGGAATAGCACAGATTTCGTTGGATATATGTGTGCGTTTCTCCTCTTGGGGCCAGTTTGCATAAATAAAGCCAAAGCCTCTTCAGGAGTATATGGAATAGGCATATTAGATGGGCAGAAAACTGTTTTTAAATAAATTTTCGTCCTATTCGCATTTTTCCATTTCTCGCCAAGTTCATGAAAAAATTTGTGTACATTTAGCTTTGTTTTTTTGTATTTTTCATTGTTGACTTCTACTTTGAGTCCAATTTTACTAATTACATATTCAGTAACGTTGGCAGATTTATTTTTGTTGTCTTGGATATTTAGCCAAATATTGAACAGTTCTTGTCTTAACAGGTTCCCTGTCCAATGTATCACATATGATACAAAATGATTTCCATGTACCTAGTTTACATAGTCCATGTATCATATGCGATACAAATTTATAGATGACTTTGAAACAGTTTTGTAAAAGAAGTAAACGAACAATTTGAAATTTTAGTATATGGATCTACTGAGTATATTTTCTAGTTTGTAAAATAAAAAACCCACGGTGATTTATTTTTATTTTTTAAATTTTTTCTTATATATGAATTCACGTTTATTCTTGGTGTAAGAGTAACAAAAGTGACAGATCCCCTGTCCAATGTATCACATATGATACAAAATGATTTTCTTGTACCTAGTTTACAGAGTCCATGTATCATATGCGGTATAAATTTATAGATGACTTAGAAACAGTTTTGTAAAAGGAGTAAATGAACAATTTGAAATTTTTGTATATGGATCTACTGAGTATATTGTCTAGTTTGTAAAATAAAAAACCCACGGTGATTTATTTTTATTTTTAAAATTTTTTATTTATGAATTCATGTTTTTTCTTGGTGTAATAGTAACAAAAGTGAAAATGAAGTAAGCAAATAAATAAAATCGTTTATTTTTTCTTCTCATGTTTGAAAGTGAATTGCATTGTAACATGGCAAACAATAACCTTTTCCACATTCCAGGCACTCTGAGGGTATCTGTTTGGCTTTTGTAGGGTTTCCTTCCTCCTTATTTTTGGCTTAGCAGGTGACACAGCGACGTCGTATAAGTTTACCATTTCGCCGCGGTATTTCAGTAAGCTTATGTTTAGTAACTGTTGGAAAGTTTAATGGTTTTGTTTTTTCCTTTTTCTGTACAACCTCGCCAAACCAGTGACGAATCATAGCCTCTTGTATTCCCAAAATAGTAATGGAAAATCCAATGACCTCATGGAAAATAACTCTGCAGTTAACAAGGGTTGCTTGAAAAAGTAAATCTATTGCAATTTTCTTGTACCACGTCAGACTTTTCTTAGTGGCGAGTAATAGCTACTCATCTGGTCTGCGACGTCAATCCCTTTTTTAGCATCATTGTAATCAATAACTGTATTTGGTTTTGACGATTTTCCTCTCGATGAAGAAGTGTCTGTCATTCTATCGTCGTGGCACATTGATATCATCAATGCATCACGCTTATCATGCCACTTCAAAACAGTTGGAAAGCTATCCATCTGCCTTGCCACAACATCCCCACATTTAAGCTTCTTTTTGTGACTACTTCAGGGAGTTGTCTCTTATTTTTTCGCAAATTGCCACATAAATCCGTATTTCTGTCTTTCAGATACTTTGCCAGACCTATTCCAGTGTAGTAATTATCTGCTACAATAAGTCTGCCTTCATTTAGAAGTGGAGAACACAGCTGCACCACAACAGTTCCAGGTTTATCAAGACCCTCTATAACATTTCCAGATACCGCGTGTATCGCAAAAGACCATATATATGAATTGCTGGAACACATTTTATAAATTTTTATTCCTTACTTATGGGTTTTTGATGGATTATAAGTTTTTATATGCAATCGACCTTGATGATTTAGTTGCGATTCATCTACGACAATTGTATCACCACGCACATATAGTTCACGAAACTTTGTAATCATATGGTTCACTAGAGGTTGAATTCTGTATAAAACACCAACGTTGTCGGGTTGAATGTCTACAAAATGCCAGCAACGCAGTATATTATAGAATCGATTATATGAAATACCTATTTTATGAATAAATGAGGTAAAATATAGTGGATCCGTTTTCCAATAATGTTCTATAGTGGGTTTCTTATATACTCCCATATAGAGTATGAGGGCAAAAAATTTTTTCAATTATTCTCTATTTAATTTTTAGCGTATGCATTTGTTTTTTCTATCATGGTGTCGATAAGATCGTCATCTATGAAGTACTCAACTATCTTTGCAATAGTGACAGCGCCTTCTTCATTAGAAATAAACTGGACGTTTTGTACTCCGGAATTGCCTGTAAATGTTTCTCTGCCAATTGGAAGAATATCTGCTACCCATTTTCCATTTTCGGTATTTTGATTATCATCATGGCATGATTCAGTATATAGTAGATCATGTTCATTTCCTGGCAATTCCATTTCAACTTCACTTGGAGTTTGATCTTGGTCCTCTTCTTCAGTTTCGTCATTGGTATCCTCATCAGGTTGATATATATCTTCACTTCCATCACTGAAATCACTCTCATCTTCACTTATTTGTAAGATTTGCCATCTCATTTTACACACTACTAATTCAACCAAATAAATAAGAATACACGTATTACACGTTCAACACTATTATAACGTATTTGTATATGGCACACGCAATGAATTTTAAAAGGGGACTTACACTACTAGATTTTGTAGTAATACTGCTCTGATCTAAACACAAAATCAAGTTGTGTAAAACCCCTTTTAGTGATACATATCATATATGATACATGAAACGTATGGAATCGAATTTATACATATCATATATGATACATGTAACGTATGGAATCGATTTTGTAACGACTTGTTCATGTATCATACCTGATACATATGCCATATATAGAAAGTTGATATGGGACGTGTAGCGTCAAAAATGCACTTTTGTATGGGGGACAGGGAACCTGTTAAAATTGCCATTTCGGCTGAAAATAAAAAAAGCGGGAAAAATCGGCAGCCACATTTATTATTATTTTGAAGCCTAATAGCTATTCTTTCTAAAGCATATGAAATATATATAGAGGTCAGCGGTATTATTGCTTGAAAAATAATTTTGCTATAGACACTCTTTTAAATCTATGTTTTATAGCGAAGAAAAACAAAGATATGCTCCAGATTTAAATAGTTATTAATACACCTTGATATAAAAATATAATAAACAACTTTATTAATTAACTTTATACGGTCCTTAGAAAATACGTCAAACAATCAACACGTCTATACAGAATTTGAAGAAATTTTTTATAAAAACAAATTAATCATGTTTGATTGCCTACTACGATGTTGTTGTACAAAAAACAAAGAAAATTTATTAGCGTTAAGCATGGTAGGAATATGGCAAGCAAAAATGCGATAATAATTTTATTTTGTTAACACCAAATTTTTGGACCAATTTCGCACAAAATTCAACATTTGGTTCACTGTGCTATGGTATACAGTTATAAAGATACCCAGCTGCAGAACAGAGAAACCAATATTTATAACCGAAATGAATAGGCTTACCGCGTACCATTTGCTCATCAACTGACAAATCTGCCTGTCATATACCAAATTGCATAAACTTTTTGTTGGTACACTCGTACAATGGACGTATATGATATTTTATGAAATAAAGTAAAAATATTAAAAATAAATTTTAAAGAATTGATCAGTACCTTTGCCGTTTTGTCATTCTTGTCTAAATTAAAGTTGTTGCTGAAGTGGATAAATTTTTTAATGTCTAAGAACTTATTTCTTGGCATACATAACTTCACAATAGGAGCGCCTAATGTTGGATGATTTGACCAATAATCACGAGCTGCAGGAACAGTGTGATAACCAGACAATACAAAAATGCCTAGGAATCGCTGAAACATAATTTTGTCTAGTAGAAAAGCAAAATTCTGCTGCTGAGCGTATCGATTTGTTTTGTCGATTATCATTTCTAAAACCTCATCATCAAAGCATAAACTTAATAAATCTAGTGACGTTTTTCCATTTAGGCTATCGGCAAATTTTTGTTTCACATCATCAAGTGGTTCATTTACTGGGTCAATATCATATCTAAACATGCTTTCACGTTTTCTCCTTTGTTTCCACTTCGGCTTATCAAAAGCTGATAGTTTTTTATAAATTTTATTTTTTTTTTGTGGGTTTTTTCAATTCGTCTTCTTTTTGATGGTTGTGTAACACTGAACGAGGTCGAGGGAGCCATTGAATATAAATTAGCATCACCGTTGGTCTCACAAGAGTCGCTGAAATCGCAAGTTTCTCCTGAAGCTTTCTAAATGACATCCACCTCAAAAGTTCCAGCACATTCCGATATATCACCTGACTATTGACGAAATTGTTCCAATATGTACATAAAATAATTTCAAGTATAAACTACTTACATCGACAATAGGAATTAGGTCATCATCAAAGTCTCCTTGGTCTGTATTTTCAGTCCCTTTATCAGAAGGTATAATGCAAATTTCGTGTGGTTTTGTCTCCTCATCGCTCCAACTATCAATTATTGCCTCCAGCTCATATTTTGTAAGAGCGCGTTTTGATACCGTGCGTTTTTTTTTTTTCATTTTTTTAACACTTAAATATTTTTCATTCAGTCTATGTTTTTATTACAAAGGTTTATTTTCTTTTTTACTTTTCCCTCCAACATCAGTTGAACAAGTGATAAAATGTTAACTAAAATAGAATAAAACCTGTTTTTTGCAATCTGTATTCCGTTATTTATTTGCAGCAAAAATAAACCAATTTGATAATTCACGATGTTTTGTAATTAGTCTTGTAGATACTGTATATTCTTCATAACTTATTAATCAAGAATACATACATAAATACCAAAGACAATACAAAAAAAAATGACAAAAGAGATAATAATAAAAACTCTTCCACCTATGAGAGAAAAAAATGATAATTAGTGCCCAGTGTTCGATTTCTTGAACACTATATTTTGAAGGCATATTACAACAATACAAGTGAAAAAACAAAATATTTGTTTCTTACTGTTGAAAGTATAATCCTTTTCCAATGGAATTACTTTTTTACTTTTTTAATTTTTTTCATTTTTTACACACAGTTTTCAGTTTTTAAAAATATGCTAAAATAAATTTTTTTTTTTCTTCTTTCTTATAATGGGGGAGTAAAGTGGGTAAGAACTTTTATGTTAACATTTAAAGCTAACCCTATACAAAATCTAATTGTATAAAAAAATAGTTCTGAGTTTTAATTTAAAAAAAAGAAAAAAATTATAAAAACGCAATATCATGCCAATAATCGAACATTGGGATGATATGGGTAAAATAATTTTAAAAACTCCATTTCATATGACACTCGCCTCACTTCAGCGTTTGAGCACAGAAATACAATAATATCTATAACTAAACTTTTTCACTCCTTTTATTTTAACTCGTAGTGTCCGCCTGTCGGCCAGAAAAGTTTTGAATAAATTTTTTAACCCTTTCGCCATGATCCAATCGATCTGAAACTTTGCAGGCAGACTCGTGGCGACGATAAAATTTACCTTTTCGTTTAAAATAATTTAATTATAGTATAATTTTGAATTTTTCGAAATTCTAACGAATTTCAATCCAAAATATATCAGCTCAATCTCTATTTTTCCATTTGCATAGTTTTCAATTGACAAGACAATTTTCGTACTATTCTAGGGTTAAAATTCTTTTATAAATTTTTTTTCCTTTTTTTTTAAAAAATGATTAATAAAATAAAGGGTCCGCCATCTAACGTTTTTTTTCAACTAGTGCTTATTTCGAGAATGGTAACACTTAGCTCATGTCTGATTTGACAGATAATTAGTTTTATCCTTCCGCTGAACGAATATGGTTGTGTATACGCTTGAACAACGCTGGGAAATACTGCGACATTACTTTGAAAATTATGGTAATGTTGCAGAATGTGTGCGAAAATTGCGTACGGATTTTGGAAGAAGAGAAGCACCGTCAGCTCTGTATGTTCGTTATCTTGTGAAAAAAGTGAAAGGAACTGGCATCCTCATCAATAAACCAAAGCGTGAAAAGCCAAAAACAGTGCGTACACCCGAGAATATTGCTGCTGTGGCAGAAAGTGTACGTGAAGCGTCATCAACATCAATTCACCGTCGTTATCAAGAATTGAACATTTCGGAGGCATCATTGAGACGAATTTTTCATAAAGACCTTGGTATGACGCCATACAAAGTCCAATTGGTTCAGGAGTTGAAGCCAACTGACCAGCCAATGCGTTTTCGCTTCGCTAAGTGGGCCTGCGATCGACTTACAGAAGATGCCGATTTTGCCAAAAAAAAATCATCTTTTCAGATGAAGCTCACTTTTATCTTGGCGGGTATGTAAACAAGCAAAATTGTCGCATTTGGGGCACAGAAAACCCGGATGCATACATTGAAAAGCCGATACACCCAAAACGAGTCACTGTTTGGTGCGGATTTTGGTCCAGAGGCATAATTGGGCCATTTTTCAGCCGCAGAGCTGATGTCGTTTGGCCACCTCGGAGCTGCGATTTGACACCGTTGGACTATTTTTTGTGGGGTGTCCTCAAAAATAAGTGTTACGCCAACAAGGAAGAGACAACTGACGCTTTAAAGGACAATATTCGTGAAGCCATTGGTGAAATACAGCTGCACACAATCGATAATGTGCTTAAAAATTGGACCGATCGTGTAATCTACTGCATGGCCAGCCGAGGCAGCCATTTGAATAAATTAACCGGAAGGATTGTAATTTCAAATAAAAAAAGAAATTTGAGATAATATTCAGTAGTTTTTTTTATAGCATTTTCAAAAAAAAAATGTTATTTGCGGACCCTTTATTTTCTTTATAATAGATTTTTTGAATACAATTAGTTCTTGTTTTACAAATTGTTTTGTCTGATTCTTTTAAATTACTAACAAAACAAGTCTTTTTGAAATCTATAACCTAAAAAAGCTAATTTGGTTAAGTGCATAGTCAATCTCATCCTTCATATTAAAAAATTTTTCCGCAGGTAAAAGCATCCTGCTTATCAATATTTCCAATATTTTCATATCTGCATATTATACAGTTTGTCAAGAAAATCTTTACACAGTAAAAAAAAAAGTTTAAAATTTTATTTAGTTTAAGAATTTCAACAAATTCTTTACAGAAAATAAGCATTAATTAAATTTGAATGGATTTTATAATACTAGCAGATTCCAGCGCTCGAGATTCGAGTGCAATTTCTAGGCAATTTTATTTCTCAACTTAGCCAATTCACAAACCAACGCTTTTTGGTTTACTACTATTGTGAACGAAGATGACAAACTCATTAACAAATATAATAAATACACACATAATATACGTATAATTTTTTGTATGTGTTAGTAGCAATTTTAAATAAAATTTACTCAAAATAAAGGAAAAGATCAAAAAATCTGTAAATCTGTAAACACAACATCGGTAACAAGAACTCACCTAGCCTATTAATATTATAGATTTATAACTGCAGGTATTTAAAAGTTAATAACGGATGCTATATTTATATGGAGACTAGGTCGAAAAATGAACCGATCCTGACCATATGTGGTAAAGTATTTTCTTATTTCTTATAGACATGTGCAAACCAAATTTGAGAGAAATGTCTGCAATATCTTTGTTTTTCGGTATATTTAAGCGACGACCGGAAAACAATTTTATGTAGAATTTATGATTAAGAATTCTACTAAAGGATTTATTTTTGTTAGTCCGGTTTACGTCCAGCTACTTTGAATGGCCGTGTATTACGAAACCGACGCTTAGCTCTGGACAGACTACATCTTCCTGAAGTTAAGAGTAATTACAACAGAACACTCGCTGGAAAAAAAGCCTTAAACGAGCCCTATACCTCGGCATACATCTCCACGCCTTGCAAAGAAACAGCGGAATCGACAATAGAACACCTGCAACAGTATAGAAAACCATGGATAAGTAACGCAACCAGGCAATGCATAGCAAGAAGAAGATAACTAAAAGCAAAACTGCTGAATTGCAAGAATATAAACGATAAAGTTAGTATCAGAAATACGTACAACAATGTAGAGAAGGAAGTAAAGACATTGGCGAAAAAGGACAAGTTAGAATATTACAACAACATCGGTTTATCTGCAGAGAGAGCAGCATGTCGTAATGATCAGCGCGGCGTGTGTGAGGCAGTCAGAAACTTGGTGAATGCTAAACCTCACATACCCCCACAAAGGACCAATATGGCAATATCCTAACAACCGATAATGAACAATTAAATCAATGCAAAATTCTTCGAAGACCCTGATGAAACAATGGAAGCAAGTATATAAAACCCTAACAGCGAAATGCGACTAAACCATTGCAGAACCATTTCAGCTCAACCCACATCGATCGAGGAAATCTGGGCTGCGATAGCTACTCATCTACCGGGGCGCTTAGTTTGATTTTTTATTTGCTCAAAAAAATAAAAATCAAAAAATCGTTTATTTAGCCGCAGTCGTCTATGTGTTTCATGATTAAGAATTTTACAAGGCAATGCGAGACAGACATGCTTTGTTTAAAAGCTTTCATAAGACTGAATGAAGTTGTTGCTTACTTTTAGTATTTGGTGAGAATTTTCGTGTTCGCTCGGCTGTATGCATAAAAGAAGCCGATTATAGTTCGGCTTACTGGTGCCAATATGGATATGTATGTGTGTGAACAAAAATATATGATATCACAGTCATCATTTCGAAGATTTATTTAACAAAAATCACCTTAATGTGCCTTCTTCGAGCACTCTGGATGATTAAAAACTGATTAATCACATGCGCTATTAGAAAAAGACCAGAAAATGATTTTTGCTTACGCTTAAAACGTGACTTATAGTAAAATGACATTAAACACGACTCAAAAATGAGTCGAAATTGATCAGAAAAGCGGGGAAAGAGACTCTCAAGAAGAGTCGCGGTTAAGATAATATTTTCTCCCTACAAAAGCATATTTTGTGATTTTCAAAAGAGCGCATTTATGACTGTTTACATAGCACAGAGAAGTCAAACAAGTAAGAGTGTTAAATTCGGCTGTGCCAAATCTTTGATACCCTCCACTTCGGTTTGAGTCTTGATAATAAATGTAAATGAAAAAGTAAACAATTTGTTAAACTTAATACGAAATTATTTCAGCAAATTCTTTGGATTGGTTTTCGTCTTTTCTATTATTTCGGATTTATTTCGGTGTTTGCTTTTTGGTCATCGTTTGCTGATCGGTATTTATTTAGGTTATATACCTATATGCATGCGTTTCCGGTTATATGACATAACTTCTCGTTTACTTTTGTTTTTGCTAATTAAATAGCTCGCCCTTACCTCCATTGCAAAGGTAGTGGTTGTGTAGGGTGGCTATATGCATTAAATCGTGCTAATTGGAGATGGCTGTATAGTTTCTTTTAACTGGCGAAATATTTTTTCATTGCGGCCATGTAGATCGGATGAAGTAACAAAATAATAACCAAAAAAAGTTCTCTCAACTTTTTTATTAAAATATCGCCATATTTGGAAAACATAGAGAATCAATTTATAATAATAAATAATCAAATAAGGGATGCCAAACGCAAAAAACCAAATGTCCCAAACATTTTAAATAAAATAATTTGTTATCTTTATTTCCTGAAAAACTTCAAATTTTCATCCAAAAAAATTGTGAAAATTTATATATACAAAATAACATTCTCATAAAATTGCATTTATTTATGTAACAATTTTTATGTTCGCAAATCTTAAATATCATTTGAGGTTTTCTAAGTTTTATTGAATTTAAATTAATGTTTTCTGTAGTCCTATTCTGTAAATTTCAGCGATCCGACAATCGGAAAATATATCGACAGCTATTGTTGTTCCACCAAGGATTAAGTAATTCACTAAGTACATACATCTTAAGTACATACATCGACAAATCTATTTATACCCTGTACCACTATGTGGTTTGGGTATAATGACTTTGTGCTGCTGTTTGTAACAACCAAAAATATTTGACCTAGACCCATCTTTAATTATACCGATCCAATCAGAATCACTTTCTGAGTTGATTTAACAATGTCCGTCCGTCCGTCCGTCCGTCCGTCCGTCCGTCCGTCCGTCCGTCTGTGTGTCCATGTAAACCTTGTAATCAAACTGCAGGTCCGTCTGTGTGTCCATGTAAACCTTGTAATCAAACTGCAGGTCGCAAATATGAATATATTTTCATGAAATTTGGTATGTAAGCTTTTATCGGCCATGGGATGAACGCTATTGGTGAGAATTGGTGAGAATCGGTTCATGTTCAGACCTAGCCCCCATACAAATTACCCCTATGAAATCGACATAAATTGCCATAAGATACAAATTGTCATATATGTAGATCTTACTCAAATTGGGTTTGTATGCGTTCATCACATCCATTATTGGGTAGTCCAAAAATGATCCCTTTGGCCCCATATAGAGCTGCTTCCCGATCTTCACTTAAATCTATTAAAAACAAATATATTGCACTGATTCTTCTCAAATTTTGTTTGTATATATTTTTGCAAAATAAAAGAGACTTTACCAAACATGATCAGGATCGGTCCATTTTTGGACCTAGACCCCATATAGATATATCATACGATATGAACTTTTTCATATCTGCAGCCAAAAAAAATTAATAAAAATCCCACTCAAATTTGGTTTTTGCTTATTTTCTATGTCCAGTTAGTTGGGCCTAAGAGATAGAGTTTCTAAACGCATGGTATAGGGTTTCGTATAGCCGGTCTAGACCGACTATAATTTTCTTACTTGTTTTCTATTTATTTAAATTGTAAACTAGTGGCATCTCTGTCAAAATAAGCGAAAAACACAAAAGAATAGAAAAAAACAAATTACTTCGTGTTTGACAGGACGATTTTATGTTTATGTTTAATATCTTTATTATGTTTACTCATATTACTGTTTATTTATTTGAAAATGAAATAATGAATTGAATATGCTATTTAATTTTTTTATTTATATAAAAAAGTTTTTTAATTAAAGCAAAATATTTTCACTATTTTATGTTTTTTATTTATGTATGACGACATTTCAACCTAAAAATTTAAAATTTATCGGTTGAACAAACAACACAAAAATGGTTGTCGTTTAGATAACAACAGCAGCTGACTTTAACAATAGCGAATATCGTTTAAAAATTTTACTGATAATTTTGCTATTTCCTTTTTTTAACGATTCGACTATCGTTAAAAGAAGTTACTGAATCGCGGTACTGAAAAGCTATTAATTTCTCCTGACTGTCAATATTTTTTTATATGTAAAAATTTTTTAAATGTAAACATAGGTATTTGTTGTTTTTATACCCTCCACTCCAGTGTGCAGAGGGTATATATAAGTTTGTCGTTCCGTTTGTAATAATTAGAAAAAAATTTTGGACCCCATAAAATATATATATTTGCGATCCTTATAACAACCGGATTTGACATAGCGATGTCCGTCTGTCCGTCTGTGGAAATCACGACGGCGGCATCAAGAGCTAGGGTGCTCGCTGGCATAAAAAATGATTCATTGACATCCTGAAAAGTTTGCTATTTAAAATCCGATTAGGGCCCGAGATTTAAATGAAGAACTAAAAAGTCTTGAAAAAATATAATTTTCTTTGTTGTTCTTGTCACGATCACGCCCTCAATAGGATAGCTAAGGTGATAATTTTTAGTGAGAATGATTCTCCAAATTCATGGGCAGACTTCTGTTTCAAAAATCATTAAAATCGGTGGAACAGGTCCAGGGAAACCTCTGAAAAATTAAAAAAAAAAATGAAAAATATGATGTTTCTATAGTGTTATTGTTGTTATTCTAAATGTTATATTGTTGTCATAGCTGGACTTGTTGTTTTTGTGGTCGTTGTGGTAATAATATAATAAAAACTAACCCTTTGTACATTTTTTTATCAACTCTGGTAGAAAAATTTAAAAGTTTCCATTGTCTTGGCATCACTAAAAAAATTTATAAGATCATTTCTGTCATTGCCACGAGCCTGCCTGCAAAGTTTCAGATCGATTGGGTAACGGGAAAGGGGTTCAAATCGATCCAAAATTTTTTCTACAAGCAGACACTACGAGTTAATGTATGTAAAGGGAGTAAAAATTCACCAGCATTTAAAGCAAATAATGCTAAAATACCCAGTTGTTAAAAAAAAAACAATGTAAATTTAGCAAAAAAAAATTTTATGTATAAATTTTTTTAAAGAGAAAAACACAAAAATAACGTTTGATGTTGTATTTTTTGTGTGTAATATTTACATATACATACATACACATATTAAATAATACAAATAATATACATATATTCTATATATACATATATTCTATATATGTATATGTATATTCTATATATGTATATCCATAATAACTGCATGTTAGAAATAAATCGGTATATTATTTTATTTACATAAAATTCTGCAATATTTTGTTGTGGGGAAAATACATTTCTTTTGCATTAACAGAGTGTCACTTCATTTTGCTCAGCGTGACTATGCCACAGTAGATGGCGCCACAATTTTTGTTTGTTCTAATTAGCTTTGCAATAGTTATTTCTATTTTAACATGAATGTTAATATTTTCAACTAGATATCATACAGAACAATGTTAAGAGTATACACGGGCTGGTCTTTTATTTCATACGTGTTTTCATTATTCTTTTACAAATATGAACATAAGTTTGATATATTAACTTTTTGTTGTGTTTACAAAATAGAGTTACCAAGTTCATCAATGATTTTTTGCTTTCAAAACAGTTCTACATAGTTATATAGAATTATTATTCTGCTTTGCCTACAAAATATCTGATTGCGATTACATCTAATTTTTAAAAATTGTTTATAATTACTAAAGCATTATTATTCACATAAATACAAAATTGCACTTTTTAAATTTTCAATTCAAATTTAAGAAAATATCAATTCTAAAAACTAGAATTAAAAATTTCCAATTATAAATTACAATTAATTGAATTTCAGAAAATCATATCAAAACGTCGGAAATTATAATTTTAAATTTAGAAGACATAAATTGCATCTTTAATATATAAATTTTATTCGTTAAACACAAATTGAAATTCCAAAAAATAAACACCAAATACCTGTGTTTACATTTAAAAAAATTTTACATTTAAAAAATATTGACATTCAGGAGAAATTAATATCTTTTCAGTACCGCGATTCAGTAACTTCTTTTAACGATAGTCGAATCGTTAAAAAAAAGAAAATAGCAAAATTATCAGTAAAATTTTAAGCGATATTCGCTATTGTTAAAGTCAGCATTTGTTGTTATCTAAACGACAACCATTTTTGTGTTGTTTATTCAATAAAATATAAACTTAAATTTTTAGGTTGAAATGTCGTCATACATAAATAATAATCATAAAATAGTGAAAATATGTTGCTTTAATTAAAAAAATTTTTTATATAAATAAAAAAATTAAATAGCATATTTAATTCATTATTTCATTTTCAAATAAATACACAGAAATATTAGTAAAAAAATAAAGATATTAGACATCAACATAAAACCATCCTGTCAAACACGAAGTAATTTTTTTTTCTATTCTTCTTTCTGTTTTTCGCTTATTTTGACAGAGATGCCACTCGTTTACAATTTAAATAAATAGAAAAATAGATTTGTCGACTGTCGTTAAGATGTATGTACTAAGTGAATCACTTAATCCTTAGTGCAAACAACAATAGCTGTCGAGATATTTTGCGATTGTCGTATCGTTGAAATTTACAGAATCACGCTACAGAAAACATTTATTTAAATTCAATGAATTTTAGAAAACGTCAAATGATATTTAAGAATTGCGAACATAAAAACTAAATAAACGCAATTTTATGAGAATGTTATTTATATAGAAATTTTCACAATTTTTTCAAATAAAAATTTGAAGTTTTTCAGACAATAAAGATAACAAATTATTTTATTTAAAATGTTTGGGACATTTGGTTTTTTGCGCTTGGCAACCCTAATTTAAATATTTATTATTATAAATTTATTCTCTATGTTTTCCAGATATGGCAATGTTTTAATAAAAAAGTTGAGAGAGCTTTTTTTTGGTTATTATTTGTTACTCCATCCGACCTACATGACCGCAATGAAAAAATATTTCGCCAGTTAAAAGAAACTATACAGCCATCTCCAATTAGCACGATTTAATGCATATAGCCACCCTACATAACCATTACCTTTGCAATGGAGGTTAGGGCGAGCTATTTAATTAGCAAAAACTAAATTAAAAGAGAAGTTATGTCATATAACCGGAAACGCATGTATATAGGTATATAACCAAAATGCATGCCGATCAGCAAACACGATGACCAAAAAGCAAACACCGAAATAAATCCGAAATAATAGAAAAGACGAAAACCAACCCAAAGAATTTGCTGAAATAATTTGGTATTAAGGTTAACAAATTGTTTACTTTTTCATTTACATTTATTATCAAGACTCAAACCGAGGTGGAGGGTATCAAAGATTCGGCACAGCCGAATTTAACACGCTTACTTGTTTTTTTCTGTGTATAGGTTGTATCAGAATTAAGCTTGAGTTGAATCGAATATGCAAATATAAATAGTAGTGTTATCATTATTGTTAATCATATATTGTAAACCTATCCGATGGTTGCGAAAACAAAACTTTGAAATTGTGGTACGGCAGAACAACACTGCAATAATTTGAACTACCCTAATATGCATGGTATAATGTATGAAGACTTTTTAACAAACTAAATCATAATTTACTTACACATTTACTCGAGTGAAGAATAAATAAAGGATGTATAATTTACAAACATTTGCAGTATGCAAAGGAAACGTAAAAGGAAAAATTCAAAATTTCCGAAAACAAAATTTACAAAATGCCTTTAAATTTATTAAGCAAGACCAAACACACAAACAAATAACAACAAACTGGCATATAAGAGTAAGTAAGTAAACAGAAATCAGTTTATTGTTAACAAAGTTTTTTTTGCCATTTTGTTTTGCTATTCTTTAGCTTGTCAAAAGTTAAGCTCTTAAAAATTACAATTTATTTAAACATTGTGCAGACATATATATATGCGAGTACGTATTTGTTTTTTATACTACTTTTCTTTTGTAATAACAAAATATTTTATTTTAAATTTACTGCCTGATTTTTATAAGGCAAAAGAGTCGTCCGTAAAGTACAGAGTTTGTTTTCAAATACACAGTTTTTATACTTTTTTTCAACAACTTTAAAATATTAAAAAAAATTTGCGACGAAACATAATAAGATGATTTTCATAAAAAATTCAAAAAACTATTTTTTAAAACCAAAAATAAAAATAAAATGTCAACATGACTATTTGTACGTATTTATTTCATTGGTATTAGCAGCACATATTCAAGATGACCAAAAACTTCTTATTTCAAAATCAGATGTGAGTTAGATATACATTATTTGTGTTTATTTAAACCTTATTCACCTAGTAAGTTTTTGTAACGTTACCAATAGTGTCCAACGGACTCAATGAAGAAATTACCTAGCCACAATTGCCTTGCGGACACATCTTTACATTCTGTGGCTCATTAACATTTAAATGACATTTAAAAGAAAGGAAAGACAGTGTGAATTAGAAAAATATTATATTGGTATTATTTACTTATGTGTTTTTTTATTTATTACTTATTTGTTATACAAACATTACAAATAATGTTTTTTACAGAATGTTCAGAACAAACATTCCGGTTGCATTTCTCACAGCACTATTTAGAACTTCTAGATATTTTTAAGGGGCGAATGTGACAACGCTTCTATCTTTTCACATCAGGTTCAGATGATTGAGCAGCTCTTTGATCGATGTCAGTATCAGATCATCTTAACACATCCTTGTTATCTATTAAGTGATTACTCGTCAGCCCTTGCAATTGCTATATCTCGCAAAAAAAAATTCCTTTGCATATTCTTTTTACTATGGTTCCAGTGGGATATAATATTTTCCATATAATTAGCGATGTTATTCTAGCAACATATGTTATGTTTTTAAAAAATACAACAGACCATCTATTTGTTTTACGTCGACTTGTATAACCAAGAACCTTTTTTGCTAAGTTTTTTGCAACTTCAATGCTTATAAAATAATTGTCAAAGGTAACCTTGTTATCGCTTCGGCAGTACGGCTTGCATAGTTGGTTGACTACATTGTATGCCAATGTTTCCGCTCTATTTTGCCCTTCTTTTCCTACATATAGTACACCAAATAGAGGGTAACTTGTTTTGCTTTTATCGGCCATGATAAAAAAAATCGGTCAATGTTCAGACCAAGCCCCCATACAAATGACCCCTATGAAATCGACATAAATTGCCATAAGATCCAAATTATCATATAGATCTTACTCAAATTGGGTTTATATGCGTTTACCACATCCATTAATGAGTAGTCCCAAAATTATTCCTATGGCACAACCCTTACTCATAGGCCCCATGTAGAGCTGCTTCCCGATCTGCACTTAAATCTATCAAAAATCAAAAATATTGCACTGATTCTTTTCAAATTTTGTATGTATATATTTTTGCAAAATACAAGAGACTTTACCAAACATGATCAGGATCGGTCCAATTTTAGGCCTAGTGCCCATATAGATATAGCATCCGATATGAACTTTTTCATATCTGCAGCCAAAAAAATTAATAAAAATCCCACTGAAATTTGGTTTATTCTATTTTCTATGTCCAGTTAGTTTGGCCTAAGAGATAGGTCTCTAAACGCATGGTATAGGGTATCGTATAGTCGGTCTAGACCGAATATAATTTTCTTACTGTTTTTAGTTGTTTTCTGAGCGGCAAAGAATAAAAATGGCAAAAAAAATAGCTTTTCTTTGTTTTGTCAGTCTGTAGCGCGATTCAGTAACTTTTTTTTAACGATAATCGAATCGTTAGAAAAAGAAAACAACAAAATTACCGATTTTGGTATTCATTAAAATTTCTAAACGATATTCGCTATTGCTAAAGTCAGCTGTTTTTGTTATATTAACGACAACCATTTTCGTGTTGTTTTTCAATCGATAAAAAGTTAAGAAGATTGAAATGTAGTCACGCATAAATAAAAATCATAAAATAGTGAAAATATTTTGCTTTTGTTATAAAAACTTTTTATATAAATAATAAATAATACCATTGACAATGGCATTTTAACAACTAACCGCTCAGAAATGACACCACTCTGACGCTCACCACTCTGCCGCTTGCCGCTTTGCCGCTCATTGCGTGGCCTCGGCCTAAGAACTGTAGTAAAAACGCAAATCAATTTTTACCCATTGTGGCGCGAAATATCGGATTTTCAAATATCGGATCCCAGTATTCTCAAAAATCAACAGCTCCCTGTTTATTAACTCATACCGCCAATAAGAGTTCTATAACTGCCTGCATTTTGATAATGTCTGTCGACTTCCAATAATTTTGTAAAACTCTGTGCGCCTCAGAATTAGTAAGTTTCACTATAATTTCTAAAACACATTCATTAAAAAATAGGATGAAACTATTTTCCGGATCTAATTTTTCTGGGCCCGGCGGGAGCACTATGTCTAGGTATCCGACTTTGCTTCTCAGGTTCGGAGTTCCATGTTGTTCCATCTCTGCCCTTATAGGTTTGAACTGACACATATTCCTGCAGGGGGATATCATTACCATCACTCCATAATTGTTCACCTTCACTTTCAAATGCTGGTCTTGTCGTGGCACCTTCACTTTCGGAACATGGATTTTACAGCCTAAAATATCTTCACTGTTTATTTCAGAAACGGCACGTTCAATTTCTACCTGAGTGAGTTTATTTTTTAGGCGTTTTTAACACATAAACAAGTAAGAAAATTATAGTCGGTCTAGACCGACTATATGATACCCTATACCATGCGTTTAGAGACCCTATCTCTCAGACCCAACTAACTGGATATAGAAAATAAGCATAAACCAAATTTGAGTGGCTGCAGATATGAAAAATTTCATATCGGATGTAATATCAATATGGGGACTAGGCCCAAAAATGGACCGATGCTGACGATGTTTGGTAAGGTCTCTTATATTTTGGAAAAATATAAGAAACAGCTAAATTAGATGAAAAATTCTTTACTAGCATTATTTTGCCGATATTCAAAAAAGGTGACAAAGGGTTGGTCAATAATTATCGTGGAATTTCCTTTATGAATACAATTGAGAAAATACTAATTGGAATTCTAAACAATAGATTTAATAAATGGTTGGAAAAATGTAACGTTGTCACAGATTATCAAGCTGGATTACGAGAAGGATATTCTACAGCAGACAACATTTACAATCTAGCTGCAATTGCAAACATAAAATTTAGTGAAAACCGCAAGGCAGCCTTTGATAAAAAATCAAGAAAAGCTCTTATTTATAAACTTCACAATGCAGGTATATCGTCAAAAATGGTAAATATGATCAAAAGCTTATATAGCAGAACTAATTTCACCGCATGAACTGGAGAAGAGTTATCGGAAACATTTGACACTGCACCTGGAGTAAAGTAAGGATGTTTATTGTCACCAACTCTTTTCTCACTGTATCTGAACGATTACACGATTTTTTAAGTGGAGGAGTTAATACACGAGATTTAATTGTTAGATTATTATTATATGCTGATGACATAATTATATTAGCGGACGCTATTTCAACAATGCAGAATATGATCATGAAACTTGAACTTTACTGTAAGACTTGGAATCTTGAAGTTAACTTGAGCAAGTCGGAAATGATGATATTTCGAAAAGGTGGAAAGATATCTAATCGTGAAAAATTCCTTTTTAATGGCAACCCAATAAATATAACCTCAGGATATACTTAGGAGTAATACTTACCCCCAAAAATGTCTTTTAGCAAACATCTGGAAAAAAGAAATGTATCGGCAAAAAATAACATTAATGCTACCTGGAATAATTTTTTGGGGAAAAAGAACATATCCCTGAAGGCGAAATGGAATCTTTTCCAGTCAGTGTGTAGAGCGATTAAATCATATGGCGCTACAATTTGGGGCTTTACAGTTTCCGATGATGTTGATAAACTGCATCGTTTTTTCTTAAAGAAGATTTTAAAGTTACCATCATTTACACCAACGTATGCATGCTAGAAACAAACATAGAAAATAGCCACATATACACCTTAGACTTGGACCTGAGATATATTATCAAAACATTATTTTTAAACAACAACCATTGCCTTCCAAATCAATTATCCTAAATTTTAATAGAAAATAATTTATTCTAGTAAAAAAAAAGATTATGTGAAGATTGTAACATAATTCAAATTAGAGAATGCTCAACAAAAGAAGACTGGGAATTTTTAAGATAAGAAATGCTTGATATTTAAAGTCAGATGCGATCTTATTGAACTAAATGCAACCCGATTCCAGCAACTGAGATCAAAAATATATTCATTATGCAACCTCAAAAAGGAAGAAACCCTTATACACTTTTTGGCCTACTGCCCTATTCTGCACCACATTCGATTACACTGTTTGGGAAAAATATCATTAACTGAAAATGAAGTAATTAACATATTAAATAATGTACAATTAAATTGGAATGATATGTTTCGTTACGTTGTAGCTGCAATGAGTACAGAATGGACTTAATCATTGAATTAAATTATTACATATATGTTAAAAAAAAAATGCTTTTTTTATATGAATTATAATTTTAAATACTTATAACCAAATGACGACAGTATGTCAAGGTCGTAAGTTCTTATTTTATTCACATTTTTCTTTTTTATCTAAAAATTACTAAAATCTAACTATTGCGTCTATTGGACAGTTGTAAAAATGTATCCGCGAGATACTTGCGGGCAGTTAAGGGTTAAGCATACATCAGAAGGGATATATTTTCATTAGTTTGATTAAAAGGACAAACAGAAAGCTAGGCTGACTCACAGCGCTTTGTCACTATATAATATTGGACAAAAATAGAAAAAGACATCGTAGATGAGCAACAAATGTCGGCACATTACGAGGCTTGTAATTAATTAAAGCAGGACAATTTAAAAGAAAACAAGTAACAAAATTATAGTCGGTCTAGACCCACTATACGACACTCTATAACGTGCGTTTAGAGAACTGGTGTTACGTCCAACAATTTGGATATAGAAAATAAATATAAATTAACTTTGAGTGGCATACTGATTAATTTTTATGCCTGCAGATCTGAAAAAAATCATATCGAATGCTTTATTTTTTATCATATCGAATGCTTTATTTAAATAAAGTTTGAGAAAATTCTGTGAAATATTTTGATTTTCAACAGGTTTAAGTGAAAATCCGGAAACAACTTTATATCATAGGCTTTTCGCCAATTTCAAAAGCGTTCGTCCCACGTCCAATATATTATGCAGTTTGGTTAAAATGTTTACATGGACATACAGGCGTACAGACAGACAGAAGGACGGACAGAAGGACGGACGGACGGACATCGCTGAATCGATCGGTATTACTGAATATGGCTCTAGGTTGCAGATACATATTTTTTGGTTACAAACATTAGCGCAAACTTATTATAACCACATATGGTATAGGGTAATAATAATAATCAACTAATATATGAAATTCATCTTTTCAATGTATCTAAATTACCTCACAATATTGAAACTACACATGGCATAAAATATTTTTCGATTGAAAGTACATTCAAATACATTAGAAGTTATACCCTCCATATTTATTAACAAGTAAGAAAATTATAGTCGGTCTAGACCGACTATACGATACCCTATACCATGCGTTTAGAAACCCTATCTCCTAGGCCCAACTAACTGGACAGAGAAAATAAGCAAAAACCAAATTTGAGTGGGATTTTTATTAATTTTTTTGGCTGCAGATATGAAAAAGTTCATATCGGATGCTATATCTATAATGGGGACTAGGTCCAAAAATGGACCGATCCTGATCATGTTTGGTAAAGTCTCTTGTATTTTGCAAAAATATATACAAACAAAATTTGAGAAGAATCAGTGCAATATTTTTGTTTTTTAATAGATTTAAGTGAAGATCGGGAAGCAGCTCTATATGGGGCCAAAGGGACCATTTTTGGACTACTCATTAATGGATGTAATGAACGCATACAAGCCCAATTTGAGTAAGATCTATATGACAATTTAGATCTTATGGGAATTTATGTCCATTTCATAGGGGTAATTTGTATGGGGGCTAGGTCTGAACATGGCCCGATTATCACCAATTTCAATAGCGTTCATCCCATGACCAATAGAAGCTTACATACCAAATTTCATCAAAATATGTTCATATTTGCGACCTGCAGTTTGATTACAAGGTTTACATGGACACACAGACGGACGGACGGACGGACGGACATTGTTAAATCAACTCAAAAAGTGATTCTGATTCGATCGGTATAATTAAATATGGGTCTAGGTCAAATATTTTTGGTTGTTACAAACAGCAGCACAAAGTCATTATACCCAAACCACATAGTGGTATAGAAATCATAAGTTTTGTTAACGTTTTTGCTCTTTTGGGATCAAAATAATCCATTGTGATACATCTTTGGTGCAATTATCTGCTTATTGCCCGTGAATATCAATTAAAACAACTTTTAACCAATTTTGTTATAATATTATTTTTTATGTATAAAAACAATCTATATTTTTCTAAATAATATAAGAAGACCCACAAATGACCCAAAGCTAATAAAGGATAATTTATTCTTACAACAACTTGTCGGAAAAATTAAACTATAGAACGAAATTTTCGGAAAATCTCAAAAAAATCACATTTTCCCCATATAAATACACTTTAAATTTTCAAGCGATTACCGGCGCGATTTTTCTTTATCCGATTGTCCCCAAACTTCACATTTATTAGTTCTATATTGAATGGTAACAACCTGGACCCCGCCTATCCCCCCACTCTAATGTACATATATTGGGTTTTTATTCAGGAGATTTATATATTTCCTATTTCTAATTATTTTCAGTGTATTGCATTACAATTAAAAAAACGTTTCTGTTTCTGTAGTTTTAAGCGCTGTGTTTATTTATTTCACAGTTTAAACGACGCAATTATTTGTTAGTTTATGTGCAGTATTTAAATAATCAATTGAAACATTTCCATCGTTGATGCTACAATGTTTTCAAATCGCTAAATATCACGAAGATTAAGCTTTTTGGAAGCTAGTGTACGAAGCATAAAGAAGAAAATTCACTCAGGAGATATTTGAGCCCCAAAAAGAAAGAAAATATGCGGCAGAAAGCCTAAACAGAAGTTTATAATGTTTATTAGTTTTTTATATTTTTGACAGGTCCGTTTCAGCGATGAAAGCACAATTGAGATTTTGTTTGTGCGTTGTCGTTAAAATTAATATTGTTATAAGTTTTTTTTACCCACATATGTGAACAAGTTAACATCGGATATTAATCTCATATAGTGACGACATCGGAAAATTGGCCAATTCTGACTTTATTTGGTAAAGCTACTTTTTTTTGCCATCAAGATCAACGTCAACAAACAACAAATTTGAGAAAAACTGTGCGCTTTTTTTGTTTCATTATAGATTTAAGTGAAGATCGGGAATAAGCTTTATATGTAGGATATGACTAGAATTGTCCTATAGGAGTTAAAACACGTCAAACCATCACGAAAAAATGGCATTTTCGGCATCATCACCTCCGATTTCAATGAAATTCAACACAAATGTCATACACTATAAGAGTATAATTACTCAAAAAAAATTTGACCCCAGATTCTTTCGGGTTCCGAAATATGACGTCATAAATGTTGTAAAAAATTTTAAAAAATCACAAAAGTGTCCTTACAAAAAGCGATAGAACTTTTGAACTATGCATGCTAATTTAGTTTTTTTGGTATCGTTTTAAAGGCGAAAGTGCGTCCCTTAAAATTGTATGCATATTGTGTTTTTTTAAGAAAAGGTCAAAGGTCATATTTTGGGATCTCGAGTTCAAAGGTCCATATCTGAAAAACTATATTTTCTAAAATTCTTAAAAAAATATATGTCAAGTGCTAGACCCTCTTCTACATTTGCAGAAAATTTAAAGATGGAGCCTCGATTGGTGTCAGAGTTATAGACCAGAACGTGGTATTAAGTGTGTTTTGTGTTCGTACTCAATTGATTGTTTTGCACAAGCTGAAGTATGTATGTGCACACTTTCTGTTTCGATTGCTTTTGCAGTTTTTTTTTTAAATAAATCTACACGTGCAAGTGAAAAAACAAGATAGAAAATTATATTCGGTCTATACCGACCATATGATACCCTATACCATGGGTTAGAGACGCTATCTCTTTGGTCAAACTAATTCGATATAGAAAATAAGCATAAACCAAATTTGAGCGGCAATGTTATTAATTTTTTTTTGGCTGCAGATATGAAAAAGTTCATATCGGGTGCTATATTTATATGGGGACTAGGTCGAAAAATGGACCGCTCGTGCCCATATTTGGTAAAGCCACTTAAATTTTGAAAAAAAAACCACATAGTGGTATAGGGCATAAACACACATGTGTAACCTTTCTCTTCCTATCATCATACGAAACTTTTATTGTTGTTGCAAAAATACCGTTAATTTTTTTTTCATAGGTAGATACATACATGAATTTTAAGCTTAAAGAATATATTGTTTCATTATTTGGACGGTTCGATTTCAGCACGTGACCTAGAAAGGAAACTCGCAAAAAATTAGATTCAAAAATTTAAATAATTGTGATCTGTCATGTCTGTCACATAAAAAAATGTATTGTTGCAACCCTTTCGTAAAAGTGGGACATAAATATATATCATTAGGACTAAGAAGAGCTCAAGAGTGGATGACTGTCATATGTAAAAATATTTCCACATCAAATAGAATATGCCATTCATGTAGACTTAGATTAAAAATTGTGTGCTCTTCAGAATCTCCATACTGCTATGTATATTGGAAAATGTAAATTTTGTCCTGGAACAGATAATTTAATAGATACATTTCGCCAATTATTGGAAAAAAATAACATTGATGAAATAAAGTATAAACAATGGATAAATACTGCTAGAGACAAATTGGAAACGATGATCCAAACAACCGATGATTTTTTAGATTTACTCTCTGAAAAACTAAAAAAATTACTTCAACATTCTTTTATATCAAAACAACAGAATGCCTTTTTAACATAAAAAAAATCATCCTTAAAATGAAACGAATATGTCGTTGTTTGTGATTTTTCTGAAAACGTGTCATTTACTATTCAAGATTCTGTCCAAGGATTTCATTGGAACAATGCACAAGCAACATTGTATCCAATTGTTATTTATTATAAATCCGATGGAATACTGAAAAACACAAATTTTATAATTATATCGAGCTGTCTTGTACATAACACTGTAGCGGTCCATTTATGTCACAAACACCTTCATATATTTTTAAAAAATAACTTTAAAAAAGATCCACAAAAAATAATATACTTCTCGGATGGATGTGCAGGACAATTTAAAAATAAAAAAAATTTTATGAATTTATGCTATCATAAGGCAGATTTTGGTTGCGATGCTGAATGGCACTTTTTCGCTACTAGCCATGGAAAAGGCCCTAGTGACGTCCTTGGAGGCACAGTCAAAAGAGAGGTACGTAAAGTTAGCTTACAACGACCACTAGACAACCAGATCACAACGCCACAACTCTTGTTCGATTGGTGCCAAACAAACCTTTAAAATTGCAATTTCATATCGTCGGTGGTATGCCAAAAGGTGCTACATCCAAAACTCACAATATTAGAGTTATTAGTGTATTAATGTTTCACAAACCATTCTGTGTTCTGCCAAAATTTTAGGCAAGTATTAACTACATATAATTTGAAAGTATCACTGCATTTCAAAATAATTTGAATTTTAGCTAGCCGTTTCAATAGTATTTTGCAATTTTCTCAGAATGAGCAAAATATATATAGAACCTTCTGGCATAGCGGCGACGATATATCTTTCTGAAGATGATCATAGAGAAGAAGATGTATTTTTAAGAGAACGCTTTTTTGGGCTGCATACAATTCCAGGTGCACAAAAATATCATTGTTTCATTCCTGAAGGAGAAAATAAGTTAAGAGCAAAGATTTTTTCAAATGATAGCGAATTTTTAATTGAAAATGTTCGTTACTAATTTAAGTTTTACTGTCTGAATAAATATTATATATAACTCAACCTTTTAAAGGTTTAAAAACAATTTTTGTAATAAATTTTAAAAATTTTAAAAACACAAATTATCAATTAAAAGCTTTAAATAGCTTTAATACAAAAAATGACCTGAATTATATTAAACAATATTGTTTTGTTCAATACTTTTTGTACTACATTTTAAATTTACATTACAAATTTCAACTGAAAGCTTTATTATTTAAAAAAAAAAATGAATTGAATTATTTTAATGTTTTTTTCAATATTTTGTAATAAAAACATAAATTAAAACTATAATGTCTTCTTCAATAATACAATGTAAATAATTCGCATGGGAAATACATTTAGAATAATAAGCCTTTGTAAGGTTTGTCTTGTATGAACACAAAACATACTTAAGAGTACGTTCTGGTCTATAACTCTGACACCAATCGAGGCTCCAACTTTAAATTTTCTGCAAATGTTGAAAAGGGCCCAATATTTGACATATATTTTTTTAAGAATTTAAAAAAAAATACTTTTTCAGATATGGACATTTGAACTCGAGATCCCAAAATATGACCTTTGACCTTTTCTTAAAAAAACACAATATGCATATAATTTTAAAGGCCGCACTTTCACCTTTAAATCGGTACCAGAAAAACTAAATTAGCTTGCACAGTTCAAAAGTTCTATCGCTTTTTGTAATGACACTTTTGTGATTTTTTAAAATTTTTTACATCATTTATGACGTCATATTTCGGAAACCGTAAGAATCTGGGGTCTGAAAATTTATGCTTTTTTAAAGTCCAATGACATACAACAGTTGTGGTGAATTTCATTGAAATCAGAGGTGTTGTATCCGAACGGCATGGTGGTTTGACATGTTTTCACTCATAGGGTTTATTTTTGAAATAATGATTAACCGAAATATATGTATATGATAATTTGGATTTTAAGACATTTTAAATCGATCTATTTCGAATCATTTGTATTTGGACTGATTTTGACCAATTTCAGCAGCATGTAGTGTATCTATCATAATGAAATACACTATACCAGAAATATCTTCGAATTAGTCATTAATACAATTTATTATTTATCAATATTATGTGACGTCATTATTGTAGTTTATTATTTATCAATAATAATTTAAACCATTCATGAAAAGTATGTCACATTTACCTTAGATTACATAAAGAAATGTCTGCGCCCGTATCTAACAAAAATGTCATTTCCAAATTTTCAAATAATGATAAATTTATATAGTTAGTACTGTTGTTCGAGATCTGGAAAACATTACTAAGTCTTATCTCTTGTCCGGATAGTAAGCTTATACATTTTCTTGAATTACTTCCGGAACCTCGGAGTTTTCCTGTACATAGTGTACTCTTCTATTCC
Source organism: Cordilura impudica (assembly GCA_963682025.1). Lineage (NCBI taxonomy): Eukaryota > Metazoa > Arthropoda > Insecta > Diptera > Scathophagidae > Cordilura > Cordilura impudica. Next base: position 108,242,739 of record OY821519.1, read on the forward strand.
GCTGATCATTTCCGACATTATTATTGTTATTATAATGATTGCTATTATTATAGCGATTATTATCGTTAACCCTGCTGTTAGGTTAAAAAAAAAACTTACGAATGTTAGGTTAATGGACCATTTGGGCCATACTTCAATATTCGTACAAAATAACCATTTAATCTTATATTTGTATCTATTTTGGATCACTTCTCCCTAAATATTATTAATTTAAGCTTTACTCAACGCTAGAGATGGGCGCGTGAGTGAATTTTGGCTCATGCTCACGCAAGATATTTTATAATCTCTCGTGAATCACTCACTCGAATTTTTTTTTACTCACGCACTACTCACGTCAGTAAATTTAAAATAACTCACGCTCACGCGTGATTCACGTAAACTACGCAAATCACGTGACCAGAGCAAATCTCTATTCAACACAGCTAATGTAAAAATTTGTTGAGGGATTCCCTTTTTGCATTTTTCTTTACTCAGGATAGCTAACGTAAAACACATTTTGGGATTCCCCTTTTTGCATATTTCTTTATTCGCCATAAACAGCTAATGTAAAAAACAGGTGTGGGGTTCCCCTTTTTTGTTTTTTTTTTAATCAACATAGATTAAATATGCAAAACATAATTGCTGGATCCCCCTTTTTTGATTTTTGTTGTAAAGAAGCACAAATATTTGTCCTGCTTGGTTCATTTTGTGAGTTGTTTGCAATAGTTCAGACGTGTTTTACTTACGACATGGCAAACTTGAATGAAGATCAGATACGAGAACTGCTCAATGCAGAAAGTGACTCCAATATTTCATATTCGGAATCTGATTATATATCAGAAAATAGCGAAGCAAGTTTTTCTAAAACAGATACTGAACGGGAACTCATCCTAGCTGCAGCTAGCTCTGTTGATCCGTTTTTTGTTGCTAAAAACTAAATGGTTTGGAGTGCCACTCCATTACCTCAGCCTTTTGGAGCTACGGCTGAGAATATTGTCTCAACGCAACCAGGACCAACTCGATTTGCAGTGTACATTCTGTCAGCATTTTTTGTTGTTTTTTGCGCCTCCAATAGAAAGAATTATCATCGAAAATACTAATAAGTACGGCAGGGTCAAGTTTGGTGGCAAGTGGAAAGATATTGATGAAGACGCATTGCGCGCATATATTGCCTTGCTCATTCTTGCAGGCGTATGTCGGTATGTATAATCTTGTTTTTTTTTATTTCAGCAAAATAGTTGGCTAATATAAAATCGATTACTGAAAGTGGAAGAAATGAAGATGTTCATGGTTTATTTGATGCAAAATTTGGTCGCCCCATTTTCCGAGCAATTATGTCTGAAGATACATTTCATACGATTAATAGTGCCATCCATTTCGATGATGTTTTGAGTCGACGACAAATGCGTAGTTGCGATAAATTTGCTCCTATTCGTGAACTGTGGGACCGTTGGGAACAACTTCTTCCAAAGTTTTACAATTGTCACGAAAATGACACCATTGGTGAGCAACTTGTTGCATTCAGGAGGCGATGTAGTTTCCGACAGTTTATGCCATCAAAACCAGCAAAATATGGTTTGAAATTTTAGTTATCGGTGGACACTAAATCAGGCTACGTGTGGAAAATACAACCATACCTTTGTAGGCCTAGAAATGCACAGCCTGAAAAGAACCAAGGACAATGCGTTGTACTGGACTTAACAGAAGGCTTGAAAGGGCAAAATATAACAGGCGACAATTTTGTTTCCACTTTTGAGTTGGTAAAAAAACTTCAGGAAAGGAAACTTACATACAACGAAAGGTATGTTAGTTTTATGTTCTCCTTTAATTTCTAATACTTCATCTCTTTTAGGTGGCTTAGATACTGCTGATCAAATGGCTGGTTCCTACAGCACAAAACGCAAAACAAATCTATGGCCAAACATTGTATTTGCAAACATACTTGATATATCCGCATTGTATGCGTACATAACATTTTCTGAAATCGGCGTTTCATGGGCTCCAGCTAATCGGAATCGCAGGAGACCAGAGTTTTTGCGGCAACTAGCACTTTCTCTGGCTAACGCGTATATGATGAAATTGACTAGATTACCTCAACAAGAGTTCTCAGCACAGTTATTAACTGAAATACGATCACCATGCATAGTTCCAGTGGCCTCTTCAAATAATACTTCTAATTCAGAAGCTCGAAAGCTTGGAATTTGTAGTTGCTGCAAGTCCAAGTCTAATATCGAATGCTCCATTTGCAGCAAGTTTATTTGCCAAACTAACCGAAAAACATGTTGCTTATCATGCAATGACAATTATTATAAAACAAACTAATAAATACTTATTTTTTTTAAATAAATGTAAAAAAAATCCAAGACATGTACTATGGACCAAATGGTCCCTTAACCTAAGATTCGCAGTTATTTATTTTTCTCAGTCCTGTTTTAAGTCAGAACCTTGAATTTTTGTATATAACATGGTTCTATAAAAAGACCACGTGAGCTAAAAAATTAAGTCACTATATATCACCGTTCAAAAATTACAAAGGAAACAATCCAAAAATTGGACCAAACGGGCTTAACCTAACAGCAGGGTTAAAGCGATTGTTATTGTTATAACGGGTTGGATTTGCATTAAAATTTGTCGTACTATTGTTGTTGCTACTTGACCTAAAGTTTCTCGCAATTGATCTACTAGTATTTCCATTGTAATTATTATAACTTTGATTATTATTTTGGTAATTATTCTTATTTCTATTCGGGTTGTTATTTCTATTATTCTTATTCTGTATATTCCTATTGCGTAAAAAGTACAATACCTGGCTATGGTGATTTGAAAAGTATGAAAAAGACATTTTTGATAACTTGTTGTTCATTTTTGAATATCGTTCTAACCGAGCACCTTAAACAGTGCTTGGAAGAATTAAAACAGCTGCGACCAGACGCAGCATTCAAAAAGAAATAGAAGGCCTTCAAAAAATATTTAGGGAAATTGAATAATAAAACCAATTAAATAATCAATCATAATAAGTTACAATAACATTAATTAAGGATAATTCACAATAAGCGTTTGTCTTGTGGTCTATGTACCAAAATTTCATCAAAATATATCCACATTTGCTACCTGTACTTTAATTAAAAGGTTTACGTGGACACACAAATGGATGGACAATTTGACGGTCGAACATCCCTAAATCGATTCAGAAAGTGATTCTAAATCGATGATATAATAGAAGTTGGGTTTAGGTCAAATATTTTTATAGTTAAAAACATCAGAACAAACCCATTATACCCTGACCAAATAGCTGTAATATACCCTTTACAATAGCTTGCTTTCATTTTAAAGCTGCAATACATTTAGTTGTGTTAAAACTTAAGTAGCTTTCAGGTAGTATGAAAAAGAAAGCCATTTCTTATACCGTTAATGGTGAGAGAATAAACATGTGTCTTAATAGAGCACATTATTTTTTTAATCATTATAAACATTTACGAATTGTAAAAAACGCAACGCGTGTTGAAAAACATTACTCAACTTCTAAAAAGTATTCCCTTGTATTCGTAAATACATCATAATAAAATTTCTTTAACCCATTTCTTACTGCCATGTGTTTTAGCACACGCTTAACATTAATCAATTTTGAGTTAATATAAAACTTAGATAAATATAAATAATTAAATGTATGGGTGGTTAAGACGAGTATTAAGGTCTAGTCTACTTCAAAAAACGCAAAATATGTTTGAAAATTTTTTGCAAGCCCCTTCGTTCGCAATGGAGGTTGGAAAAGTATCCAAAAATATACAATTTTTAAAACAACTATATAATATATGTATACAAGAAATTAAAATGATTATATAAATATATTGAGGTGCGTCCAAATAAGAACACAAGACATATTACATAGATGATTGTACTTGACGCTAGGTGGCAGTAAATATTGGCGTGTGTTTCATCACGCGTTGGTACTTATAGTGAGATTTGATATTTCTGTACCAGTAACAGTGTGTTTCTTTATAGACTAAAATTTTTTTTATTATATTACATATTGTATTTTTTTTTTTTTTTGTTTTATATTTCTTTTTCTATATTTGTGAAACTTTAATTTATATTGTAAATAATTGTGAAATTGTATGCATTGTCGTGCTGAAAGTACCTCAGAAAAATACAATTGCAAGACATTATCGATAACTGGAGTGATGATGCAAGTGAGACGAGATGCACCTGCAATTGAAATTGTTATTTGCCGGTGATAATATTACCGGTGATTATGATTGTGACACAATAGACGATGATAATATATAAACGAATATTTTTTTCGATTAGAGCTCGTTGACTAAAACAACAGATACCATTTTTATACCCTATACCACTATGTGGTATGGGTATAATGACTTTGTGTTGCTGTTTGTAACAACCAAAAATATTTGACCTAGACCCATCTTTAATTATTCCGATCGAATCAGAATCACTTTCTGAGTTGATTTAACAATGTCCGTCCGTCCGTCCGTCCGTCCGTCCGTCTGTGAGACCATGTAAAGCTTGTAATCAAACTGCAGGTCGCAAATATGAATATATTTTGATGAAATTTGGTATATAAGCTTTTATCAGCCATGAAATGAACGCTATTGAAACTGGTGAGAATCGGTCCATGTTCGGACCTAGCCCCCATACAAATTACCCATATGAAATCGACGTAAATTGCCATAAGATCCAAATTGTCATATAGATCTTACTCAAATTGGGTTTGTATGCGTTCATTACATCCACTAATGAGGAGTCCAAAACTGATCCCTTTGACCCCATATAGAGCTGCTTCCCGATCTTCACTTAAATCTATTAAAAACAAAAATATTGCACTGATTCTTCTCAAATTTTGTTTGTACATATTTTTGCAAAATACAAGAGAATTTACCAAACATGATCAGGATCGGTCCATTTTTGGACCTAGTCCCTTTATAGATATAGCATCCGATATGAACTTTTTGATATCTGCGGCCAAAAAAAATTAATAAAAATCCCACTCAAATTTGGTTTTTGCTTATTTTCAATGTCCAGTTAGTTGGGCCTAAGAGATAGGGTTTCTAAACGCATGGTATGGGGTATCGTATAGTCGGTCTAGACCGACTATAATTTTCTTACTTGTTCATATTGTTTCTTTTGTTTTGCATTGCTAATTATGTGCGTTTATAGGCACAACTTAAGTAATTAATACATCCACTATTGACGACTATGTTGAGAGAGCTGCAAAAATGCACTTTCCGTCCAAAAGAAATTCGAAATCATGGATACGTGGAACAGCGCAATGGTCGGAACTCATTCTGTAATTGAAACTGCGATAATTGCCACAAAAACGCTACTCATCATTACTTTTTTGTACCATAAGGAGTGGGATAGCCCAATTGCTGTTGGCTGGTCGAATAATACCGAAAAATGCCTTTCAGAATATAGACGGAGTTTTTTGCAAAAACAGATACTAGTGGTCCCTTCCTGGTTTCCATAAAATTTTCTACGAAATGTTTAGTTCTCGCTTGAAAATTTATTTTTTTGCGGTTATTATATCTATATATTAAAGAACAGAATTCTGAAACATTGGCAATTGATTTAATGGCGATATCATCTTGCACACCAATTCCTTTGCAACGGAAGTTTGTTGATGGATCAATTAGGCAGTTACGCTTCGCATGAAAGTTACCTAATAAATTAGGGCTAATAATAAGTTTTGTTACCTCAGCTTTTTTTTGCCAAACGTTTTAATTTTTTTCTGATTTGCAGCGCACAGCATCAAAAGATCGGGATCTTGCTTTGCCTGTTAAATCTTCACCCGTATCTATACCATTAAAAACATGAATTTAATTTTAGAGTCACGAGCAAATAGACTACAAAAGTTTATGCAGCCCTCATTCATCACAATAGATGGGGTGTCAAGTAGGTTTCCAATTGGTTGGCTTGGCGCTTAGAATAGCTCAAGAAATTTGTGGTTTTATCAGCATAGAGGTCTCCTGTTACTGAAAACCGATCGCTTACTAAATTTAGCATCTCTCGATTCTTCCCAAGACCTGTATCGTCCCATTTCTTCAATTTACTCTGTTCGCTTCCCAATTTTTCGCTCGAGATCATCTAAACGGTCACGACAGCATTTATATTGATTTTGAGTTAATCATCACTTGTATTTGCGCTATCGGAAATCTTGTCTGTCGTTACCACATGCTTATGGAGAAAATAGCTTTGATTTTGGAACGGAGCTGCTGCATCAAAGTTTCTTTGAAAAGTCGTCATTGAGCTTACATTCTCACTTCAAAAAGATGTTCGGAAGTTTTTTGTCAACCAGTTCAATGATGTTTATGCCAATAATCTGAAATCATACTAATTGAATTATTGCAAATGAAATATAGATGGCGCAAACGTATCTTTTGTCGCTTTAAAAAGTAGTTTTAAGTTACGATATTTAAACTTGTTCTTCTATTTGCTTTACTAAATAAAATCACTTTTTCAACAACCATTGAACACGAACGTTGGTAAGGTCTTTTCATATCAAGGAGAAGTCAGATTCCTTAACATATATTCCTTTTCATGTCCTGCAAACATTAACTGAAAAATTAACGAGGTGATAATTCTGGAGTATAATATTTCATTCGTCCACTCAATTAAAGAAACACCAAGTTCATCACACAAACATTTGGTCCTTCGAACCGGATTTCTACATTGAGTATTCGATTACGCAATCAAAACTGCACCAAGTAATACTCCAACACAATTTACGGATCATCTCGCTACATTGTTCATAATTATTCCAGGTTTGCATTAACGTCATTGTTCTATTCGTTATGGTATGTACATGTTAAGTTAGTTTAACAACATCATCTAAACGGTATTAGTTTTCATTTAAAAATTAAAAAATTAAAATAAACCCGATAAAGTGTTGTTCGGAAATATAACTACGTAAAAATTCTATCAATAAAATACAATAAATATATTGTAAAAGGGGATACCTTTTGTTAGAAAATTAAAAATAACATATTCCATACACCCAAGGAAAAGCGTTAAATCAAATACAAAAATTTCTTGTAAATTTCTTATAAAAAATTACAAAATTTACATCATCGTAAAATCACGATTTTTGTGTTGCATTAAAATACCATAACCTTCAAATTTCAAAGAAGACGAAAAAATCCTCCATTTTTGTGAAACATAACCTATAAAAAGTAATACCATATGCAAATCATCAAGAACAAAAATTATCAGTGTTAATTATTCAAAGACGAATTGTTGTTATTCTATTGGTACGTACTTATTTTCATTTTTTGCATTTCCAATTACAAAATTACCTATATAAAATCAAGAGTGAAAAATAGAGAGAAAACCAATAACTTCCAATAATTTCCAGTGAGATCACAATTACTCGTAGTTATTATTATTACGCTCTACTCCATTACTCGTTACAATATTCTTAGTGTACCTTAATTTATTCCTTGTGGAATGTTAAACTAGTTGTGTTTCATAATCCAACAATAGTGCGGATAGACGAGATTATGTATTTAAATTCATATAATCAACTTTTCCTAAAATTTTAAAATATTGTTCGGAAAATATTATTCGGTAAAGAATTCCTTGAAATTAATAAAGTAATAACTAGAAAGTGATATTCTCTTGTTCGAAATAAAAGTGCCAAAAATGGAATAATAAAAAATTCCATACTTACACCCAAATTAAAGTGTTAGTTAAAATTTAACAAAAATTAAAGGGTTAGTTAAAATTTAAAAGGAATATTTCAAAATCATTATTAAAAAAAAAAAACTAAACAACAGTTTAAAACCATGAATTCCTATGCAATTTGACAACATCATAATTTGTCATTTCTAAATAAGATCATCAATATTTTTACATGCAAATTATTGGTATGTAATTTTTTAAAATCTTTCCTCGTAAACTTGTAATGGTGCGGCGTTGGTGGAAGATCCGCTTCCGTTTCCCTGAGCCTTTGCTGGTCGCACGTGCTGGCGTAGGGGCCTAGCTCGCCGGATGGGTGGGGTCTTGCTCAGGCCCAGGGAAACCGCACTACAGATTTTCACGTGCGATTTAAAAAAAACAACTGTCAAAACAAACGGACGCTAAATGGATGGATGGCCATACTTACCTTGGGATTGGGGACGAGGTGTTCTGCCCCTTTTTGCCCTCCCTACCATGTTACCTCGACTCCATCTCAATTGGAGGTAACCCACTGCAATGATAAGATTTTGGTTTGGTTTGGTTTTCTACATTGGGTTATATAATAATCTTTATTTACCCTTCATTTTAAGGGTTTTAAATTTTAGATTAATTTTAGCGACATTTAACTATAATAAAATTTCTCTTAGCAATTTTAGTTGTAGCTATATTTAATTTTAGGAAAATTCTTAATTTTTAGGAAAAATTTTTAATAGTAGAAAGATTTTAATTCTAGTACAATTTTAATTTTTGCACAGTTTTAATTTTAGCAAATTTCATATCTAAAAAAAATATTTGATATTTATTTTAAGTTTATAATTAGAAAAATTTTCTTAATGTAGTAAATGTTTAGTTTAATTTTATATTTAGGAACATTTCTTAATGTAGGAAAAATATTATTTGATTTTTATTTAAAAACGTTTTAGATTTAGCAAATTTAGTACAATTTTTTTTTTGTCTTAGCAAATTATTTATATTTTATAAAATTTTTTATTTTTAATTTAAATGTAGAAAATTATTTGTATATAAAAATCAAAATTACCGACTTATTGCTGGTGTTGATGAGGTGCCGATGAAGCTGCTGCCGCCGGACGCCGTGGTTGTGTCTCGCAATATGCTTTTCAATTTTGGCATGCAACTTTATTAAAACTCCTTCACATTTCATTAGGGTTTCCATTTTAAGTTTTTTTTTTTTTAGCTTTATTTGTCAGCAAATCATGCAACATTTCCATTTTTTTTTTTATGCATCATTCATTTTTTTGACTTTAATCTATTCACTGAGTAATTTTTTTTTTAAGTTCAATAGTTGATTTTTTATTTTAAACTTATAATTTATTAATAAAACATTATTTATTTTCTTACACTACATTTTTAATTTTCTTAATCTTTAAATTTTTTCTTTCTTTTTAAGTTCTTATATGCAAAACAATTTTTTTTTTTTTCAACAATATGCAATTTTTATTTACTTAACTTTACTTTAAACTTTAATTAAGACTACATTTTAAATTTTTGAGAGGGTTTTTCCTCAACCGTTCTTCTCAATAAACAAAATTCAACTCCGTTTCTGTTCTTAAATTTAATTTTATATTTCTTTAAACTTTAAAAACATTAATTTTTAATTTTAATCTTTAATTTATTTTATTTGTTTTTATTTAACTTTTACACTAATTTTTAATTCACTTAATCTACATTTTAATTTTAAGAGGTTTTTCCTCAACCTTCTTTTTCAAAAATCCAAATTCAACTCTCACGACTTGCTGTTACAGACGGGTGAGTAGTGCGGTTTCCCTGGGCCTGAGCAAGACCCCACCCATCCGGCGAGCTAGGCCCCTACGCCAGCACGTGCGACCAGCAAAGGCTCAGGGAAACGGAAGCGGATCTTCCACCAACGCCGCACCATTACAAACTACATATTTACATACATAAAACTACTCGTCATCATAACCACACTCTCCTTACAACTCGCTACTTTTTTCACTCTTAAATCGTTGTGTTTCAAATTCAAGTTCAAGTTCAAGTTCAAGGTTGATAGCCTTGAAAAACTTCTCTCAAAAAAAAAAAAAAAAAAAAATTGTCAATAGAGAAGATAACTGAAAATTTAATTTTGTACTAAACATAATACAATTGTACCAACCTTTCATCTCTGATTTAATAAAAAGGAAATATAAACGGTCAATTAAACAACAATTTTCGCAATAAAATATTATAAAATTTTAAAAATATATTTTATTAGTTTATACAAACACTGCACTATAATTCAATTAAAGAAATTAAAAACCAAATATATATTTACTTATACATTTGTATATATATATATATATATATATATATATATGAATGTCTCTGTTTTCAAAAGACTAATTAACGTTTTCGAATTTCAATCCCATATTGGAACACCCTACCGTCGGTAAAGTACACTGTGAAAACTAAGCCCACTGCTCCTAACAATTTCTTTGGTTTTATTTTAAACCAAAAATTATAACAAATTGATTTACTTTTGTTCCAAAGTTTTCTTCTAATTGATAATGACCTCATTAGAAAAATTCATTAAAGCTAATGACAAGCTTGTTCACTTTGAACAAGATCTTGATGATAACACCATATCACAGTCCTCTGTGTTCGCTTTAGAAGTTCATAGAGAAGTTAAATCTATATGGTCTAATATTAAAATCGTTTATGAGAAATGTTTTGAAGAAATAGTACCCAAAGGTAAGGATGGCGCTGATCTCGAAACTATCCATTCAAGGTATCATTCCTCATACGAATCTTATGTGAGAATCGTATCTAAAATAAGTGCTTGCATACAGGAACGCTCTCCTTTATCCAGTTCCAATGTTATACGTGCTAGGTCCAATTTTCATTTACCTGCATGTGATACCGAAATATTTAGCGGCGACTATTTATCTTGGCCATCCTTCCGAGATATGTTCTCTGCCATTTACATTCAAGGATCTCATATTTCTAATATTGAAAAACTATGCTATTTAAGAAAAAAGACAGAGGGAGAGGCCTATTCTATAGTTGAAAAAGCACCATTAATGAACAGCGATTTCGATATTGCATGGGACAATCTAAAATACCGTTTTGAAAATAAACGTATGTTAATACGCAGCCAATTACGTATACTATTTAATCTTCCAACAATTACTTCAGAATCTAGTGAGGAAATTAAACATATTCAACGTGAAATAAATGCATGTGTTGCATGTTTTAAAATTTATGATCTTGACCTCGAAAGTTGGGACGGCATATTCGATTATATTTGTTTTACAAAACTTCCACGTACAACTCTTGCTTTATGGGAACAATCCGTTGAAAACAAGAAGGATATTTCAAAATGGTCTGATCTCAATTCATTTCTGTCTTGCAGAATTCAAACTCTTGAAACTCTATCTGAAGCTAAAGGCTTTTCAACCTCACATAAAAACTCCTCATTAAGTTCAACTTCAAAAAAATCGAGCTCTTTTAAGAAACTTAGTAGCAATCACACCAAGGTATCTTCCTTTAATAACACACCTTGTAAATTATGCCCTAATAATAATCATATAATCAGAAAATGTCCAAAATTTATTCAAATGAATCAAGAAGAGAGATCATTATGTATAAAAAATTTAAATCTCTGCCTTTACTGCTTTTCAAGTGCTCATGTTGTGAAAGATTGCAAAAGTAACTTCAATTGTTTCACTTGCAATAAGCGACATAATACTATTTTACATCGTGATTCTTTAAACGCTGCTTCAACTTCTAATTTCAGTGCAAAAAATAAAAAGAAAGCTCTGAGTACAAATACTCCTCAATTACAGTCCACTATTAACATCCCAATAACAAATTCATCAAATTAACCTTATTTTGAGCAATCCACACCAAAAGGTCATATACAGTCATGTTTCGCATCTCATTCTCAGAACATTCTTTTGGGAACTGCCATAGTTGAAATCAATCATTTAGGTCTTAAATACTCAGCTCGTGCTTTGATTGATTCCGGCTCGCAGGGAACATTTATTTCAGAGAGACTCTTTAATATTCTAAAGCTACCATTCAAACACATTGAAGTGGAAATTTCTGGCCTAAACGGTGTAACCTCAGCCAATTCAAAAAAAATGTCTTCATTTTCTATAAGTTCACGTTTTGATTCAAATTTAGAATTAAATATAAATGCGATCGTTGTCCCTCATCTTTCTGGTAATCTTCCCTCCTGTTCTATCAATCCATCAGCATTCACAGAGTTTCCACATATCCAACTTGCAGATTCAAAATTTTATGAAAGTTCTCGTATTGATCTTTTAATAGGTGCTGATATATTCAATAAAGTTCTTCTTGACAAAGTACAACGAAATATTTGTGGTTCTCTAGTTGCTCAAGAGACAATATTTGGGTGGATAATCACAGGATCGGTTCAATCCAATCATAAAATATCAGTTTTGTCCACTTTTGTTTCATTTGTCGAAGAAACCTCTTTAGAAAAACAGCTAAAGCGTTTTTGGGAGGTGGAGGATATTCCTCAAAATCCAATTCATTCTCCATCCGATAAAATTTGTGAAAATTTATATTCGGAAACAACCACCAGAGATAATGACGGTAGATACATAGTATCCTTGCCATTCAAAAAGTCCTTTTATGATAAATCTATCAAATTAGGTCAATCCAGACCAAGCGCATACTCTCAATTCCTGAGAAACGAAACACGTTTATTAAAAAACATCGAACAAAAAGTAAAATATGATTCTGTAATTCAAGAATATGTAGATATGGATCATATGGAACCAATATTATCACCACCCCCCGAAAATTTTCCAAATCATTTTTATCTTCCACATCACGCAATCATTAAGCCAGAACGAACTACAACCAAGTTACTTGTGGTTTTTAATGCATCATCTCCGACAACTTCAGGAAATTCCTTAAATGATGTTTTATATTCAGGTCCTATTCTACAAAATGACCTAACGATTATATTGTTAAAATGGCGTTTTTACCACTTTGTTTTTAACGCGGACATAGAAAAAATGTACCGCCAGATAAAGATCAATTCAAGTGATTCCTCATTTCAAAGGATTTTATTCAGATCATCTCCATCTGAAAATATACAAGATTTCGAATTAAAAACAGTAACATTCGGTGTAAACTGTGCTCCATATCTCGCAATTAGGACACTTCTCCAATTGGCAAAGGATGTAAAAGATTCATTTCCCTTAGCGAGTCCAATTATCCAAGATTCAATGTATGTTGATGACGTAATAGCAGGAGCTCATGATTTGAGTTTAGCTATCTAAATGAGAGATCAACTTATTTCTGCCTTCAATTCAGCCTGTTTTCCTCTTCGCAAATGGACTTCTAATTCTCTCGAAGTCCTTTAAGGCCTTGACAAAAGTCATCTTTTAAAATAAAATTTCCTATGCTTCGAAGATAGTAGTCATACAAAGACCTTAGGAGTAAAATGGAATGCCAAATCAGCTGAATTTCGTTTTGAGTCTAAATCGCTTTCAAATAAACTAAATGTTACAAAAAGAGAAGTACTCTCTGAAATTTCAAAATTATTCGACCCAGCTGGTTGGTTGCCCCTGTTGCGGTTTCGGCTAAAATTCTTATGCGTCAAGTATGGTTATCTAAAATTGATTGGGATGACAATTTATCTTCTAATTGTCTTAAAGATTGGAGAAAATTCATTGAAAATTATCCAATGATAGATTCCATACAAGTCCCACGGTGGATATCCTATTCTCCCAAGTGCAATTTACAATTCCACGCGTTTTGTGATGCATCGGAGAACGCTTATGCCGCAGCCATTTATACAAGGGTTCAATTAGAAGACCATTCTGTGTTTGTAAATTTATTAGTATCAAAATCCAGGGTTTCTCCCGTAAAAAATATTTCAATTCCTAAATTGGAGCTATGTGGAGCCACACTTCTGGCTGATATGGTGGCATCTGTCATTCCCTTATTGAAAATTACAAAATATGAACTCTACAAATGGACCGATTCAACAATCGTTTTAGCCTGGCTAAGAAAAGATCCTTGCCGTTGGAAAGTATTCGTAGCCAATCGAATTTCTAAAATCGTTCAAAAAACAGGTGCAGAAAACTGGTTTCATGTAGATTCAAATTCTAACCCTGCAGATTTAGCAAGTCGTGGAGTATATCCACAAGAATTAATTAATAATAGTTTATGGTGGCATGGCCCAGAATGGCTGGAAAAATCTTCCGAATTTTGGCCTATCAAACAAGAATTTTCCGACACCGATCTAGAAGAAAAGCCTATGCGTGTACACTTCACATTCTTTTCTCAGTACCAAGATGTTCTTGATCGTTTTTCATCATTTAATAGAGCTGTGCGTGTAATTTGCTATGTATTTCAATTTATTCATCATACTCGATCAAAATACAATCCTTCATATGTTCACCACACTAAAGATTTAACTTCAACAGAAGTTGTTCGAGTAAAAACCAAACTCATTATTATTGCTCAAAAGTTTGCATATCCTGAAACTTATAATGCCTTGCTCAAAAAGGAACAAATACCCAAATCGTCAGATATTCTCAACCTGAATCCATTTCTCGATAAAAATGCTCTAATTCGGGCTTATGGCAGACTATCAAATTCAAATTGTTTAGGTTATGATGAAAAACATCCAATTATTCTTCCATATAACTGTCAGTTATCTAGACTTTTGGTCCAATTCATACATGTCCTTAGTTTGCATGGTGGAAATCAATTGGTTTTGAGCCTAATTCGAATGCAATATTGGATCCCAAAATTGAAAAATCTTATCAAAACTACCATTCATAATTGCAAAGTATGTGTTCTCCATAAGAAAAAGATTCAGACTCAGCTGTTGAGCGCTCTACCTCCAGAAAGAACCAGTTTAAACCGTCCATTCCATTGTACTGGTTTAGATTTCGCAGGACCGTTTGATATAAAAAATCATACTTTTAGAGGAAATAAAGTAACCAAAGGTTATGTATGTATATTTGTTTGTTTTTCCACAAAGGCAATCCACTTGGAAGCAACTTCCTCATTAAGTACATCCACATTTCTAGCGGCATTCCATCGTTTCATTGCCCGAAGAGGTTGTCCTCTAAACATCTATTCCGATAACGGTAAAAACTTTGTAGGTGCCTCTCGCAAGATAAATAAAGATTTTTTAAGTGTGGCTCGTTCAGATATAATATCCAATTTTGTCCATCAAAAGTTGTCCTGGCATTTCATTCCCCCTGGTGCACCCCATATGGGCGGACTATGGGAAGCAGTTGTAAAAAGCTTTAAGACCCATCTTAAAAAGGTATCTGGTTTTAAATACACTTTTGAAGAATTTTGTACTTTATTATCCCGAATTGAAGCCTGCTTAAATTCGCATCCCATATCTCCAATGTCTGACAATCCTACAGACTTGAATCCACTGACACCAGGACATTTCCTAACAGGTGGACTCATTTTAGCACCTCCCGAACCAATAATAGAATCCCAGCCAGAATCCGTCATAAATCGATGGCAACGGGTAAAAGTTCTCCAACAACAATTTTGTCAACGGTGGAAAAACGAATATTTGACCGAACTTCACAAACGAAATAAATGGAAATATCCACAACAGAATATTTCTATCAATTCCATTGTTGTTATACGCGATGAAAATCTTCCCCCAAATGAGTGGAGAATAGGCCGCGTTAGTCATGTTTATCCGGGTAAAGAAAACAAGGTCCGAGTAGTCGATGTCTATACTCAAAAAGGCATTGTTAAACGACCAGTGGTGAAGCTAGTTCTTCTACCTTCTCAATAACACCAATAACTATTTTCTTCCATTTAACCACTCCATTTGTGTTTCCATTTTTTGATAATTTCAGAATGCCTCGAATCATTACCAATCGTAATTTCAAACATGAAGGAGCCGTTCAGGAGAAAAAAGGATCGTTTCAGTGTCGTCTATGCCAACAATTTCATCCACTTCGTTTATGCAAGCGTTTTTTAGCCATGGATGCCGTCAGGAGAATGAAGAGCGTTAAACGATTAAAATATTGTCCAAATTGCTTAGCACACAAACATTCACATCGTACTTGTTTTTCTCAGTCAGGATGTCACACGTGCAAACGCAACCATCATACCTTACTTCATATAAAAGAAACGGATCAAACAAGCCGAGGAATACTTACAACAACCTTTAGTACCAACAGTAGTGTCATATATTCACAACAAGCTATAACTGTTTTGCCTACCGCAGTCGCAAGGATTTCCATTAATGGTCGTCTACATCCCATTCGAATTTTAATTGACAGTGGGTCTAGCATCAGCCGAATTTCAAGATCAATTGTAACTAAATATGGCATTGACACCCAACATGTTGATGACACATTAATCAGCACGGTCACAATTCGTTCGCAGTCTGACAAATCTGTTCGTATTGAAGTTATCGTTCGTGTAGATAATCGTATTATGATGAAGACTCCAAGTAAATCTTTACCTACAACATTTCCCACTTTTTATGACTGTGGTCCTATATCTATGGTATTAGGATCAGACTTTTATCCCAAAATAATTCTCTATACTCCCAAATCACGATGGTCTTCCAATAGCACAAAATTCAGTATTTGGATGGATCTTATCTGGAACATGCTCTACATAAATGAATTATGAATATATACAACTATTTTACCTTCCTTTGTTATATAAAGAATTTTTATTTAATATGAATTATTAAAATTTTAATCAACAAATTAGTTTTGAACGTTGAATTTGTTTCTAATTAAAATAAATTTATTTAGTAAATTGATGGTACCCATCAAGGGCCCGGAATGTTTATGCCAATAATCTGAAATCATACTAATTGAATTATTGTAAATGAAATATAGATGGCGCAAACGTATCTTTTGTCGCTTTAAAAAGTAGTTTTAAGTTACGATATTTAGACTTGTTCTTATATTTGCTTTACTAAATAAAATCACTTTTTCAACAACCATTGAACACGAACGTTGGTAAGGTCTTTTCATATCAAGGAGAAGTCAGATTCCTTAACATATATTCCTTTTCATGTCCTGCAAACATTAACTGAAAAATTAACGAGGTGATAATTCTGGAGTATAATATTTCATTCGTCCACTAATTAAAGAAACACCAAGTTCATCACACAAACAAATGCCATTCAGGAGCTTACCCAATCGCTTTCCATTCGAGTCAGTGAATGAATCAGTCAGTCTCGCTTTAAGCTTTTCATCCTTTCTTAGGATGCTCCTTACCATCGAAGCCAGAATAGTGTTGAATTTCGTTGTATCTTGAGTAACTCCAGCCATACAAAATTGTGAATCCATCTGCATAAAGCAATGAATCGGTGTGCCAAAATACTGAAGCTCTAACAGCAACTCGTGAAATTTCCCCACGTTTTTTGTTGAAGCTAGCGACGAAAATTTATTCCCGCTGATGGACAAATGGAAGTCAAATAATAAAATTTTTATATAAAGTACCTCCGTACTTAATTGTTTGTATATTGCCAAAAAATTAATTTCTTAACTAATGAGAATAATGTAATTTAACTAGAGATACTGTAAATAGTCGTGCACTATGTACGGCGACCAGTGATCGTGGCACCTCCCATACAAAGTTAAATATCGGGGGTATTATATAATATAAAATTTTGAAACATTATACGAATACACAAATCCATAACTTAAATATACGCGCACCACCTCAAAAGCATGTATCGTCAAACGTGTCATCACTATGGAAGTGAGAGATTGGAAAACTGAGTATTGGACCATAAATTATTAACTTGCGAAGTCTTACTAAAAAAAACGGGTGCTATATAATTTCTATACAAAGTTAAATAACTGAAGAGAAACTTTTGAAATTTTTCCTTTATAGTATTAATATGAGATATTGCACTGCAAATAAATGGAATCGAAGCTGACGGCATGTTATTTCCAACACAAAGATATAAGTATATCCGAAATGCTATGGCAGTAAGAGCTTTAAAACTTTTTATGAGCTTGTAAGGTATTAATGTGAGTGGTCGACAAAAAAGGGGTTAGAAAGAAAAAACAAGAAGAAAGTTACAGTCGATCTTGACCAACTATACTATACCCTTGACCAAGGGCTTAGAGACCATATCTCTTATGCCCAACTAGTTGGATATAGAAAATAAGCATAAAAAAAACTTGAGTGGCATTGTTATTAATTTTGTTGCCTTTGAATATGAAAAAGTTCATATCAGATGCTATATTTACATGGGGACTAGGTCGTAAAATGGACCGATCCTGATCATATTTCGTAAAGTCACTTGTTTTTTTGCAAGAACATAATCGTACCAAATTTGAGAAAAATATTGCAATATTTTGGTTTTTTATAGATTTAAGTGAAGACTAGCAAGCAGCTATATATGGAGGATATCACTAAGAATTTTCCAGGGAGTTTTTTGGACTACTGATTAATGGAAGTAATAAGCATACGCAAGCCCAATTTGACCTAGATCTATATGATAATTTGGATCTTATGGCGATTTATGTCGATTTCATAGGGGTCATATGTATGGGACTAGGTCTTAACATAGACCGATTCTCACTAATTTCAATACAGTTCAGCCAGCGGCTGATAAGATCTTACATACCAAATTGTATCAATATATATTAATATTTGCTACCTGTAGTTTGATTGCAAGGTTTACATGTACACCTGGACGGACGGACGGACGGACGGACGGACCGAAGGATGGACGGCCATGGCTCAGAAAGCGATGCTGAGTCTTTCGGTGTAATAAAAGATGGGTATATGTCAAATATTTTTGGTAGTTAAAAACATCAGCTCAAAGTCATTATACCCTGACCACTAAATGGTATATGGTATAACCACACAGATGCACACTACAGTAGGAGAAGTCTTCAAAACTGTGAAATTCCATGAGTTATTAATGTCGTAGTATCGTAGTATTTTACTCCAAGTAAGCTAAAAACCATAATACAGTCTAAGATAAAATATAGATACATATTTTTTGCACATCTTTAAATAGTTTCAAGTGTACATCAGGAAATAGCTTTTACGGCACCCGTCCCTATGAATACTTCCATCCTGTAATAACACAAACAAAATTATTATTTTTTTATTCTCCACACCAGCCTGCAGAAGACGTATATAAGCTTGTCATTCTATTAGTAATAATAAAAAAAATCTGAACCCAATAAAAAGCGGAGTCGAAGTAACGATGTCCGACTGTGAAATTCACGATCACACTGATATCCCGGCCAGTTTGCTGTTTAAAATCATAGAAATCAGTTCATTTGATCCCGACATATCAGCGAAAAAGAAAAAAAGTCTAAAAAATATGATTGTGCTAATGATGTATTTTTTATTGTTGCTATTCTAAAGTTTCTATTTTCCGTCATAGCTGTAATTATAATGACTTTGTGCTCATATTTGTAACTGCCAAAAATATTTAACTTAGACCCATACTTTATCAACTCAGAATCACTTTCTGAGTCGATTTAGTTATGTCCATCCGTCCATCTGCCCATCTGTTTGTGTGCCCATGTAACAGGTCGAAAATATGAATATATTTTGACGAAATTTGCCATGTAAGTTTCTATCGGCATAGTATGAACTTTGACCCCTAAGAGATCGACTTTAATTGCCATAAGATCAAAATTATCATATAGATCTCGGTCTAATTGGGTTTGTGTGTATTTATTACATATATTAATCAGTAGTCAAATAAACCCTATAAGAAAATTCTGCTTCCCAATCTTCAGTTAAATCCATCAAAAAACAAAAATATTGCACAGTTTTTTTTCTATTTTGGATTCTATATATTTTTGCTAAAAAAAAATAAGTGACCATAGCAAATATTGTCAGGATCGATCGATTTGTCGACCTAGCCTCCTGGTAAATATACCATCCGATATGAACTTTTTCGTATACAACTGCGAAAATATTAATAACCATTCCACTAAAATTTGGTTTATGCTTATCTTCTATATCCAATTAGTTGGATCTAAGCGATAGGGTCTCTAAACGAATGGTGTAGGATATCGTGTAGTCGGTTTAGACCGAATATAATTTTCTTACCTGTTGTTTTTGTTTTTGTGGTCATTGTGTTTGAAGCATTTATTACATGAGTGTGTATGTATGGTTACGTTGCGTGTGTCATATTAGCTTAAACCGGTATTGCCACAATGTTTAGTAGTTTATTGTAATAACTAGTTTAAGGTGATATGACACGATGTGTTTTTCACATATGTACTGTCACTTTTTATATCCATATGTAATTCCGTATGTCTGTCAAAATTATCGTTTTATATATGATTCATAACCTCTATATTAGTGAATTATATAATAAATATTACCGTGAAAAAGTAAAGACAATTGATATTTTATATAAATTCTATTGTATTGTGGTGCTATTTAGTTGATACAATGGAATAAATAATGTTAATTATTCACTGGTACAACCATTAATTGGAATTTTTATAATACTACATATGAAAAACAGTTATTTTAATTATTTATTTGTTTTATAATAACTTTAAAATTTTACATTAAACTAAATAAAATATATCTGATAAGATAAAAAAATAGATTGATATCCTTTAAACATTATATAATACTAAATTATAAAATGGATTTTCACCAATTTAAAATCATACTCGAATGATCATATTCGTATATGTAAAGGATGTCCCAAAATTTTGCCAAAAATTTTAGTCAAAACTATTTTGAATGTATTTGTTAAATATCAAATAATTTTTTCAAAATATGATCCCTAACTTTGGCTTAACAGTTTTTCTACTCCAATAATAGAAAAATAATGAAATTTTCTGGATAGAAGTTAATTCTTTCTATGAAAAAACTATCATTGTTAAAAAAAACAATAAATAATTATAAAAACGAGTAAGAAAATTATAGTCGGTTTAGATCGACTACACGATCCCCCATACCACGCGTATACAGACCCTATCTGTAAAACATAAACCAAAATTGAGTGGCGTGTTATTAATTTGTTTGTCTTTGGACCGACCCTGACCATATTTCGTGAGTCAAATAAAAAATTTGAGAAAAATCTGTGCAATATTTTTGTTTTTTGATAGATTTAAGTGAAGACCGGGAAGCTGCTTTATATTGGAACTATGACTAATAATTTCCTATAGGGTTTGATTTTGGATCACTGATTAATGGGAGTAATAAACAGACGCAATCTGATTTTGACCGAGATCTATATGATAATGATGGATCATATGACAATTTGAGTCGATTTCATTGGGATAATTTGTAAGGGGACTAGGTCCGAACATGAACCAATTTTCACCAATTTCAATAGTCTGCTTGCTGTGGCCGAAAGAAGCTAGTATATCAAATTTCATCAAAATATATTCATACTTGCGACCAGTAGTTTAATTAATGCTTTTACATGGACGCACAGACAGGCGGAAGTATGGACAAACATCGCTGAATCGACTCAGAAAGTGATTCTGAGTCGTTCGGTATAAAGTACAAAGTTATTACACCCTAACCACAAAGTGGTATAGCGTATAAATTCTGGTAAAAAAACAATTAAATTAACATTCAAGTGGTATTAAAATTTAAAGGTTAAGTATCGGCAATTGTAATAAAATGGTAATCGTACTCAATATTGGTTTTAATATTGAATTTAACACACTTACTTGTTTTGCCTATGTTTGATTTTTTTATTTGCTCGAAAAAATCAAAAATGAAAGCAAGAGTGGCAGATCTCAGAATATTAAAAAATTTATGATCATGCATGTACGATATAAAAATTTGTATAAAGAATTTTAAGATCCAAGTTTTTACTTTGCACAACACACACACACACATTGGTACGCAAAATATGTTCACATTGCAAATAAGCAAGATCATTCGAAAAAAAAACATATTCTTCAGTTGACAAAACGCGCACATTTTTATGAAGAAAGAACATAAAAATCCAGTTAGCATTTAATGAAATTATGATACGGTTTTATGACTCGATCTTCAAATGTTTATATAAGAAAACAAAACAAATTCTAAAAGCGAAAAAGTTGAAATTTTAAGTTTAAATTTTTGAACAATTTCAATTTTATCAAGTAAAGTTAATTTGAAAAATTTCATAAGACATTTGTTTTATGTGAAATGAAATTTGTCAAACATGGTTGAAAAAATATGTGAAATTGAAAACAAATTTAAAATTCAAATAAGGAAACAGAAATGTATAATTTTTTCAAAAGTTTTATTTTATAAAAAATAAACTTAAAGTAGATTTAAAATATAAACAAAAAAAAATTCAAAAAACAAAGAAATAAAAAATTCAAAAATAAAAACAAATCAATTCACAAACTTAATTATAAATGTAAATAAAAAAATTAAAAAAAAGTTTCAGATTGATTGGATGAGGCGAAATCCATTTTAAATCTCTCCGTGACTGTGCGTGACAATGCGTGATTTAGTCCAACTTATTGTTTTTTTCACTGCAAGTGTATGGACCAAGTTTCAGATCGATCGAATGAGGGGAAATGATATTTAGATCACTCCGTGACTTGCGTGACTATGCGTAACTGTGCGTAACTACCCCAAAATTAATCTGTAGTCACAACAAGACTATGATAGACAGACAGAGATTATGAGTCGAAAGAAAGAGTTTGAAAAATTTTGTAAAAAAGTAACTTTTATTAAAAAAACATTTATTTAAAATACTTTTTTGTTAAAAAATAACCTTTTCTTAAAAAAGTGCATTTTCTTTAAAAAGAGACTTTTGTTAAAAAGTACCTTTTTTATAAAGGTATATTTTCCTTAAAAAATACCTTTTATTAAAAAAAGTACCTTTTCCTAAAGTACCTTTAACTAAAAAGTATATTTTCTTAAACTAAGTATTTATATATTCTTAAAAAAATACCTTTAAATATATTCTTAAAACGTATTATTTTTAAAGTACCTTTTCTTACAAAATTACCTTTTCTTAAAAAAAATACCTTTTCTTAAAAAAAAGTACCTTTTCTTTACAAAAAAAAAATAAATTTTCTTAAAAAAGCATATGAAAAAGATAGCTTTTCTTAAAAAATTATATTTTCTTTAAAAAAGTGTATTTAGTTAAAAAAAAGTAGCTGTTCTTAAAAAAATATACTTTATTAAAAAAGTACCTTTGGATAAGAAAGCACCTTTTCTTAAAAAGTATATTATATAGTAATTTTTCTTAATAAGTATCTACTTCAAAAAAGTTCCTTTCTAAAAAAAGGTATATTTTCTTAAAAAGTACCTTTTCTTTAAAAAGGTGATTTTCTTAAAAACACCTTTTCTTAAAAAAATATTTTCTGAAAAAAGTATTTTTTTAAACTACCTATTCTTAAAGAATTACCTTTGTGAAAAACGTAAGTTTTCTTAGAATAGTACCTTTTCTTTAAAGAAGTTAAATTTCTTAAAAAATGTAGTTTACCATAAAATTACAAATTGGTTTTGGAAAGAAAAGAAAAAAAGAAATACAGCGCGATAATAAACGATATCACATTTTTAATCTTATTAATAAAATTTTTAGTTTTCTTTTTTTCATTATTTAACTCTTTCGGATAACCATGCTATTATGGAAGGTACAAAAGCTTGCCGTTGCTGCTACGCGAAATTCAACATATAAAATGCCTTCTTCATGGCCAAAAAAAAAGTATAAAAATACAAAAACGCGCCTTTTCAGGGCTACAAAATATTCAAACAGAATTTTTTTTTTTGTTACTGCTTCTTTTTTTTAATCAAATAAAGGCAATGATTATGATGATGAAATAATTTAAAAGCAAAAAGTTCCTAAATATAAATCAAAAACTTTGTGTACTCTTAAAAAAATTTAATTTTTTTCCAAATTATAATACATAATAAATTGCTTTTTTTAACAATTCCAGTTTCATATTTTCTCCAAAAAAATATTTTCGATATTACGTTTAAAAAATTTTTTTAGTAAATATTTGTCAACCCTGAAAATGGCTGCATATCGCAACTCTTCTTCTTCATATGCCAAATGAACACTATGAGATCTGCGACTCTTGTTCATAAATGTGATCCATGTTCAAAAGAACATTCTGAGATCTGCCACTCTTGCATTATCAGTTTCATAATGAACAAATTGCACATCCTCATTTATATATGATTCTTGGTAGTAGTTTCAGTCGGTACGTTTAACGATTTTTGAATCAATAAAAGATAGTAAGCAAAACATTTTTTTTTTATTTCGAATCTTTTTCGGAATACTTGTCCATTTGTTATATTTTAAAAGCTATATTTTTGTTTTAGTCGTTTTTTTATATTTTCCACTAGCGATAATCAGTTTTTTTTTTTTCAGATCCTAATATATACATAAGTTTGTCATTCCTGTCTGTTAAAATCACACTCATTCATAAAATAAAACATTTACCTGTCAAAACTTAGTAGAACATTGTTTGTCATTATTTGAAACAGGTTGAAAATTAGGTCAATTAGGGATCATCGTGATAAATAGTGCATTTATGACTAATAGTGCAATAAGTCCAAATATAACTGCAAACGTAATTTGTAACAGAATATGAACCACTGATGAGGAGGAAAAGTAATTGTTGATTCAGGCTGATCTAATAATTTATCCAAAATAATAAGAAATATAGATCTTGAAACCAGTTCTCTCATCCAATATGATTTTTGTTACGCTTATTCAAATAAATAAAAAAAATTTGGAAAGTTTATTCAAACTTTTTTTTATCGTATAGAGGTATATTGAAGTCATATCTGGGTCCACTAAAAGATATCCGATTCGCTCAGAGTATTACTAATTTCATTTATAATATAAAAATTTGGCCATATTGACAAGGATACTCTATTATGCATGCCTTATACTATATACCATTAAAAAGGATTTCAAAACTCGATTTGATATCAAAACTGACCATATTTATTTAGAGCACATATGAATAAATATGAGATGGTGTCAATCAGAAAAAATTTGGGTACATTGGTGTTATCTCTCTACCACATATCCCAGTTTTTCATTGTAAGTGTTACACACTCTATAGTTATAACGATGGAATTTCAAATATTTATTGATTCTACTTGATATTTTTTTCCATAAAGTTTTCTTAATTTAATTGTTAAAGCTATTCAATCAATCACTAAATTCAAAAAGACAAACTGAATAGTAAATTTTTCGATGACTTCTTTAGAAACTATTTAGCAAGAAATCTAAGCCACATCCCTCACACAAAAAATTACCCATAACACTATCTGATTTTTAAATATTCCTTTAAACTATTAAGCACCATAAATCAGTATCACAATTATGTAGGAGGACATCCTTATTAACATCCTACTGATGACATATTTGAGAGACATCTTGAAGTCACACTCAAAATCATTGAGACATAAGTTTTATTTATTTGACAGCACACCACAATAATGTTAACACATCTTTCATATCGTTAAAGAATTACTTAATTGAATGACTTTAAGACAACATTTCAAAGATACAAAATTATAAAGAAATGCACGAGGGTGGCTCAATAAGTTCTTGATTTTTTAATGAAACACCTTAAACTAAACACGACTTCTCAAGGCCCTCAAAGCAAGCATTTGTTTGATTAACGATTTTATTTTTGGAGCTAAGTCTCTTGCCTCTGAGCCATTCATTTAACTTTGGAAAGAGATAATATTCAATGGGGGCCAACCCGCAGAATATGGTTTAGCCCATCATCATCATCCGCACAGCTGTTTAAAACCCAACTAATCATTCAAAATCTAAATCACGGGGCGATATGAATACCAATGGCATTATCAATCCCATGCATTTTCATTCCGCTTGGTAGATTGATGTAGTGGCTTCAGAGTATTCAGCGTCACTTGTGCTTGTATCTACAAAAGGTAACTCAGTAAACCATTTTTTTAACCCTATATACCACACGAGGTGAGTTTCTGCTAACGTACATAACTAAAAAATTTATCTAGTCCACCTCTGATTAGAACGACCGACTTAGAATCCATCTCTAAGTCAATTTAGTGATGCGTGTTCGTCCGCCTTACTATGGCTGAAATTTTGATTTCATTAGCCTAAAGTTTAATTTTTTTTTTTAAAGATTTTCAAAGTTTTATCGCAATTTCGTAGCTAAGGTATCGAGATTAAGGTAGCCAGAACAATAGATTAAATTATTGCTTCTTGTGGACGTGGCCTGCAGTCAAACTTAACTTTTTTCATCTCACTGAAGGGTTTTTTTTTTTTGTTTTTGTCAAAAATAAATGGCTACTACTCGCAAGTTACTATCGATAATGGTCTTTTTTACAAGGTAGGTAGGATAGTAGCCTTCAGCTGTTGTAAGTGGTCACAACCCTGCCATTTAATATGTATTAGGGGCGCTGTGAACTATTTATTAAACTACTACATTTTTACAAATTTCAACTTTAGTGGCATAGAACTACTTGGCAACAAGAAACGTATACCAGCAGGAGAAAGGTAAAAGTGTCCTCTTTAACCATATATATAATTTTGCACCCGTGACGCCCCGAGGGTAGAACGCTTTTCCATTTTATTGAAATAATTCAAAAAATTTCAAATTACGATAATTTGTGCTTTAGGTATTTTATAGCTTATACACACAGAAAAAAGATTGGTTGGAATTCGGTGGCTACCAGAAAAATTTGTTAAAGTAATACGAATTTTCATTGTAACTCTTTAATTTTTAAAAATACAACAGATATTCTCTTATAACTACCGTAAAGATGCAATTCATTTAAATTTAGGATATCTATAACAACGAAATTAGTTCCGTTTATCAATCCTATTCTTTATACAAATTTCTAACCTAAATTAATTGAAGCAACCTAATAAAACCAAGAATAACATGTTTTAATCCTAATAATTGACGACTGTAACTACTAATTCAATTATACCAACATATTTCAAACCGATAATATTTCAGCAGACTTTTTAACAAATAATTGGTTAGAGTACTACCCATAAAATTTGCATTAAAGATTATTTTTCGGTTATAACAAAAGAAACACAAATTTTTAATCTCTTTTGGTATTTTTAACCGAAAGAAAATTGTATGAATCGATTTCTGTTGTAAATACCAAAAAAAAAAGATAGTAATATGATTAGCCGGACCAAATTATTTGATTAATTTTGTGTTTGTCAAAAAAAAAAAAAATAAATAAATAAAATGTAATAAAGAAAACATTTATTATATAACGTGAAAATTTAACTTAACAATTCAAAATCTATCCTAACGTGTAAAAAAGTGTCAAATTATAAAAAAAAAAATTGATTGTTGATTGGTGTAAAAGAATTATCTGTTATTATGGAACCTAAAGATGTATTATTTAGTCCACATGGTATGAGTTTTTTCTTGGTATTTATGGTTATAGCTTAGAAGAACAATCTGCCATTCAAAATCACATTCCCGTTCCCTCTGCAAGGTGGATATCTGTAGATACTCAGAACACATTTGAGCAGATGTAAAGGTACTTAATTCTCGATTGCCATATTCCAATTAATGAATACTTCATTTATTGCGGCAGAAACTCATATATGAAAAATTCCCCACAACTGTATTAACGGCAGAAATGTTTGTGAGGATGCAAGTGACCTAAAATCGGGTTTTCTGGTTGTCATCAGGTATGTTTAACCGCAATGTTCTACAAACGAATAAAATCAAGTCTACATATGAATAGTTTTAAGTTGTATTCAAGGATCGGACTGCTTTCGTTTTCCGGTTAGAATGTCATAAAAGCAGTCGTTATTTTAAAGTTGGTCAATTGCCCAAGGAGACTATTATAGGCTTCGGTAAGTAACGAGTTTGTGCTAACGTACTAGTCTATTCATATTTTTATAATGTTGACGTATGTGCTAATTAAATTACATACAGAGGACATCATATTGGACATACGAACAGCTATTTAAATTTATAAAAAAAGTGCATTTTAAGGCCTATGCCAAGTATTACTCTTCCATATTAGTTCGGTTTATATAGCACTACTACCAACTTCCTATGCGTTCGAATTGATTTTGCATCGATTTGTCATTGGTATAAAAATATCCAAAACTTTTGCAGCCGTAGGTTCCATAAATGTGTAAAATATTGGATGTAATGTATATTAGTATTAAGTAAATACCTTTAGGATATATAAAGCAAGTTATTTAAAACCAATTTTGTATCCCATATTATGTTCACATCCTATATGAAACTGGAAATGCATATATTGCAAGGTAACAATGTCAATTAATATCATTGCCTTATGATCTAACCATTTTGTTATTTTTATATTGTTATTAAAAATAATAACAATAATAATATATTTATTATATGGCCCAGCACTCGAAATTCGACTGCAAATTCTAGGAAATATAATTTAAAATTTTTTTTCTTTCAATGCTTTTCTAATCTATATATATATATATAAAAATTTGTGAATATTTAAATGAACCTAAAGGTATGCTTATCAATTTAGCAATTCAACACAGAGCGTGTGCAATTTAAATCATTCGCATTAACAGGGCGTTACGCATTATTAGAAATTTTTTACTTTATTTAATTTAACATATTTCTAAGACAGATTAAACATAAATTTTATCATTCTCAGCTTCTCCTCCATATGAACTATAATTATGCCAATTTTCACACTCCTCCGTGCCCGCATATTGCTTAAAATGGGAACTAAAATTTTCTTCCACGTATTAATATATAGATATTTTTTTTAGATATGTTAGCAGACAATTTAAATACGCGCATATTGTACAATACATATCAACAATATATTTCAATTCAAAACTCTTTTATCGCATGAAATTATTTAGTGAGGCAGGGGTAATTATTTAAATTTTTTTTTCAAAGGTAAAATGTATAAAATATTAAAAATAAATACTTAAGTAATAATAATTTTTGACTTTTATATTTCTATGTATTACTAAAAATCTCAATTTGTGATTATAACAATCGATAACTAAAATTAGTATTTCCAGTGTATCAACTAAATATCGCAATGCATACAATCGAATTTATATATAATACATATTAATTGCTTTTACCATTGTACAGTCATATATATTATATAATTCAGTAATCACAAGAGAAAAATGTGATAGTACATGGGACTACAGAAATTCGGTTGGCAACATATTCGGTTGCAACAACGAATCTGTTTTCTGTGTGTAATAGTCATTATTTGTTCTATTATCAGTTATGAAATCTGCTTATAAAATACACCACCCTATTGATATATTTTAAGTAAGAATGTCAATACACAGAGGATTTAATTCATTTGTAACCTGTGTTTTTTGTTATCATAACTTATTTATAATTTTACCTAACAATGCACTAATGCAAATAGTAAAGAAAACACGCACAGGTAATTCATTTGTATAGTGTGTTTTTTATACCCTCCACTCCAGTGTGCAGAGGGTCATTCCGTTTGTAATAATTAGAAAAAAAATTTTGGACCACACAAAATATATATATTTGTGATCCTTATAACAACCGGAGTTGATATAGCAATGTCCGTCTGTCCGTCTGTCCGTTTGTGGAAATCACGATGACGGCATCAATCCGGCATATGCTCGTTGACATAAAAAATGATTCATTTACATCCTGAAAAGTTTGCTTTTTAAAATCGTTCAAATCGGTCGATTAGGGCCCGAGATTTGAATGAAGAAATAAAAAAAGTCTTGAAAAAATATAATTTTCTATGTTGTTCTTGTCACGATCACGCCCTCAATAGTGCAGCAACAGTGATCATTTTTAGTGAGAATGATTCACCAAATTCATGGGAAGATTTCTATTTCAAAAATCATTAAAATCGGTGGAACAGGTCCAGGGAAATCTCTGAAAAATTAAAAAAAAATATGATGTTTCTATATTGTTCTTGTTGTTATTCTAAATGTTGTGTTGTTGTCATAGCTGGATTTGTTGTTTTTGTGGTCGTTGTGGTAATAATATAATAAAAAATAACCCTTTGTACATTTTTTTTATTAACTCTGGTAGAAAAATTTAAAAGTTTCTATTGTTTTAGCATCACTCTAAAAATTTGATGGATCATTTCTGTTATTACCGCGAGCGTGCCTGCAAAATTTCAGATCGAATGGCTCACGGGAAATTGGTTAAAATCGATCCAAAATTTTTTCGACAAGTAGACACTACGAGTTAATATAAAGCGAGTAAAAAATCACCAACATCTGAAGTAAATAATGCTAAAATACCTACTTGTTATTAAAAAAAAAAAAACAATGTAAATGTAGAAAAAAAAAAAAAAATTATGTATAAATTTATTTATTAATTTATATAAACATAATAAATAATACAAATAATATACATGTATATCCATAACAACTGCATGTTAGAAATAAGTCGGTATATTATTTTATTTACATAAAATTCTGCAATATTTTGTTGTGGGGAAAATACATTTCTTTTGCATTAACAGAGTGTCACTTCATTTTGCTCAGCGTGACTATGCCACAGTAGATGGCGCCACAATTTTTGTTTGTTCTAATTAGCTTTGCAATAGTTATTTCTATTTTAACATGAATGTTAATATTTTCAACTAGATATCATACAGAACAATGTTAAGAGTATACACGGGCTGGTCTTTTATTTCATACGTATTTTCATTATTCTTTTACATATATGAACATAAGTTTGGCATGTTAACTTTTTGTTGTCTTTACAAAATAGAGTTACCGAGTTCATCAATGAGTTTTTTGCTTTCAAAACAGTTCTACATAGTTATATAGAATTATTATTCTGCTTTACCTACAAAATATCTGATTGCGATTACATCTAATTTTTAAAAATTGTTTATAATTACTAAAGCATTATTATTCACATAAATACAAAATTGCACTTTTTAAATTTTCCATTAAAATTTAAGAAAATATCAATTCTAAAAACTGGAATTAAAAATTTCCAATTATAAATTAAAATTAATTGAATTTCAGAAAATCATATCAAAACATCGGAAATTATAAATTTAAATTTAGAAGGCATCAATTGCATCTTTAATATATAAATTTTGTTCGTTAAACACAAATTGAAAATCCAAAAAAAAAAAACACCAATTACCTATGTTTACATTTAAAAAATTTTTACATTTAAAAATATGATATTCAGGAGATTCAGTAACTTCTTTTAACGATAGTCGAATCGTTAAAAAAGGAAAATTGCAAAATTATCAGTAAAATTTTTAAACGATATTCGCTGTTGTTAAAGTCAGCTGTTGTTATTATCTAAACGAAAACCATTTTTGTGTTGTTTATTCAATCGATAAAAACCAGAGTTCAGAAAAAACACACACTGAATAAAAAACTCGTACATATATGTAAACAAACATAACTTAGACCAACACACACATATTTTTATTTTCATATCAATTATGTTTGTTTTTAAATTTTCTTCGGTGCCCAACACAACCATGACTGTGTTCGTTTTAATATTTCGTTATTTACACGAACATTTTTGTATCACGTACTTTTTGTTTCAATCATACATAAAGCACACATTTTTGAGTGTTGCTTTATTTGTACTGAAAAAAAAACACAGAACATGTACAATAAACAGGTTCGAGTTCAGTTATATTTTAAATGTTCACAATTTTTTTTTGATGAAAATTTGAAATTGAAAATAAAGAGAACAAATTATTTTATTTAAAAAGTTTGGCATCCCTAATTTGAATATTTATTATTATAAATTTATTCTCTATGTTTTCCAAATATGGCAATATTTTAATAAAAAAATTGAGAGAGTTTTTTTTTTGGTTATTATTTTGTTACTCCATCCGACCTATATGGGCGCAATGAAGAAATATTTGGCCAGTTAAAAGAAACTATACAGCCATCTCCAATTAGCACGATTTAATACATTTAGCCACCCTACACAACCATTGCAATGGAGGTTAGGGCGAGCTATTAACAAAAACTAAATTAAACGAGAAGTTATGTCATATAACCGGAAACGCATGCATATAGGTATATAACCTAAATGCATGCCGATCAGCAACCACGATGGCCAAAAAGCAAACACCGAAATAAATCCGAAATAATAGAAAAGACAAAAACCAACCCAAAGAATTTGCTGAAATAATTTGGTATTAAGTTTAACAAATTGTTTACTTTTTCATTTACATATACTATCAAGACTCAAACCGAGCTGGAGGGTATCAGAGATTCGGCACAGCCGAATTTAACACTCTTACTTGTTATATATTATTTTAGGTAGTAATGCACTACTGCCATTTTCTTTTTATTATACCTACAAACATATTATGATGGAGATCTATCAGAGGAGGCTCAGGAAAAAGGGAATAAGGATTGCAGATTTTATAGAGAGCACAATACTAGAAACATTTCACGAAGTTTCACAAATGAAGATTTATTTAATATATTATTGGCAACGTCAGATCCCTTCATCTCCAGTATTCGAAATCAATGGAACGTGGGACATCGGGCTTTAGATGAAGAAGTCAAAAAATTACTAAAGACCAGAGATAACACAGAACAAAATATGGAATATTTATAATTGCCTTTCATTGTTATCTAAGAATGAAAAACAGAGTTTTAGTAAAATATAATAATAAACGGAACCTCCAATCGTACACACGCTATTAAAATCTATTGCAGTTTTTATTCTGAAAAGGTTTTTTTTACCGACATATGTATGAAATTTTTTAATATAGAAAGATTCAAATCAAAGATTTATATCAATATCAGAATCATTGCGCTAATGTTCAGCAGATTTATTTTGCTACAATTAAAAAATTTTTACAGCAAAAAAAAAGATACATTTTTGTGTAGTAATAGCAAGACTTTAAGACAATAGTACTAACGTTTTTAAGTGCATATGGGGAAGTCCAAGTGAAAAAAATACTTTTTGAGCACTATATCTCCGATTCGGAAAAGCTTAGAAAAGCTTGCAAAAAAATTTTGAGCTTGATCGGACTTCCTTTGTAGGTTTTATTAGCCTTTGTGAAAGTCACTTTTTTCCAAATTCAAAAATTTTTAAAAAGCTAGAAATATGAAATTTTTTTCAATATTTGGGATTTGAATCTCTTTAGAAAAATATTATTAAAAAAAAATATTCAAAAATTTTAAAAGATTTTTTTAAAAAACAATGTTTTTTTTGTAAAAACTTGGTCTAGCAAAAATACCATTCTTCAAAAATTTTTTAAAAAATATGTGTTAAAGCTGTGCTTTTCCTAAAAGTTTTGGGGCTATAACAAGTTGATCAGGCAGAAAGCACCGGAGTTATAGCCATTTTTGTAAGGCAAACTCTAAAATTTTTTAAAGCAAGGAACGAAGCAATAAATTTTTTCTTTTAATATCAGAGCACTGTAGAACACGTAATTGTTTTTTTGATAAACTAAATAATCGCTGCAGAGAAAAACTTAAGCACATTATCGGCTAGAGCAAAGTCGCTATTGAAGGTATTAAGCTAAAATTTTGTTTCCAGGTAATTTTGACTATGCCTTTCGGAATTTGCCTGGATATCGTACATCGAAGTCGAAAAAAATTCTGAACCCTTCTAACGTTTATATTTTTATAACTTTTATTTTTAAGCTGTTTGAAGTTATTATAACTTATTTTTACTGAGTGCCAGATGCTCAAGCCAAAATGCATTGTTCAAGACGCAACTCAGCAAATTTCGAAAAGCCGACTTTAAAATTAAAAAATTCGGTTTTGAACAATTCAAAAAGCTCGCGCAAATTACATTAAACGCGTTTCTGAAGCCTTTCCTTTTTGCTATCGTTTACTTTGACAGTGACAAAAGCTTTCATGGCAGGCATTTCCCTGGAATTGTCGCCGCTCAAATAAAATTATTTTATTACTTTAGTAACTTCAGCCGACATTTTGTTTCCAGGCTTTGCATCGGGAACTGCCAAAATAGCCTTCTTACCTCTTGGAGCAAAACATCTATTAATTAGGGTATTTGAGCAACCGAATCTGCCTTTTACTTGCAAAACATTCGAAGTACTCGGCAATAACGTTAATATGCGGCATTTGTCATCGCTAAATTAAAGAAATCTACAATTAAATCTTAATATATACGTTAAGCTTTGAAAAATTACCGTGAAGTGCCTTTCGAATTAATTTTTTCTTCAAGATTTGTCATGATTTCATCAAAACCATAGAGCGAGCTTTTCCTCATCAGGTGTAGAAATTTTGATATCGGATACCATTTCGAATTTGCGACTTATATCAACTTGTTTAGTTGTGAACTTTTCATTCAAATATTTTTTCAGATGAAGTTTAAATCAGGGAATTATGACAAGACTAAAAAAGACGCAAAGAATCCTTCTTATTAAACGTACCTTCTGTTGTTGACTTTACTTTCACCTAAAGCAGTAAGTTCTGCATGAAGCTATTCTACTTCTTCATCAATCCTAAATTATTCATTACTTCCCTTATCATCGTTATATATGGCAATTTTCATTCGAAGTTAAACTTTTTTTGTGTTCATCGGAGATTTCTCTCAAATCAGTTGTACAAGTGCAAAAAAAATCGGATACACTTTTTGCAAGCGCCAAAAGTATTCCAGCAAATTTTCTTTTCTGAACTGCTCATCTTATCAGTGAAGCTTTAAAACGAGCTTTTGAAAACATGCTTAAAAAATTGTGCCGTAGTAATTCCGACTGCACCTTACACACTCGCTGCTGCACTTGATCAGAACTTTCAATCACTTTAAAGTATAAATGTTGGAAAACTTTCAAAACTACAGAATTCCAAACTGAGTACTGCAATACTAGAAAAGAAGTTAATAGGATGATCAAAAGTGCAAAATCTGAATATTATTCTCGTTGTTTTTCATCAGCTATTGGATCAAAAAACACTTGGAAAACTATACGCGAAATTGGTGTTGGTAAATCACCATTTGTGAGTGCTGCTGCAATAGACGTAGATGAAATCAATGAGTCGTTTACAACTCTCCCTAATGTTCCATCGAATATTAGTTATTATGAACAACGGCCTACTATTCCTGGTAATAGTTTCTCCTTTAATTGCGTAATTGAATCGGATGTTATATCGAGTTGCCTTGCTATAAAGTCAAATGCTGTTGGGTTTGACAACATCCATCCGAAATTTTTGAAGATTATAATCCCGCTAATTATACCTTATATCACATATATTTTTAATAATATCATCACGAAGAATGTTTATCCCAAGAACTGGAAATATGCTAAAATTATACCCACCCCAAAATCAAACAATGAATATCGCCCAATTGCTATATTGCCTTACTTATCTAAAGTGTTTGAACGATTACTCCATCAACAAATTGTTAAGTACGTTAATGATAAAGGGTTGTTTTCAAAAAGACAATCTGGATTTCGACGCAGTCACAGCTGCATAACTGCCCTTATTGATGTTTCTGAAGAAATCCGTAGCAAACTTGATGATGGAAATATCTCATTCCTTGTTCTTCTAGACCATTCCAAGGCATTTGACACTGTGGACCATGAAGTTCTCTGCTTAAAGCTGCTCAAAATGTATAATTTCTCAACTTTATCAACACGTTTAATTTCATCGTACTTATCAGGCCGAAGTCAATCTGTTTGTGTAAATAATAAAATATCTCGCTCGTTACCTGTTTTGAAAGGCGTGCCACAAGGATCAATACTTGGGCCACTACTTTTTACACTCTATATAAATGATTTGGAACAAAAACTACAATACTGTAATGTACACATGTACGCTGATGATGTACAACTTTATATAAGTGGTGACTCAACTAATATAAATAACTGTGTTGAGAAACTAAATTCCGATCTAAAACATGTTCATGAATGGGCAAATTCGAATGGATTATGTATAAATCCCAAGAAGTCTAAGTGTTTGGTAATTGCCAAGAAAAGTTTAAAGTTGTCCGTTGAACCATTAATAATGCTTGATAACAATAAAATTGAAATTGTATCTACGGCCAAAAATCTTGGTATCACTTTTAATTGTACACTTACATGGTCTGACCACATAAATGCTGCTGCAGGAAAAACATTTGCAAAGTTACGATCTCTTTGGAATACTCAATTTTTTACACCACCTAATATTAGAATTCTACTTGCAAAATCTTATTTAATACCTACCTTACTATATGGTTGCGAAATATATGCTAGTTGTGACTCAAGGAGTCTGACAAAACTTATATCTACTTACAACGCTATACTGAGATATGTTTTTAATTTGAGGAAATATGACCACATCTCTCAGTACACTAAAAAGCTCTATGGAGTTACAATTACTAATCTCTTGAAAATAAGAACTTTGATCCTCTTACACAAAATCGTATACACTCACGAACCACCATACCTCTTCGAAAGAATCCAATTTACACGTTCTAGTAGATCTAATGACATTATACATATAAGACATCGAAGTTTAATATCTGACTGGCAATTCTATGTTAATTCAGTCCGTCTTTGGAACACACTACCTTCGACCATTAAATTTATAAGCAACGCTCTGCATTTTAAAAGAGAACTCTTTCTGTACTACTCATAAAATACTTTTAATTTTGATTTTTGATATTATTATATTATTTTTCTATGCTATTGTAATCTTATTAATTATATTATATAAAAAGGTTTTTAATTGAATTATTTAATGTTCAATGTTCAATGTAAAATTTTATTCTCATTTTTTGATTCTCCTATGTTGATATCCATATCTTCTATTACTCAATGTTTTTCTTTAATAATCTATTGTATTATTCTTTAATTTTACTTTAAGCAATGTAAAATTTCCATAATGCTTTTTTACTTGTTACTAATCCTGTACTTTAATTATAAGATTTATGTCTTGTTGTATAGGATACTATAATAAATAAAATAAAAATAAAATAAAAATAAAATAATTATTAAACACTTAATCACTGCTTCAAACACTGTTAAACTAATTTAAGCTTTGTGAGCAATAAGTAATAAATTTGGAATGCAATGTTAGAGACGAAAAACAAACAAAATTTCAGCTTAATAGCTTCAATAGTGACTTTGCTCAAGCCGAAAATGTGGTTTTATTTAATTTTTTTTTTTTTTTTTTTTTTGAGCGATTGTTTAGTTCATCAAAAAAAATAATTAAGTTCTCTACAGTGCTTTGATATTAAAAAAAAATTTTTTTGCTTCGTTCCATTAAAAAAATTTAGGGGTTGCTTTACAAAAATTGATATAACTCCGGTGTTTTTTGCCCGATCAACTTGTTCTAGCCCCCAAAATTTTTAGAAAAGACGCAGCCTTAACATATATTTTTGGAAAATTTTTGAAGAATAGTATTTTTTGCTAGACCAAGTTTTTTAATCGTTTTTTTAATCTTCTAAAATTTTTGAATTTTTTTTTCAAAATATTATTTTTCTAAAGAGATTCAAGTCCCAAATATTGAAAAAAATTTCATATTTCTACCTTTTACCGTTTTCAAAATTTTTGACTTTGAAAAAAAAAGTGATTTTCACCATTAATGGCTAATAAAACCTACAAGCTCAACATTTTTTGCAAGCTTTTCGAAGTATAAAGTCTCTCTCCGCTGAATTTTATCCGAATCAGAGATATAGTGTTCAAAAAGTATTTTTTTCCTTGAAAAATATTTACAAATTTGATAGCAAAACATTTTTAATTTTTCAGTAGTAACAGCAAAATTTCCAGTCGTTCCATTAAAAAAATTTAGGGGTTGCTTTACAAAAATGGATATAACTCCGGTGTTTTTTTGCCCGATAAACTTGTTCTAGCCCCCAAAACTTTTAGAAAAAACGCAGCCTTAACATATATTTTTGGAAAATTTTTTAAGAATAGTATTTTTTGCTAGACCAAGTTTTTTTAATCGTTTTTTTAATCTTTTAAAATTTTTGAATTTTTTTTTCCAAATATTGAAAAAAATGTCATATTTCTAGCTTTTACCGTTTTCAAAATCTTTGACTTTGAAAAAAAAGCGATTTTCACCATTAAAGGCTAATAAAACCTACAAGCTCAACATTTTTTGCAAGCTTTTCTATGTATAAAGTCTCTCTCCGCTGAATTTTATCCGAATCAGAGATATAGTGCTCAAAAAGTATTTTTTTCCTTGAAAAATATTTACAAATTTGATAGCAAAACATTTTTAATTTTTCAGTAGTATTAGCAAAATTTCCAGTTGTTTTTACACTCTTTTTAGTGTAAAAATTAAAAAAAAAACCCCATTATTACAAAAAATGCCAATAATTATTATTAAAATCCAAATATGACATTTCTTAATACATAAAAAAGCTAAAACCCATATTTCACGTTAAAATTTCAAAAAATTAAAAGCTCAACATTGACCTAGAAAAAAGGACTCAATCAATTTTAATGAAATTTTAACTATCTCCATATGAAAGTAACAACTGATAGCAACATTTTCATACTTGTACGCCACAAAGTAATGACAATGCCATTTAAATTTTGTTTATGCCGATTTTCTATATCGACTTATGATCTCAACAAAGCTGGATCTAAGATCCTTTCTGGGTACTCATGGTATAGGTTTATAGTATATTAGGTGTAGACCGACTGTAATTTTTTTTTACTTATTTTTAATTGAAATTGATTGAATCCCATATTACTTATAAAGCATTACCTTGTTTTGAGCGATGGTTTTTATATCCTCCACACCAACGTGCAGATTTTATATATCCGTTTGTGATGCATCGAAAAATACATTTGCGACCCTATAAAGTATACATTTCTTATCGTTATAGCTTTGCCTGGCTGTCAGTCTATCCGTCCGTTTGTCTGTTGAAATCACGCTCATTCACAAAATAGTTCATTTACCTGGGTAAAGTCATGAGAATGTTTTTTGTCATTACTTTGAACAGGTTGGGATTGAAAATGGGACAAACTGGGCAACATTGTGCCAAGATATGTCCAAAAATAAAAGGACACCATTAAAAAAAATTAAGAGTGCAGTGTGTTTGTTGCAATTATTTAGTACTAAGTTTATTTAACTGTTTGATATAAACATAAAATCCATGTGGATGATATCATAGGTTCGACACAACCGGACTTAATGTTCTTGTTTTATGTTATAAGCACTCGAAATTTATGTTTTTCCATTTGTGCGAAAATTCTCTAAGTTGTATGATTTGAAAGGCTGGCAAACATAAACTTAGTAATGCTGCTTGGTCAAAATTTTAAAGCACTCTACACAAAGGTAGTAATTGAGGCGAATAATGTTGATTTTTAACTAACTACGAGAGAACTTTAAAAACTCATGTACCTAATGACTACCCCTAGTATAAGTTGTTATCTGTTTTTAAGCCAGAAAGTATATTTTCATATAGGAACAGCTGTTAACCTCAAAATTTGGTTTAAAAAAACTGTTACACCTCTTCAATAAAAGAACTTTAGTTAAGTATGCAGAAATGAATTTCACACTCTTAGTTATTACACGGTTCTAGACATTAAGTGGGAAACATATTACGTATTCACGCTATTATTTATTAACTACAAGGGATAGTCAAATGGTCACGAACTTATTGGGCCGTCATCCTATTATTTATTTGTACATTAAATCAATAAACTAAAACCATGGCTATGCCGTACGTTAAATGTTTTTTAAATATAAAGAAGTTATAGGTATGATATATTTATTTTTGTGCACCTGAAAATACAAATTGTATTATCTAAAGTGGTTGAAAAGTAGTATCTAAAATATTCTTCATAGAAATCAAAAAGTATTAACAGATAAGCTGTGATGTTTAAGTCATCTTTAGATGTAATTGTAATAATAATAAAATACACATAATTAATTAATACTCAAGCTCATTTCAATGACTTTAGAAAAATAATCTTGGGTCCACTTAATGTAAAACCAAAATAAGCGAATATCAAACTTGGCTGGCACGGTTATAAAATCGAGCTCACATTTTCAAAGACATTGAAATAATTTACAATAACAATATTTTTGCATTGTCCAGATACAAAAATCATCTTGTGTAACGTATTTTGCATATCGTATATTGTAATGCCGTTCTAAATTATTTTTTCTCATATATTTATATATTGGATCTTCACATAGTGAACTGACAATAATTATTCAAACTAGCAGTTTTCAGCCCTCGAAATTCGAGGGCAATTTCTAGGAAATTTTATTTTTTCAGTAAATTAAGACCCCAAAAGTATGCTAATCAATTATATACAATTCACAAATCAACACAAAAAACAAACTCATTTTGATTACAAACACATTAACTAATTTAATAGCATGGTATAATTTTATGTATGGGTTAGTAGCAACTTTAAATGCAATTTAATCAAAATGAAGGAAAATTTTAAAAATATGTAAATCGGGATAAAACGGTAGAACAAAACATCATTCACAAAGAATCGCCTAGCCTATTAATATTATAAAGGGTCCGCCAAAAAACTTTTTTTTTTTTTTGAAAATGCTATAAAAAAAAAATCATGTGAGTCCGATCACAAGGGAGATGTGTAAACATCTAATAATTAAAGAAAATATCAACATCATATTTTCCAGTGCATAAAAAATAAGTCGATTATGCTGTTTTCTGAAATTCAATTGATGTTTTCTGAAATTCAATTGATGTTTTCTGAAATTCAATTGATGTTTTCTGAAATACAATTAATGTTCTCAGCAATTCAAATAATGCTTTTTGAAATTCAATTGATGTTTTCTGAAATTCTATTTATGTTTTCTGAAATTCAAATGATGTTTTCTGAAATACAATTGATGTTTTGAAATACAATTGATGTTTTCTGAAATTCTATTGATGTTTTCTGAAATTCAATTGATGTTTTCAGAAACTAGCATGATGTTTTCTGAAATTATATTGATGTTTTCTGAAATTCTATTTATGTTTTCTGAAATTCAAAAGATGTTTTCTGAAACCCGAATGATGTTTTCTGCAATTATATTGATGTTTTCTGAAATTCTATTTATGTTTTCTGAAACTCAATTGATGTTTTCTGAAATACAATTTATTTTTTTCTGAAATACAATTGATGTTTTCTGTAATTCTATTGATGTTTTCTGAAATTCTATTTATGTTTTCTGAAATTCAAATGATGTTTTCTGAAATACAATTGATGTTTTCTGAAATACAATTGATGTTTTCTGAAATTTATTGATGTTTTCTGAAATTCAATGGATGTTTTCTGAAACTCGAATGATGTTTTCTGAAAGTATATTCATGTTTTCTGAAATTCTATTTATGTTTTCTGAAATTCAAATGATGTTTTCTGAAACTCGAATGATGTTTTCTGAAATTATATTGATGTTTTCTGAAATTCAAATGATGTTTTCTGAAATACAATTGATGTTTTCTGAAATTATAGTGATGTTTTCTGAAATTCTATTGATATTTTCTGAAATTCAATTGATGTTTTCTGAAACTCGAATGATGTTTTCTGAAATTATATTGATGTTTTCTGAAATACAATTGATGTTTTCTGAAATACAATTGATGTTTTTTCAAAGACAATTGGAAAACGTTTAGAAAAGAACATATCATAATTTTTTCACCAATACAATCATAAGTCACACAGCGTTATCTGCTTCAGCTCACACCGATATGAGTTACGCTGTTTTTGTGATTGTATTGTGAAATAGAAATTTACTCCCCTGCGCGTATAGATGTTTACACATCAAAAAAACTACTGAATATTATCTAAAATTTCTTTTTTTAATTGAAAGTACAATCCTTCCGGTTAATAATGGAAAATAATTTCATTCAAATGGCTGCCTCGGCTGGCCATGCAGTAGCCTACACGATCGGTCCAATTTTTAAGCACATTATCGACTGTGTTCACCAATGGCTTCACGAATATTGTCCTTTAAAGCGCCAATTGTCTCTGGCTTGTTGGCGTAACACTTATCTTTGAGGGCACCTCACAAATAATAGTCCAAAGGTGTCAAATCGCAGCTCCGAGGTGGCCAAACGACATCAGCTCTGCGGCTGATAATGCGATCTTCAAAAACAGGGCGCAAAACATCGATTGTAGCTTCGGTTGTATGGCACGTAGCGCCGTCCTGTTGAAACCAAATGTTGCCAATATCCTCCTCTTCAATTTTTGTGAACAAAAATTCGTTCAACATGGCCCGATAACGATCGCCATTGACTGTAACGGCCACTCCTTGCTCATTTTCGAAGAAAAATGGCCCAATTATGCCTCTGGACCAAAATCCGCACCAAACAGTGACTCGTTTTGGGTGTATCGGCTTTTTAATGTATGCGTGCGGGTTTTCTGTGCCCCAAATGCGACAAAATTGCTTGTTTACATACCTGCCAATATCAAAATGAGCTTCATCTGAAAAGATGATTTTTTTTTTGGCAAAATCGGCATCTTCTGTAAGTCGATCACAGGCCC
Source organism: Cordilura impudica (assembly GCA_963682025.1). Classification (NCBI taxonomy): domain Eukaryota; kingdom Metazoa; phylum Arthropoda; class Insecta; order Diptera; family Scathophagidae; genus Cordilura; species Cordilura impudica. The sequence goes on from OY821519.1 coordinate 108,284,679, forward strand.
ACTTAGCGAAGCGAAAACGCATTGGATGGTCAGTTGGCTTCAACTCCTGAACCAATTGGACTTTGTATGGCGTCATAGCAAGGTCTTTATGCAAAATTCGTCTCAATGATGCCTCCGAAATGTTCAATTCTTCAGAACGACGGTGAGTTGATGTTGATGGCGCTTCACGCACACTTTCTGCCACAGCAGCAATATTCTCGGGTATACGTACGGTTTTTGGCTTTTCACGCTTTGGGTTATCGATGATGATGCCAGTTTCTTTCACTTTTTTCACAAGATAACGAACATACGGAGCTGCCGGTGCTTCTCTTCTTCCAAAATCCGTACGCAATTTTCGCACACATTCTGCAACATTAACATGATTTTCAAAGTAATGTCGCAATATTTCCCAGCGTTGTTCAAGCGTATACACAACATAATTACTTGTCAAATCAGACATGAGGTAAGCGTTACCATTCACGAAATAAGCACCAGTTGAAAAAAAAACGTTAGATGGCGGACCCTTTAGATCTTAGAACTAAAACCGGCCAGTGGCGGAAAAAATTTAATGTTTCTACATATATTCGAAATAAGTAAATCTTCATTGCTTAGATAACCTCAAACATTTATTATAAGATCTGCAGTCTCCTTCTTAGGCTTTGGTGGATGCGATTGTTGAGAAAGTCACGTGATAACAGATTCGGGTGAGTTTCTAGTTTTGTCAAGTCGTCGTTTGAATGCTTCTTTTCTCCAATCGCCATAAAGTTCATTTCGAGTAAATCTGCTTTTAAAACAAAAGTGTTATTTAAAAACAAGTAAGAAAATTATAGTCGGTCCAGCCCGACTATACGATACCCTATACCATGGTTAAGAAACCCTATCTCTTCGGTCCAACTAATTGGATATAGCAAATAAGCATAAACCAAATTTGAGTGGCATTTTTATAAAGTTTTTCCGCTGCAGATATGAAAAAGTTCATATCGGATACTATATTTATATGGGGACTAAGTCGAAAAATGGACCGATCCTGAACATATTTGGTATAGTCACTTATACTTTGAAAAAATATGTACAAACCAAATTTGAGAAAAATCTGTGCAATATTTTTGTTTTTTGATAGATTTAAGTGAAGATCGGGAAGCAGCTCCATATGGGGCCTATGACTAAGAATTTTCCTATAGGGAGTAATTTTGAACTATTGATTAATGGATGTAATAAACACATACAAACCCAATTTGACTGAGATCTATATGATAATTTGGAACTTATGGCAATTTATGTCGATTTCATAGGGGTCATTTGTATGGGGGCTAGGTCTGAACATGGACCGATTCTCACTAATTTCAACAGCCTTCATCCCATGGCCGACGGAATCCTTTATATCAAATTTCATCAAAATATATTCATATTTGCGACCTGTAGTTTGATTACAAGCTTTACATGGACACACAGACGGACGGATGGACGGACAGACGGACGGACGGACCGACGGACGGACGGACATCGTTAAATCGAATCAGATAGTGATTCTGATTCGATCGGTATAATTAAAGATGGGTGTAGGTCAAATATTTTTGGTTGTTACAAACAGCAGCACAAAGTCATTATACCCAAACCACATAGTGGTATAGGGTATAAATATGGTCCGATAGACTTTTTTGCAACACACAGATTTTATGAAGTTTGGAATATTGGCTATCACAATATAAACAGTTTTGGAGCTTTCACTATTATAGTGCTGAAATAACATAGTAAATAAAATTATTCTAAAATTGCTTTTGCTCCATATCCATTGTTTTTTGGAGAACATAGTTCGATGGTATGCACGTGGAGCAAAATTTTTCGAAGTGAGGCAAATAAATACTAAACAGTTTATTTGATAAAAAAAAGCTAATGTTATTCAACTTATAGTAATTTAAATGTTATTAACGTGTATATTAAACCCATTCAGTGGGTTTAATATGACATTAAATAATATACCACATTCAGTCGGGACTCTAAAAAAAAATTAAAAACTAAAACAAGTAAGAAAATTATAGTCGGTCTAGACCGACTATACGATACCCTATACCATGCGTTTAGAAACCCTATCTCTTAGGCCCAACTAACTGGACATTGAAAATAAGCAAAAACCAAATTTGAGTGGGATTTTTATTAATTTTTTTGGCTGCAGATATGAAAAAGTTCATATCGGATGCTATATCTATAAAGGGACTAGGTCCAAAAATGGACCGATCCTGATCATGTTTGGTAAAGTCTCTTGTATTTTGCAAAAATATGTACAAACAAAATTTGAGAAGAATCAGTGCAATATTTTTGTTTTTTAATAGATTTAAGTGAAGATCGGGAAGCAGCTCTATATGGGGTCAAAGGGATCATTTTTGGACTACTCATTAGTGGATGTAATGAACGCATACAAACCCAATTTGAGTAAGATCTATATGACAATTTGGATCTTATGGCAATTTATGTCGATTTCATATGGGTAATTTGTATGGGGGCTAGGTCTGAACATGGACCGATTCTCACCAATTTCAATAGCGTTCATCCCATGGCCGATATAAGCTTATATACCATATTTCATCAAAATATATTCATATTTGCGACCTGCAGTTTGATTACAAGCTTTACATGGACACACAGACGGACGGACGGACGGACGGACGGACGGACGGACGGACGGACGGACGGACGGATGGACGGACATTGTTAAATCAACTCAGAAAGTGATTCTGATTCGATCGGTATAATTAAAGATGGGTATAGGTCAAATATTTTTGGTTGTTACAAACAGCAGCACAAAGTCATTATACCCAAACCACATAGTGGTATAGGGTATAAATACACTTTGCACGCATAGCAAATAACACAGTGACTCGGATCTATGTTTGATCTATCAGTGTCGCGCTCAACTTTTAAAGCAATTTTTTCTGTTCTGTGTTTTTCATATATCAACTTTTAATCTTCGGTTGGATTTTCATTAATCTTGAAGAGAACACATTTATCGCACTGGTCCTTTTTGACTTATAAAATGACAACTTAAAATCATTATTAAAAATCTGTCGGTAAATGTGGATTTTAACTGGTTGAGTAACATTATTTTCAGAATAAAGTTTTTACATTCTAGCTACGCTAAGAGACGCATCAAGGTAATTTCGATCACTGTTCGCCCTGCAGTAATGTAATGATGGTACAGTGGGAAAACTAGCAATATGCTTTCTCACTTCCTTTACTTTTTCATCTGATGTTATTTTTTTAATATTTTTACCTTTCTTTCTCGGAATAGGTGTACCAGTTTTGGATTCTGTCAAATTAGAAAAGTTGTAATATATCCTTTTCTGGTCAATAGAATTTGTATTTACAAAAATCGTTCGGCATTCACGATGAATATTTTCATCCAATTGTAAAACGTATATATAGGAGAACTGCTTCTTATCTGCATCTTTGCGCTCCTCTACGACGCTTTACTCCTTACCGCTTGACATATTTTGAACAAAAATTTACTTTTCTCGCCATCCGATAGTTTCCAAAATGCAGAATAAATTCTTAATCTGTCCGTTTCAGTAAAAATTTTCGTACACAAAAAGAAGCAAGTATGCTTGCAAGGTTTTTTTATTTCTCTGGGTGGTTTTTCTCTACCTTTTATGTCGATGTATGATTTACCACCTTCTCGCAATTTTTTTCTTATATTTGCTTTCTAAATTTCTGGTTGTATCCGCTTCTTTCTTGCAGGTTACTGCGGCGAACATTCTGTTTTTAACCGAATATAATTTTTGGTGACACTAATTTTATTTCAAGAAACTGCTTTTGGCTTACCCGAGTAACTACAATTTGATGGGAGACTTATCAAACTCGCAAAGTTTGTTTCTAAAACAAAATTAGAAACAATATATGTTTGATCTTCTGGCTCTAAATTGGGATCATCGTCAACGTCATCATCTACAAAAAATACAAATATATTAGTTGTAACCCGATTTATTTTTATACGTAATAGATGCAACTAGTTTAAAATTACATATATTTAAAGTCATTGAAATAAATACCTGAAAAATCGCGCTCTGATGGTGTTGAATTTGGTTGGCTCTGTTGTAGCACTGATTGTAGTCGCAAATCATCTAGTCTGAAATAAGTCGTTCAAATAAAAATTATGCAGTACAATGGATTGTTATTGCTTACTGGTTTGAATTAGTAGGCTGTTCTTCAAGAGTCGGCTCATTATCAGATTCATCCAGTAAAATCTCATTCATAATTCGAAAATTAAACTTTATTTATATGGATGCATAAATAAAGTTTAATTTTAGAATATTAAAAATTTAACTATAATTTGATTTACTCTGATAAATGCAACGGCAATATTGGTGGCGGTGAAGACATGATGCGCATGTCCAATCGACTCGAAGTCTAAAGCACTACTGACTTAAAGCTTAGTTAGCCACACGTTGTTGAAATGTGTAAAATTAACCAAAATTTATCAGCTGTTCACAAATATCACGTACAAACGTAGCAAAAATCTAAAATCAACAGAAGCTAACGATACGATACGTTTAGCTTAAGCTGGGTAAGCACCTGCATGTGTTTTTCATACGATTTTGCATTTCTATTTATTTCCTTGTACTTCTTGTACGGGTAGTGGAGCAAATAAGAAATAACAAGTCACAAATTCTTATTTCCTCTTAACTTAGTGGAGATAGTTTTCCATACACATGGAGCAAGCAAATATTAACAAGTGAGTTTCATAATAAACCTCACATCCACTGTCTATGGTTATGGAGCCAAAATAACCTAACAAACAAAAATTTAAAATTTGTATGGCAACTTTGCTCCAAACGCCAGGAAGTGGTGATTGAGGCAAACAAATTTTAAAAAAGTGTTAAAAAAGTGGTTATGGAGCAAAAATCAACATAAATATATCCAAAACGGTTTGAGATACGATTAAACTGATGAAAGATTCAGAAAGAGGATATCAGAAAACCCATGTAACCACCCATAACTAAAAAAACTCGAAAATGGCGATTGGAACAAACAAATAATCAAGCGACGAAGTAGCTTGAACAGTTTTTCATAATTTAGACTTTAACTACGGGCACATTTAGTTCTCTATGCAATTGTGAGTTTCTTACATACCATGGGGCGCGGGAAATACACTTTAGGATCTTATTTTGGCATCTTTGTATTTTCTCTATATTAGAAGCTGAAGCGGTTGCCCATACCTGTATACCGTAACACCAAATGGGTTTCATGACTGAATTATATATCAATAACTTGCAATCAAGATTTACCTTGGAATTTGCGCCAATTCGCGACGTAAGTTGGACTTATTTTAATTTTATTTGTGTTAATTTTGATTCTATGTGTTTGTTCCAAGTAAGGCGGCGGTCAAGATGAAGTCCCAAATATTTTACATCAGAATGTTGCGGTATTTGCTGATTGTTTATTCGGATTCCCGTCTGAGCGTAAAAGTAACGTGAATAGATTTTCATTCATTTATTCTTATTTTCCACCTGTGTAACCAGTACTCCAATTGAAAAACATGTCGTTGTAAAAGTGTAGATGCTGTTGAGATGCCCTTATGAATACTCAAAATTTCCGTGTCATCAGCAAAGGTTGAAGTATTCGTGTTTTCATTAGTTGGCATGTCCGCTATATAAAGGATGTATAGGAACGAGCCCAAAATACTGCCATGTGGAACACCAGCTTTTATATCCTCGTAAAGTTGATCCCCTTTATTGAGAATCTCCTGTCAATTATATAGATTTCTATTAGTTTATGAACGTTTGCAGGCAGCAGCGTTTTAATTTTATAGAGTAGACCCTCGTTCAAACCCCTTTGAAAGCTTGCGAAACGTCAATAAAGAGAGCAGAGCAGTACTTCTTTTCTTCAAAGGCTTTTCTTATAGCGCTTGCTAACCTATGGTCTTGCTCAGTGGTGCTCTGTCTTCGCCTAAATCCAAATTGATGTGCTAGCTTGTGTACCATGGTAACGATCGAAATTTTCCATTATGAGGGATAATATTCGAGGCATAATGTAGCGTTAAATATAAAAAGAATTATTCTCAATGCTATTCTGGGTAATTCCAAAAGCATTTTTTTAATGATCCCGTCGATCCCCGATGCTTTTTTAGGGTTAAGATCAGAAATGGCCTTTTCAACCTCTCTAATCTCAAATAGAAGTGACACTGCACTGTGCTGGTTTACTACTGGTGGTAGCTCATTTATTGAACTAGTAGTTATATTCGGAGTAAAAACTTTTTTCAAATGTTCTACAAATAGATTACCTTTTTCTATATCATTTCTAGCCCAGCCTCCATTTTGCATTCTTACGTACAACGGGTCTTTTAAAATTTTATGTAGCTCGCCATAATGAGTAATCAGTTCGTGAAGTCGGATCTAATTTTTCGAGATATCTGTTTAATTTATCTGGGTTTCAATTGTTATTTAAGTTGCGAAGATCTGTACAGTTGCCACCTCTTCGAGTTCTTCTTTTTTCATTTAATAGCTATTGGTAATCTATCCGTACAATGGGTACTGAGAAACTTTCTATATTTTAGCCAATCTATAATACTGGTTGGCGCTAAATTGGCATTCGGAGGCACAATTTCTCGGGGGTTAGAAACAGTAGCAATAACTGGTGTGTGATCTGATGAGAGTTCCAATGCGGATTCAGCATTTATAAGTCCTTTGGCAATATACTTCGTTACTACAAAATCGATTAGATCGGGAATCGTTTATCTATCCGTCGGCCAGTATGTTGGTTCTCCGCTTGGGATATCATCTAGGCCCATATTAGAAATTGTGCCAAACAAAACACTGCCCTTTCTGGGAGATTAAACGTGACCCCCAGAATGTATGATTGGCACTGTAAGCACCAGGAGCAATAGGCTGCCTCTTGGATCTTTTGTATCATACATAATATACCCACGCAATGAGAATTGACTCGTAGAAGTGAAATGAGTTTCAGAGACAAGCAATATATCAATTTGCTTGTCTTTCAGGAAATGGGCGAGTTCTTCTTTATTTAAAACAGTTCGTGGTTTATTTAGCAAAGCTTGCAATATCATAGATTGCATCATCATCCTCTCCTGCATCATGCAATTCATAGCATTAGTAAAATTATTTATTAGTGTTTATTTATTAGTTATAGAACTAGTGTGTCGAGTGTTGTTTCCAATTTACTTGTGTTTTGATTCGAGGGATCGTTTCGAGGATTTGAAACATTGGGAGGCTAACTTTGGGAGCGTAGCACATTTGAGTATGATTCAAAATGCTGCGAATGAACTGGATTCTGTGGTTGGTTTTGGGAGGCCGCTATGTTAGCATATAATTGCGCGTTATTAGTTACATGTACGGGTGAGACATATATTTTTAATTTTCATTTCGCTATAAATTGCTGAATAAACTGGGCACCCTCTGCGGCTATGCGGCTTTTCCTATGTAACAGGTATCTTACGTTGTAGATACGGCGCACTTGGTTTTTCTCAATTGAATGTCGCCGGGTTGAAATTCCACACGGAAAAGAGGTTGTGGGATATTTTCGCGGTTTAGAATATTTGATACTATTTTTACTTTAAACCCTTTACCTTCGAGTTCGCTTTTTAGTTTAACCGGGTCAACATACGGACGATACCTTTAACAACTACTTGGAGGCCTTTTGCGCTCTTCGGTTGGTACGTATTGAAGTTTTTATTTTGTTTTTCGAATTCGAACACTATTTTTCGGAAATTAACCTCACGTAGAACCTGTACTTTTGTTTCTATAATATTTCCTCGCTTAATGTGTATAATGCAGAAAGAGCTTTCTCCCGTAAACTCTATCAAACTTTTTACCAAACTTTTCACTTCTGGTTGATTTATTATTACTTACGGTTTCAACGGTGTTCACATTAGTGCAATTATTTTCAGTACTTGCATTTGTCACTATTGTTCTTGTTTTTATTGGTTCTTCTTTATTACCTACTAGATGTAACCCGGTGTGCTTCGCTACACCCTCCCCCTCCCCATTCCGAATAGTTATGAAAGGGCTCAGTATTTCAGATATATTACATCTAATATTAAGTTTGTGTGGAGGAATCAAGCGCATTTGTCTAATACCGTCCATTTTTTGTCTGACTACTCACGTTAATAATAGATGACCTGAGACAAATTTGGAAAGCTTTCTCTATCATAGTACTTAATATATATGATATTAAAAATTTGCTTTGTATGGGAGGTGCCACGCCCACTAAAAATATTTCAAAAATTAAAGCATGTAGCACTCCCATATCCGCAGTAAGACTATGTGAAAATTTCAGGAAGATCAGATGAGTAGTTACGGAGATTACCTCGTACAAACAAACAAACAAACATATATTACCTCTTTATTATGTTAGTATAGATTATTAGCATAGATTTTATTATTTCAAGGCTTGCTGATACTGATATGCAATATTCTTTGTTTTTTCATTCGGTACAACAATTATCAGATTTTTCGGCGTTCCTAAACTGGAGCAAGGTACATGTAGCTGCCCATGAGAAGAAGATGGATTATCTATATTAGATCTGGCAACACTTAACTATTGGCCTTGAACTTAGTTTATCATTTGGAAATTTTTCTTCTTATCGATTTTTGATTTTGCCAATTTTTGATTTTGAAGATGTTTGTTTATTTTTGTTTTAATTTTTCGCGATTTTTGGGTTTGGCGATTTTTGATTTTGGCGATATATTTTCCACGACAAATCACATTGATAACTAATGAACTTTTCAAAAGACTGTCGCTTTCGTAGTGCTTCATATTTTTTACATAGGAGGTGCCACGCCCACTAATCCCATCCCGCCCAATTTTTATTGGACTACTCACATTAATATCATGCAAAATGTCGAGTCCTTTCTTTTTATAGTACACCAGTTATATGATATTAGATTCGACTAATCACACAAAGAACCTATGGGCTCACGCAACGCCACAAAGCTCTCTTTTTTACAGTACTCCAGATATATGACATTAAATAGTTACTTTGCATGGGGAGTGCCACGCCCATTGGTGTGAACCCGCCAAATTTTTGTTCGACTACTCATACTTAGATCTGATAGGATCGTGCAAAGTGTCAAAGCTTCCTTTTTTAGCACACCAGTTATATGATATCATATATTTACTTTGTATGGGAGGTGCCACACCCACTGCTTCGATCACTCCCATTTTTTGTCTAACTAATCACATGAATAGCTTATGGGCTCACACATAGTCCCAAAACTTTCACTGTTACAGTACTCCAGATATATGACATTTTATATTTACTTTATATGGCAGGTGTCACGCTTATTGGTCCGATACTGCCCATTTTGCATCCGACTACTCACATTAATAATAGGTGACCTCACACAAACTTGCAAAGCTCTCCCTATCATAGTACTCAATATATGTATATGATATTAAAAATTTACTTTGTGTGGGAGGTGCCACGCCCACTAAAAATATTTAAAAAATTATATATTAATATAAGACTCTGTGAAAATTTCAAGAAGATCAGATGAGTAGTTACGGAGATTACCTCCTACAAACAAACACACAAACAAACAAACAAACAAACACTCAAACACACATTACCTCTTTATTATATTAGTATAGATATCTGCTGAAGTTGGCTCTGTTTGTTCAATGCATATATTGGGGGAACATGAACGCGCTCTCCTAGAGGTTTTAGTTGTTAAGTAAAGCATGTTGAATATGGGATCGTGTAGATTGTCTTGATTATTTAATATTATTTGAGTTGTATTGTTGTTGTTTTTTTTTAACTATATTGATATATAATTTAATTTGGTAAGTATTATTCACACATACTTATGTATGTGTGTATGCATATAATTATATATATGAATATAATTATAATGTTAAGCGTCCAAGCGCAGTGGTTTAAAACATTTTTTTAAATTTTATTTTTTGTCACTAATATACATATATATAGTATATATTTTTGTTTTACTTATTAACCTGATCGAGAAAAAAAACATGTCTTTCTATCATGGCGGTTGAAAGACGTTCTAAATTAATTTCAAAACGGTACGTATTTTTTAGCACTATTTCCAAATCTCCACTTTTACCTTTTCAAAAATTTTGTTAAAGAAATATTCCGAAATCAACGATTGGCGAATTATTATATTCATATATAATTCATAGATATATATTATATTCATAGATATATCGAGGGCCTATATTCAAAAAGTGCTATTTACATTTGACAGCAATATTAATTTTTAATTTCAAATTGTTCTCTGATATAACTGTCAAATATAATATTAATTTTTGATATCATACGTGATAACTACGACTATTTCTTAGATATTGTAGCAAGCCGATCGACAAATACTTTGAGATCTTATTATCAAATTGGTTTTACACGCTCTTTATAAGCTGAATATAAGCCTTCGATATAGCAATTTTTTTATACTGTATTAAATATAAAAACTAATTAATCTACATATTTTCATAAAAAACGAATAAATTTGAGGAATTTTACGAATACATTAAATTTGTTTTATCAAAAAAAAAACTTGATGAGGAAAATATTTAGAGCTTTTCATAAAGAGTCAATTTGACATGAAGAGTATCCCATGGGTTAATTTTAGAAAATAAGTGCAGAATACTATTTTTTAGAATTAAAAAAATATTTATCAATAGGTTTTCTCGAAATCCTTCAACAAATATATATTATTTCGACATTTTGTTAAAAAAAATATAAATCTCCTTAAATTTGATTTTCGACCTTAAAGAGGGACAGTTTATAGTACTTCAATTAAATCTTAATTTGCAAGATTTAGAGCATATATCAAGTAGTATAATATTTTGATAAAAGATATTTGATACATGAAAACACCAAAAATATGTAGCCTAAAAGTTGAAAAAGTATGAAAAATCAAATTTTGCTTCAAATCCGCTGCAATAAAAACGTTGTCCTCGCCAAATTAGGAACAGGATTCCTACAATGTTTAGCATTTTTAATCACACATATTTTGTTAATGAGAGCTTATAGTCCGGTCGTTGATTCCGGTAAATTTCTTAAACAAAATTTTTGAAAAATTAAAATTGGAGATTTTGAAATTAATAAAAAAAAAAACGTACTGTTTTAAAATTAATTTAAAACGGCATAGTAATAGACGAGATGAAACTTACTTTACGTAAGATCATGCTGGGAATAGAAGAATGTAAAAATAATTTTGCTGTAAATCATTTCTGTGTCTTTAAATATGTGAGCTCGATTATCTTAATCAAGTGGTCTGTGGAGCATTTACTGCCAGAGGAACTTGATATAACTTGGTTGTTTTTCAACAAATAATAGATCCCTTTTCTCGGAGAAGGTCACATATGATAATTTGATTTTTGGCAATTTAAGTCGAATTGATTAGATTTAATTATATAGGCACTACGACTAAACATATACTGTTTTTCACCAACTTCAACATCTTTAATACCACGGCCGACAAAATCGTATGTACAAAATGTCATCAAATATAAGAAACCTGTAGTTTGATTAAACAGACAGAAAGACGGATGGACAAGCATCACTTAATCGACTCAGAAAATTATTCTGATTTGATCGGTTGAATAAAAGTTGGGCCCTGCGCCGATATTTTTATACCCTATACCACTATGTGGTTTGGGTGTAATGACTTTGTGCTGCTGTTTGTAACTACCAAAACTATTTGACCTAGACCCATCTTCCGTCTGGCCGTCCGTCCGTCTGTCCGTCTGTTGTCCATGTAAACCTTGTAATCAAACTACAAGTTGCATCTATAAATATATTTTGATAAAATTTGGTATATAGGCTTTTAGCGGATATGGGATGAACACTGTTGAAATTGGTGAAATTCGGTCCATATTCAGACCTAGTCCACATACAAATGACCCCTATGAAATCGGCATAAATTGCCATGAGATCCAATTTATCATATAGATTTCAGTCAAATATGGTTTGCATGTGTTTAGTATATCCACTAATCAGGAGTCCAAAAATAATCCCTATCGGACAATTCTTAGTCATCGGCCCCATATAGAGCTGTTTCCTCGTCTTCACTTAAATCTATCAAAAGACAAAAAAATTGCACATATTTTTCTCAAATTTGGTTGATATGAACACATATTTTTAAAATATAAATGACTTTGCCAAATATGGTCAAGATTGGTCTATTTTTCGACCTAGTCCCCATATAAATATAGCATCCGATACGATCTTTTTCATATCTGCAGCCAAAAAAATTAATAAGAATGCCACTTAAATTTGGTTTATGCTTATTTTCTATATCGAATTGGTTGGACCGAAGATATAAGGTCTCGAAACAATGGTATAGGATATCGTATAGTCGGTCTAAACCGGCTTTAATTTTCTTACTTGTTTGTAACTACAAACATTAGATAAAGCCCCTAGCCATAGTGTTAATTACGTATACAAATCATCTAACTAAATGCCAAATATATGTATGTATCTAATAATGGGTCATGTTTAGTTACCACCACCGCTTGTATTACGTTAAAAATTGAACATTGTATAGAATAAGAATAGTAACAATCAAAAAAATAATATAAGAGCTCAACATCTTAAATATACATATTATGTTCAATACAAATGAACTGCTACAAAAATCATACATTGATGACATAGAAAAAGAAAATAAATTTGGATTTATTTTTTTTTTTTCCATAAAATATACGCATTTACTAACTCAAGCATCAAAGTGTTTGCAAACAGACCCATTCGTATTAGTTGAGTACGTGATTTGCATTCCAAATGTATATTTATCAAACAGCTTCAGTTTCATATACAGTACATTGCAAAATATTTCCGAATTTAAAAAGACTTTATACCACAATGTTGTAATAATGTTTTGTAATGTTTATTGGAATTTTTAAAAATTGTTGAGCTGGGAACGATCTTTATTATACAAATGGAATAGGAATCACATGTTGGTCACTTAAAAGATTGCAATCCATCAACCCTTAATTTATGTCTCTGGGTCATTCGAAACGTGCAAATAACTACCCTACTTATAGTTCGAAAATATAAAAATATTTGTAAAATAAAATATTCGAGCTCGAGGCCTGGGTTTTTTTAATTAAAATTCTTTATTATCCAATATTTCGATATTCATCGAATATCATCTTCAGGGAGTATAGTGGATTTTAATAAAAATATGAAATTAAAAAATTATACTTGTTCATTACTCGTCATTTAAAATTGCACTCGAATAGAAAACAACTATAATATAAAAAAAATATTGTTATAAGTATTATAGATAATCTTAAATAATATATTGATAATATATTGAGTCTATACACATATTATTTTTTACTTAATTTTTGTTTCATGTGCTGTTTGAACTATAATATGATGAAATTTGCAAAAGCAAATTTATTTTTGTTAAGAACAAATTTATTGACGATATTAATGTATATGCGTAACAGCAGATAAAATTACACAATCGCATTTAAATTGCATCTGGACAAGAGTACTCGAAAATCTACCCACGCAACATTTACATACATGCATATTAGGACCCAGCCCAGAATAAATTCAAATAAATAGGCTAGTTCTTTGTTCTTTGGAAGAAATTAAATGAATGTAAACAGACTATGCCTACTCAAGATATAAAAGCTTAAGTAGGGATGCACTGACACAAAGGGTATTTTTTAAGCCCAATAGAACTTTGAATTGTAATAATCTAACCCATAAACCCATGAATATTTTAAAATTAATGTTTGGTGACAACAACTCTGTGGACCAAGTTTCAAATTGAGGATGAGGGGAAATGGGTTTAAAATCACTTCTTTATTAATTTATTTCTTTCATTGACTGTCCTGTGCTACAAGATTAAATCTTGTAATTACAGCATATGATTTTATAAAGCTTAACCGGTTAATTTGTTTATAAGAATTAAATGTAAATTTAAAATCATAAAACCAAAATCATGACAGAAATTAAGCATATAATTTAAGAACTTAATTTTTAAATTTTAATGCGTTACTATATAGCTGAATGTGATACGGTAGTGCGTTCCAAAGGCGTATGGCATTGATAAAAAATTGCCACTCGGATACGAGCGTTCTATATCTAATGCCGATAATTCTTTTCCCCCTGTTGGATCTCCCAAATCTAAGTAAGTCATGTAGATACTTTGGTGTTTTCCCATATATGTATAATCTTGTGTAAACATAAAATATTTCGTAGTTTGAGGAGGTTTTCGAAAGAGATTCCAAAAAGTTTAGTGTTAAACGCGGCGACTGAGCCATATTTTCTATACCAAAAACATATCGCACAATATTTCTAAAAATGCATTTTACTTCACACTTACTAGCAGCATTACAATTTGAGAAAATTTCACATCCATAGAGCAAAGAGGAAATTAAATAAGCTCTAGCAAGAAGCAATCTAATGTTTAATGGGGTGCAGTTTTGAGTGGCCCAAAGTGTTCTTAACATTCCATATGTTCTTCCCAGAACACTGTTTACGTGAGTTGTCCAAGAGAGGATGTCATTGAATAAAATTCCGAGGTTTTTGACAGAGGTTGCGACTTCAATTTGCTTGTTATTTAGTTTGACGTCAAAAACACGATCAGGATTCAGTAATCGTTTATGAATAACGATACATTTTGATTTTTTCGGGTTGAGACACAGCCCATTTGCAGCTGCCCATTTATGTATGTTGCTTAAATCATAACTAAACTTGGAAATTGATGCATTGAGCATTTTAATTGTGCTACTGAGATATACCTGGACGTAATCAGCCTACATGTGTATATTACAATATTTTAGTTTATCTGGTAAGCCGATAGCCTAAGTTGCTAGTGCTTTAACTTTAAGATTTATTATAATTTAAATTGTAATAAATATCTAATAAATAAAATAAATAAATTATCTGGTAGATCATTAGCATATATGAAAAATAAAAGGGGCCCCAAAATAGATCCCTGAGGCACACCTCTAGATACAGAGACTGTGGTAGACAATCGGTTATGTAAGAATACTGATTGTGAACGATCGAATAGGTACGAAGATATAAGTTCAGCTGAAGTGTAACTGAAATTAAACATATGTTTCAACTTTTCATATAAAATAAGGTGAGAGAACCACTTTTCCTTTATCTATTTGTTGCCTTATTTCTTCGGAAACACCTAACAGAGTTGTGACACAGCTATGCTTTGGACGAAACCCCGATTGCCTTTCAGTAAGTAAGTTATTTCTTTTAACAAAATCGCTTATTTGAGAATGTAACAGCTTTTCAAAGATTTTAGAGAGAAATGGAAGGATTGCAATTGGCCTAAATTCCTTGTTTGATTTAGGTACTGGTGTAATCTTAGCATATTTCCATTTAAGTGGGTAAGAACTTGTTGTAATATGTTATTGAAAAGATATGGCAAAAGTATTTTTATGAATTTTGGGTGCACGTTATCAAATCCAACAGCATTTGACTTGATTCTTGAACAGCACAAAGCGATGTCATATTGATTTACACATTCAAATTCAAATATCTCAACTAAATCGGTGTGAAAATTTGAGTCATGATTGTTGACAGATGGGCAAATTTCCGTTGGATTAATAATTTTATTTAAGGTTTGTAAATTTATTGGTGAGGAATTGTCGAAATTGTTGTATTCTGGGTTATATTCATAAAGGTGTTACTAATTTCGTTCACGTCGGCCGAGAAATTTCTGTTATCCCTGCTGTTAGGGTTAGCCCATTTGGTCCAATTTTTGGATTGTTTCCTTTGTAATTTTTGAACGGTGACATATAGTGACTTAATTTGTTAGCTCACGTGGTCTTTTTATAAAACCATGTTATATACAAAAATTCAAGGTTCTGACTTAAAACAGGACTGAGATAAATAAAAAATTACGAACCTTAGGTTAAGGGATCATTTGGTCCTTAGCATATTTTCTTTGTTTTTTTTTAAATTTATTTAAAAAAAATAAGTATTTATTAGTTGGTTTTATAATAATTGTGATTGCATGATAAGCAACATGCTTTTCGGTTAGCTTTACAAATGGAGCATTTTATATCCGACTTTGACTTGCAGCAACTACAAATTCCACGCTTTCGAGCCCCTGAATTAGAAGAATTATTTGAAGAGGCCACTGGAACTATGCATGGTGATCGTATTTCAGTCAATAACTGTGCTGAAAACTCTTGTTGAGGTAATCTAGTCCGTTTCATCATGTACGCGTTAGCCAGAGAAAGTGGTAGTTGCCGCAAAAACTCTGGTCTCCTGCGATTCCGATCAGCTGGAGCCCATGAAACGTCGATTTCAGAAAATATTATGTACGCATTCAAGGCGAATATATAAAGTATGTTTCCAAATACAATGTTCGGCCATCGATTTGTTTTGCGTTTTGTGCTGTAGGAACCAACAATTTGATCAGCAGTGTCTACGCCACCTAAATGAAATGAAATATTAGAAATTATAGGAGAACATAAAACTAACATATCTTTCGTTGAATTGTAATACGAAACAATCTGTGGTTTTTTCTTCAATCTACTCTCATCAAATACAACTGTCTTGTGCATTGAACTAATCAATATTGTTGCTTTGTTCTTGTGACTGATGTATGATACTAATGTCGCAATGCCATCGAATGCAAATGTAGAATGGCACAAACGGAGCTTTTTGACAGTCATCAATTTCGGAGGAATGAATGTTTTATTTTTGCGTACTGTTCCCACATATGTAAGTTTCCTTTCCTGCAGTTTTTCTACGAACTCAAAAGTGTAAAAAAAATTGTCGCCTGTTATATTTTGCCCTTTCAAGCCTTTAAATCCAATACAACGTGTTGCCCTTGGTTCTTTTCAGGCTGTGCATTTCTAGACTTACCAAGGTATGGTTGTATTTTCCACACGTAGCCTGACTTAGAGTCCATCGATAAACAAAATTTCAAACCATATTTTGCTGGCTTTGATGGCATAAACTGTCGAAAACTACAGCGCCCCCTGAATGCAACAAGTTGCTCATCAATGGTGACATTTTCGTGACAATTGTAAAACTTTGGAAGAAGTTGTTCCCAACGGTCCCACAGTTTACGAATAGGAGCAAATTTATCGCAACCACGCATTTGTCGTCGACTCAAAACATCATCGAAATGGATGGCACCATTAATCATATGATATGTATCTTCAGACATAATTGCTCTGAAAATGGGGCAACCAATATATGCGCGCAATGCGTCTTCATCAATATCTTTCCACTTGCCACCAATCTTGACCCTGCCGTACTTATTAGTACTTTTGCTGATAATTCTTTCTTTCTAAAACAACAAAAAAGCTGACAGAATGTCATTGCATCTGGACACTGCAAATCGAGTTGTTCCTGGTTGGTCAGCTCCAATAAGCTGAGGTAATGGAGTGGCACTCCAAATCATTTTGTTTTTAACAATAAAAAACGGATCAACAGAGCTAGCTGCAGCTAGGACGGGTTCCCGTTCAGTATCTGTTTCAGAAGAACTTGTTTCACTATTTTCTGCAATATAATCAAATTCCGAATCTGAAATATCGGAGTCACTTTCTGCATTGAGCAGTTATCGTATCTTCGTTCAAGTTTGCCATGTCGTAAGTAAATCGCGTCTGAACTATTGAAAACAACTCACAAAATTAACCAAGCAGTACAAATATTTGTGCCCACAATTGCGTTTTACATTAGCTATCCTGACTAAAGAAAGATGCAAAAAGGTGAATCCCTCAACAAATTTCTCATTAGCTGTGTTGACTAGAGATTTGCGCTGGTCACGTGATTTGCGTGGTTCACGTGAATTTTTTTTTTTTAATTTAGCGCGTGGTTTTAAAACACTTCCACCTAGTGTATGCAATATCTCTTTACTCAATGAGATGCCTAATTGCTTGATTGAACCAAGGTTTAGAGTTGGTTGAAATACGTTTTTGTTTTATTGGGACAAATAAGTCATACAGATGTAGTATATTACATTCAATGAACCACAATTGTGAATCAAATGATGGAATGGTATAAATCACATTCCAGTCAATACTTAAAAACTTGTTACTTAAAAGTTGCATATTTAGGTTTTTAAAATCAGTTTTCCTTCCCGTATCAATTTAAAATCATAGGATGCAAATATCAAGTCATGTTTACAAAAGCATGCCGCTGCAATTTGGTCATAGAGAAGCACAGACGAGGCATTTCCAACAAAAACTACATCCAGAAGATTATTTCTTGTTATTGTGAAGTGCGTTGGAAGCCTATTATTTACTGGAATTATTCCAAGTGACATCATATTATCAGCTAAAAAGGTTTGTGTTAGCATAAAAATATCAGAAAATGGCAAAATTATAGGTTCTAATTTTTTCATAAACTTGGTTATATCAACGTTTCGATTTGGTCTATAAACACAACGAAAAAGCATTTTTTTACCATGTGATAAGGCCTCCACAAAAATAAATTCAACCAAATCCTTGTTCTTTTTTTTCTGTTCCTCTTTGCTCTTATCAATCTCTTTCCTCTCATTCACAATTACCTCCTTCGCTTTTTAATAAAAATTATCGTTTTCTTCATCCTTATCACCAAACTTACAATAAAACTTACAGGGAATATTGTTTCTCACAAAGATGGCAACGCCACCAGCTCGAGTCTTTCTATCAGCTCGGAAAGTACTATATCCCGTGAGTGAAATAAGACTGTAAGGTGTTTTTTCATCTGGCCATGTTTCAGGTACACATATGATATCCATTGCAGAGCTTTCAAAAGTAAATCGAAACTCATCAATCTTATTACTAAGGCTCTGTGCATTAATATGACAAATTTTTACACCACTATTTTGCTTAGCAAGTATACGAACCATATTCATAGTCATATTCTTGGAACCACCATTCACACTATTTAAATTTGACATTGTTGAAATATAAAGAAAGGAAAGCCATAATAGTAACGCATATATTATAATGAATATAGGAAAAAACTGTTTTTTGCAATAAATATGATTTTGTTTAAGGAAAATTGTATTAAAAAGAAATTCGTTTTAAATATTAAAGAACAAATAAAAATATAGTTAATATAGTAAATAAAAAAGTTTAATTAATAGCATTATTGATGTTTGAGGTATTGTTAGGCGGCTCACGGTTTCCATTGGATCCAGGAAAAATATAATTTAACTGACTAATATTATCCACACGGATAATATATAATATACATATATCACATTCATATTCAACAATATCATTATTAAAAGTACTTTTCCTGCTAACTGGAAGTATGCTAAAATAATATCTACACCAAAATCCAGTAATGAGTACCGACCTATTTCTATATTACTATTTCTATCAGAAAGCTACTACATAAGCAAATGTACGATTACATAAATAGAAATGGCTTACTTACAAGCAGACAGTCAGGTTTTCGGCCTAAGCATAGTTGCGTAACTGCGCTTATTGATGTCAAGGAGGAAATACGGACTAATATTGATGCTGGTTTCATGTCATTTCTTGTTTTATTAGATCACACTAAGGCATTTGACATGGTTGATCATGGAATTCTTTGTATGAAACTGCAAACTTTGTTTAAATTTTCTTTGTCGTCCACTCGATTAATTGCGTCCTACTTATTAGATCGTAAGTAGTCAGTCTTTGCTAATAAAAAAATATCACGACCACTGCCAATATCGAAAGGTGTTCCTCAAGGATCAATCCTTGGTCCTCTACTTTTTACAATACACGTCAACGATTTACCAGAGCAACTAATGTACAGCAGTGTTCATATCTATGCTGATGATGTTCAACATATATGTAATAATAACAAAAATAATGATGATGGCTTGAGTAAACTAAATGAGGATTTACACCGTGTTTTTAAGTGGGCTTCATCCAATGGCCTTTGCTTGAATCCCAGCAAATCTAAGTGTCTGGTGATTAATCCAAAATCCAAGAAATCTACTCTTGAACCAGAAGTTATACTAAACAACCAAGCAATTGTAAGATTAACAAAGAATCTTGGTGTAATTTTTAATAATAATCTTACATGGACTGATCACTTAAACACAGCTTCTGGAATAACATATGCTATGCTACGAATTCTGTGGAAAACACAATACTTTACACCGGTTAAGATTCGGTTATTACTTGCAAAAACATATATAATGCCAACTTTGTTATACGGATGTGAATTTTTTTCGAGCTTATAACGCCATACTAAGGTATGTTTACGGCCTGAAGAAGTATGATCATATTACACCAGTTTCAAAAAAAAATGTATGGAGTTAGTTTCAGTGATTTACTAAAAATTCGTACCTTGACTTTATTAGATAAAATTATATATACCCGTGAACCTTCTTATCTTTTTAATAGAATACCGTTCACTCGATCTCGCAGAACAAATGATTTAATACCAATGGCAGTTTTTATTAATTCAATTCGTCTTTGGAACTTGCTACTTTCAAACATTCAGTTCATAAGCAACGTATTGCAATTTAAAATGGCCCTCTTTAATTTCTATAATTAATTGGTTTTCTATTTTAGATCGCTTTTAAATAACAAATTTTTATATTAAACTTTTTTATTATTATTTTATTTTGTTATTATATTTTTTATTATTTTTAATTCTTATTTCCTTACTACAACGCACGTAGTACTAATCCGGTACTTTAATTATAAGATTTTATGTCTTGTTGTATGGGAATTCGAAATAAATAAATAAATAAAATTAAAAATAAAAATAGCATGATCGGAGATAACACGTTTGACATAAACTAGAACTCGGAAAGAATACGCTGAATGTAAGATGTTTATCATTATACTTTTATTCGTTGACTAGATTTCTTTCTTTAATATTGATGATCATTCAGGCTTCCTAGTCCATATTTACGAAGCAAAAAATTAAACAAATGTTTTCTTCATTTTCTCAACGTTTCGCCCCCTTTCGATGGCATCTTCAGAAGTCAATTTATTTCCTTAACACACAAACAAAACAAAGTAAATATAAAATTCATAGCTTATAATATTACTACAATATTAGCAGTTACCTACATTTAAGCCGTCGTCAATTTGTATTAATTTTAAAAAATTTTAAAAATAATGTTAAACATTTGCGTCATAACACAAACCATTAAAATATTGTACATTTCAATTTTTTTTTAATTATTATAAATATATACAAAACATATGACACATAACAACCGTATTATTGCAAAACTAAATAGCCACTGTGTATAATTTACTAATGTCATCCACGTCTTCCTTCTTATTTATCGTTCTTTCAATATTTTTCTGTATGTATAAACTTTCTAATACGAATCTCTTTCTAATGTTACACTCTTTATCCAATATTTTAACATCATTAAAGCCAGTCAGTGCTGTTGTCATTCTATCTATGTGTCTGTCTATCTGTCTGTCTTGGGGTAAACCCATTCCCCCTTATCCAATTGATCTCAAACTAGGCCCATAGTCTTGTTGTGACTACAGATCAATTTTGGGGCAGTTACACACAGCCACGCATAGTCACGCACAGTCACTCATAGTCACGAAGAGTCACAGGGTGATCTAAATGTCATTTCCCCTCATCAGGTCGATCTGAAACTTGGTCCCAAACATTTGCTGTAAAAAAGAAATGAACTTTGACTTAGTCACGCACAATCTCGCATGGTCACGCACTGTCACAGATAGATTTAAAATGGATTGCCCTCATTCAATCAATCTGAAACTTGGTCGATATACTTGCTATAGAGAAAGATTAACTTTGGCGTAGGCACGCAGTCACTCACAGTCACGGAGTGATTTAAAACCCATTTCCCCTTATCCGATCGATCTGAAACTTGTTCGATAGACTTGCTGTGAAAAAATATTAACTTTGACATAGTCTCGCACAGTCATGCATAGTCACGCACAGTCACGGAGAGATTAAAACCTTAATTCCTCTCATCTGATCGATCTGAAAGACATGTTATGGCTAAAGATTAATTTTAAGATAGGCACACATAGTCACGCACAGTCACGGAGAGATTCAAAACTCATATGCATAAGGAAAGAAAGATTTTTAATAAAAACTTGGTTTTTATAGGTTAGATTATTTTTATTTTATTGCGACATCAAGAACTAGTTATTCTTCTTCTCTGAGTATTTTTCTTTTATATATTTTCAAAAGTTCTTCCTCTGTATCTGACAACGAGAGACGTCTCTAAAATATACCTTAATGGAATTCAAATGACTGCAATGTTCTTGTTGTACTTCGGTTTACTTTCTCTATATCGTAATCCATTCCCTTTGAGCGGATATAGTCTTTACTGAAAATCGTCATAGCGGGCGCTGTTACACCTAACAATATTTGAGAAAATATAGGTGCTATAAAGCTAGATTTCTGTAGAATGGCAGCGTATAAAAGGAATGGAAGACGCGAATACTATCTCGTATTTCTATAACCGGCAAAGGATTCAGTTCACAGGCATCTCTCAGGATGACAGCAGATCAAAGAGTAAGATATATAATATCCATAGGTAGAACGCTATAGCAAGGTGAACGGGTAAGTGCAGAGGAGAATCAGCATCATCGGTAAACTGAATATTTTCAAATATTTTTTACAAAGTGAGGGAATTAGTACCTACACCATTTTACAAAGTATGGGTAGGAATTACATCCGCCCAATTTGTTGGATTGTATCTAATAAGAGTAGGCCCAGGTGACGCAGATGCAGGAGCTGGATTACATCTGGCTCAAGAAAGGAGCATTCGTCCGTGGAGTGAACTACACCCAGATTACACTGAGATTACATCCCAGTATTAAAGGCAGGTACTTTACCAGTGGAGGGGTTGAGTTATATTCAACAAACGACTTGGGCCGAATTACATTCGTCCTCTTTTTTTTTTTGATTACATCCTACCTGGACAGGAGCATAAGCTCAGTAAACTAGGGAGCAACCATCAGTACCCGAGGCACCATCAACCCTGAGTATCCGCGACACTAGCTAAAACATTTTAAACATGTGAAGCTCTTAATTTTAGCCCCAACAACTAAATACCTAGAGGTGTTCCATTATTTCTATAAATCTAGTGCATGAATCATAGGACAGCTATGTTATCCCAGCCTCACACCTGGATCAACATCAACCGGCAGCACTTCATCTTCCTCTTCCTCGGAGAATCCTACGATGTTTCTTCTTTGGATTATTTGTTTTTCAAATTGCAATAAATTTGTTACCGATTCCCCCACTGGTGACAAAGGATCCTGTTTATAAATGCCTCCTCATGTTGCTCTGGATTTTAGTTGTTTTTATGCCATTCCAGATACATTTACCATATACGGGATTTTTATACCCTATACCACTATGTGGTATAATGACTTTGTGCTGCTGTTTGTAACAACCAAAAATATTTGACCTAGACCCATCTTTAATTATACTGATCGAATCAGAATCACTATCTGATTCGATTTAACGATGTCCGTCCGTCCGTCCGTCCGTCCGTCCGTCCGTCTGTGTGTCCATGTAAAGCTTGTAATCAAACTGCAGGTCGCCAATATAAATATATTTTGGTGACATTTGGTATATAAGCTTCTATTGGCCTGAGGATGAATGCTATTGAAACTGGTGAGAATCGATCCATGTTCAGACCTAGCCCCCATACAAATGACCCCTATGAAATCGACTTAAATTGCCATAAGATCCAAATTAAATCCAAATTAATAAATCTTAGTCAAATTGGGTTCGTATGTGTTTATTACATCCATTAATCAGCAGTCCAAAAATGATCCCTATGGAACAACTCTTAGTCATAGGCCGCATATAGAGCTGCTTCCCGATCTTCACTTAAATCTATCAAAAAACAACAATATTACACTGATTCTTCTCAAATTTTGTTTGCATATATTTTTGCAAAATACAAGAGACCTTACCAAACATGGTCAGGATCGGTCCATTTTTGGGCCTAGTCCCCATATAGATATAGCATCCGATATGAACTTTTTCATATCTGCAGACAAAAAAATTTATAAAAATCCCACTCAAATTTGGTTTATGCTTATTTTGTATGTCCAGTTAGTTGGGCCTGTGGGGTAGGGTCTCTAAACGCAACGTATAGGGTATCCTATAGTCGGTCTAGACCGACTATAATTTTCTTCTTGTTTTCATTATAAAGGATTTAAAAAAAATTTTTTTTGTAAAGTTATACATAACGGTTATAGATTTACTTATAGAAAATGCTCAATATACATTTACAATTTAGTTCAAAAGTCAAAATCAACTGAGCTCTTTACAAATATAATATACTACCCTATTAGTTCATACAGTTGTACTTTTATCATATTTTTGCAAAGGCAAAAGGGGTTATTATGGGCTAAGGAGAGGAAAATATGGGTGCAACGATAATGGGATTCACTCATTTTCATTTCAAGTTTCCTACGTTGATTCTCGACTGAACGTTACACGAAATAAAAATTAAGCCTTTCATGAGGACTATTTACGGAGGCAAGTAAAATTTCCTGCAAGCGTTATGGTATGGGGTTGCATGTCATCGCAAGTAGTGGAAAATTTACATTTCGTTGATGGCACAATTAAGGCAGTTAATTACATTGAAATTTTGAATAACAATTTTCTTGCATCACTCCCAAATTTGTGTAGAGGGACTGAATACATTTTCCAACAAGATGGTGCACCACCATATACAGTCAAAATAACGAAGGCATGGTTAAATTAAAAATATATTCCCCTCTTTGATTGACCGGCTAGCAGTCTGCATCTCAATCCCATTGACTCGTTGTGGGGAATAATGAAAAAGAAATTACAAACTGACACCAAAAAGCTGTCAGTGGGTTAAAATGGAAAATACAGGAGATCTGGGACTCCATTTCCCCGACGGGTTGCCAGAAATTTATAAAAATCATGTCTGATAGATTAATAGAAGTAAAAAAAAGCTTACGGCGATATCGCAAATATTAAAACTGCAATTAAAATGCAAAATTACTCGCTGTACGAAGCAAAAGTGTTCACTTATATTACGCTTTAAATTTGAAATATTGTAAATAAGTTGTTGTTGTTTTTATATTTAACATAATACATAATAATAATTTTATTTTTCTTAAACTTAAGAAAATAAGCTTTGCACCGAGTGTTCAAAAAAAAAAATACAAATGTTCCATTTAAATGGATCAAACAGTGTCAAAAGTCACATGAGACAATAAAACATGAAACTACATCTGATCAAGCATTGGTTCATTTCAATGCTGACTTGCCAATCATTTTGTCAACCGATGCAAGTAGTCATACAGTGGCTGGTGTTCTATCGCATGAGTTTTCGGATGGTCTTAGGTCAATAGCGTTCATTTCGAGATCATTGACAAAACTGAAATTAATTACACCACATTGGAAAAAGAAGCTTTGGCTGTAATAATTTCTGTCACCAAGTTAAAATAGTATCTACTTGGTAACAAATTTTTATTACAAACTGATGACAGACATTTAACAACTTTATTTGGGGAACATAAAGGCTTGCCAGTTATTGCATCAGCCAGAATGTAGAGGTGGGCCCTTATTTTGCCTGGAATTAATTACACAGTAATGTACATAACGGGAGCTCTAAATATAGCTGACGGATTATCACGAATGCTCACTTTACGAGAGCACGTACGTTAATCTTATAGAATCTGATAATGGATTAAATTTAAACATTAATGATGTAGCGAGGGAAACCCGAAGAGATAAAATCTTGTCTTGGTTATGTGATGCAATATCAAGAGGGTTAGTTTTGAATTTGGACAACGATGAATTTATGCCTTTTCGTAATACGCTCTGTGAGTTATCAGTTGATCAGAATTGCATTTTATGGGGTTATAGGGCGGTAGTGCCATCAAAGTTGAGACCAACCGTTTTAAAAGAGTTGCCAAGATCTCCTTTAGGCAATGTTAAAACAAAAACATTGGCTCGATTTTATGTGTGGTGGCCCAATATAGATGAGGATATTGAGTAACTTGTTCGTAACTGCAATGCTTGTCAGGAATTACTTAATAGCCCTGAGAAGAGTCCACTTATACTTTGGAACCCGTCAAACACTGTTTGGAGTCGAATTCACTTAGATTTTGCTGGACTAATTAATAGATTTTATCTTTTGATCCTTTTATCCTTTATCCTTTTCAAAACGGGTTGAAGTCTTCAAGACTAACGACATTACATTTTTGTATCGAAAAATTAAGAGAAACCTTTTGCCATTATGGCCATGTGGATGTAGTTGTTACTGATAGTGGGCGACAATTTGCATTGGAAAATTTTATTTTTTTTTTTAAAGCAAACGGGATTCAACATATCTTAACATCTCCTGGGCATCCTGCCACCAATGGTCAGGCTGAAAATTTAATAAAAACTTTAAAAAAATCAATTTATGCCAATTAAAAAGTTGATTGATTATGGTAATACAGACCATTGTTGCACTGGACAACCACCAGCCAAGTTATTTTTCGGTCGCACTTTAAAAACTTGGTTTAGCATGCTCAAACCTCCTATGACCAGAGACATGATTCCTAATTCTCAAACAAGAAATATTAGTGACTACAAAGGCAAAAGAGTAGTGGAATTTTTTAAGGTCCAACAAGTTATCATTCGAGATTATAGAAATTTCAACAAACCAAGCTGGCAAAAAGCCATAATAAAAGAACAGTTAGGAACACGATCATATTGTTGCATCATCTCACACATTAACCGTGTTATTAAATGACATACCGATCAAATAAGAAAATGTATTTCTGAACAAACAACAAATGAAGGAATCTATTCCAGAGACGCAAAATGCCGAATTAAACATCGATGTCAAGAGCAACATAAACAACCCAGCAACACCCATATCAGATAGAGCACTGAGACCTAGAAAAGAGGGTATAGTAGTAAAAAAAAAATCATTAAATATTTACATCGATTAAAATATAATGAACATTTTATACTTGTATGTATATTTTGTTATTAATTAACTTTAAGCTTGAAGATATTTCATTTTTATTATCTTTTTTTTAATAATAAGTTTATCAATTTTATATGTAAATCAGCTGAAGAAGAGGCATGTAGAGTATTTGTCTTTTAATAGTTATAAGCAGCGGTTATTAAATATTGTTGTAAGAATATAACAAAGAAACATTGAATAAAAAAACACTTCTGTACTTGAATTAAAACTGAACAAACATGTCTACTTTTTGTGTTCCAATACATTACAAGTACAACTGTACGAACCAATAGTGGTTAGGGAGTAAATACTAAAATTATTGTCTAGTAAATTATATTACTTTTAACAATACATAAATTGAAAAAAACCTAAAGGTAATAGTTCCGTAAAACTTTAGAATATGACTTCTGATTTAAACCTTATCTGAAAGTATATTTATTGCAGAACCAGGAATTTTTCCAGCTGATTAAAACAAACTAACTTAATAGCAGTATTTCCATGAACATATTGTAGTCAAATTTGAAATTTCTAATTGATTTCTGCCTTGACTTGTCGTTGTCGTTTGAAAATCTAAGAGTATAAGAAACATAAGTAATGTTTTATTGTTTATTTAGTTGTTTGTCAACAACGAATATTAGAAAAATAGTTTTAAATAGAAATTTTAAAATAAAAATGTCAACGAATAAAACTTTAACTATATTTTCTGAAATATAGAACACAGAATAACATGCATATAATTTTTACTTAACCCTAGGATCGGCAGCTTGGTCTGGTCAGACCAAATTTGACTTTACATGACTATATCTCCTTAATATCGCAAAAAATTAAAAAGAGAGCCCCATGAATTCTACAATTGATATCTTCTGAATCCAAAAAAAAAGGTTTTTAAAATATTTTTTTAAATTTTTAAAGGTGAAATTTACGTTCAAAGACAAAAGGCGCTAAGTTAAGCTACTTGGTCTGGCTAGACCACTACACATTATGATCTTTTCTTGCATGTTTTTGAGTATAAACCGTTATAAAAATTGATATGTTGTGTTGTGTGTGATGTAGATAATGCATGCACGTTCATGCAATTCAGTAATTTTTGTGAGCATGTACGTATGTTTATGTGTTTGTTGTGTTTACTTTTATGGAGTGTGTTTGGTACCTGTAAAAGTATCATTTAGTAATATTATAGCATTTCGCGAGTGAACATTAATTTTTTCCAAAAGTTTTCGTTGTTTGTTTTTATTCGAAATGAGTTCTGAGTTTAATATGTCAGGAAGTGACCTCGTTAGTGCGGTTATAAAAAGATCAACCAGATTTGAGAATCTGACACCAGATCAAAAGCAGGTTATAGAAGATAAGATGATGTCCTATCTTTGTGACAGCGATCATGAGGAGTATGATGAAACGTCACTTGATTGTGATAATGAATTTGCACAAGATGAGGATACCTCTGATGTAGAAAATGATTATGTGATGCCAGTCGATGCCGAGGATGTTGATGATAATTATGAAACATCAGAAGATGAGTTTGATGACGATAACGGAGATTTAGATTATTGTCAATTACAGGGAGAGGATTATTTAAGTAAAGATGGAGTTAAATTGATGTCGCAAGCTCCGCCAACAGGCAAACCTCGTGCACATAACGTCACTGTGCCCATCAGAGCGGGACCCAATAGTCGCTTTCTGCCAAGCCATGTAAATATTTTCAAAAAAATTATTACACCCGAAATGGTCGATATCATCGTGCGTGAAACCAACCGCAAAGCACAAGAGGCATATCCTGCTTGTAAGTCAAAGTATAGAACTAGAAAAATTAAAGAATTGGATCCAACTTCCGAAACCGAAATGTATGCCTTCTTCGGGTTATTGTTATTTGCCGGAGTTTTTAAATGTTCCACACAGCCAACAAAGGAGTTGTGGGCTCCGTACTATCATGACGTTTATAAGGCGACTATGTCGCATAAGCGTTTCAAATTTCTTCTCAGATTCATCAGATTTGATAAGAGTAGCACGCGCCAGGCACGACAAACACTCAGCAAATCGGCACCAATTGACGACATTTGGATTATGCTTGATGCCAACTTAGAGTCTTCTTACACCCCTGGGGCTAATTTAACTGTTGATAAACAATTGTTCCCATATCGTGCGCGCTCTCGTTTCACGCAGTACATACCATCCAAACCAGCCAAATATGGCATCAAAGTTTGGTGGATATGTGATGCCAATACAAATTATCCCCTGAAGGGACAAATATATACTGGCAAAAGCCCGGATGGTGTCCGAGATACCAATCAAGGAGAAAGAGTCGTTATGGACTTAGCGAATAAATTTTTTCATTCGGGTCGAACAATATATTGCGACAATTTTTTTACATCCTTAAAACTGGCACAGAATTTAATGGAAGTGTGCCTTGCTGTTGTTGGAACAGTACGGTCAAATAAAACATTTGTACCAAATCAATTCAAAAAATCAAAGGATCGTACAGAAGGTGAGACATTGTTTGGATACCACGATGACAAATACGCTTTATGTTCATATGTTCCAAAAAAAATAAGGCGGTTATTATGTTGTCAACGCAGCATTACAGAAATGCAATCGCTCAATATATAACAAAAGAAGATGAACCAGGCAGACCACAAAGACTTAATAGTGCTAAAAAACCAAATCAAATTCTAGACTACAATCGATTTAAGGCAGGAGTTGATACAATGGACCAAATGGTATCAAACTACAGCTGCAAACGTGCGACAAACCGCTGGCCATTGGCTATGTTTTTCAATATTTTAGATATAGCCGGTTTGGCTTCATTTTTGATTTATAAGGAAATGGCGGCTGTCAAACAATCTGATTTTCGAAGCTAATTTCTAATCGATCTGGCGACCCAGCTTGTAACCCCACAAATGGAAAAGTGAGCAGCTAATCAACATGTAACCCATTTTCCTAATGTCAGAAATGCCATGGCAAAATGCAATGTAAATGTTAGTACTATTGCAGCAATTATTTGTTATATATTCTTATATATTTTATATGTTTTAGGTGCCCCTAACATCGAGAAATCCAGAACCTGTTCCGTAAGATGCAGCCAAGTCCAAGTCCACCAGCACCCAATACCGCCCATTGTGCGTCAAATGTAATACAACAACAAAAACAAAGCGCAAAACACGATTTTACTGTGGAGTATGTGCAAAGCCCATGTGCTTGCAGCACGGAAAAGAATCAAAAACATACACTTGCGATGACTGTCAATAAGTATTGAATTAAAAAACATGTTATATTATACGAAAATAGTTGAACTATCCTATTTTTTTTCTTTGTACAACAAAATAAATATGAATTTCCTTTAATTTTTGAACAAAGAAAAAATTATACATTTTACCTTAATCTGTACTGTGGTCTGGCCAGACCAAGTAGGTACACTTACAGCCATGAAAGTTTCTGCCCACCGCAGGGTTAATAAATATAAACAAAATAAATTGTTGTTTTAAATATTTTGTTTATAAAACTAAGGGCTATCCTGCTGTTATGAAATTCCTACATAATGAATCCTGTGATGATACTATTGTATGCAATTTATTTACTGACTTCTTCTCTACTACTTACTCCGATGCAACTTTTGATGATTCTAACATCTGCTCATATTCACTGACTGCCATATGGTTTCTAATGAATTGAAAAAACTTAAATTTTCCTGCAAGAGTGGTACAGATAAAATTCCGTCCTGTACTTTAATAAAATGTGCTGATGTTTTAGCTGTACCATTAACACTCATGTTTAATACCTCAATTAAATACGGCTATTTTCGCATTATGTGAAAGGACACATTCATTACTCCGCTATTCAAATATGGTAGCAAGGTTGATATTACTAATTATCGTGGATTGCTAAGCTAATTATTATACCTAAAATTTTTGAAAAAATTATAACGGGTTATCTATGCCATCAAGTAAATACGCTAATTTCGCCCTTCCAACATGGTTTCCAAAAAAGATGTTCAACCCCTATAAATCTATTACAATTTACAACAATTGTCAAAAGTGGTTTTCTTGAACGCAAACAAACAGATGCAATTTATACTGACTTCAGCAAGGCTTTTGATAAACTTAATCATAAACTTCTTCTTAAGAAACTACATGTTATGGGATTTTCAAACCTTAGCGCAAAGTGGATATATTCTTATTAAACCAATAGAACACAAAAAGTTTATTTTAAAAATGTTACTTCAAAGCCAATAGATGTAATGTCGGGAGTACCACAAGGCAGCCATCTTGAACCGCTTGTTTCTTCTTTGTTTATAAACGATATTCCGAATATTATTCGTTTTTCAAACATCTTGATGTATGCGTTTGATGTCAAAATTTTCTTCTGTTATAATCAACACTCTGATCATGTTTTTCTCCAAAATGATTTGAATTCATTTTATTCTTGGTGTAATTTCATTTTAATGGAGATAAACCTTAAAAAGTGTAAACATATGCGTTTCGTCAGAAAGAGGCCGATATCTGTCAACTATGGGCTGGGTGACTATTTTCTCGATAAAGTAGATAACCTTATAGATTTTGGTGTTTTGTTGGATCATAAACTGAGCTTTATTACTCACATAACAATTACTTTCAACAAAGCCAGAGGTGTACTTGGTTTCATAACACGTTGGGCTAAAGAGTTTAATAATCCCTATGACACCAAAACTTTATATACGTCACTTGTGAGACCTATCCTGAAATACGTTTCTATAATTTGGTATCCAATCTACCAAATTCATACCAGCAGTCTGGAATATGTGCAGAGACAATTCCTTTTGTTTTGTCTTCGGAATTTAAACTTCAATCCAAGTAATCTTCCATCCTATACCAGCAGACTTGCCCTTTTTAAGCTACCAACTTTAAAAAGCCGGAGAACTATGCTCAATATTTCATTTCTTCTTAATATAATTAAGGGTGATGTTTGCTCTGGTTTCTTGATTAACAACATATCATTCAACATTCCTAAACGACAAACACGTTACTTCTCACCTTTATCTCTACAGTTCTGTAGAGCTAATTATGCAAATGCAGACCCTCTCAGGAGAATGTGTATTCAATTTAAAGAACTTTATAGATTTATTGATTTCTCATTAAAGACTAATCTAATTAAAAGTAAAATAATATGCTTCCTAAATTCATCAATAGCTCTGTGCTAAAATTAATTTTAAAATGTTTTTCTTTGTAAATAGTCTGTAAGGATTAATTCCATAGACCAATATATGAATAAATAAATAAAAAAAAAAATAATAAACAGTTTAAATTCTAAACACATTTATTTACACGCTGTTTCTGTAAATACATTTTTTAGTCACGAATAACGAAACATCTGAAAAAACACTTGTCTTCAAACTTTAATCCATGTTAAGTACAATTTTGTTTGATATTAATTACCACTGCATTGGGACAAACTATTCTTAATTAAAGCATTTTCACGGTGGAAATGCGTTTAAAACGAAAACATTTGCGCAAATAAAAAAAAAATATTGTTCGCACAAGTGAAAGTGCACGCAAAGTGAAATGCATGTTTTGCAAATGTTTAAGAACACAAAAAAAAATTAGGTCATCCTAAGGAAGTGTGAATACACATGTTTTGTTTGTAATAAACATGAACATGTCAATCGGTGTTGGTCGTATGGATGATACACTATAGTATTTTTTATATTTTTTTATCTTTTGGCATGCTTTTATAATTTTTTATTGAAAATCTTTATAAGAGCTGGTTAGAAAAAAAAAATTGTGGCATGAGCTGATCGATGTTAAGTGACCAATTGATTGTTACTAAGCGAAATATTATATAAAGTTTCAAGTTTTTGCTCTATTTTTTGTGTTCTTTTGGTTTATAATAAATAAAAGCTGAAACAAAAACAGCCTAAAGGGTGTAATTGAAACGGTCACTTGTTTATGAAATACATTTTCTCTACAATGGCTATTAGTTTTTGTTACTTAATTTATCGCAACTAAGCATTAAAAAATCCATTAATTTGTTTAATTTCTTTATTGTGGTATGAGAATAAGATGCAACCACAGTTTGAAAATATCAAAATCACGTACAACCGAATTTGTATGCAACATATGTATGTAATTACTTTGTGGCTCGGGGTGTTTAATCAAGCTTCCATGTACAATGTAACTGTTGTACACTACTTAAAGGATTGAAATTGGTAACGCATATTCTATTCTACGACCACAATTACAACCTGCAATAGTTAATTGTTATGAAAACTATTGTTTTTCAATATTATTACAGCAGAAGAGGTGTATACGTATGAGTCATATTTTTAATATTAAATCAAACATACGCCATCAGCTTTGTCAAATTTCAAATATAAAAACGTAGCAAAACCGATAATAAAAAAAAAGCGTAATATTAAAAAAAAACACTAAATTTTCCCTTTTTGATTTTTGCTTTTTATACTGAAAAAATAAAAATACTTGAAAAGGGGTTTTAAGATGAATTAATAAGAGAAAATTAATCGAATTTTTATAATGTGGAAATATTTACAGCTTATTGGAATTGTAAAACTCAAAAATTGGAAAGTTAAACTGAATGTCTCTTCGACTCAGTTTTTGCGAATGAAATAAACTATTTTCTCTTTCCTATTAACTAAAAGTTGGATTTGAAACAATACAATTACCTCTTAAAATTAAATTTGCAATAACAACTAACTATACAAATGAGAAGTTAGATCTTGAATAACGGTAATTTTTTGATTGACTTTTGTAGTATTTTAATGTTGCATACGTTATGCTGAAACATTGTTTGTCTATGTCATTTTTATATTGGCAGTTGCAGGCAATACAGATTACAATTTTAAAGCAAGAATTCTATTAATTAAATATTTTCACTATACAATGCGTTCATAAATGATAGCTCAATTGGTAATCTGTGAATCAATATTATATAAAATTTTAAATATGCATGCTGTAAGTATTACTTCTTTGCTGGACTTATATTATTATGTTTCCTTTCCAAAAATAAACGTATATTACTCAAAACTCCCATTAATTAGAAACACCGTTATTAAAACCTCTTACATGCCAATAGTTACATTATTAAAGCTTTCGAATAGTATAGTACAAATGCAACCAAATCACACCAAGTCGACATAATCGATCGGCTAATAAAAGCTGACTATTGGTCACATGTTTTGGTGATTACAATATCAGTACAAACTCATCATACACTGATCACCGAGTACATAGACTACGAATATGAATCAAAATAGACTTCCAAAAATTCTTACAAAAAAAGTCATTGAACTAAATGTTAAATGGGAAACAAAATGGTCCACGGTCTGCGATTTTGTTCACTTCAATACTGATGGCTCTAGTCCATTGTGCACCAATTGGAAATCAATATCAATCTTATTACAAACTAAAGAACGACAAGATAATATAGTATTCGTAAGAAATTCTCAGTTTCATGATCTCTATTCGTAACTAAATTTCAACTCTGCACCTTTTTTACACATTTTTAATCACGTATCACCGGTTTATTGATTAGGTCAAGGGGTGGATTGCTTAATATCAGTGCAAGATATTTCAAAAGTAACACTAATGATATCTGTTCAATCCGCAATAAAGATGCTACTGAAAACATATTTCATTTCATCGGTATTTGTCCAATTTCTAAAGAATTTATATTGAAATATTTTGGTAAAAATCAATTAAATCTTAATGAAGTTTTGTATATCCTAAATGGTGTAGATTTTAACTCATTATATAAATACCTAGATATATGTTTCTAATACAGAAATTTTATTATAACTGAGTTTGATTCCAGTTTTTTTTTTGAATTTTTTTGATTATATAATTACACTTTTTTTCTTTCTTTTTGAATTATACTTTTTATGTAAAACATGAATTTTATTAAAGTATAATAGTGCCAGTCTGGTTCACAACAATAGTGTTAAGCCACAAATAGATAAAATATTAAAATAAATTTAAGTAACTAAAAAATTTACATATGTACATATATTCATATCTATTAATAAATAACTTGTATAGCGCAGCATTCGAAATACGAATGAAAATTCTAGGAGATAATATTTTTTATTAAATTTTTGTCTTCCAATGTTTTTTTAATCTATATATATATAAAATTTATGAAAATTTTAATGAGCCTAAAGGTATGTTAATTAATTTTAACAATTCACGATTAAACACAGAGCGTCTCATATATAATTTAAATCATTCGTACCAACAGGGTGTAACAAATTATTATAAATATTTTATTTTAATTAATTTAATATATTTTTAAGAAAGATTAAACATAAATTTTATCACTCTCAGCTTCTCCTCCATACGAGCTATAACAATGGCAATTTTCACACTCCTACTTGCGCGCATATTGCTTAAAAAGGGAACTAAAGCTTCAACGAGGATGGATATTGATATAATTGAAAATATACTAAATTTTGTTTCCATGCATAGATAACAAATAAAAACCTCATATTTCTGCCAATAGTTACCATATTACAGCGTTCAAATAGTATAGTCAAAATGAAACAAAATCTTTGTTTAACAAAAATAATTAATTAATTCCTTTATTGGTTTAACAAAAGTAACAAGAATAATAAAAATGACATCATCTTAATAATTTATAATACCACCTTTTGCTTTAATGCAATCAAATATTCAATTTTTCATAGAATTTATTAATTTATTCAAAAAACTTTGACTAAGGCTTCCCATTCATTGAAAATTTAAATTTTTAGGTCACTTACATTCATGTATTGACGATTGTAAGCATAAATTCGACTGACCAGAATTCCTCATAAGTATTCTATGGGGTTCGTATCAGGAGAGCAAGCAGGCCATTCCAAAACATCGACATTATTCGAGCTTAACCATTCCTTTGTGAATTTGCTGGCATGACAGGCTACATTGTCTTGCTGAAAAATATAGTTTTTTTTTCTGTATTGGCATGTAGAACTGGCAACAAAGTGCATTGAAGTAATTCACAATATTTTTCGCTGTTCATTTTGGTGGGCACGATTTGCAACTCCAGACACCGATCTTCAGTAAACGCATCCCAAATCATAACAGAACCGCCACCAAAGTTTCTTCGAGAGAAATATTCGAGTTCTTTTCGTATGTCACGCCAGTAACTAAAACTCTCATCAGGACCATCCAAATTAAATTTTTTTCGTCTGAAAAAATTATCTTTAAAATAAAAATTAATTTATTATTTTCTAAGCAATTTACATTTGACCAATTTGTACCCATATTATTTTTGCAAAACTCCAAACGTGCCTTAATATGACGTTTCAAAAGACGAGGAATTTTCTTCATTCTTTGTCTTCGAATTTGTTTGGAAGATTTAAGATCATTTCAAATGGAAGTTGGCACAGCTTTTGGTGCTGTTACTTGCTGCGTTCAAAATATTTAAGTCCATGCTCGCATTCATTCAACTTATTTTTTCTACCACTGCTTTTATTTGGCCATAGTTTTCAATATTTTTCAAATAATTTTAAATAACGTTTCGACTTCTGCCGATTTCACTTGCAAATTCTGCTTTTCAGGCACCATTTATGAACAAAATTAAAATGTGTCCCTTTTCCAAATTCACTTAATACTTTTCCTCGTCGCATTTTGCTTATTACTAATGTTTTTAATAAAATTAAATAGAATATGTTGTATTAAAACGGTACTTTTTGTCCAACAAAAACTTTGTGGCATTTGTGCTATACTATTCGAGCGCTATAACATGGTAACTACTGTGATGTAAGAGATCTTGATAACGGTATTTTTAATTAATGGAAGATTTGTGTAATATAAATTTAGTTTTAGAAAGAGACATATTAATACACGTCCTACAAAGCTGTGATAATTATAGCAGGTATTCTTAAAATTTTATGTAACATTGATTCACAGATTACCAAATGTGCCATAATTTATGAACGCATTGCAATTGCCTTTTCAACTGAAGTAAAAAAAATTGTATTACCCTTTAAAATTTGTCGCATACGTTATTGTAAGTAAGAAATTTTCAGTCAGATACATCCAAATTAATGCTTAATGCAAATTTTCCATTTTAAATATCTAAAATAGTTGTAGAACATGAAACTGTGGCGGGAAGAGCTAAAAAAGGACGAAGCTAAGCTAAAACAGCACCAACAAAAGGAGGCTGAAAGACAGAGGCTGAAAACGGTGAAAGACAGTATCGCAAAAAAAGCAGATGCCGCAAAAGAAGACGACAAATTACTTCAAGAAAAAAGAAAGAAAGCTCGCATTCGGCAGAAAATATTGCGAAAAAAAAATGAAAATGAGAGTAACGTGGCGCCTGGATCATCTTATAGTTACAGACAAACTTTGGGGAAAGCAGTGCGAAAGGTAGAAAAGATGTTGCGATTGGACATTAGAGCGCTCATGAAATACATAGAAAAATGGAAAACTGTCATTTTTCCGCTCCCCGCTCATTTTCTAGTATATTGGGCATGAAAAAAAATATACGTGCAAAAATTTTTTCAATCGGATGCAAACCGCCCAGTCCGTCACGACTTTTAGCCCTAAAAATGGATTAAAATTAGTTCCAAGCTTTGATGAGCTATAACTCGTAAGCCAGACGACTTTCGGAAAATACACCTTAAGCATTTGTATTGCAGATATATAGGCAAACATTTTTCTCCTACAAATTTTTGACCTAGCCTGTTTTAAGAGGTCAAACTTAAAATTTGCAGCCAAAATTTTTTTCAAACGTAAATTAGTAAATTAATTTATAAATCTATTTGGGTTTGACTATTGCCAAATTATAAAGTATTATATGTAGTTTTCATAAAAAATAAGACAATTTTAAAACATATCGTTTATTTCACGACAGAGTTAAAAACAATGAAAAAATCAACAAATTTTTAATTTAAAAAAAACAAAAAATTAAACTTATTTTTTGCCGCAAGGTACTCTTCATTTCTTTTCCATGTACTCGGATTAGTCATCAAAAATGTTGGATTAATGCTTGTTATATTCTGATTCACTTTGTTGCACTTTGCCTAGCAAAACCTGTTTTTGCCTAGCAACAATAGCAATCATGTTATCTTTGCCAAGTATTGTCACTCATTTTCAAAACGGTTCAATATAAGTTTTTTTTGTCGTATTCGCTTCCTCACAAGCAAAAGTTCTTTCAGTTGTCTAAAGTGAGTTTTTTGGCACATAATATGTTTATCTGATTGGTAAGTATTTAAAACCAAATATTTGTGCAACTTAGGCATAAAATGTGATGGGGTTAATGTTTTATTGTAGGAAGAAAGAAAAACAGTTTTGATGGAAGAATACTTCCAAGTAAAAAAGATGTCTTTGGAAGACTTTTTGGTTTAATACAAGATGATAATATGAGTGTTAAAGACAGTGCTTCTGTTGTAACGAATGAATTGATCCTTTGAAATTCCTACGAAACGAAAGGATGGCGTTAAAAAAACTATTGTTAGACATAACAATAACTACAATAGCTTAAGAAAATATAAGAATTGCGCCCGAGAAAAAACATTAATTAAACCATTAGACACATTGTTTGATGTATCGCATACCGATGTCATAAAATTATTAAAAAACGACAAAAAACAGAAAACCCTAGACTTTTAAATGATCATCGTAAGCTGCTTATATTGTTACGTAAAAAATTCGGTTTAGATATTGTAAAGATACAACCAAAGAATAATTCAGAAAAAATCAAGTGACTCTGAGGAAACTTTAATAGAAGACAACAGTGACACATAATCAGAATCAGATGCGTCTGTTTATTTTCCTCCAAAACAACCAAGTAGTAGTGTTAAGCCACAACAATCTCAAAGCATTATTGAATCTGGAATGACCTAAGCCTTAGACAGGTTCCAAGTAGGTAACAAGGGATCCGCAGTTATCATTGGCCAAACTGCATAGAATTTGGGCATTGACGTTAGCAGATTAAATATTTCAATGAAATATATAAGATTGCAACGTCCTTACAACAGAGAAAAGATTTTTCAAATTATAAAAGAGAAATTTCATACTAACTCGGCTTTTACTTTCCACTGGGATGGAAAAGTTTTAGAAGACTGTACCAGTACGAGTCATATAAAATGCAATAGATTGGCAATAATATTATCTGCTTGCGGTGAAACAAAAATTTTAAGTGTACCAAAACTAACCAGACAAACAGGTGCTATTGAAGCTGACGCTTTGTACTCTGCACTTAAAGACTGGAATGTACAGGATAACGTAATGGCCGTGTGCTTTGACACAACAAGTAGCAACACCAGTTCATCAATAGGAGCTTGTGCTGTACTGGAACAAAAACTAGGCAGACACTTGCTGTATTTGGTATGTCGCCATCACATAATGGAGTGCTTGCCGGAGCTGCATTTCATGGCCTGAGCTACAACGCGATAATTTTGAATCTGGTACTTCGGATCCTAATATTAGCAGACTTTTTCCAGTTGGAATTCGGAATGAAATAATTGAATTCATTAATGATCAAATCCAGAATAAAGTGGATAGTACCAGACACGACTACAAATTATAAAATTTCTCAGCCAGGTGCCGTAAGTCATGCCCGGTGGATGGCAAAGGTTATATATTCTTTAAAAATCTTTCTTTTTAGAAAACAACTCAATCTCTCTGGTAAGATGTGTGAAATTTATTTTCAAATGTTTTAAAATCATAAAGGAAACCATTATAATTTCAGCTCTGCAATTGAAAAATATTAGAAGGTTTAACATTTTCGTCGTTACAATATACCTGAAATACTGGTTTTTGTGTCAAATGGACCCAAAAGCACCTGCCAATGATTTAAACCTTTTAAAGGATCTGGACAACTTTAAGGTCATTGATAGAGACATAGGGGTTGCGGTGCAAAACATCTCTGGTATTTAAATGAATTTAGTAAAGCATTGGCCTTTTTTGACGATGATGTTCATGTTGATATGAAAAGAAATATGTTATTAAATTTGACAAGAGCAGGTCATCCTGATAAACCAAAACGGGCTCATTTGCCACCTAAGGAATTCGCCTCTGTGCAACAAGTGACTTTGTTACAAAAACACTTTTTTTTTAATCTATTCTGAGTCAGAATATAACAAGCATTTTTGATAACTGATCCGAGTACAAGGGATAGAAATGAAGAGTACCTTGCGGCAAAAAAAAAAATTGAAAAGCTTCTAGTTGTAAATGATATTGCAGAACGTGGAGTAGCATTAATAACGCGATTCAATGCTGTTTTAACTCACCGAGAAGAGCAGAAACAATTTCTATTACATGCAATGGAACAGCAATGTAAAAATCTTCCTACAAAAAGTTTTCCCAAAAAGAAATTATTAGAATACTTAGAACATAACTTTTCAAAAGAAGATTTTTCATTTTTTGTTTTTTTTTTTTTTAATTAAAAATTTGTTGATTTTTTCAGTGTTTTTTACTCTGTCATGGAATAAACGATATGTGTTAAAAATGTCTTATTTTTTAAGGAAACTACATATAATACTTTACAATTTGGCAATAAACAAACCTAAATAGATTTATAAATAAATTTACTAATCTACGTTTGAAAAAAATTTTGGCTGCAAATTTGAAGTTTTACCTCTTAAAACAGCATGAAGGGTAATAGCTAGGTAAAAAATTTGTAGGAGAAAAATGTTTGCATATATATTTGCAAATACGTAAGGTCTATTTTCCGAAAGTAGTCTGGCTTACGAGTTATAGCTCATCAAAGCTTGGTACTAATTTCTCTTAATTTTTAGGGTTAAATGTCGTGACGAACTGGCCGGTTTGCATCCGATTGAAAAAACTTTTGCACGGATAATATTTTTTATGCCCTATATACTAGAAAATGAGCGGGCAGCAGAAAAATAACACTTTTTGTTTTATAGGCGCTCTATTGGACATGAACAATAAAGTGGAAGTACTTGAAGTTCTGTATGGGAAGTATGTAAAACCCACAAACTATAAACAGGAAACACACATGGTCTCGGTTGAAAATTTTAACTTAGTTCAAGATTAAAACTTACGAGTTCGAATAAGTGAGCAAGCTCCAGACCGTAAAGACACGATAACCTATAAGGGGTAAATAGTCGAAAAGCGTTTTACGCTTTTCATTTTGTCTGAAGTTTACCAACTACACAAAAGCGAGGTTACCTTAGTATGTGTAGGTACATCTCTTTTTTAACAGTTCCGAACTAGCCATGTAAAATTAATAGATCAAACGCCGCACAACATGTGTGTTTGTAAGTACCATGCAAACTTCGCTTTTCAATTGGAAGCCTGCGTAAAAGTCATACCATCATTTCCAAACACATTTGAACAATTTTTGCAATTGGCTTGTTGTGATCAGTGATTGTATAACATTAATAAAAATGTGAAGTGGAAACATTGGAAGAAAATTGATAACCACTTAACGTTAAGCTACACCGCTGCTTCATTGGCTGAACTGGTAAATGAAATAGAAGATCAACTGCCGGTTTTAAGGTGCATAGCTTTGTTAAGCAATGCCAACAATGATATTTTAACAAAAAACAAGTAAGAAAATTATAGTCGGTCTAGACCGACTATACGATACCCTATATCATGCGTTTAGAGACCCTATCTCTTAGGCCCAACTAACTGGACATAGAAAATAAGCAAAAACAAAATTTGAGTGGGATTTTTATTAATTGTTTTGGCTGCAGATATGAAAAAGTTCATATCGGATTGTCCAAAAATGGACCGATCCTGATCATGTTAGGTAAAGTCTCCTGTATTTTGCAAAAATACATACAAACAAATTTTGAGAAGAATCAGTCAAGGGTATCATTTTTGGACTACTCATTAATGGATGTAATGAACGCATACAAACCCAATTTGAGTAAGATCTATATGACAATTTGGATCTTATGGCAATTTATGTCGATTTCATATGGGTAATTTGTATGGGGGCTAGGTCTGAACATGGACCGATTCTCACCAA
This sequence comes from Cordilura impudica, assembly GCA_963682025.1. NCBI lineage: Eukaryota > Metazoa > Arthropoda > Insecta > Diptera > Scathophagidae > Cordilura > Cordilura impudica. Next base: position 108,326,447 of record OY821519.1, read on the forward strand.
TTTCAATAGCGTGCATCCCATGGCCGATAAAAGCTTATGTACCAAATTTCATCAAAATACATTCATATTTCCGACCTGCAGTTTGATTACAAGCTTTACATGGACACACAGACGGATGGACGGACGGACGGACGGACGGACGGACGGACGGACGGACCGACATTGTTAAATCAACTCAGAAAGTAATTCTGATTCGATCGGTATAATTAAAGATGGGTCTAGGTCAAATATTTTTGGTTGTTACAAACAGCAGCACAAAGTCATTATACCCAAACCACATAGTGGTATAGGGTATAAAAAGAAAAACGTAACGGATTCTGAATTAATTTTACGAACTGATTTCGCAGAAAACTATAGGTTAGCTAATCGGAATGTGATTCAATATGCTCAAGTTGCTTATCATCAGGTTATCATTTTCACGTGCGTTGCGTGGCTTTTTGGAGAAACAAAATCCAATGCAATTATTAGCGACAAATTGAGCCATAACAAGTTTGTTTGTTTGTTTCATTAAGAAAATTGTTGTTCAAATACAAAGTTAATATAAAGATATATCCAGAGTATTTGTATTCTCTGATGGGAGCAGTGCCCAATTGAGAAATAAGTTTACTGTAGGAAGCATTCCTTATTCTGTAAGCGAATTTAGCTGTAAATATTTTGAATGGAATTTCTTTGCTACCGCGCATGGCAAGAGTTCAGTAGATGGAATAGCTGTTGTTGTAAAGAGGAAGGTTTGGCAAATAGTAAAAACAAATAATCTTATTTTACCAGATACTTTTTCACTTTATCAATGCGCTTTTGAATATCTTGACGACATTCATTTTTTGTTTGTACGCGCAAAAGAAATTTAAGATATATTTTCTAATATAAATGAAAAATGAAAAAGTGTGCAGCTCATTCCATAAAAAAGAAGCAGCATTTTTTTTTTATTCGTCGACAGTCAACATATAAATGATGCTCGAACGACATACGAAAAAACATTACAGTTTAGTTATTAACCCTTTCACGACCAATGGGACATATATATCCCTTTTTTATTTTTTTCTCATATTTTCCACATTTTCCAACCCATTTTTTTAAGCTGACTTGAGTCGACAGAGGATAGCTTTAGCTTTCAGACTGTATCAATAAAATTGGCACATGTATTCTCAGGACCTAAGACGGTGACCCCAAATTCTGAAAATTATGTTTTTTTGTATCATATTTGGGTCATTAATTTGGACGTTATTGAACCAAAAACATTAAAATTTTGATATAACATGGACCAATATTAATGATTTTCAGAAACACTATAATATCTGGAATCGGTTTACTATTCAACAAGATTAAGTACGGGACATATATGTCCAATTGGTAATCAATGGTAAAAAAAGATATTTTATAGTTTTATATTTTTATGTAATTAAAAAAATTCATAATATTAAATCAACAATTAGTTAAACTATAAATAAAAAGACTTAGAAAAAGGCCAATTCTTAATATCTCAAAAATACAAAAACAATTATGGTAATTTTCGAAGCAATAAAGTTTTTTCGAGAAACAAAAAAAGTTTTCTGCAAAAGGAACATATTGCGTTTGTACGATTTTAATTAAACTATAAAAAAAGACTTAGAAAAAGATTTATTGTAAATATCTCAAAAATGTAAAATCAATTATGGTAATATTCGAACCAATTTCAGTTTTTAGGTTTTATACAAAAGGAACGATTTTCCTTACCATTTTTAGTACAAACTAAAAAAGTAGTAATCGATTCTCTGTGAACTATATGTAAAAATTTACAACAAATAGAAAATCAAAACTACAATTATTTACGTAAAAAATAGAAACAAAAGTCATTGACTTGCTTTGAGCGGAGCAAATTAGTCGCTCACTAATTTTGACCGTTGACAACCAATGGAATATATATGTCCCATGGATTTTTTCCTTGAAGGAATTGAAAACAAATATTTTTGACGACACTTTTGTTTAGAAATGTCGGGTCGTTAAGTATAAATCCACAAAAAAAAAAAAAAAATTTGCCAGCAGTTTAGGTTTGGTCGTGAAAGGGTTATGTATGTATTAATATAATCTTTAATATTAATAGGCTAGGCCATTTCTTGTGACCGATGTTTTGTTCTACAGTTTTATCCTGATTTTGACCAAACGTATATTATTTGAAAGGTATTTCTTTTTAAATGTTTTCCAGACGTACAGATTTTTAAATTTTGTCCTTTATTTTGAGTAAATTGCATTTAAAGTTGCTACTAACACATACATAAAATTATACATATGCTATGTGTGTGTTTATTAAATTTGTTAATATGTTTGTTAATGTGTTTGGTTATGTTTTTGTTATCTTCATTCACAATAATAATACACCAAAAAAAGTGTTGGTTTATGAATTGGATAAGTTGAAAAATAAGGTTACCTAGAAATTGCACTCGAATTTCGAGCGCTGGAATCTGCTAGTATTAATTAATATGTTATGAATTTGATTTTATTTTTTAATATCAGAGAGTTTTTTTGAGTAAAAACATTTTCATTTCGTTTCCTAATTTATGTGTAATTTTTTCAGCAAAACACATTTCATTATAGAGAAAAAAATCACAAAATTTTGTTTGTAATATTAAACATGTCACATAGAGCTTTTTTGCAATTACAAAAACAAGTTTTTTAAATTTACAATGGAAATTCGTAAATACAAACACCTTTTGCTTGATTGTTTTGTAATTTTGATTTTTGTTTTTAATAAATATTAATATTAATATTGTTTTTAATATATAAGTAACTTTGTTGGACATAAATTTAAATTTAAAAAAGAGGGTGTTTGTATTTACAAATTCCATTGTTATTGCCTACTGTTTTTCTGTGTACTTATATATGAGAAAAATTGTCGCGTATGTTATTAACTCTTTTTTTATATAAAACGGATCAGATATAATTTCTATTTAAACTTGAAAAGAATGTTAAGGTTCATTATTAAGGTAAGTTTAGGAATTTTTAAAGCAATGAAAAACTCACATGATTCGCATACTTTCGCATGTATGTATATTAGGGTTATAACTGTTTGCATTTATTTCAAATATCAAATCTCCCGAGGCAAAATCGTGTAGGGCATGGAAAAATATTAGTAATTGCGTTTTTATTTTTTCGCGATCGTTAAAAAAGTTTACGCACCAAACACATTAAAATTTTTATTAACACTACGTTACAAACGGGTATTTTTTTTATTGAAATAATAAAATATTTTAATCGAAATTCATTACAATTCTTGTCATTTTCCTATATTGGTTGCAAAAAAAAAAAATAAAATAAATAAAATAAACTAAAATCGGTTTGGTCAAAATGCATTATAAGAAAAGCTAAATAAGTGTTGAAAAAAATGGAAAAATTTGGATCAAAAACTTAACTAAATTTCGTGACGTTGTTAAAAACTGTAGAGATATACCTGTCGTTGATATACCATTACATGACTTAAACAGAATTCCAAAAGAAGAATCTGTTATAGGATGATTTAATGCGTTGGTCAGTTTTGAAAAGTGTAAAAACAAAAGGTAAGTAATTATAGCTTATGAGCTTTTAAATCTATGCCAGAAGCTTAAACTGAAAACAATTCTTGACGATGGAGTTAAACATAAAATTGAAGTCTTCGTTAAATATTATAAGAAGATGTTAACACATCCTAAAAGTATTACATTTGAAAAACAATTTAATACTACTACCAAAGCAATTGATTTAAAATCTGAATTACAAATTATTGAAGATATATCCTCTGATTCAGATTCTTCGTCAATATTCGATAGTGATCAAGATGCTGGAATTTATAAGCCTGTAATGAAATCATCTGAGCAAAGAGAATAGTTTTATATACAAACATTAAAAGATAAAGATGGGAGTTTGCATCTTGATGGCAATAAATTTGAAAAAAAAAAGAAACTCAAGTAGTAATAATTAAAAATAAACAGACAGAATAAGTTAGCAGTTCTAGTGTTTGATACTGGGAAATCACTTACAATATACAATGGCATAAGGACACTTTAAATAAATCTAATTTATGGACGTGTATCAGAACGATAATATGTGACACTAAAAGTGTAAATACTGGTGTAAAAAATGGTGTCGTAACTTTGCTTCAGAACCATTTCATACATATGGCATTGACTCCACCACAATACATCGGGTGTCAGCACCATGTCCTTGATTTGGTATTAAGGCATGTAATGGATGAGTTACTGGATGGAAAAGCTTCAAATAATACGTACCCGTTCATTTCAGATTTATTAAATAATTACGAAAATCTAAAGGCGTCTTATAAACAAAATGAAGTTGTGCTTGAATTAACCAACATTAAGTGGAGAGATGACATGCAGTTTTTGTATGAACTTTGTTTTGCATATAAATATTTTAAAATCAACGGAATATTCCGATTTATATAATTTAAAACGTTACCATCGTTTAGTAATGCAAGTGGAATTCGAGAGCAATATTTGCTATTTTGGCATTAATTCTTGTTTCCAGTTACCAAAAACTTTTACAACCTATATGTGATTTCATTGCTGATGCATGGTTTCAAATCTGGTTTTCGGACCACTGTTTCCATGAAAATGATTTTGAACAGTTAAAAAATTATTAAAAAATTTTACGAAAGCTCACGAATGTTTCCTCAGATATTGGGTACCTACACCATCTACAATTCCAAACCAACAACGCAGTAATATATGTGCGGAACGTGGAATAAAAATAGTACAAGATATATATCCCCTTTGTAAAACATCGCATACTCTGAACTTAAAGTTTATTTCTTTCAATACCTAGTTATAATAATTTATTGTTATTATTTGTTTACACACTTGTTTATGCATCAACCATATTTCAAAAAATTTGTTATTTAAAAGATTATTTTAAAAAAATATTAAAGGCATTTTAGAAATCGTTGTCGGTGCGTAAGGTTTATTTTTACCAAATTGAACTGAAAAATTTTTTTTTACCACCAATACAATATTCACCATAATATAGGCCCTCGGGAGAATAACGTCCAAAAAAAGTTATAACCCTAATGTATATGTGCTCTAAAACCACTTCCATTTTTGTCGCATACGTTATCACCTTATTTTAAACCGATATTTTCGAAATCAAAGTTTCCATTTTTTTCTTCAAACATAGCGCCCGTTGATTACAACATAACTGTAATTTGATTTTCAGTAGCTTCTTTTTATGTGAGATTTATAATACTTCATAAGTGTACGAATGTCGCGTACGGCTGCATGGAAATACGCATATGTATATATCTGTGGTCACAAGCATTAACCGCCTAAGTCGAAAATCATCCATTTGAGAAAAATTACTTTTTATATAAATGTAATGGGGCTTCATTACGACTTAGGTCAGTATGTTTTCATTAATAACTTTTTATTAAACAGTGTTACAGAAATGGGGATTTCACGTAAATATGAAGCGTTTTTAGTAGAGTATGACAGCATACATATCTGAAATCGTTCTCAAGTCGACTTAGGCGGTTATCACACAGTATATTTTGTTTTTAATTGATACAATTAATTCTCAAGTACAACTTTTCAATGGTGGAAAGTAACAAAAATCAGAATAAAATTGATTAACTTAAAAAATAATATATTAAAATAAAATTAAATAATAGAAAGACAATAAATAACAAAACAAAATATTAAAGTTAAGTATTCTTTATTTTCTAAACAAAGCTTCATTTCACGAAAAACTCTTTCCGCTACAGCGTTTGAACAAGCGAGTGACAGTAGCTCGTTAGCCAGGTTAGGTTAAGCTTTAAATGGAGTTAAACCAGTTGTATCCCTATATGGTTCCACTTTATTCAAAAATTCATTTGTGGATTCAATATTTTTCCATTTCATCGCCATTTATTTTCAATACTTGACATAATTTCAAATTAGATTCGACTTGTATGGCTAATGGCAATTTAAAGATTCGGTGTCACTGATTTTCAAAAGCACTAAGCCTGTACATCAGTATTTTGATTCTATTTTTACTTGGATTTATTAACGAAGACTAAACAGTGATACAAAAAAGAATGAGACAAAAATATCTGGGATGCGATCCTTTTTTTCTAATAGGTCCAAGAGTCGGTCATTGAAATTTGAGAAACACTTCCACCTTGTTTGGTTTTTCGGCCCTTTTGCACTTATAAGCCCGTAACTTTGTCGAGTATCAACCTATTTTGAATTTCTCAACGGATTTAAAAAGAATTCGCTAAGGCCGTTCCAAGCTATGAACATAATTTTAAGTAGTATTGAGACATCTAAGCGTATTCCCAAAGTAAATTCATTTAAAAAAAGATTTTTTTTTTTCAACTTTGGAGAGATTTTTACACATTTTTTTTTTATTTAAGAACCATATAATATATGGATTTATTATAAAAGTGTGTTTAAAACAAGTAAGAAAATTATTGCCGGTTTACGCCGACTATATGATACCCTATACCATACGTGTAGAAAACCTATCTCATAGGCCCAACTAACTTGACATAGAAAATAAGCATAAACCAAATTTGAGTGGGATTTTTATAAATTCTTTTGATTGCAGATATGAAAAAGTTCATGTCAGATGCTATATCTATATGGAGAGTAGGCCCAAAAATGGACCGATCATGACTATGTTTGGTAAAGTCTCTTGTATTTAGCAAAAATATATACAAACAAAATTTGAGAAGAATCAGTGCAATATTGTTGTTTTTTGATAGACTTAAGTGAAGATCGAGAAGCAGCTCTATATGGGCCCTATGACTAAGAGTTGTCCCATAGTGATAATTTTTGGACTGCTCATTAATCTATATATATAAAATTCATTTTCTGTTTGTTTGTTTGTTTATTTGTTTGTTTGTTTGTTTGACCGCTATACAAATTTTTATTTTTCAACGGATTTTCCTGAAATTTTGTACACACGATCTCTATACCCCAGGAAAGGTCGCAATATACTTTTTGCCGGCCACGCCTACTTCTACGCCCACTTTTTATGTAAAATTCATTTTCTGTTTTATTCATATTTGTGCACAATACAAATTTTTATTTGTTAACAGATTTCTCTGAAATTCGGTACACACGATTTCTGTACTCCAGCTAAGGTCACCATATACTTTTTATCATACACGCCTACTTTTACGCCCATTTTTTATATACAATTCATTTTCTGCTTTTTGGTATATTTGTTCGCTATACAAATTATTATTTTTCAACGGATTTCTCTGAGTTTTGCTACACACGATCTCCGTACTCCAGGAAAGGTCGCCATATGGTTTTTACCATCCACGCCTACTTCTGCGCCCACTTTTTGTATACAATTCATTTTCTGTTTTTTGTTATATATGTTCACTATACAAATTTTTATTTTTCAACGCATTTCTCTGAAATTTGGTACACACGATCTTTGTACCCCTGGCCAGTTCACCGTGTTATTCCTGAAGCCACACCTACTTTTACGCCCACTTTTTGTATACAATTCATTTTCTGTTTTTTGTTATATATGTTCACTATACAAATTTTTATTTTTCAACGTAATTCTCTGAAATTTGGTACACACGATCTCTGTACTCCAGGAAAGGTCGCCATATGCTTCGTACTTGCCACGCCTGCTTTAACGCCCACTTTTTGTATACAATTCATTTTGTTTTTTGGTATATTTGTTCGCTATACAAATTTTTATTTTTCAACCGATTTCTCTGAAATTTGGTACACACGATCTCTCTGCTCCAGGCAAGGTCGACATATTCTTCGTACCGGTCACGCCTACTGTTACGCCCACTTTTTGTATACAATTCATAATCTGTTTTTTGGTACATTTCTTCGCTACACAATTTTTTTTTTAACGGAATTCTCTGAAATTTGCTACACACGATCTCTGTACTCCAGAGAGGTCGCCATATGGTTCTTGCCGGCCACGCTTGCTTCTACGCCCACTTTTTATACAAAATTAATTTTCTGTTTTTTGTTATATTTGTGCACTATAGAAATTTTTATTTTTCAAGGGATGTCTAAAATTTGGTCACACGATCTCTATACTACAGGGAATTTCATCATATGCTTCTTACAGGTCACTTCTACTTTGCGCCAACTTCTAGGTATATAAAACTTATTTTTTCCTTTTATTTGTTTCTTTATTTGATTGCTATACAAACTTTTATTTTTCAATGGCTTTCTCCGAAATTTAGTACATATTCCAGGGAAGGTCGCCATATGATTTTTACCGACCACGCCTACTTTACGCCCAATTTTCTTATAAAATTCATATTTTTTCTGTGTGGTATATTTCTTCCCTATACAAATTTGTACTTTTTTATTTTTGAAGCATTTTTGCCGCAGCATCTTATTAAAAACTTCTAAATTAAAAAATCAAAAAATTTTTAATCGAAATAAAAAACGAATTTACTGTCCTTACAAATTTTTGGGCAGAAAGCTCAGCGCCTGGTAAGCATAGTGAACCATTTTTCAAGTCAAAGGCCTTTTTTTCCCGGGCAAGACCGGGTAAAAACAGCTAGTGGAGGTAATAAACCTATACAAACCCAATTTGAGTAAGATCTATATGACAATTTGGATCTTATGGCAAATTATGTCGATTTCATAGGCGTCAGTTTGATTACAAGGTTTACATGGACACACAGACGGACGGACGGTCAGACGGACATCGTTAAATCGAATCAGTTAGTGATTCTGATTCGATCGGTATAATAAAAGATGGGTCTAGATCAAATATTTTTGGTAGTTACAAACAGCAGCACAAAGTCATTATACCCAAACCACATAGTGGTTTAGCGTATAAAAACAAAATTGGAATAAATGCATGTACACACAAAATGTTTGCAAAAAATAATATTTTTTAATTCATCATCTTTAGTTTCACTGCTGGTCACAGTATTCTGGAATCATTTTTGTTTTATTTTTTCCTTCAAAACATTATTCCATTGAAACCAATTTCGAGTTAAAATGTTCGGATCACAATTACGTGTAAGATATAAATACAATCCAAAATAGCTTTATTCCGCCAAACGAACTATACATGAAAAGACCAAAAAAAAAATATAAGTTTTAGTTTCTTAACAAAAAAGCGAGTTTAGAGGATTAATTGGCAAGGTATGCTATGTTCCAAAATATTTCATTACAGGTGAGCGTCAATCATATCTTGCAGATCTGATTGGATCAGAATATCATCCGCGTATAGTAGGAAAAAATCCGGAACATCGCTTATTACAAACAAGAATAAAACTGGACTTATTTATCCCGGATTCATTTAAAAAATATTCCGAAAATTTACTACCATTCAAAATTCGACTTCATCGCTTCTAAGATTAAACAAAGTGGAAGGAGATTTTATATTTAAGATAAATAAACATACAGTTACCCTTAAGACCTATTTGCAGAAAATGCTCAATTCATGTGATTACTCTGTTTCCCCTACAACGTCTGCGACAACCAAATATAGCTTGAAGAAATATGTATATCGAAATTAATTAATTCAAGCGTATGATTAATATTAAATCTATATTATTGACAATAATAACACTCATACGTCTATTCGCTCTGTGGTCAGGATATAATGAGTTTTTAGTGGTGCTTTTAACCACAAAAAATAACAGCAATTATTATACCGATCGACTAAAAATAATTTTCTGCGTCGAGTTTCCGAAGGCCGCCAGTCTCTCCTTCCATCTATCCGTCTGTCTGTCAGTATGTCCATGCTCATTAAATTATTCCAGCAGGTTCCAGCCCTCGGAATTCGAGCGCAAATTGTAGGAAATTTTATTTTTTCATTAAATAAAGACCCTAAAAGTATGATAATCAATTAAAGCCAATTCTCAAATCAACACAAAAAACAAACACATTAACAAAGTTACTAAACAGACACATAGAATTGTATAATTTTATGTATGTGTTAGTAGAAATTTTAAATGCACTTTACTCAAAATAAAGGAAAAAATTTAAAAATCTGTAAATCTGCAAAATGGCTAAAAACAAATACCTTTCAAATAATATCCATTTGAGCAAAATTGGGATAAAACGGTAGAACAAAACATCAGTCACAAAAAGTCGCCTAGCCCATTAATATTATAGATACACCATAATATGAACGGTTTTTAACCTGGTGAAAATCTGTACACTTTCATACTAGGTTAATACACAAATGACCAGTATGATATTTAGTTAAATTGCCTTAAGCTATATGAATATATGAATGTCTATTACACCGAAACATTTTTGCTCCATAAATAAAACCTGTTATATCATTTTTAGTCATGCTCCATAAATAAAACCTGTTATATCATTTTTAGTCATAGTCCCCGTAAAAACTTGTTTGAATCTCTCAGGAAACATTAATATTGCACAGATCTTTCTTAAGGTTAGTTTATATATGTTTTTGCAAAAAAAAGTGACTATACCAAATTTGATAATGATCGGTTCACTGGACTTTGTTCCCAAAAAAAAAAAAATATCTTTCAATATAAAGCTTTCATAGCGGCAGGCAACAAATTTATAGCACTGCTACACAAATTTGATTTATGCTTATTTTCCATATTCAATTAATTGGAATAAAATCCGTTCTCGAAACTCAGTATGTAGGGTATTTTATAGCTGGTCTATAGGGTTATAGGATAAATCGATTATGACGGCTTTCTTTGAAAAATACGGGCATATAAGAACTGTGTCAATTATGGATGGGTCCCAACAATTTGCTACCCAGAAGAATTCGAAGCAAAAATTAGTCGAACGTTCATCAATCTGCAATATTACAATAGCAGCCATCTGCAATAATGCATAGTGTCTAACACTACCCCATCTTACCAACCAAATAATTTACTTTAATCATATTTATTATCTCACATCAAAAATAAATTCCGTGGTCAGCGTCGTTAACAAGCCAGATACATATCTATAATATTAATAGGCTAGGCGATTTGTTGTGACCTATGTTTTGTTCTACCATTATATCCCGATTTTGACCAAGTGTATATTATTTGAAAGGTTTTTCTTTTCAGCTGTTTTCCAGGTTTACAGATTCTTTAATTGTTTCCTTTATTTTGAGTAAATTGCATATAAAGTTGCTACTAACACATGCATAAAATTATACATACACTATGTGTGTGTATACTAAATTTGTTAATGTGTTTGTTAATAAACCAAAAAAAGTGCTGGTTTGTGAATTGGCCAAGTTGAAAAATAAAGTTGTCTAGAAATTGCGCTCGAATTTCGAGCGCTGGAATCTGCTAGTATAATATTAATAAGCATGGCAACTTCTTGCAACCGATCCCGCCCATTTCCGGCATAGCTACTAATGTTAACAATAGGTGACCTCACACAAATTAGCAAAGCTCTCCCTATCATAGTACTCAATATATGTATATGATATTAAAAATTTACTTTGTGTGGGAGATGCCACGACCACCAAAAATATTTAAAAAATTATAGCCTATAGCACTTCACATATCCGTAGTAAGACTCTAATGAAAACTTCAGGAAGATCAGATGCGTAGTTATGGAGATTACCTTCTACAAACAAACAAACAAACACACATTACCTCTTTATTATATTAGTATAGATAATTAGTATAGATATAGATATTGAGTGAGATTGCTGAAAAATTCGCATACCCTAAGTATACGTATTGTGAATTTATAAATCTATATGTAATATAAATGTGCATATAATATCGCGTCCTGCCTTTGAAGAATTTGCTAATTTAGTCGAAATCACTGTAGCTGTGCAAATTATAGAAATGCCAATATTTATGAAAAAAGAATATTGTATACACTTTCCCTTCTTATTTTAAAAATCTTCAGTTCATTTTCACATATTTCTAACAAAACCGTTAATTGTGTTTCGATCAAGTCTATCAAAAAATATACTATTGCCTAGATTTTCTCAAATTTGGTTTATATGTCATATCTCAGGTGCAATATCGACGTAAATGTAATTTTCTTTAAGGTTGATAATTACGTTCAAAGTTTGCTTGCTTATTCAAAATACAAATACGTCTTAACTAAAATTGCAATTACGTCGATTTTGCATGGGAGGTGCGATAGGCCACGATCAGGCCTTTTTTCAATCTTATCCCCATATAAAAATAGTATGCAATATGAAGTTTTTACAAATGACGTCAGCAAATTTATAGCATTTTCATTAGTTAGCTGTTTCAAAATTTAATAATTACACTGATCAACAAATGAAATAAAATTGTATGTTTTCTGTAATTTTTGTTTGCTTCTATCTCAAATTGACGCGTATTTTTTAAATATGGTAACCATTTTTCTCCAACAGCTTTTGTTTCCTAGTTGTAGCTAACTACCCTCATTTTTATTTAGATTTTAATTTTTTATTAGACACTAAAATATATTTGGTTGTAGTTTTCGATATGGCTTCGTCAAAAAGGTATTGTGTGCTTAATCCTAATGGTTTTTGCCACATTTCTGGAACATATATTTGAAAAATATCGAAAACCTATATTGTATCATCAATACTTTAAAATAAGATTGTGTAATCAGGACAAGCCACGGGTACCTCATATTGTGTTCCAGAAATGCGTGTTATGTCTACTGTTATGGTCCAGTGGAAAAAGAGATGCAATAATGTTCCTTCTCAAGAGAAGGATTTAATTTTTGTAACGATGTTGGTGGTATTTTGCAACAGATGGGATTTAGACAGTACCAACCTAGTGATTGGCGTCTTTTCATAGACAGTAGCAACAGAAGCTTAAAGTGTGTTTTGCTTCATAACGGCAACAAGTACGGATCGAAACCTATTTCATGTTCGACGATTTTAAAAGAAGAATACGTAAATTTTCTAAGGTTATGGAAAAAATTAGGTACCAAGGCCACAAATGGTTCATTTGTGTAATTCCTAAAATGTTGAAACAGTGTGTGAAGGCGCTAGACAAAAGTGTAGAACGTTTTAATTTTCTTTCATGCAAGTTTCCAGGATTAAGTACAGAAAAATTGAAAGGTGACATATTTGATGGGCCACAGATTAGCCAACTCGTGAAAGATCCAAATTTTGTCAAATCAATGGCTGAAATCGAATCTAAAGCTTGGCATTCATTTGTTTTGGTTATGAGTAATTTCCTTGGTAAAAAGAAATCTGACAACTATGTCGAGCTTGTTGAGTGCATGCTATTGAACTTGCCATTGCTAGGATGCAAAATGAGCATAATAATCCACATCCTGTACTCGCATTTGGAACAATTACCACCAAACAGGGGTGATTTTAGTGAGCAGCAGGGTCAAAGATTTCAGCAGGATCTTCGGACAATAGAGGAGCGTCATCAGGGATGGTGGGGCTCACATATGATGGCAGACTACTGCTGGAAGTTGCAACGAGATCTAACTAAAGCCGTTCATTCAAGGAAATCCTATAAAAGATCGTTTGCTAGTATTCAATAGAAATTTTGTTAACATGATTTATTTTTTTCTTTGTTTTTTTTTTTTTTTTTTTTTGCCAAAATAATAAAACAGTATATTTCAAAAGGTAACGCTGTTAGCAATCTCCCAATATTTTTTTTTATAGTCAGGACCATAGAAATACCAATAACAGAAAAAAAAAAATTAAGAAAACAAGACTTATGTTCACCAGTGTTATATAACAAAGTTGTAAAAATTCTACTCTAACCAGCAAAAACTAGTCTCTTTAGTATGAGGAGAATTGTTTACCAAGCACTTATTAGTTCATTCACACCATCGTAATTAAGAAAAGGAAACTTTTTAAATTAAATTTTCAAAACTAGCGGATGAATATTACAACATTTTGCCAAACTAAGTACTAAGTTTATTAATGGCTTGCAAAAATATATATTTGTATTCACTTTGTTGTTTGAGCTACATTAGCATAAACTTAGTGAAACATTTTACAGAAAATGCATATACACTGTAAAAACGTTAATGAGCATCCGCTTCATCACAACTTTTAAAGAAATCGCATACACAATACACGCTTTGTTAATGTTAGTAAACAAAAAAACATAAATTTGATGTAATGAACTGAATTGCCCACTTGGTGTATTACAATAAATACAAAATTATATCGCAGAATGTGGAACATGCTCATGTATTTAGTTTAATGACTTAAAAGCGAATCCTTCATTAATGGTCGTGTCTTATTGCTTACTATAAAATGAGAACATAAAAGCACAGAGTCTAAATTGGGTAGGACATGTGGTAAGAACTAATGAAGAATATTATATGTGTCACACATCCAGAGGTAAAACCAGATCAAGATGGCTTAACAGTGTTTAGTAATAATGCAAAAAAAAAACAGACATAGATACAGTATTGCAATTACAGAAAAACTGAAAGCATTTTTATGATTGGTATACTTTTTTTTTGTGTACAATAAATAAATATTTTTAAATATTTTTATTCTAAATAGAGGGTCAGTTCAGTTTGTGCTCTCTCTGAATAAACACAGCTTTTGCTAAAACCTCAAAACAAAAACAAAAGACAAATCAAAACTCTTACCAAAAATAAATAAACAATATTATTATCGCGTTGATATGAAGTATTACAAAAAAAAATAATAACAATAAATATCATCAAATCGCGAAGTTTAATCTCCCATCATGGGGGGTGGTCTTCTACTTGATAGAGACAAATCGGCAGAAAGACGTTTGACAAATTTATCACCCTTTCTAATACAAAATTCAATTGAAGCAGTTAGAGGAAGGGCAAAACTATGCAAAAAACTTCTTATAGAATGCTTTGATGGAAAGCAGGCAAGTAAAATCTTTAAAATGCTAACCCTGTCACAGGGTGTTTTTACAAAATTTGAAGAACATATTTCTGTAAATAAATACAGGGGAATTTTTTATTCTCATCATCAGCGATGCTTGTCTAATGTTGAACTTGTTAAGGAAATACGTGAACAAAAATCTAACGTTATAGAAATCAAATGATTAAAAAAGCGAGACCCCCAAACAAAAAGGCTGACAGATGTCGATTTGGGATTGTATATTGTATCATTTAATGTATGTATTTGTATTTGTATTTATTTATTAAAATTGATTTTCCATTACAACAAAACACAGTATCCTATAAATTACAGTAATGGAATCAGATAAGTTATTCATTATATTTAACATCAGTAGCTCTTTATCTAAATTTAAAGTATTATAAATTACAGTTGAAAAACATTAAAAATCAAATAAAATCAATTCAAGTATTGATATAGTAAATTTCTAAGCCCTATTGCATTGCATGCATTTTGCATAACATTAGGAAGTTGGTTCCAGAGACGAATAGTTAGAATAAACAAGTAAGAAAATTACAGTTGGTCTAGCCCGACTATACGGTACCCTATACCATGCGTTTAGAGACCCTATCTCTTATGCCCAACTAATTGGATATAGAAAATAAGCATAAACCAAATTTGAGTGGCATCTTTATTAATTTTTTTGGCTGCAGATATGAAAAAGTTAATATCGGCTGATATGTCTGTATGGAGACTAGGTCCAAAAATGGACCGATCCTGACAATGTTTGCTAAAGTCGCCAGTATTTTGCGAAAATATATACAAACAAAATTTGAGAAGAATCAGTGCAATATTTTTGTTTTTTTGATAGATTTAAGTGAAGACCGGGGAGCAGCTCTATATGGGGCCTATGACTAAGAGTTGTCCCATAGACATCGTTTTTGGACTATTCAATTATGGATGTAATAAACACATACAAACCCAATTTGAGTAAAATCTATACGACAATTTGGATCTTATGGCAATTTATGTCGATTTTATAGGGGTCTTTTGTATTTGTGCTAGGTCTGAACATGGATCGATTCTCACCAATTTCAGCAGTGTTCATCCTACAGCCGATAGAAGCTTATATACCAAATTTCATTGAAATATATTCATATTTGCGACCTGCAGTTTGATTACAAGCTTTACATGGACACACAGACGGACGGACGGACGGACGGACATCGTTAAATCGACTCAAAAAGTGATTCTGATTCGATAGGTATAATAGAAGATGGGTCTTAGTCACATATTTTTGAATGTTGCAAACAGCAGCACAAAGTCATTATACCCAAACCACATAGTGGTATAGGGCAGTGCTTCTCAAATTTTTTCATATTGCGGCTCCTTAAATTCCGAAACAAAAGTTTCATTCCCCCCAAAATATAAATAATACCATTAAAACACTATTTATCATTAATTTTGTTTAAGTAATATTTTTATTAGAAATAATAAATCCATTTAAATCAATTTTTGTAAACAAAAACTTTTTAAAATAAACTCAAAAATAATATTATATAAAAATACCTTTTACAAAAAGAATATCTAATTTTTACGATATAATAATTTAATGAGAAGGATGTGATTGCATAGTTTTACACAAATTATCAATATCGGGTGAAATTTCAGAAATACTAATTCGTAGGTTTTGTTCCAAAGAGCTTGTTGAAAGGCACGATCTATGTTTATTTTTAAGTACTAGTAATGAAGAAAAAGCTGTTTCACAAAGATACGTTGTCGCAAAAGGTATTAATTTTAGCAATGCCACTTTTGCGATAGTCGGATATTCTTGCTATCGCCTTATCCAAAATTCTGTACAATTTTTTCGTTAAACTCTAATTCAAAAGAATTATCTGATCTAATTTCAATCAATTCTTCTTGAGCTACCCAAGAAATATGATCATATTTCAATGTTTTAGCAAATGGCATCCTTATCCAGTCGTATTTTCGTTCCCCGTTCATGTTTGGGAAATATTTAGCAAAAAATCTTTTAGATTCATCAATATGATTCAGTGTTGTTTTTTCAATTGAATTTGATATTGATATTTCATTGGTGCAAACAAACTCATTCAGACATGGGAACATTTCCATATTTCCTTCGTTAATAGAGTTTGACCATGAACAAGGTTTTTGTTGAAAAGCAATAAGTTTTGTATTCAAAACTAAAATATTGGTTTCTTTTTCCAATTCTTATTTTAGCAAAAAAATCTGCTAAATATGATGATGCTAAACACATCCAACTTTCATCACTAAAGTGCGTAGCAAGATCTGGTTTTTTATCTAAAAGAAATAATCGTAACTCATCTTTAAGTTCTAAAATTCTATTTAAAACTTTTCCACGTGAAAGCCACCTTACTTCAGTATGATATAACAAAACCTCATGCACTGATACCATCTCCTTACTCGAGTTTACAGCACGAGTTTTTACAAAATTAACAATAGTTGTAATGTCACTCAAAATTTCACTGAGTTCGGAACACATTCGTCGAAAAACTAAATGTTCTCTGTGCATTACGCAGTGAATATGTTACGCATCTGGTGATACTTTTTGTACTTCTGCTTTGAATCCAGAAATTCTCCCAGTCATCGCTGCTGCACCATCTGTACACACTCCTACACATTTTGACCATTCAAGTTTATTCTCTGAAAAGAACTCATCTACCTTTACAAAAATATCAATACCTCTTGTTGAAGTTAATAGCTCCCGACAAAAAATTAAATCGTCATGAATTTGGAAGTTATACTGATATCTTACAAAAACCATTAACTGCGCGTAATTTGTTATATCAGTAGATTCATCAATTTGTATCGCGAAGAAGTTGCTCTGTTTAATACGAGATATTAAGTGGGTTTTAATATTATATCCCATGCTATCAATTCTTCTTTTCATAGTATCGTTTGAGATAGGAATAGACTTCAAAGGATTAGCAATTTTTTCACTGTATATAGTTTCACAAATTTTAATTGCTTCTGGTAATATAAAATCTTCTCCTATCGTATAAGGTTTTTTGTTTTTTGCAATTAATAGAGCAACTTCGAAATATGCTTTTAGGGGGTCATCATTAAGTTTTGTATATTTTGTAAGAAAAAATTCGAGTGGCTTACTTTGATATTCTGTGTGCAAAGTAGTTAAATGACGCAGTAGTTTTCCTTGCCTACTATCGTTTGATAGTTGGGTGAAACAAATTACACACATAGATCTTTCTTGATTATTAAATGTTGACGAAATAAATCCATATTTCAAATAATCAGTATTATATTTACATTTTTCAATTGAGGTGTATTATCTACGGTGACTTTTCTTTTATTACCAGTTGTTAATCTCGATGTTGAAGTAGAAGTTCCTGGTAAAGATGATAATTCTACTGGTTCTTGTAGATGTTCAGATGTAAGTTCTATTAATTCATGTAAACTTTCATAATTTTCTCGCTCTTTAGGTATTTTTATTAGCCACTTATCCATTTTTAAACCCGTACTAAAATCGTTAAAATTTTCAGAAAATAATAGTTAAATTTATCACCTAATTAAAAGAAATAATAACAATTACCTTGAATATAGAAAGAAATATAATTATTTTATAATATTTAATTATACTTTTTTTTGCTTTAATATATTCACTTTTTTAAATTTTTTAATATTACATAAAAAAAAACTATAAAAATCGTCAATGTTGAAAGCAAATCAGTAAATGAAGATAAAATTTAAAAATGTGTTTCTTTTTGCAAACTAATTAAGCCTACTGCGGAAATAAATTTTTCAATTTAATAAAATTCTAGGAAGTTAAAAAATATGCTTCTGTGTAGCTAAGCCTTCTACGAAATCTATTTTTATAAAATTTAACAAAGTTTAAAAATATGCTTCTGTGTAACTAAGCCTATTGTGAAATTTAATTTGAACAAATTTTGCGATTTTAAATTTAGGAATACACCATTTTCAAAGAAATTTATGAAATAAAAAAAAATATTTTAAAGACTAAATACATAAATGTAGAAATACTTAAATGTTCTACGGCATTCAGAGGCATGGTCCCAGTATTTAAATTGAATTATTCGATTTCCTCTGGAAGATCCTGCGAACGTTAATCGTTCAAAAAGATATTTTGGAGCCTTTGTTATAATAATTTTATGTAGGAATATAATGTTTTTGAATTTAATATAGTTGTCAAAAGACATGTGTAAGACATGACACGAGTATTGGGATACATGAACAAATTTTATTAATCCAAAGATATAGCGAATAATGTTATTGAAAGTTACAGTTAGTTTCCTGTTATTCCTAGAGTTGCAACCTGTGAAAACCTCAGATGCATACAGTAATGTTGGTAAAAGATATGTTTTAGCAAGTAACAATCTTATTTTCGGTGGAGTAAAGTGCTGTGTTAACCACAAGCTTCTTAACATACTACAAATTCTGCCACAGGATTGGTTAATATGATCTGACCAAGTCATTGTTCCATTAAACATAACAACGAGATTTTGTACAGAGTCCACGATTTCAATTTTAGAGCCACCACGGAAGACAGTTATCTCATTCTCCAAATACATCAATTTCTTTTTTATTATAATACACTTAGATTTATTTGGATTAAGTCGTAGGCCATTTGGCGTTGTCCAATTTAGAATTCGTTTGAGATCATAATTTTGTTCTTGAGTTTTGGAAATAATTGAACATTTGGTACTACATAAATATAGCTGAATGTCATCAGCGTACATCTGAATCTTAGAGAATTTAATTTGTTTTGGAAGATCATTGGCATATATTTAATAAAGTATTGGTCCAAGGATCGAGCCCTGTGGTACCCCTCTTATAACTTGCAGTGAGTTTGAGATGGAGCTACCATTAGCAACAGAATGAGATCTGTTCATGAGATACGACGACATGAGTCTAACTGCAAATACAGAAAAGTTAAAAAACTTTTTTAATTTGAGGCATAAAATTTGAGTAATGCACCGTGTCAAAAAAAAATAAAAAATAAAACCAAAAAATATAATTAAGCATCATCCATGTTGCTTCTTATCTTCTCAACTACATCAGATAAAGCTGTTACACAGCTATGTTGGGGTCTGAAATTGGATTGACGCTCTGTAATTAAGTTGTTGTCGTTTAAATACCTAAAGATCTGTCTGTGTAAGAGATGCTCGAAAACTTTTGAGAGATATGGAAGAATTGCAATCAGGCGGTATTCGTTAACCGTTTTTGGTACTGGAATAATTTTGGCATGTTTCCACTCCATTGGAAAGATGCTAGTAATGATTATGGAGTTAAACAAGTACATTATGAAACGGACAATCCATGGTAAAATCATTTCTATAAATCTGGGGTGTATATTATCAAGGTCCACTGCATTTGATTTAACAGAAATGAAACTTTCAAGTACATCTGTTAGTATTACACATTGAAAGTTAAATTTTGGAATGTTTGGATTGTTAGATGGACAATCATCATAGAATTCATTATTTACGGCTGGTAGAGGAATATTTACAAAAGCTTCATTTAGCACATTAACGTCAACATTCATTGATTGATGATTGTCTTATTTAGTCCAATTTCGCGTATTAGTTTCCAGGTTTTTTTACTTCCAATAGCTGTATTAAATTTGTTAATATAATAAGAAGACTTATCATACCTTATTTCGGAAACAACCGCTTTCCTAGCGATCTTATATTCGTCGTGATGTTCTGATGTTTTGTAACGTTCCCACTTCTGATATAGATTATCACGGTGTTCCATTATCATCATGGTTTCCATTGTAAACCAAGACCTATCTCCACTTTTAACAGTTTTCGTTTTGTTGAGGACATGTTTGTTGTAAATTTCTAAAATTTTACCATTAGGAAATGACAGTTGTCCTCCAACAGTCGGTAAATAGAAAATTTGATCCCATAGAGTAGAGCAAAGATCATATCATGATAAGTAAATGTTTGGGGCCGGCTTTCTGTTGCAAAATCGTATGATAAAAAGAGTAGACCGTGCTTCGAGAATGCTGGTGCTGCTAACTGATCATAATTAAGGACTTTATTTTCATTGCTGGTAAAGAAAAGATCAAGCAAAGTGCTATTAGTCGACGTGAAGTATGTAGGTCTCGTTGTGTTGACAGCTGACAAGTTAAACATCGACATTATAGTGGTAAGATTTGAGCCTTCGAAAAGATTGTTATTGAAATCACCTGATATAATGACTTCGGAGTACGACATTGATGAAAGCTCCAGCTTCGTGATCAGACTTTCAAACTTTATCCGTTTATGTGGACTGTATACACATCATATATCACATCATATACATATCATCACGACAACTTACGTCTATAAAAACATATTCTACGTCATTAGCTACGTTATGTGTACACTTTAATTTACATTAAATATTATCTTGTATATAAATTGCGACACCGAAAAAAATTTTATTGGGATATATAAGTGCAGATATAAACCCTACATTCCAAACCCTCTTTCACATTTCGTGTGCTTTAAATTTGGACACATATCAGAAAAATGTTCTTCAGAAGAATAAATTTTTCCCACACTGCAGTAATACAGAACATACAATTTTGGATTCAGCTGGTATACGTGAAAAATGTGACAAACTCCAAAATGTGTATATTGCCAACAACAACAATTAATACTTAATAAATATCTAACAACAAATATTTATGTTTTTAATTATTTATTTAATAGATATAGAGCAGTGCTTTTCAAACTGTGAGCCGCGGCCCCCTAGGGGGCCGTAGAACTTCTTTAAAGGAGCCGCAAAACATTTAAGTATTTCTACATTTATGTATTTAGTCTTTAAAATATTTTTTTTTATTTCATAAATTTCTTTGAAAATGGTGTATTCCTAAATTTAAAGTCGCAAAATTTGTTCAAATTAAATTTCACAATAGGCTTAGTTACACAGAAGCATATTTTTAAACTTTGTTAAATTTTATAAAAATAGATTTCGTAGAAGGCTTAGCTACACAGAAGCATATTTTTTAACTTCCTAGAATTTTATTAAATTGAAAAATTTATTTCCGCAGTAGGCTTAGTTAGTTTGCAAAAAGAAGCACATTTTTAAATTTTATCTTCATTTAGTGATGTGCTTTCAACATTGACGATTTTTGTAGTTTTTTTTTTTTATGTAATATTAAAAAAGTTAAAAAAGTGAATATATTAAAGCAAAAAAAAGTATAATTCAAGGTAATTGTTATTATTTCTTTTAATTAGGTGATAAATTTAACTATTATTTTCTGAAAATTTTAACGATTTTAGTACGGGTTTAAAAATGGATAAGTGGCTAATAAAAATACCTAAAGAGCGAGAAAATTATGAAAGTGTACATGAATTAATTGAACTTACATCTGAACATCTACAAGAACCAGTAGAATTATAATCTTTACCAGGAACTTCTACTTCAACATCGAGATTAACAACTGGCAATAAGAGAAAAGTCACCGCAGATAATACACCTCAATTGAAAAATGTAAATATAATACTGATTATTTGAAATATGGATTTATTTCGTCAACATTTAATAATCAAGAAAGACCTATGTGTGTAATTTGTTTCACCCAACTATCAAACGATAGTAGGCCAGGAAAACTACTGCGTCATTTAACTACTTTGCACACAGAATATCAAGTAAGCCACTCGAATTTTTTCAAAGAAAGGCAGCAGATAAAAAGGAACAAACTGGTTCTTTTACAAAATATACAAAACTTAATGATGACCTGCTAAAAGCATCTTTCGAAGTTGCCCTATTAATTGCAAAAAATAAAAAAAACTTATACGATAGGAGAAGATCTTATATTACCAGCAGCAATTAAAATTTGTGAAACTATATACAGTGAAAAAATTGCTAATCCTTTGAAGTCTATTCCTATCTCAAACGATACCATGAAAAGAAGAATTGATAGCATGGGATATAATATTAAAACCCAATTAATATCTCGTATTAAACAGAGCAACTTCTTCGCGATACAAATTGATGAATCTACTGATATAACAAATTACGCGCAGTTAATGGTTTTTGTAAGATATCAGTATAACTTCCAAATTCATGACGATTTACTTTTTTGTCGGGAGCTATTAACTTCAACAAGAGGTATTGATATTTTTGTAAAAGTAGATGAGTTCTTTTCAGAGAATAAACTTGAATGGTCAAAATGTGTAGGAGTGTGTACAGATGGTGCAGCAGCGATGACTGGGAGAATTTCTGGATTCAAAGCAGAAGTACAAAAAGTATCACCAGATGCGTAACATATTCACTGCGTAATACACAGAGAACATTTAGTTTTTCGACGAATGTGTTCCGAACTCAGTGAAATTTTGAGTGACATTACAATTATTGTTAATTTTGTAAAAACTCGTGCTGTAAACTCGAGATTGTTTAATATTTTATGTAAGGAGATGGGATCAGTGCATGAGGTTTTGTTATATCATACTGAAGTAAGGTGGCTTTCACGTGGAAAAGTTTTAAACAGAATTTTAGAACTTAAAGATGAGTTACGATTATTTCTTTTAGATAAAAAACCAGATCTTGCTACGCACTTTAGTGATGAAAGTTGGATGTGTTTAGCATCATATTTAGTAGATTTTTTTGCTAAAATAAATGAATTAAATCTTTCTCTGCAGGGAAAAGAAACCAGTATTTTAGTTTTGAATACAAAACTTATTGCTTTTCAACAAAAACTCTATTACCGAAGGAAATATGGAAATGTTCCCATGTCTGAATGAGTTTGTTTGCACCAATGAAATATCAATATCAAATTCAATTGAAAAAACAACACTGAATCATATTGATGTATCTAAAAGATTTTTTGCTAAATATTTTCCAAACATGAACGGGGAACGAAAATACGACTGGATAAGGATGCCATTTGCTAAAACATTGAAATATGATCATATTTCTTGGGTAGCTCAAGAAGAATTGATTGAAATTAGATCAGATAATTCTTTTGAATTAGAGTTTAACGAAAAAATTGTACAGAATTTTGCATAAGGCGATAGCAAGAATATCCGACTATCGCAAAAGTGGCATTGCTAAAATTAATACCTTTTGCGACAACGTATCTTTGTGAAACAGCTTTTTCTTCATTACTAGTACTTAAAAATAAACATAGATCGTGCCTTTCAACAAGCTCTTTGGAACAAAACCTTCGAATTAGTATTTCTGAAATTTCACCCGATATTGATAATTTGTGTAAAACTATGCAATCACATCCTTCTCATTAAATTATTATATCGTAAAAATTAGATATTCTTTTTGTAAAAGGTATTTTTATATAATATTATTTTTGAGTTTATTTTAAAAAGTTTTTGTTTAAAAAAATTGATTTAAATGGATTTATTATTTCTAATAAAAATATTACTTAAACAAAATTAATGATAAATAGTGTTTTAATGGTATTATTTATATTTTGGGGGGAATGAAACTTTTGTTTCGGAATTTAAGGAGCCGCAATATGAAAAAGTTTGAGAAGCACTGATATAGAGGATATATTTACAAAGATTTTCTCAAAGGTTTTGAGAAAATATAAATTTATATCTATAACTGGCATAACTTTAAAGTTGTGAGCCAGATTGACAAATGTAAGCTGTTTTTAGATAAAACAAATTGATTTTAGTTCATTGAATATTTATCTTAACATATTTACAAAAGTAGTGTATACTCATATGTAAATATTTATATTTTTAATAAACTTTAAACAAGTTTAATTGAAAATTATGTAAATTTATTAATTATTAATTTTCTGTATTTTAAACAAATTTCCAAATATTTTACAAGCGTACTAAAGGGATAAGTTTGTCCATTGAGGATGTTTAGAACTTCAGTTAAGTTCAGGAAACTTTTTCTAAAGTATTGAAGACTAAATCCATTATAGATATGGCAGATACCAATAAAATGAAATGTGTTTTCTGTTTCGTCCAGGTTGCAGAGTGTGCACAACCCGACAGATGTAGCTCTGAATGGTCTAGGGTTAATATCCAATAGGCCTCCTCTTGCGCGAATTAGTAGACTTATTGCACATGAAGGGAGATTAGAGGTAGTAATTTTTAGAAAAAGTTATTGCAGTTGCGGATATAAATCATGGAATTGCGAGCTTCTTGCATCAGAAATAACGTTTCCATTTTCATAAGAATTAACGAGGGACAGAATTGATTTGTAGTAATTGCAAAGTGGAACTGTATTATCTTCTGGTACGAAATTGATTTTTGCACATAAATTTGACCATTCCTCCGCCCAAAAAGTATGTTTAGCTATAATTATTTTCGCAAGTTTGCGAGGCAATCTATTCTGAGGGATATTTAGGATTTTATTTATATAATCGAAATGCAACTTTAATGTATCGCGATATAATGATCTTTAACCAGTTTCTGCAAGTAACATGTAGTTTGGTGTGTTGGTGGGCAATAATAACATCTTTTTGGTATAAAATCTTAACAATTCCTCAACTACATCGTATTTTTTTTAACCCCATACCTGGGCTCCATATAGCATTATAGAACAAGAAGCAGCACTGAAGATTTTAAGTTTATTTTTAATGTTTATTTTGGGATGGTTTATATATTTGGACAAAGTAAAAGAAATCGCCATTTTTGATTTTTTGAGTTGGTTTTCAAAATTAAGACTAGTAGCAAGATTAGCTACATTATAACACAGAATCCGGCAAAAATTGTACTGCTATTGTATATTTGTAGTGCTAAGGGCATCAGACGTTGTAAGTAAGTTGTTCCTAACACAGATATCAATGGGAAGATTGGCTTTTGTGAGTAGGCGTCTGAGAAATTCAGCATCATCATTTGATTGGGCCACAACTTTCCCCAACATCCATGTGTATTTTTTATTGTTTATATAGGAACAAAACTCACCAAGTCTCACCTTTTTATTCATATTCAAGTTTGTAATAGCCTTGTTTATTTTTCTTAAGTTGTAACGAGTGTTTTGCTCATCCTTAGTGTAGTATTTATGAATAAAAATCGTACCACCCTTTAGCTTATCCTTTCCAGCTAGAACATTAACGGCTTGTAGATATGTTTCTAGAGCAAGTAAAAAGGCGTTTCTGGTTGGTGGTATGCGGACAGTTGCAACATTAGCATTAACACACAGTTTTTTACTGCATAAATCCATATAATCCAATTTAGTGGTGGCGGCGTTTGCACTTACAAGACCGCTAACAACAACATTTGTGGAACGAGACCTGCGGTCAATTTGTTCAATACGAGAAGTAATCGTATTAACTTCATTTCTTAGTTTTTTATTTTCCTCCCTTAGTTCATCAATTTCGTTTTTTATTGACAGCACATCATCTTTCTTAGCGACCTCTCTTAGTTTATCATCAAGCAAGCTACAGAGTTTATCCCACGAAAAAACATCGGCGCATCATTTTTATTTGTTTCCATATTTGTTTGTTTATTTTTTATTGTGGTATTTTGGGTATTTTGCTTTTTGTTTTGACTGTTGATCAGTTGATCTGGTGAAAACTGTCTCATACGTTTATTGTCCATCAAATATTGAAGCCTATGTTTAAGCAGTACCATTAAATTTAAAAACAAATAGCAGGTTGAACGATCAGCTGTATCAAATCAAAAGGCGGCAACAAGATGAAAAGGAAAATCACAAAGAAATCTCACAAATACCAAGAGATGCACAGCAGACACTTTTGCAAACAAGGGCTGATAACCAGCGAATATGATAAACTCCAACTTATTTCGGTATAAAAGCACTCAAATACAAATATTTAGATAGTAAAAACCGTATTTCTTTACTCTAAATAATAAAACGATTTATTTTATTCACAGCGAAAACTTTGTGCGTTTTGAAAGTTTACAAGCAGTGTTGCCAATCACTAACAACAAATATTTACTGATCTAACCAATAAAAAAACAAGGTTTTTATTAAAACTCTTTCTTTGCTTATGCATCTGAGTTTTGAATCCCTTCGTGACTTTCCGTGACTATTTTAAAATTAATTCTTGGTAACAACAAATCTTTGGACAAAATTTCAGATTGACCGGATGAGGGTGAAAGGGATTTAAATCACTCCGTGACTGTGCGTGACTATGCGTGACTGTGCGTGACTATGTCAAAGTTAATCTTTTTTCACAGCAAGTCTATCGACCAAGATTCAGATCGATCTGATAAGGAAAAATGGGTTTTAAATCACACCGTTACTGTGCGTGACTAGGAGTGACTGTGCGTAACTAAGTCAAAGTTAATCTTTTTTTCATAGCAAGTGTATGGATCAAGTTTCAGATCGATCGGATGAGAAGATATGACACTTAGATCACCCGGTGACTGTGCGTGACTAGGAGTGACTATGCGTGACTACCCCAAAATTAATCTGTAGTCACAACAAGACTATGGGCCAAGTTTCAGATCAACCAGGTAAGGGGGAATGGGGTTGACTCACGACAGACAGACAGACAGACAGAGTGTACGAGTTAAAGGAAAGAGTTTAAAAAGGAATACGCAACTCAAAACAATCAAAATATAGCATAAAAAACAAGTAAGAAAATTAGAGTCGGTCTAGACCGACTTCACGATACCCTGTACCATGGTTAAGGGACCCTATCTCTCCGGGCCAACCAATTGGATATATAAACTAAGCATAAGCTAAATTTGAGTAGCATTGTTATTATTTTTTTTAGCTGCAGATATGAACAAGTACATATCGGGTGCTATATTTATATGGAACTGGGTCGAAAAATGGACCAATCCTGACCATATTATATTTTTAAAAAATATATACAAACCAAATTTGAGAAAAATCTGTGCAATATTTTTGTTTTTTGATAGATTTAAGTGAAGATCGATCGGGAAGCAAATCTATATGGGGCCTATGACTTAGAATTGTCCTATAGGGTTTAATTTCGGACTACTGATTAACGGATGTAATAAACGCATAACCCAGTGTGACTGAGATCTATATGATAATTTGGATTTTATGACAATTTATGTGGATTTCATAGAGGTCATTTGTATGGGGACTAGGTCTGAACATCGACCGAATTTCACCAAATTCAACAGCGTTTAGTATATGGCCGAAAAAATCTTATATACCAAATTTCATCAAAATATATTTATATTTGCAACATGTATTTTGATTACAATGTTTACATGGACACACAGACGGACAGACGGACGGACATCGTCAAATCGACTCAGAAAGTGATTCTGAGTCGAACGGTATAATAAAAGATTTGTCTAGGTCAAATATTTTTGGTAGTAACAATCAGCAGCGCAAAGTCATTATACCCAAACTACATATTGGTATAGTGTATAAAAGCCACATAAAACAATTCCAATTCAATCGGAAGTTATGGAATTGTGACCGGCTTCTCGTGAAATGGTCCACTGTGCGCCGTCCAATATTACAACCTAAAAAAAACACATAATAGTAGCTACTTCTGTCCATAAAATTTATAACCATGGCGAAAAACCACATTAAGTATATTTTAATGACATCCAAAAAAAGAAGGAAATATCTTTTTTTTTATTATTTATTACATTGGTAATTAACACTTCAGTAAAAAGATACAAATTAATGATTTTATATTACATTATATTATAATTACTACAGAATTGAATTTTATGAAATCGAATTATTCATGTATTCAAAGGCAAAGTTAATGTATTAATGCAAAACAGTTTAAAGAATCGCATAAAAAAATTTGCAGAAAATATAATTATGAGTTGAAAAAGTGGCATATTTAATATTTCATAAGCCACCGAGGCCCACTCAAATCGCGAATTTAAATTGATAATATTATTTTTTCGAAATTTTGGGGAAATGTATTTTTGAATCACTTTGGATGCAAAAATACTCATATATGGATTCATTTTTTAATCGGCTCTAGCTCCACGAGATGACCAATATTGTATTAATAATGAAAACATTCAAGAAATTTTTATTTTGCATACATTTTTTTTTTTTAATCACATAAAAAAATTTTCCTTTATTTTTGTACTAAATTAATTTATAGGTGGTGCAGACAAAATTCCTATTTTTATACCCTATACCACTATGTGGTTTGGGTATAATGACTTTGTGCTGCTGTTTGTAACAACCAAAAATATTTGACCTACACCCATCTTTAATTATACCGATCGAATCAGAATCACTATCTGAATCACTATCTGATTCGATTTAACGATGTCCGTCCGTCCGTCCGTCCGTCCTTCTGTGTGTCCATGTAAAGCTTGTATTCAAACTGCAGGTCGCAAATATGAATATATTTTGATGAAATTTGGTATATAAGCTTTCATCAGCCATGGGATGAAAGCTATTGAAATTGGTGAGAATCGGTCCATGTTCAGACCTAGACCCCATACAAATGACCCCTATGAAATCGACTTAAATTGCCATAAGATCCAAATTATCATACAAATCTTAGTCAAATTGGGTTTGTATGTATATATTACAACCATTAATCAGTAGTCCAAAAATGATCCCTATTGGACAACTCTTAATCATAGGCCCCATATAGAGCTGCTTCCCGATCTTCAAATTTTGTTTGTTTATATATTTGCAAAATACAAGAGACTTTACCAAACATGGTCAGGATCGGTCCATTTTTGGGCCTAGTCCCCATATAGATATAGCATCCGATATGAACTTTTTCATATCTGCAGCCGAAAAAATTGATAAAAATCCCACTCAAATTTGGTTTATGCTTATTTTCTATAACCAGTTAGTTGGGCCTGAGAGATAGGGTCTCTAAGCGCATGGTATAGGATATCGTATAGTCGGTCTAGACCGACTATAATTTTCTTACTTGTTTTGTTTGCTTTTACGTGTTCTTACCGAAAAGTTTTATTAAATCTTCTATTTATTTACATATTTATTTATTTAGGATTTCTGAAAGGCTCCCACACAATAAGGTTATATACTCCAAACATTATTAAGTACTTATATCATATTACTAGAGTGCCCTGTCGTGCTGCGCTACGACTTTTCGAGACTAATTGACATGTTTATTGTCATAATCAATTTTGCGTTCGAAGCTTTTATTGTACAATTAAAACATTTTAATTAATTTATTTTACATATTTTTTGTTTATTTTAATGCTTTCTGATATTTTTTGTTTTTTCATTCGATGTACAAATTTTAAAATTTTTCGGCGTTCCTACTCTGGAGTAAGACACATATAGCTGCCCATGAGAAAAATATTGATTTTCAAAATTAAATCCGGTAACACTTAACGAATTAGAATATCATTTGGCAATTTTTTTAATTTAGCGATTTTTGATTTTGGTGATTTTTGATTTCCTCGATTTTTGGTTTTGAAAATTTTTGTTTTTGGCGATTATTGTTTTTCAATATTTTCGGTTTTGGCGAAAATATACTTTTTTGTATAGGAGGTGCCACGCTATTAATACTATACCGCCCAATTTTTCAGCCTACTCACATTAATATCTGATGGACTCTTGCAGAGTGTCGAAACTTTCCCTTTTATAGTACACCAGATATATGACATTAAATCTTTACTTTGTATGGGCGGTACTACACCCACTGCTCCGATCGCGCCCATATTTGATCTGACTACTCTCGTTAATAATAGATGACCTAGGACAAATATGGAAAGCTGTGTATGTCGTAGTACTCGAGATATATCATATTGAGTAATTGCTTTGTATGGGGGAGCCACGCCCACATCGCACAAATTTGCAAAGTTATTTGTATCGTTGTACTCAATATCTATGACATTAAAAATTAAATTTATATGAAAAGTGCCACGCCCACTAAAAATATCAAAAAAATTTATAGCCTGTAGCACTTCCCATGTCTGCAGTAAGATCAGAATATCAGTTACGGAATTTACCTCCTACAAACAAACAAACAAACAAACACACTTTACCTCTTTCTTATATTAGTATAGATTTACATATATATATATTTCCATATTTAAATCGAATTATTAGGATGAAATTAAGTATATACGCTTTTGTCGGCCATAGGATGGATGCTATTGAAATTGGTGAGAATCGGTCCATGTTCACACCTAGCCCCCATACAAATGACCCCTATGATATCGACAGAAATTGCCATAAAACCCAAATTATCATATAGATCTTACTCGGATTGGGTTCGTATGCGTTTATTACATCCACAACTCTTAGTCATAGGCCCCATATAGAGCTGCTTCCTGACCTTCACTTAAATCTATCAAAAAACAAAAATATTGCATAGATTTTTGTAAAATTTGGTTTGTATATATTCTTTCAAAATTGTGACGGCCGTGCTAAAATTGTACCCTTTGGTGTACACCAAGAAAAAAAATTTCAAACAGAAAAACCTTGAGCTTGAAATTTTTCTGTTTGCTTTGCCAATTTTTTTACTTAATTCTGTATTACTACGCTTGATTTTGGCGGGATTTTTTTTAGCTCAGTCTCTTTTTGAATTAGTTTTTTCATTAACTAAATCATGAATTATCCATGTACCTATTCTCCCTATGCTTGCCGTTTTCTCGCCAAACCACTCTGTTTTTTAAAACTCATCCATGGTCATTAGCGTACTAATTCCATCCTTTGTTAATCTCACGTACTCCCCTAGTAAAGTATGATTGGGCGTGTTTAATCGTAGAGAATGAAACGCATAACTGTGTGGTTGAGTATCTGTGTGTAGTTGATGAATTGCTAGATGAGAGGTTAAATTGTGATCTGCGTGGGTAAATACATGAGTGAGTAACGAGTTTTTAGACTTAGACTGGTTTGTAAAATGAGTGAATGAAGAAAGGTTAGGTTAGATGGAAAGAAAAGAATTTTGTGATGGGGAGTCCAATTGAATTTGTGAAAGAATAAAGAGGTTGAGGAAAAAACCTTAAACTAGAATTCAAATGTAGAGTAAGAAGAAGTTAAGGGAAGTTTAAAATAAATTCTCAAAATTTTAGAAAATTAAAATTTAAATTAAAGATTTAAGTACAGTTAAAAAAAAATGATTTAAAATGTTTGATTATTCAAGTTTGGGAGTTAAAAGGTGACAGTCAGTAGAATGCTTTCAAAGTCTTTGTTGGAGTTTTTTTTTAAAACTCCAGTGAAAAGTCCCAGTTAAAGCTTTATTACAGTATTTTTAACTTTGTTAAAGTAACATAAATTTATGTTTTCAAAAGAGGAAAAGCCAAAGAAAACTCAAATTTAATTTGTAAAATTAAAAGAAAATAGAAAAGATTCATGTAAACTAAAACTGTAAATTTGTATAAACTTAAAACCTGTAACTGCAAAAGCAAGCATTGCAAAATTCTGTAACCAAAAAAAATAAAATATGAAAGAAAATGACACCACGCTCATCATTTATTCAGCAGCAGGTTAAAACACAACACCGGCGTCCGGCGGCAGACGCCTCATCGGTACCACATCTTTACAACCAACACCAGCAATAAGGCGGTAATTTTTATTTTAATTCTTGCGAAATACCAATAATTGACCAAATTAAATTTTTTGCAAAATATAAATAGTTTCTAAGTTTAAAAGTTTTGTTAAATTTAATTTTTTTTTTTTTTTCAATTAAATATTCTTCCTTTATTTACATATTTTAACAAATTTTGATATTTACATATAAGATCTTATCTTTACATATAGATATTGCAACAAATATTACATAGGATCTAAAGATATTAAATAGTTTTTATATTATATTTAATGATTTTTAAAGGAAAGTGGGAAGAAAAAAACCTTTATGTGATTTAATAAATTCAAATACTATCTGAATAATATTTATGTGCTTATAGGAGGTTTATTTGAAATACTAGACCTCTATAAGCATATAATTTTCAATTTGGTGATTTATTTTTATTTTACGTTATTTCTCTACATTCTTTTATCAATGGGTAAGAGGAATTTTCAGTTTTGGCAAAGTAATTGTTATTAATCCTTGTTATGAAATCGATAATTTTTTCATAACCTGTTTCTTCACGAAGAAGATTTGTAGGATACCTCCAGGGCTTTTTATTTATAATTTTAAGACATTTGTTTTGTATAATTTGTAAGCGTTTTAGGTGGCAGTTGGCAGCGTCACTCCAAATAGGACACGCGTATGTTAATATCGGCCTTATAACACTTTTGAAGAGTAGATTTTTGTTTTTGGGGTTTAGAAATGACCTTCTAATTAGTAGTGGCCATAATGCTTTAAATGATTTTATAGCTTTTTGATACGTAGCCATAATATGTTGTTTAAATGTAAGCTTTTTGTCCAAGAAAACTCCGAGATATTTGACCTCGTTAATTACATTTATGGTATTATTTCCAATAAGAAGATGACGTATTGGCAGTCTTTTGGGAGATTTGTTGAATGGAAAAAGTATTGCTTGGGTCTTGTTTGCATTAATTTTGATTTTCCATTTGTGAAAATATTTACTGCAAATTACAAGTCCCTTTTCCATTTTCTTCACGAGTGCGCTTGTAAGTTTGTTTGAAGAAACTAACGCAGTATTATCTGCGTAATAAGCAATTTTCATATATTTCGGGACTTTAAAATCGGATGTATATATCGAGTAAAGCAATGGCGACAAGACAGATCCTTGAGGTAACCCTGTGGTAATGGTTTATGGAGATGATGTTTCATTATTAATCGCAACTTTAAAGTTTCTGCCGTGAATGAAATCTGAAATAGGTTTGCATAAATATTTTGGTATATTTGCATCAAGAAATTTAAATACTAGGCCATTATGCCAAACGGTGTCAAACGCTTTTTCAATATCTAACAATATTAGACCCGTTGAACGTTCATTGTTTTTATTTGTGATTATTTTATTTTTAATTCTGTTTATTTGGTGCGTAGTGCTATGCCCTTTTTTAAATCCAAATTGTTCTTTAGCAACAATAGAATTGGTCGTCACAAATCCGCTAAGACGAGAATGCAGTATTTTTTCAAATATTTTACCTAAGTTACTTAATAAACTAATAGGTCTATAGCTATTTGGGTTATTTTTTGGCTAACTAGGTTTGTTGATAGCTATAACCTTAGCGTTTTTGAAATGCTTTGGGAAATAGTTGAGTTTGATGCAGCTGTTAAATATTATAACCAGTAATTTCAGAGCTTTGAGTGGTAGTTTCTTTAAGAGCAGGTTGGGAACATTGTCAAAACCAGGGGATTTTGAGGGTTTTATTGATGAGTCAATATCCATTACTTCTTCAAGAGATGTATAAATAGCTGATTCAGAGCTATGATTTTCCTTTTTAAAATTATTTACTGTTGTATTTATTAATGTACCCGCTGAGTGGTTGTAGTTCGAAGTGAGGTTATTTGCTTGGACAAATGTATTTGCCAGGATTTCAGCCTTGCCCTTATCAGATGACATTTTTGTATTTCCAATTTTAAAGTGAGAGATTTGATTTTTTCCCTTTCCTCGCAAGTTCCTGCTTATTTTCCAGAATGATTTATCACCTGGTTTTAAATTGGATAATAATTGACACCATTTCTTATTGCGCTTCGAATTAATACTTTTATCAATCATGTTAATTAGAAACTTAGTACATTGATTATAAAAAGTTTGCTCGGCTATATTTGAAGATCGTTGGGTTTTTCGTTTAAAGCTTCTTCTTAGTTTAATATATTCCACAGTACTTTCTGGTAATGTGTAATTATTTTGTTGAGTTATTTAAGTTTTGGACACATCCCTTGCTTCGAAAACTACCATTATAAATTTTTGGATTTCCTGATCAATAACTACCTTGATATTGTATATATCCGAATATAACGTGATTTTATTGTCTAAAAAAGTCATAAAAATGTTCCAGTTGGTTGCATTATAATCATAATAATTGAGGTCAACCTGCAAGGCCATTGATCTTTTAAGTGTACATATAATAGGGCGATGGTCTGATGGTATTTCGTAATCCATTGTTTTTACGTCTATATTTAAAGCGGAATTGCTTAAAATAATATCGACTGTGGATGCTTCGCGATTGTGTTGATGGGGGAATAGGGTTGGACTATTAGGATAGTGAATGAAAAAATTGTTTGATTGCTGTAGGTTGTTGAGTGCAATTTCTGCAGTATTATTTGAACGGTAATTCCTAGAAAAATGTTTGGCATTTAGGTCACCAAAAGCTATATATTCTTTGGTGGAAGGTGTTAGGTTCAAGATATCAGCACAGAAGTTACCTGGTATATCTTGGTGAATATAACGAAGATACAACAATAGGTCTATTATTTATAATGACTTCAATTGCGATGTTTTCGATTGATGAGGTGTTTGATATAAAGAGGTTTTTATGAGCAACAGATTTATTAATTAACAGAGCTACTCCGCCTCCTTTTGCATCTGTTCTGTCACTTCTATATAAATAATAATTTTTAAAATAGGGTCTATGATTTTCTGAAAAAAATGTTTCATTCAAAGACGCTATTTTAATATTTTTTAATTCAATTAATATCTCAAATTATTTTAATTTAGAAAAGTTTGAAATGCCATTAGCATTCAAGTGAAGCGTTTTGAATTCATTTAATTCGTTTAGTATAATCCATGGGCATATTTTACCATTAACATTGCAACTTTGATTTGTTGTACTTTTGAAGTGCACCTATGCAAATCATCCATAGCTGTAGTGAAAACATCAAAAAGCTCATCGATGCTAAATAAATCGTTGTTTGTTCTCAGCTGGTTAGCATATGTGACTTTGCTGTAATTTATTGTGTTATTATTGATGTTATTATTACAATTTGAGTTGTTGTTTCTTAAATTAGGGAAATCTCCTACCTTTAATTGAAATGAGTTATTTTGTTGTTGTTGTCTGCTATTGTTCTGACGTTACTCTTATTCTAGTTTCCAAATAGAGAGAACGTAACGGACAATTGATGTCGTTTGCAGAGTGATCAGTTCTGTCTTTTCCATGTTGTTTCCAATTAAACAGCTGGTCTTTTTTCATTTGCGTTAAACGGACACACACTTGTATGATGTTGTTCTGCACATATCATACACGCAGCACTACGATGACAATGTTCACCACCATGGCCATACATTAAGCAGTTCCAGCATTGAGTTGGTTTATTTCTGGATCTAGATTTGTATTTTTTCCAGGAAATTATAATATTTGAAATTGTTCTTACGTTTCTTAAGGCATCTGGGTTAAAATTTTTATGTACAAATTGAACTTTGTAAACTGCATTGTTGTTCGAACTGAATTTGGTGACTATTTCAGCTACGGAAGAAGGGGACAGGTTGTAGTTTTTTAGCTCTGCGGTGATGTCCTCAGTTTTTATGCCGGGTAAAACGTGTAAAAAAGTGGAGTATAACCTATTATCTTTGGAGCGATAAGAGTGAAACTCCAACTAACTCTCTTTAAGAATTTTCTTGTAGCATTCGTACATTTCTTTACTTGGAGCAAAAATTTTAGTACCAATTGAAGTAGGTTTGAAAATACAAGCTTTACCAAGTAGTTTTTGTATTTCCGTAAATGAGGCGTTAGTTTCAACAACAATAGGTGGAGGTTTGTGTTGTTTAACCTCGTTAATATTTGATACAGGAGTTACGTCCATATCATTAAGGCCAGTAAGCAGGCTAAATCTGTTGCGATATTCGAGTTAAAACCCGGAGGAAGTTTTGTCATCTTCTTGTTGACAAGGAGCTTTCTTTTTGATGAAGATTTGGTCCATCGGGCCATCGCTAGATTTTTTTTATTCCTGTTTTAAGCTGAATTGACTACCACGTGAGTTCAAATGAGATCAAGAATAGGCAATTGCAAAAACAAAAATGTACACTTGTTATTAATTTTAAATAGTTGTACTCTAAGCGCTTTAATTATTTACACGACCGTTCGTAAAGAGAATTAGATTCGAACTGTTGTTAAATTTAAAAATTTTACTAAATTAATAAAATTTTGCTACATATAAAAATTGCTAAATAAAAATTTTTCGAGTTATAAAATTAGCTAAATATAAAATTTTTCTAAATGTAAAAATTTTCTATAGATGAAATTTTTTAAATATTCAAATTTTCTAAATGTAAAAATTTTCCAAATATAAAATGTTTGCTAAATCTAAAAGTTTTCTAAATATAAATTGTTGCAAAATATAAACTAAAAATTAATACCTTTAAATGAAGGTAAAATAAGTAAAAAATTTTATAACCTCATGTAGAAACCTAACCAAACCAAATTTTTTATTTATTGTGGGTTACCTCCAACTAAGGTGGAATAACAGGTAACATGGTAGGGAGGACAATAGGGGCACTCCATCTAGTCACCACCTAAGGGTAAGTATGTCCGTCCATCTCTTAAGTGCCGTAGGTTTTGACAGTTTTTTCTAATCGCACGTGAAAATATCTGTAGCGCGGTTTTCCTGAGTCATAACAAGATCCCACCCATCCGGCGAGCCAGGCCCCACGCCAGCACATGCTCAGGAGCCGTCAAGGCTCAGGAAAACGGAAGCGGAATATTCCAACAAGCACCGCTCCATTACAAAATATAAATAACATTACCAAATATGGTCAAGATCGGTCCATTTTTCGACCTAGTCCCCATATAAATATAGCACCCGATATGAACTTTTTTATATCTGCAGAAAAAAAGTTAATAACAATGCTAATCAAATTTGGTTTATGCTTATTTTCTATAACCAATTAGTTGGACCGAGAGATAGGGTCTCTAAACCATGGTATAAGGAATCGTTTAGTCGGCTTAGACAGACTATAATTTTCTTATTTGCCTTTTTTTGGTAGGTGAGACTTTAGCCTTTAACTTTTGCTATAAAACGTAAATTTCATTTTTAGCTGAATTTTAGTAAAAAGTAGTGTTAAAAAAAAAATTTTAAATTTTAGTTCTAATGTTCACACGGACTTGTGGTTGGCTTTTTTTTTTTTTTTTTAAAGAGCCCACGCTAGAATATAACTAATTAAGCAGCGAACGTAAGATTTACCTGATATTGGTTCAAGATGAAGTTTCAATGAAAAAGTCGTATGTTTTTACTTTAGTTAAAATTTTTTTTATTATCTTTTTATATATTTCGATATCAATTTTTACTGTCAATTTATAAAATACACAAATTTCTATATCAAGAAAAATTGTTAACTATATAATAAAGAGTATAACTTATTGTTAGTGTCCTGAAAAATTACTTTACATCGAACAATTTTACTAAATATTTCTTCCAAGCAGCGTTGAGTTTCATCTCCAAGAAGTTGTTTAGCTTCTTCGTCTAATTCAATAGAGAAAGTTTTCCATTTTTGTCGAATGTTGGACATATATGGATCTGAAGTGCACAACAAAATAGTGATAAGTTCATCACTAGCGCAAGATTTGGACATTTTTCTTGTATTGTGCTCGCGAAGGAATCTGTAACCTTTGTTCCTTTTTTCTTGAGCTTCTTCAGATAAATGTCCTATTGGTAGCATATTATTTTGAATTATTTGTTCCCAATGGTACAAAATCTTATGAATTGGTTTTGCTGATCTATCCTTTTTTCCACTTTCGTTGGCAGTTGTAGATGAACTCTAAAAAATAAGTTCCTTTAATAACCAGTCGGTGACGTTTGTACATCTTTGTTTTGCTATGAGAGTATTAAATATATCGTTTTTCCAACTTTGATGCAAAAGTTGTAATTTTTTCTTTGTGTTCAACATAGATATGCTGTCCCAAAGTTTTTCTTTTTATTCCTATTGTATTTTATTTTCGATCTCATTGTATTTATTAACAACTTTCATTTTTTGATTATAATGTAATACCGCTATAATTATCATTGAAATATTATTGTGAATTATCCTATTTTACTATCGTATTTTATTAAAATTACAACACTGCGTTATTATAGAATATTAACTGTATTTAGGTGACATTTATCATACTTTTTATTATGCTTCCTGTAAGCCGAGGTGGAAATTGAAACCGTAGCTTATGGTTAAAAATGTAAATTCATTCGTGCTCACTTTTTTTTCCAGCTGCTCACAGCAAGACATATTACGGATTTTGAATTATCTTTTTTTTCGTGTTTGGATATATTTTGAATTGTAAATAAATCATTAATCTCAACAATCAAACATCATGTGTTCGGTTTTTATTCTGGATTTACAAACAAACCATGTAAGTTGGCACAGTAGACTTGAAGATATTTTTATTAAATAACATTCATTGAATTAACTCCCTAATTCAAACTCGTATTGGAACTCCCCTGCTCCTAGGAGCTAGTTCCCCAAAACACAATAGAAATTATAGGTATATAGTCGTATACTCTCATGACTTTGAATTTATGTAAAGGTTATTCGCGTTGCAGTACAGCTCTCCCTCAAGTTACAACTCCCTGTGATTTGCAGTCATAAAGTTAAAATATCCTTTTACCTTTGTGAATGAAATTCAATTAATAGTCAGCTCTATTAACTATTTAATATTTATATTTGCACCTCGTAAATATCGATCACTTTGTGTATTTCAATTTCTTGTGTATTTCAATTATTTGTGTATTTCAATTTCTTGCCGTATTTAATATTTTAAGTATTAGTTCTAAGATTTTAATAATTAATTATAATACAAAACTAGATTTTAGATTGTTCCCATATGTATTGTTTTTAACTGATCTCATAAATAAACAAACTGTTTCTGATAACACACACAATGTATTCAGAATTCTACCAAAAAAACAAATATTCAGTATTATTTTTAAAGCAAAAGTCGAATAATTTAATTACTCACATGGGCATACTACGAGTATGTATACGAGTACGTAGTACACTATTTAGTTGTTTTTAATGTTTTTAAATAAATCAACGCTGCTTATTATATTACTTCAATTATTCGAATTGAAGATTGTTGGTTGAAAACCATTTTAAAAAATATCTTAAGTATTTTAATTTATTAATAAGCAAGTCTTCACAAGTAAATTTTTAAATAGTTTATGTTTCGAAATCATACATAAATCTTTTCTTTAATGTTAATATATGAAGAGGGAAAAAATTGGTGCCTCCCTCCATCAAATTCCTGTAAAAATACCTGACACTGGCTGATTATGTAGGGCTACATGATTAATACATTATTCCAATAAATTATCACACATACGTTATCTGTCGTAAGTTTATGTGTTAACATAACGAACATGTAAAGTGTTTGTACTTTGAAAATCCATTACACACTCAAAGTTGTCATTTTTCAACGGGCGCCTTAGGCACTTATACGAAAACTAGCTAGTCTGTAGTAGAAATTATATATACAATACACAATATCATCATATAAGCCACAATGTAGCCATTTGTAAGCAAACCATTCAGGTCATTTATATATTCAAAAATCATTTGCAGACATTTTATTATATTATATATTTCATGTCCTTAGAAGAAATAAGGTAATTATTATTAAGCTGCTTTATATAGGGTCCCTGCTAAAATTTTTCCCATAATATTTGTTTTACGGGAAATAGTTCGAACATATATTTTTACTTTCAGACTGCGATAGTGTCCTTTTTAGGTATAATATTTGGAAATCTTCTAAACTGTCTTTCACTTGCCTTACGGGGCATGACGCCTAATATTTCTTGATAATTTTTGAAACTACGGAGTTATTTATATAATTATTCTTTCTTCACAAAATTCTCTTCTTGCCAATATTTTATAATAATTAACTAAAAGATTAAAACATGGAAAAATACAATTATGTTTAAGAAACAGTTGAAAAAATCTATCAAAATGAAAAATATTGCGTTGAATGTTCTCAAATTTTCTTTATATGTACATTTTTTTGCAAAAAAAATAAGTGACTACCAAATATAGCCCTTTTTTAACCAACTCCCCGTATAAAACTGTAATCACCTTTTTTTATTATTGAATATTCCATTCCATTTTGTCAAAAATTTGATTGAAAAAATGCGACAATTCTATTAATATTTCCCTATGAGCATTATTGCAAGATTCGTAGGGGAGTCTGTTGTTATGGTTTAATCTAATGGTGGATCTGCATGGTATAATGGTGCATAAATCACCGTATTATTGATTTTCTGTGGATCTAATAGTGTCAATAATTACGTTCTAAGGTAGGATAACGATACAACGCAAATTCACTAATAGACTGATATCTCAGCTCAGAATCCACCAGGTTTACTATCACGAAAGTTGTTAGGTCTCATATCTTAACTTAGGTAACATTTATATTTGCTTTCTTAACAAATCTCCTTATACTTTTATAGATACTTTATATTATCTACAGTATTTTGGGAATTTCCAAATTCTGTCAGAATCTTTAACGAATTTGTTCTTGCATTATTTCGTTTCCAATTTTCATTCTTCTGATAAAATATCATAAAAAAGTAGTGAAAATATATACGTTTGGTCATTCACATGTACAAAAAAACCAAAAAAAAAAAAAAAAACAAGCAAACACTAAAAAAGCAAAAAAATAATTGTTAATTATCGTATTAATTGTATATATCATTGTAAGATTGTAATTAATCTAGCCATTATAATTTGAAATATGGCTTTGGTGTCTCTTATTATTGACGACATTAGTTATAATATTGTGCTTAGATCACGACTGGATGGTAAAATAAATACGGCACAGCCGAATTTAATATTGTTAATTATTATATATTAAAGATGTATATTTGTAATTTTACGCCTACCTCGATCCAAGTTGTCAGATAAATTTGAGGTTTATGAATGATGAGGCCAATGTCCCAATCTGGGTGTTGGGAGTACCAAAATCGCGCGCAAGCATTCAGTCATCCAACAATAAAACCGCCCGTAGTCTGCCTCCAGAGCCTCGTGTTGGTCATGTGTATATATTAGGGTGGCCCTTCGTTATATGGAGGGAAAAAAAAAGTGTTCAAACTATCGGTCTCACCCCTAGAAATATGCGAATAGCAAAAAAACTGAGAAATACAAAGTTTTGGGCCAATCAAAAAACGTTTAGTCGTGGCGCAAAGCGATTGAAAATTTCAAGTGTATTTATATGGGGAAAATATGACTTTTTTTCAGATTTTACGAAATTTCGTTCTATAGTTCACCTTTACCGACAAGCTGTTATATAATTCGGGATCAGTATTAAATTGTCCTTTCAAAAGGCTATAAAACTTCATAATCGAATAAAACCTCGCCAAGAAATAGCAAATGCCCCAGACTACTTTTGTGCCAAAAAAAACTAGGTCATGAAATTTGATGGCATTTTTTTCAACTTTGAGAAATTGATTAAAGCCATCATTCTTTTTTGGTCTCTATACTTATAAGTACTCAGATGTGAAGTATTGTTTTATTACCACGTTGTTAACCTATTGCGCGTTGAGTCCGAAAATAGGAAATGTTTTTGATAAAACTTTTAAAACTCCTTTTTCAAGTTTGAAAAATTTTTCTTAAACAAAATTTTAAAAAAAATAATATATTACTTTAAGGTTTTATTAAATACCTGTTGGAGATTAACTGTGTCAATTTTTAAGTAAATCCCTCTACCAGAATTTTTTTGACAAGGATTTTATTTTTGCGGATTTCGAGAAAACTTGGATTTTTGTGAAATATTCTGTAAATGTACTCTTTCTAAATACTTTGAATCAAAAATTCATCACTTTTCTACTTTTAAACGTTATACTTTATCTTAATAGCCTAGGGATTCGGAAAAAAATAATATGAACCCATTAACCCTTTTGGAATTGGGGTCACATACGACCCCAAGCTAATATAAGACAATTTACTCAAAAAATCAAATATTTTGTAAGTGCTGTCCAATTTTTAGATAGCAACTTAAAATATAATAACCAAATGTGTAGAAGTTTCGTTCCAAAAATTTTGGATATATCCGAGAACGCTAACCCATTATTTTCCAAGGCCAGATTTGGTTTTTAATTTTTTAATTTAATTTTTACATAAAAATTACCGAAAACGAGTTTTTCTATTAGACTCGATAAAACCACTATTTTAAATTTAAGAAAAATTATTCGGTTAATTTTTTTTTTTATTTAACCCTTCAGTGCTCCTGAGATCTAAATTATCCATTTTGATATATCTCTGGTGCAATTGTCTGCTTATTGCTCGCGAATATATATTAAAACAACTTTTAACCAATTTTGTTATAAAATTACTTTATATAATAAAGTAATAGTTGAATTTCTTGCGGTCTCACTCACCAATTTGGTAGATATTGATACAAAACGCCAAAAAAAAAAAAAAAAAATTCAGGTCAATCGGTGAAGATGCCATTACTTATAATGGTTGACATTTTTGATTTTTAATAATCGGTCGCTTTATATTATCTTCAATGTCACCTACATCTTTTCAAACTTCTAACATTTTATTTCCCAGTTTTAAACAGTTTATTAAATAAAAGTAAATTTAAAATATAATAATATATATAAAAGGTAATATTAAATTAAG
The DNA here is from genome assembly GCA_963682025.1 of Cordilura impudica. Classification (NCBI taxonomy): domain Eukaryota; kingdom Metazoa; phylum Arthropoda; class Insecta; order Diptera; family Scathophagidae; genus Cordilura; species Cordilura impudica. The sequence goes on from OY821519.1 coordinate 108,369,427, forward strand.
ACTACTCTTAAAGGAATAAATTACAAAATTAAATCAAAGTGAATCCCCAAAAACGTCCTATTTTTTAGACATATGACTTAAGTTGTTTTAATTTATATTCGCGAGCAATAAGCAGATAATTGCACCAGAGATATATCACAATGGATAATTTTGATCTCAGGAGCACTGAAGGGTTATATAAATAAAAATTAACCGAATTATTTTTCTTCCATTCTAAATAGTGGTTTCATCGAGTTTAAGAGAAAAACTCGTTTTCGGTAATTTTTATGTAAAAATTAAATCAAAAAATTAAAATCCAAATCTGGCCTTGGCAAATAATGGGTTAACGTCTCGGATTTATCCAAAATTTTTGGAACGAAACTTCTATACATTTGGTTATTATATTTTAGGCGTCGCGTCTAAAAATTGGACAGCACTTACAAAATATTTGAATTTTTTGAATAAATTGTCTTTTATTAGCTTGGGGTCATATGTGACCCCAATTCCAAAAAGGTTAATGGAGTCATATTATTTTTTTCCGAAACCCTAGGCCACTAAGATAAAATATAACATTTAAAAGTAGAAAAGTCATGAATTTTTGATACAAAGTATTTAGAAAGAGTACATTTACAGAATATTTCACAAAAATCCAAGTTTTCTCGAAATCCGCAAAAATAAAATCCTTGTCAAAAAAATTGTGGTGGAGGGATTTACTTAAAAATGCACACAGGTTATCTACAACATGCATTTAATAAAACCTTAAAGTAATATATTAATTTTTTTAAATTTTGTTTAAGAAAATTTTTTCAAACTTGAAAAAGGAGTTTTAAAAATTTTATCAAAAACATTTCCAATTTTCGGTCTCAATGCGCAATAGGTTAACAACGTGGTGATAAAACAATACTTCATATCTGAGTACTTATAAGTATAGAGACCAAAAAAGAATGATGGCTTTAATCAATTTCTCAAAGTTGAAAAAAATGCCAACAAATTTCATGACCTAGTTTTTTTTGCCACAAAAGTGGTCTGGGGCATTTGCAATTTCTTGGCGAGGTTTTATTCGATTTTGAAGTTTTATAGCCTTTTGAAAGGATAATTTAATACTGATCTCGAATTATATAACAGCTTGTCGGTAAAATTAAACTATAGAACGAAATTTTCGTAAAATCTGAAAAAAGTCATATTTTCCCCATATAAACACACTTGAAATTTTCAATCGCTTTGCGCCACGACTAAACGTTTTTTGATTGGAACAAATCTTTGTATTTCTCAGTTTTTTTGGTATTCGCATATTTCTAGGGGGTGAGACCGACAGTTTGAACACTTTTTTTATTAATGGCCACCCTCGTATATACATATGTAGCACTTGTATACACTTCACTTTAAATGATTTAAATGACTTACCCTCGAAGTTGCAAACCACATTGTCATTACAATCATAACCACCTTAATTTGTTGGTAGTGGACGCAAAATGTCATTATATATAAAGCATTTCCAGTTTATCACGAAGAGTACTTATATAATTGCCTCATTTAAAACACTAAACCGAACATATTTAATTGACCACAATAAATACACTATTTATTTCATATTAAAAACCTTATCACTAAACTATTTAATAATCAACAACGTATTTGTAGTTTATTTTAATAGGTTACACTTAATTACCATAACGATGATACTTATTGCTTAAAATGGCATTTTTATACCCTATATCATTCTGTACGTAATCAGGGTAAAACGACTTTTATACTCATGTTTGTAACAACCAAAAATCTATCTGTACCTATATCGTAAAGTAAATTACATTTATTTTTGTATTTAATATATAAGCTTGCTTCGGCAGAAGGAGAAATGATATAAGAATCCCTATAACCGGTGTATGTTTATGCACTTGTGAGATAAAAATTGTGTATTTATAGTATCAATTCGTAGTAAAGCAAACTCCCAATATACACTTTAGTCTATTTAACGACACACAATAATACATACATAGTCTGTCTACGTTTCACCCAAATTCGGTTCATAGCAATCGAACTTCATTATTAGTTTTTCGAGTTATCGCGATGATTCCATCCAAAATTCTCTATTTAAGTCTTTCAATTAGGCACTCATTTGTACGGGTTAAACTCTTTTTTGACAGTCTCTAAATCTATCTAGAAAATTTATGGGTATATTTTTCAGACTCTTTAGCCAAATCATTCGGAGTATTTCCTGCTATAAACTTAGCTTTTGGCGGTCTTTTGGGCAAAACTGTAAAACTGTAAAAATATTATTATTATTATTTTTTGTATTGATCAATAAAAAAATCAATGTCAGTCCCAACACAGGGGAGCTGTGGTAAACATCTACACCTTTCCAATTGTATTTCAGAAAGATCCAATTGATTTACAGTAAGTATAAATTGTATTTCAGAAAACACCACTTGGTTTTCAGAAAAAGTCAATTGTATTTTATTTTTTGTACTTTTTGAAATATAAATATCTATATATATATATATAAATCATCTACAGTCTAAGTAAGTGGTGACATCAAAATGTACACTTCTTTTTATATATAAAAACTAGTATACCATGTCGCGCTACACTACGATTTAATGGGGTTTATTGACATCTATGTCTTCAAAATCAATTTTTTTTTGGAAATTGTTATTATACAACAAAAACATTTTATTTTATTTATGTATTTTATATTTTTTTTAGTTCAGTGCTTGCTGATATACAATATCTTTTTTTCATTCATCATTCATTTGATAATTTTTTGTGTCTTCAATTTGGATTTCATTGGCCAAAAGTCTAATTTTTTTAGTCACCGATTTTTAAAATTTTAACGCCATTTCGTAGCTATATATCTGGATTAACGTAGCCAAAAAATTAGATTAAACTACTTCTAAGTGTAGGCGTGGCATGCTGTCAAACTCATCGGCTTTCTATGCTCAAAAAAAGGTTTTTTTTATCAAAAATAAATGGTTACTACAAACAAGTTATCATCGATATTAACCAGCAGTCCATTAAGCCGATAACCAAAGTAGCCACTGCTTTAGAATTTAGTTTACTGTAATTTGACATTGTAATAAATTCCCAAATAATAAAAATAATAACCAGCAGTCTTTTTTACAAGCCTGGTGAGATTGTAATCTTTAGTCGTTGTAGCTACTGACAGCCATACTATTTAATATTAAGGGCGTTACGAAATATTTATTAAACTTTTCATTTTTTTCAAATTTCAGCTTTAGTGGAACAAAAATTCAAGGGAACAAAAGAAAACAAGAAACGTATACCATCCGGAGAAAGGCGAAAGTGCCCTCTTTAACCCTTTTTGGATTGGATTTTCGGGTCTACAGGTTCAATAAGAAACAACGAAACCAACAAAGAGTTAAGAAGTTCAAAAAAGAAACACGTTCAAGATGAATATCACCAATTTGGATTGGCTATAGATCAGCCAAAACAAGAGTCAGGCAATACAAATGATGGCAGTACCGCAAGAAGATTCTTTGCAGATCCAGAAACAGCATCTCAAATAACAGGGGTGGATTTAGACATTATTTGCAGATTTAAAATAATCCTAGAAGTACTTGCATGTCATGAAGAAATTGACTCTACAAAATTTGGAGATTATGCTAAGGAAACTGCAAAACTATATACTACCAAGTAACTATGGAGAAATATGTCTGCAACAATTCACAAAATTCTTTATTATGCAGAAGATGTCACTAAATATCAATTGCTGCCACTATCAGAGGAGACTCAAGAAAAAACGAATAAGGATTATAAATTTTATACAGAACACAATACTAGATAAATTTCACGAAATTTCATAAATGAAGAGCTATTTAATATATTATTGGCAACGTCAGATCCATTCATCTATAGCATTCGAAATCAATGGAGAGTGGAACATCGGAATTTAAACGAAGAAGTCAAAAAACTGCTAAAGAACAGAAGTAACACAGAAAAAATACAGAAAAATACATTTGCAATCAGTATTTGAATCAAATGAATAATAATTATAAGTACGAAAAACATAGTATTAGTAAAAAACAATAATAAACAGAACCTCCCATTGTTACAAATGCTATTAAAATCCATTGCAGTTTTTATTTTTAAAAGTTTTTTACCCACATATGCATGAACTGGGTTAATAATTAAGAAAGATTAAAAAAATAAAAACCCTTATTTTCATATCAAAATCAGAATCATTGCGCTAACAGCAGATTTATTTTGTTAAAATAAAAAAATTTGATAGAAAAAAGTTATTAATTTTTTTGTAATAATAGCAAGACTTTTAGATAATATTGCTAACATTTTTTTAAGTGTAAATGTTCTTTGAGTGTAATAAAATTTGCAAATTTAACTGCAAAAAATTTTTAATTTTTCAGTAGTAATAGCAAAATTTGCAGTTCATTTTACTTTTTTTTTTATTGTAAACATTAAAAATTCCCACCATTACAAAAAATGCTTGTAATTATTATTAAAATACAAATATAAAATCTTATATATTAAAAGAATTTATGAATAAACTTTGCATTCAAGATTTTTTTCAATATTTTTCTTCTCTCAAACCTCTATAACTGGAGTTCTAATTAACGTAGGCTGTTGACATAGGTCTAAGAACACTCAGTGGATCAAGCTCCTTCTTTTGAGCTGTTAACTGCTTAAATTCGTTGGGCTTGAGGAAAGTTATGCGTGGAGAATCAACTTTGCTTTTACTGTATGTTGACTTATCTTGATAAAATTTGGTATTACTGTACGTTAACTTCTCTTGGCATATTTTGGTATTACTGTACGTTAACTTCTCTTGCCAAATTTTGATATTACTGTACGTTAACTTCTCTTGGCATATTTTGGTATTACTGTACGTTGACTTCTCTTGGCAAATTTTGGTATTATATTATAAAAATTAATTATAAAAATTGAGGAAAGTTATGCGTGGAAAATCAACTTTACTTTTACTGTACGCTAACTTCTCTTGGCATATATTGGCATTACTGTACGTTAACTTCTCTTGGCAAATTTTGATATTATATTATAAAAATTACTCTTATATATGTATTAAAAGAATTTATGAATAAACTTTGCATTCAAGATTTTTTTCAATATTTTTCCTCTCTCAAACTTCTATGACTAGAGTTCTAATTAACGTAGGCTGTTGACATAGGCCTTAGAACACTGAGTGGATCAAGCTCCTTTTTTTGAGCTATTAACTGCTTTAATTCGTTGGGTTTGCGGAAAGTTATCTAGAATTCCTTAAAAAGTACTCAATCAATTTCAACGAAATTAAAACTGATCGGTTCAAACGATACAGAATTTTGGCCAACGAAAAACGATTTTCAGCCACAGTGCAACGTTCCTTCTCTTGGCCATGAGAAAAATATAGATTTTTATACCCTATACCACTATGTGGTTTGGGTATAATGACTTTGTGCTGCTATTTGTAACAACCAAAAATATTTGACCTGGACCCATCTTTAATTATACCGATCGAATCAGAATCACTTTCTGAGTTGATTTAACAATGTCCGTCCGTCCGTCCGTCCGTCCGTCCGTCTGTGTGTCCATGTAAAGCTTGTAATCAAACTGCAGGTCGCAAATATGTATGTATTTTGATGAAATTTGGTACATAAGCTTTTACCGGCCGTGGGATGAACGCTATTGAAATTGGTGAGAATCGGTCTATGTTCAGACCTAGCCCCCATACAAATAACCCATATGAAATCGACATAAATTGCCATAAGATCCAAATTGTCATATAGATCTTACTCAAATTGGGTTTGTATGCGTTCATTACATCCATTAATGAGTAGTCCAAAAATGATCCCTTTGACCCCGTATAGAGCTGCTTCCCGATCTTCACTTAAATCTATTGAAAAACAAAAATATTGCACTGATTCTTCTCAAATTTTGTTTGTATATATTTTTGCAAAATACAAGAGACTTTACCAAACATGATCAGGATCGGTCCATTTTTGGACCAAGTCCCTATATAGATATAGCATCCGATATGAACTTTTTCCTATCTGCAGCCAAAAAAATTAATAAAAATCCCACTTAAGTTGGGTTTTTGCTTATTTTCTATGTCCAGTTAGTTGGGCCTAAGAGATAGGGTCTCTAAACGCATGGTATAGGGTATCGTATAGTCGGTCTAGACCGACTATAATTTTCTTACTTGTTCAAATTAAATCTGGCAACAGTTGAAGATTTACCATGATTTTCGAATATTATTTCCCAATTTTATATTTTAGCGATTTTTGATTTTGGCGATTTTTGTTTATGGAGTTTTTGATGTTGAAGATTTTTTTTTTGGCGGCTTTCTGTTTTGGCTATTTTTTAATTTGGCGATTACGCCATTATTTTTCACGACCACTTATATGGTAATTAATGTTTCAAGGCTATCGCTTTCAAAGTACTTCATACATTTTGTATTACTTACATAATATCTATAAAAAGCTTTATCATTTATAGTACTCCAGTTATAGTATATATACGGTATTTTGTATGATCTGATGACGCCCATTTTTCATATCCGAGATGTTACTAAATAATTACATTGTATGAGAGGTGTCACGCCCACTTTCCCTATACCGTCTACTAACACAAATTTGCAAAGCTCTCCCTCTATATATATGATATTAAAAATTCCCTTTGCATGGTAGGTGTCATACCAACTAAAAATATTTAAAAAAAGTAAGAAAATTATATCGGTCTTGATCGACTATACGATACCCTATGCCATTGTTTAGAGACCATATCTCTTCAGTCAACCCAATTGGATATAGAAAATAAGCATAAACCAAGTTAGAGTGGCATTTTTATTATTTTTTTGGCTGCATATATGTAAAAGTTCATATCGGGTACTCTATTTATATGGGGACTAGGTCGAAAAATGGACCGATCGTGACCATATTTGGTAAAGTCCTTTGTATTTTGAAATAATATATACAAACCAATTTTGAAAAAATTAGTGCAATATTTTTGATTTTTGATAGATTTAAGTTAGGATTGGGAAGCAGCTATATATGGGGCCTGTGACTAAGAATTGTCCTACAGAGATTATTTTTCAACTACTGATTAACGGATTTAATAAAAACGTACAAACCCAATTTGACTGATATCTATGTAATAATTTTGATTTTATATCAATTTATGTCGATTTCATAGGGGTCATTTGTATGGGGACTAGTTCTGAACATGGTCAGCATTCCACCAATTTCAACAAATTTCATCATATGGCCAACAAAGGCCTATATACGGAATTTCATCACAATATATTCATATTAGCAACCCGTAGTTTAATTAAAAATTCACATGGACACACTAACGGACAGACGGACAGACTAACAGACGACAGACGGAAAGACGGACTAACGGATAGACGGACATACGGACAGACGGACATCTCTAAATTGAATCAGAATCACTTTCTGAGCCTATTTAGCGATTTCAATCTCAGAACCAGTTTCTGAGTCGATTTAGCGATGTCAGTCTGTCCTTACTTTTTATACCCTATACCACTATGTGGTTTGGGTATAATGACTTTGTAACTACAAAAAATATTTGACCTAGAACCATCTTTTATTAAACCGATCGACTCAGTATCGCTTACTGAGTCGATTTAGCGATGTCCGTCCGTTCTTCCGTCCGTCTGTGTGTCCATGTAAATTTTAATTAAACTACAGATTGCAACTATGAACATATTTTGATGAATTTTGGTACATAAGTTTTTTTCCGGCCATAGGATGGATACTATTGAAATTGGTGAAATTCGGTCCATGTTCAGACCTAGTCCCCATACAAATGACCCCTATGAAATCGACATAAATTGTCATAATATCCAAATTATCATATAAATCTCAGTCAAATTGGGTTTTTATGTGTTTATTATATCCATTAATGAATAGTACAAAAATAGTCCCTACAGGACAATTCTCATTCATAGGCCCCATATAGAGCTGCTTCCCGATCTTCACTAAAATCTATCAAAAAACAAAAATATTGCTCAAATATGGTTTGTTTATATTTTTTCAAAATATAAGTGACTTTACCCAATACGGGCAGGGTCGGTTCTTTTTTCGAACTAGTCCCCAAACTAATCATATTTCACTTAAACAATTCTAAAGATTTACACATTCGCTTTCATTTGGATGTTTCCATTAATTCAGATACTGGGTACGTGATTGGCAATACAAATGAAAGAAATATCATTGACAAAAGATTGTCAAAATGTTATAAGAAATTAAATAAATAAAAAGTACCCCAAAAATGTACTTTTAGTTTAAGCACACTTACATGCTGTGTATGAATTTTTCTTGAACTTTATTTTCCACTTCAAACGAATACTCTTAAATTGTCTGATGGTTTCATATAATTGAATTGACATAAAATAAGAGGTCATGTGAAGGCAAGTTGTGCAAATCGTGTATTTTTTTTTTTTTTTTTTTTTGTTAACCATATTTAAAAATCAATAATAATAGGTGTGAGGAATGTTAAATTATTAAGTGGAAATTATGATCTTAGAGATTAATATAAATTTTATTATTGACATACTCAAGTATATCGGTAAAATAAAATAAACAGAAAGAAAACAAGTAAGTGCGATATCATATACCATGTATTTAGACAATTGGTCTTAGGTCCAACTAGTTGGTTATAGAAAATAAGCATTAACCAAATCTGAGTGAAATTTTTATTTTCTTGCTTTTAGTTTTAAAAAAGTTCATATCGGATGCTATATTTATATGGGGACTAGGTCGAAAAATGGACCTATCGTGAGTGACCATATAGAAACCAAATTGGAGAAAAATCTGTTCCATATATTTCTTTTTTTATACATAGTGAAGATCGAGAAATAGCTTTATGAACTTTTGAACCGCTCAAAATATTTTCGTAATTCATTTTCTGGTAAGTAGATGTTTAGTTGAGCTTGAGCTTGCTTTAATTTCATTAAAATTGACTGAGCAATTTTTAAGAAATATTAGGTCAAATTTCAACTTTTCAGTATACCCTATACCACTATGTGGTTTGGGTATAATGACTTTGTGCTGCTGTATGTAACAACCAAAAATATTTGATCTACAATCATCTTTAATTATACCGATCGAATCAGAATCACTAACTGATGCGATTTAACGATGCCCGTCCGTCCGTCTGTGTGTCCATGTTAAGCTTGTAATCAAACTGGAGGTCGCAAATATGAATATATTTTGATAAGATTTGGTAATTAAACTTTTGTCGGCCATGGGATAAACGCTGTTGAAATTTTTTATTTTATTTTGTTTAACAATATTCTATGTTTGCCTTAATCTACCCAATACTGTAATATAAGACATGCTCTTGTTGTATTGTATTTATCCTCAACAAATAAATAAATAAATAAATAAATAGTACATTCAAAAAATTAGTGAGAATCGGCCCATGTTCAGACCTAGCCCCTATACAAATGACCCCTATGAAATCAACATATATTGTCATAAAATCCAAATTATCGAACAAATCTTAGTCAAATTGGGTTTATATCTATATATTACATCCATTAATCAGGAGTCCAAAAATGATCCCTATTGGACAACTCTTAGTCATAGGCCCCATATAGAGCTGCTTCCAAATCTTCACTTAAATCTATCAAAAATCAAAAATATTGCACTGATTATTCTCAAATTTTGTTTGTATATATTTTTGCAAAATACAAGAGACTTTACCAAACATGGTCAGGATCGGTCCATTTTTGTGCCTAGTCCCCATATAGATATACCATCCGATATGAACTTTTTCATATCTGGAGCCAAAAAAAATTAATAAAAATCCCACTCAAATTTGGTTTATGCTTATTTTCTATATCCAGTTAGTTGGGCCTGAGAGATAGGGTCTCTAATCGCACGGTAAAGGGTATCGTGTAGTCGGTCTAGACCGACTATAATTTTCTTGTTTTTTTAACTTTTAGCGTGGAATATGGGTTTTTATTTTTTCTAAAAATGTCATATTTGGATTTTAGTAATAATTAAAAGCATTTTTTTTTTTGTAATAATGGGGTTTTTTATGTTTGTACTCAAAAAAATTTTTTCACTCAAAAAAAAAAGTAAAATCAACTGGAAATTTTGATATTACTACTGTAAAATTAAAAATTTTTTGCAGTCAAATTTGCGAATTTTTTTACACTGAAAAAATGTTAGTAATATTACCTAATAGTTTTGTTATTAATACAGAAAAATTTAACATTTTTTGTCATCAAATTTGTTAATTTTTGCAAAATAAATTTGCTGAACATTAGCGCAATGATTCTGATTTTGATATGAAAATAAGGGTTTTTATTTTTTGAATATTTCTTAATTATTAGAACATCTCATACATGTGTGGGTAAAAAAGCATTTTAAAAGAAAATAAATTATAGTCGGTCTAGACCGACTATACGATACCCTATACCATGCGCTTAGAGACCCTATCTCTCAGGCCCAATTAATTGGATATAGAAAATAAGCATAAACCAATTTTTTAATTAATTTTTTTGGCTGCAGATATGAAAAAGTTCATATCTGATGCTATATTTATTTATATGGGGTCTAGGTCGAACTATGGGCCGATCCTGACCGTATTTGGTAAAGTCACTTACATATATTTTCAAAAAATATATACCATCCAAATTTGAGAAAAAACTATGCAACATTTTTTGTTTCTGATAGATTTAAGTGAAAAAAGTGAAGATCTGGAAGCAGCTCTGTAGGGGGCCTATGACTCAGAATTGTCCTATAGTGATAATTTTGGACTGCTGATTAACGGATGTAATAAACACATACAAACCCAATTTGACGGAGATCTATATGATAATTTGGGTTTTATGGAAATTTCTGTCGATTTCATAGTAGTCATTTGTGTGGGGACTAGGTCTGAACATCGACCGCTTCTCACCAATTTCAACAGCGTTGATCCTCTCGATGAGTAAGGCTTATATGCCAAATTTCAGCATATAATAATTTCATCATATTTGCGTCCTGTAGTTTGATTACAAGTTTTACATGGACACACAGACGGACGGACGGACGGACGGACATTGCCAAATCGACTCAGAAAGTGATCCTGAGTCGATCGGTACACTTCTATTGTTTACTTAAAGGGCTGTTCAATTTACCGTAATTTGAATTTTTTTTGGAGTAATTTCATTAAAATGAAAAAAGTGTTCTACTCGCGAATCGTCACGGGTGCAAAAGTATATATAGGGTTAAAGAAGACACTTTCACCTTTCTTTGGGTGGTATACTTTTCTTGTTCACTTTTGTTGTATTTGGCAAAAATATAGTAGTTTAATAAATATTTCAGAACATTCCAAACAAAATCGGACTTTTGGTCAATGAAACTTCAGCCACAGTGCGGCGATATGGCTAAGAATTGTCCTATGGAGTTTATTTTTGGACTACTTATTAACTGATGTATAAAAATTTATGTTTGTTGCTTTTTTGATATATAAAATAAATCCATAATACGTAAAATTCATTTGATGTGTTCTGAAATATATTGATAATTTCTAAAATACATTTGACAATTTCTGAAAAACATATCGCACAACTTAAGTAAATTCTTATGTTATTTCTTAATTGAAACACCAACACTTATTTTGAAGGTAAATTATAAGCTCTTTTTTATTCAAAGGTCAAACTTTTACTGAAACTAAAATAACATAAATGATAATAATTTGGTTACTGACATAAATGCTTAAAACTAGTTTTGTTATTGTATTTAGAGAAATGCAAATTAACAGGAGAATATTAAAAGAATGTAACTTGAGATAAATAGAAAATAGTGAAATGATACAACATAAGGTATAGTAGAAAGTATATTCGTAACTCACACGTAATTCAAAGGTGACTCAACTCAAAATTTTCATTTTTCAGAAATCGACAATTGAAATAATTAAATTATAAAGAAAGACATAACATAAAGCAAGACATAACTGTTTTTTAGCAACAGTTAACAACAACAAAACACGCTGATATTTTTTTATAGATAAGCAAGTGTATTGTGCATAGTTTAAGCATATAAACCCGAAAAATTAAAATTTTGAGCTGCGTCACTTTTGAATTATGTGTGCGATATGGTAGCTACAGAAAATCAATTGAGTTTTTCTGAAATAAATATATATCAAAAGAAATTGATACTTTCCAAAAATCAATTTATTGTTTCTGAAATACAACCGATAATATCTGAAAATCAATTAATATTGTCTGAAATACAATGAAAAATAGTGTATAAACAACAAGTAAGATAATTATAGTCGGTCTAGACCGACTATACGATACCCTATACCATGGCTTAGAGACCCCATCTTTCGGTCCAACTAATTCGACATAGAAAATAAGCATAAACCAAATTTGGGTGGCATTGTTGTTAATTTTATTGGCTGCAGGTAGGAAAAAGTTCATATCGGGAGCAATATTTATATGGGGACTAGGTCGAAAAATGGACCGATCCTGACTTTATTTAGTAAAGTCACTTATATTTTTAAAAAATATATACATATTCTATATGGGGCTTATGACTAAGAATTGTCCTGTAGGGACTATTTTTGGACTAGCGATTAATGGATATAATAAACATATACAAACCCAACTGAGATCTATATGACAATTTGGATCTTATTGTAATTCATGTTGATTTCATAAGGGTCATTTGTATGGGGACTAGGTCTGAACATGGACCGAATTTCACCAATTTCAACAGCGTTCATCCTATGGCCGATAAAAGCTTATATACCAAATTACAAAGGAAAAAAAAAGTTGGTGTACTGAAATTATATTTATTTTCTGAGTTCTTTTTTAGACGCAAGATAAATTCAATATTTCCAATTTATGTATTTCTCACCAAGTGAGAGCACTAAATAGAATTGTGCATAGAACTATATTTATTTGCGTATTATGCACGAGTATTACTAAATAATACAAAGTGTTATGAACGGGGTCCCCAAAATTAACGCAATATTTAAATTATACAAAAAACAGCATTGCTCCTTATATTTTGATTATTTTATTGAGACATAAATTGGCATAGATCTTTGACTTCAAATATTATCATCATAAGAAATCCATAGATGTTAAATTACTTGATTTGAGAGAAAAATTATGATCTCCGAAACGAACAAGTACATAACCTGGAAATATCTCATGGAATAATTGAATTGTTTCATGACATGTCACACAGTGGTGCCATTTGAGTTTTTCGTTGCAAAATAACATAACATAACCAATTGAGATAATCAAATAAGTTAAAAATCATATGATAGATAATTGCCTAACATATGAAATAAGTGTTCGAAAAAGGTACTACGCCTTCTACATGCTTACTTATGGGTTATCAAAGTTGAAATTTGTTAACGACATGAAATAATCATGCTTATGTTAATTAAAAATCATTATTTTTTAACAAATTCTATATTTTTTATGTTTCTTTTTCAAGGGTTAAAATTTTATCCATTAGTAAAAATAAAACAATAAAAAACATTAAGACCCAGTTTTTAAGATATCAGTTAAACCTAATTTTGTTAAACCCAGAATTTATTCATCAATTCCTTTATGAATTTGGACATGTCTTAAAAAATTAATTCTCGGTTTAACTAAACTAAGTTTAACTGACATCTCAAAAACTGGGCCTAAGAGTTTTAAAATTTATATTTTCAAGTTGTTTCAAAATAATTATCACAATTCACAAGGAAAAGTATATCTATTTCTGAACTACAGTTATTGAATATAAACTATTTTTGTGGCTTCTCCTGCCACAGCGATGAAACAACTAGATCAGAAGCTGCTGCCAGCATGTTGAAGAGGTCCTAGTTGATGCTTTGAATGTGTTCGAGGATCTTCATTTTTTACAGAATATGTTGAGGGACTCCTGAGCTTCTTAGAAAAGCTCCTCAATAGGCAAAGACTGATATTCAATTATACATTTGCCATGCGCAAATATTTTCTGGACTGTCGGGTCAATTTCTTCAGTGGATACAGTTTTTGAAGTGTAGTCACCGCATTTCGTAGAATAAACCTTTCCTTTGCAATTTAAAATTTTCACGATCATTCCCAATCTTTTAATGATTTGATTGTTAATTCCAATGATTCCATTTACTGCCTCATTATTTTCAAAAAAACTCTGTGAAGTGTTTCCATCGTATGAGACCCCGAATCCACACCTGAAGTAGTCTACTTTTTTTTCAATATATAGTCTGATCTACTATCTGATAGATAACGTCGGGATTAAGGGTTTATAAAAGGTTTATATCTTAAAAAAGTACATGTTACCTGTACACTACACTATCCGGATTTAAAATTTTCTACGAAATTTTAGTTTTAACCAACTTTTTTTTAATGCACAAAGAAAACCAAGAATTTTGTGATATAACAATTATTGACAAATGTTTTCTATCCGCGCAATTCGTTTTTCGTATTTTTAAGAAAAATTGTTACTTTAAAAAATTTTTAAAACTTTTGTTTCACTTTTTTTTATCTATAACTCAGACTCTTGTAACTCGATTTTGACAAAGTTACCTTCATTTAGTAGACAATAAAATTTCATTTAGCCTTGCAGAAGAAACATTCTAATTTGATTCAAAGGTTTTGTTTCTATATGGCTATAAACTAAATTTTTTGATTCTTATCCTCCAAAAATTATTGGTTTTGTGGTCTTATTTTTTCGTCCTAAACAAAATTGATGCACTATATTTAAGTTCTGTGAATGCAGGATGATCGAGAATTTGAAAGCGAACATTTTGATGTATACAATAGATATATAACTCTCTAGTTAATTTAATAAGTGATTATGGTGTTTTAACCTATACAGCAATAATAATTTTTATACCCTATACCACTATGTGCTTTGGGTATAATGACTTTGTACTGCTGTTTGTAACTACCAAAAATATTTGACCTAGACCCATATTTTATTATACCGGTCGACTCAGAATCACTTTCTGAATCGATTTAGCGATGTCCGTCCGTCCGTCCGTCCGTCTGTGTGTCCATGTAAACCTTGTAATCCAACTACAGGTCGCAAATATGAATATATTTTGTACATAAGCTTTTATCGGCCATAGGATGAACGCTACTGAAATTGGCGAAATTCGGACCATGGTCAGACCTAGTCCCCATACAAATGACACCTATGAAATCGACATAAATTGCAATAAGGTCCAAATTATCATATAGATCTCAGTCAAATTGGGATGGTATGTGTTTATTATATCCATTAATCAGTAGTCCAAATACAATCCCATTAGAACAATTCTTAGCCATAGGCCCCATATAGAGCTGCTTCCCGATTTTCACTTAAATCTATCAAAAAACAAGTAAGAAAATTATAATCGGTCTAGCCCGACTATATGATACCCTATACCATGCGTATAGAGACCCTATCTTATAGGCCCAACTAACTGGACATAGAAAATAAGCATAAACAAAATTTGAGTGGGATTTTTATTAATTTTTTTGGATGCAAATATGAAAAAGTTCATATCGGATGCTATATCTATATGGGGACTAGGCCCAAAAATGGAGCGATCCTGACTATTTTTGGTAAAGTCTGTTGTATTTTGGAAAAATATATACAAACAAAATTTGAGAAGAATCAGTGCAATATTTTTGTTTATTGATAGATTTAAGTGAAGATCGGGAAGCACCTCTATAGGGGGCCTATGACTAATTGTTGTCCCATAGCGATCATTTTTGAACTACTCATTAATGGATGTAATAAACGGATACAGACCCAATTTGAGTAAGATCTATATAACAAATCGGAGCTATGTCTGAACATTGACCGATTCTCACCAATTTCAATAGCGTTAATCCTATGACCGATAAAACTTATATAGCAAATTTCATAAAAATATATTCATATTTGCGACCTGCAGTTTGATTACAAGGCTTGTATGGAAACACAGACGGAGGGACGGTCGGACTGATGGATGGACACCATTAAATCGAATCAATTAGTGATTCTGATTCGATCAGTATAATAAAAGATGGGTCTAGTTCACATATTTTTGGTACTTACAAACAGCAGCACAAAGTCATTATATCCAAACCACATAGTGGTATAGGGTATAACAAAAATATTGCACAGATTTTTCTCAAATTTGGTTTGTATATATTTTTTCAAAATATAAGTGACTACCAAATATGGTAAGGATTGGTCCATTTTTCGACCTAGTCCCCATATAAATATAGCTTCCGATATGAACTTTTTCATATCTGCAGCCAAAAAAAAAATAATAACAATGCCACTCAAATTTGGTTTATACTTATTTTCTATATCGAATTAGTTGGACTGAAGAGATAGGGTCTCTAAACGCATGGTATAGGGTATCGTATAGTCGGTCTAGACCGACTATAATTTTCTCACTTTTTTTTTTTTTTTTTTTTTTTGTAATTTTCATTTTCGTGCCAACGTGAGGGATTATTGAATACAAAATCGATTGCCAAGAATTGTTCCAATAGTGTGCCTCTCTTAAGATCGGCAACACCCAAAATTTTTGAATTTTCTCCATATGATAGAACCATTGCAAGTTTATCATATTTTGGGTAGAATTTTGCCATCCCAATGTAGCACAAAGAAAGCGTTGGTTGTGTTTTTTTCGAGCGCTTTTTGACATCGTCACTGATATGACCTTGAACAGATCTATGATGGTGACGAATTGACCATCTTGAAAGTGGTACGAATTATTTAAGAAATCTTATAAATACTATTCAAGAATTATGGTAAAGAAGATGGTACTTTTGTATTTAAAATTTTCTTGCAATAAATAACGAAACGCCTTGTTCGCCAAATGGGCTTAAGAGCAAAAAAAAATCAAAAACAAAAGTAGTACGTTCAGCATATATGAAGCTTAAGGAAAAACAAAAATTAAAATAAATTTCTTGCTTGCGTTGATACTGCGCGAGTTAGAGAGCAAAATTTAGCCTTAGGGAAAGCTTATGGACAAAAAAAAGTAAGCAACTTTGTTTCCAATAATTCTTGACAATCATCTCTCAATAATCCAGCACGGACCAGCTTTATTTTCCAATGCAGACAATAATCAAAAACAGTTCAATTAATTTTATAAAAACACAAAGTTAATAAAACATATGGTTGAACCACTAAAAATCGCTTCCTAAGCTAATTGCAAAGACAAATGAACAGTGAAGTTCGCTGCGACCGACCTAATATCATATATCTGTAGTTTTCTAGAATAACCGCGTATGTCATAAAATCAAAATGTTCAGGGGAGCCAAAAAACATTATATTTGAAATTATGGGCTCGATATAAAGTTTTTAGAACATTTTATTTAACAGTCGTGCAGATATGGGCAATAATAACTTTATATAAAATTTTGAGTCAAAAATCTTCAGAGGAATAGATCCTAGAGAAGGACAAAAAACAGTATGTAAATTACACTTAAAGTGTGTGCAAATAAAACAACTTATGTCGACAAACGTCGTTTTCTTTGAAAAAGAAATCTACCACCATGTAGGCATAAGTTGTTGTTGCTTGATAAATGGATTTTTTTGTTCGTCAACAAAAAGGTAACGGGACTTTGGATGAGAAATTAACAACGTATCAAGAATAATAGTGACAAAAAATAACAGATATAAACACACAAGTTTTTATAAGTGGTTATAAACTGAAAACTAATCCAAAATTATTTTGCATTTTTTTTTTATTCATTAATATGTCGCTATGTGTCGTTTTCTGAGAAAATAATTTGTCAGCGATCAAACGTAGGTTGACATATGTCGTTAGTGCCGCAAATTAATTTAATAAACCTTTAAGTTACATCGTTATTTAAAGAAATATCTCAGAAATGGTCAACACTTAAAAAAAATTGAACACATGCAAAGAGCGTTAAAAATTAATATATTTGGCATCGTAAACTCAAAACTGAGAGAAATTGGCACACGTGGTTATTCCAGAAAACAACAGGTATTTCTTTTTCTAGGACTACTACATTTGCAAATATAAAAAAAAAATATGATTATTGCTGTATAGGTTAAAACACCATAATCACTTATTAAATTAACCAGCTATATAGCTCTTGTATATATACAAATTTTCACTTTTAAACTCTCGATCATCCTGCTTTAACAGAACTTAAATAAAGGGTGATTTTTTAGCTATTATCTTTTTGGCAACACTGGTTTAAACAGCTGACGCACGTTTCGTGTTTTGTTTCATTGTCAAACATCTTCAGTTTGGTCTATAATTTAACCATGAATCGTCTTACAGACGAACAGCGCTTGCAAGTTATTGAATTTTATTATCAAAATACGTGTTCTGTCAAGAAAGTACATCGGGCGCTTCTTCCATTTTCTGGTCAGTTTAATCGACCCACTGAAGCGGCTATTCGGGCTATTGTGACTAAATTTCGCACCAAATTTATATTGTTGGACATTAAACCACCAACACACTTACGTAGAGTGCGAACTTAAGAAAATATAACAGCTGTATCGGCCAGGCATCATTGGACCGTACTTCTTCAAAGATGATGCGAATCGTAACGTAACTGTGAATGGTGAGCGCTACCGAGAGATGATTTCCAACTTTTTTTTGCCCAAAATGCAAGAGCTTGACTTGCATGACATGTGGATTCAACAAGACGGTGCCACATGCCACACAGCACGCGCAACAATGGACTTATTGAGAGGCGAGTTCGGTGAACATTTTATTTCACGTTCGGGACCGGTCAATTGGCCGCCTAGATCGTGCGATTTAACGCCTTTAGATTATTTTTTGTGGGGCTATGTTAAAGCTCATGTCTATACAGACAATCCCGCTTCAATTGACGCATTGGAAGACAACATTGAAGCATTTATTCGTGAGATACCGGCCGAAATGTTGGAAAGAGTATGCCAAAATTTGACTAAGCGGATGGACCATTTGAGGCGCAGTCACGGTCAACATTTGCATGAAATAATCTTCAAACATTAAATTATATGGACCGTACTATCGATTCAAATAAAGATTTCATGCATCTTTCTGAATTGTATGTGTCTTTTTTTGGAAAACTTTCCTATAGCTCTTAAAAAATCACCCTCTATAATGCATCAATTTTGTTTAGGACGAAAAAATAAGACCACAAAACCAATAATTAGTGGAGGGTAAAAATCAAAAAATTTATTTTATCGTCATATAAATAGAAACAAAACCTTTGAATAAAATTGCAATGTTTCTTCCTCAAAGCTAAATTAAATTTTATTGTATTTCCAATGAATGTAACTTGGTCAAGGCTCTGAGTTATCGGTAAAAAAGTGAAACAGAAATTTTACAAACTTTTTAACGTAACGATTTTTTTAAAAAATACTGAATACGGATTGCGCGGATAGAAACCCATTGTCAATAATTAAGTGTTTTATACCGAAATTCTTGGTTTCCTTTCTAGATTAAAAAAAAGTTGGTCAAAACAAAATTTTCGAACTTTACTTTAAATCGGGATGGTCTACTGTACACACATGAGATTTAGGTCACATTAAGCAACTAAGATCTGTGCCTACATGTGGCAATCATAAGTCACTATTATATCAATATTGTTGTTCTGTGATTGGATGTTGACTAAATATATATGTAAAATGCATTCCTGCATATTTTTTTGTCGGTCCTGTATCTTTACCTGAATTTAACAGGAATGAATATTATACAATTTCTGGAACAATGTCTTTTTATCTTTTTTACATCTAGCAGTTGAAGGGGCAGCTAGGAGTAGCTGGAATTTGTTGAATTAGTTAGAGGAATAATAGAGCAAAAATATGGCATATATAAAAAATTTCCCATTTTTTTACTTTCCAGCAAAGTTGAAAAATAGTGAAAAAATAGACCGTGGGTAAATAGCATTTTACCTGGAGAAACACAAAGTAAGCAGTAAAATTTTTTCCTAGAATATACTGAATAAATACATAAATCAATAGGAATAAAAAAATATTACATAAAAAAAATATTGCCTAAATTTTTTTGAAAACTTAAAATCGGTCAAGCTTGAAGATTTATATCTTCTAAATAAAAATTTCTGATTTTATTGAAGGGAGCAAATTTGTAATCTTTGAAAAATTTCCATATAAGTAAGATTTTTATTTTTGCAACCTCATTTGTTCTAAGGGCGCCACTGTGTGTCGCCCATATCAATAGCACCCAATTTAGACAGAAAGTGCTCGATAATAATGTCGCTATATTGAGCACCAGTAGCAGACTCTGCCTGATCATACATATTTTCGAAAAAGTTTTGTACAATGATGACTCCAGCCAAAAATGATATCGTTCGAAAAATCAGTATCCACTTGTGCAATGAACACTCTTCGCTGTGGACGTGATCGTCCATGTAGCGCTGTGTTTCAGTTCTTGTGTCAATTGAACTTTATAAGCATGTAGACTCAGTTCTTCAGTAGAGAACTTCTTGAAATTAATCTTACGGACTCCTTCGATTATGGCACTTGAAGGGTTTATTTTTGGACTTCCACTGTGTTTTGGATTACCAATTATGCCAGTCTGCATGAATATTTCAATTACCTTTCTCTCAGTTAACGAAGTTAGATAAATATTGCAACCATATTTTGTAAGAAGTTTTCGAACTGTAGCCGCCAAAATTTTATTGCCCCTAAAATATTTTTCAACATTGAAAGCGCATTGCTCTAGAGATTAGTGCCCCATTTTGACTTACCCTAAACTTGTAGCTCTCACACTGTCCTTTTCCTTCGGCTTCTAGCACTTTACTTTACAAAGGTTGCCAACTTTAAGTCTTTCGTGAATATTGGGACACCCTTTATTTGTAAAAATAAAAAGTATATGTTTATAATACGTTTTGTTTTCTTCTTGAATAAACAAGTCAACTAGATTTCTTTCTATGAATTTAAATAAATTATTTATTTTCGATTTCTTTTCATGTTTGTAAAGATACCTACATAAATCACTTTTTTTAATACAAGTTGAAATACATATTCTCATTGATATAAATCATATTCTATGTAACGTTATCAATATCATAGTATAGAAATGGAATTATAAAATATATATTTAAAAAATCCTTTTTCTCTTTCTGAGAGAAAATGGCATATGAAAAGTGAATGTCAAACAACTTTCACTTCCCCAAAATTGCACTTTAATAAAAACATATATACATAATATAAATAAAAATATTTATATATATAATGTATAAAAAAATTAAACTAAAAACTGCCAGTCTAAACTAATTAATATAATTTATAAGATATTAAGTCGCAAATTCGAAAACAAGATTTTATAAATTTATAATTTCAGCCATTTTTACTGTGTTCCGACAAATATTGGAAAAATAGTTTGATGATAAATTGAGAGTTTTTATAAATAAAGAAAAGTAGATCAAAATTGTTATTTTCTGTTTTTTTTTTAATTAAGCTAATGAGGCCTAACGTTATCAATTTAATAAAAGCAATGTTTTTAACAGTTTTTCCGACGTTTCGTCGATTGTTTGAAAATTATCAGATGAAAACTACCAGATTCAAGCCCTAAAGGTATGCCAACCAATGATGCGAGGCAGAAGAAAGCATATATTTCTAAAAATTCATAACTACACTGTATTCTTAATCCCCCCGGTTTCTGGTATTTCAGCCTTCATCAGCGATTTATTGAACATTGTAATAAATGTTATGCTATAACTGAATAGATGGTTTCTATGTGAAATTTTTCTATTTGCATACACTCGTACTTGGACTTTAACACTCCCACCTATAGTCAGGCCTACGAGAAGTGTGGTTAAGAATCAGTTTTCATACCGTACAGCTTTTACTTGATATTGATCTCAGAAGATACAACTCTGCTCAAACGAACATTTTATTCAAAATAATATGAAATATAAAATTAATATAATAATATAAATTTAAAGAAAATCAATACTTATTGCAAGTCGTAAGTGATTACAGAAAACAATTTGAACCGCACACTAAATCACCCTTAAATACACCAAAATAAATAGAATTAATTTTATATTTCATATTCTTTTGAATAAATTGTCTGTTATTAGCTTTGGGTCATTTGTGGGTCTTCTTATTTTATTTAGAAAAATATATATAGTTTTTAAACATAAAATAATTTTATAATGTAGTTTATATTCGCGAGCAATAAGCAGATAATTGCAACAAAGATGTATCACAATGCATTATTTTGATCCTGGGACCACTGAAGGGTTAAATAAATAAAAATTAACCGAATTATTTTTCTCAAATTCTAAATAGTGATTTAATCGAGTTTAATAGAAAAACTTGTTTTCGGTAATCTTTATTTAGCAACAGCTTAAAATCAAAAGCCGGCCTTGGCAAATAATGGGTTAACGTTCTTGGATTTATCCCAAATTTTAGGAACCGAAGACATACAGATTTGGCTATAATGTTTTGAATAACGCTTTTAACAATTCAATGGTATTTGGAAAATATTAGAATTTTTTTAATTAATTGTCTTTTATTTGCTTGGGGTCATATGTGACCCCTATTCCGAAAGGGTTAATGGGGTCATATTATTTTTTTTTTCAAAACCCTAGGCTGCTTAGATAAAATATAGCATCTAAAAGTAGAAAAGTGATGAATTTTTGATACAAAGTATTTAGAAAGAATACATTCACAGAATATTTTACAAAAATCCCATTTTTCTCGAAATCCACAAAAATAAACTTCTTGTCAAAAAAAATTCTGGTACAGGGGTTTAATACAAAATTCACACAGGTAATCTGTAGCATATAGTACACAAAACCTTAATGACCACTCTAAAAAAACACTTATTATAACAAGTAAGAGTGTTAAATTCGGCTCAGCCGAATCTTTGATACCCTCCACCTCGGTTTGAGTATTGATAATAAATGTTAACAAAATATTTGAAAAGGTAAACAATTTGTTAAACTTAATACCAAATTATTTCAGCAAATTCTTTGGTTTGATCTGGATTTTTTGTTTATTCCAAGAGTTGTTATATACATAGAGCTCTCTCACATTAGTAATTCGCGCTCCAGCGAGGAAAGATCGCTCTGTTTGTTAATGCAAAATAAATGTATTTTCCCTAAAACAAAATATTGCAGAATTTTAACAATTACCAATTTATTTCTAACATGCGGTTATTATGGATATGTATATATATAGAATATATGTATATTATTTTATTATTTAATATATGTAAATACTACACAAAAAATATACAACACCAATATATTACAAAATGAACATCAGTGTATTTTATATTACTTTTTTTAGCTAATAAATATATATATTTTTTTTTGTGATATAGTAAGGTTGGCGCTAGCTCCAGCTAGTCATAATGCCAGGTTATACGACATATGGATCCCTACACAACCAATGGCCTCGGAAGTGAGATAAGGGAGAGCCATTTGATATCAATCCTTAAACATATCAAAGCGAACGGTTATGTAACATAACCAGAAAGCATATGAATTACAGTTAGTCGAGACACCGTGTTATAAAAATTTACACACAAAAAATACAACATCAAAAGTTATTGTTGTGTTTTTCTTTAAATAAATTAATACATACAATTTTTTTTTTTTTTTTGTTTTTTTTATTAACAATTAGTAAAGCATTATTTGCTTTAACTGTTGATGAATTTTTACTCCCTCTATGTTAACTCGTAGTGTCTGTCGAAAAAGTTGTGGATGGATTTTAGCCCCTTTCCCGTAACTCAATCGATCTGAAATTTTGCAAGCAGGCTCGTGGCGATGACAAAAATTATCTAACAAATTTTTTTAGTGATGTCAAAACAATGGAAACTTTTAAACTTTTCTACAAGAGTAGATAAAAAAAAATGTACAAAGGGTTAGTTTTTATTATGCAATCATCACAACGACCGCAAAAATAACAAGTTCAGCTATGACAATAATACAATATTTAGAATAACAACAAGAACAATATAGAAACATCATATTTTTAATTTTTTTTTTAATTTTTCAGAGATTTCCCTGGACCTGTTCCACCGGTTTTAATGACTTATGAAACAGAAATCTTCCCATGCTCTTGGTCAATCTTTCTCACTAAAAATGGTCAACCTAGCTGTCCTATTGAGGGCGTGATTGTGAAAAGAACAACATAGAAAATCATATTTTTTCAAAAATTTTTTTAGTTCTTCATTCAAATCTCGGGCCCTAATCAATTGATTTGGACAATTTTAAATACCAAACTTCTCAAAATGTTAACTAATCATTTTTTATGCTAACTAGCTGCCCGATTAAAGTTGTTATCGTGATTTACACAGACGGACAGACGGACAGACGGACATCGCTATATCAACTCCGCTTGTTATAAGGATTACAAATATATAGATTTTATGAGGTCCAGAATTTTTTTTCTAATTATTACAAATGGAATGACAAACTTTTATATACCCTCTGCACACTGGGGTGGAGGGTATAAAAATGATTCGATATTTTCTTCATGTCTCATATTTGTTAAAAACAAAAAAAAGGAGAGTTTGGCAAATATCTTAATTTATAACTTTATTATTAGTTGGCTGATTTTTAAGATTTTAGGCACTATAGATAGGCTCTAAACAATATAATTTATTTGCAATCTGAACTGGCCAAAGCGGGCTCTTAAATGGAATTCCAGTTCCAACAAATGTAAAAATCTTAATTTTTCACGATTTCAGTCGCGTTGATCCACCTCTAAATTTTTCTTGATTGGCCCAAAACTTTGCACATCTCTTTTTTTTTTTGTCTTTTTTTTTTTGCTATTCGCATATTTCTAGGTGGTGAGACTATAAATTCGAACACTTTTTTTTCCCTCCATGTATTGAAGGGCCACTCTAATGTACGTGTACATATTAAACTAATTTGAAGAGTCGAGGAAAAAATTTGTAGGATCGCAACAATAGGCGTGGCACTCCCAATACAAACTAAACTTTTAATGTCATATATCTGGAGTACTGTAATTTCAAAAGCGATGGAGTTTGTGTGATTTTATAAACTATTTATTAATCTGAATAGTCAGACAAAATGGGTGGGATCGGAAAATGGGCGTGGCATCCCCAAACCAATTAAATATTTAATATCATATAACTGGAGAACTATAATAGATAAATCCTTGGGACTTTGTCTGAGTTCTAAGTTATTAATATCAAGTACTGTGAAAACGACAGTCTTGAAACCTTTGACAAGTAAATTAATTACCAATGTGAGCAATCGTGGAAAATATGGGAGAAATCGCCAAACCGAATAGCGCGAGTAAAAAAAATGCCCAAAATCA
Source organism: Cordilura impudica (assembly GCA_963682025.1). NCBI lineage: Eukaryota > Metazoa > Arthropoda > Insecta > Diptera > Scathophagidae > Cordilura > Cordilura impudica. The sequence goes on from OY821519.1 coordinate 108,394,608, forward strand.
AATATCGTCAACATCAAAAAAAATTCTCCCAAATCAACAATTGCCAAAACCGAAAACTGAGAATAACAAAAATCGCCGAAAGCAACAAGTAAGGAAATTAAAGTCAGTCTAGACCGACTATCCGATATCCTATACCATGAATTTAGAGACCCTTTCTCTTATGTCCAACTAATTTGATATAGAAAATAAACATAAACCAAATTGACTGGCATTGTTATTGTTTTTTTTTGCCTTTGTATATGAAAAAGTTGATATCGGATGCAATATTTATTTAGTAAGGTCACTTATTTTTTGCAAAAACATATACAGACCAAATATGAGAAAACTCTGTAAAATATTTTTGTTATTTTTTTCCTTGTTTTGATAGATTTAAGTGAACTAGCTTTATGTGAGGGCTACGTCAAAGAAATTTTCAAGAACATTGAAAAATTGATTTCTCAAAGGACGTTATTGAGAACTTTTTCTACTGTGGAGAGGAGATCTTACAATGGGATAAATTTATGTATTTAAATATATTTTTTAAAAAATCTGATCCTTCGAATTTTTTAAGTTCTTTTAAAAGGAGACAAGATTGCGAAATAAAAACTCAAAAAATCGGTTTTACTCTATTTGGTCTCCAGATTTAGATATAAGTTATCTGGAGTGTCTGCAATATGAATTTATAACACTTGAGTAGATTTTTGCAGGACTATGAAAGTGATTTTTTTTATAGAAGATGTATAATATTTTTGTTAGTGAAACAAAATTTAAAGTTTACTTCTAGAGCTTTTTGTTTGGATTTGATATAGTAGAAAAATTTATAAAATTTCCAAGATAATCCTCTTAAAACTTAGAATGTATATCAAAAGATTTTTGAAGATCTTTTAAAAGGAAACTTGATCACAGTAATATTTCATAAAAGCAATTTTACTTTATGTGGTATTTAGTCTCGTGTTTAAATTTTATTATCGGCTCATATTATTTATGAACAAATTCCAATTAATTTTTAACAAAAAATCTATTAAAGTCTAGTCGTTATACCCACTTTTTTAAATAATTTATAAGTGCACTTACAATAACGTAAACAATTATAAGTAACGTAATAGTTTTGGCAACTAGTTCTATATATAATATATCCTTACATTTATCTCTTACGTGTTCTAATTCAAATAACATAAGGTTTCAATATCTGGAAACACAGACTCCAAAAGGTCACTTGAGTTTATATTAATCTATTAACATCTAGCAAAAAAAAAATATTAAATTTTTATACCTTTCTCTTGTTGTACTTTTACTTACAAAATCTACTCCTTTTACTGAAATATGTGCTATTACATGCCTATTACCTGAACTGTATGTGTAACAGATGAGCTGAAATCAACATGATAAATATGTCCCTGGGTAATAATTTTCTTTTGTGTACGTGTAAAGCCTGCAAGGTAATCATTATGTTCAGTTTTCCTACTATCCTTTAAGAAAAGGTTGGTATATAAATTTCGTTACATCGCTTGCGTCCTTTGTACTTTTATGTATCGCTTAAATAAAATTACAAAAAATACTGGAATAAAATTTAAGAGAAAGTACTTTAATGTCACATATAATGTTGAAACAATACTTGTCATTTATATCTCATGATATTGTATATATCGGTTTACTTATTAAGTCAAAAAAAGGAATAATATAAATTTAAGGTAACTGTTGTGTTAGCTTTCACCAACGTAGGTTTTCTTGTATGCTTTCTGTTTATGCAGCAAAAACACAGAAGAATACATTTTCAGTCATATATTATAACACATCCACAACGAAACTACAAGGTTCATATATAAAACTTGCTATATTTGTACATAGTACAAGTATATATAATACCGAAAAAAAGCAATAAGTGAAAAATGTGTTAAATCGCATGTATTGAGGTGTATTTATTACAAAGTTTATATCTGTCAGTAAGTAGTAATAAACTTGACTCAAAAAAAAAAGAGAAGCAGAAACATAAAAATAATGTCAATGTGTTAACAAGAACACCATATAAAATAAATTATAATTTGCTCATTAATCAACATTTATCAGTGCTTTGAATTATATGCTCGATATTTTGTTAACGTAACAGTAGATCAATAATTTGATTTATTTATTAAAGCTCATATTTGCTGAAGAATAAATTTGCACAAAATTTATTGATTTCAATTAGTTATTGAAAACAAGTAGTTCAACAAATTATCATGCTATCATTTTCATTCCACGAGTTTGGTACAAATAATAAGCCATTGTAACCACTTTTGAAAAATATTAAAAATTTGGTGCAATATATTGAACTTTTGTTACATAAATCTGATGCCCTTGAATTGTACACTTACTTTTCAGCTAGATCTGGGCTCCCATTTTCTCATTAATCTATATGATTATTAACAAAATATTTCATACAATAAAGAACATTCATTCCAGTGAAAATTTTAATTTCTTTGAAATATTTTTAAATACAATACCATTTATAGTTACAACAAAACCTCGTAGGCATCAAACTTAATTGAATCTTTCACACCAAAGTAAATTAGGCCTTTAAAGAAATATGTATAAAGTCAAAGCTGCCCAGCAAAAAAGAGCATCCAAAGAAGTGATATACGAGTAGATACTATAACTGTTATCAAGATGTGGTGAGAAATTAGATCATCACTAATAAATCTAACATAGGCCTTTCATAGTTTTGCACAATTTTTTTTCCAACTTATTCTTCAATATGCGACAGTTTGAAAACGGATGACCTCATTAGTCTTATCTATTGATTTGTATCCAAAATAAATTATTCCTCAAAGTATAAATGTTACTTTAGTTCCTTTTAATTTAATACTGTGTCGTGTGTTTAGTGGCTCAATTTTTGAAATTTATGACAAAATTATGTTAAACAATTTTAACACGTTGAGGACAGAGGCGATCATTTAAACAATGGCCACAAAACTGACAGTGAATTTTTACGAAGTGGGATAATTATAGCTGAATGTTATAACAAATGTTTGATTCGTGTGTTTTTGGGGAATTTATGATGTCAGTGATAGTATGATATAAACTGCAGAACACAAATATGCGTCACATAAAAGAAAGCTAAAAAGGTTGTTTTTTTCAGGATAAACTTAAAAAAATAACTGTTCATTGAATAATGACTGAAAAATATGAAAATTGTTTAAAAACACTGAAAATAAAAAAAAAATTGCAAAAATAGACAAACAAACAAAAAATAAACAAGTAAAAAAATTATAGTCGGTCTAGACCGACCATGGTTTAGAGACCCCATCTCTTCGGTCTAACTTATTGGATATAGAAAATAAGCATAAACCAAATTTGAGTGCAATTGTTATAAATTTTTTTGGCTGCAGATATGAGAAGGTTGATATCGGGTGCTATATTTATATGGAGACTAGGTCGAAAAATGGACCGATCCTGACCATACTTGACAAAGTCACTTATATTCTGAAAAAATATACACAAACCAAATTTGAGAAAAATCTGTGCAATATTTTCGTTTTTTGATAGATTTAAGTCAAGATCGGGAAGCAGCTCTATATGAGGCCTATGACTAAGAATTGTCCTATAGGAATTTTTTTTTGGACTACTGATTAATGGATACAATAAATACATACAAATCCAAGTTGACTAAGATCTATGTGATAGTTTGGATCTTATGGCAATTTATGGGTCATTTGTATGGGGACTAGATCTGAACATGGACCGATTTTTACCAATTTCAATGCCGTTCATGCTATGGCCGATAAAAGCTTATAAACCAAATTTCATCAAATATATTCATATTTGCGACCTGTAGTTTGATTACCAGGTTTACATGTACACACAGACGGACGGACGGACATCGCTAAAACGACTCAGAAGGTGATTCTGAGCCGATCGGTATAATAAAAGATGGGCCTAGATCAAATATTTTTGGTAGTTACAAGCAGCAGCACAAAGTCATTATACCCAAACCACATAGTGGTATAGGGTATAAAAAAAATGATAAGTATCCCGATAAATTGTGCCGCATTTTAAGGCCGAGGCCACGCAATGAGCGGCGAACGGCAGAGCGATTAGCGGAAAAAAATTAAAACATACGAAATACTATTGAAGTGGCCACACAATGAGCGGCATTAGAGCGGCATTTCTGAGCGTCTAAGCGGCACCGCTCAGGAATAGAACTTGTTCTAATTATACCCGATACCACTATGTGGTTTGGGTATAATGACTTTGTGCTGCTGTTTGTAACTACCAAAAATATTTGACCCAGACCCATCTTTTATTATACCTATCGAATCAGAATCACTATCTGATTCGATTTAACGACGTCCGTCCGTCTATACGACTATACGACACCCTATACCATGCGTTTAGAAATTCTATCTCTCAAAAAATCGGTATATACAGCACAATTTTATTTCCCTATACACAGTAAGTGTTTTATCTAGTTTACTAGAACAATAAATTTTTTTTAATATACTAAAATTCAGAGTTTGGCCTAGGCAAGGAATGGGTTAACGTTGTTCGATTTATTCCAAATTTTTAGCATGGAAGTCTTGCACATTTGGTTATTATATTCTAGGCATATCGTTAAAAAGTCAACAGCGCTTACAAAATATTTGACGTTTTTGGATAAATTGTCTTTTATTAGCTTGGGATCATATGTGACCCCAAGTCCAAAGGGTATAATGGGGTGATGTAATTTTTTTTCCGAAACCCTAGGCTATTGCGATAAAACGTAATATTTAAAATTAGAAAACTGATACATTTTTAATACAAGGTACTTCGAAAGAGTACTTTTATTGAATAATTCACAAAAAACTAATTTTTTCTCGAAATCCCCAAAAAAATTGCTTGTAAAAAATTCTGGTGGAGTAATTTACTTAAAAATTCACACAGCTAATCTCTAATATATATTTCACAAAACTTTAAAGTGCAATTTTTTAAAATTTAGTAGAGGTGTTTTCAATATTTTATCAAAAAAATTTTCCATCTTTTGTCTCATTTCGCAAAAGGTTAAAAATGTGGAAATAAAATAATACTTCATGTCCGAGTGCTCCTAGGTATAGTGACCAAAAAAAAAAAATAAATGATGGCTTTGATTAATTTCTTAAAGTTTAAAAAATTTCCGGCAAATTTCACGACCTATTTCTTTTTGCATTTGCTATTTCTTCACGAGTTTTATTCGATTTTGAAGTTATATAGCTTTTTACAGAGATAATTTAGTACTGAAATCGATTCAGATAACAACTTGTCGAAAAAATAAACGAAACTTTCGTAAAATCTGAAAAAAAATATATTTTCCCCATATAAACACACTTGAAATTTTAGGTCGCGCTGAGGCACTTCTAAATTATTTTTTATTTTTTTTTTTTTTTTTGATTGACCCAAAATTTTTATTTCTCAATTGTTTTGTTATCGGCATATATGTGGGGGTGAGACCGAGAGTTTGAACACTTTTTTTATTAAGGGATACCCTTATGTACATATAAAACTAATTTGAAGAGTCGCGGAAAAATGGGCGGGATCGAACCAATGGGCGTGGCATCGACAATAAAAAATAAATATTTAATGTTGTATATCTTGGGTACAGTAATAGAGAAAGCTTTGGAAATGTGTCTAAGTTCATGAGTTATTAATATGAGTCGTCGGACAAAAATGGGCGGGATTGGACCAACTGGCGTGGCTCCACCATACAAAGCAAATGTTTAATGCCATATATTTTTAGATACATTATGTGAGTTCATGTGTTTTTAATGTGAGTATTCGCCCAAAATGGGCGTGATCGGAGGTGTGGGCTTGGCACCACCCATACAAAGTAAATATATAATACCATACATAATATCATATAAATATTATACGTTGACCCAACAACTACCTTCAAAATGTTGCGTCAATCTGAGCAGTTGAAAACTAATTAAAAAGGGGCACCTAGGGGCACTTGAAATTGATTTAAAATGTAAAAGCTGATATTAGACAATTTATTGGTAGTGGTTTCCAACTGTAGGCAAATGTAGCTAAGATTAAAAGTCTAAGAGCTTGAAGATATATGGTTTTTTATTCCACATTGGTAAACATATATTTAGAAGACTCTGCAGTGTTTAGTTTTTCAACCTTAGCATATTGAATTAAAAAACAAGTAAGAAAATTATAGTCGGTCTAAGCCGACTATACGATACCCTATACCATGCGTTTAGAGACCCTATCTCTTAGGCCCAACTAACTGGATATAGAAAATAAGCATAAACTAAATTTGAGTGGGATCTTTATTAATTTTTTTGGCAGCAGATATGAAAAAGTTCATATCGGATGCTATATCTATATGGCGACTAGGTCCAAAAATGCACCGACCCTGATCATGTTTGCAAAGTCTCTTGTATTTTGCAAAAATATATACAAACAAAATTTGAGAAGAATCAGTGCAATATTATTGTTTTTTGATAGATTTTAGTGAAGATCGGGAAGCAGCTCTATATGGGGCTTATGAATAAGAGTTGTCCCATAGGAATCATTTGTGGACTTCTCATTAATGGATGTAATAAATGCATATAAACACAATTTGAGTAAAATCTATATGACAATTTGGATTTTATGGCAATTTATGTCGATTTCATATGGGTTATTTGTATAGGGGCTAGGTCTGCACATAGACCGAATTTCACCAATTTTAACAGCGTTCATCCAATGGCCGATAAAAGCTTATGTACCAAATTTCATCAAAATATATTCATATTTGCGACCTGCAGTTTGATTACAAGCTTTACATGGACACACAGACGGACGGACGGACGGACGGACGGACGGACGGACATTGTTAAATCAACTCAGAAAGTGATTCTGATCCGATCGGTATAATTAAAGATGGGTCTAGGTCAAATATTTTTGGTTGTTACAAACAGCAGCACAAAGTCATTATACCCAAACCACATAGTGGTATAGGGTATAAATAGAGCGTCTTGAAATTTTTAGACTTCAATTCGGTCAGTTCAAAACACAAGTCAGTTCAAAACACAAGTAATGTTAGAAACGGCAGAAAAAAGCTAGTGGTCAGAACTAAGAAATTCCTTTTGATTTCATTGCAACAAATATTTCGAAATTTAAAAACACAATTGCATATTGCATTAATAGTATGTTGACAATTTAACTTTTTTCTGTGAAATCCGCACAGTGGCTGAAAATTGTTTTTTATTGGCCAAATATCTGTAACTTTTGAACCGATCAAAATATTTTAGTATTTTTTTTTTTTTTTTTGTGCATAGATATTTAGTTGAGCTTGACTCAGTTTTAATTTCATTAAAATTGATTGAGCACTTTTTAAGGACTTCTAGTTCAATAATTTGCCTTTTGATTTTTTTTTTAACTTTTACATTGGAATATGGGTTTTTTTATTTATTAGAAAATGTCGTATTTGGAATATAATATTTATTATTAACATTGTTTGCAATAATGGGATTTTTTAAATGTTTACACTCAAAAAAATTGTTATACAAAAAAAAAAATTTTTTTTTAATCAACTGGAAATTTTGGTATTATTGCTGAAAAATCAAAAATTTTCACATTTCCTTACACTCAAATATCTTCACTTGAAAAGACGTTAGAAATATTATCTAAAAACTTTGTTACTACTACAGAAAAATTTATTAGTTTTTGCTGCCAAATTTGTTATTTTTAGCAACATAAATCTGCTGGACATTATCGCAAATATTCTCATTCTTTTTATACCCTATACCACTATGTGGTTTGGGTATAATGACTTTGTGCTGCTGTTTGTAACAACCAAAAATATTTGACCTAGACCCATCTTTAATTATACCGATCGAATCAGAATCACTTTTTGAGTTGATTTAACAATGTCCGTCCGTCCGTCTGTGTGTCCATGTAAATTTTGTAATCAAACTGCAGGTCGCAAATCTGAATATATTTTGATGAGATTTGGTATATAAGCTTTTATCGGCCATGGGATGAACGCTATTGAAATTGGTGAGAATCGGTCCATGTTCAGACCTAGCCCCCATACAAATTACCCCTATGAACTCGACATAAATTGCAATAAGATTCAAATTGTCATATAGATATTACTCAAATTGGGATTGTATGTGCTCATTACATCCATTAAAGAGTAGTCCAAAAATGATACCTTCGGCCCCATATAGAGCTGCTTCCCGATCTTCACTTAATCTATTAAAAAACAAAAATATTGCACTGATTCTTCTCAAATTTTGTTTGTATATATTTTTGGAAAATACAAGAGACTTTACCAAACATGATCAGGATCGGTCCATTTTTGGACCTAGTCTCCATATAGATATAGCATCCGATATGAACTTTTTCATATCTAAAACCAAAAAAATTAATAAAAATCCCACTCAAATTTGGTTTTTGCTTATTTTCTATGTCCAGTTAGTTGGGCCTAAGAGATAGGGTTTTTTTTTGCAGCGACAGACCAAAGCCTCTGGTGGGAATCGAACCCACGACCCCCGCATGATAGGCGAGCACGCTACATACTCACCTACCGGGGCGCGACAGTTTAACCTAATTTTTTGGCTACCTTAGTCTGGATATATGAGCTGCAAAACGGCGTTAAAATTTTTAGAATCGGTAACAAAAAAAATAGACTTTTAGCCAATGAAATCAAAATTTCAGCCACAGGGCACCGCCCTGGATAAAATTCAAAGGTTTCCGCTTCAAAACATTTGATTTGGGCTTTAGACTCACAGATCATAATTGTGCTGCAGCCTGTAGGATGACCCATTCTATTATTTTTGAGAGTAAGCTTTCATTAAAACTAGAGAAGAGGTTACTATCTAATGGCCCTCTAAATCATTCTTCAAGAATAAATTCTAAAATATCTTGTCTAAGTCTCCTACAGCATTTGATAATGGGCCATCGCTAAAACAAGGATACTCACTGGATGGTTCAGGTGCAGTACTTCCTTTAAGTTTCGTTAATTTGAGATTCCTTTAAACTGTTTTTTCTCACCATTATAATAAACATTTCAAAGATTGGGAATATTTGCGAATTTCTCATATCTTTTGTATTACTTACAGAAAAACCACACACAGAAAATAAGAACTTGATATTTCTCCCAAAATCGAAAAAAATCAATAGAATGTGTAAACCAATAAACAGACTCTAATAAACTAATTACATAGAAAATCTTGACGTATATATGCGGATTTGGCTTATTATAATGACCACAGGATACACGTTAATCTCTCACTTCAGACAATATACCATGGCTAGATACAGAAAAGTTCATAAAATGTAAGAATTTACAAATATTTTTATTTTTCCATTAAAAAAAAAACTAAAGATTTGACACACAGTTCCGGTCAGCAGCATTATTTGTAATACAGCTATTTCTTTCTGCACAACTTCTATATAGTTTATTGGTAGATATTTTCTGCTTATAAATTGTTGCCATCTAGAGAATTTCTTCTTGTATACAGTAACAGATCCGGAAGAACCAGATAAGAAAAAACATGTCAACATGGTAACAAAAATTAAATTTTATACAATATAATTTATATTACATTATATTGTTTAAGCACGACCAATACACAAAATTTCTTGCCGACTTAAGTGAATTGTTATTATCAGACATCTCAAATGTATCATTTCTAAAAATTATGTTGTTTTTTTACTTATTATCAATATTAAGTGTAAGTTCTGCCATTAGCAACAAAAGGTAAGTGAAGATTTTTGTTTATGTTTTCTTTAAAACTAGTAAGTTTAATTATAAATATAATGCAGCTGTTTGCTTTCAATTTATTCAAAGTGGTTCTACTTAATACTATATTTACGTTTGATTTTCTGCCAAAAGAAAATAAAATGGAAAATTGATTGAAATAAATACATATTTCCTAAAGATAAAATTCTAACAGCAAATAGCTCTGGAGAAACGGCAGCACATTTAACACCTGTCAACCCTGAAATGTAAACTAAGTGAATAAAAATAGCAAAAAAAAATATAAGAAAATGTTAGCAACGACAGGAAATAAAGAGGAAAAAATAAAACTTGATTTAGAACAATAATACAAAATGCTGTACGTACGTACTTTTATACATTGATGAAAGAAACATTCTAACATTGCATCTTAATTACAAATTTATTATTGAGAATTTACATTCACTTCAAAGAACTTTGGTATGGTGCAACTTTGAATAACGCAAACCTTTATGAACGAATTGATTAAGCGATAACGCAATATTCTAAAAAAATATTTTTTATCTATAAAATATTACTATGATCAGGAGGAATGATAACACTTAAAAAAAGGTAATATATGTTTTTTTTATGTACAGCACACTGTGGCTTAAATTTTGATTTCATTGGCCAAAAGTCTAATTTTTTTGTCACTGATTTTTAAAATTTTAACGCCTTTTTGTAGCTAATATATCCAGATTAAGGTAGCCAAAAAATTAGGTTAAACTATTGCTAATTGTGAGCGTGGCATGCTCTGTTAAACTATTGTTTTTTAATTTCAGAAAAAGGTGATTTTTTTGGCAGGATTATAGTCTATAGTTTTTGTAAGTGGCCACAGCTCTACCGTTTAACATTAGGGGCGTAATGAAATATATTAGAAACTACTATATTTTTCTCAAATTTCAACTTTAGTGGAATAGAACTTCTAGGGATCAAACAGGAACAAAAAACGTGTACCACCCGGAAAAAGGTGTAAGTGTCCCCTTCAGCCCCATATATACTTTTACACCCGTGACGACCCGTGGGTAGAAAATTTTTTTCATTTTGATGAAATTACTCTAAAATTAAAATACGATAATTTAAATTACGAAAATTTAAACAGCCCTATAAGTACTCGTATACGATGGTGTATGCATTTGTGATTCAGGTATTTTATAGCTTATAATCAGGGACAATAAAAGTATGCAATGCATATTTGCATATGCAAATGCATATTACAGTCTTCCGGGCATGTTTTGTGGCTTCAAGCATATAAAAGCATATTTTGGTTTCAACTATTTTTACTTTGCATATACATTTTGTGCAGTGTAGATAACATCTGTTTATTTCCTTATGATGGCAATATAATCTTCATAAATTTTCGCATCTGGCAACGCCGATCTTTTGCTCATTTATAGTGTAAATAAAATGTTAAACGCGTCGTCATGCCAAAAGAAAAAGAATGCCTTAAAGAATTTTTGTCTCGCGTGTCAAAAATATTTCCGGGAGTATTTCGTACAGATAACTCAGTTTTGTTCTGCAAAATATGCAATTGTGCGATATCAGCATCGAAAATTGTTTCCGTGAAGCAGCACCTGGAAACGGCAAAACATAAGGCATTTGTGCAAAAAAAAATCATTATTTTCGCAAACCCTCTTGACTGAGCACCAGCAAGAAAACAACGCATTTCCAATTGACTTATGCAAAATGTTCATTGCGGCCAATATACCTCTCCGCAAAATAAACCACCCATGCGTCAAAGGTTTTTTTGATAAATATGTAAATGAGAGTGTTCCATCCGTGTCAAATCTTCGCCTTCGATATGTACCACAGATATACCAAAATGCAGTTAACGATATGAGAGCTAAAGCGAACAATAGACGTATTTGGATTTCCATAGATGAAACGACCGACGTGGAGCAGAGGCGTGTAGTCAATTTTGTTTTCGGTGTATTAAATAATACAGAAGATGCCAGCGAACGTGAAAGATGCTACCTTTTTAACGTAGCGCAAGTAGATTCTGCAAATGCCAATACCATGGCTACATTCGTCATAGATTTTTTATCTTCCCTATGGCCGGATGGTAACCTAACAAATAAAAATCAAATTCTTGTTTAACTCTACTTTTACTTCTTGCAGGAGTCCCATATGAGAACGTGTTGCTAATTGTAACAGACGCGCCTGCTTACATGCTTGCTGCGGTTTCTGCCTTGAAGACACTTTTCCCTAAAATGATACACTTAACGTGTTTTGCGCATGGTATTCACCGCCTTTCCGAATTTATAAGATCTCAATTTCCAGCCGTTAACAAATTAATATCTTCTACAAAGGCCGTTTTTTTAAAGGTATGTGTTTATTTTACTAACTGCAGAACGAATTATTAATTTTATGTTTATATTAAGGCTCCATCGCGTCGCCAAGAATTTCAAAGAGCTCTACCTGGCATTGCGTTGCCACCAGTTCCATGCATTACTCGTTGGGGTAGTTGGCTGAAAGCATCACAATACTATTGTGAGCATTTTGAGGACATTAAGAAAGTTGTAGAATCGTTTGACAGCGAAGAGGCTGATGCAATACGTATTTCCAAAGAGCAATTTAAATTAACAGAAACGGTCAACGAGCTCGGGTATTTAAAGTGTAACTTTTTAAATATAACAAGCAGCATTTTAAAACTACAAGAAAGAGGCCTATGCTAAAGACCAGCATTGAGCTATCTGAGAAAATACGCAAGAAATTGAATTTAATGGAAAACAAAATATTTTCTAAAAAATTTGAAGCTATTTTAAAACGTAACACAGATTACAAGACTGTGTTCGACATTTATAATGTTTTGTTTAATCGTGTCATTGCGAAGGAGGAGTACACTAAATTACTTTCGCCAGCAGAACTTGACTCTTTTTCGTTCTGCCCAACAACATCTACTGACGTAGAACGCAGTTTTTCAATGTATGGTAACTTGTTAGCAGATAATCGCAGAAAATTCACATTTGAGTATTTAAAGCAACACTTAGTAATATATTGCAATTATCAATCAATGGACTGAATCTTATTAATGTTATATAATTTATATAATATAAAAAATAATTTAATTTAATTTACGACACTCTGTGATGAGTTTTTATTAAAATTAAAATTTAGTCGGTTATTAAAATTTACTACAAACTAAACTTATTGTGCATTTTTTTATCAGTTCTTAAGGCATTTTTTAATGTTTTTCGTGCTTATCTAATGCGCATATTTTAAGGTTTTTCGTGCATATTTCTGTTGTTCCTGCTTATAATAGTCATTATTTGTTCTATTACCATAATATATTTGTAAGTAAAAATGCCAATTAAACTAAGTCCCGACAAAATCATTAGATAATACCGATGCATATGAATTTGGATTATCACCACTACATGCAAGAATACGACTTATGGAACACATACTAAAAATCAGTTATGAGATGGATTTCGGGTCATCACTATAAAACAACGAAACCAACAAAGAGTTAAGAAGTTCAAAAAATAAACATGTTCAAGATGAATATCGCAAATTTGGATTGATTATGGATCAGCCAAAACAAGGGTCAGGCAATACAAATGATGGCAATACCCCAAGAAGATTCTTTTCAGATCCAGAAAGAGCATCTGATATAACAGGATTTAAACAATATTTTCAGATTTAAAATAATCCTAGAATTATTTGCGTGCAATTGACTCTAGAAAATTTAGAGATTATGCTAAGGAACTGCAAAAAATATACAACCAACAAAATATCATTTGTCATTAAATATCATTTGGTGCCAATTGGAGATCTATCAGAGGAGGCTCAGGAAAAAAAATTATCAAATTTGACAAATTTGTTTTTTAAAATTATCAAATTTAAGCGCCCCGGTAGGTGAGTAGGTAGCGTGCTCGCCTACAATGCGGGGGGCCTTGGGTTCGATTCCCACCAGAGGCTTTGGTCTGTCGCTGCAAAAAAAAAAAAAATAAAATAAATAAATAAATAAACAAGTAAGAAAATTATAGTCGGTCTAGACCGACTATACGATACCCTATACCATGCGTTTAGAAACCCTATCTCTTAGGCCCAACTAACTGGACATTGAAAATAAGCAAAAACCAAATTTGAGTGGGATTTTTATTAATTTTTTTGGCTGCAGATATGAAAAAATTCATATCGGATGCTATATCTATAAAGGGACTAGGTCCAAAAATGGACCGATCCTGATCATGTTGGGTAAAGTCTCTTGTATTTTGCAAAAATATGTACAAACAAAATTTGAGAAGAATCAGTTCAATATTTTTGTTTTTAATAGATTTAAGTGAAGATCGGGAAGCAGCTCTATATGGGGTCAAAGGGATCATTTTTGGACTACTCATTAGTGGATGTAATGAACGCATACAAACCCAATTTGAGTAATATCTATATGACAATTTGGATCTTATGGCAATTTATGTCGATTTCATATGGGTAATTTGTATGGGGGCTAGGTCTGAACATGGACCGATTCTCACCAATTTCAACAGCGTTCATCCCATAGCCGATAAAAGCTTATATACCAAATTTCATCAAAATATATTGATATTTGCGACCTGCAGTTTGATTACAAGCTTTACATGGACACACAGACGGACGGACGGACGGACGGACGGACGGACGGACATTGTTAAATCAACTCAGAAAGTGATTCTGATTCGATCGGTATAATTAAAGATGGGTCTAGGTCAAATATTTTTGGTTGTTACAAACAGCAGCACAAAGTCATTATACCCAAACCACATAGTGGTATAGGGTATAAAAAAAATAAATAACACACTACTCCCTCTTTCCTCCTTACTATATCTATATCTTTCCTGAGATCAACACAATGCACTGCATCTGTAGGGGGCATCCCCTGAGTGTTGATTAATAAAAAAAAAAGAAAAAAAAATCTCCAATTGATTTTATTATTATTTTTTTATGTAAAATTTTTTTTTAGTGTAACATTAAAAAAATCCCATTATTTAAAAAAATGTTTATAATTATTATTAAAATCCAAATATTAAACTTTTTAAAAAATAAAAAAATAATAAACACATATTTCACTCTAAAAATCAAAAGTTCAATTTTGACCTATAATTCCCTAAAAAAATCCTCAATCAATTGTAATTAAAACTGAGTCAAGCTGAACTAAATATCTATCCATTAAAAAGAAATACTTAAATATTTTGATCGGTTCAAAAGTTACAGAATTTTGGCCAATGAAAAACGGTTTTCAGTGCTTCAAAGGTAAACAAATAAGGCAGTTTTTTAGTATAGCGCCTCTAGAAAAGCGGCAATTTAACGCTTTTTTTTTTCTTTTTTAAAAACTTCCGTCACAATTTAAACTTTTTGTTAAATAGACTCACAATTGGTTCCCTCAATCGTCAGTACGTCAAAAATTATACAACAAGATACATAGAGGTATTATCACACGATGTGTGTCAAATTTTCCCACAGCAAAAGTTGCACACATCGTCAGATACATATGAAACATTGTATATGTAGAATATATGAGGAAAGTCACATGTACATTTTTCAATTAGTGCGGGTTCTATTTTGGCATGACAAACGAATGAAAATACAACACTGTTTGTGACGAAAGAAAAATAGAGTAAATTATAAAGATTAATATTAAAAGAAAAATAAATTCTTTAATATTAACTAACAATTAGAAAATATATAACTTTATTTTTAACAACAAATTTTTGTAAATTCACAAATTAAATCAGCTGTTATTTACATTTAGAAGTTATGTCATACGGAAATACATAATCTCGTGTGATAGCAAATTTTATGAATCGTATCTAAAATGATAATTTTGACAAACATACGGAATTACATATGGATAAAAAAAAGTGACAGTACATATGTAAAAAATACATCGTTTGATATCACCATAAGCAAATATTACGATATGCTAACAAAAACTCGGACGGTAGCATCAGCCAAATGGCTTTCTATATAAAGAGACATTGAAGAAATTTTGTGTATATGGCTTGAGTTGAAAACCCATTTTATATTGTTAATGCAAAATATTTTGAGACGACGCTGTTAAAAAAGTATGTACTATAATTCAAAAAACTTTTTTTAATGTCGAACTTGGCTAAATATTATCAAAAGAACCAAAAAGTGAATCGAATCCCAAAATGCCGACCACACCAAATTTTATTATATATCGGTATAAGGTATAACAAATTAAATTATTTGAATGATGATCTCGATACTGTACTTAATGAAATTTTCTATTTAGGTTATATATATTTTTCGAATAAATTTGTGAAATTTGACATAGTTATAGATCATATATCGGAGAAAATCCAATTGATAAAATTTTCGTATAATATATATATATTAAATAAAAACTATTAAATTAAACAAAATAAAATATTTATAATAAACAATTTTATAAGACTCTAAAAGTATGCTGATCAATTTAAGCCAATTTACAATTCATCGCCTGTGCATTTATTATTGATGGTTTCAAATAAGAGTACATTTTAATCGCCCTGTGTTGAATTGTGAATTGCCCAAAATTGATTAGCATACCTTTAGGCTCTGATAAAATTATATATTAATAAACCCATTTATATTTCTTCTATGAGTTCATCAAATATTTATAATAAAATTTAATGATTATACCCTATACCACTATGTGGTTTGGGTATAAAGACTTTGTGCTGCTGTTTGTAACTACCAAAAATATTTGACCTAGACCCATCTTTAATTATACCGATCGAATCAGAATCACTATCTGATTCGATTTAACGATGTCCGTCCGTCCGTCCGTATGTGTGTCCATGTAAAGATTGTAATCAAACTGCAGGTCGCAAATATTAATATATTTCGATAAAATTTGGCATATTAGCTTTTATCGGCCATAGGATGAACACTGTTGAAACTGGTGAGAATCGGTCCATGTTCAGACCTAGCTCCCATACAAATGACCTCTATGAAATCAACATAAATTGCCATAAGATCCAAATTATCATATAAATCTTAGTTAAATTGGGTTTGTATGTATTAATTACATCCATTAATCAGTAGTCCAAAAATGATCCCTATTAATCATAGCCCCCATATAACGCTGCTTCCCGATCTTCGCTTAAATCTATCAAAAAACAAAAATATTGCACAGATTTTTCTCAAATTTGGTTTGTATACATTTTTTCAAAACGTAAGTGACTTCACCAAATATGGTCAAGATCGGTCCATTTTTCGACTTAGTCCCCATATAAATGTAGCACCCGATATGAACTTTTTCATATTTGCGGCAAACAAATTGATATCAATGCCACTCAAATTTGAGTTATGTCATTTTCTATATCGAATTAGTTGGACCAAAAGATAGGGCCTCTAAACCATGGTATAGGGCATCATATGGTCGGTCTAGGCCGACTATAATTTTCTTACTAGTTTTTATTTAAAAATTCACAATTTACTGAACTTTATTTAAATATTCATTAATTTTTTATATATAGAGAATAAAAAATATTGAAAAAAAAAATTAATGAACAAATAAAAGTTCCTATAATTTGTACTCGAATTTCAAATGCTGGGCTCTGCTAGTACTTTAACTGGACCTGTTTTGATATTAACATTGAAGAATCGGACAAACAATTAATCTAATTGAATTCACAAAATCTCTCAGTGATCTAAGAGCTAAATTTCTATCCATCAACAAAAGCTTAAAACTATATAAAAGGATAAAGAGAATCAGCACTGATATATTTTGGATTGAAGTACACAACTTCAAAAACTCAGTCAATAATTTCATGTTTTTAAATTATCATATTTCGATGTAAATATATTCAGACCAATTCTAAATAAGAACTCCACGGGAATTTTTTCACTTTTCCCTTTTCCCTCATTATGAAAAAAACTCCCTTCTTATTTATTTACATTTAGTACGCAATGCTAAATGAAAACCGAAAATTCGAAATTGCCTCTCCAGAACAGAAGAATTCTTTTCTCGGGAGAAATATGCGCGAGAGTATTCAGAATTAGGCAGATTGACTTTTCCGTACTCAAACGCTGAAGTCAAAAGTGTGTTCAGTACAAGTGTTTCTATTAAAGTTAATTCTATTCGAATATATAAAAAATCACACTATTTAATTAAAACATTATTAATTATTTCAAAATGAACAGGTATAGGAAAAGTTTAAAGTTTTTAATTTCTTTATTTTTGAGATCTCAAATATAGAAATAATATAAAACTTTTTCTTGAAAATTAATAAAGTAATAATTTTATTTTATTTTTGACAAACACATAACTAGCGCTTTTTAGCGTTTTTAATTTAATTAATATTTAGTGCTATTTGCGGTATTGTTTTACGTTCTTCGCTTTGAAAAGGTTGGCATGGCTCTTTTGAAGATTAAATGCAACTGGCTTAGGATTTTACATATAATGTTTTTACAACTATTTATACAGAGTATACTTATGTTATGGGAGATGGAGTTGAAATGCTGCTTACATAAGCTATATGATTCAGGACCTCAGTGCACATAGATTCTAGTTCGACTAGTCGCTATGTCGTTCAACATAATATCGTTCTCTGAGGCCTGACAAAGTTTAACTTGGGTATTATTGGTTTTTGAGAAAACGAGCAATGTGATAAACTGAAATATCAAAAATAAAATTTTTAACAATTTTATAAGTGTGTTCTCAGCAACACACATATCTCATTTGGATATATTTAACATCTTATGAAATATGCTAGCTGTAATCCTGTGCGCTTCGCTACACCCATCGAAATGAAGTAAAAAAAGTGGGAATGCATTTTGTAGAAAACTAGTTGATTTATTTTAGTCGATTTTTGATTTTTTTCGATTTTTGTTTTATACGATCCTTGATTTTGAAGATCTTTGATTTTGTCGATTTGTATTTTGCGATTATTGATTTTGGTGATTTCGCCCATATTTTCCATGACTATTCACATTGCTAGTTAATGTACTTGCCAAAAGTATCATGACTGTCATTTTCATAGTATATTTTTCATATTTTTTCTTATAGGAGGTACCACGCACATTGGTCCGATCCCGCCTATTTTTTGTCCAGCTCTTCACATTGATAACTTTTGAAATCACACAAAACCCCAAGTTTTTCATTATTACAGTAGTCCAGATATATGACATTATATATTTACTTTGTATGGAAGGTGCCATGCCCATTCATTGTATGACCAATATAAGCTTACATAGAAAATTTCATTGAAATATACACATATTTGCAAGCTGTAGTTTGATTTCAAGGTTTACTTGTGTACACAGATGAACAGACGGACGGATGGACAAATCCACTCAGAAACTGATTCCCAGTCGACCGGCATAATCAGATACTTTTAGTAGTTACAAACTTCAAGATAAACTTACTTTATCATGACCACAGGGAGGTGGTGAATTTTTAACATCTAATTTTAAAATATATTATCTGGAATATAACGACAGCAAGAGTTCTGAAATTATGTGGATGTACATATCAAAATAATACAAAGAGTCGGGGAAAAATGGTCGTAATCGGACCAATTGATATAAAGTGGTTATTGTTCAGACCTAGTCCCCATACAAATGATCCCTATGAAATTGACTTAAATTGCCATAAGATCCAAATTATCATATGGATCTCGGTCAAATTGGCTTTGTGTGTTTTATTACACCCATTTATCAGTTATCCAAAATTAAAATACTAATGGCAATTCTTTGTCATAGCCCCCATATAAAGCTGCTTTCCGATTTTCACTTAAATTTATCAAAAAACAAAAATATTGCACAGATTTTTCTCAAATTTGGTTTGTATATATTTTTCGACCTAGTTCCCATATAAATATAGCATCATATATGAACTTTTTCATATTTGCAACCAAAAAAAATTAATAATAACTAGCAGATTCCCGCACTCGAAATTCGACTGCAATTTCTGGGAAACTTTATTTTTCAACTTAGCCAATTCACAAACCAACACTATTTTCGTTTATTATTATTGCGAATCAAGAAAACAAACTTATTAACAAATTTAATAAAAACACACTTAGCATATGTATTATTTAATGAATGTGTTAGTAGCAGTTTTAAATGCAATTTACAAAAAATAAAGGAAAAATTAAAAAATCTGTAAATCTGCAAAACCGCTAAAAAGAAATACTTTTCAAATGATATACGTTTGGTCAAAATCGGGAACGGTAGAACAAACATCAGTCACAAGATAGCGCCTAGCTTAGTAATATTATAGATACCACTCAGATTTAGCTTATGCTTATTTTCTATATCCACTTAGATGGACAGAAGAGATATGGACTCTAAACCATGGTATAGGGTATCGTATAGCTGGTCTAGACCGACTACAATTTTCTTACTTGTTACATATAACAAAAGCAAGATTACGACACTATTTATAATTATCCATTGTAACAACATGTTGTATATCTTGACATTCAATATAGATAGTTTGAAGTAATATAAATTTGTATTTAAACCAACGTTCTAAGAAAAAAAAATAAAATAATGAAAAAGAATTTTCTCAAATCTACAAAACACAAATGTAAAATGTAGTTTAATTAGTAAACTACAGTAATTTGTTTAGAACAGCTATTGAAAAAATAAAATTTTTTTCGTAAAACAACTATACTTTCATTTGTATTGACAACTATTTGCTGGAACAACAAACTGTTAACGAAAAAATTGTATAATTGTATCCGATTATGCTCTTAGAATAGTTCGGTCTATAACTTTACTTGAAACTCATGGTATAGGTATCGTATATTCGGTCTAAAATCAAGATTATCATTAGAATTTGGATTTTTCTACCCTATACCACTACGTGGTTTGGGTATAATGACTTTGTGCTGCTGTTAGTAACTACCAAAAATATTTGACCTAGACCCATCTTTAATTATTCCGATCGAATCAGAATCACTATCTGATACATTATTGGATTTATTCTTTGTCAGTGATATGAAAAAAGTTCTTTTATATGACCAGTTATCAGTACCTTGTTTCTCTAAACATGATTTGATATTCCTAACCTTTAATTTTCAGTTGCAGTATGTATGTGATGAAACTACTTTCTATGATTTTAAGAATATGAATAATGTTCTGATGTCCTTTGAGCTATCCAATATTGATTGGAACTCTATATATTATATGCCTTTGGTTGAAGATCAACTGAATTTCGTAGAATACAACTTGTCAAATGTTTTTAATGCATCTGTTCCAGTCAAAACAGTTAAACACAATGCTAGGAAAAAACCATGGTTCAATGCAGGAATCAAATCAGCGATCGCTCGTAGAGATTTGAATTATAAATGTTGGAAAACTTTCAAAACTACAGAATTCCAAACTGAGTACTGCAATACTAGAAAAGAAGTTAATAGGATGATAAAAAGTGCAAAATCTGAATATTATTCTCGTTGTTTTTCATCAGCTATTGGATCAAAAAACACTTGGAAAACTATACGCGAAATTGGTGTTGGTAAATCACCATTTGTGAATGCAGCTGCAATAGACGTAGATGAAATCAATGAGTCGTTTACAACTCTCCCTAATGTTCCATCGAATATTAGTTATTATGAACAATGGCCTACTATTCCTGGTAATAGTTTCTCCTTTAATTGCGTAATTGAATCGGATGTTATATCGAGTTGCCTTGCTATAAAGTCAAATGCTGTTGGGTTTGACAACATCCATCCGAAATTTTTTAAGATTATAATCCCGCTAATTATACCTTATATCACATATATTTTTAATAATATCATCACGAAGAATGTTTATCCCAAGAACTGGAAATATGCTAAAATTATACCCACCCCAAAATCAAACAATGAATATCGCCCAATTGCTATATTGCCTTACTTATCTAAAGTGTTTGAACGATTACTCCATCAACAAATTGTTAAGTACGTTAATGATAAAGGGTTGTTTACAAAAAGACAATCTGGATTTCGACGCAGTCACAGCTGCATAACTGCCCTTAT
The DNA here is from genome assembly GCA_963682025.1 of Cordilura impudica. Lineage (NCBI taxonomy): Eukaryota > Metazoa > Arthropoda > Insecta > Diptera > Scathophagidae > Cordilura > Cordilura impudica. Next base: position 108,416,244 of record OY821519.1, read on the forward strand.
TGATGTTTCTGAAGAAATCCGTAGCAAACTTGATGATGGAAATATCTCATTCCTTGTTCTTCTAGACCATTCCAAGGCATTTGACACTGTGGACCATGAAGTTCTCTGCTTAAAGCTGCTCAAAATGTATAATTTCTCAACTTTATCAACACGTTTAATTTCATTGTACTTATCAGGCCGAAGTCAATCTGTTTGTGTAAATGATAAAATATCTCGCTCGTTACCTGTTTTGAAAGCCGTGCCACAAGGGTCAATATTTGGGCCACTACTTTTTACACTCTATATAAATGATTTGGAACAAAAACTACAATACTGTAATGTACACATGTACGCTGATGATGTACAACTTTATATAAGTGGGCAAATTCGAATGGATTATGTATAAATCCCAAGAAGTCTAAGTGTTTGGTAATTGCCAAGAAAAATTTAAAGTTGTCCATTGAACCATTAATAATGCTTGATAACAATAAAATTGAAATTGTATCTACGGCCAAAGACCTTGGTATCACTTTCAATTGTACACTTACATGGTCTGACCACATAAATGCTGCTGCAGGAAAAACATTTGCAAAGTTACGATCTCTTTGGAATACTCAATTTTTTACACCACATAATATTAGAATTCTACTTGCAAAATCTTATTTAATACCTACATTACTATATGGTTGCGAAATATATGCTAGTTGTGACTCAAGGAGTCTGACAAAACTTATATCTACTTACAACGCTATACTGAGATATGTTTTTAATTTGAGGAAATATGACCACATCTCTCAGTACTCTAAAAAGCTCTATGGAGTTACAATTACTAATCTCTTGAAAATAAGAACTTTGATCCTCTTACACAAAATCGTATACACTCATGAACCACCATACCTCTTCGAAAGAATCCAATTTACACGTTCTAGTAGATCTAATGACATTATACATATAAGACATCGAAGTTTAATATCTGACTGGCAATTCTATGTTAATTCAGTCCGTCTTTGGAACACACTACCTTCGACCATTAAATTTATAAGCAACGCTCTGCATTTTAAAAGAGAACTCTTTCTGTACTACTCATAAAAACTTTTGATTTTGATTTTTGATATTATTATATTATTTTTCTATGCTATTGTAATCTTGTTATTAATTATATTATATAAGAAGGTTTTTAATTGAATTATTTAATGTTCAATGTTCAATGTAAAATTTTATTCTCATTTTTTGATTCTCCTATGTTGATATCCATACCTTCTATTACTCAATGTTTTTCCTTAATCTATTGTATTATTCTTTAATTTTACTTTAAGCAATGTAAAATTTCCATAATGCTTTTTTACTTGTTACTAATCCTGTACTTTAATTATAAGATTTATGTCTTGTTGTATAGGATACTATAATAAATAAATAAATAAATAAATAAATATATTATCTGGAATATAACGACAGCAAGAGTTCTGAAATTATGTGGATGTACATATCAAAATAATACAAAGAGTCGGGGAAAAATGGTCGTAATCGGTCGTGTTCAGACCTAGTCCCCATACAAATGATCCCTATGAAATTGACTTAAATTGCCATAAAATCCAAATTATCATATGGATCTCGGTCAAATTGGCTTTGTGTTTTTTATTACACCCATTTATCAGTTATCCAAAATTAAAATACTAATGGCAATTCTTTGTCATAGCCCCCATATAAAGCTGATTTCCGATTTTCACTTAAATTTATCAAAAAACAAAAATATTGCACAGATTTTTCTCAAATTTGGTTTGTATATATTTTTCGACCTAGTTCCCATATAAATATAGCATCATATAAGAACTTTTTCATATTTGCAACCAAAAAAAATTAATAATAACTAGCAGATTCCCGCACTCGAAATTCGACTGCAATTTCTGGGAAACTTTATTTTTCAACTTAGCCAATTCACAAACCAACACTATTTTCGTTTATTATTATTGTGAATCAAGAAAACAAACTTATTAACAAATTTAATAAAAACACACTTAGCATATGTATTATTTAATGAATGTGTTAGTAGCAGTTTTAAATGCAATTTACAAAAAATAAAGGAAAAATTAAAAAATCTGTAAATCTGCAAAATTCTAAAAAGAAATACTTTTCAAATGATATACGTTTGGTCAAAATAGGGATATAACGGTAGAACAAACATCAGTCACAAGATAGCGCCTAGCTTAGTAATATTATAGATAGCACTCAGATTTAGCTTATGCTTATTTTCTATATCCACTTAGATGGACAGAAGAGATATGGACTCTAAACCATGGTATAGGTTATCCTATAGCTGGTCTAGACCGACTACAATTTTCTTACTTGTTACATATAACAAAAGCAAGATTACGACACTGTTTATAATTATCCATTGTAACAACATGTTGTATATCTTGACATTCAATATAGATAGTTTGAAGTAATATAAATTTGTATTTAAACCAACGTTCTAAGAAAAAAAAATAAAATAATGAAAAAGAATATTCTCAAATCCACAAAACACTAATGTAAAATGTAGTTTAATTAGTAAAGTACAGTAATTTGTTTAGAACAACTATTGAAAAAATAAATATTTGTTCGTGAAACAACTATATTTTCATTTGTATTGACAACTATTTGCTGGAACAACAAACTGTTAACGAAAAAATTTTATAATTGTATACGATTATGCTCTTAGAAAAGTTCGGTCTATAACTTTTTCTTGAAATTCATGGTATAGGTATCGTATATTCGATCTAGAATAACTCTTATCATTAGAATTTGAATTTTTAAACTTGCAAACCAGAACCTTACCTTAAATATCCACTGAATCTGTATATATTTCTTCAAAAAATCATAACTACATTTTTTATGCAATCTCTAAAATGCAATCTGATAAATTATTATTATTTATTAATTTTAAATTATTCGATCAACTATTCGGAAAATTTTATTCATATCAAGATACTTTAACAATGGGTGGTAATCTTTCAAATAGTTCACACTCAAACCAGTTAGATTTTTTTCACCACGTCCACTCAAAAAACTGCTATTTTTATGTGGTGGATCAACCAGCAAACAAACTGACCTTAACCATAGTTAAATTGAATACAATTTAGCTGACCTAAGATATATATCTATGTGAAAATTTTTATTATATACGGAATTATTGCTTTTCTTTAAATAAAAATCAATCGAAATGTATTTTGTTTCGATTAATAATGTAATTTAAAAATTTCTTCATGTATCACTAGAAATAACAACAAAATGATAGAAATGGGATTAAATTGCTATAGCACGTTTATGGAAAGTTTATTAAACAATATTTGTTCAATAACAAATGTATATATATCTACATCAAAGAGATTTGAATTTCTTATGATATGATTGTTAGCATTAAAAATACATAATTAAGGAGGATGTAAATATATTTGCAGTTGTTACAAGTTTTTGATTTGTAATTTATTTTGTTGGAAGTATCTGCCTGCACACAAACTTTTTAATATGATTTTGTTCTTAGTTTATATTTTTATGTTGGTTTTATTTCTATGGTAACCATAAATACATCTCCTGAATTTACAAAATTGTTTTTACATAAAAATCAAGGAATATTTTTACAGTATAAAAAAATTATTCAAAGAAAATTTGGATAATCGCTTCAGAGAAAAGTGGACCTATGGTGTTTAAATGGGATTACAGTAGCCAGATGTAACTTTATTAATAAAACAATAAAAACTAAAGTCGCTTGAAAATTATCGCGAATTATCATGGAAACTAATGAGCGGCATATAAGTTGATAAGAAATTCGAGGGCACATCTATAATATTGATAGGCAAGGTGATGTCTTGTGACCAATATAAAAATTGTAGTTAATAACTGAATTTGACAACACATAAGTCATTTGAAAGGTATTTCTATTTAGCTGTTGAAAATTTTTGTTTTTTTTTTTTTGTTTGCGTAATGCTCATTTAAAGTTGCTACTAACACATACATAATAAATATAATATAAGTCCTATGTTGAATTGTTAATTGGCCAAAAATGATTAGCATACCTTTAGGCTATTTTAAAATTATTTATTAACAAACCCATTTATATATCTTCTGTGTATTCAACATAAATTTTAGTGAATTTTAATGAATTTTGTTTAATAAGTGTTAAATTGTGGATGGGCTATAATTGATTAGCATACCGTTTAGCTCTTATAAATTTATTTATTTAATGAGAGAATAAAATTACCTAGAATTTCGAGGGCTGGGCTCTGCTAGTTTTGTATTAAATTACTACAACAATCTGTATTCTCTTTGCTCCAAAACATACGAATTTAAAATGAGGTAGTTTTCGTAAAGTACCAAAACCATCCATTTTTAACACTTTCTCAAAGCTTTAGATTTTTCTTTTTTCTAAAGTTTAGTTAAAGAATTTTAAACAAATTAACGATTATTGTTATTGAGAATATATAAGGTATAAAAATGACCAAATATTTTGTGTAGATTTTTTTTTCATTTGGTGAGAACAGCATTTAGCATTTCGATGGTTTTTCTTTTTCTGTTTCCACATTTATATGACACAAGTCTTTAGGAGATTTTGATTTTTTCTTTTTCTTATTTTTCTTTTATCGAACTAAAAGATATTTGTAAAAACATTTAGGTAATACATTAATTGAGTCTGAACTTAATTTCTGAAATTAGCTACTTAGTACTCTTTGGATCAATATGACCCCATTATGAATGTCTATATATATTCTTTCCCTCAGTTTTTTTTTTTTTTTTCAAACAACTCTCAACTTTTAACTAGATTGCTTTAATGGTGTTTGTAACAACTTAAGGCCTAGTTAGCCACACGTTCTTAAAATGTATCCGTACCGTAAAAGTAACGTTGTCATTTAGTGCAATTATAGAACGTTAAAAACGAACCAGCATGTTGCTTTGTAAAATTAACCAAACCTTATCAGCTGTGAGTCAAGTACAAATTTAGCAAAAATCTATTTTCAACAGATTGGGACGTTCCCGTTACGTGACAGTTGAGTTCGGTAACTGCTCTAAATGCTTTTAATATAATAGAGAAAAACAGCTGACACGTTTGGCTAAGGTTACGTGTGGCTAACTAAGCTTTTACACTTTAGTGAATACTAGCAGATTCCAGCCCTCGAAATTCGAGTGCAGATTCTAGGAACTTTTATTTTTTCATTATATAAAGAACCTGAAGGTATGCTAATCAATTATAGCCAATTCACAAATGAACACAAAAATACACCCTCATGTTTATTGCAAACACATTAGCAAATTTAATAAACACACACACATAGCATTGTATAATTTTATGTATACGCAGCAACTTTAAATGCAATTTACTCAAAATAAATGAAAAAATTTTAAAATCTTTATATCTGCAAAATGGCTAAATAATATACGATTGGTCAAAATCGGGATAAAAGGGTAGATCAAAACATCGGTCACAAGAAATCGCCTAGCCTATTAATATTATAGATATTAGTTTTCTTCCATAAAATGTTGCGTCTATACCAAAATTGATATCATTATCAAATCGGCATACCAAATTTTAAAAATAGCTATAATTTCAACATATTTAGTATTATCGCAGGCCATCTTAAAATAAAAATCTCAATATTCAATTAGCAATTAAGCAATAAGTAAGAAAATTTTAGTCTAGACCGACTACACGATACCCTATACCCTATCTCTCAGGCCCAACTATCTGGATATAAAAAATAAGCATAAATCAAATTTGAGTGGGATTTTTATTAATTTTTTTGGCTGCAGATATGAAAAACTTCATATCGGATGATATATTTATTTAGGGACTAGGCCCAAAAATGGACCGATCCTGACCATGTTTGGTGAAGTCTCTTATATTTTGCAAAAATATATACAAACAAAATTTGAGAACAATCAGTGCAATATTTTTGTTTTTTGATAGATTTAGTTGAACATCTATATGGGAACTAGGCCCAAAAATGGACCGATCCTGACCATGTTTGGTAAAGTCTCTTGTATTTTGCAAAAATACATACAAACAAAATTTGAGAAGAATCAGTGCAATATTTTTGTTTTTTGAAAGATTTAGGTGAAGATCGGGAAGCAGCTCTATACACACAGACGGACGGACGGACATCGTTAAATCGAATCAGATAGTGATCCTGATTCGATCGGTATAATTAAAGATGGGTCTAGGTCAAATATTTTTGATAGTTACAAACAGCAGCACAAAGTCATTATACCCAAACCACATAGTGGTATAGGGTATAATTAATGGCTGACCAAGATCGACAAATACGATGCTCGCTACCGGATGTCTTGAAAGGTTTTACGATTCAACTTAGCTTAGGTTATAACTGGATATAGAAAATAAACATAAAATTTATGTAAACGGCAAAATTTGTAGCTAGCATATAAGGAAAAGTTTACATCGTGTGGTATTTATTTATGAGGAACAGATCAAAAAATGGAACAATCATGACAATATTTATTAAATTTACTTGCTTTTTCTAAAAAATGTATTTAATATTTTGGTTTTCGATAGATTTAAATGAATATCGGGAAGCTATTATATTTGGGGGCTATGAAAAAAAAAGCTTGATTATAAATTTAATCAAAAAAGAAACTTAGTTGCGACCTGTAATTTGATTTAAAGTTTTATATGGACACACATGCAGACCGATCGGTATAATAAAAGATGGTGTTGTGAATCAAAATGAATTCAATTATATATTAATTATGGAAAACTCATACAGAAAATTATGTGGAAACTGAAAGTTAAACCATTTTGCTGCTGAATACTTTGTCACATATATACGAAGGCAGTCCTAGAGCAGCCCAACCTGACGTATAGATGGCGGCTGTAGTTTGACAAATTATACAAAATATTAAATATAGGTTTTAAGTTTCAAGACGCCATATTGTTTAATATTTTATTTGGAAAATTTTTAACTGATTCGTAACCATGAATAAGACAGGGGCCACCACACCACACCTGAGATAAAAGAACAGTCAATAAAGTGGACTGAAATGGGAGAAGCGCTGTTTCCATAATTGAAAAAAAGATTCGGGGGTAAACGATCTGTCAGCAATGAAGAGTTGGAGTCTGTGGTTGATGGCTATTTTTTAGGAGCTAGACAGTTCTTACTATAAACTAGGTATTCAATCTATTGAATATCGCTGGGAAAAGAGTATCTTAATAATATAAGATTATGTTGAGAAATAATGACAATGTATCCCAAATCTGTTGTAATTTCTTTCTAAGGACGAGTTGGCAACTAAAAATTGCAAACTTCCTGCTGCTGAATACTTTGTTACATATCTCTAATTTAGCGAACGTCTTTATAAATATAACTAACTAAGATTATACATCGGTTCTTCATTTCTCTTATATAATTTAAATTAATATAACACTAATATTTATTAAAATTGTTTTTGAAATTTTTCAAAATAAACCAAAATTAATATTTTCGTTGAACCCTAATTTGTGCTACTGTAATAATCTGACTTGATTTTAATGTAAAACTATTTCGTAAATTCAGTAAAAATAATTGTGGTTACTACGATAGAAATAAAAAACAAGTAAGAAAATCTAGACCGACTATACGATACCCTATACCATGCGTTTAGAAACCCTATCTCTTAGCCCAACTAACTGGACATAGAAAATAAGCAAAAACCAAATTTGATGTGGGATTTTTATTAATTTTTTTGGCTGCAGATATGAAAAAGTTCACATCGGATGCTATATCTATATGGGGACTAGGTCCAAAAATGGACCGATCCTGATCATGTTTGGTAAAGTCTCTTGTATTTTGCAAAAATATATACAAACAAAATTTGAGAAGAATCAGTGCAATATTTTTGTTTTTTAATAGATTAAAGTGAAAATCGGGAAGCAGCTCTATATGGGGCCACAGGCATAATTTTTGGACTACTCATTAATGGATGTAATGAACGCATATAAACCCAATTTGAGTAAGATCTATATGACAATTTGGATCTTATGACAATTTATGTCGATTTCATAGGGGTAATTTGTATGGGGGCTAGGTCTGAACATGAACCGATTCTCACCGATTTCAATAGCGTTCATCCCATGGCCGACAAAAGCTCATATACCAGATTTCATCAAAATATATTCATATTTGCGACCTGCAGTTTGATTACAAGGTTTACATGGACACACAGACGGACGGACGGACGGACGGAGGACATTGTTAAATCAACTCAGAAAGTGATTCTGATTCGATCGGTATAATTAAAGATGGGTCTAGGTCAAATATTTTTGGTTGTTACAAACAGCAGCACAAAGTCATTATACCCAAACCACATAGTGGTATAGGGTATAAAAATACAAATATGTTCTAAGAACAAAACCATATTAAAAAGTTTGTGTGCAGATACTTCCAACAAAACAAATTAAAAATAAACAGGTCAAAAAATTATAATCGGTCTAGCCAGACTATACGATACCCTATACCATGGTTTAGGGACCCTATGTCTTCAGTTCAACAAATTGGATATAGAAAATAAGCATAAACCAATTTTGAGTGACATTGTTATAAATTTTTTTGGCTGCAGATATGAGAAAGTTCATATTGGTTGCTATATTTATATGGGGACTCGGTCGAAAAATGGACCGATCCTGACCATATTTGGTAAACTGACTTATATTTTGAAAACATACATACAAACCAAATCTGAGAAAAATCTATGAGATATTTTTGTCTTTTGATAGATTTAAGTGAAAATCGGGAAGCAGCTTTAACGGGGGCTGTGACAAAGAATTGCCATATGGGGTTGATATTTAGACATATGATAAATAGATGCAATAAACACACACAAACCCAATTTGACCGAGATCAATATGATAATTTGGATCTTATGGTAATTTAAGTCGATTTCATAGGGGTCATTTTTATGGGGACTAGGTTTGAACATGGACCGAACTTCACCAATTTAAACAGCGTTCATCCCACGGCTGATGAAAACTTGTATACCAACCAAATTTTACTAAAATATATTCATATTTGCGACCTGTAGTTTAATTACAAAGTTTACATGGACACACAGACGGACAGACGGAAGGACGGACATCGCTAAATCGACTTAGATGGGTCTAGGTCAAATATTTTTAGTAGTTACAAACAGCAGCACAAAGTCATTATACCCAAACCACATGATGGTATAGGGTATAAAAATAATGATTTGGAAGAGCAATTTAGTGTAGGGTATTTTTTGTCAGTTCGACTTTAGCCAATACAAGTAAGCTCTCGAGAACATGCCACTTATAATTGTCCATGTTAAAAACATCTCAGCCGCAAACAGACATCGTTTGCCCGCCTATTTTTGACCAACAACTCACATTAATTAATGATGGACTCGTACAAAATTCCAAGCCTTTCCCTTTTATAGTATTCCAGTTATATGATATTATGTACTTACTTTGTATTGTCGGTGCCACACCCACTACTTCGGTCATAGCCTTTTTTTGTTCAACTAATCACATGAATAACTTGTGGGCTCAAGCAAAGTTCCAAGGCTCTCACTATTACAGTTCTCCAGAAAAATATATGACATTTAATATTTAATTTGTATGGGAGGTACCACGCCCATTGGTCTGATCCTGCCCATTTTTTACCTGACTACTCACATAATACGTGATGGACTCGTAGCAAGAGTCAAGGCTTTCTCTTTTAAAGTACTTCAGTCATATTATATTATATATTAACTTTGTATTTGCCATGCCCACTGCTTCGATCACGCAAATTATTTGAATACGCTTAGTCCCAATGCTCTTACTACTATAGTACTCCAGATATATGACATTTAATATTAACTGTGTATGGGGGCGCCACGCCCATTGGTCCAATCCCACCTATTTTTGGTCCGTCACCTGATATTAGTGATAGAAAGCTTCAGAGAAATCTACAAAGCTGTCACTGTCGCAGTACCCGATATATTTGATATCAAACAATTACTTCGTATGGGAGGTGCCACGCCCATAGGTCCGATCCCATCCATTTTTTGTCTGACTACTCAGATTAATAATGGATAACTTCAGACAAATGTGCAAAACTGTGGCAGTCACAGTACGCGAGATATATGACATTTAATATTTTCTTTGTATGTGAGGTACCACTCCCACTTATCCGAACCCACCGATTTGCAGCATAGCCACTTATATTAATAACAGGTGACCTACCACAAATTTGCAAAGCTCTCACTGTTATAGTACTCAATATATATAATTTTAAAAATTCACTTTGTATGGGAGGTGCCACGCCTTAATCACGTAGCGATATGAAATATTCCTTACGACCACTATGCAGGCCTACAAAACAGACACAAGATCTAGACCGACTAAACGACACCCTATACCATGGTTTAGAGACCTCATCTCTTTGGTCTAACTAATTGACTATACAAAGAAGGCATAAACCAAATTTGAGTGGTATTGTTAATAATTTTTTTGGTTGCAGATATGTAAAATTTTATATCAGGTGCTATATTTATATGGGGACTAGGTCAAAAAATCCTAACCATATTTGGTAATGTCACTTGTATATTGAAAAAATATATATAAACCAAATTTGAGAAAAATCTGCGCAATATTATAGTTTTTTGATAGATTTAAGTGCAGATCGGAAAGCTGCTCTATATTGGGGCATATGACCAAGAATTGTACTATATGATTTATTTTCGGACTACCGATTAATGGATATAATAAACACATACAAACCCATTTTGACTGAGATCGATATGATAATTTGGAACTTATGGCAATTTATGTCGATTTCATAGGGGTCATTTGTATGGGGACTAAGTCTGAACGTGGACCGAATTTCACCAATTTCAGTAGCGTTTATGGTATGGCTGATAAAAGCTTATATACCATCAAAATATATTCATATTGGCGACCTGAATCGGCATAATAAAAGATGGGTCTAGGTCAAATATTTTTTTGTAGTTACAAACAGCACCACAAAGTCATTATGTCCAAACCACATAGTGGTATAGGGTATAAAAATTGGAGAGGGGCAAGGAATTTGTACTAGTTATAGTTACATTTACATTTGGCATTTTTCAGAAACCATATTCTAGTTATATAACATATTTCTAAAACTAACAATCATATCATAAGAAATTGAAAACTCTTCTTTGATATGTACATGTGTTATTGAACAAATATTGTTTAATAAACTTTCCATAAACGTGCTATAACAATTTAATCTCATTTCTCTCATTTTGTTGTTATTTCTAGAGATACAAAAAGAAATTTCTCGAATGATTTTTTTATATAAAGAAAAGAAATAGTTCTGTAGTTAATTAAAAATTTTCACAAATAATATTTCTTGCTGGTTTTTCGACAACTTAAAAATATAATAGTTTTTTGAGTGGACATGGTAAATAAAATCTGTTTTGAAAGTGAACTGCTTGAATGAGTACCACCCCACCGTTCAATTGTCTTAATTTGAATATTAATTTCCGAATTATGGTTGATCGAATAATTTAAAAATAATGAAATCGCATTTATTAGATTCTGTAAGAAAAACTAAGGAAAATAAAAAATTGGAATTATGGCAGGTAATTTAGTTAACAAACAGTAAAGAATTTTAACTATAAGTCTTTGAATAAAGTAATTAGACACTACTTGATCTGATCTATTTTTGACACTAGGCTTTCAATAATTTGTAACTGATCACTGAACTATAAGGGAGCTGGGAAACAGGAGCTTCCGATCCAATTGCAGATGACATTCCAACTTATAAAAAGTCTATTGCTTCCAATTTATTAGATAGCATTTTGAAATTGCATAAAACAGAGGGAATTACGATTTTTTGAAGATATATGTGCAGATTCGGTAGATATTTAAGGTAAGGATCTGGTTTATTTTGAAAATTCCAAATTCTAATGAATATAATCGGACTAGACTGATTATATGATACCTATACCACGAGTTTCGAGAAAAGGTCATAGACCGAACTTTTGTAAGAGCTTAATCGGATACAGTTATACAATTTTTATGTTAAGGCTTTGTTGTTCCAGGAAAGAGTTGTCATCACAATTGAAAATTCAGTTGTTTTTCGAACAAATATTTTTTTTTCAATGGTTGTTCGAAATAAATCACTGTATTTTACAAATCGAAATACATTATACGATTCCGTTAACTGTATTTCACGGTTTGTAACTTTAAAAAGCATTCCCCAGGAAAAATAACGTAATATCAGCTCATTGATTTTTGCATTACCAGTAATAATGACCTTAATTCTAAAGTGAAAATAAGGCGTTACTAATAATGTGTTATACAGCTACTTATATTTTATGCCAGCTCCTTGCATACTGCATTACTTTCAAAGTGAAAATAATGAGTCCTAGGCAAAATTAATAATGAGCTTATCTGGCAAACTTCAACCAGTTACTTCTCCCTCAAAACCCATTACTTGGTAATGTTTATACCCTATATCACTATGTGGTTTGGGTATAATGACTTTGTGCTGCTGTTTGTAACAACCAAAAATATTTGACCTAGACCCATCTTTAATTATACCGATCGAATCAGAATCACTTTTTGAGTTGATTTAACAATGCCCGTCCGTCCGTCCGTCCGTCTGTGTGTCCATGTAAACCTTGTAATCAAACTGCAGGTCGCAAATATGAATATATTTTGATGAAATTTAGTGTATAAGCTTTCATCGGCCATGGGTGAACGCTATTGAAATTGGTGAGAATCGGCCCATACAAATGACCGCTATAAAAACGACATTAATTGGCATAAGATCCAAATTGTCCTAATAAATCTTACTAAAATTGGGTTTGTATATATTTATTACATCCATTAATGAGTAGTCCAAAAATGATCCCTATGGGACAACTCTTAGTCATAGGCCCCATATAGAGCTGCTTCCCGAACTTCACTTAAATCTATTAAAAAACAATAATATTGCACTGATTCATCTCAAATTTTTTTTTTAATATTTTCGCAATATACAAGACACTTTACCAACCATTGGCAGGATCGGTCTATTTTTGGACCTAGTCCCCATATATACATAGCATCCGATATGAACTTTTTCATATCTGCAGCCAAAAAAAATTAAAAATTACACTCAAAATTGGTTTATGCCTATTTTCTATATCCAAATAGTTGGGCCTAAGAGATAGGGTCTCAAAACGCATGGTATAGAGTATCGTATATTCGGTCTAGACCGACTATAATTTTCTTACTTGTTATTTCCTGGGTCTTTATCATTCTTTTATTTAATTTTTTTTCTTAAAATGTTTGCTTAAATACAAATTTTTAAATTGTATAAGTTTTTATAAAAAGTGTCGTAGTTTTGTTTTTGTTACACATATACATGTTACTTGCCCTAGGACTGGTCTTGGCCAGAGTGGAAATTTTTGGATCTAGTCTTCCATTTGATCTCCTAAATACAGTTAATGAAAAAAAAATTAAACAAATTTGTAAATATATTTTACAAAATAAGCTACATAACCTTATATGACATATAAAATCACAAATTCAGAGTCGAAAGCCACAACAGCTAGAACTCTTAGCGTAAGTTAGTCACAATAACAATATCAATGTTATTAAAAATAAATAAATAAAATAAATATTTCCATTATATTATATTAGAATTTGTTCAAAATATAATATAGCAATTGAAAATGTTTAAAATTTATTGTTAAGCATTCCAATATAAACTAACATTAACATTTGTATTATCTCCCTATAGTCTACGATTGTGAAATATCTACAATATCAAATAAAATGGCATAATTTAAAGCTTATATAAAAATAAATTCCCAGCAAAACTCCATCAGAACAAGCAATTATTTAAAGATTATACTGAACATTTTAATAGAATAATGCTCTAGATGCTTTTGGCCTTAAAGACGTTTTTTATCTCAATCTGCAAAAGATAATTTCAAAAATTTTTAATATACCAACCCCGATTGTAATAGAGAGAAACGAAGCTTAACAGATATACTTTAATTCATATTGGTATTACATTAAGTTGCCCAATTTATATTTCGGTAAGCAAAATGTCATAAAAACTTGTATACCACACACTAAACCAATGGGAGGATTTATATAAATTAATATCATAAAGTTAGAATCCCTTATTTAACGTTATACTTGCTAAACTAAACAGTTTTTGACTTAACATGCATTCCCTAAGACCATCTGGGACTAAACAAGAAAAAACTTTGGGTATATTCATTTCACAGTTCGTTTAAAAAAAGTATAATCAAGTGTATATACGTACATACATATACGTGTATGCATGAGTTGTTCCTATAATATGTCTATACAGTTCGTTTTATTGCCAAATAGTATATTGGGAAATATTGTTTAAAACCTGAATGAATTGTAAGTAATCACCTTGCATCACTTAAACCTCAACAAATATATGAAGAGATATATATTATTATTTTGTTTTTGCTATGAAATAATAACAAATGTATATTTTATGTATGTATATATCTTATATACAGAATATCTTTCTGGCATGAGATAAAAATTAATATTAGTTTTGAAGATATGTGTGTTTAAATTAAATTAAATTAAAAGTACACATACGAAGGTGGTTCGATAACGCAGTACCTTTTTGAATAAAAGAAATTGTTCCTCAAAAATAAGAATTTTATTTCTCAATAAGTCTTTCTTTAGTTGAATGTATTTTCCAAGCGTTTTTTTTAATTTTTTTATTCGTTTCCAATAAAAGATTTTCTCATAGTTATAAAAATAAACGTCTGTTTCAGTGGTGAACTCCTCATTCGACGCAAATCTATAACCAACGAGACTTTTTTTCAGGATTGGCTACAGGAAATAATCGCATGGAGCTATCTCTGGAAAATATTCTGAATGGGTAACAGTTCATGGTACAATTTATGACATATGCACCAGTGAATTGCACAGTGGGATCGCTTCATACATTTCTTGCCAAAAAGTGTAAGGAGGGGTCATCGAACATTGAAATTTAGCCCAGAGCCTTTAATCACCTCAAGTAAGAAAAATTTAAAGTTTCCATATAACCCGAAAAGATTTTTTCGCCCAAATTTTTAATTCCTTACCAAACGCCATGAAACTTGGCACAAATCATCACCATTATGATGTTGATATCTGGAGAGTTTCACGGAAATCGGACTCGCCCATCGCCCACAGCCCATATACCCGAATATGAATTTTTGGCTCCGAATTTTGTTTCTTCATTAAAAGTCTTTTAACTAGACTCAAATTGTCAGTCATATGAAGTAAAAATTTTTGCAGTCTTACAGAAATATGCCATGCCCACTGCCCATATAACCAAAAAAAGTTTTTTATTTATTTAAAAAAAGTTTTTTATTTATTAAAAAAAAAATTTTTTTTAACAAACTTAAAAAGTTTTGTAATTCTTCTTTTTTCATAAACAAAAACTAACTGAAAGAAGATAAACGATTTAATGGCTGATAAATGTTTTTACGTGTATGCAAATATAGACTTTTATTCATCTTCTATCATTTCTTTAACGAAATCATATTGGTTCAATATATGTTTATGAGGTTGACTTTTTATGCCATGTAAGGATCTGACGATTCAAGAAGGCGATGAAAAACATTTCTGGAGAAAATTAGTCTATACCGTATATATTCAATATTTCTCGCTTCTTAAGCTTCTTAAAATACATGGACCGAAAAGAATTTACCATTTTATATCATGTCTCTTCGAATTGCTGATATGAAATTTCGTGTGACTTTTTGATGTGTAAACATCTATACACGCTACCATGTAAGCGTAACATGTGAGTCGTAAGGCAAAATGTGATTGTGTTGGTGAAAAAATTATGATATTATGATAACCTGTTTGAAAATTAAAAATGAAAAATAAAAAATTAAAAAAAAAATTTAAAATAAAAAATTAAAAATGAAAAATAAAAAATGAAAAATGAAAAATGAAAAATAAAAAATAAAAAATTAAAAATTAAAAATTAAAAATAAAAAATGAAAAGTGACAAATGACAAATAACAAATGAAAAATAAAAAATTAAAAATGAAAAATAAAAAATGAAAAATAAAAAATCAAAATAAAAAATGCAAAAACTAAAAATGAAAAAAAAAAATAAAAAATAAAAAATAAAAATTAAAAATGAAAAAATTAAATATGAAAAATGAAAAATAAAAAATGAAAAATTAAAAATAAAAAATTAAATATGAAAAATTAAAAATGAACAATGAAAAATTAAAAATGAAAAATAAAAAATGAAAAATGAAAAATGAAAATTAAAAATTAAAAATAAAAAATTAAAAATGAAAAACGAAAAATTAAAAATGAAAAATAAAAAATGAAAAATGAAAAATGAAAAATGAAAAATGAAAAATTAAAAATGAAAAATAAAAAATGATAAATAAAAAATGAAAAATTAAAAATGAAAAATAAAAAATGAAAAATTAAAAATGAAAAATGAAAATTAAAAATGAAAAATAAAAAATTAAAAATGAAAAACGAAAAACTAAAAATGAATAATGAAAAATGAAAAATAAAAAAATTAAAAATAAAAAAAGAAAAATGAAAAATAAAAAATGAATAATAAAAAATAAATTAAAATGCAAAATGAAAAATTAAATATGAAAAATGAAAAATGAAAAATGAAAAATGAAAAATGAAAAATAAAAAACGAAAAATGAAAAATAAAAAATGAAAAATAAAAATTTAAAAATGGAAAATAAAAAATTAAGAATAAAAATGAAACATAAAAAATTAAAAAGAAATAAAATGGAAAAATAAAAAATAAAAAATGAATAATAAAAAATGAAAACAAAGAAATTAAAAATAAATATGAAAAATAAAAAATGGAACATTAAAAATAAGAAATTAAAAATGAAAAACTAAAATTAAAAATGAATAATGAAAAATAAAAAATTAATAATGAAAAATGAAAAATGAAAAATTAAAAATTAAAAATAAAAAATTAATTATAAAAAATTAAAAATATAAAATGAAAAATTAAAAATGAAAATTGAAAAAAAAAATTGATAAATGAAAAATGAAAAATGAAAAAAATAAAATAAAAATTGGAAAATGAAAAATGAAGAAAAAATTAAAAATGAAAAATAAAAAATAAAAAATAAAAAATTAAAAAATTAAACTTATTTATTTATTTATTTATTGGAACTGCTCCATACACAAGACTAAAAGTCTTATTTTGCCGTATGGAACTGATTGTATTTAAAATTATAAAATCGTTAATAAATTAATAACTAATTACAAATTTTCTTTATATAAAATGCAAAGAACAATAAGATTAAAATTAAAGAATAAAGTTGAAATATTTGAAATTTAATTTAATCAAATGTATTATAATATCAAATAATATTTAGTGTTTTAAATTGTTATGCCGAAAACAGTTTAAAAATATTTTCTTTAAATTATCGTGCGTTACTTAAAAGTTGAGAGCTATGGGGCATAGAATTCCAGAGAGATACTGCGAATATGTAGAAATGCCACTCCGATATTAAACTTTTATTTCTAATTGATCTAATTCTTTTTCCCCTGCTTATATCTGAAATATAAAGTTTGTCGTACAGATGATCCGGTTTGTGGGTATACACTATTTTATGTAAAAAAACTAAAACTCTTATATTTAAAAGATTATCTAAGGAAACGCCATATAGCTGCGATGAAAACAAAGATACACTGGAACGTCTATTAAGTCCATACACATATCTGATTATGTTGTTAAATGCAACGTTCAATTTCCTTTTACTAATTGTATCACATTTCGCAAATAGCTCACAACCATACAGTAAAACAGGCATCAGATAAGTTTTGGCAAGTAGAATTCTTATTTTCATAGGTGTACAATGCTGGATTTGCCACAGAGTTCTAGTCATAGAGAAAGTACGACCAACAGGCATAGTTAATATGGTTCGACCACGTAAGAGTGTCATTAAAAAAATACCTAAATTCTTAGCAGATTTAACGATTTCAATTTTCTGATTATTTATAATTATATTAGGTGTAATATTTAGTTTGGAAAGTCGCTTTTGAATTACAATGCATTTTGATTTTTTCGGATTTATCTCTAATCCATTTGCTGTTGCCCATGTATAAATACGATGGAGTTGCTGATTAATAGGGATAATACACTGGTCGATTAGGGCATTACTACAGCTGGTATAAAGCTGAACGTCATCCGCATACATTCTTACATTACAATTTGTTAAAATGCCTGGGAGGTCATTTGAGTACAATGAGAATAATAGTGGCCCAACAATGGACCCCTGAGGTACGCCCCTTGCTACAGGCAGTGTCATTGAATTTTGGATTCTAGTTTCAACATACTGATACCTGATGAAAAACGAAAAATTAAAATTAAAAAATTAAAAATCGAAAAATTAAAAATTAACCGGTTAAAATAAAAATAATAATAATAATAAGTGATACGCTTTCTGTTTGATTTTAAGAATGTGCTAAAAAAAAAATCTTTAACTACTAGATGTTTACACATCTCCCCTGCGATCGGACTCACATGATTTTTTTTATATAATTTATGACTTTGTTCAACATTATACAACATTATTCGAATTTTATTTAATAAATCAAAAGAATACACTCCCGACTTTAATGTTGTGCAATCAGAACACAAAGGTCATTAAAGCTCACCTTCGAGTGTGCCCACTAGTTGTGAATGACATTCATCGGTGTTGATTTTACTCTTTTCAAGGTAATCGATGTAAGTAACACTACATACATCCCAAAAAAAAAAAAAAAAAAACTGTTGCCAAAACATTGACGGCCGAAAGGCCCACCTCGGAGAATTCCACTGCGTTATCTGATATTTGATCTTTGCTTTGTTGTGATGAATGCCTGTTTTGACCATGGTTACAAAATGGGTCAAAGTTCTTTCGGATTTTGGTTGAACACATTTGAAGTGGTCCCACGGTTGGGTCTTTGGTCTGGTGTCAGCCATCGATGAACGCATCGTATGGCTAGCTGTTTCGTGTCTTAATATACATGCAAAATGTGATATACATGCTCAGTTCTGATACTTTCAGCTTCTGCCAGCTCACGCATATATAATTCAAGGATCTCACGAATGTAAATCCATGTATTTTATCAAAGATTTCTGCCAAAATCACATCTTTTTAGCAACGATCTCTTTTCGGCGTCACCTGTACTGATACGGCCATAAAGTTCCCACAATATTCATCAAGCCCTACCTTGGTTTCGGTGATAATGTTTTATGAACACTCGAAATTCACTTTTTTCATCTTTGCAAATCTTCTAGAGCTCGTCTGTTTCAACGGCTGTCAAGTTCAAGCACAGCAACTAATAGAAGTATATTAGATATGACGTCATTTTTCAGACATATTGCAATTAATACAGTAATTAATATGCAAATTTTATTTTTGTTTCAATGGTGCGTGGTAGAGAAGAAGAGGACATAAATTTAAAAAATTCATAAATATACTCTTAACCGGAATGGTTTCTGGCATTTCAACCTTCATCAGCGATTTATTGAGCATGGTGATAATTGTTATGTTATAATTGAATAGATTGTTTCTATATGAAATTTTTCTACTTAGGGTGGCCGTGAGGTTTGGACCTGCGTATATCTCTCACACACTCGTACTTGCACTTTTTGGTCAGCGCTTTAACAAACTCACCTAAAGTCAATCAGTGTGGTTAAGAATCAGTTTTCATACCATACAGCTTTTACTTGGTATTAATTTCAGAAGATACAACTCTGTGCAATGAAACAATCGTTAGTTTTGAATTGTTTAATATTTTTGTATTTACATTTCAAATATCCACTATTCTCAGTTTCGTTAGAGTTGTCGTATGTGATGTATAGTTTGCACTTTATATATATTACACTTTTTACATATATTTGATATGATGTTCTGCGTTTCGAAAGATGGTCTTGGATTAAACTTTGCTGAGGCTATAACTGGATATAGAAAATGAGCGCAAACCAACTTTTAGTGGTATTCTTAATTACTTGTGCCGTGGATATATGAGATATTTAAAATCAGA
Organism: Cordilura impudica; assembly: GCA_963682025.1. NCBI lineage: Eukaryota > Metazoa > Arthropoda > Insecta > Diptera > Scathophagidae > Cordilura > Cordilura impudica. Next base: position 108,436,243 of record OY821519.1, read on the forward strand.
GGTTATTTTTATGGGGACTCGGTCAAAAAATGGGCTTACCATAACCAGATTAAATCATTACTTTTCTTCAAAATATGCGTAAACCACATTTTGAAAAATTTATGAAATGATAGATTTAAGTGAAGATCGAAGACTTTGACTAAAAATGTCCGTAAAAATTATATTTTGGGACTAATTTTATCGACTTATAGATGACAATCTGATAGGAATTTTTTGTATGGACGGACGGACAGAGAGACAGAAAGTGACTCAGAAAGTGATTCTGAGTGGCTCGGTATAGTGAAAGTTGGGTTTAGGTAAAATTTTATCCCTAGCTAGAAACTATCAGACTAGAAACAAATTCTTTGCCACGCCCCTATATCTCGCCCCTTAAGTTTTTTGTACTCTGCATCGGCATTTTTAAACTCTATCTTTTAACTCATACTCTCTGTCTGTCTGTCTGTCCGTCTGTCTGTCTGCCATGGGTGGACCCCATTTCCCCTTATCCAATTGATTTGAAACTTGGTCCAAAGTCTTGTCGTGACTACAGATTAATTTTGGGGTAGTTACGCACAGTCACGCGTGGTCACGCACAGTCACGGAGTGATCTAAATGTCATTTCCCTTCATCCGATTGATCTGAAACTTAGTCCATACACTTGCTGCGAAAAAAAGGTAAACTCTGACTTAGTCACGCACAGCGACGGAGTGATCTAAATGTCATTTACCCTCATCCGACTGATCTGAAACTTGCCCGATATAATTGTTGTAAAGAAAGAGCAACTTCGACATAGTCACGCACAGTCATGGAGATATTAAAACCCCACTTCTCATCCGATGGATCTTAAACTTTGTCCATAGACTTGTTGTGGCCAAAGATTAATTTTAAGATAGTCACACACAGTCACGCACAGTCACGGAGATATTCAAAACTCATATGCATAAGGAAAGAAAGAGTTTTAATAAAAACTTTGTTTTATGGGTTAGATTATTAGTCCTATCATAACATGTCGCATATCGTTATGCATGGTTTCATTATGGCTACTTTCCTTTCTTTAAAAATTTTTTAATCCGACGTCAAAAAATTTTCCGACTTTCAGTATCTCGATTCCTACCCACCCTAATGACAATTATTTTTAAACGCAAGTAAAGCCGCTCTAATTTCATGACACTTTTTCTTTAAAGGTATTCAGTTTCTTTTAATAAACAAAAAAGTAACAGAGGTTTAAAGAAATACTTATTCTCTTATGGAATTTGTTGTGTATTAAGCTACATCGACAGCTCAATTCCGGAACATGCTAAGTGGAAAAACTGAATTTTGCAGGAGAAGCTCTAAAATTTTACGGGAGATATCTGTAAAACTATATGAAGTAGAACTTTGAGTTTTTCACTGTTTTTAATAAAAATTGAATACAATTCTTTTAGCGGTCTCGAATTTTAAAAATCTTAAGTCTGCAATACTTAAAAATGTCACAGTAGTCTTACTTAGTAGTCGACTTAGCATCAGTGTTGCCATAATTTGAAATTGTAAAGATGCTAAATTGCAAAAACAAGATACTAAAATGTACTGGTGTCCAAAAAAAAGATGCAAATTTTTTTTTTCAAATTTCATTACCTTTATATTGAAAAATTAAATATTTATTAATAAATTCTTTGGTTTTTAAATCGAAAAATTAATATAAATCATAAGTTTCGATTTATATTTTTTAAATTTTAATTAAAATTATTTCGGATTTCATCTGTAATTTTTTTAACATCAAATTGAGTTATTTAATTTGAAATTAAATATTTTTATCTTTAGAGGGAATTTTTTTTAATTTCAAATATAACAGAATTAACATTATCAAAAGATACGATTATATTACAATAATTGGTTTATGGAACCTAATATTTCTGTGATGTCTTCATCTTCAAGTTCTTCTTGGCTCTGATATTTTTCTGACGATCGACTTTTATCAGTGATATCACTCGGTACATTGTAAGTGTAACAGCACCCTTATTCAATTTCACACTTCCTTTTATAACAACTCGGACTTTATTGCTTTTAACTAAAGCTATTAAACTAAACAAACGTTCAACTTCGGCCTTTGAGAAAGACAAAACTAAAAAGACAATACAAATTTTGATAACTCTTTTAATGGATTTTCGCCAATATTTCTGTTGTTAACTTCAATCCATAAAGAGGTTGTATTCAGTGTTGTATCCCAATATTGTTCTGTGATATAACTCCATTCGATTTGAATTTTCTCTGTTTCAGATGATATAAATTTAAACTATTCTAATATATTGGTTATCTGTTCTTTTACCCGGTTTAATGTTATTTGTACTGAAAATTTTGGCAGTTTTTTAATACAATAATATTTTTTTGCAATCGACTTTTTAATTCGTTAATAACTTTTTGTGTTTACATTCTTCTACTTCAGAATGTTTTGTTATATTTGTTGAAAGAAACGAACAGAGTGGTAAAAAGAGTAATACACAAAATTCTCGTTTTACACTTTGAGAAATTAAAACAGCAATACCATTAAAATTAAAATTGTATATTCAAAAATAGTGAAAAAAAATCGAATATAAAGATGCTAAAAACAACTTTTTATTAATAAAAGTTGCTAAGTTAGCATCTAGCATCTTTTCATAATTTTTGGATGCTAAACGACGAAAAAAGTTGTTAAATTTAGTAACTAAAATGCTAAAATGGCAACACTGCTTAGCAACTTTTTGGAGTTTCCTCAATGTTTTCGTTGATAGTTTGGATAGTATCTGAAGTAATAAACTCAATCTGCGTACAAAGACGAACTTATATTTTAAGTCATTATTAATAACCAAACTCTCTTGTTTCTCAATGTCCTTTAATTTTCTAAATATTGTTTGTTCGGGTTTTTAAACATTTCGTGGTCTCAAGCGATAACCACCTAAGTCGACTTAGGAACGATTTGAGTTATGTATGCTGTCATATTCTCTACTAAAAACGCTTTATGTTTATATGAAATCTCCATTTCTCTAAAACTTTTTCTTAAAAAGTTATTAAGGAAAACATACTGACCTAAGCCGTAAAAAGTCCCGTTACATTTTTATAAACAGTTATTTTTCTCGAAAGACTGATTTTCGCCGATTCAAGTTATGTATACTGTCATATTTTCCTAAAAAATCTTTATATTCACGTGAAATCCCCATTTCTCTTACAATGCTTTTTAACCCTGCTGTTAGGTTAAAAAAAAACATACGAATTCAAGGTTAACGGACCATTTTGGTCTATACCAATTTTTTTTGAAAACAAGGGGCGTAAGTCTATTTTTGATACTTATTTATTTCAATTAAGTATTTGGCAACAAATATTTTCACTAAAAGTTATATTTGTATGCTTAACAAATCGTTTGGGCTATTCATTTTGTTTTGAATGTTTGTTATTATATTTCATACAAATTAAATTTGAAAGCCAATAGTGGGATTCCCCTAATTTTGTTTTTTATGCCATCAAATCAGCTATTCAAGTTACTGTTGACATTCAATAAGTTGTGTTTTTTGTGTGAGTCCCCTTTTTGCATTTTATCATGCAGACATGTGTGTGTGTATTTTTTTTTTTGTGTTTTTGTGATTCCCCTGATTTTATTTTGTGATGCAGTCGTGTAAATTGTTTGCATTAGTTGCAGTTTAGTTTGTGTCTTGTTTGTGTTGTGTTGTGTTTATTTCTTGTTGGAATGGAAAATCGACGTCTTTTGGACACCGATGCTATTGCTGAAATCCTAAATGACAGTGCCTCGGATATTTCAAATTCAAGTATTTTAAAAGAAAATACTGAATTTGAAAATACCGAATGAAGTAATTCTGAAACAGATAGTGAGAAAGATGTGGCTGCTGCTAGCACTGTAGATCCATTGTTTATTGCAAAAAATAAAATGCAATGGAGTGCTGTTCCCTTACCCTGTTCTATTGGAACTCGTTCTGAAAATATTATTTCAATACAGCCAGGACCAACTCGATTTGCTGTATCCAGGTGCCAAGATATTCTTTCATCTTTTTTACTGTTTTTTCCACCACCATTAGAAAAAATAATTATTGAAAATACCAATATGTATGGCAGAGTAAAATTCGAGGGTAAATGGAAAGACATTGATGAAGCCACTTTGCGTGCTTATATTGCAGTACTTATTCTTGCTGGTGTGTGTCGGTATGTATATTTATACAGATTTTTTTATTTTGGTTCAGTAAAAGAGTAGGCAAATTTATTTGTTATATGGCAGCGGCAAAAACGAAGACATACACGGTTTGTTTGATAGACGTTTTGGTCGTCCTATTTTCCGTTCAATTATGTCTGAGGATACTTTTCAAATGATTACAAGAGCGCTCCGGTTCGATGATGTTATGAGCCGAAGACAAATGCAAAGCACCGATAAGTTTGCTCCTATACGTGATTTGTGGAACCGTTGGGAAGGCATTCTTTCAATGAGTTTCAACTGCCATGAAAATGTTACTATTGATGAACAACTGGTGTCTTTCAGAGGACGATGCTCTTTCAGACAATATATGCCTTCAAAACCTGCCAAATATGGCTTAAAATTTTGGTTGTCTGTTGACTCTAAAACAAGTTATGTGTGGAAGATACAGCCATATTTAGGAAAACAAAGAAATGATCAGCCTGAGAAAAACCAAGGACTGCGCATCGTATTGGACTTGACTGAAGGTTTGAAAGGTCAAAATATCACGGCTGATAATTTCTTTTCCTCGTTTGATTTGGCGCAAAAGCTTTTGGAAAGGAAACTGACATACGTGGGTACAGTTCGAAAAAATAAAACATTTATTCCACCGAAGTTGCTCATATTCAAAAAAGTTCCTTTATATACTTCAACATTTGCTTTCAATGAAGTCGCAACATTAGTTTCATACAACAGCCATAAAAACAAAGGTACTGTTTTGATGAGTACGATGCACAAAACGGCAGAAGTTGATGCCAATGGACCAAAAAAGAAGCCTGAGATTGTGTCTTATTATAATTCAACAAAAGGTGTGTAACTTTTTGCCAGTGTTCATAGATTTTTAGTAAACAAAATTTAATTTTGTTTTCTTTTAGGAGGCGTAGATACTGTCGACCAAAAGATTGGCTACTACAGTACTAAACGCAAAACAAATCGATGGCCGAATGTTGTTTTTGCAAATATGATAGATATATCAGCATTGAATGCGCTTATATTGTTTTCTGAAATCGATGATTCGTGGGCACCCAGTGATCAAAATCGTAAGCGACCAGAATTTTTACGACTATTAGCACTTTCTTTGGCCAAAGAACATATGATGAAACGAACCCAAACAAAATTTCTCAGCAGAGTTATTGGCTGAGGTAAGAGCATCTACCACAGACCCCGTAGCTTCTACAAGTGATACAAGAAACCCACCTGCTAGAAAACGTGGAATTTGTGGTTGCTGCAAATCAAAATGCGATAGTAAATGTGTTATCTGCAGCAAATTTATTTGCAAACTAAGCCGAAAAATTGTTGGTACATCCTGCATAGAAGCGAATAAATAAAAAATTACAATGGACCAAAATGGTCCTTGACATAAAATTTGTAACTGTTTATTTTTCTCCCTTCCAATTTATGTTAGACACTTAATTATTTGAATAAAAACATTGATTTAGAAAAAAACCACGTGAGCTGACGTTTCAAGTCGATATGTTTTACCGTTGAAAAGATAGAAAGGAAAGGAAAAAAATTTTAACAAAATGGTCCAAACCTAACAGCAGGGTTAAAAAGATATTAATACAAATATTCTGACCTAAATCGTAATGAAGCCCCATTACATTTATATAAAAAGCTATATTTCTCAAAAGCATGATTTTCGAGTTAGGCGGTTATTGCTTGTGACCACTGATTTAACAAAAAATCAAATTTATCGTTTTTTTTTTTTTTTTTGAATATGAAATGATATGTTAAAAGCATTTCTAAAAGTGACGCGATATTGTGGTAACTTTGCCTTTAAATTGGTATCATGACCATTTTCGATAAATCATTATTAGTACAAAGGATAGAATTGTCCCACTGATGAGATCTCTCCATTTAAGTACATCTCTCTGGCAATAGTGAGGCTCTACTAAAGAAAACTCATTAACGTGCATTTTTACAATATTTTGAATTTCTATTATTTGTTCATATGGCTGAGTTAATTATTGCCCTTTTATCTGGTGATATAAATCCTGAATTAGAATTATTTTTGTGTACAACAGTTTCAACCGTTGGATATGGTATTGAAAGCGCGTTCAAAGACACATGTTGGCATACCACTACCCTTGTTTCCTTGTAATCTTTTTGAAAACAGAGAAAGTGATTTCTTTTCTCTGTTCTGCGAAAACTTTCAGTATTTCTGCATACCTTTTTTATACAATGATAAATTTGAAATATATGCCCACTGAAGTTCTTGTTTCCCAGTATTATAAAACTGTTCAAAAGTCTACATTTTAATTTCTTCAGATACTTTTTGCTAGCATTTCATTCTACAAGATTTTGATAGTTCTTTTCTTGGCTTTCAATAACCACTTGAATTTAAATACACCTACTGCGGTTTTTTAAAGCTTTTGCCTTATGTTTTCGAAAGTTTTTTAAAGGTGGTGTATTTTAGTATGGGTTTAAATCCTTTTTTGTTATATTCAGTATGACGGGGCTGCACGCTGGAGTCGATCCAATGAACCTGAATCGGATGAATCATTTATTGGGACATATTCGCTGGTACACTCGGAGAATGGTTCTCAAAGTTTTTTTTTTATTACAACTAACTTACACAACTCATAGTTATATATGTATATCGAAACTGGAATCACTATCTGGACAAATTATTTTGGTCGATAATGGAGGAGACAAATAAGGGGACACTAAACTGAATGCTCCTGAATCTACCTGAACATTTCCTTAAAATTTTTTAAATGTATCTAACCAAACCATTCAAAAATTTACCCTACTTTTGTAAATTACATATAATTTTCATTTTATATGTATTCATCATGTTATTGGCTTTCGATTCTTCTTTTTTAAAAAGGCAGTACACTAATTTTAAATTCTAACATTAAATATAAATAAATAATACATTATACATACACGCCATTTCACTTCCATTTCATTTCCTATTCACATTCTGTGCGACAAAATTGAAGCTCTGAGAATTTACCATTTCACTTTTCTGTTCATTTCATTTTCGTTTGCTTCAAATTCTAACTCATTATACCCTATACCACTATGTGGTTTGGGTATAATGACTTTGTGCTGCTGTTTGTAACAACCAAAAATATTTGACCTAAACCCATCTTTAATTATACCGATCGAATCAGAATCACTTTCTGAGTTGATTTAACAATGTCCGTCCGTCCGTCCGTCCGTCCGTCTGGGTGTCCATGTAAACCTTGTAATCAAACTGCAGGTCGCAAATATGAATATATTTCGATGAAATTTGGTATATAAGCTTTTGTCGGCCATGGGAGAATCGGTCCATGTTCAGACCTAGCCCCCATACAAATTACCCATATGAAATCGACATAAATTGCCATAAGATCCAAATTGTCATATATATCTTACTCAAATTGGGTTTGTATGCGTTCATTACATCCACTAATGAGTAGTCCAAAAATGATCCCTTTGAACCCATATAGAGCTGCTTCCCGATCTTCACTTAAATCTATTAAAAAACAAAAATATTGCACTGATTCTTCTCAAATTTTGTTTGTCCATATTTTTGCAAAATACAAGAGACTTTACCAAACATGATCAGGATCGGTCCATTTTTGGACCTAGTCCCTTTATAAATATAGCATCCGATATGACCTTTTTCATATCTGCAGCCAAAAAAATTAATAAAAATCCCACTCAAATTTGGTTTTTGCTTATTTTCAATATCCAGTTAGTTGGGCCTAAGAGATAGGGTTTCTAAACGCATGGTATAGGGTATCGTATAGTCGGTCTAGACCGACTATAATTTTCATACCTGTTTTCTGTTTCACTTGAACAGTACATTTGCATTTAAGTTTGATTTACGTCGTGCAGATCATCGGCAAGATATAGTAAACCATTATTTTGAATATTTAAAATATGTTTTAATAACATTCAATAATAACGGGTCGTGGTACAGACCGAACGAGGAACAAATTAAAATAAAAGCTTATCAGGAATGTGACTTCTCTGTATCTGAAATAGCAAAAAAAAAATTGGAAGAGGTAGAAAAGTCCTATATAATTTTATTCAGAATAGCTCAAATTATGGAAAAAATGTGAAAGGTCGTGTAAGTTGTCTACTTTCTAATGCAGGTAACGAGGGTTTACTAACGCAACCTCGTATCTCAAAAACTACTACTTTTCAGGAGAGACAAAAAACGTTTTATAATAAGCTTTTGCCATTTTTTAAACAAATTTTTTTGTTAAATCTACAAAGTAATGGAAATCTCAATAGATTTTCAAAATAACTGTAATATTTTAAATATTCTACCTTTATTTTTTCGCCCGTTTTTTGAGATACGTGTTTTCTGCACAGAAAAATTGCTATAAAGCATAACAAGCGCGATTGCGTTATTCTGAAATAAGAGCACTTAAAAAAATACATTTCCCATTTTCGGTCTCAATAGATTAACAACGTGGTAATAAAACAATACTCCATATCTGACTAAGTATAGAGACAAAAAAAATTATGGCTTTAGTCAATTACTCAAAGTTGCAAAAAAATTCTATCAAATTTCATGACCTAGTTTTTTTTCGCACAAAAATAGTCTGTGGCATTTGCTAGTTCTTGGCGAATTTTTAATCGATTTTGAATTCTTATAGCTTTTTGAAAAGATGATATAATACTGATCCCGATTCTTATAACAACTCGCCGGAAAAATTAAAATATATAATTAAAATTATGAAACACTTTTATATTATTTAATTTAAATACTAGAATTAACCTAGTCTAATAAAATAAATTACAATTTACTTATTCATAGTGATCTGTTAACCCTTTATCGGCCGCTACCAGAAATCGCAGGAATTTTTTGAATTCCTTTTAACTACTTACTTTTAGGAGCTCAATTTAGAAAAATGTATAAAAAAAAAATTTTTTTTAATTGTTGTTCTCTAGATATGAAGTGGTCGAAAAATCGACCATTGGCCAGAAGTCAACATCTACATATATAAATAAAGAAATGCGTTTTTTACGAATGTTTAGCTTTAACTCAATTTATTCGTTTTTAGTTGTAGCAAAAATTTTATTTATTGATAAGATATGAATAATTAACGCAAAAAAGGTTAGATATTTTGGTGGTATTCACCAAACATTTGGTGTGCAAGTAAACATTACATTTTTTGCATGTAAAAATTGTATGTTTTTTGCATACTTTGCAGCGACAATATTTGTTTTGAGGGCTTTTTACCACACTATGGTTTTTTTTGTCGATCCGTGGGAAACCAGGAGGGCATTGTTTTTGATCAACATCAGCAGCGTTATCATCCATGTCTTCGTTCATCATATTGGAAGTCAGTAGCTTGGTAGTAACAGCAGAACGAAACTCTAATTGAGTAAGTGGCTTTGTGTTTTGTTTTCATGCTTTGCCAACATGCAATCCATCTTCCAAGCATTGACCATTGCATTGCCGAGAGCGTTGGTCCATAGTGGCCACCACCACTTCTTTCCTCGTATGCATATTCGATAGTTGGCCACTGCGTTGTCGTGAAGGTCAACGCCTCCCATACCTTGGTTATATTCACGAATCACTTTAGGTTGGGGAATCGCAACTGTTTTCCTTTGCGTACGACAATATCTTCGAGCATTGAACAATGGCTCGACTGTAAAATTATTAGTAATGACATTCACAACTGCATTGTCATTCCAACGGATGACCAATATTTCTTGCTTAGCATCGAATAATTGGTCAAATTCGCCACGTTCAGCCTTTTTTAAATTTGCAAATTGAATTTACGCCATTCTGTTTTCACGTATTGTGCCAGTTGCAAAGAAACGGCGTTCATTCAGTAGACACATAAGATGATAGGAGGAAAAAAAATTGTCAAAGAATATAATATGACAATCGGGATCAGATACATTTTCAAGCAAATTCAAACCCGTTTGAGCGCCAAGACCTATATTATTATCATGGGGAGTTGCCGAGCCACCGTATGGTATGGAAAAGAATAGATACCCTTGCTCTGAACACAAGCACCATGATTTGAATCCGAACCGAATCGGTTTTTCGCGAATAAACATCTTGCACGAGTGTCTTCCAAAATACGGTATCATCTGTTCATCTATAGATAAGATGTGGCTGAAAACTCCGAACTGCATAAATTTTTCATTGAGAGCATCAATAATCGGTCGGACTTTCGCAAAGCGATCTGCTACGTTCAGATTGTTGTTATCCGAGAGGTGGAGAAATCTTTTTATGACTTTGAATCGATTTCGGCTCATCGTTTGCTTCACTATAGGTACTCCCATGTCCTGCTGAACTGACCAATAATTATCGATGTGTGGCAGCGTGTGATACCCTGATAGGTACAATATACCAATGAAGTGCCGCATTTCATTTGGTGTCGCATCAATGGTTGCATTATTTTGAGTGGCATATAAATTCGTGAAGTGAGTAATATCCTCGATCAATGTTCCATCAAAATACAATGAAAATACGTCATACGGTGACATACCACCTACACAAAGTCAAAAACTAAAAATTAAGACTCTAAAACGACTAAGGCCCGGTTGTTCAATAGTCAAACAACTCATGAATAAGCTATCTATCGAATACATTTTTTAAATTCTGTCAAACTCAATACAAATTTTACAAATTTATTCGCTAGAAATCTGAGGTTTGTTTGTCTATTGAACAACCGGGCCTAAATGATATTAAAAAAAATTGTTCACTTACCAATTTTTGCGCAAATTTCTTCCTTTTTCAAACCTTCCACGTTGATTGGTGCTCTGGTGTAAGTAAAATCCCCAGGTTTCTGCCAATCAGGAACTTCAAAATCTGCCATTCCTTTGAATAAGGATGGATTAACAGCTTTTTAGGTCTTCCACGTCTTTTTGCGGCTTTCGATGTTGATGGTTGCGGCACTTCAGTATCATTAGGTATTAAGTCATTGTCTCGAACGTACTGTAACTCCACTTACCCGGTAATTTCATTCGCACAATCATCATTGCCATCAGTTAGAGCAATTTGATTATCGTCGATATCTTCTTCATCAGTCACATAGTCTACTTTAGGTGGAATATACACGACATCAACATCTTTTGAACTCATAATGGCTTGATCTTCCTCGTCATCCGAACACGGCTCGTTCTACCATGGTTAACACTTTTCGAAAAGACATTTTCTTTATATTAAATCACACCAAAATGCAATTATCTCACTTTTATTTGCCACACACACGTCTGCTATGCAGAAAAGGAAAACAATTATGACAAAGCAACAGCGAAAATAAAAAAAAATTCGCAGAATTTTTCACAGCCTACTAGCAAAATTTCAAATTCAATTAAATATCTACTTGACGACTTCTGGCCAGTGGTCGATTTTTCGACCACCAAAAATAACGCTCTTCTGGGAAGTAGAAAACATTCAATATTGTTGCGGATATCAATTGATTATTGTTATTTGGTCTTTCCGCTTCCTCAACATGCAAAAATAAGATAAGAAATTTTAGTTTTAAGACTTTTTACTGAATTTTGAAAATTGGACCAAAAAAAGTCCTTTCTTCTTCCTTTCGCGAAAATCTGCAAACTTTTATTTTTTTACGAAAAGCTAAAATCAATGCGTTAACAAAAGATCAGAATTGTCTTATCCATCAACGGTTTAAACAAAACATATCTAACGTTTGAGTTACAGCGCTTCAAATTTGCTGGTCGAAAATTCGACCAGCGGCCGAAAATGGGTTAAATATTACGTCGCCAGTTTCGCCTTCGACTCCACAACTCCGACTCCACAGCCCTGGTTTTAACAAAGAGGAATAAATGTCTTAACCAATATTCTTAAGTTATTAAGTGGATTCTTCCCATGAGGTTAGTTAAAATGACGTTAGCAAATTTTATAATAATAATTGCTCTAAGTTCGTATTCTTGTTATTAAAATTATTTTATAAATTCCTTTAAGTCCTCTAATTAATTTTTAGTAATCGCTCATCTAAATTCTGGTATAATGTTTCCATTCTTGAATTATTGTAGTTCTAACATAAATCATCCTATCATAAAAAACAAAAAAAAAATATCATTTAGAAATCACCAACCTTTAAAAGAATTACTCAAACCTAAATGTTAAACATTTTACACATTTCACCTGTCGACCTTAATTTGGATAAATGCAATGAAAGGAAAATTTCTGCGTAACTGTGTGTAACAACGATAACAAAAACAAAAATCATGAATCTAAAGATGGAAATATGGCAAATATTAACATACAACTTGGGAAGCTGCAATAAATTTGTCCATTTTTTTTAAGGGGGGAAAAAGAAAAAACTTCTTGAAATAAGATATCAACAGCCATGTAGTATGGTCATTAGCACCCAACAAACCCAAAACACGAAAAATGTTAGCCCATTCATTTACCAATCATTTTATTAGATTTAAGAGCAATTTTTCTTACATTTCCTTTTAACAGAGTGCATCGTTTGCCATTTTTACGTGCCTTCCATTTAATGTTGCACATTTTTCGGCACGCACACACAGACACCGGTATCATGTTTCTTATCCACCACAACGAAATGATGAAAACATGGTGTAGGAATGTATGTTCATCAACATTAGAAGATAGGAGTTGTTCAATGTGAGTCTGTTGTTATATCTTGCAATAAAAACATTCAGCGAACATGGTACGTAAAGACTGAAAAAGATTTATTATATCCCTATGGCATACTAAAACATACCAGCTAGTGATGATAATTGTTTTGGAAAAGCGCTATAAAATTTCTTTTACATTATTTATACCTGAAATTTTATTTGTTTCGAATTCAATTTTACAGTATAAAGAAAACAAAATTTTTTTAGTATTTAATTGCTGATTCCAAAATAAACCAATGTTTTTTTTCTGAATAATTAGTATTAAAAATTTTTATTGAATCGATTTTCGTCAATTTCAATAGCGGTCGTCATGTGGTCGGTAAAACCATTTATACTAAATTTCATTAAAATATATTCATATTTGCGAGCCGTAGTTTACATGGACACAGACGGACGGGCAACATCGGTAAAACGATCCAGAGAGTGATTAACAGGCCATCGGTAAAATAATGGATGAGTCCAGGTCAAAGATTTTCGGCGGTCATAAAAATAACACAAAAAATTAAATTTTAATTAAAAAAATTATTTTATTCGAAAGATTAATATACTCGAAATTCGAGTGCATATTCTAGGAAATATTATTTTTTCATTCAATTTCTATCTTCCAATGTTTTTTATACCCTCCACTCCAGTGTGCAGAGGGTATATATAAGTTTGTCATTCCGTTTGTAATAATTAGAAAAAAAATTTTGGACCCCATAAAATATATATATTTGTGATCCTTATAACAACCGGAGTTGATATAGCGATGTCCGTCTGTCCGTCTGTCCGTCTGTGGAAATCACGATGACGGCATCAATCGGGCAGCTAGGGAGCTCGTTGGCAAAAAAAATGATGCACTAACATCCTGAAAAGTTTGCTATTTAAAATCATCCAAATCGGTCGATTAGGGCCCCAGATTTGAATGAAGAACTAAAAAAAGTCTTGAAAAAATATAATTTTCTATGTTGTTCTTGTCACGATCACGCCCTCAATAGGACAGCTAGGGTGATATTTTTTAGTGAGAATGCTTCACCGAATTCATGGGAAGATTTGCACTTCAAAAATCATTAAAATCGGTGGAACCGGTCCAGAGAAATCTCTGAAAAATTAAAAAAAAAATTAAAAACATGATGATTCTATATTGTTCTTGTTGTTATTCTAAATGTTGCATTGTTGTCATAGCTGGACTTGTTGTTTTTGTGGTCGTTGTGGTAATAATGTAATAAAAACAAACCCTTTGTACATTTTTTTATCAACTCTGGTAGAAAAATTTAAAAGTTTCCATTGCTGTGGCATCATTAAAAAAATTTGTTAGATCATTTCTGTCATTGCCACGAGCCTGCCTGCAAAATTTCAGATCGATTGGGTCACGGGAAAGTGGTTAAAATCGATCCAAAATTTGTTCGACAAGCAGACACTACGAGTCAATATAAAGGGAGTAAAAATTCACCAACATCTAAAGCAAATAATGCTAAAATACCTAGTTGTTAATAAAAAAAAATAAATGTAAATTTAGCAAAAAAAAAAAATTTATGGATTAATTTATTTAAAGAGAAAAACACAAAAATAACGTTTGCTGTTGTATTTTTTGTGTATAATATTTACATATATGTACACACACATGTTAAATAATACAAATAATTTACATATATTCTATATATGTATATCCATAATAACTGCATGTTAGAAATAAATCGGTATATTATTTTATTTACATAAAATTCTGCAATATTTTGTTGTGGGTAAAATACACTTCTTTTGCATTAACAGAGTGTCACTTCATTTTGCCTGCGTGCCTATGCCACAGTAGATGGCGCCACAATTTTTGTTCTAATTAGCTTTGCAATAGTTATTTCTATTTTAACATGAATGTCAATATTTTCAAATAGATATCATACAGAACAATGTTAAGAGTATACACGGGCTGGTCTTTTATTTCATACGTTTTTTCCTTATTCTTTTACAAATATGAACATAAGTTTGGCATATTAACTTTTTGTTGTCTTTACAAAATAGAGTTACCGAGTTCATCAATGAGTTTTTTGCTTTCAAAACAGTTCTACATAGTTATATAGAATTATTATTCTGCTTTACCTATAAAATATCTGATTGCGATTACATCTAATTTTTAAAAATTGTTTATAATTACTAAAGCATTATTATTCACATAAATACAAAATTGCACTTTTTAAATTTTCCATTCAAATTTTAGAAAATATTCATTCTAAAAACTGGAATTAAAATTTCCAGTTATAAATTAACTGGATTTCAGAAAATCATATCAAAACGTCGGAAATAATAATTTTAAATTTAGAGGACATCAATTGTATCAAATTCCAAAAAAAAACACCAAATATGTTTACATTTCAAAAATGTTTACATTAAAAAAAATATTGGCATTCAGGAGAAATTAATAGCTTTTCAGTAACTTTTTTTAACGATAGTCGAATCGTTAAAAAAAGAAAAGCAAAATTATTAGTAAAATTTTTAAACGATATTCGCTATTGTTAAAGTCAGCTGTTGTTGTTATCTAAACGACAACCATTTTTGTGTTGTTTATTCAATCGATAAAAACTTAAATGTTTAGGTTGAAATGTCGTCATACATAAATAAAAGTCATAAAATTATGAAAATATTTTGCTTTTATTAAAAAATATTTTTTATATAAATAAATGAATTAAATAGCATACTCAATTCATTATTTCATTTTCAAATAAATAAACAGAAATATTAGTAAAAAAATAAAGATATTAAACATAAACATAAAATCATCCAGTCAAACACGAAGTAATTTGTTTTTTTCTATTCTTTGCGTTTTTCGCTTATTTTGACAGAGATGCCACTCGTTTACAATTTAAATAAAATAGATTTGTCGACTGTTGATAAGAATCACTTAATCCTTAGTGCAAACAACAATAGCTGTCAATATATTTTGCGATTGTCGGATCGTTGAAATTTACAGAATCGGACTACAGAAAATATTAATTTAAATTCAATGAATTTTATAAAACCTCAAATGATATTTAAGATTTGCGAACATAAAAATTGTTACATAAATAAACGCAATTTGATGAGAATGTTATTTATATATAAATTTTCACAATTTTTTTTGGATGAAAATTTTAATTTTTTCAGAAAATAAAGATAACAAATTATTTTATTTAAAATGTTTGGGGCTTTTGATTTTTTGCGTTTGGCATCCCTAATTTGATTGTTTAATATCATAAATTTATTCTCTATGTTTTTAAAATATGGCAATATTTTAATAAAAAAGTTGAGAGAACTTTTTTTTGGTTATTATTTTGTTACTCCATCCGACCTATATGGCCACAATGAAGAAATATTAGGCCAGTTAAAAGAAACTATACAGCCATCTCCAATTAGCACGATTTAATGCATGTAGCCACCCTACAGAACCATTACCTTTGCTATGGAGGTTAGGGCGAGCTATTTAATAGCAAAAACTAAATTAAACGAGAAGTTATGTCATATAACCGGAAACGATGACCAAAAAGCAAACACCGAAATAAATGCGAATTAATAGAAAAGACGAAAACCAACCCAAAGAATTTGCTGAAATAATTTGGTATTAAGTTTAACAAATTGTTTACTTATTCAGATATTTTGTTTACATTTATTATCAATACTCAAACCGAGGTGGAGGGTATCAAAGATTCGGCACAGCCGAATTTAACACTCTTACCTGTTTGATCTATATCAGTGTTGCCGACTTTTTATTTTTTTAAAAAAAAATCTAAAAAAATATTCTTTTTCCCCTACATTTTTCGAAAAAATCCCCTACATTTTACCTACGTTTTTAACTACTAAAATTTAAAAAAAAGGCTTTTTAAAAAGAAAACTAAATTTATTCACTTTTTCTACATTGAATGTTAAATAAAACATATGACATTAAAGTAATCACTTGTAGAGATTATTGGTGCACATTTTTTCAAAATGTGCCGGACTTAATTTAAATTTGGTGCAGTTTATATCTTGGCATTGCATATACGATATTATTATGCAAATTGAATTTAAAATTATATGACTTAGTTTATTTCTTTTTTTAGTTCTAATGTCTGTGATTATAGAGAAAATTCTCTCAGCAGCTGCGTTGGCGTGAGGCAGTTAAAATAATATTTTTACTAACTTTGAAAAATTTGGCACTATTAATTCGTCATTAAAATTTCGTATTTTAGACCATAGTTGAACTATAACTTCATTTCATTTTTAGAAAAATTGTACTCTAATATCCGCCATTCATGGGCAAGATCATTTATGTTTATATTAAACTTTTTACACATAATATCAAACTTAAATTCATCGACGTTTTCTCTAAAAACAACACTAGTATTTATAAATTCAATTTCTTTAAAGATGTTTTCTGTTTGCAGTGGAAGTCTTTCTTGAATTTCTTCTAAAGCCGTTAAGTAAAATTGAAGACAGTCCGTCTTAATTTGATTTACGTTATGTTGTGGCAAAGTCTTTAAAAGCTCTTCGCATTCGTTGCCGCCAAACACTCCACAAATATGTGGAGAGTGAACTAAACAATTCGATTTTAGTTTCGTCTTTTTAATGCAATTTTGGCCCAATTTTAAAAATATTTTAATTGATTCCTAATGAAGTACGTGGATCAAGAGTTTTTTTTTTTTGCTGCCGATTCTAATTTATCTCTTGTGGAAGAAAATTTTAAATAATCAAGAAGTATTTGCCAATTGGACAAAATGCGTTCAACACATTTTTGATGCGATAGCAATCTGTTATTGCAGTTCTCAAGATCTTTCTCTTCTGCTCATTAAGCATCATCTGAAATTCTTCTAATTCTGCACATCTTTTCGGACTTCCTGATATGTATATTCCGATTTGTCGTATAAGTTTCTCTGAAGATCTTGGTAATGCAAGGCAGGCTTTATTGGCAATAATTGCTGCAGAATGACAGATGCATTTTATTGTTATTGCTTCTGGGTTGCCTTCCAACAAACGGGATTAAAAGGAGTTGTGTTGGTCCACCATAACGTTGGCTCCATCGCTACACAATCCAATTATTTTGAAAACGGAATGGAATAATTAATAATATATTTTTTGAAAGATTTATAGAGAGCTTCTGCACTACTGTCAGATCCAACGGGTAATAGATCCAAAAGTTACACAATTATCTGTTCCTGCTCATCGTGATAAAATCGTACACGTACACACATGTCTTTGTTGGAGCCAATGTCGGTACTTTTGTTCTTCAGCCAATACGTTCTGAATAATTTTGGTACATTTTGTTCTACCTAATTGACTTATATTAATAATATTTGAATCAGGTACCATTTCTTTCAAATGTGGTAATAAATGGTCCATAACATGCAATGCCACTTTATGCTCAGCAAAAAATGCACTAAGTCGAATTTCAAAATTTTTAACAGGATCTCCAACTTTATTTTGCGTAACAAAATAATTGTTAACAGCTTTTGATGTGTTTACTGCTACAACATTAGATTGGTAAAACTTTGTTGCAGCATGTTTCTTTAGCTCTGATTTTCTACAGTTCATTACATTTAAGTTTATCATCCTTTATTTCCTCTAACCAACCTTTCAACTCCTTTTCCTCTAACAAGCTTTGAGACAGAACTTTTGCTCTCGATATTTTTTTTTGCTGAACATTTCTTTCCTCAAAAGATCTACTTGACTCGGACATTGTTATACATTTAATTTATTTTAGCTTACTTAAATTGTTGCTCAATTTACCAACGAATTTGGTTTTTGATTTAAAAACGGTTGTTCAATTTTCCAAAGAATTTTTTGTATAAATTTAAAAGGAAAAACGTCGACAACTACTTACTCATATTGCCATATTTATCAAATTCCAAATATAATATGTTGTACCAGATGAATTATTGAAGACATTTAAGTGTTGTCAATTAAAATATAGTGATTTCTATGCAAAAACGTTAAATATAAAAAATAGCAATCGTGACTAAAAGTACCTGCATTTTGATCGAAAAGCCAAATCTGTCCCTTTTCCCCCACGCTACCATTTTTTATGATGAAAACGCTATTTGTAGGGATTTTCGCCTACTATTTTCAACACTGATCTATGTATATAACAAATTTATGAATATCTTAATGAACCTAAAGGTATGTTTATCAATTTTAGCAATTCACAATTCAACACAGAACGTCTGACATATAATTTAAATCATCGCATTAACAGGATGTAACGAATTATTATAAATATTTTATTTTATTTAATTTGATATATTTTTATAATAGATAAAACATAAATTTTATCACTCTCAGCTTCTCCTCTATATGAACTATAACTGTGCCTATTTTCACGCTCCCTCGTGCCCGCATATTCCTTAAAAAGGGAACTCAAAATTTACCTTCATATATTAATATATAGATTAAGATGATTTCGGGCATATAGCCACCGCGGCAGTTCTCAATGAAGCGCATTTTTTTGGGACACTTTGTCGGGGATTTTTAGCTTTATGTCACGAATACCACGAACAAAGTTGGCCTCCAAGGCGTGAATTGTTGCTGGTTACCAGCATCACGTAGCCCCGCAGGAAAAATTCGAAAGGTGGTAAATTGCCCGACATTGAAGGCCAAGTGACAGGTTCGCATCTCAAAATCAACTCATCGCCAAATTTTAATTTTAAAAGGACCATAGTTACGGTCGTTGTATGGCACGTATCCCCACCTTGTTGAATGGATCAATGTCATCCATATTTTCAAACAAAAAATCATTGCTCATGGTGTGTTAATTATCTCCATTGACCGTAAAAATATGGTCCGATGATGCCACCAGCATGTAAAGCACACCAAACGGTGCATTTTTATGTATATAATGGAGCGTGTGGGGTCTGCTGTAGATGGGTCTCACATCATGTGCAGCAATTTTGTGTTAAGCCAAAAATAAGCCTAATCACTGAACAAAATCTTTCAATAAAACATTGTGTCAGTTCCAACTGCTCTAGAGCCCAATCAGCGAAAGAACGACGCATATGATGGTCTCATGGCTTTAGTTCCGACACCTACTGGATCCAGTACGGGCTTAGGCCAAGATCTTTGTGCAAAGTTTTCCACATAGTTGACGGGCGAACCTCAATTCCTGCGATCGACGTCGAATCAATATATTTGGATCTTCTTCTATATGTTCGCTTACAGAGGCGACATTCTTTTCCACATATTTTGTGTTATTGCAGAATTTAGAGAGTATGTGGTATGAAATCTATCGCCCGTTCAACGAATGGCTTGACCAGATGAAAGATGAGACGAATCGATGACTGTAGGAGAATTTTATTTATTTTTTTTTTTATTTAATTAATTTTTTTATTCATCTTAATTTTATAATTAATTTTATTTTAATATTTTACACAAAGAATTATTTTAATATTTTTAAACAAAGTGACTGCCCTTGCAGTTGTTAAAAATCGAATGACTTCTATTTATCATTAAAGAACAAAAATAACTTTAGTTGATCGACAGCAGTTACTATGTAAATTGTTGTGTATATGCATATGCATGCGTATACATGTACCCACATAAGTAACAGTTAGTTGTAATTTCAAGTAAACAAATTAAACTTGAAAAGGGAATACAATTAGTTAGATCAAACTTTAAGTAGGGTTAGCGGTGTAGGTTATATATTTTTGATTAATTAATCAAGTTTGGGGAAATATCCCAAACATTGACTGATTTTCAAAGATAATTTGAATAATTTGGTAGCGATGCTCAAGCGTGAAAATATTGAAGATAATTTCCAAGAGTATACTAATCATAAGTGTCAAAAATGAACGCAGTATAACAGTTCATTTGAAAATTGTATACTCAAACATGTTTCTGAGCGGTCTCTCTTTGTACCATTTCTTATTGGTGCGATTTGTTTTGTGCGGTGTATGTAACTTGAAAATTTTCACTTATTACACACGAATTTATAATGGGCAATATTTAAAAAATAGCCAAAAAATAGCTGCCAAATAGCCCAGCGTTGTAAAAAAATGGCGTAGTTGACAACTCTGATATGTATTCAAGCGCATGAAAACAAACGACTAACAAACTAGTAGACAAGCACTCACAAGTATACGTTCTTCAACTTTAAAAATAATATTTTTACAAGAACTTAAAGCAGATGCATTTTCAACAATCAGCCAGGAGCCAAACTTAACTTCTCGTTGTTGTGTTAGTAATATTGCACGTTGTTCATGATGTTGTTTACTATAAATAACAAAAACATCTACCCACCCGCATTATCACAATAGAAAAGTTGTTGTCTGTTCGCATTACTTCTAGTGCTCAAAATTTTAAAAAATGAATTTTTATTTTCTTTTTTTTTTTATATTAATGCATTTTACACTCAAAAATAGCATACTTGTGTAAGATTTCTTTTTTTAGTAATCAATTTTGGCAAAATTTTACGAGCTCATATAATATGATAGGATATATATAAATAGTATTTAGTTTTTAATAAAAATAAATAAAGTGCACTCCAAAGGATAATTTATATTTTATAAATAAAGAGAAATAAATAAGATTGCTTCAATTGGCTTTGCCAATAAGATACTGGAATTTGGGAACTGAGATCAGTTAAATAAAGTTCAAGTTAACCTTGGCTATACTAGCACAAGGTAACAAAAAATTAAAAAAAATTCTGGGCTTAAAGTGCAACAATTTATTTCTTTATGCACTCGAAAATCGCAGTAAAAAATTTTTTGTGGAAAAGTTTTATCTTTATACATATAAATATATATTTGCTCTGTCCATGTGTTTGGTACTGAACTCCTCCTAAACGGTTGGACTGATTTGTATGAAATTTCTGTGTGCGATTAAGTTTATCCGAGAATGGTTTATATTTACAACATGACGGGATCGGGTAAGTGGGAGTGGCACCTTACACAGAAGTAATTGTTCAGTATCATATATCTCGGGTACAATGATAAAGAGCTCTGCAAATTTGTATGAGGTCATCTGTTACTACTGTGAAAAGCCGTGCCGAATTTTAAGTAATTGAATTTTCAGTATACTTACTGAAAATGGACGGTATCGGTTCAGTAGGTATTGCACCTCTTATACAAAGGAAATTTTCAATATTATTTGCCTCGAGTACTATGACAAGGTGCTTAAGTGACGTCATCTGTTATAAATTTAAGTATAATTACTGAATATGGACCGGATCGGATAAATGAAAGTGGCAGCTCCCGTAAAAAGTAATAGGGCTGAATGACTGAAGATAACTTTTTTGAATTAGAAATTGAACTCTGGGCGCTGGGCTCCATTTTTCTTGAAAATTATTACCTAAAAATCGATATTTTTCAAAATCGCGCCATTTAATATCTAAAAAAAGGAAAATTCTTACCCGATCGATGGTCCTGGGTTGCAGGTATTTCCGGTGGTTTTAATTGTCTTACACAACCATTTATGACGGCTGAGCGAAAGTAAAATTTTTGCAGCAAAAAATACTGGAATCTCCATCATTTTCCATGAAGTCAATTGACACTGTGGTATAAGAAAATGACGTTTGAATTTTTCAACTGAGTTTTCACTTGATTTTCCAGTTATTCCGTCACATAATTTACTCTTGAAAGTTGGACAACCAATTGGACAGCTTCAAAAGATGCAGAAAATTATATAATAGAAGGCGGTTCGTTATCAAGAAAATATTTGATAACGTTATTCAGTCGACAATTATCACTGCCAAATTTAAAGGCAAAAACGTTTTATTGCCATAAATGACGACGATTGCAACAAATTTTCAAATTGCATTTAGATTCAAATTCATCTAACATATGTCATGGCAATCAACAAATCTCGAGGCCAGTGAATGAAAGTGAAGCTTGGATTTGAAAAATCATGGTCAATATTATGTAGCCTACTCCAGAGGTGATTAGCCAGACGATTTATTTGTATACGGCGACTATGGAGAACTCAAAAATATATTTTCCACATGTTTTTTTCACAATAAATTATTATTTACTAAAATCAGATGAACACTGCATTATGTGAAACAGAATTTCATATATTAAAATTAAATTTGCATTAAAAATAACATACTGGATTATATTCACATTAAAAAAAATTCTACCATAATTGAAACACATATAAAAACAAATGCTAAACAACGTTTGCTAGTTATATAAATATACATACATGTGTTAGGGTGACAGCGGTTTGTATGAAAAAAAAAATTTTTTTGCTCGAATTTTGAGGTGTGCGGGTAGGATTATTATGACACTGGATCTTAAACTTTAGTGGGCAAAATTTGAACCAAATCGGACATTTGAACCAAATCGGACATGCGCCGCAGACCACTTGATCGAGCTCACATTTTTAAAGACATAGAAAAAATTTACAACAATAACAGTTTTGTATCCTCCTGATCCTAAAATGATCTTGTGTAAAGTATTTTGCATCTCTTCTACTGTTACAGGATTCTAAATTAATGTCAAACACTACGAATTTTTTAACACTATTTCAAAATCTCCAATTTTACTCTTTCAAAAATTTTGTTCAAGAAATTTTCGGAAATCCACGTTCGGACTTTATGGTCTTCTTAACGAAATATATTTAATTAAAAATGTCAAACATTGTAGATATCTTGTTTTTAATTTGGCGAGGGCAGCGTTTTTATTTCAGCGGATTTGAAAAAAATGTGATTTTTTCACACTTTTTCAACTTTTAGGCTACATTTTTTGGGGGTTTTCATATTTCAAATATCTTTTCTCAAAATATTAAACAACTTGACATGATTTCTCAATCTTGTAAAATAAGGCTAAACTGAAACACTATAAACTGCCGCTCTTTAAGGTCAAACGTCAACGGTAAGGAGATTTACATTTTTTTAAAACAAAACATCGAAATAATATATCTGTGGTCACAAGCGATAACCGCCTAAGTCGACTTAAGAATGATTTAAGTTATGTATGCCATCATATTCTACTAAAAACGCTTTATATATACGGGAAATCCCAATTTCTCTACTACTGTCTGTTAAGAAGTTATTAATGAAAACAAGCTGACCTAAGTCGTAATGAATCCCCATTACGTTTATATAAAAAGATATTTTTCTTAGAAGCATGATATTCGACCATTTGGGTTATATATGTATCATGTTCCACTAATAACGCTTTATATTCGCGCGAAATCCCCATTTCTCTAACACTATATCGTCGTTCGTAAATTATTATGTTGTATATGCTTTTTGTTAAAGTTTAGTTGCTAAAGTTTAGTTGCTAATTAAAAAAAAACTGAACCGATAAAATTATTGCGACCTTCCTACCAAGGAAAGTACTATAATTTGTGGTTTTTTCTGTTTAAAAAAAAATCTTCTTTGAAAACTCCTTTAAGCGTAAGAACTATTAGAACTTATACATGAATTAATCAAAAAAAAAAATCATATAGAACACAATAACTTACGAACGACGATATATTAAGAAGATATTAATAGAAACTAGCAGATTCCAGCGCTCGAAATTCGAGTGCAATTTCTAGGCGCTTTACTATTTTAACTTAGCCACAAACCAACACTTTTTTGGTTTATTATTATTGTGAATGAAGATAACAAACTCATTAACAAACACATTAACAAATTTAATAAACACACACATAGCATTGCATAATTTTATGTATGTGTTACTAGCAACTTTAAATGCAATTTACTCAAAATTAAGGAAAAAATTTAAAAATCTGTAAATCTGCAAAACGGCTAACAAGAAATACCTTTCAAATAATATACGTTTGGTCAAAATCGGGATAAAACGATAGAACAAAACATCGGTCACAAGAAAATGCCTAGCGGCAGAGCGATGAGCGGAAAAAATTAAAACACATAAAATACTAATGAAGTGGACTCACAATGAGCGGTATGTGATTGGCATTTGTGAGCATCTAAGCGGTGCCGCTCAGGAATAGAACTTGTTCTAATTTTTAGTTGTTTTCTGAGCGGCAAAGAATAAAAATTGCAAAAAAAAAAGAAATGGCTTTTCTTTTTTTTGTCATTCTGTAGTGCGATTCAGTTTCTCCTTTTTAACGATAATCGAATCGTTGGAAAAAGAAAACAAAATTATCGATTTTGGTATTCAGTAAAATTTTTAAACGATACTCGATATTGGTAAAGTCAGCTATTGTTGCTATCTTAACGACAACCATTTTTGTGTTGTTTTTCAATCGATAAAAAGTTAAAAACGTTGAAATGTAGTCATACATAAATAAAAATCATAAAATATTAAAAAAAGTTTTCTTTTATTATAAAAACTTTTTATAGAAATAATAAATAATAACATTGACAATGGCATTTTGACAACTAACCGCTCAGAAATGACGCTCAGTAATAAGCCACTTGCCGCTCAAACTCGCCGCTCTGACGCTCACCACTCTGCCGCTTGCCGCTTTGCCGCTCATTGCATAGCCTCGGCCTTAGGCGGTTAATGCTTGTGACCACAGATATATTTGTATAATGATTTCGATAAAACTTATTCATAATATTTGAAAATTTTAGAAAATAATATTCTGGACTTATTTGCTGAAATTAACCCGTGGGGTACTCCTGATGTCAAAATTACTATATAAGATATATGTTTGTGCAGGGATTCTGACAAAACTTGTTCTCGATTTTTTTTTTTATTTAAGCCTTAAGTACTCGTTGGTCAATATCGGTCTAGATATTGGAACAAATCAATCGACAAATACTTTCAGATCATATTAATAAATTGGATTTACACGCTCTCTTTAAAATAATTATTGATGCAGATAGCACATTTTGAATATAAGCCCTCGATATACAAATTTGTTTATACGTTAAAATAAAATATTCGAGCCCGAGGCATGGGTTTTTTCTTTAATTATAATTCTTCTTTATTCTCCAATATTTCGATATTCATCGAATACCATCTTCAGGGAGTATAGTGGATTTTAATAAAAATATAAAATTAAAGAATATTCTTGTTCATCACTTGTCATTAAAAATTGCAATGACTTTATATTTATTAAAATCCACTATACTCTCTGAAGATGGTATTCGATGAATATCGAAATATTGGAAAATAAAGAAGAATTTTAATTAAAAAAAAGCCCAGGTCTCGAGCCCGAATATTTTATTTTTACAATTAAATTTGGAAAGGTCGAATAGAAACCAACTATAATTTGTTTATAAACTATTATATATAAAAACTAATTAATCTAAATATTTTCATAAAATAGCGAATAAATTTGAGGAATTTTATGAATACCTACATTAAATTTGTTTTATTAAAAAAAAAAATCCTGATGAAGAAAATATTTATAGATTTTCATAAGCAGTCAATTTGACATCAAGAGTACCCCACGGGTTAATTTCAGAAAATAAGTAAAGAATATTATTTTGTAGAATTATCTTAAAAAAAAACTCTTATTTCCGATCTACATCATTTAAATGACTGAGTTAGAAATATATTTGGCTAAAGATCAAATGTTTTTACTTTAAATAAAGCAAAAACCATTGGTCCATTTGTTTCAAAAATTGATCTATATTCTGCATGACAGGTTACACAACTGTTTCAGGTAGAGTCACCAAATCTAATCTATAACCAAAAGCAGTAGACAGTTTGTTTGGTAGAAAGTTAATTCATATAACTTTTCTGCGAGACCAATGCAATTAGAATCGAAGAAAAGAGTTATATTTTAAACCTTCCCCACTATAACAAACTAAATTATAAAACAACTTTGAAACAAATGTTTTTGTATATGTGTGACTTTGCATGCTACAATAGGGTAAATACATATGAAATCAACCAATGAGTTGACCGCACCGATTTCGAATTGGATGAATTTTGGTACGAAGGGAAAGTTAAACATAATAATAGCGTTTGCCAACTTTCAGTGTCGTAGCTCTCGTACTTTCAGAATTATGGCCATTCCAAGTTGGCAAAAATCAATAAAAATGCACTCAGATGCCTTAACACAATTTTTAATATCTCGAAAAGTATTCATTGTACGTTAATAATGAAGGGCTCATTTTACAGACTAAAACATGCGCCATTCCAAAAAAATTTTTTTTTCAAATTTTCGATCAAGGATAATGTAAATAAAAAAGGACTAAAATTTCCAAAGGATATTTCTCGAAAATCAATATTTTTAAAAATTTCAAAAAATATATGTTAATTCTTATTATGTTTTGTACAAGTCTGTCAAATTTCAATGTGGAGTCTTTATTACAACATGAGTTATTAAGAAAAAAGCAGGCGAAGGTTTATGTATTTCATGAAATGTACCAAAATACAAAAAGGTGACAAATTACAAAAAGAAGGACAAATCAAATGTAACGGAACCTTTTCGACTTTACAACCTAGGCGAAATATTTAATGCCTGTTCACACAAAAAATGTACAAATATTTTATGATCTGTGGTCGGCTTATTGGCAGTAGCAAATTCAGTCCCTATTTAAAAAACATTTTATGACCCGTAGTTCACGCAAATTTTCCAATTCAAGAAAAGCAAGGCGTGTATTTTTTTTACCTGAAATCTATTTTTTGTACCAAAAAAACAGTATAAATAGTTCAGAGACTGTAAGTCAAACTTCAGTTGAATACTAGATTTCATTAGTGCTAAACGTCAAAGTGTTAAAGTGACTTGATCGTTTGAAAAAACAAAAAAAAAGAGAATAAATATTTAAATAAATTATAATTATTGTCAATACAAAAAAGTTTTCCACAATTCATTCGGTTGTGGTATTTAAATAAAAAATATGCCATTCAATTCAACATTTTGCTGTAATCCTTTTAAAAAATCCGGTCACACTGGGTGCAATAAAAGTTTAAGACAAGTCCAAGAATGGATGCTACAGTATACTAAGGATAAAAACATTACGATCTCAAATAAAATTTGTGGGACATGTTGAATAAAATTTTCGCATCTGAAGAAATCTAATATATCTAATTTGGAAGAAGGTTCAGACATAAACGAAAATGTAAATACTTTCGATGACATTGCGTCAGGCACGGAAGAAGTTGCTATTTCAAAATTAAACCAATCTTTACCGTATCTGGAACAATCTCCGATAAAAAAGAAGAAGTTACATCAAAAACGGTACAGAGATGCAAAATTCAGGAAAATAAGTGATTCGATTCAAGACAAAATTTTCCACGGTTTAGCACAATCAACTTCGCATATGTGCCCACAATCCGAAATAATAGAACAATTAAAAGAAAAGTTTAAAGCATTAACAAAAAATAGTGAGAAAATCCAACTGCTAACAATTTTACCAAAAAGCTGGGCAATACATAAAATTGAGGAAGAATTCCTGGTTACAAACTATATCGCGAGAAAAGTTAAGCATTTGGTTGAAACAAAGGGTGTGATGAGTATGCCTAACTCAAAACTGGGAAGTCCAATTTCACCAGTGACAAGCAGTTTAGTAAAATCCTTTTATGAGTCCGATGACGTCAGCAGGTGTATGCCCGGACAGAAAGATTTCGTGTCTGTTTTTGAAAATGGTACAAAAGTCAGGAAAAATAAGAGACTTTTGCTTGGAAACTTAAGAGAAATGTACGCCTTATTCAAGGAACGACATGATGGAATAAAAATAGGTATTTCCAAGTTTTGCCAACTTCGTCCGAGGAATATAATTCTAGCAAATGCGAGTGGATCTCATAACGTGTGTGTTTGTACAAAGCATCAAAATGTGAAGCTGATGATTGATGCTATAAATTTAAAAAAATTAACTGCTGGTGTTCCGAATTATCAGCTTGAATGTTACAAAGATTGTTTGAAACAAATGACATGAATTCCATCTTCTTCAAAGTGTCACCTACGTAAATGTAACAAGTGTCCAGGAATTGAAAACTTAAAAGCAAAACTAAATCAATTACTAGAGCAAAATGATATTGATGAAATAACATATAAGCAATGAGCAAGTGTAGATAGGGAGACCATGATTGGCCAAGCCGACGTTTTTGTGGATTCCCTATGTGAAAAGCTTGAAATTCTATTACCTCATTCATTTATTGCAAAACAGGAGGCAGCATATCTGAGCGAAAGAAAATCGAAGAAATTTTATTTTAAATCAGATGGAAAAACACAACATACAAACTTCATAATAATATCTGATTGTCTTGTACACGATTCTGTAGCTGTTCACCTGTTCCATCGCCACCTGAATGTATTTTTGAGAAAAACGTTTAAAACAACCCCGAAGAAAATCACGTATTTTTCAGACGGTAGTGCTGCCCAGTTTAAAAATAAAAAGAACTTTATCAATTTATGTTATCATATGGAAGATTTTGGATTTAATGCTGAGTGGCATTTTTTTGCAACAAGCCATGGAAAAGGCCCAAGTGACGGTCTTGGAGGTACCGTAAAGAGAGAGGCACGTCGAGCTAGTTTACAGCGTCCATTACAAGGTCAAATAACTACTCCAAAACAATTATATGAATGCTGCCTGCAAAATCTTTTGAACTGTAATTTCGAGTTTTTAACTCTAGAAGACCACGAAGAATAAGCACGGTTCCTTCAAATTCGTTTTAAAGATTTGCGTACTATTCCTGGAACTCAAAAGCTGCATTCTATTGAACGTGTAGATAAAAAAAATTGAAGTCAAGCGATACTCGGCAGATGCAGATTTTTTAATTGAAATCCTTCAGAAATAAATAAATATGCTGTAATAAAGTGTTTAATAATGATAATACATTATGTTGTACTTTTTATTAAAGGTTTAGCAATGGAGAAAAAGAGTTTAAGCAAAGAAAAGTCGAAAAAGTTCCGTTACATTTGATTTGTCCTTCTTTTTGTAATTTGTCACCTTTTTGTATTTTGGTACATTTCATGAAATACATAAACCTTCGCCTGCTTTTTTCTTAATAACTCATGTTGTAATAAAGACTACACATTGAAATTTGACAGTCTTGTACAAAACATAATAAAAATTAACATATATTTTTTGAAATTTTTAAAAATATTGATTTTCGAGAAATATCCTTTGGAAATTTTAGTCCTTTTTTATTTATATTATCCTTGATCGAAAATTTGAAAAAAAAAAATCTTTGGAATGGCGCATGTTTTAGTCTGTAAAATGAGCCCTTCATTATTAACGTACAATGAATACCTTTCGAGATATTAAAAATTGTGTTAAGGCATCTGAGTGCATTTTTATTGATTTTTGCCAACTTGGAATGGCCATAATTCTGAAACTTCGAAGGCTATATGTCTGAAAGTTGGAAAATATTATTCTGCCGATCCTTAGATCATGTGTGCAAAATCTTATCAAATTTGGAGGTGATGAGGTCACAAATGTTAATATTTTCGGTCGATTTCATATGTTTTTACCCAATATACCTATTGTTTTTTTTTACTTGAAAACATTTGTTTTTGCTAAACTTACATTTAGCGTTAATGGCGTGTCATCCGTATTTTATTTAAAAAAATGCTTATTTTCGATCTACATCATTTTAATGATTGACCACCTAGGCTCAAAATCAAATTTTTTTACTTTAGAATCATTAAAATATTATCAACAAGGTTTATCGTATATTTTGTTTTAAAAAAATGTAAATCTCCTTAAATTTGAAATGTGAACTTAAAGAGTGACAGTTTATAGTCTTTCAATTTAGCCTTAATTTACGAGATCGAGAAATTATGTCAAGTGGTATATTATTTTGACAAAATATATATGAAATATGAAAACACCAAAAAGATATAGCCTAACAGCTGAAAAAGTATGAAAAATCACATTTTTCTTCAAATCCGCTTAAATAAAAACTTTTCCCTCGCCAAATTGAGACCACGATACATATAATATTCGACCTTAAAGTCTATTCGTTGATTTCTGAAAATTTCTTTAACAAAATTTTTGAAAAATTAAAATTGGAGATTTTGAAATAGTGATAAAAAGTATTATTTTAGAACGGTATAACAATAGAAGAGATACAAAATACTTTACAAAAGATAATTTTGGTATCAAGAGAATGCAAATGTGTTATTGTTGTAAATTATTTCAATGTATTTAAAAATGTGAGCTCGATATTCTTAATCAAGTAATCTGCGGCGCATTTATTGCCTGGGGAATATGATATAACTTGGCTGTTTATTCAACCGCGAATAGGTTTTGTTATTTTATTAGAAAGTTAATTTTCTATAAATTACGGTTTATTAATTAATTTAATTGAAACGAAATTATTAATATCAAAATTTTTGTGAAAAATTATTATTTTTTTTGATAATTTTTACATATAAATTCATATTTGAACTTTGAACTCAATGCGCGGCCAGGAAGCATTGTCCGATTTGGCTCATATTTTGCGCACTAAAGTTTAAGATCCAGTATCATAATAATCTGATCCGCATACCTCAAAATTCGACCAAATTTTTTTTTTTAATACAAACCGTAGATACCGTATGTGAAATAAAATTGTTTCCATATCGTTTTGCAGATTAAAGCGTGTAAAGCTTTTACTTATGTGATTTTTTTTTTAAATGTTTTGCATTTTTTTAGAATTCTCAAATATCATGATCTCACCAGTAATCCTGGCAGAGAGGCAGTCATACATCATCAAACCTATCTCTACCGATTTTAGAGTTGGAACGGTACACTTACATAATACGTCACTTGCCTCACGCCAAACGTGTAACATACAATCTTAGTATTTCAGCCTTATCATTTATTCGTCAGTGCAAAAAAGGTTGGGTTATAAAACGTGTTCCTTATAAAACTGTATTCTCTTGGTCCTATTTACTTTGCTAATATAGGGAATTTTACTAGCAGTGAGAATTCTTTTAGTTGCTTTTTCAATTCGTACATTATTTGTGTCTGTGAAACTTGTCTTACAGTTATTTCTACTCAAAATCCTTCAATGACAATTACACTACTTATAAGGTTTGAAAATGAGAATGGTATATATCAATCCCAAAGTTTTTGGAGGCACACAGCTTATCAATTTAAATATATTGGAAACTTATTTTTCCACATATTGTATATATTTTATTAATTTGACTATATCTCGAGTTATGAATAACCAATCTGGTTACTATACACATCGAAATGAAGATAATAAAAAAAGACTGCAACCAATGTATACTGTTTTCAGATTAAATTTAAATATTTCAGAAAAATCAAAAAAAAATCTATATCGAGAAAATCCATGAATGTCCTTAATTTTGGGGTATAGCCTGTAAAGATAACTGGATATCGCAGAATAAAATATATGGATGCCTGTTGAAGTTATTACCAATTTTGCAAAAGAACAAAAATAAAACTTTTTCTATTTTTTTTATACAGGAAATTTAAAGTAAATTTTCGCAAACTACAAGTCGCAAATACAAATATATTTTGATTAAATTTGGTATATAATCATTAATCAAATATATGATGGTTATTATTACAATTGCCCTCGAGCCTTATGTGATATAATGTCTATGAGTTTTTCAACACGTTGAGGACGGCGCACAGAGAACCATTTGACGAGAAGGCGGTCAAAAATCTATAACTTTTGATTGGATTGGAATTTTGATATGCGGTTTTTTTTTTTTTTTGTTTCGTAGGTGAGACCTTAGCCTTTAAGTCTTGCTATAAAAGGTAATTCTCGACCGAAAATAAAAAAAGTTACGGAGGGTTTAAAATACATTTTCATTTGTAATTGAATTTTAGTACAAAAGTGAAGTGTTAAAAGGTAAAAAAAGGTTTTTTTTAATATAATGTCTTATTTTTTCAGTTTATTTTACAACAATTTTTTAAGTTAGTTTTTTCAGAAAATGCCAAACTTTGGCCCCCGTAAACTTTTTAGTCCTAATGTGCACAAGGGCCAAAGGTTGTTTTTTTTTTTTTTTTTTTATATCCCGAGTTAAAATATAATTTATTAAGCAGCGAATGTAAAAGTTACCTTATATTGGTTCAAGATAGAGAAGTTTCAATGAAAAACTCGTATGTTTTTGTTTTAGTTAAATTTTTTTTATTGTCTTTTTAAATATTTCTATATCAATTTTTATGGTAAATTTATGAAATACTAGATGTAACCCGGTGCGCTTCGCTACACCCTCTCCCTGCCCCTCCCCCAACGAATCGTTATGAGAGGGCCCACGCAAAGTCCCAAGGATTTCACTAATACTGTAATTTAGATATATCACATTTAACATTAAGTTTGTGTAGTGGTGTTACGCGCATTTGTTCAATCCCGCCCATTTTTTTTTTTTTGTCCGAATACTCAAGTTAAGAACAGATGACCTGATACAAATTTTCAAAGCTTTCTCTATCATATTAATATATATGATATTTAAAATTTACTTTGTATGGGAGGTGCCAAGCCCGCTAAAAATATTTAAAAAATTACAGCCTGTAGCACTCCCATATCCGCTGTAAGACGGGTAGTTACGGAGTAGTTACGGAGATTACCTCCTACAAACAAACAAACAAACACATATTACGTCTTTATTATGTTAGTATAGATTATTAGCATAAATTTTTTTATTCGAATACTTGCTGATATACAATGGTACAACAATTATCAGTTTTTTCGGTGTTCCTACCCTGGAGCAAGATCTGGCAACACTTAACTATTGGCCTTGAACTTAGAATATTATTTGGCAATTTTTCTTTTTAACGATTTTTGATTTTGCCCATTTTTGATTTTGAATATTTTTGTTTTGGGCGATTTTTATTTTTCGCCATTTTTGGGTTTGGCGATTTTTGATTTTGGCGATATATTTTCCACGACAAATCACATTAATAACTAATGAACTTGTCAAAAGACTGTCGCTTTCGTAGTGCTTCTTTTTTAATATAGGAGGTGCGACGCCCATTAATCCCATCCCGCCCAATTTTTATTGCACTACTTACATTAATATCTGATGGACTCGTGCAAAATTTCGAGTCTTTCTCTTTTATAGTACACCAGTTATATGGTATCATATATTTACTTTGTACGGGCGGTGCCACGCCCACTGCTCCGATCACGCCCATTTTTTGTCTAACTAATCACATGAATAACTGTTGGGCTCACACAAAGTCCCAAGACTATCACTATAACAGTACTCCAGATATATGACATTTTATACTTAATTTGTATGGCAGGTACCACGCCTGTTGGTCCGATACTGCCCATTTTTTTGCGACTACTCACATTAATAATAGGTGACACCAGACAATTTGAAAAGCTCTCTGTATCACAGTACTCGAGATATATATTATATTGAATTATTACTTGTACACAAATTTGCAAAGCTCTCCCTATCATAGTAATCAATATATGTATATGATATTAAAAATTTACTTTGTGTGGGAGGTGCCACGCCCACTAAAAATATTAAGAAAATTATAGCCTATAGCACTTCCCATATCCGCAGTAAGACTCTGTAAAAACTTCAGGAATATCAGATGGGTAGTTACGGAGATTACCTCCTACAAACAAACAAACAAACAAACAAACACACATTACCTCTTTATAATATTAGTATAGATAACAATTTGTATTGTAAATTTTCAAAATATATAAATTTTTAAATCA
The DNA here is from genome assembly GCA_963682025.1 of Cordilura impudica. Taxonomy (NCBI): domain Eukaryota; kingdom Metazoa; phylum Arthropoda; class Insecta; order Diptera; family Scathophagidae; genus Cordilura; species Cordilura impudica. Next base: position 108,470,419 of record OY821519.1, read on the forward strand.
AGAAATTTTTTTAATTATATAAAAAAAATGTGTAACTTATTGTTAGTGTAATGAAAAAGTACTTTAAATCAACCAATTTTAGTAAAAATTTCTTCTAAATAGCCTGGATTTTCATTTTCTAGAAGTTGTTTAGCTTCTTCGTCTAATTCAATAGAGGTAGTTTTCCATTTTTGACGAATGTTGGACATATATAGATCTGAAGTGCACAACAAAATAGTGATAAGGTCTTCATTAGTACAAGATCTGGACATTTTCCTTGTGTTATGCTCGCGAAAGAATCTGTGTCTTTGTTCCTTTTTTCTTGCGCTTCTTCAGATAGATCTCCTATTGGTAGCATATTGTTTTGAATTATTTGTTCCCCATGCTACAAAATTTTATGAACTGTGGATGGCATATATCTCCAAGAGTATTTTTCATTATAAAGTATAGCTGTTTTATTGGCGTATTCTCCAAATTTCTTTTTGCATTTATCTTTCTGCTGCATGCTAGAACTTGTAATATGATTTTGAATCGTCTTATTAATTCATGATCTACACCTGTGATAGATGCTGCAGTTTCCGGATCGAAAAAAATCTCCTTGTAGTATTTCCATCATTTGTGTTTCCTTCCCCTTGTTTTGGTTGGTCGATTACGAGGCCTAGCTGTAGATATTTCTTGTTGAATTTGGTTTTTTTTTGCTTTCTTTTTCTTCATATTCTTTGGTTTTCTCACTGTTTCGCCTAACGGACCAAATTCCAATTCATAAGCCAATTTAAGAATATGCTCCATGAAACGTATTCTAGCATGAAGAGGGGACATTCCAAATTCGTAGGCTTCCTTAAAAGTATCGTCTTCTGGTGGGGGTTGGCTTAATTGACTTGATGTCTTTTGGCATATAATGCAGCTTGACGTTGACTTTGTTCCAGTTAAAGCTTGTGCAACTTTTCCATCAATCATTGTCTTGGTTATCAAATTTAAATATTACTGGTTGAAGTTCCTTAATTTGATCTTTTATTTTTTGAATTTCTTCAGTTATGACATCTTTGGTTTCCTTTTTGAATGCAAATTTTATTGGTCTGCAATACTTTGTTGAAGAAGGAATTTTATTTTTATATATATTAATTTCAGTTGCTCTACTAGTTGACGGCTCTAAAACGCTATACCTTTTTGTTAAGCGCGATGGAACGAAAGATACCATAAATAAATTAGCATCTGAAGAATTTTCGACATTAAATTGCTTGTATTGTTTCTGACCAGAGGATCCATCACAACCCCATTTAGAAATTAAAGTAATGCTGCCATTACAAATTTTTTTGAAATGATCAATATCAAGCGTATTTAGCAATCGTTCTGCAGTATGTTCAAGGAGATCTTGCAATTTTATTTCTGCTGATGTTGAAGTGACACTAATAGCAGATTGTGAAGGTAAGCATTCTTCTTTGGCAGAAACTAAATCTCGATACTCTGGAAAAATCCCACAATTCTTTTCATTGGTTCGCTTCCGCAATTCCTTATATTGATTTTTGGTCAATTTCAAATCCAAAAATAGGGCGAACGCTTCTTCCGGCGTAAATTTCTTATCTTCAATTGGTGTAGGAATGCTTTTCAAAATCCTCAATTTTGAAAATGAATCCTTAATAATTCTTTGAGAAATTCCTTCATTGATATTCTCCAGCTTGCGCCTTCGAGATCTTTCACTACATCCGTCAATTGGTTTTGCTGGTCGACCCTTTTTTCCACTTTCGTTAGCAGTTGTAGATGCACTCTCAAAAATAAGTTCCTTTATTAACCAGTCTTGGTAACGTTTGTACATGTTTGCTTTGCTATGAGAGCATTCAATGTACCGTCTTTTCAAATTCGATGCAAAATTAGTAATTTTTATTTTGTGCATTTCAATGTCGTCTAGGTTACAATTCTTAAAGAAGTCGTTGCTCACTATGTGCAAAATTACATCGTCTACATCATTTCGTTGAAAATAAATATCTGCCAAAACTCTGTATCAGTACTTAGCCATTGCACAAATTGTAATGAATAAAAATTGTGGAAACATTATTATAAATACTCTTTCTTGCAATTACGTAAAATAAAAATTTTTATCTTTTATTACCACTTTTAGAAGCATAAAAAACCCACACCCTAACCCCTTTTAAAAGGTGAAGCATACCTGCTCATATCTTAAAGGGCTATGTCGCAATAGTTTTTTTTTACCATTTACCTGTTATTTAAATTGTTTCCCATTTTGTCAGGTATTTAAACTATATAACTCAAATTCAGACTATTAATGTGTTTGAAAGATACCTATGTAAATGTACCTGGAACAATTAAGCGCATTATATTTCAACCCTTTTTTATAAGTATATAACAACTCCTGACAACTCTACCGACACGCAAAAAAATACACCGCGGTGCACCGGTACGACCATTTTATGTATTCATAATACTCAGACGGACGGACGGACATCATTTAATTGACTCAGAAAGTGTTTTTGAGTCAAACCGTATAATAAAAGATGGATAAAAGTCCAATATTTTTGGCAGTTACAAACATCACCTCAAACATAGTGGACAACTTTTGTATTCATAAATTTTGCAGTAAATATCTAACCTTGGGTCAGAAAAATTGTTTCGACACACGGCCGGAAGCTGGCGGGTGTATAATGGCGTATAAGAGTATAGGGGAGGGCTTGGACTATAGAAGAGTGCAAAATTTTTTCTGACTGCTTTTGACTGGCAGGAGTTATGCTCCATTAAGTAGCAGATTTTCGGAAAATTTTGAACTTTTTTAAAATTTTTTTTTTTTAAATTTCGGAATGACTCAGTGATTTTACATTTTTTACATTAATAGTATGGAAGCCACAAAATTATACAAAATTTATTTCACTTCAAAATCTTTTAAATCAATTTACAAAGAAATTTTTAATTTAAGCTAAATACTGAGAAAGCTCATTTTGAAAGACCCTGTTCGCTGTGATATAGTTGAGATAGAGTCACAATTTTTTGGCCCCCGAGGTTTACTAGTATTTACTTTCAAATGAATAACATAACTTTAAAATCGGTAACAAAACAAAGATGATTTTTGGCCGCCTTCTCAAAATATGGTCCACTGTGCGGCGTAATTTTTCTATTTCGCCCCATTTGGGTGCAGCAAAAATAAAACGTTGCTATATCTGGCGACACCCTGCACAAAAAATATTGTTTGCATTCGTGTGTGAGCCACCGTCCTAAACGTGTTACATCAAAAATAATTACTGTAATGTCTGTACATTAATTTGGACTACATATGTGACCTCGCTGTATTTGATCTTAATTTCATCATTCTTGGGCTTGACCTCCATATTGTAATTAAATTCGGTACAAAGTTAGTAGTCATGTTGAAAAATTTTCTCAGCTTTCCAACAAAGCCAGATAAAACAAATAAGAAATTATTTACTTTTGTATTTATTAATTTACTTTCCTGTACAGCAAGAATAAATTTTATAACAACAGTACCGGAATAATTATGCTAAGACATGACAATTGTTAGTTTTAATTTGGCTTTACATAATATAAATATATTTAGTTACAAATATGCAGATAAATATTAAAGAAAACTTTAACAGAAAATCCAAGAAAATGCAATATTACAAAAAAAAAAGGAAAAGTGAATAACTACATTTAATTAGTTAATAAAATTATTACCAAATATTCAAATAGAAATTTTTATATCCTCCACAGAGAGACCCTCTGTGCAGAGAGAGAACCCAAACCATATATTTGCCTGATCTTAATAACAAGGTAAATTGATTTAGCAATGACCGTCTGTCCATCTATCTGTGGAAATCACGATCACACCCTCAATAAGCTCAACTCTTCGTTTTTGCACAAAATCGTTCGTTGATATCCCGAAAGAGTTAAGAGATGTATCACTCGTGTCATTATTTAAAATGTCACGTGTCACATTAGCCTATGGAAGTATTGCATATATTTTTTTATCGTTACCACGATATAGTAAAGAAAATCGCCAGTATGAAAGAAAAAATAACCCTAAAATAGTAAAATAAAAAAATGTCTTTCTTTTAACAAATAACTTATCTCCAAAAGTAAATTTTTAAAAAATACTTTTTTTTTTAAAATAGTGCATTTATAAACAAAAACAAATTCTATTGAAATTGTTTAAATCGGTGCATGTTCAGACCTCGTCCCCATACAAACGACATCTGTGAGACCGATCTACATTGCGTTACACCGAAATTATCAAATAGATCTTGGTCAAATTTGATAAGTTTTTGCTTATTGCACCCATTACCCAGTCGTCCAAATATAATCCCTATAGATGATTTCGAAGTCATAGCCCCTATATAAAACTACTTCCCGATCCACACTTAAATTAAATAAAATTATTGCGCAGAGTTTTATCTTATTTGTTTTGTACATGTTTTTCCAAAATGTAAGTGACTACCAAATATGGTCAGGATGGGTCCATATTAATTCCTATTTTCTATATCTATGTCCACGGTAAAGGGTATCGTAATTTTCTTTCTTGTTTTTTGTTCTTTTGTTTTTTTTTTTTTTGTATTACTAAGAGCACTGTGTCCCAAATTCGTAACCAAATGAATTTGAAACCTAATCTTAATGTAAAATTGTCCGCTCAATTCGAATGTGAAGTCAGGATGGTCAAAAGTAGAACAGTTTTCGAGATATTGCGAAATTACCGTTATTTGCGTTTTTACAAAGGATGATGTTACTTTATTAAAACTATCTTTGAAAATATTCGACGGATTTGCTACTACTTTTCTTTTGAAATTACTAAATCAACCGTTGATGACATGAAAATCGGTCAAGAAATGACTGAGTTACAGTGGAAAAAAGTTCAAATTTCACAAAAATTTTAATGATTTTTGCAATTTTGCTCTTTTCAAATTCTTTTTTTTAGTTTTAACCAAACAATACATTTCTTTTAAGTTGTATCACTTACTACGTTAGTCTATTTCGGTAAGAATATTTTGTGCTCAATAGAATACAGATCGATGCAAAAATAACAAAGTTACAGAAGATTAATTGAATTATTCCACTTTTCGATTTTTATCAAATCAAAAAAAATAAATAAATAAACACAACAAGTAAATATACAAAACTAAATATTAATAATAATAAATATTAAAAAATGGCTTAAATTTGTTGAATTGCTATGCTATTGTGATTATTTTCTGCCTGTCCCACAATGAACCAACAATAGTCGTCCAACATCGCCCCATCATACGCCCCTTGATACCAACGTTCCATTTTTGTATTTATTGGTGACAACGCTCACCTTGCTTGTCACTTTCATCGGCAAGGTTATTTGAAAAGATATTTAAGTGCGAATGCAGAAGGTGTATTTATAAAGACATATTATCTACTTTTCTAAGTAAGATATAAAAATGAATGAAATGAAAAAAATAGATCGTGTTAAAAACTGTACCAATTTTCTCATAGTTTTTTAACAAATCTGGAATAATGTCTTCATAATTTGGGTTCGTGACACTTCCCAGAAAGCTTGGTATATGCAAACCAAATGTCTTTTATGCCATTGGGGAAAACGGTTTTCAGGTATTCAAATGCGAGACTCTCTCCTCATTTTAGCAAAGCTTGACGAAATTTTTGAATGAGCCAAGTTTGATATGTAACGGGAAGATCAAATGGCATATACAGCATGCGATAAATTAGCTTAAGATTCTGAATGAATATTTTTTAAACACAAAATTGGGATATGCACACTTTCATTGCGTCCGACATAGTTAAACGAGTTTTGCATGATTTGCATAAAGTATTTGGGGTCCAAGATTTAAAAATATTTTCCGGATTGACTATAAACTACAGCCAAAATACATTTTGTAATTGCGCAAAACAATAAACTACACAAGCAGAGCAAAGCTTGTTTACGATTGTTCTTGAAGATGAATGCATGTTTTGCACTATGCATTTAGTGTTTGTTAATATGAAATCTGCTTTTCAAAAGAAAAACTTGTCAGCACAAAAGCAATGTTCCCAAAAATCTTTAATGAATAGAGCATTTTACCCTTTATCATTCTTAAAAATATTTTCTCCTGCGTTAGTTTTTATTAACATAAGCTGTTTTAGTGATTTTTTTCTTTACAAAATTCAATGTTTCTAATATTTACAGCGTTTGTTTTTCAAATTCTGCGTATTTACTTCCTTTGGACCTTTGATTTGATAAAAAGCGAAAAGTGGGATAATTCACTAAATCTTCTGCAGCTTTGTCATTTTTGCACCACTCTGGGTCTTGTTAGGTGCAAAATGTTCCTATCGAAACAAGGTAATGCGTGTGTAATAAAACATTAAAATTTTTAATTGTTTGGTTTAAAATAAATAACTTGAAAAGGGTAAAATTGCAACAAAAAAACAAGTAAGAAAATTATAGTCGGTCTAGACCGACTATATGATACCCTATACCATGCGTTTAGAAACCCTATCTCTTAGGCCCAACTAACTGGACATAGAAAATAAGCAAAAACCAAATTTGAGTGGGATTTTTATCATTTTTTTTTGGTTGCAGATATGAAAAAGTTCATATCGGATGCTATATCTATATGGGAACTAGGTCCAAAAATGGACCGATCCTGACCTTGGTTGGTAACGTCTCTTGTATTTTGCAAAAACATATACAAACAAAATTTGAGAAGAATCAATGCAATATTTTTGTTTTTTAATAGATTTAAGTGAATATCGGGAAGCAGCTCTATATGGGGCCAAAGGGATCATTTTTGGACTACTCATTAGTGGATGTAATGAATGCATACAAACCCAATTTGAGTAAGATCTATATGACGATTTGGATCTTTTGGCAATTTATGTCGATTTCATAGGGATAATTTGTATGGGGGCTAGGTCTAAACATGAACCGATTCCCACCAATTTCAATAGCGTTCATCCCATGGCCGATAAGAGCTTACATACCAAATTTCATCCAAATATATTCATATTTGCGACCTGCAGTTTGATTACAAGGTTTACATGGACACACAGACGGACGGACGGACGGACGGACGGACGGACGGACGGTCTGGGTCAAATATTTTTGGTTGTTACAAACAGCAGCACAAAGTCATTATACCCAAACCACATAGTGGTATAGGGTATAATTATCAAATTATTCATGAAGTTTGAATTTTTGTTCACTGTAACTCAGTCATTTCTTAAACAATCTACACGGTTAATTTAGTAATTTTATTGGCTTTCATCCCAAAAAAAGATATACATATTCCGTCTAACATTTTTGAAGATATTTGCATTTAAGTGACATCATCTTTTTTAAAAACACAAATAACGGTTATTTTAGAATATCTCGAAAACTGTTCTCCTTTTGACCATTCTTCATATTCGGATTCAGCGGACAATTTTACATAAAGATTGGATATCAGATATATTTGCTCAAAAAACTGTCGCGTAGTGTAATAAAATAAATAATGAAAATTCTAAATTTTCCTTGTAGTTTTTGTTTGGCCACAAATATGATAAGAGTTTGTGCCGGAATACATAATGGACCACACTACAAAAAAAGAAGAAAAAGTGTACTATGACCATGGTTTTTGTATGACTCGGTCTTCTGTCACCTAGAACAAGATATCCGCTTGAATGTTTGCTTGTTTCGGCGTCGTAGACAAAGAATAAAGTCTCATTCTGATGTTGGCCAATCCTCTGTACTTGTATCAGCAAGAATGAATCGACTATATTTTACGACTCAATTACTTCCTTGTGAGTTGTTCAATAATTGATAAATTTTCTCGTCAGGGGCGCTCTTTGTTAAAACCCTTTTACGGAACTTTTTGTGCCAATTTTATCCGACATATCTAGCTTACCGAAAGCCTTCTACAATATCCTTAATTATTTGTAGTAATAATTTCATTCTGCAAACTAAATGTAGTCAGTCATTGTTAAAATCGCCAAATTGCCTTTTGGTGGTTTACAAAAACGAGCGTTACTAATAAACCAGTGAAGGTATTGAACTTTGCACAATTCTCAGAAACACTACTAGCACTCTAAAAAATAAAAAATATGAATCCAAATCAATAATCCGTGAAGTTTAAATTAAATAGTCACCCTCTCATTTTGACACAATATTATATACATTGAACCAACAAAACAGTTTCACGTAATTTAAAATGAAGTGAAAATCCATACTATTTAAATTTTCTTTTCAAAATCATTAGTACATTCTACGCTAAATTAACGTTAACTTTGTGCTCTTTAGTATTCCCTTTCGTTTTTTTTTTTTTTTGTCTTTTAATATTGATAAATTTTATTTGACCTTACAAATAAAGAGGAGGTCAAAAACTGCATAGCAAAAAAAGTTAGACACGTATGATTTTATTCTTTTGAAAGTTCCGTTTGAAAGAATTGTTAGAATTGGTGTGTTTTATATTTGCTAAGAGAATAAAAGTGCCAAACACACAAACACACAAAGAATTTGAAAGAACCAATAATTGAACTTTGGGATGAAGACCATTCTGTGCGGAAATCGGAAGAATTTTAAATAAACCACGCTCTACCGTTCATTCCGCTATAAAAAATTATGAAAAAAAATAATTGTTTTGAAAGACCAAGTGGAAGTGGTTGCCCAAAAGATATTAATACACCGCAAACCGAAAGAAAGATATTATACTATGCTAGAAAATATCCGAAAATATCAGCCGTAATTGTTTCAAATAACCTTAAAAATGATGGAATAATTGATGTTGTAGCACAAACAGTGAGCAATTAACTACACTCGAAGTATTTACATGGGTTTACACCACGCAAATAGAAATTTTTAAGCAAAATTATATTTAAAACAAGTAAGAAAATTATAGTCGGTCTAGACCGACTATACGATACCCTATACCATGCGTTTAGAAACCCTATCTCTTAGGCCCAACTAACTGGACATAGAAAATAAGCAAAAACCAAATTTGAGTGGGATTTTTACTAATTTTTTTGGCTGCAGATATAAAAAAGTTCATATCGGATGCTATATCTATAAAGGGGCTAGGTCCAAAAATGGACCGATCCTGATCATGTTTGGTAAAGTCTCTTGTATTTTGCAAAAATATGTACAAACAAAATTTGAGAAGAATCAGTGCAATATTTTTGTTTTTTAATAGATTTAACTGTAGATCGGGAAGCAGCTCTATATGGGGTCAAAGGAATCATTTTTGGACTACTCATTAGTGGATGTAATGAATGCATACAAACCCAATTTGAGTAAGATCTATATGACAATTTGGATCTTATGGCAATTTATGTCGATTTCATATGGGTAATTTGTATGGGGGCTAGGTCTGAACATGGACCGATTCTCACCAATTTCAACAGCGTTCATCCCATGGCCGGTAAAAACGTATATACCAAATTTCATCAAAATATATTCATATTTGCGACCTGCAGTTTGATTACAAGCTTTACATCGACACACAGACGGACGGACGGACGGACGGACGGACATTGTTAAATCAACTCAGAAAGTGATTCTGATTCGATCGGTATAATTAAAGATGGGTCTAGGTCAAATATTTTTGGTTGTTACAAACAGCAGCACAAAGTCATTATACCCAAACCACATAGTGGTATAGGGTATAAAAACGCTAACTGTTTACGTGAGCATTAAAGAGGTCCCACTGTTAGAAGCGACTTGTCGAATTGGTATGGAATTTGAAATCCAGAGGGCGCTTTAGTTTTAAGCCTTGCTTTTGATTGACATTTATTTGAATTTTTGTGAAATGTAATTTCTTTTAAACCGCGAATCATCGCCAACGACTTGAGATCGCTTGCGAAACAGCTACTAAATTTAGTGAAGAATTTAAGTTGTAAAACTGCCATTTTCGGAGAGAGAAAAAAATAAAGGAAAGTAGTTCTGGAATTACTTAGCAGCTTAATATATAAAAAAACCTAATATTTCTTGTTTATTTTTGCGATATCTTTTGGCAGCGTAAGTCCTCGATTCCAGACTTTTTTTTGGAAATCCAACCCCTATTCCACCACGAAATATTTGTTAACTGTATGAAAACAAATTATTTAACAACATATAGGAGAATTATAGTCTGTATAGACCGACCATACTATATCCTATACCATGCATATAGAGGCCATGTCTCTTAGGTCCACTAATTTGATGTAGAAAATAAGCATTAACCAAATTTCAGTGAAATTTTTATTAGTTTTTTCGTCTTCAGATATGAAAAGTTCATATCGGATGCTATATTTATATGGGGACTAGGTCAAAAAAATCGACCGATCCTGACTATATTTGGTACGGTCACTTAACTAAATTTCAGAAGAATCTGTACAATATTTTTGTTTTTGATAGATTTAGGTGAACATCAGGGATCAACTTCATATGGCGGCTTTGACTAAGAATTGTCCTATAGAGGTCTATTTTAGACTACTGATAAATTGAATTAATAAACATAGACACAACCACTTTGACCGGGATCTATATTATAATTTGGAAATTATGGCAATTTAAGCCGATCTCATAGGCATCATTTGTATGGGGACTAGGTCTGAACATTAACCCATTTTCAACAATTTCAACAGCATTCATCCTATGGCCAATAGAAGCAAAATACAAAATTTTATCGAAATATATATATATTTGCGACCTGTAGTTTGATTAAAAAGTTTACATGGACGCACAGGCAGACAGACGGACGGGCATCGCTAAATCGATTAATCTCTTTTATATTAAACATTTAAATTGTTGTTATGTTAAAAATAATTAGAATGCATTAGCGAGAGTTGAACCTGAGTCCAGTTTTACCAAAATCTATTTAAACCAAAATCTATTAAAAATTCAAAGTTATTATATTGGAATTAAGTAAAAAGAGAACTGCTTCCTGTACGTTAAATTTCATAAGGTACCGTATGTCAACCTAATGCTCTAATTAAACCTGAAACTAATATTTGAAATTTTTGTGTTTTTGGGGGGTGGTTTGCATGCCTGCATTTGGATTTTAGCATTTCATGGCATTTTAGATATGTTTATATGATATTTGTGATTATGCAATGGTGATTATTAATAAATATTTTAAAGATAATTACATAAATTATTTGTGCATTTTAGTTACAAAATATATATACAAATTATAAAGAGATATTGAGCATAACTTACTAATTTCGAACCTACATAATATTAATAAGATTATTTATTTGGAGCAGTATAAGTGAATCAATATTAATGCTTAAACATCAAAATAATGGAATAATTTATATTCAGTTTTTATGAAACCTTTAATGTAAAAACGAGAAATTATATCCAGAGAAACCAGATTATATGATATATGACATATAAAAGCGAAAATATTTTTGGAAGGTTTACCAGATCCAAAGTAGTGTCAAAATTGATTGTATACTAACCAATCAGCTTTTCAACTAAAATAGAATATATTGAATTTTTAAAATTACTTTGTACCCGTTTTATAGCTGGAGGAGACTTCAACTCCAAAAACACATTCTGGGGATCCAGATTAACTCTCACAAAGGGTAGACATTTACTTGAAGCCATTAGGGAAACAAACAACAAATTCTTAAGCATGGCGAGCCTACTTACTGGCCAACAAATTTAAACAAAAAACCTGATCTAATAGACTTCTTAATTACCAAAAATATAAAACACGAGCATATTAAAATAGAATCGTGTTTCGAATTATCCTCTGATCACTCGCCCATAATACTTAAATTTGAAGGTAATGTTCTTATTGCGGCTCAAAACAAATTTTCTTACAACAAGAAATCAGACTATGAATGCTTTATAGAAATTGTTGAAAATAAACTTGATATTAAGATACCACTTAAAACCAAAGACGAAGTGGATAGCTCAATAGCATATTTATGCTGCATCTGATTCTACACCCACAATAACTCAAAAACCAAACAAATATAGTATATCAGCAACTGTCCAATTAACTTACACAAATATACATATCAGTGACCATCAACCAATCACAACAAACAACGCTCCAATTCTCAAGCATAATAAAGCTAAATATCTTGGCATGATAATCGATTCCAAACTAATCTCGAAAGAACACATCATACGCGAAAAAACGAAGTAAAGTACAAATTTGGACAACTATGCTGGCTCCTAGGAGAGGAATCAACTGTATTAACACAGAATAAACTACTCATCTATAAAACAATAATAGCTGCTATCTGGAAATATGGTGCAGAACTTTGGGGAACTGCAAGCAACACAAATATAAAAATCATCCAACAAGCTCAATCAAAAATATTAAGAACTATTATAAACGCCGAATGGTACATATCCAATGAAGATATACATCGTGATCTCAACGTCAGCACAGTCCATGAGGTAATAAGGAATTGCAGTCTTAAACATATAATTCAACTTGCATCTCATACTAAAGGCCTGTATGCAGCTTGCTAAGGAATCAAAAACTTCATATAAAAAAACGCTTTAGAAATGCTTAAGGAATTTTTCTGTCAAAAAATTTCTGTTGATAGTCTGCAGCTTTTTAAGAAAGTAGTATTGTTTTTACTACTTTTTTTTGACGTAAATTAAGTTAGGCAACCTAGGCTTTGAGCAGGAATATCAATTTTTTCGTTCTTTCTGAACGGAATTTTGACAGGAGAGGTAAGCATAAACAAAATGTAATATGCTAAAAAAAATTAAAAGTTATTTTTCAGTTGCAATCATGGAAAAAACGAACAAAATTCGGCAAAGAAAAACAAGAAGCGGATGGGTAATTTTGATACTGAGCTTAAAAAGCTTTTAGCAGGCCAAATAAAGCAGAACCGAAGAATTGATTTGTTTTCAATTTCACAATTGACAGAAAACAGCTGATTGCAACAGCAGCTAGCGTTGCACTGAAAGGTACTTTTGTGCTTTTTTTCTTTAAGAAATATATGAAAATTTTCTGTTAAGATTCCTTAACAAGCTGCGTACAGCTCTTAACAATGAAGTCAGATAACAGCCCAACAACGAGCTCTCAGGTTCAAGAAGACTAAAGCGATGCACCCCATCAGAGTTATTTACCAGATTTATGTAATCTGGTGCAAAAGCTATTTTATACTAACATTAAATATAAGTTATCCTAAGTATTGATTTAAGATAATTAACACCCAAACCTTAAAACTAGTTACTTATTGTCATATAAAGACAGGTGTAAATAAAATGGGATGAAAAAAAACTTTTCAATAGTAGGAGGATTCCAAAAGACATAATAAAATAATAGTGATCTGGATGTGGTAAAAAATTGGACCAACTCCAATGAATTTAACACAGGGTCGTCATGGAAATTGTTATACCCTATACCACTATGTGGTTTGGGTATAATGACTTTGTGCTGCTGTTTGTAACAACCAAAAATATTTGACCTAGACCCATCTTTAATTATACCGATCGAATCAGAATCACTTTCTGAGTTGATTTAACAATGTCCGTCCGTCCGTCTGTGTGTCCATGTAAACCTTGTAATCAAACTGCAGGTCGCAAATGTGAATATATTTAGATGAAATTTGGTATTTAAGCTTTAATCATCCATGGGATGAACGCTGTTGAAATTGGTGAGAATCGGTCCATGTTCAGACCTAGCCCCCATACAAATTACCCATATGAAATCGATATAAATTGCTATAAGATCCAAATTGTCATATAGATCTTACTCAAATTGGGTTTGTATGCGTTCATTACATCCACTAGTAAGTAGCCCAAAAATGATCCCTTTGACCCCATATAGAGCTGCTTCCCAATCTTCACTTAAATCTATTAAAAAACAAAAATATTGCACTGATTCTTCTCAAATTTTGTTTGTATATATTTTTGCAAAATATAAGAGACTTTACCAAACATGATCAGGATCGGTCCATTTTTGGACCTAGTCCCTATATAGATATAGCATCCGATATGAACTTTTTCATATCTGCAACCAAAAAAATTAATAAAAATCCCACTCAAATTTGGTTTTTGCTTATTTTCTATGTCCAGTTAGTTGGGCCTAAGAGATAGGGTTTCTAAGCGCATGGTATAGGGTATCGTATAGTCGGTCTAGACCGACTATAATTTTCTTACTTGTTTTTTATATGGAACCTGAGAAATTCATTACAGGTAATGCTCATAACTTAATGAAAAACTAATTTTTTGATGTTCATTTTAATCAGTGCAAATATGTTAATTTGAATAGAAGCTTAGGAATTCATGTTAAAGAAATCAACTGAATAGATGAAGTTGTTGAATTATAAAGTAATTTTAATATTATAATTATTTCGATGTAAACATCAAGATATACAAAAATTAATACCTAGTCTTGAATAATGCTTCGTTTCACTTAAGACACAGAAAATTATCATTTACTGCTACCCTGGAAGAAAAAGAAAAGTAATTCTTCGGAAATGACTTTATTTTTTGCTTGGTCAAATAAATAAAATAAAATAAAATAAAATAAAATAAAATAAAATAAAATAAAATAAAATAAAATAACATAAAATAAAATAAAATAAAATAAAATAAAATAAAATAAAATAAAATAAAATAAAATAAAATAAAATAAAACAAATAAAATAAAATAAAATTAAATTAAATAAAATAAAGTAATATAAAAAAAATAAAATAAAATAAAATAAAATAAATTAAAATAAAATAATATAATATAGTATAAAAAAATTAAATAAAATAAAATAAAATAAAATAAAATAAAATAATAAACTATCAGTTGACAAATACTCGCCGAAAAGTAAATTACTCGTCAATTCAACGTTTGAGTTTTTAAATGTAAAATCCTTGATAATGGCTGACGATACCAACTGAAATATTGGAGACAAAGAAAAATAAATAAATAAATTAAAAATATAAATAAACTGTTTTTAATTTGAATTTATTAGAATACCTTAAGCCAAACCAAAAGTTCATCACACAAGTATTACACAGGTCGATAATACAAAAACCCGACATAAAATAAAATAAAATAAATTAAAATAAAATAAAATAAAATAAAATAAAATAAAATAAAATAAAATAACATACAATAAAATAAAATAAAAAAAATAAAATAAAATAAAATTAAATAATATAAAAAAAAATTAAATAAAATAAATAAAATAAATAAAAAATAACATAAAATTATATAAAATAAAATAAATAAAATAAAATAAAATAAAATAGAACAAAATTAAATAAATAATAAAATAAAATAAATAAAATAAAAAAGGAAAATAAAATAACACAAAATAAAATAAAATAAATAAAATAAAATAAAATAAAATAATATAAAAAAAATGAAGCAAAATAAAATAAAATAAAATAATATAAAATAAAATAAAATAAAATAAAATTAAAAAAAAATCATATAAAATAAAATAATATAAATTTAAATAAAATAAAATAAAATAAAATAATTTAAAATAAAATAAAATAAAACAAAACAAAATAATATAAAATATAATAAAATAAAATAAAATAAAATAAAAAAAAACAAAATATAATATAAAATAAAAACAAAACAACAAAAGACCTTAAGCCGAAATATAAACAATTTCAATATAAAATAATATAATATAAAATAAAACAAAATAAAATAATACAAAATAAAATAAAATAAAATAAAATAAATTAAAATAAAATAATGTAAAATAAAATAAAATAAAATAAAATAAAATAAAATAAAATAAAAGAAAATAAAAAAAAAGAAAAATGAAATCAAATAAAACAAAACAAAATAAAATAAATAAAATAAAAAAGAAAATAAAACAAAATAAAATAAAATAAAGCAAAATAAAAAAAATAAAATAAAAAAATGAAATTAAATAAAATAAATAAAATTAAATAAAATAAAATAAAATAAAATAAAACAAAATAAAATAAAATAGTAAAATAAAAATAAAATAAAATAAAATAAAATAAAATAAAATAAAATAAAATAAAATAAAATAAAATAAATTAAATAAAATAAAATAAAATAAAAATAAAATAAATAAACTAAAATAAAATAATAAAATAAAAATAAAATTAAATAAAATAAAATAAAATAAAATAAAATAAAATAAAATGAAATAAAATAAAATAAAATAAAATAAAATAAAATAAAATAAAATAAAATAAAAGAAAATAAAATAAAATAAAATAAAATTAAAATAAAATAAAATAAAATAAAATAAAATAAAATAAAAATAAAATTAAGTAAAATAAATAAAATAAAATAGAAAAAAAAACAAATAAAATAAATCATATAAAATAAAAAAATTAAAACTTTTCATCAATTTCTTTAATATCTGTTTTTTTTTTACATAAATTATTTTTCTTAAAGCAATTATCATAAATTAATAATACAATAATATTTCAATACACTCAAGTCTCATTTTTTGCACACCACTGTGCAGAGGGTACATATAGGTTTGTCTTTTCATTTGTAACGCCTCGAAAATTGCATTTACGACAATTCATTCTTATAACAACTCTAGTCGATATACCGATTGAAATAACGCTCATCCACAAGATAGACCATTTACCTGTGTAAGGTTATAATAATATTGTTTTTGATAATTTCGAGCAGGTTGGTATTGAAAATGGGGTAAGTCGGGCATCATTTATGAAATTATCAAATTGATGCTTTCTAAAATATTTTGTTGACATTTGTTATAAATAGTGCAATAGATCCAAATATTAATGCAAACGTAAAACCGTAACATTCTTACTTATTTTAAATACGTTTAACATTAACAAGTTAAAACATTAAAAAGGGTTTTTTCTGTTTAAAATAACTTTTATCTTATTATCTTATTTTTAATCTATAATATTAAAAGGTAAGGCTACTTCTTGTGACCGTTGATTTGTTCCACAGTTTTCTGCCGATTGTGATTAAACGCATCTTATTTGTAAGGTATTTATTTTTAGCTGTTCACCAGACTAACACATTTTTAAATTTTTAAATTTTTTTGGAGTTATGGTCATTTAATGTTGCGACTAACACATACATAAAATTATACAATGACAAAAATGTGTTGAATTGTGAATTGGCTACCTTTAGGGTCTATAATTAATTAAATGAAAAAATAAAACTTCCTAGAATTTGCACTCGAATTTCGAGAGCTGGGATCTGCTAGTTAGTTTTAGCATGAATAAATATGTCGCTTTAAAGCTTTTGTTACATTTACAAACTGAATTATTAAATAAAACATAAATATACAAAAATAATAATTATGGATAATTTTTTTATGCGGCTACTACAATTTGAATTTATGCGGATTTTTAAAATATCGGAACGGAGCATTTTAATACTCTCCATAAGGGTATATATTATTTTTTTTACTTACAACAACTAGAACTATCTTGAGCAACACTGAACTAATTTATGTTCTAGAGTGCGCAGACAGACACCCTTAAAACATGAAAAAAATTCAGTGTGCTTGGTGTAAACGTTTAGTGAAAATACTGCTTGCAAACATTTTAGTTGCTCTATAACATATACAAATACAAAAAGAAAATTTTCTTAAAAAGCAACTTTTCATAATTTAGTACTTTTGTTGAAAAAGTTCCTTATTAGTAATAAAAACTATAATAAAAACTAATACATTTCTTTTAAAAAGTACCTACATTTTATTAAAAAATTATGTTAAATAGACATTTTCTTAAGAAATATATTTTCTCAAAATGGCAATTTTCACCTTTTCTTAAAAAGTAAATGTTCTTAAAAATAAACTTTCGTTAGAAAAAATTTAAAAAAAAATTGCACTTTCTTAAAAAACAAGCTTTTGTTAAATAATTTTTTTTTAAAGCAAATATTTTACCTTCTCTAAATAAGTACATTTTCGTATAAAATACTTTTTCTTAAAAAAGTACCTTTACTAATAAATTACCTTTTCTAAAGAAGTGCCTCTTCTCTTTTTAACAAAATTAATTTTTCTTCAAAATGTACCTTTTCCTAAATAAGCACCTTTCTTAAAAATTATCTTAAAAAGTACATTTTCTTCCAAAAGACATTTTTGTGCAAACAGTATTTATTACTAAGCACTATTTCTTAAATACCAGTTTTTATTAATAAGTAACTTTTCTTAAAAAAAAAGTATATTTTCTTAAAAAATTAAATTTTCTCAAACAGGTACTTTTTCGTAAAAAAAAAATCAATTTTCTTAAAATTGTAATTTTCATAAAAAAAAAATTCTTCAAAAAAAACTTTTGTTGGAAAAGTACATTTTGTTAAAGAAGTACATTTTATTTTCACCGACGAATCAAACTTCAATATATTTATCAGTGATGGTGGTCATTACATATGGAGAAAACAGGGAGAAGCATTTATTTCTCGAAATGTAACCCACATCGTAAAGTACGGTGGATGTAGTGTATGGTATGGGGTGCTATGCCTCAAATGGGTTGGGAACCTTGATATTCGTAGAGGGACATATAAATAAAAATTATTACTTAAATACTCTGTAAAATAATTTAAAGTAATCTGCAATAAAAATGGTTTTAGTGAATAACGTGAACATGGTATTGCCTTATCCTCCCAAGAGTTCTGACTTGAGCCCCATCGAGCATTTATATTAGATTAGATTTATTGATTTTTGATATACAAAATACTAAAAATTACGGTAACAAAAATTTTTCAATGATTAAATCGTAGGAAGACAACATGAAAATTTGTGTGTCTCATTGGCATATAATAAAAAGTTTTTTTTCTATATTTTAAACAATTTGATACAAATTTGTGTAAGAATATGCAATTCTCACCGTTCAATACATTCAAAACTCCTTCATTATAAAGAAAACTTTTTCCAAAAAAGGAGAAACGGTACCCCAAAAAAATTGGACATATGCATATTAAATGATTTGTGTTTTTCACTTCATTATAATTGCACAAGGTACATAAATTTGACACACTTCTATAAGAAGAACCTGAATTTAAATTTAATAGGCTACCCCTAACTTTTATAATTAAGCTCACGAGGTAAGCCGAGTTTCCGTCTCGCAAATACGGTGGGATATCATATTTTAATAAAAGATACATATCATGAAGACCGAAACTAGGGTTTCTTGCACTAGCTACAAATTTATCGTATCCAGAAGATTTAAATTTATTAAATATAAGATCATGATAATACCTTATACTGTTACCCCAAACCTCCTTGTCAATGTAATCCCATGTGTCCTATGTGTACATAAGACACACCAATGACTAAACCAGTAAGTATTCCGCAGAATGGTTTCCCTAGCCAACAAACGGGGCAGTCTATTCGTGGAAAGATTCAAAACTTTCATAATATAATTAAAATGTAAATTAAAAGTTTCCAAATATAATGAAGACAAACCAGCTTCAATATGTAGCATATAATTGGGAGTATTTATGAATAGGTATATCATTTTCTTTAGGAAATATCTTAGCAATTTTTCAACTTCGTCTAATAAATTCCCATATCTGAGCTCCATAAAACATTGCGGACTTTAAGTTTATTCGAAATACAAATTTTTGGATGGTGGATATAGCTTAACCAAGTGGAATTAATTGCCATTTTGGACGCGGTAAGCTTATCCTCAAGATGTTTCTTGAAAAACAGGTTGTATGTTAAGATTACACCAAGATACCTGTATTCGTTCACTAACTATATCTCATTGTCGCCATATTTCCAAGTAACTCTATTACTATATCTCGTCGTACCTGTTCTAAATATTATTATTTTGGACTTATCTAAATTTATCCGCAGACCCCACATCTAACAGTATATGTATAATGATTCAATCATGTTCTAAAGGGTCCGCCAAATAACTTTTTTTTTCAAAATGCTATAAAAAAAAACTACTGAATATTATCTCAAATTTCTTTTTTTATTTGAAAGTACGATCCTTCCGGTTAATAATGGAAAATAATTTCATTCAAATGGCTGCCTCGGCTGGCCATGCAGTAGCCTACACGATCGATTCAATTTTTAAGCACATTATCGATTGTGTGCAGCTCTATTTCACAAATGTCTTCACGAATATTGTCCTTTAAAGCGTCAATTGTCTCTGGCTTGTTGGCGTAACACTTATCTTTGAGGGCACCCCACAAATAATAGTCTAACGGTGTCAAATCGCAGCTCCGAGGTGGCCAAACAACATCAGCTCTGCGGCTGATAATACGATCTTCAAAAACAGGGCGCAAAACATCGAGTGTAGCTTCGGCTGTGTGGCACGTAGCGCCGTCCACTTGAAACCAAATGTTGCCAATATCCTCCTCTTCAATTTTTATGAACAAAAATTCGTTCAACATCGCCCGATAGCGATCTCGATTGACTGTAACGGCCACTCCTTGCTCATTTTGGAAGAAAAATGGCCTAATTATGCCTCTGGACCAAAATCCGCACCAAACAGTGACTCGTTTTGGGTGTATCGGCTTTTCAATGTATGCGTGCGGATTTTCTGTGCCCCAAATATGACAATATTGCTTGTTTACATACCCGCCAAGATCAAAATGAGCTTCATGTGAAAAGATGATATTTTTAGCAAAATCGGCATCTTCTGTAAGTCGATCGCAGGCCCACTTTGCGAAGCGAAAACGCAATGGATGGTCAGTTGGCTTCAACTCCTGAACCTATTGGACTTTGTATGGCGTCATACCAAGGTCCTTATGCAAAATTCGTCTCAATCATGCCTCCGAAATGTTCAATTCTTGAGAACGACGGTGAATTGATGTTGATGGCACTTCACGCACACTTTCTGCCACAGCAGCAATATTCTCGGGTGTACGCACTGTTTTTGGCTTTTCGCGCTTTGTTTTATCGATGAGGATGCCAGTTTCTTTCACTTTTTTCACAAGATAACGAACATACGGAGCTGACGGTGCTTCCCTTCTTCCAAAATCCGTACGCAATTTTCGCACACATTCTGCAACATTACCATGATTTTCAAAGTAATGTCGCAATATTTCCCAGCATTGTTCAAGCGTATACACAACCATATTCGTTCAGCGGAAGGATAAAACTAATTATCTGTCAAATCAGACATGAGCTAAGTGTTACTATTCACGAAATAAGCACCAGTTGAAAAAAAAAAACGTTAGATGGCGGACCCCCTTTATAATACCTCAGGAGAATCCAACAATTAGACAATGTCGTCCGCATATAATAGGGTCTTTACAATGGTGCCAGCTGCAGTAATACCACCAGGTAGATAGTCAAGAAGGTCATTAAGATATAGCGAAAAAATTGACGTAATAAACATCCTACTTAACACCCTGAGAGACCGTGAAAAAATCAGAAAGTGAACTGCCATTCTAAACTCTGCTAGTCGTATTGTCATACAATTTTCTCAATACGGACACCATTTTACTTGAAAAACCCAAACAACAAAATTTATAAATTAACGAATTACGTGGGATAATACCAAAGGCCGAAGAAAAGTCATCAAAAAATACAAAAGTTTTTCTTTTCCGATTGAAACCCAAATTCACAATACTGGTTAAATTGAATAAATTATCAATTGTGGAATAATCTTTGCGGAACCCAGCTTGCCATGCATTAAGGATACCGTTAAAGTCCAACCAGCTGTTAATACGACTGAGTAACAATCCCGTTAAGATTTTCTGTAAAGTGTCGAAAAGTTCTGTACGCGATAACGCTTAAAACAATATTAATATCACGCTTTTTGAATAACGATATTATAAGAGAGCTCCGAAAGGAATCAGGAATTTCTTCATGCATAAAGACAAAATAAAACAAGTAAGAAATTTATAGTCGGTCTAGACCGACTATATGATACCCTATACCATGCGTTTAGAAACCCTATCTCTTAGGCCCAACTAACTGGACATAGAAAATAAGCAAAAACCAAATTTGAGTGGGATTTTTATTAATTTTTTTGGCTGCAGATATGAAAAAGTTCATATCGGATGCTATATCTATATAGGGACTAGGTCCAAAAATGGACCGATCCTGATCATGTTTGGTAAAGTCTCTTGTATTTAGCAAAAATATATACAAACAAAATTTGAGAAGAATCAGTGCAATATTTTTATTTTTTAATAGATTTAAGTGAAGATCAGGAAGCAGCTCTATACGGGGTCAAAGGGATCATTTTTGGACTACTCATTAATGGATGTAATGAACGCATACAAACCCAATTTGAGTAAGATCTCTATGACAATTTGGATCTTATGGCAATTTATGTCGATTTCATATGGGTAATTTGTATGGGGGCTAGGTCTGAACATGGACCGATTCTCACCAATTTCAACAGCGTTCATCCTATGGCCGACAAAAGCTTATATACCAAATTTCATCAAAATATATTCATATTTGCGACCTGCAGTTTGATTACAAGCTTTACATGGACACACAGACGGACGGACGGACGGACGGACATTGTTAAATCAACTCAGAAAGTGATTCTGATTCGATCGGTATAATTAAAGATGGGTCTAGGTCAAATATTTTTGGTTGTTACAAACAGCAGCACAAAGTCATTATACCCAAACCACATAGTGGTATAGGGTATAATAATGATAAAATTTAATTTAGTGAATAAATAGTCGAGCTCGAGGTCTTTGTTGAATGGAGATAAAAATGGAAATTGTGATCAAATTTATGTAGGAACAATCCAAAAATAAATTAAAACAAGAATATCAGCACACAAATCAGATCAGAAAATAAGATTAAATAATTTTACACAAAAAACGGCATTGACTAACCACTGTATACAACATAAACATACTCCTGACTTTGATAATGTAAGTGTTTTACAAAGTGAGAATAACTACAGATGCCGCTACACGTTAGAAATGCTACACATAATAAACGTACCAACAAGAAAGAGAATGAACTTCAAAGCTGACACTGAGAGTTGCGCTCAAAGCTATAGACATTTGGTAAACAAAAAGATGGGTAGAGTGCAATAAATATATTTTAAGTAAATCAGTGCAATTATGACTACGATGATGAAATATCTTTCATTTAATTTTTTTAGTGTAAACTCTAATATAAATGTAAGATATTAATATATGTGTCTTTGTCTTGTGTTTTCTTTTCTTTAATGTTTAACTATATTTAAGTGACGCATATTTATAGTACATTGTTTTTATTTATATATTAGATCCCTGAGGATGATCAGCGAAGCTGGTCGAAATATTGGAGAAGAAGATAATTTAAAATAATAAATAAATTCAACAAAGACCTCGAGCTCGACTATTTATTCATTAAATTGTAATTTAGAAAGTTCGAAACAATACAACATATTAATGATAAAATTTAATTTAAAAAATTAGCAGGAGCATTTTCATAAAATTCATAACTGATTCTATATATTCCAGGAGACTTATTGGACTTAAAGTTTTCAAAAACAAAATTAGTTCTCTCATTTCAAAAGGGAGTCAAGAAATGGGTCGATAGCATTATTCAAACAGCAAAAAGTTTCATTAAATAAATCTGAAGCATGCAAAAGAGATTTGAAATAATCATAAAAAACTAATAACTCCTAAATTGTTTCCCACTCTTGGTCTTCAATTTATCATCCCATTTGCAAGTTTCCACCATTTCCTACTGTTTCTCATATAATTAGTTTTTCTATATTCACGATTTTAAAATTTAACTTCTTATTTCCTCTCGACATAACATTGTCTACAAATTTCCGTCCCAGATGTACGATAACTATTCAACGTCTCAAGCATTCATCTACGAGCACTTTCGCACTACTAGTCAAACCATTTATTTTTTGGATCAAAACGTTTCCTTACTAAAATTACACCATTAGCTTTACGAATTTTCTGAATGCATATATTAACTTTTTCTTGAATGGGTACAATTGATTGTATGTGACTAAGGTCAGCGAGGCTTTCAAGAGCATTTGCATAACTAACAATTTTCTTTGGGAACCAAGGAAGCTTGTCAAGAAGCGTCAGTTCTCTAGAGAGACTGTTAAGCTCTGCGCACAATCAAACAACTAGCGGCATGTGATCAGAAAAAGGCTTACTAGGGATCTGGAAGTCGGACAACAGTTTCAGAACATCAGGTGAGCATTTATGGGCGTATAGGAGACCCAATTAAAAAATTACAGTGTAGCATGGAATATAAGTCACCATTACCAACAAGAACATTTTTGGATAATAAAATATAAAAGCGATCATGTTACACACAAAACAATAAAAACGACCAACACGATCAGTAATACAGTAATGCAAAGGCTCCAGATTTAGCGTGCGCAAGCAGTGATGTGTACAATTAAGCTGATATGGTGCCTACTGCAACAGTCAACTCTTTTGGTGATCCGCAATGATCGTCGAGTTGTATATGTAGATTTAGCTATAGACGTTCTGTCCATTGCTACACGTTTCCACTATATACCAAATCGCTAAGTAAGCAATTTTGTACTATAAATTCAGTTTGATTTTGTTCAATAAAAACAATTGGTTTTTGACAATTATCGAGCACGATTCTAGCTGCTCAAATAAATAAAACACTATTAAAATATAAATTGAAAATCGTTTTATTTATATGGCAATCCTGCCATCATACGCGCAATAGGCGCGTAATTTGTAAATTTTTTTATTTATGTGACGCGTTAAAGCCGCGTCCTTCTTTAAAAAAAAAACAAGTAAGAGTGTTAAATTCGGCTGTGCCGAATTTTTTGATACCCTCCACCTGAGTCTTAAACTGTATATTACACCCAATGTTGAGTACGGCTACCACTTTAAAACTTTTGCCGATACTGAAACATTAAATCCGAATACCAAAATTCAAATGATTCTTGGCTAAAAATTATTATTATTCTTTTTCCATTTTTCATTTTCAATTTTAATTTTCCATTTGCCATTTTTCATTTTTTAGTTTTAATTTTCCATTTTTCATTTTCAAATTTTCATTTTCAAATTTTCATTTTCCATTTTTCAATTTTCATTTTTCAATTTTCATATTCCATTTTTCATTTTTCAGTTTTCATTTTTCATTTTTCAATTTTCATATTCCATTTCTCATTTTTCAGTTTTCATTTTTCATTTTTCAATTTTCAAATACCATTTTTCATTTTTCATTTTTCATTTTTAAATTTTCATTTTCCATTTTTCATTTTTCAGTTTTCAATTTTCAAATTTTCATTTTTCATATTCCATTTTTCATTTTCCGTTTTTAAATTTTCATTTTTCATTTTTCATTTTTCATTTTCAATTTTCATTTTCTATTTTTCATTCTTAAATTTTCAATTTTCATTTTCCATTCTTCATTTTTCCATTTTCCATTTTTCAATTCTAATTTTCCATTTTCCATTTTGCATTTTCCATATTCAATTTTTTAATTTTCATTTTCATTTCCATTTTACATTTTACAATTTTCATTTCACATTTTTCATTTTTAATTTTTCGTTTTCCATTTTCCGTTTTTCAATGTTCATTTTCCATTTTTCATTTCACATTTTCCATTTTGCGTTTTCCATTTTTCATTTTTCAATTTTCATTTTCCATTTTTCAATTCCATTTTACATTTTCCATTTTGCATTTTTCATTTTTCAATTTACTTTTTTCATTTTCCATTTTTCATTTTCTATTTTCTATCCTCCATTTTTCATTTTCCATTTTCCATTCCCCATTTTTCGTTTTCTATTTTCCATTTTTCATTTTTCAATTTTCATTTTCCATTTTTCATTTTACATTTTCCATTTTGCATTTTTCATTTTTCGATTTTCTTTTTTCATTTTCCATTTTTCATTTTCTATTTTCTATTCTCCATTTTTCATTTTCCATTTTCCATTCTACATTTTTCGTTTTCTTTTTCCATTCTTCATTTTCCATTTTTCAATTTTCTTTTTCATAATCCATTTTCCATTTTTCATTTTCGATTTTCTATTTTCCATTTCTCATTTTCTATTTTACATTTTCCATTTTACGTTTTCCATTTTCCGTTTTCCAATTTTCATTTTCCATTCTCCATTTCCCATTTTTCGTTTTCATTTTTTCTTTCATATTGGCGATTTTTTTTTTATTATAACGTGATAGCGATAAAAAATATGTGGCAATACTACTAACATGGGCTATGTTAATGTGTTTTTGGTATTGTTAATATATGCATATTATTTTTGTAGCATTTTTTTATGTTGTTGTACAATTATTATGTTCAACCACTAAACTGTTACAACAAACACACTGGGTTTTATGTTTTTTTTTTTTTAGAGATATCTACATATTTTTGCTCGTATCTAATCACAGTGATGCTCGATTTAGCCCATTTTCAACACCAATTTGCTGGGAGTTATGGCAAATGAAACTGTTGTAACACTATCCAGTTGGATGGCTTTTTTTGTGAATGAGCGTGATTTCAACAGACAGACGGACAGACGGACGTCGCTGTATCGACTCGAGCTGTGATATGGATCAGGAATATATATACTTTATGGGGTCGGAAATTAGTTTTTTAGATGCGATACAAACGGAATGACAAACCTATATATGCCCTCTGCCACTGACGTGTGTAGGGTATAAAAAGGAGAAAAATACACAACTACACAAAACTCGTTAAATCCGCGTACCTTCTGAGCATAAGCATCTGCACAACTAAATTATAATCAGTCCTGACCTAGACAGCCGAAGGTCCGTCAGTTGCGAAATGACGAAATGAAGGCGAATGCGAATGTCAGAAGGAAATGACAAGAACCACTGACTATAGAAGAATACCGAAGGAAGACGCAATAAAGAAAGGCGCAAAAAGAACCAGAAATCCCAAAAATAAAATCACCAAAAAGAAGAGGAGGCCACATTTGTAAATTGAAACGAGACATCAGAATGGCTACAACAGCATAGTAATAACAAAAGTTAGTAATTTTTTTAAAGATGTGCGCTTAACCCGCACTCTTAGGGTCAGCCGCAAAGCAACAAGCACTGCTAGACATTTGGAGCAAAATTTCATCAAATAATACGACGTCTAATAGACTTCAAGGCATTAGACAAGTTTTCTTGCCATTTTGGCATTTTTGTTACTAATATCTTTTTCATTCTGTGTTAAATGAAAATTTTGTGTATTAATTAAAAATCTCTGGTCCTTAGCCTTTAATTTCATGGTATTTTTCTATAATCATCCTCTAAACATAACAGAAACCATCATGTTTTATTTGCACTTAACCTTAAAAATTTATTCCTATGAACTAAAATCGTTCCATTTGTATGTTGTAATTTAGAAATATTATCATATGTTAAAAAAACCTGGAAATATCAGTTGCAATTACACTTTTATAAGTAATACAAAAAAAAATTTAATTTATTTCCCTACTTAATGTAGCAATATTTAGCACCTTTAGTTAAAATAAAAATGAAAAAAATCTATTTATAATTCTACAGACAAAAAAGTAATAACACAAATTTATATACTTATGTCTGTTCGTTCGAGTGTATGGGGAAATATTTTTCTATTTTATTAAGGGTAATTCATCATGAATTTTTTGTTTATTTTAAAAGATCATGCTTGAACAGTGCGAAGACCTCATTGCTGCTTAACTCATAGAATGTAATTTCATATTGGAGAGAATTACCCAGGCACAGTATCACAAAATTGTGCTTTATGAATTTATGTCGAGAGAAATGTACGCTTTGCTGTTGCTTATGTGCTCTCAGAATCTACGGCCCATATACCTTTTAAGATGAAAATGGGTGTAGCTCATAAATCTGGTGACAAATAGTTTAAACAATATGGCGCAATTAGCCATAAATTCGGAGAAACAACTAACTTGCTCAGAAATAATTTCAATGGTCAATTTTGTTCATAAAATGGGCCGGGGGATTGTCTACCAAGAATATGTGATATCTTATCAATGTATTATATTCGCTGGAATTACTTGAAATCCCCTTTGGATAAAATTATCTGCCAAAAATAAATGGCATCGAAGGTCCTTTTAGTTCATAATTAAGTTTTCACCGCCACATTCAATTGTATGTATTTTATTAAAAAATATTTCCCTCAAGCTCACGATGATTCACCCATTGCTAATACAAAAATGCTTTTTGCAACAAATAATTTCAACAATTCACATAAATTTCAATTACCAACAAAAGCAGACAAAGATGTGTAACCATCCTTACACTCACACACAAAAACCTTTATTATTTTTAAAATAGATGTAAAAATAACCTCTTGCCAAAAAACAATTTAGAGAAATACCTTCAATTGTATGTATATATGAGTGAGTACACAGTGATACATGGTTCACCTAAAATATGGTGAAGAAAATTTTCAATTTTGCTAAGGAAAAACTTCTCTGCAGGAAACAGAAGCAAAAATCGAACTATGTGAAAAAAGACGAGGGTAGTTAAAACAGAGTGACTTTTTATACCCTATACCACTATGTGGTTTGGGTATAATGACTTTGTGCTGCTGTTTGTAACAACCAAAAATATTTGACCTGGACCCATTTTAATTATACCGATCGAATCAGAATCACTTTTCGAGTTGATTTAACAATGTCCGTCCGTCCGTCTGTGTGTCCATGTAAACCTTGTAATCAAACTGCAGGTCGCACATATGAATATATTTTGATGAAATTCGGTATATAAGCTTTTATCGGCCATTGGATGAACTCTGTTGAAATTGGTGAGAATCGGTTCATGTTCAGACCTAGCCCCCATACAAATTACCCCTATGAAATCGACATAAATTGCCATAAGATCCAAATTGTCATATAGATCTTACTTAAATTGGGTTTGTATGCGTTCATTACATCCATTAATGAGTAGTCCAAAAATGATCCCTTTGGCCCCATATATAGCTGCTTCCCGATCTTCACTTAAATCTATTAAAAACAAAAATATTGCACTGATTCTTCTCAAATTTTGTTTGTATATATTTTTGCAAAATACAAGAGACTTTACCAAACATGATCAGGATTGGTCCATTTTTGGACCTAGTCCCCATATAGATATAGCATCCGATATGAACTTTTTCATATCTGCAGCCAAACAAATTAATAAAAATCCCACTAAACTTTGGTTTATGCTTACTTTCTATATCCAATTTGTTGGGCCGAATAGATAGGGTCTCTAAACGCATGGTATAGGGTATCGTATAGTCGGTCTAGACCGACTATAATTTTCTTACTTGTTGCAATTGACTCACAGCAAATTAGAAATCATTATTAGATCCGTTAATTTACATCTGTTAGCAGACCTCTGTAAAATTTCGAGAAAGCTCAGTCATTAAGTTTATGTTTGGAAGCTATTCAAAGCAATCAATCGGAAATATTTGCAAGAATCGAAAAAGGGAATATCGCGTGCTAATAAAACATTATTTTTTTTTGTTGGAAAAACATCAGTCAAACCAACAAAAGCTTGATAATTACTATGGGAATTTCGCAATCAATTTCAATACCTTAACGAGTTTCTTTGTGGTTGCACAAGCACTAGTAACATCGATTACACTGAGATCACTACACCCAAAAATTTCGGGAAAAATTGACTAAATCGCGTTTTTTGATCGGAGACTGTAAGGGCGCGATTTTTTTGATGCCAAGTCAATCGATCAATTCTGTTATTTCGATTTTCAATGATCGGTTGTGTTTTAGCAAGCTGTGCCGCTTTTGCTAACAATTGGCACGTCTCACAGTGGCGCCCGTAGAGCAAACGAGGTTGCAAAATTTTCATGTGCGCCGACGAAGTTTTGAATAACCCCATGTTATAGGAAACTTTTTAACGATTTCAAATATGCTACTCTTAATAATATCACATTTTTAGTTTAGAAGATATAACCGTTCAAAGTTGACCGACTTTCGGTTTTCAAAAAAACACACAATTTCTAGTCAATTTGTTGCGATTTCAGGTATATTATCACGAAAAATAGGTAACGAATCGCCTTATTTTTTGTTTGTATTAATTGATGTATTTATTAAATGTATAATGATAAAAAAAAATTAACTGTTTGCTTTGTGTTTCTCCTGGTAAATCACTATTTAAAAACTATCCGTTTTTTCACTATTTTTCAACTTTGACGGAAAATAAAAAAAAATCTGTATTTTTTTATATTTGCCATATTTGCAAAACGTGTTCTTTGATTATTTCTTTACATAATTCAAAAGGTTTTATCTGCCCGTACGTGCCCGTTTGGCTTCTAGAGGTAAAAAAGTTTAAAAAGACATGGTTGCAGAAATTGTATGGCGTGCATCCCCTTACATGTTTTGACTGACAGTAGTTTGATCTAATAGTTTGAAATTGCATTTTAAGTCGGTTGTCTACCTGTGAGCCTCTGCCAAAGTCTACTCCCAATATTCTGTTACAGACACAGGATGCACAAAAATGTACTCATTGAAATTCGCAGGTACGCACCTCACTTAAAAATTACTTTGGAGTACAAATGGCCAAGAACAATATTGACTTATGGTCCCTCCAGGTAGGCACAAATCTTATATAGACACGAGCATAATATCCAAATTGCATAATTCAGCCTAAATCCATATGTATGCAGGGAACAGGTACATTTTTAGGCATGGTAGCATAAGCCTATATATTGCAAAATAAGCATAATGCCTGGATTAGTCTACGACTGAAAGTTGGCGCAACAAGTACTGAAACCATGGCGTTAAACAATTTAAAATTATTTGAACTGTTTAGAAGGTCAACCACACCAAAGTTTTTCACCGAAGCTGCTTTAGAAGAACTTGATAGCTTATACGGAAATATTGAGAGAAGCGAAATTATAAAAAAAAAATTTTATCTGATATATGCACATATTAAGGCAAAATAGGTGAAATCTAATCGAACCATTCAGAACATCAACTCCAAATACGAGGACTGGCTTAATGAATTGGCAGTAGATAAACCCACCGCATCAACCAGAGGAGCAAAAGGAAGCCCAAAAAAAAGTATTGAGGAGTGTTCAATTTTCACAAGAAAGAGGAAACTTGCCGATGCCACCAATGACTTGACCACGCAGCATTTATCGGACGCGCTGTCTATTAAATATACAAAGGCTAGTGAAAGAGTTAGGTCGCAGATTACAAAAACTGTTGCTGATGCAGACCCACTGCGACTAAAATGGATTAAGGAAAGCATTCCCACGCCCACAAACGCACACATTAAAAAGTATGGTTCCGAAGAAGCCTTGGCCTTGTTTATGGACTTACAACTTTCCAAAGAAAAATATGAGGTACTACGGGCATCCTTGATGCGACACGGGGCTGACGTTTTAATTCACGACCACTGCATACGGAGTTTACGGAAGTCTCTGTGAAAGTCAATCTGCAGGATCTCATGGGCCATACAGCAAAACGGTTGTTGGAGAGTCTTCCTGAAAATGAGGTGAAAATTCTTCCTGAGAAACTGACATTGATCAGCAAATGGCGCTGCGATGGATCATCCGGACAAAGCATTTATAAGCAAAGGATATCTTCCGATGACGCTATAATATCGGACGGAAATATGTTTAAGGCATCTGTTGTTCCTTTGCGGCTAAAATCTGATGTTTCCCTACACTGGAAAAATCCACGTCCGTCATCAGTGTATTATTGCCGACCAATAATGTTTCAGTTTGCAAGGGAATCGGCAGAACTCATAAGGACCACGGTGAAGGACATTGAAGAACAAATAAGCAAGATTAAGCCTACAAAGCTGCAAATTGGAGAAGGAAAATATATTGAATGCAATTACCAAGTCCACCTGACCATGGTTGACGGAAAAGTCATAAACGAACTGACAGGAACAACCTCAACATTGTCATGCCCGATTTGCAAAAAGAGTCAGAAGAACTTTGGTAATTTAAACGATTCTACAAACGAGGAGAATTACGAATATGGAATGTCACCATTGCACGCAAGGATAAGGTGTATGGAGTTCTTGCTAAAACTGGCGTATACCCTACCACAAAAGGAGGAAAACTTCGATGAAAATACATCAATAAAAGATAAGGAAAAGATCAGAAAGAAGCAAATACAGGATGCTATTTTTAAACAAGTTCGACTAAAAGTAGACTGTCCCAAGCACGGATACGGTAACTCAAACGATGGAAACACTTCTAGGAGATTTTTTGAAAATGATGAGGCAGTAACTAGAATCACTGGAATTGACAATCAAATCGTGAAAAGATTGGGAACGATCTTGGTTATTTTAAACTGCAAAGAAAATGTCAATTCTAAAAAATATGGAGAATATGCATCGAAAACTGCATCTCTTTTAGCAGAAATGTATCCACAGAAGAAGTTGGCCCCGACCATCCATAAAATATTGGCGCATGGCAAAGATATAATTGAGTACCAGTCTTTGCCAATTGGAGAGCTTTCTGAAGAAGCACAGGAGTCTATTGACAAATTTTATAAAAAATATAGATTGCAGAACACATTCAAAGCATCAAGGGTAAGGCAAAATGAGGACCTCTTCAACATGTTGGCAGCATCTTCCGACCCACTTATTTATTCCCTGCGGCATGTGAAGTCACGAATAGAGTTAGAAAATAATTATAAATGATTAGTCTTTTAGATATACCTTCTCTTACGGATTGTGATGAATATTTTACAGAAAATTGAAAAACAAAATTTAAAAAAGAAGTAATTTTTTTTTAATTTGTTGGGTAATAATTTAAAACATAAAACCCTAAAGAAAAAAAATTAAAACAACCTAAAAATGTAAAAATAATTTGTTTTAGTTACCATAAAATTGATTTTTCTACAAATTTTAATTTTGATAACCCATAAGTAGGCCCCTACAAAGCGTAGCACCCCCTTCAAACGCTCATTTCATTAGCTGAACAGTTATCTATCATATGCTGTTTAAACTGTTCAATTATGTTATTCGGTTCAAAAGATATGATTTTTGCAACGAAAAAACTCAAATGGCGCCACTGTGCGTCTGTAGTCTGTAGTCGCCGTGGCAAAATTTCGTTACTTTGGTTACGAGTTTTTTCCAAATCTAACATATTTTCGGCAAATCGATCCCAGTGACTATATTTTATTTCCAAACCAAATGAAATACATCGCAGTAGAGATATTTAGCTCTACCGATGAAATCATTGAAAAAAATAATGCCTATTTTGACGGCCTTAAGAAATCCTATTATTTAAAAGCAATAAAATTTTTTTTTTCAAAAAAGAATTGTTTTTCACTTGAAAAGTCACGGTTTTATTAATCCGGTCTCGTAATATTCATAAACTTATTTATAAGTTGTGATGTTTTTGAAGGTTAATGCACGTTTTTAATACAATCGTGGAGGACTGGTGAGCAGAATCCAGGAGATATAAATAGATCCCAACTTCCTTATACAATTGATCTGAAACTTAGCCCATAGTCTTGTGACTACAGATTAAATTTGGGGTAGTCACGCACAGTCACACACACTCACGAAGTGCTTAAAATGTTATTTTCCCTCATCCGATTGATCTGAAACTTTGTCCGTACACTTGTTGTAAAAAACAGGTTTACTTTAACTTAGTCACGCACAGTCATATGCATAAGGAAAGAAAGAGTTTTAATAAAAATTTAATTTTTACGGGTTAGATTATTTTGGATTTTTGTGAAAAATCTTAAAGTACATAAAAAAAGTATACCGACTATATGATACCACATACTACTCGTTTAGAGACCCTACCTCTTAGGTCCAACTAATTAGGTGTGAACATAAGCATAAACCGAACTTGAGTGGTATCATCATTAGTTTTTTTTGAAAAATGGAGCGATCCTGGTAACGTCACTTATGTTTTGCAAAAACATATATAAAAAAATTTGAGAAAAATCTGTGCAATATTTTTGGTTTTTTTTTTTTAAATGGTTTTTTTTTTCATCAGCGATTTATTGAACATTGTGATAATTGTTATGTTTTTAATTGAATAAATTGTTTTTATATGAAAATTTTTCTACTTAGGGCGGCCGTGAGGCCGTGATAGATTTAAGTGACGATCAGGAATCAGCTTCATATGGGGGTATGGCTAAGAATTTTCGTATAGGGTTTATTTGTAGACTACTGATAAACGGATGTAATAAACACATACAAACCCAATGTGACTGTGATCTATATGATAATATGGATCTTATGCCAATTTATGTTGATTTCATAGGGGTCATTTGTATGGGGACTAAGTCTGAACATCGACCGAATTTCACCAATTTCAATAGCGTTTATCCTATGGCCGATAAAAGCTTATATGCCAAATTTCATCAAAATATATTCATATTTTCGACCTGTAGTTTCATGACAAGGTTTACATGGACACACAGACGGACGAACATCGCTAAATCGACTCAGAAAGTGATTCTGAACCGATCGATATAATAAAAGATGGATCTAGGTCAAATATTTTTAGTAGTTACAAACAGCAGCACAAAGTCATTATACCCAAACCACATAGTGGTATAGGGTATAATGACGAAGAACGATAAAAAATTAGAAGTGCCATACAAAAAAATGAATTAAATGACGGATATGAAATTAAGGAGTCTAGTCCAACTCAACTAAAAGTTAAAATTATAGACATGACTTTTCAATACAAGGAATCGGAAATAATTAAGAATTAAAAAAATAAAACAAAATTTTTAATAATAAAATTAAAAATTATAGAAAGATACCAATATAAAGGAAACAATAAAATATTATATCTCATAAAATGAATTAAAATTAAATTGAAACATATAATAAAATGATCACATGGGATGGAAATGATGTAGCGTTTTTGATAGAAGCGAAATAATACAATGTCTTAAATATAAGGGATATAATAATCCTACAAGAGAAAGCAGAAACCATGAAGTATGTTTAAAATGACATGGCAATCATAAGACTAAAGAGTGTAATAAAGAGCAGATCATGTTAATATATTTGTATTAATTGTGTGAGAATGAACATTAAACTAAGCTAAACGAAAAAAATCACCTAACCAATAATAAAGAGTGTCATGTTTATCAAAATAAACTTAATATGAAATAGAAAGGAATTGGTTTAGTAATGTAACAATTAAAGAATATTCGTGGACTATACACAAACGTACAAGGCTTAGTAAATAATTTTAATCAGATGGAAGTAATTACTGCAACGGAAAACTTCAAATTTATTATTTTATCGGAGACGCATTTGACCAAAGATATTGAAGACAGTGAAATAATGATACCAGACTATGACCACATAGCATCATTGTCTAAGTCTTCACGGACTGGAGGTGTTATCATATACTTTAAAAAGTCATGGAAAACGACTAAAACATTCGAAAAAGTTGAAAATTTCAAGTATTGGATATTAGTTTGCTTAGCAGAATATGATAACACACGTATATTAATTGCAGCAGTACGCAGTAAAACACATGATTTTGGGACTCAATTCTGACAGTTGTACCTGAAAGTAGCCCCAAAAATAAGAACTGTATTATTCGTTTTGTTAAGTTGGCTGCCATTATAATTTAATGGCGATACGAATTTTTTTTTGCTCAAAGTCGATTTTTATGACTTTTTGTATATTTTAACACGGTTATAACTCGGTAACCGTATGGAACATCTCTTTTGCTGCAGATATTAGTTGTATATATTGAATAGGAGAAAAAAAGGCGGAACAAACCTACCCCAAAAAGTACATCCAGTGCCTTAAAAATAGCAAAATGCCCATTTTCCCCCCCCAGTTTTACACATTTTCACCTTTTTTGCGAAATAACTGGATTACAAATCCACAAATAAGCTATTTTTTTCTTTATAAACTTTATTTTGCATGAAAATAAAAATTCCGATTCATATTACAGCTATTCTTACACAGAAAATATAAGATTTTTATTTATTTATTTATTTATTTATTTATTAATTACAATAATACAATTACAATAATTAATTTGGGATAAGGAGTACTAGCTGCAATGGCTTTCGACTCTGAGCATTTTCATTTTAAATGAGATTTTGTAAACTATTTTCGAGTATGAATTTACAAATTAATTTAATATTAATTTCACATATATTTTTTAGCATATCAGTGGGTTTGTTAGACCCGAAAATACTGGTTCTGGATGAAATAAAGGCGGTGCATTCGTCTAGAATATGCTTAGCGTTAAGTTGTGTATTGCATGAGGTAATTTGCAGTGGCCTATTCTAAGGCGTACAATAGTGCTAGTTTCTTTTCTAGTACAGTTTTCCGGGTAGATTGCTTTGATTCCCAGTGAATTAAAAGTCTTATAATAATCTTGATAGTTTAACCATTTTTGTGATTTTGAATTATTCAAATAAGTAGAGATGGTGTTTAGTATGTCCCGAGGCTCCCAGGTGTGATATTTAAGATGTGATCGACGTTTGGCTTCTTCTGCCGCTGAGTCAGCATATTCGTTTCCGACTATACCTACATGTGAAGGCACCCACATTATTTTAATTTTATTTTTTTGTTATATTATATATTTATTATATATTTCTGATCGTTTTTCTGAGGCAAATTCTGTGGCTACGAGGATGGCTAAGGCTTCTGCTGTAAAATTGGAGCAGTAATCATTGACGAAACCAATATTAATGAGATCGCCATCTTGCTTTACTGCAGCAAAGGTGGTGGAACCATTGGACTTAGATCCATCAGTGTACAATAAGTTCCAATTTTGTCCGATTAAGTGGTCGGAAATGTTTAAGAATGTTTGCTTATAAACATCAGATGGAGTAGTGGACTTCGGAAAATCAACCATTGATAATAAAAAAGATGAGTTTTCAATCATTCATGATGGTTCTGGTTGTGGTTTTATATATATAGGGCGAATATCTAAGTTGATATTATGAGAAAAATATATACATCGAACAATTGTAGATTCAAGTTTAGGTATACGTCTACTGCTTATAGTTTTGATGACCTCTTGATACAAAATTTTGTTTCGGCAGATAAAAATTTAGAGTATAAGTTTGTACGTTAGATATATAGTTCGCTCCTTGATAGATGGCATTCCAGCTTCAGCTAAAATGTTTGCGGTGGGACTGGTAGGGAATGCTGTAATGCTACGACGGATTGCTGCATGGTAAGGACCCTGTATTAGTTTTATATGAGATGGTGCACACCAACCATAAATGGGGAGAGCATAGTCGATTTTTGAGAGTAAAATAGATCGTGTAATATTAATCATAGTTGAAATGTGAATCATAATATTTTTTGATGTTAGATATTTTACAATATTTAGTCTTGTATTTAAGGTAAAGCTTTTGTCAAAAATAACTCCCAGTATGCGAAGATGATCTACTCGTTTGATTTTAATATTGTTGTATCCTACGTCGGAAATATAGCAGTTGCGTTTTTTGCAGATATGTAAAAGACTGCACTTTTCAATAGAAAGCTTAGCTCCAGAAGATGAGCACCATTTATTAATGCTTTTCAAGGTGTTGGAAAAAATCTCCCTGACTTTGTTGTTATCTTGAAGTTTTGTAAAAATAATCGCATCATCAGCATAAATTGCATGTTCGATGTGTTTTTGTGTGGAGATAATTTTACTGAATTGGTTAAAAGCAATTACGAATAATATGACAGATAATGGCGATCCTTGGGGTATGCCATTATCTAGAGGTAATGTTTTAGAAAGCTGGCTGTTAACTGAAACTTTTATTTTCCGGTTACTCAAGAAGCTCTTAATAATATAATACATATTTCACCCTATGTTCCAACTGGCTAGCTGTTGCAAGATGACGTGGATACCAATGCGGTCAAAGGCCTTTTCAAAATCGGTGGATAAAATGCTGACGTGATTTCTGGTAGATAAAGCTTTTGATATGTAATGTTGAAGGTAGAGCAGTATATCGTCGGTACCTTGTTTTTTCATAAACGCGACTTGGTTGGGAGTGATAAAGTTGTTCGTTTTTATGAACCACATAAGCCATCTGGCGATTACTTTTTCTAGCGTTTTACCTTTACAAGGTAAAAGAGATATTGGTCTTAATCCAGTTACTGTATGATGGTCTTTATTTGGCTTTGGAATAGGAATATAAACTGCAGTTTTCCAAGCTTGAGGATAAACACTGGATATAAATATGTTGTTGAAAAGTGAGAGAATGTGGTTTTTTGCTGCAAAACTTAAATTTTTTAACATTGGGTATGGAATGCGATCATCACCAGGTGTTTTACCTTTGGCAGAATGTAAAGCGTCTTCCAACTCTGTTATATTGATTGGTGTTTCAATTTTCGTAGCATTTTTATTGTAATATTGAATATTAAATATTTGGTGTATGGAATTGGATTTGTATTGTCGGTAGCACTGAGAAAAATTTTTGTCATCAGATTCTTCTGACCAATGTTTTACAAAGCAGTTAGCGATATCAATTGATGAAGTGAGCGTAGTTGGTCCTGACTCTAAAATGTTTATAATGTTTGAAGATTTTGCTCCTGTAATGCGCTTTATATCATTCCACATACGTTGAGATGTTGAGCTAGGTTTGATATTTGCAGTAAATTTCTGTAGGGAGGCAGCTTTGCTTTCTTTGACAGATCTCCCGAAGATTGCATTATGTTTTTTATAGAGTATCAAGTTTGAATCGCTTCTAAAACGCTTAAAATTATGCCAAAGACGTTGTTTTTGTTTGCGTAATGCGTCTAATGTAGAGTTCCACCATGTTACATGGGATCTAACAACGTTTCCTTTAGTTTCGAGACTACTGATGTTTGCTGCTGACCTGATGCATTTAACTATGAACGCAGCCTGTTGGTTGACGTTTGTATTGCTTTTAACATTGGATATATATTCATCGCATTTATTTCGATACAAAGTCCAGTTTGAAAAATCGGTTTTATATTTAGGTTTTAGTATCGTTTTTGTAGCACAAGCACTTTTTTGAATCGTTATTAATATTGGGTAGTGATCACTACCGTGAAGGTTGGGAAGTGTTTTCCATGCGCACAGTGGCGCAAGTTGGGAATTGGATAATGAAATATCAACGTTTGTGAAAGTGTTATGGGTGGTAAAATGTGTAGGGGAGCCATTGTTTAAGACTATTAGATCTTCATTCAAGATAATGTTTTCAAATATTTTGCCGCGAGGATTAGTGTTAATTGAGCCCAAAAGGGTACTCCAAGCGTTAACGTCGCCAGTAATGATGAGTGGAGTACTTAAGTTGTTTATTATTGTACTTTTTTTTTTTCCAGTGAAGTGTTGATGAAGGGGAATATATGTGCACACTACAGTAAGTTTCATACCAATATCAATTTCAATAGCAATAGCAGCTACTTCGTAGTTGGTGTACTTAAGATTGTGTGGTATTGTTTTTTTGACGAGAATGCCAATTCCTTGTTTGGCTGATGTGTTGCAGGATAAATTATGGAAGATGCCGCTGTACTGTTTCAGATAAACAATATTTGTATGGTTAGCTGGGATATGAGTCTCTTGAATGGAGATTATGTCGGGGTTTAGATCTTTGATAATAAGTTGTAGTTCGTGGTAATTATTTATAAGGCCGTTAATGTACCACTGTATAATTTTCAAATCCATATCGAATTTTCAAATTATTCTTCGTCTAAGAACATTTGTAATATTTTATGTATATCAAGACTTTTGTCTTGTGTTAAATTGAGTGCTTCTTTTTTTTTAAATAAGTTGGTTGTTGTAGTTGGATTGTTTGCTAAAGCTTTTGTTGTTGATCGTGTTTCATATCGTGATGCTCTTTTAGAGTTACTGTTGTTAGATGTTGGTTTTAAAGTTTTTTTTTTCTTGTGCACTTGTTTTAGGTGTACAAGTAATATTGTTTGTGTTTTTCGTAATTTCTGTTTTATTTGGTAAAGATGTTGTTGTAGGAGTACTTGTGTAATTGTTTTCTGTAAGTTCTGTGTTATTTTTAATAGTTTTATTGTTGCTAGTTGTGTTGTTAATGTTTTTGCTGGTTGTATCATCAGAGGATGATCGTGCTGTCGATTGAGGAACAGGTTTGTTGTTGGTTGTCACCTCAGAGTATGATTGTACTAAAGGTGGTGTTGTTTTTTGTGCTTCATATTTTTCTTTGG
Source organism: Cordilura impudica (assembly GCA_963682025.1). Classification (NCBI taxonomy): domain Eukaryota; kingdom Metazoa; phylum Arthropoda; class Insecta; order Diptera; family Scathophagidae; genus Cordilura; species Cordilura impudica. Next base: position 108,510,198 of record OY821519.1, read on the forward strand.
CAGCTTTTAAAGTGCATTTTTCAATAGTTTTAATTTTTAGAATTTCTTTATGCTGCTTAAAGACTTTACATTCTTTGTAGGTGGAGGGGTGTTCCTCGGAACAGGTAATGCAAAATGTTCGTGTACAGTCATTTGGTGTAAGAGGAGGCAATGCGCATTTTTCTCATAGTGGACTGTTTTTGCACCATTTATTGGTATGACCAAGACGTTGGCAAGATTTGCAACGCATGGGGTCGGGGAAATATGGTCTCACTTTTACTTTATGCCATCAAACATCTAACTTTTCTGGGGTTGAGAATCGATCAAAAGTAAGAAGCAAACCACCACATGGGGCCAGTTTCTCTTCGGAATTTTTCTTTTCATATTTGTATACATCAACTACTTCTTATGAACTTAGTTCATTAATAATTTCGTTTTCCGGAACATTATTTAGGTAAGGGGCATAAATGGTACCTTTGGAGTAGTTAAGTTTGGAATGACACTCACATTTAATGGAACACACACCTGGTAACGTCTTAGTTGTTATTAGTTTGTTGGCACTATTTTTATTACCAATAAGCAGTAAGAGGTTTCCGTCTCTTAGCTCCGAAACTGACAAAATGTCTGTGCAAATTAATTTCAACGATCGGTGAACAGAAAAGCACGAATATTCTTATATATTTTTATCGCCAATTGCAGAGAGAATAACGTATTTAGGATCCGGTTTTTTTATGGTGGGCAACACTGGAAATATTTCGAAATTGTTTTGGTGTGTGCGTTTCTTTTTTGCGCGTGGAGGGATTTCCGCTAAAGCCGAATAGCGGATATCCCCCAAGTAGGGCGAAACCGTCATTTTCACAACAAACTATATACGCGATTTTATTGAATAATACTACCATTACGAAAAGTTCTTGTGATCACTGTAATGTAAAGAAAAAGACACTCAATGAGGGCAAAAAAAAAAGTCAACCGCACGTCGCAAGTGTTAGTTAGTGAGTCAAGGAGCAAGGATATTGACAATATTTTAAAATTGTCTAAATTTTGTTTCCGTGCATAGATAACAAATAAAAATTTCATGTTTTCTGTGTAAGAATAGCTGTAATTTTAATCGGAATATTTATTTCCATGCAAAATAAAGATTATAAAGAAAAAAAGAGCGTATTTGTGGATTTGTAATCTAGTTATTTAGCAAAAAAGGTGAAAATGGGGAAAAATGGGGGAAAATGGGAAATTTTGCGATATTTAAGGCACTGGATGCACTTTTTGTTTCAGACACAATAAAGATATTCCTTACGGTTACCGACTTATAACTGTGTTAAAACATACAAAAAGTGATAAAAATCCACCTTGAGCAAAAAAATTCGTATGGCCACTAAATTATAATGGCGGCCAACTTGACAAAACTAATGATGCAGGAGTTCATATTTTCCGCGCTACTTCCTGTTGAAATTATCAAAATTGAGTACCAAATCAATGAGCTGAAAATCATTGTACTGTGTTAGTCATTAACCTTCGCCTTACCAATACCCACCCAGGCGACCATTTTGGTTTTATTTCTTTAATAACTTGGTTAGTTTTGCTCCGATCTAAGGGAAATTTCGACTCACTGAACAATTTGTTGAGTTCTTTAGAATTTTGCAAAAACATTATAACGTGTTAAATTTTTTGAAAGATTTTTTTAATTTTTTCAATTTTATTCCGTGGTTTACCAATACCCACCCGGGTAAACCTTTAAATAATCCAAGAAAATTTAACATACAGAAGAATTTTTCAGTTTTTTCAGTTGTTATTTATTCACATTTGTATTTATAATATTTCATTCAATTAAATTGATGGGCATTGGTGGCATTTTTCACAATTAGTTTGACTGACGCTGTGCTCTGCATAGATAAACTATTTACACCTGACCCAAATTTGTCGTGTATTTCTTCCTTGTTTAGAACAGTAGCATATAACATTTGTCTTTTATTTTGATGCAGCCAGTTGCATCCCTTTCCGGAGTTTCAGCGGCTTCAGAGTCATCTGCCTGGTACGCAGCGGTAATTGATTCACCTGAAAAGTGAAGCTATGTTATCACCTTTTTACCTAAAATGCATTCCATGGCTGATCAGAGTGAAAATCTTCCAATGATTTCTGGTATTTTCGATCTTGTCAATATTAGAGGACGAAATAGGTCTTCACCAGGGCTCTCAAGAAAATACTTTCACTGCGATCGCTTTACAGACATTTCTCCAATATTTTCGTTATATTAAAAAACAATGCTAATGGACAGCGCAATGTTGCTTGTTTTATGGAATACTGTGGAAACATATTGTCAATTGTAATTGTAATATAGAATTATGCCTAGTTTATTTGGTGGACCTGATATAGTTTTGTCATTGTGCATCGAGGACAAGAAAACAACTGATTTGTTCTTTTCCGAGACATAGGAGACCAACGTAGCATTTTCGGCGAAACCGAATAAGCTAGATTTGACTTCCCGGTTTGGGGACGGCTTGAATTGTTTTTTTGCTGTGCCTACAATGGATAATTTGCAATTGGCCAGCTAACGGCAATGTCGTAAAAAAATATCTATGGTTGCATTTCTTCCAGTATTTTTGTGCATGTCAACTAAATCCTTTACAACACGCTCACCTTGGTTAGTGTCCCTTACATTGTTCATTTTTCCGGTATATATTTGCCCCTGAAGAGGATAATACGTGTTTGAATCACATGCTCACCAGAGTTTGATTTCCTATTTAGCTGGCGTGGAAGGCATATACTGCGTGTTCGACCCCGAAATCCGAATAATTGCTAGTCCACTGTAACTCATTCGTGTGGTCGATTATACGATCTCAATTTGGGATTTACCATCTCCAAGATGTCTCTGATAGCCGCAGCCTTGTCTTTCTGTTGTCGAGCCACTCAGTAACATGCCAGTCAAAGCGAAGGAAAATTTCCAAAAATCTGTTACGCGACAGGTTGCACGATACAGATGATATGCATTTTTCTTCCAAAGATCTGCGAGGTGTTCCTGACTAGAATTTTGTCTGCCCATTAGCAGCAAAAAGCCCAAAAATGTCGATAATTCCTCATTTGTAATTGGTATCCAAGTACGATGTTGCTTATCGATGTTTTCAGAATTCCATTTGTTGTACACAGCTTCGGCTTTTTTGTTTGAAAATCTTCGAACGAAAATGCAATTCAATGTATCAACCCTGGACATATTCTAAGTGATTGGATTAGGACCCATATAAAGATTTTCAAGAATAGTATTGATTGATCATCGGCGATTTATATACGGCGCATTCTTGTACCATTTTACAGTGTCTTTAGTCTCGTAATACGAATTACGACTCATCATTATCATCACACTCACTCTCATCGTTTACCTCGACTTTGCAAGGCTCTGGCTTCGCAGCAGAATCTTCAGCTTCTCCACTGGGCATATAATCATCGTCTGCATCAAACTGTAGCCTCTCAGAAGTGGAACAACAATAACATTATTCGCTTTATGTGACAATCCAGGCTTCATCGCCCATAGACATATGAGTAGAAGTTCAGGGTTACCCCGCTGGGTATTGGTAAACGATGTACATAAAAACCTTTGGTAAGGCGAAGGTTAAAAATAAATAGTCTACAGTATGTTAGTATTTTTGATAATTTCAACACAAAAAGGATGTGATTATATTATGGGAAATAAGAACGGACACTATCAGTTCAGAAAAATTATTTGTGAGGTTACAAATAATCGAAAACATTTAGGAACCAATTGAATATAGAATATATTTGTATATCTATAATGAAATTAATTTTAGCCAATCTGAAACACAGTTGGAGAATATAACCACAATTTCTCTTCGATTTTACCCAATATTATTTAAAAATATTCCTATTTAATATCATCAATCGCTTAAATAATATAAACAGGCACTAATTCTATTTATCTTTTATATTATAGTAAATTTATTATGAAGGAGCCTTGAAAACATGAGTTAAATGAAAGTCAGATTCATCTTTTTGATGCTACGTGATTTTGTTATAAAATTTCCCAACCTCAAACTAATATAGCGAATTCCTTTTTGAGCAACATAAGATCAAAGTATCTGGTAAAAGTTAATAAAACAGATATTTCTGTATGTTAGTAAATTCGAGTATGTGTTTAGCAAAAAAAAAAAAAAAAAAGACGTACAATGTTTGCATTTGATATTTTCTTTAACATTGTTTTCTCTACAGGTTAAATATATGCACGTCAGCAACATGTGTTGCTATTATTTTATAACACATAACAGAATTTACGTTGCACGTTATTAAAGTACAATAAGAAACATATTTGCTCATATATTTTATAGTCTGTACGAAATAATAAACATCACTCTATAGTCGGGGTATGTACTGACTTAACTTTATTTTAAGTTTAAATTTTCATTATACCGATTAGGGCGGATCGATTTAAAAATCGCCCAAGTGACAAGGAAAATCGTATTCTAGGGATCAAAGTAAGAAACTTTGTCCGAAGAACCATACCTCTTAAACGAATTCTGATATCCCGACTTTTGACCTGTCTGTCTGTCTGTCACACTTTGACCCATTTAGAGTGCCCAATCGAGTCCAAATGTATGATCGACCCCCACTAACATTGGAGGGTCGACCCACACATGCCAGTGGCACACCACCTGGAACCCCTGGGGGTACCCCATACAAACATTTCAAAAAATCACCATTTTTTGTTTAGAATTGGGCTGACTGTGTTTGAATTAATATTAAAATTAACACTCATACGTATACGTATCTTCTACTCTGCTAATAAATAATATGGTATGGTTCCTTGGGTAAAGTACTTATTTTGATCAATAGAATATGATTTTCCTTGTCACTTGAGCGATTTTTTTTGCCTCCCTACAAATCGACCCGCACTTTTCCAGTAAAAATATCGATAGTCAGCCATTTTTCTAAGTGCAAACGTAAACATTGTACGCAAGCTATAGGTCGCTACTGTGAAGATGTACGAATGAAATTTGGTATGCCACAGACGACTGCTATTGAAATTGGTGAAAAGTCTTGAATGTTTAGATATGCTCTCATACAATGATCACCCTTAAGATGGACTTAAATAAGATCCAATTAATAATTATTTTTTATATTTATATTTTGCATAATATTCATGAAAATGACATTAAAAAATAAAAAGGTACAGCAAGTACCTCCTCATTCATAAACTTTATAATTTTTTGAAGCATCTTTAAAACGGTTTGTTACTCAGAAATATTTTGGATATCACCACACACTATGTCTAATGCAAGTATAGGGGGATTATATCACAGAAATTTTAAAATATATATCTTATGTTTAGGGGAACACAAGGGTGAAAAATAATTTTGTTTTATTTAGTCTTTTTAAAGTGCCAAAACCTTCAAAACTTAATATTTAAGGGCCATATTTAAAAGTACTTTGAATTCAGAAAAAAGTATTTAGGAAAAAACTATCTTAGCGAAAATGAATTTATAAATATTTTAAACGGTGAAGGACCAAACGGATGGAGAAAATTATATAACTACGTACACACTGCTTTAAATTACAGAAAATTTATATTAGAAGAATTTTTATGAATTAACCTCAAAATTTACACAATTTGTTAATATATATATATATATATATATATATATATATATAACAGACGACTTTGTGTCATTGTTATTAATTACCTATCTTTATTTATGTTACTTAATATGATTAATTAATTAAATAAAGAATACATACATACACACATAAAAGTACTTTGAAGGCATATCATTTGAATTTACACACAAATATTAAGTTTTGAACTAGGTTGCTGTTACATAGTATTCTTCCGTGCCTGTCTCACTTTCCATAGTTATTAGTTTTAAGCATCCTGATATTCCATTGTGCTACATTGCCCTAAATGCAGAGTTCAGAAAAAAAACACACGCTGAATAAAAAACTCATATATATATGAAAACAAACAACAAACATAGCTCAGACCAACAAACACATATTTTTATTTTCATATCAATTGTGTGTGTTTCTAAACTTTGTACGGTGCCCAACAAATCATGACTGTGTTTCGTTTTAATATTTCGTTATCTACACGAACATTTTTCTATCACTTATTTTTTGTTTCGAACACACATAAACCACACAGTTTCGACTGTAGCTTTATTTCAACCTGGAATTGCCGTTTTCGATATTAGTTAAATTATAATTAATGCGCTAATAGCTGTACATCCTAAAAAACGGGTTTCGTTTCAAGGCTGGAAAATCAAAAATCTGCTATAAATGGTCGTCTTCCTCAAGCTGATTTGTATGTATACCCCAAAAAGCTAAGAGCTTTTACTGCTAATAATGTTTCATTAGTTTACGAAAATGGCTGGAGCTTAAAAGCTAAGCTGCCAACTTTATATATGGAAATTTTCAACTTAAACCATCTCATCATCGCACTTACTGGAACTTAGCTTAATGACACATTTTAAATATAGAAATACTTTTATCCAAATACAATATTTTTAGACGTGATCGTAGGATCACAACAAATGGCGGTGGTGTCTAGTATTTTATCCTCTGCTGATTTATTTATAGATCCCTCATTCGACATCGAATTTATCGCAGTATTAAATAAACTTAATGGCGAACAATTATTTATTACCTGCTCATATATTCCTGCATCATTCCCACAGTCTTCATATGACAAATATGGAGAAGCTATTAACTATGTTCTTAGTACAGATAATCAAGATGACTTTGTTATTATTACTGGGGATTTTAATTTGCATTCAATATTCTAGAAGTTTTTAGCTTATGACAAATATTTTGTTTCGTCAAAATTAAATAACAAGCGTTGTGACGAGTAACAGTTGCGCCGCTTATTTTTACCACACAAACCACTCTTTGAGTGTTATCTACCTTCCATTATTTTTATTTTTATAAAAATGTTAATTTTTATATAATTCTATATTGCTATTGGATTCATGTGCAAATCTATTCATGTATGTTAAGTACTAGGGTAAGCATATGTAAACGCTATGTTACTTATTTAATAATGTTAAAAATGGAAAGCTCAACCACTCTTAACAGCATACCATACAGTTCGCTTTGGTGAGAAACTTTTTTGATATTTACCATATATATAAACAGCTTGCATGGTCAAGAGCACATATAAAAGGCAGTGCGCTAACGAGAAAAAAGGAGTTCGCCAGTGGACCGCCACACGGTAAGATCATATTCAACTGAAATGTCGGGTATCCATCATCAGTTCAATACAACTTACTAATTGCAATGGTATAGTCACTCAAGATTGAAAGTTTGTTCTACACCATCAATCCAGTGATTTTTTTCTAGAGCATAGTCTTGGACAACTAGTGACTCAACAACATAGTCCGGATCAATAGACAGTTTCTTGGTGTCCATCATTGATTGAACCAGACTTGTTGTTTTGCAAAGGAGACAATCACTGTCGGTTGGGGAGTTCTTACATCTTACTCGATCTGAATCTTTCTCAAATAAATGGCTTATTTAACGATTATTAATAATTATTGAATTTAATATTTTTCAGCGATACTTCGGAATGATACATCAAGCGTTCAACCCGATTTCTTCTCCTGAAGATTCATATCACCCTACTAATGAAGTAAATTTATATATTCCCTCTGGACTTTTAAAACCACTTTCTAAAAATTATGATAAGGATTTTTGTTTCGCACAAACAAATCACTGTTTGATGCTTGTTAACTGCTACACAGTACACACTGGCGCACTCTACTTTCATTTTCTATTGGATCTACAGATTATATTGATCACCTGACTGAAACTTTTTACAGAATGATTTTTCTGTAGTGTTTTTATGTATTCTTGCAGACCATGGGAAATACTCCATTAGCCGCGCGCATTATACTGCGCTAAATAAATCGTGTTATATAGTTTCAAAAATAGCTTCAAAAGTAATTCAAGGTGTTTTTACAAATATGTAAACACTAAGAGAAAAACAACTGGTTGTCCTGCTATTATGAAATTTCAACATTCTTAATCTTGTGATTATACTATTATAAGTAATTTGTTTGTTGATTTTTTTTCAACAACTTATTCCGGTGCAACTTTTGATGATTCTACCTACCACTTACTCATCTATACTGACAGCTAATAGAACCATATATATTCCACTCCTTGATGTATATGGTTTCTTATGGTTTAAAATTAAGACTTTCATATAATAATAGACTTAGTAAAATTCCTAGCAGTAGTTGCTTTAGCTATTCCAATGACAATTAAATAGGTATACCTTCCACATGCGTGAAAGGATTCCTTCATAATTAATAAATACGGCACCAAGACCGATATAACAAATTATCGTAGTATTGCAAAATGAAGTACTATACGTAAGTTCGTTGAAAAAACTATAACTGCTCAACTATGTCATCAAGCTGACGCACTGATTTCCAACGTGGATTTCAAAAACGATGTTCAACTTCAACAGAATTTTTACATCTTACAACAATAGGCAATCGTGGTTTTCTTCAAAGAAAGCACACTGACGCAACTTACACTGATTTTACAAGGCGTTTGATAAAGTCAACCATAAACTTCTTGTAAAGAAATTATATCTCATTGGATTTTCTGGTCCACGCATAATATATCGTTCTAATAATATATCTTCAAAAAATATTAATGTTTTATCCAGAGCAGCACAAGGCAGCTCTTGAACCGCTTTTGTTCTCATTATTTATAAATGAGTTACCTCAACTTATTCAATTTAAAATATCCTGATGTATGCTGATGAGGTAAAAGTCTTTACGAGTTGTAACCAGTATTCCGACCATATCTACTTCCAAAGGGATTTGGATTCATTTCACTCATTGTGCGTTTTAAATTTATTGGAGCTGAAATTTAAAAGTGCAACTTGTGGGCGGTTTTCAACCGGAAAAATATGATAACTTCACAGATCTTGTTGATGTATTAGATTCAATACTTAGTTCCGTTCATCATATTACACTTACGGTAACCAAAGCCAGAGGAGGACTTGGTCTAAAGATTTTAATGATCCGTATGTAACAAAAACACTATATACGTCACATTGATAGCATTGAATCGATATAAAAACAATTCATACTATTGTGTCTTCGCAGTTTAAAGTTTAACCCATTAAATCTTCCGTCGTATAACAGCAGACTCACACTTGTTAAGCTGTCAACCTTATAAAGAAGCAGATCTATGCTAGACGTTCCGTTTCTTTTGAACATAATTAATGGTGATGTTTGTTTTGGTTTCCTGATCAACATTACTTAATTTTACATCCCTCAATGGCCAACATGTTTCTTCTCACCTTTATCTGTCGAGTTTTATACATCAAATTATGCGATCTGATAAAATTCTCAGAAAGTGCTCGGCCTATAGGAATTCATAGTCATGGGTAAATAGCTGATATACTTACATAAAGGTGGACCGACTTATCAATAAGTATAAGATGCGCCCTAGACATATATTTAGACAATTTTTTATATTTTAACAACCACATCAAAGAGGTACTTCTCAAAGCACGGAATGCATTTTTCTTATATAAAGCATTATTTTTTTCAAAATATATTAAATCAAGAGTAAAGATTATTATGTATCAGTCACCTATTAAACCAATTCTAACATATGGATGTCCCATTTGATTTAATATTTCACCATCTTAAATGGAAAAATTCAGGTATTCGAAAGAAAATGTTTAAGGCCTTGAACTTCGTTATTAAGATCTCCAGAAAGTAATTTTTTAAAATATGTGTCGAATAGCATTTTCAAAAAAAAAAAGTTATTTGACGGACCCTTTATAATGCATCAGGTATAATAAGAATTAATAATTATATAATTAATTTAATAAGATATAATATTTTGAGATGCACAGCATGTACAGAAAATAATTTAATAATGGCTCCGTACTTTTCAAATGAAGAATACATATCTGAAACATTAAACCGGAGGCCTTTTTATATCTGGATAAAATAAATTTATTACAAAATAAAAATTGCATTCCAGTCTTTTGTCATCATTTTAGACGTGCAAATATTAAAGAAGTCAATTGCAATAGTACAACACCTAACACCTTTGAAATATGATAAAAAAATATTGATTATAAGGAACTTTACATTATGCAAAGACCTTAAACCAAATTTTGGTGTTTACATCAGTAAAAATTTTAAAATTTCCCACCCTTTTAATCTTTAGACTTTAGTTTTAATTTTTTTTTTTTTTTTGCCAACATATATGTAATGTTTTTTCAATATTTTCATTACAAATAAAAGAAAAAAATTAAATATATCTTCTTATCATATTAATAATACTAGAGAGCCCGTATAAGGGACTTTGAATACATGTAAGTATATAAAACTATTATTGAGAACTACTGTTTATTATGGTTTAAGCTTAGCTTTCAATATTCATTTGAAATTGTTATTATTTTATAATATGTACATTAGGGTTATGACTAATTTTTTACAAAATTTTTACCTATCACCACGTGATAGGCAATACTAAACTAATAATGAAAATCGTGTTTGCAGGTCATGTAGCCGGAAAAACCTTCCGCATCAAATGCAATTTCAAAATACTCACTCAATTTTTTTTTTTTTTTTTATTTTTATATTTTTTTATTAATTTAATATATACACAGTAAAAAATTATTTAAACAATGTAGATTTTGATACGAGGTATGACTATTTATTAATTTGAATATCGTATGATATAAATTTAAGATTTAAAGTTCGACTATTTTTGAAGAAAGGAAAATGTCCCGAACAACTTTTATAAAAATATCAAATAAAAGGCACTCATGTGAACTTAAAAATGATATATATATATTACTCAATTCCGATACTAAAAAGTTATATACAAGTCAATGTCCAAATTTTGGAGGTACATAACTCGTAAAATATCTCGACCGTCGAAAAAAAAATATTTTGCAAAAATCGCAACAAAATGTATTATAAGTGGTGAAAATTTTAAACCATTCGGGGCATCGCACCTAAAACACACAAAGGTCTTTAAAACGTACAAATGTTTTAAATCAAATAAAAAAATACAGACCAGATTTCAACGCGTTTAGTGCGGTAACTTTTTTGAGAGCAGCGGAGAAGTAAGATTGCCATTCTTAATATTTTCTAATAGCCTTTTTGGCTAAGGTATGTAAAATTCGATATTTGCAAAAAAATAAAAATAAAAAGTCATAAACCTAATGTATGTATATTAATAAATATTGGAAAAATATGAATAAAAGAATTTTTAACTTGGTACGAGTTATTACAATTGTAAACATCATGTTCACGATGGTAAAATCATTAATTTTTGTACGGCAGCGTTTAATTTTTTAATTCTAAAAAAATTACATAAATTTTCTTTAATAAATTAATTAATTTTAATTGTCATTTTTGTTTACATGTTGTAGCTGATAGTGTGACCATATTTAAAAAAAAAGAAGCACTAAACGAAAAAGAATTAATATTAACAAAAAAGTGTGTAAAAGAAAATTATGTAATTAAAAATAGATTTTATTTCTCTTATAATTTATAAATAATATATAAAACAATTCTTAAAGATAAAAATTACTTTATATACTAAAACATTTGAAAAACTAAATAAAATTCGGTCACTCTACACCAATTTATTCGTCGTTCGTCGGCGTTAGAAATAGTAATAAACCTATCGCAGATTTCGTTACGCACTACGTATTTCGTCTGGCGCACTGATTATGTGCATTTTCATATACACAAATGTGTTTTATTTCTGACGACGAATATTCGGAACGAAAAATTCGTCGTTCGTCGCAGTTGTGTTTTCAACTTATATAAAAATCAATAAACATGTTAAAATTTTTTCACAAGTATCCATAATAGGCAAGGCGATATCTTCTGACTTAATTCAAACCTTCAATTACCAACAGATTTTTACAAATAAAGGTATTTTTTTAGCTGTCCACCATATTTACAGATTTGCAAAGCTTGGAAAAAAAATGTTTTTTTGAGTAAAATGTATTTAAAGTTGCTACTAACACATATATGAAACACATATTTAAGCTTCAAATAAAAAATAATACAATGTTGTGAATGCGTCTATTAAATTTTAAAAACCCAATGTTCTGTGTGTTCAATAAATATTTACAATTGAATGAAAAATTAAATTTCCTAGAAATTGAGCTCGAATTTCGAGGGCTCTGCTAAATTTAATTATTAAACATATGATGTTTTTATTATTAAACGTACTATGTTATTTCTTTTATTTAAATTTATCGTTCGTGTTATGCAACGTGAAAAAATAATAAAAAAGTACAACTGGTGCTCAAAACTTCAACTACGTGAATCAGAACTTCTTCCTGATTCAGATTCATCAACAATGTTTTATAGTGATGCTGTTGAAGTGGGCATTGATTTCACACCATCTAGAAGATTAAAACTAGTCAAATTGGCCCTAAAATATGATGTGGCGGGAATAGACATATCAATAGCTTCAGAAGCTGGTATTTATAAAACGGTAGTAAAATACGAGTACGCAGAAAATTTTGAAGAATTTTACATAAAAACGCTGCAAAATGAAGAATGGTGTCTATACTAAGTTTGAAAATAGATAGGTAAAAAAATTAAATTAGCCCTACTAGTACTCGATATTCATCGAGCGTTAATAATTTTACACAATACCAAACTCACACTTGTTAAGCTGTCAATCTCATAAGGAAGCAAATCTATGCTAGACGTTTCGTTTCTTTTGAACATAACTAATGGTGACGTTTGTTCTGGTTTTCTGATCAACAATATTACAATTTACATCCCTCAGCGGCCAATGTGTTTCTTCTTACCTTTATCTGTCCAGTTTTATACATCAAATTATGCGAACGGAATATAATCTGTTCAGACACCCCATACGTATCTGATAAATTTCTCAGAAAATGCTAGGCCTATAGGAATTCATATTACGCTTTAAGAGTTGGAAAAATTCAAAAAAGAAGTCATGGGGAAATGCCTGTCTATACTTAGTTTGAAAATAGATAGGTAAAAAATAAATAGAGGAAAATGTCACTAAAAGTGAGTACAAAAAATTAGATTAGCCCTACTAGTACTCGATATTCATTGGGAGTTAAAAATTTTAAACAATATCAAAGTAACCTCAAATAATATCATTTTGTGGAGATCCATAAAAGATTATAATCTGTGACACAACAAGTATTAACACTGGCGTAGTAAATGGTGTTGTTGCTCTTCAAAAATGCATTTTCAATCAATATTCTTACCACCGCCACAATAACTTGGCTGCCATTATTATGACCTGGATTCATTACATAATTTTCTCCCAACATTAGTTTTAATTTTGCTCCAAAACTAGTAAACAATTATGAACATTCACAAAGAAGCTACAGGAAAATTGATGTACTTATCAAATGCTTAAACTTAAAATGGAGAAACGAGGTGCAAATTTTTTACAAACTTTGCAAAAGTTTTAGATAAATTAAAAATAAAAAATTACAGTTTAGCACCAATAAGCAACACTAAATGGAACACTAGAGCCATTCTCGCAACTCTGGCATTTGTTTCCATTATAAATATCAAATAAATAAAGATGGCCCTTTTTGGAAAAGGTCTTCATATAATAACAACATCCGGTTTGTGCAATTTAACACATTCTCCTCTACAAACAAATGGAAGACAATATCGCCCAAAATTGTTTTCTGCTTATTTTCATGGCCGTAAGTTGCGCCGTGGTGTATGGTATCATCTATTCGTCCTCACATTATTGTTAATATCACTTCATGCGGAAGCTATGATACTTTAGTAGCCTCTTAACGATGTGAAAATAATTTTTTTCTTACTATGATGTGATTATTTTTATTTTAATGGCATCTGGTAAAAACAATGCGGTATTTACAATAATCCAGGTACTGTGGTTGGCTGAGCTTTCTTAACAAAATAAATTATATGAAAAAAAAACAAACGGAAAGTTAATTGTGCGAGTCAAATAAAACCACAATGTATATATGATAAAGAAAAAAATTAATATGGTTAAATTAAATAATGAAAAAACATTTGACCAAATTTAATGGGTCAATTTAAGTGTATTGGTTCATTGGCTGGTGATAAAATGTTCATCATTGAGCCGCCAATATATTCATACAAAATATTTTAAAATCATGGATTACGGATTTTTTTTTTTAATCTTACCCTTATGCATGCTTAATGTATAATGAGTTCTTATGTGAGTGATATGTGTTTGTTTTACCTAATCCCCATATAAAAATTGTATCCGACATGATTGAACTTTCTATACACTCAAAATATTTTGTCATTTAAATGAGCTGAAAGTTAATATTGAAACAGATGAAAATATATATATAAAAGCCGAACTATTAGATTATCAGTTCAATCTAAAGTATTTTTCATTTATTTTTTAACAACAAAAAAACAACTTAAAGGGATAAAAATAGACAGATAGATAGACAGAGAGTATAAGTTAAAAGAAAGAATTTAAAAAAAGCTATAGTTTTTTGTTTTTTTGTTTTTGTTTTTGTGGCTTATTATTAATATTTTATATATATATATACTAGCTGCACCCGGCAAACGTTGTTTTGCACTCAATGAATTTTTAATTTTAGTTAGAATCTGTATATCTATCTATATACTTATGATGAATTTCATGTAAAAATCGAGATGCATTGAACCCGACCCCCTCAGATATCGATGAAATTTTGTTCATAGCTAAATTTGATCAATACAAACAAACCCTCATTTTTAGAAATGACTGTTTTGCGATTTTTTGGGCGTGGCACAGTGGGAAAGTTTTCGAAAAAACGCGAAAATGATCGAAAAGTGCTCCATTTAAAATGCAATAACTCAGAAGCGGCTTAACCGATTTCCATGATCTTGGTATCATTAAAAAGACATTTTAACAGGCTTTATGACACATTTGAAAAAAGAAAAAAAAATACACTGAAAAAATTTTATAACAAAAAAAAATTTTAAATAACGAAAAAACCAAAAAGATCAAGGGTTTTTTACAGTGTATTATTTTTTTAGAAAGGTTTATCCTTCACCTATACCATATCCAAAAAGTAAAATGGGTTCTTTTTTAGTTTTTTTTATATAATTTTTTAAGTAGTGTCACTTCTAGTAATACGTACCGAAAGTTTTTGCAATAATTCGAATAACAGCGAAAATAACAAACATTACAAATTTACAAAATAGTTCAACAATTCTAACATTTTTTAAATGTTTACAAATAAAAAAACCATCAACAATTGTTTATATTATTTGCCAAGTTTTTATTAATTTGTGTTTTATTTTATTTACATTTTTTTTAAGTTAATTATTTGTAAGAAATTTTGCGCTGCTCAAATTTGGTACAGTCAGAATATCTGCGCACATGTGTCATTTATTGGAATGAAAAGTGTCATTTATTGGAATGAATGAATGAAAGCCTTGAGTTCCTGTTATATTTTGAGCTTCTTTATATCTTGAAAATAGCTTTTCTTTAACGTTTTTGTATTCGTCAGCATCTGCGTAAGCAACTTGTATGGTGGTCTTATATGTTTCTGATGCCCAGTGATAGAGTTGCCTCGTTGTCAGGATTTCATTTTTATTTGAAATACTATAATTTCGAGCACCTCTCTTCAATGTTCCTCCGATTCCATCACATGCAGGTTTTCTATGAGTGGTAGCATAAAAGTGCCATTCAGCCTCAATACCAAAATCAGATTTGTGATGGCATAAATTAATGAAGTTATATTTATTTTTATATTGTGCTCCTGCACCATCTGATACGTAAATGATTTTATTAATATTGTTGGTTATATTGGCCTTCACGAACTGTATCATTTTTGAAATATATAGATGAACTGCTATACTATCATGGGTATTGCAATCAGATATTATGGCGAAGCTTTTATGAAATAATTTATCGTTATCTGAAAATAAACAAACAAAGGAAAAAAACAAATAAATAAAAAATATTAAATATTTTGATGAGTGTGGATGGATGTGTTTACTAATATCAAAATATTAAAATAATTACATTTGTAATAAATAACGAACGGATGTATTGTAGCCTGATCATTATTTCAATGGTATCCTTGCACGGCATCTTGTACAAGAAATGCATAATTTTCAGCAAAGTCCATTTGAATTAACATTTCTCCTGATAACAGCGCCGCTCTTTTATTGCTGATAAATTCAGATTGTCGCTTTGCTATGAAATGATGCGGAATCAGAACTTTGATGTGTTCAGTAAAATCGCTGACAAATGATTCTCGGTTGGTGGTTAACGTTTCCAGAACACATCTAATCGTTGTGTTCCACTTTTTGTATATTATTTCTTCAGTTTGGTTATTTTCAAAATGTTTTAGCATATGCGTTTTTTTTTTTTAATTTTTGAAGCAGTGACCACACATTGAAACGCAACACTCGCTTCTTTGTATGTCACCATTACAAACAACGAATTTGAGAACATCTTTTGTAGCCGGTAAATGTGGATTCTCCTTCAAAACAAAATGATTTTAAGCGACTTTTTTCAAACATCAATTTCATATTCTGATGCAATGTGCATACACAGATATTTTGCTGGTTTCCAACTCCAAGTTTCATACAATTTTTTGGCCTTAACATTGTAAATTTTGTAAAACCAACTTTGGCCAAGGGATGGTTTTTTTTTAAATTCGTAGTAAGATTCGCGTAGTGAAGATAACATCAGTCTTTTTTGAACTTTTTCACGTAGGTTTCCTTGTTTAATAATAATTGAATCTTGCGATCCTGGCATCATTCGACTAATTTCATCATCTTCATAAAATAATTTGACTGTGCTTAGAGTTTCGGTTGGTAAACTACGTCTGTTCTTTTTTAAAAGATTGATATCTGCAAACTTCGTTTTATTCCTTTGGATATCTTTACTTTTTTTGATACAATCGTGAGATATATCATCCCCAAAACGATCTTTAATTTCTGCGTGACTCATATTGATTGGTAAGAGAGATAAAAGTTTTTGCTTTTCCAAAAGATTTGAGCTGTTCTCTATTTGATATTTGATGTTTTGCAAAATTTCTTGGTAAATGGCTTTGACGTTTTCAAGTTGCGCTGACAAATCAGATAATGGATCAGCTCCAAGTGAGTCTGCTATATTTTCCAAAATTTGCACTGATTTTCTATTTCTGTATGCATCTCGTTTGATATATTTTCTTTTAAGAGGCGTCATTTGGTTTGGTAGATGAGGAATAATGTGATCATTTATATTTTCAATGAGTTCGTTGCTTTCGATGTTTGCATTACGGCTGGTACAAGTTGGAAGTTCATTCAGTTCTTCGCTAATTTCATCGCTGGGCGTTGTTGGTAAATAATTTGAGACTTCACTCTGCTCCACGTTGGATTCACTACGACTGCGCGCTTTTCTCAGTGTATTCCGGCAAGTTTCGAAAATACGGCTACAATGAATGTTGGCGACAGCTGGAAAATACTCAATTATATTTGCAGCCTCGTTCTCACTTATTTTACGAAGCGAAGCGCAACACTTATTAGATATTTTTATGCATCTGTACTTATTGTTTGAATTCATATTCACTCAAATTTTTAAAATATATGCGTAAAAATTGTAATGGGATATCTTGGCTTCTCGAAACTGTTTATAATTATGACTTTCGGTACGTTGCACTTTTAAAATATGGACTTGTAATTTTCGCGTTCGTCGACACTTGTTGAATGAGTAAAATCGACTAATGCACTCCTATTTATACTGTGTATTGTTCACTAGTTTACTAACAGGTACTTATAAATGGGTGCATATTTTTTTACGGTGACTATATACCTGTTTTACCATGTGTGAGTTTTAAATTTTCCGAATAACGACCACCCTTAAATCTGGGTTGAATTTCTGTAAAAAAAAAGTCATACAGGTAGCCAACTGAAAAACCTAAATAATTAAAAATTACTTTGCTTACGCAATCATAAAAATTAAATAACCCTTTGTTTATTTCGTTTTGTTAATTCTGAGAATCATAAAAAATATGATCGAGGGTTTTTCCGAAGAATGTTGTGCATATGTAGAGCAAATTTTTGAAATTCATACCTTTACTCAATTGCGAATAAAAGCGAATTGAGTTGGCAAATCATGTGTTGTACTCTGTTATTTTACCTGTAAATATAAAATATAAGGGCAATTACTAGAAGTGACACTACTTAAAAAATTATATAAAAAAAACTAAAAAAGAACACTTTTTACTTTTTGGATATGATATAGGTGAAGGATGAACCTTTCTAAAAAAATAATACACTGTTAAAAAACCCTTGATCTTTTTGGTTTTTTCGTTATTTAAAATTTTCTTTTTGTTATAAAATTTTTTACAGTGTATTTTTTTTTCTTTTTTCAAACGTGTCATAAAGCCTGTTAAAATATCTTTTTAATGATACCAAGATCATGGAAATCGGTTCAGCCGATTCTGAGTTATTGCATTTTAAATGGAGCACTTTTCGACCATTTTCGCGTTTTTTCGAAAACTTTCCCACTGTGCCACGCCCAAAAAATCGCAAAACAGTCATTTCTAAAAACGAGGGTTTGTTTGTTTGATCAAATTTAGCTATGAACAAAATTTCATCGATATCTGAGGTGGTCGGGTTCAAAATTTCAGTTTTATCTTGATTTTTAAATGAAATTCATCATATATAAAATTAATTTTCTGTTTGTTTGTTTGTTTAACCACTATACAAATTTTTAGTTTTCAACGGTTTTCTCTGAAATTTGGTACACACGATCTACTTACTCCAGCAAAGTTCGTCATATGATTCTTACCAGCCGCGCCTACTTTATCGCCCACTTTTGGTACAAAATTCATTTTCTGTTTTTTGATATATTTGTTTGCTATAAAAATTGTTATTTTCAACGGATTTCTCTAAAATTTGGTACCACGATCTCTGTTCTCCGGGAAAGGTCGCCATATGAGTTTTACCGGCCACTTCTACTTTTGCGTCCGCTTTTTGTATACATTTCATTTTCTGTTTTTTTTTTTGTATATTTGTTCGCTATAAAAATTTTTATTTTTCAATGGATTTCTCTAAAATTTGGTACGCACAATCTCTGTACTCCAGGCTTCTTACAGGCCACGCCTAATTTTGCGCCTACTTCAATGTATATAGAATTATTTTTTTTCCTTTTATTTCTTTGTTAGGCTGCTATACAAACTTTTATTTTTCAACGGCTTTCTCTGAAATTTGGAACTCGTGATCTGCGTACTCCAGCGAAGGTCAGGTTATATGTCTTTCTGGCCACGACTACCTTTACGCCCACTTTTTTATTAAACTCATTTCTGTTTTTTGGTACATTTGTTCGCTAAACAAATTTGTATTTTTCAACGGATTTCTCTGAAATCTGGTACACACGGGAATAACTTCACGATGAACAAATTCCCCAAATTTAATAAAATGTCCCCAGAAGAAATGAACAAATTCCTCATTTTTTTTTCAACGAAATAAAAAAATTAACTTACTCCCCAAATTCGTTCTTATATTTTTACATATTTTTATTTAGTGAGTTTTGTTAAATATTTATTTAAGTGAAAATTTGCATACTGATCTCAATATCACTCCATGCATAAACATAGTTAGTTGTAATGGTAGCAGGCACCGAGTACTTAGCCCCCAATAAATAAATTGCAGAAAAATGAACTTATTCCCCGAAAAATCTTTTGAATGTTATCGGTGTGTCGATAGTAATCATAGGAACTCTTGGCAGCAAGACATGTTCTCCTTTAAATTTGCCTTTGAGAATTGTGGCCTCAATAACATTGGGTATTATTCTCTCAACAATTAACCTGGTTCCATTACATAGTCTCGGAGCGTTGAGGTTACGTTGCAAAATTATTGGAGAACCAACTTTTAATTTTAATAAATGTGGAGGTAGATCGGGTACATCAAGTGAATTCAAAAATTCTATTGGATAATTGACTGTTCATTTTTTTCACCAACACTATCCACAGTTTTGAAAGAGAACATTTCGGAATCAATCATGTCCTGAACAACAACATTAATATTATCGTAATCGAAATTTTTTGCGGCTAAAATAGCTCTTTTACTTAACCAAGAAGTTGCTTTGATTATTGGTCAGCCGTTGGATCATGGATAATAAAATGAGAGCTCCACCAAAAAGTCTTTCATTGCCTTGCAAATATTTTAAAGTTCTATGTAGTGCTTCTAAGGAATATTTGTAAGCCATGTTGTATTCATTCAAATAATAATATTGCATTTTTGCAGAACTTTTGCCATCCCGGAATGTTTTTTTTATATAACGTATGGCATTCTCATTCGTTTGTACGTTTAACGGTGATTTGAGTGCTGAATGAGCTGTACGACCAACATGCAATAATGTTGCGGCTATTCCGGATAAAGCAATAGCTAATGCGATTGTTCCTTTCTTTTTGGTTAGAATATTTAAATAAATTTGACAACACGTTATTTTTCGAACGCTAGCGCCATCTACCGGGTCCAACAAAAATATTTTGACTTTACCCCAGTGCCACCTATCGGGTCCATTTATACATACAAAAATTTCCTATGATAAAACATACATACATTCTGAATTGCAGTCAAATCGCACTGAAAATAGGAATTTTGTTTATAACTTGACCCCAATGCCAGCTGGAGGGTTAAAACTAAAAAAAAAATACAGAAGAACTCGAACCAAACCTATGGTGCAAATCTTAGCTCGACAGTTCTTATGGTTCCGGAGATCATTCGTTACAAACAAATGCACCAACGTTTTTATATATATACATATAGAGTATATAGATATATACAAAAGCAAAATTACGGCAATATTTCAAAATATCTATTGTAGCAAGATATTGCACATGTTATGGCAAATTTACGTTCATTGTTCCAATTGAAATAAAATTATATTTAAAAAAAAAATTAAAGAAGAAGGATAAAGAAATGAGTAAGAATATAATTTCAAAACTTTTTTTGTTAGGTGGTAAACCGTTGATATTTGGGAATGCAGAAGCTCTATTAGAAAGTTGTTTTGTTCTCGCATATCATCTTCAACAATTTTATTGACACTGCAGTATGACATCTCCTCTATAATTTCAGGATTAATGATATCAGCGTCATCATCCATGGTTTATGGTTACCAGTAAGTTGCAATAAATATCTTCATTAATAGGAGATGTGTCCCGAATCAAATTTATAGGAAACTAGCTGTAACCCGATGCGCTTCGCTACACTCATCGTAACGAAATAAAAAACTGTGAACACATTTTGTATAATGTTGAACCCAGTTCAACCTGTTTTTTTTTTTTTCTCCATAAAACTGAATTTTGAATTACTTTTTGCTCAGTGTAGCCTTTTCAATTTATTCATCGTTAAGTTTTTTCATCTACATATATATATATATATATTTTTCTCTTTTTGTCAATTTGAGTCATTTTCTTTGTGTGCTAATGGCACTTCATAACCCTCATGGTTTTAGGTTTTAAGTTAGTTAAAAATTGTAACTCATTGAATACACAGCAAGAAGCTGCATAAATATACGATTTAAAAAAAAACTTGTTTAAATCAATTGAATTTTACTCGACTTTCTTGGAAAGTAATCTTGGTGAGGGAGTTACCCAAACCAACATATGGTCCTTCGACAAGTCTTAGAGTAGACTAAGACTAGATTGAACTGGTGGTAAATGGTCCACTAGTCACCTGAGGCAGTTGTCGTTAAACAAGCAACTCCAACATCAAAAATCAGACAAGAGGTCTGCAACACAACGTGTCGTCATCGTCATCATCCCGTGCTAAAGAAGAAAGCACAATAAAAGGCTCCACAAGAACATAATTTCAAACGAGAAGGAAGATCTTTAATTCCAGACAGAAGTCCTCGAGGCAAAAAAGTCAAGCACGCAACTCAAAGCAGAAAATTAGGATTGGGTATGTACAGTGTGAAATTTATAATTTGTGCGATTTTTATATATCTCTTTAACAAAACTGTGGTATAAATGGAAAATATACAAGAAAACACCATAATCATATCTAAACCATTTTTTTATTATCTAACCTCAAAATATTATCAAATATTGAAAATGCCATCCCAATTGTAAAATTACCCGCAAGTACCAACACTGATATAAAGTATCATCTCTAATAAATACACACAGCTTAACGATTCGTTTTATTTTTCTGACATGCGCAATAGCAAAAAATCGTTTTGTCTCACTCGTAACACTTAAATAGGCCAACAAGTGTTCTATATCCAAAGGTTCCACTTACATCAATTAGCGCAGAAGTGAACGAGATAGAAAACATCATACAGCGGCAGTATATATATAAAAAAGAAAAAGTGAAGTGAAAAGTGTGACAAACCAGAAATTTAATTATTAAAATTGTTAAAAATAAAAATCCTTAAATAAGGAAAATAAATAAAGGAATAGAGAGTGACTGTAAAGATTAAAGTAGAAAACAGAAAACAACAAACAAGGGTGTAAAGAAAGGAAATACAAAACCAACTAAAAGTTTTCATATACCAAACCAGACAATACAAAACAAACAAAAAAAAAAAACTACGGAAAACAAATTGTTCTTTAAAAGGTAAAACTTATATAAAATTAATAAAATAAAAACAAAAAATCATAATTAACTAAATTTTCTACCAGAAACAAAAACTATAGTAAGCGAAAAAAAAAACCATCATAAAAAAGTCAAAAGTCAACCAACATACAGAGGAAGAAAGTAAGGGTTCGCGGTGCTTGAATTTCTGGGGAAATAAGGTGAGTTGTGGAATTCAATTTAAAATACAAGTGTATGGAAATTTGGTAAAAATAAAAACAGAACATTGATAAATAAAAGGCGGTATACTTTTTTAACGATTTATGTCATAAGTGCATGAAGCACAATTTGAAAAAAAAAAAAAAAGAATATTGTCTATACAATTTGTACCGAAAATTGCTGTAACAATAAATGTCAAACAAAAAATTCCCTTTTGAGATAATTTAATAAAAATAAACTTGCTTTGAATAGAATGCGAAAATTTCTACAGCACTCCTTGTGCATTAATTAATTTTTCAAAAGGTAACTAAGAAAAGTGGTACAGGTGGTACAAAAATACGGTAATCGTTGTGGAATAATATCAAACGATATTTCATATGAGGTTTGAGAAGTTGTTTGTGGATTTTGTTTCTCATGGAATAATTTAATAAAAATTATTTATGGTCGCTATATTTAAAACCTGTAGTAAGACTAGTTGAAAACTATTGATTATTGGCACTTTGAGGATTTAATCACCTTTTATACCATATAAGGAGGTAGTATTGTATTTTATTTTTGGATTTAAAATTTACAAAGTTTTTGGTTAAAAATACAACGATGGCTCTACGAAGGAAATGTAAGTTTGACATGCACCAGGTGATTTCATTCTGTAAGAAATTTGATATGGACCCTGATAAGATGTTTACTATTGGTCAGCTTGAGGTGAAACAGGGGGAATTAGATAGAAGATGGTTAAAAGCAATTGATTCATACGAAACATATATCATGGAGGATGAAAAAGAGCAAGAGTCAGAGGATTTTAAAGATGATTTGTCACTTCAATATGAGAGCACTAGCGAGAAATATCAAAATACAAAATCAAAGATATTAGATTTGATGAAGGCAGTAGAGCAGGAAAACATTAATGCTGACACAACAGTCGTTCATCACGCGCCTCCAGCGCTAAAGTTACCTCCCTGTGACACACAAAATTTTGAAGGGGGTTATTCCAAATGGCCGGCGTTTCGGGACATGTTTCAGGCAGTTTTTGGAAATCATCCACAATTGGCTCCGGCTCAAAAGCTTTATCATTTGCGTAGCAAAACGAGGGGGGAGGCCTACCAAATCGTGAAGCGTTTTGATTTGGTAGATGAGAATTTTGATTTAGCCTGGGAAGCATTAAAAAATCGGTACGAAAATACTCGGATCCTTGTTCATCAACAGATGAAACAACTTTTTGGGATACAATCCGCCCAAAATGAAACTCCAAAGTCTATTAGAACAATTCAAAACGCTATCAACGATAGCTTATCAATTTTTAAATCGTTTAAAATTGATGTTGCGAATTGGGACCCTATATTAGTACATTTATGTTCTTCAAAGCTTCCTGAAGAGACTTTACGTTCTTGGGAAAATTCGTTGATAAGCCCCAAGGACTTGCCCACATGGCTACAAATGAGCGAATTTCTCATGAAGAGAATTGAAATGTTAGAAACTGTGTCTGATTTACGAAAGTCATCTGGTAAAGAGGGTCAGTCAAAAAGTTTTACTTTTCACTCCACTTATGAATCAGACAAATTTAGTTGCAAAAAATGTAAGCAGAACCATCCGCTTAGAGCCTGCAAACATTTCAAGTCGCTGTCGGTAAGCGACAGAATTAAATACGTATATGCAAATAAATATTGCGCAAATTGTCTGTCGCCCACTCATTATAAAACAAAATGCCAGAGCACTTATCTTTGTACCAGGTGTAACCAAAAGCATCACACGATGTTGCATCTTGAGGAAGAGAAACCAAGAAGAAATTCACCCCCAAGGGCACATTTTCAACTACCACAACGAAATGAGAAAAGAAAACCCACTCCAAGTGTTGAGCAGGAAAGTTCAGTTCAAGCTCATTTTTCTCAATATGAAGGAACTACTATTTTGCCAACGGCCCTTGTTCATGTAGAACAGTTAGGAGAAATTTTTACCATTCGAGCCCTACTAGATGCGGGGTCGGAGAAGAGTTTTATTTCAAAGCGTATACAGCAAAATCTTTCTATACCATTAGAGGCCCATTGCTCCAAAATTTCTGGACTTGGCGGAACCGTAGTCGGATGTTCAAAAGGCAGGTGTTGCATAACATTAAAGTCAAGAGAATCAGAATTTCGAATTAAAATAAAAGCCATCGTGGTAGCAAAACTATCGCATTTTTTGCCCTCACGGCCCATTAAGATTAGAAATCAAGAGGAAATCAAGAAATTAAATTTGGCAGACCCATTCTTCTACAAACCTGCGGCAATAGACATGATTATCGGTAGTGATTATTTACCATTTATTAATTTAGATGGAGTAAAATCTAACATCGGAAGCTGCCTTGAAGCAAGAGAGTCCCGATTTGGATGGTATTTGTCTGGGCCCGAGCCAGCAAACGATATAAATTCTTTCTCAACCATCGTTTCACCTTGCGATGATTCAATTTTAAACGAACAATTGAAAAAGTTTTGGGAACTAGAAGAAGCAGAACAAACCAGAGCTTTTTCTGAAAATGAAATTTTTTGTGAAAATTTCTTCCAAAAGACAACCACGCGTCAACTTGATGGTAAATACGTCGTTCGACTTCCTTTCAAAGAAGAATATCCAGGCGACATATTTTTAGGTCCTTCAAGGAACATGGCGCTTGCTCAGTACTATAGAATGGAAAAGACACTTGACAAGACCCCAGACTTGAAGGTTCAGTATACAAATGTTCTTCAAGAATATATAGATTTGGATCACATGGAACCAGTTTTACACTACGAGCCCAAAGATGAAAAAGTTTTTTCTTTCTTTTTACCTCATCATGCGGTCATCCGTCCCGAAAGTAAAACTACAAAGGTACGAGTGGTCTTTAATGCATCAAAGAAAACCGGCAGTAGATTCTCCCTGAATGATGTATTACATCAGGGACCAACTCTTCAAACTGATTTGATGAAAATTATTATTAGTTGGCGAAATTATAAGTATGTATTCACAGGAGACATACAAAAGATGTATCGGCAGATTTTAGTGCATAAAGCAGATCGGCCATATCAGCAAATTTTATTCCGAAATGACGCAGAACAGCCTGTGAAATGTTTTCAATTAAAAACGGTCACATTTGGCGTGAATTGTGCGCCGTTCCTGGCAATTCGAACTCTACTCGAATTAAGTAAGGATTGTAAAAATTTATTTCCAGAAGCTTCTAATATTCTAAAAAACGAAATATATGTTGACGACATTTTGTCCGGCGGACATACTTTAGAAGAAGCAAAGCTAAAACAATGTCAACTGACAAAGGCTTTGGCATCGGCAGGATTTCCCATAAAAAAAATAACAGCAAATAACCATTTTCTTCTTGAACATTTGCCCCGGGAGGATCTTCAGGACGAAGATTTTTTAAAGTTCGACCAGTCCAGCACAATAAAGACCTTGGGGATCCGTTGGAATGCGATGTTCGATTATTTTTACTATGAGGTAGAACCGATTAAAGTTACTCCGTCCGCCACAAAAAGAAAAATTTTATCTGTAATAGCGAGACTGTTTGACCCACTAGGTTGGTTAGGTCCAATAATCATAGTTGCAAAAATATTAATGCAAGAGTTGTGGCAGGCAAAATCCGACTGGGATGAGGGTGTCCCACCAATTATACTTATAAAATGGAATTCATTTCTCGAAAATTTACCAAATATATCGAAAGTTAAAATCCCTAGATATGTAGAATTTTCCCCGCAGTATCAAATGCAAATACATGGCTTCTGTGATGCCTCAGAAAAGGCATATTGCGGAACTGTATATATCCGAACAGAAAGCCCACATGGCGTTATAAGTAGTCATTTACTAGTCGCAAAAACCAAGGTTGCTCCCATCAAGAAAACTACGATTCCTAAGCTCGAATTATGTGGAGCCGTGTTACTAACTAAGCTCATACTAGGTTTAAATACGAACGCAATCTACCCCTACGAACTGTTCTTTTGGACAGATTCTTCAATAGTACTTGGCTGGTTACAAAAGCCACCCCATACTTTAAAAACTTTTGTTTCGAATCGAATCACGCAGATCATCACTGCCACCAGCATCAGTCAGTGGAAACATGTAAAAACTGAAGATAATCCAGCAGATCTTGGTACACGAGGCTGTTCTCCGAAAGACCTAGCGGATAATTCATTGTGGTGGCACGGGCCCACCTGGCTTAAAAAACCAACCGCACTTTGGCCAAAGCCACGCGCCTTTGATCCAACTGATCTCGAAACAAAGAAGAATGTAAACCTTTATTTGACGACTAATAATATTGACATGCTAGAAAAATTTTCCTCTCTGGATCGAGCGCTCAGAGTTATCAGCTATATATTTCGATTCATCCACCGCGTTCTCAAAAAACCATTTTCTAGCGAAAAATTTATAACGCCCAACGAAATAATATTTGTCAAGAATCGACTAATATCTCTCGCTCAACAGGTGCATTTCTACAAAGAATACTTATCTCTCAAAGAAAAGAAGGCGCTGAGTCGTAAAAGTAGAATTCTTAATCTAAACCCATTTATTGATAACGAGGATATCCTACGAGTTGGCGGTCGGCTCAGTAATTCAGGATTAAGCTATGAAGAACGTCATCCGATAATTATACCAGAAAAATCCCAGTTGGCTGAACTTTTAGTGAGATATTCGCACCAAATTCTACTTCATGCAGAACATCATATTATGCTGCGAGCAATAAGACAAGGGTTCTACATACCAAAACTAAAAAATCTCGTAAGAAAATGCATTCGAGAATGTAAAGCATGCACTATTTATAAACATAAGTTCCAGAACCAAATAATGGCCTCACTCCCCCCTGAAAGAGTAAGATTTTCCCTTCCGTTTACATATACCGGAGTCGACTTTGCTGGTCCATTTAATATAAAATCCTCCACATTGAGAAATGCAAAAATTCTAAAAGGTTATGCTGCAGTATTCGTTTGTTTCTCTACACGAGCTGTACATCTCGAAACCTGTTCGGACCTCTCTACTGATGCCTTCCTTGCCTGTTTCGACAGATTCACTGGGCGTAGAGGTCTTCCGAAAACCATGTTCTCCGACAATGGTCGAAATTTTCTCGGCGCAAGCTACGCTCTACTAAAAACTCATAATGAGTTCCTGAAAACAGCAGAAAAGGCATTTATTCAAAAATATAGTACTCTTGGATTTACCTGGTCCTTCATACCACCATATGCACCCCACATGGGTGGTTTGTGGGAAGCCGCGGTCAAAAGTATGAAATCACACTTGAAGAAAGTTACCAATAACTTGTCGTTTACCTTTGAAGAGTTTACTACACTTCTCGTACGCATAGAAGCAGTTTTAAATTCAAGACCATTGTCTCACATAACCGAAAACCCCAACGAAATATTACCTCTGACACCAGGCCATCTTCTGCGCGGAGCACCAATCATTGCACCACCAGAAGGACCTACCGAACCTCCACTGAAAGACGTCCCATTTTTGAAACGTTGGGAACGTTTGAAAGCTTTACAACATATCTTTGCCCAAAGATGGAAAAATGAATATATCATTGAGCTGCAGCGTCGAGTCAAATGGAAAACTGAAAGAGACAACCTTAAGAAAGATGATATTGTTATTGTCAAAGAAGATTTTTTACCACCCACCGAATGGCGTCTTGGTCGCGTTACTAACGTAATTTATGGAAAAGACAGCAAAGTTCGGGTCGCTGAAGTACTTACCCAAAATGGTACAATCATGCGTCCAGTAGTAAAGCTTTGCATACTTCCCACCAATGTACATACAAAAAACTAAAAATCTACCAAACTCACTACATAAACCACCAAATTTCCACACCACGAAAATAAAATAGATAATATAAACAGAGATCGCTTTCGCACAAGTTATGTTTTTAACACTGTATGTATTTCTTTCTTTTTTTCTCTCATTTTTTTTCTGCACATAGATGGAGAAAAGACCACGATGTCATGTTTGCGGCAAAAACCACCCGCTAAAATATTGCGAGCAGTTCCGAAGTTGGAGTGTGGAGCTACGTCGCTGGTCGATCACAAAAAGAGGGTATTGCCTAAATTGTTTGGCCCACTCCCACGACCGTTTTCGATGCACCTCTGAAAGCCGCTGCACTGTCTCCTATGGCAATGATGTCATTTGTAAAGCAAAACACCATTCGATGCTGCATCGGGAGCGTCGAGATCCGCCATCGTCTAGCTTCGAAGATCTTGACTGGGACAATGAAGACGCCAAAAAGGCCTACAGTCATCCATCTGATGCACCCATTGCAGAAGCTGCCGCTGCTGACAATCGTCCACATGAAGCACCCTCTCTTCACCGAGTTTTCAAAACCCAGGCCACTCAGTCAACAAATACACCTACAGTCCAGATTCACCAATCCACCCAAACAGCAAGTGTACACAAGGTCCTGGTGGACCACTCGACGCAAACCTCAGAATTGGATCAGTTACTGATGGACGCCTCTATACTTTCGCTCCCCCCAAAGGAAAAATTTGCTGCACTATCAATTACTGAGCCCTCCTGGCCAGTAATCCCACCCCTCGTGCGCGTCAACCTTAACTACTTGGGTCAAAAAATGTACACCACGTTTATTGTAGACCCCCGCGAGGAAAGGTCATATATTCTGCGAGACGTTGCACGATGGCTGCCTAATTTTCGTGTGGTGACAGATAAGTTCAATACAGTCTGTGGTCGATTTACACTCGAGCCCTGCTTCCCACATAGAGAAATTGATGAGATCCCACTGTATATGCCTCTCCAAGAGCGTCTTCTTCACAAAGTTCCACCAGCAATTTTGGATCCTACCTTGCTCCAGCATTTTAAAAAGTTTCAGCCACTTGGTCATCCCTTCTTCGACACTTGGCGAACCGTAGATGGGGTGTTAGGAAAGGATGTGACACTGAAGATGCTTAAACTGGAAATTGACCAACCTAATGTTGACTTACCGAAGGCTCAGGCATCATCCTTTGGATGGGTAGTGTCAGGCACTTGGAAGGGCTGTCCATGCCACCCTTCGGGGGGAATATGTTGAACCCAGTTCAACCTGTTTTTTTTTTTTTCTCCATAAAACTGAATTTTGAATTACTTTTTGCTCAGTGTAGCCTTTTCAATTTATTCATCGTTAAGTTTTTTCATCTACATATATATATATATATATTTTTCTCTTTTTGTCAATTTGAGTCATTTTCTTTGTGTGCTAATGGCACTTCATAACCCTCATGGTTTTAGGTTTTAAGTTAGTTAAAAATTGTAACTCATTGAATACACAGCAAGAAGCTGCATAAATATACGATTTAAAAAAAACTTGTTTAAATCAATTGAATTTTACTCGACTTTCTTGGAAAGTAATCTTGGTGAGGGAGTTACCCAAACCAACATATAAAATTGTTTTGTTATATGTGGCGATATTTGATTTTGTTGATTTTTGTTTTTTTTTTTTTTGCGATTTTCAGGTTTGGCGATTTGTGACTTTGGCGATTTTTGTTTTTTTTTTCTATTTTTGATTTGGGTAATTTACGTTTTTTGTGATTTTTGATCTTGGCGATTTTTGGTTTTAACGATTTTTAATTTTGGCGATTTTTAGCTTTAGCGATTATTATTTTTTGCGATTTTTAAATTTGACGATTTTTGTTATTCGCGATTCTCGGTTTTGGCGATTTTTGAGTTTGGCGATTTTTGTGTACTTTGCAATTTTTGATTTTGACGCTTTTTCTTTTTGGCGATTTTTGAATATGGCTATTTTTGATTTTGTAGATTTTTGTTACTCGCGATTTTCGGTTTGGCAATTTTTGATTTTGCCTTTTTTTTATTTTTATGATTTTTGTTATTCGCGATTTTCGGTTTTTTCCAGTGTTAAAATTTAAAATTTCTGCTATTCGCGATTTTCGGTTTTTGACGATTTATTTGTTTATTTTGCAATTTTTGATTTTGTCAATTTTTGTTTTTTGCGATTTTTGAATTTGGCGATTTTTGATTTTGGCGATTTTAGGTATTTGCAATTTTTGATTTTGGCGATTTTTGATTTTGGCGATTTTGGGTTTTTGCAATTTTTGATTTTGGCGATTCCACCCATTGTTTTCATGACTACTCACATTTGTAATTAATAAACTCGTCAAAATTTTCAAGACTGTAATTTTCATAGTACTTCTTATTTTTGTTGTATAGGAGGTGACCCGCCCATTGAACCGATCCCGTCCATTTGTTGACCATCTACTCACATTAATGACTTCAGACAATGCCCCAAGGTTTTTTCTATTATAGTACTCCAGTTATATGTTATATTCGATATATTTACTTTATTTTGTATGAGGGTACCACGCCCATTGGTTCGATTCCGTCCATTTTTCCCGAAACTCTTTAAATTAATATAATATGTTTATGTACACAGTTTCAAAACTCTGGCTGACGTATAACTCCAGATATTGTATGTTAAATTTAGATGTTAAAGATTCACTTCATATGGAAAGTGAAACGCCCACTTGAAATATCCAAAAAAATATAGACTATTTTTCCTTGCGGATAGGCAGTTTTTATTTTAGTATAATTATTTGGTCCGCCGCTTTAACAATTCATTAGA
This sequence comes from Cordilura impudica, assembly GCA_963682025.1. Lineage (NCBI taxonomy): Eukaryota > Metazoa > Arthropoda > Insecta > Diptera > Scathophagidae > Cordilura > Cordilura impudica. The sequence continues at coordinate 108,541,473 of OY821519.1, forward strand.
TCTTCTATTACCATAAGTAATTTCAAAATCTATGACACTTTCACTTCGCGACTTAATCTTACAAATTGATCGTTTAGCAACTATTTTAATGAATGCTTTTGCAATACGTACGGTAATTGTAACGGCATTTAATATTAATTTTGTAAGAATTTGATTTTGGAGAAAACTAAATAACACCTGAAAAATAATATGGGATAATTATTTCATTTTTGAAAATTTGGGCTTTATTTAGTTATGAAATAAGACCTTAATAAAAAAATGAAAAAAGCCCAAAAAAAAGGAACTAACACCCCAAATATCGTTATTGTTGTGTTATTAACAATTTCTTGGGGCCTCATTTCATTTTCATTTTGGAGCCTTATTTCCATGGGCTTTATTTCACACTGACAGTTAAAAATTCCTGGTTCTCATCCATTTTAACTTGACCATTATCTTCAGTATTCATTCATCTAATTTCTACTGATGCACATAGCAATAAATGATGAAAGCTGTATTAGAAATGAATAGTGAAGCCTTTTCAAAATTTTGCATGTAAATAAATTTAACGTTTCGTGGGGAACCAACAAATAAAGTCGACAATATTATTTTACGACAAATGCGATCGATAGCAACTTTTGATTGTGAGAAGAAATCTAACAAGTTGTTGCAATTAAATGAACGTATATTATTGGAATGACTTTAAGCATTTGCTTGATTGAGGGATTTGTCCTCAACAAAGACTGAATGCATTATTATTGCGAATAGTAATTTCAGATTGAAAATGTTTTGACAAACAAAAAAAAATTTTTTTTTTGTAACTCATCTTTATTTATTGAATCTTCACATAGGTTTGTCAAATGTTAAAACTAAAACTTAAATATTAAATCCAGCCAGTGCCATACAAAATTTCATTTGTTCTGTATACATATGTAAACTAATGATGAAAAAAAAATAATTGTATCAATCCATTTTTCATTCAATGAGATCAGCAGTCTCCCTCCTTCTTAAGCGTTGGTGGATACGATTGTTGATTAAGTTACGGGCGAGACTCTAGCCCTTTCAAATAATTTGCACTATATCTAGTGATTTCGTACTTTACTAGAGAAACATTTAAGTCTCTGTGCAAATGTGAGTCTCTCACGTACCATGGTGCGCCTGTAATCATTCTCAAAATCTTTTTTTGGCATCTTTGTATTCTTTCTGTGTTTGAAGCTGAGGTGTTCCCCATAACTGTATATCAAATGGGTTTGAAAATCGAGTTAAAAATCAAGAGCTTACAAGCGAGACTTAACTTTGAGTTTCTGCCAATTAGCCATGTGAATTGGACTAATTTCAATTTTATTTGTGTCAATTTAGCGTCTATATGACTTTTCCAGGTAAGTCGGCGATCAAGATGTAGCCCGAGATATTAAACAGAGGAATGTTGAGGTATAGACTGGTTCTTAATTCGAATTTGAGGGCAAGTCTCCCTTCTTAGGGTAAATCTTACGAGGATACACTTTTGTTCATTTATTTTAATCTTCCATATCTAGCCAATCTTCCAGCTCTTCAATATGGCTCTGTAAAAGAAGAGATGCGGTTCAGGGGTTTTCGTGTACGCTTAAAATTGCAGTATCATCCGCAAAATTCGACGTAAGTGTGTTTTCATTTGTTGGCATGTCTCATGTGTGAAGGATGTACAGAATAGGGCCCAAGATACTAGCCTGTGGTACACCAGCATGAATTGTCTGTGGAGGGCTCACAAAGCTTTTCTCTCTTATAGAGAATTTTCAATAAATTATATATCTCTCCATTAGCTTATGCGTGTTCGGGGCAACAACTGTTTAACTTTATAGAGGAGTCCCTCGTGCCAAACTCGGTCGAAGGCTTGCGAGACGTCTATAAAAAGCGCAGACCAGTACTTTTTCTCTTCAAAAGCTCTTCTTATGGCACTTACAATTCTGTGAATTTGCTCAGTGGTGCTGTGTTTTCATCTGAAACCAAATTGATGTGCTGGAATGGCATTGTTTTGATCCATAGATATTGTAAATTTGTGTACCAAAATTCTCTCGAATAATTTTGATAAGTTGGACAGTAAACTTATTGGTCTATACGAATCGACCTTTGTGTTATCTTTACCTGGTTTAGATATCATTGTAACGAGTGAAATTTTTCATTCTGGGGGAAAAGGTTCAAGGCGTGTTATAGCATTAAAAATATACAGAATTATTCTTAATGCAATTCGGGGTAACTCCAAAAGCATTTTATTACTGATCCCATCGATCCCCGATGCTTTTTTTGGGTTTAAATCAATAATAGCCTTTTCGACCTCTCGAATCTCAAAACGAAGGGACACTGCTCTATGGTGTGAAGTAACAGGTGGCAACTCATCAATAGAACGAAGGGTTATATTTGGAGTAAAAACTTTCTTTAGATGTTCCACAAAGAGATCTCTATTCTCTTTGTCATTCCTAGCCCATCCTCCACTTTCCTTTCTTATAGTAGGCTTACATACAACAGGTCTTTTAAGATTTTTTGTAGCACGCCACAAAGAGTAATCAGTTTTTTCTGTTGGGTCCTGTTTTTGAAGATAACTACTCGAATTAGCATTTTTTGTGTTTCAAGCAGTTTCCGTAGGTTTTTCGTGCATTCCTTCAATTGTTGCTTAAGTTGAGGAGATCTGTGCAGTTGCCACTCTCTTCGAATTCTTCTTTTTTCACCTAATAGCCTTTCAACATCTACATAAGTAGTTCTATATGGCCTGGTGTGACGAGGAGGTTTAGTAGCAAGTTGAGCAGCTAGTTTTAGATTTTGTTCGAAGTTAACAATCGAGAGGTCAATATCATCTGGTGTTCTTAGCGGAAAGCTTTATGTGCAATGGATACTAAGAAACTCGTTGTATTTTAGCCAATCAGCATTGCTTGAAAGCGTTAAGTCATCAGATGGGGACACAATTTTTTGGGGGTTCAAAATAGTAACAATAACGGATGTGTGGTCAGACGAGAGTTCCAATGAAGATTCTAAATGCACAAGACACGTCCCTTCGGGGAAATAAGCCGTGACCCCCAGAATGTATGCTTGGCTTGGCATGATGAAATCACTAGGCTGTTTTCACAATGATCACACATTAGATAATGTTGTAATCTGGATTTAATTAGAATGGTCAGCCACCACATGCTCTACCTCTTCGATCCTTAGTATCATACGAAGTGTATCCGCGCAGTGAAAAGAGACTCCTACGAGTCAAGTGAGTTTCAGAGACAAGCAAAATATCAATTTGATTGTCTCTAAGAAAATGATCAAGTTCGTCTTTATGTTGGCTTAAGCCGTTTGCGTTCCAGAAACATATTTTCAAACAGTTCATGGTTTACTTAGCATAGCTTGCAATATCATGGATTGCAATTTTATCATCTCTTGCATCATGTTGGTCATAACGTTCGTGAATGTATTTATCGTCTATCGAGGGTCGACTCAAGTTTACTTTGATTTTTATTCGGGGGATAGCATTCTAAATTTGTTACAGCGGGGTGTGAATGTACAACATTAGCATATGATTGAATATTTTGCGGGTGGTCTGTATTAATTGGATAATTTCTAGGGGCAGCTGTGCTAATATTTTATGATTGCGGGTAAATTGTTTTCGATATGGGTGAAGCATGTTTCTTTGTTTTCATATTTTTATATATCGCAGAGTAAACTGGGCAGCCCCTGTAATTTTCGGTGTGATTTTTACCACAGTTGCTACACTTTTTTGCCTTATCGTTTGTTTTTGGTTTATCACACTGACTCGTAATATGCAACTCACCACAAATGACACATTCTGGTGGTAGCTGGTATGCCCTAGTATGCCCGAACTCCTGGCAGTTTAAGCACTGAACCGGTCCTATTCTTTTATGGGGCTGTTCCACGGTAATTTTTCTAAGCAGGATATATCCCAATTTGTAGATTGGGTGCACTTCATTTTTCTTTAATATTATATCCCCGGGTTCTAACTCTATCACTTTATGATAATAATCCTAAGTTGTTGATAATAATCTCTGATGGATGAAAAAAAAACAGAAATTTATAAAAACTTATTAAAATTTTTATGAGATAATAAAAGTCATTACATTATGAACTTTTAAGTAAAATTCTTTAAATAATTTTAAAGGAGCATTAAGGTATGCTAAACAATTTTAGCCAATTCTCGAATCACCACTTTTGATATTTATAATAAACACAAATACACAGTGTGTGTTATACGTATGTGTAAGTAACGAATTTAAATGAGCATTACTCCAAAAAATGTTCCAGGCGGTACAAATCTAAAAATTTTGTGGACAGCTAAAAAGAAATACCTTCAAATGAGATATGTTGGATTAAATTCGGTTATTAACTACAATTTTTATATCGGTCACAAGAAATCGCCTTGCCTATTAATATTATAAATATTTGAATGCGCAGAAGTAATATAAATGCGATTGTTAAAAAAAAAAAATTTATTTGAGCCTAAATGTAGGCTACTAAATTTTAGGAAACTCACAATTCAAACAGTGAGTTTAATATACAATTATAATAAAATTCGGAACGGTTTAAAAAAAAATCATTGTGCATTTCTTCACGTGATTTACTTCTCAAAGGTCTTTGTGTTATGAAACGCTATTAAGTATTGATCTCACAAATGGTATCATAAAAAAAAAGTTTACTGCTTAATTATATGATGCATTAAAACATATTAAAAAATTTTATAATAAATCAGCTAAGGTATCCATCACCCCTAAGTCCAACACTAATAATATTTAAGTGAGCAAATTCCATAACTAAAAATACTTTTCAATTCTTTCTGTGAAACTGTCACTCATTTGAAAGTATATAAACGATTTTTAAAAATGTGTGTTAAATTATTTTTTTATTTCCATTTTTTTTTTTTTTCTGAAGCGATTATTTTTTGTGCAATTTGAACTCTTGAGTATACTCTCTTTTTCTATACACATTTTTCACTCAGCAAAAGTATCACTTGATGATTTATTATGCTCTACTCATATCCTGAAGTTTTCATTTTTATTTTGGTGTTTTTTTATATTTTTCGGTATGATTTTGCTTTTTAGTTTTTTGCTGTTGCTACTACCTTACATCACTCGACAATCGATGTGCATTGTAGTCACGTACGCGCTTGTACAGGAGTGCAACTGTGTTGTCAACGATTGTCATGGTAAATTAAAAGTTATTTCTTTCTTTTTCTTCGTTTTTATGCTTTTTATTCGGTCGATGTAGTTTTATATGAGATCGTGTTGAGATTTCATAAACCGTCTGAAAATATTAAATGAAAAAAAACATCAAATACAATTAAAATTGGTGATAGTTACGTGTTTCTTTTTTATTTTTTTGATTTGGTTGTAATAAAGAATTTACAAAAGCTTACCTACATCTGTATATACAATAAGAAAACCTCAAATTTAAATAACTCCTGCTGCGTATATTACACATACGTCAAATATTTTTTGTAACCTACTGTGACACAAATTAAAATTGACCAACAATAATTTTCTTTTGTGTAATACTTTAGCTGTGCTTTTGAAATAGAATTGCAGTATTTTCTGATATAGTTTGCCAAAAATCTTAATATATTCGTTTTGATTGTGAACTCATAAAAAAGATGTTGTAAAATTCTTGTAAAATCGAATGATTTAGTAGAATATTGTATTTAATAATATTTAGCACTAAAATTTAATACTAAAATAATGTTAAATGTTAGTTGAACAAAAATACCACAAACATTAAAACATAAATATTGAGAAACACATACAGCAATGCCTTTCATCAGGAAGCCATCGAAGTAGATTTGATATTTAAAAAAGGCTTTAATGTTAAAAAATTACAGCAAATATTAAATTGCATTAATTTGAATTAAACCGAAGTATAAATGCTTAACAATATATTACGGCAATTCTTTCTTTGAATAGCTGGAGAAAAGGAATTGGGTAAATTACTGTTTTTCAAAAAGATAATAATTTAAAATGTTTTCTATTACAATTGTGAGAGTTGCCACTTTTTAAAATGCATGGCACTTTATTAATATTCCGATCATAAGATTGGAAAATACATTGAAAAAGTCCTAAATTATAAAGTCCTCTTGTGGATTGATTTTTTTTTTTTAGATTTTTAACAAAATTGTGCCAAGTTGAAGTCAAAAATTAAAAAATCGGGAAGCTGCCTAAGAAAAGGACTTAAATTTTGAAAGAATCGCAACATCAAATAAGTAGGAGTTTTAAATTCGGCTGTGTCGAATTTTTGGTACCTTCCACCTGTGTCTCAAACTTATGCCATCTGCTTTATTGACAAAAAATGTCGCATGTTATTTGTACTTTTTTCGAAAAGTATATTTTGATATATATCCTGAATGAAGAGCAACTTTATCTTATACATCAATCGAAAAATTTTCGAGCCTTCGCATATCACAAAAAAATGCAGCCATTGACTTCTTTCAGGCCATAGTGTGAGAATATTTCCCCAATGTTTCCCTTTTTTTTTTTTGATTTATCCTTCAAAGAGGATAAATCAAGATTTTATGAACACAGTACGTTGAGACCTTTCGATTGATGTATAAGATAAGGTTGCTTTTAATTCAGAATATATGAAAACAATACAATTTTCGAAAAAAAATTGCAAATAGAATAGAATAGACATTTTTTGTCTGTGTCAGAAATGAAAACGGCATTAGTATTATAAACAATATGGGGGACTGTAAATGTGAATGGACATTATGGTGGCCCTTCATTATATGGAGGGGAAAAAGGTGTTCGAATTTAAAGTCTAACCCCCTAAGTATATGCAAATAGCAAAAAAAAAAAAAAACTAAGAAATACAAAATTTTGGGTGAATCAAAAAAAATTAGAGGTGCCTCAACGCGACTGAAAATTTCAAGTGTGTTTATATGGGGCAAATATGACTTTATTTCTGATTTTACGAAACTTTCGTTCTATAGTTTCATTTCTTCGACGAGTTATTATATGAGTCGATGTCAGTACTTAATTATCTTTTCAAAAAGCTATATAAAATCGAATTAAAACTCGCCAAGATATAGCAAATGCCCCAAACCACTTTTGTGCAAAAAAAAAAAAAAAACTCTAGGTCATGGTATCGCACCTGTACCTCTAAAGTAAGTCAACTCAAAATTTTTAAATTTTCACTTTTTGCAAGAAAATGATACACAGTGGTCATATCTATCCACTGTAAAAATCCTACGTCGATATTTCTAGTATTTCGCAAAAAAATACAGTTGTAACCCTCTTTGCGTTAAATGAATATCTTCTTAAGAATCCACTAAATAGACATATTTTGAGTTGCACCCAAAAAACTTGTTATTTTTGATGATCACTGAAAAAATCGAAAAACAACTACTGTTGTATACTTATTATTCGCAATTCTTTACAATGAAACAACTGTTTTTAAATTTTGTAGCAAATATTAAAAAAACGGTTTTTTGCCAATACTTCAAATTTGTAAATTTTGAGTTGACGCACTTTAGAGGTACAGTTGCGATATGTGATGAGCATTTTTCAACTTTAGCAAATTGATTAAAGTCATATTTTTTTTTTCCTCAGATATGAAGTATTATTTTACTACCATGTTGTCAACCTATTGCGAAATGAGACCAAAAATGAAAAACTTTTTTTGATAAAATTTTGAAAACTCCGTTTTTAAGTTTTAAATAATTTTCTAAAACAAAATTTCAAAAAATGGATCTGGCACTTTAAAGTTTCGTTAAATAAAAATGTATTCTTTTATTCGACCTTTCGTTTGTTAATTAAAAAATTATTTCATCGAGCCTAAGGTCGTATTTTGAAAAATTATTTACTTTTCGAATAGGATCTTCAGGGATTTATCTAAAAACATAAGCATACATATAAACAAATATTATTGCAACAAAAATTATATTACAAAACAACAAAAACAACAAATTTTCTCTTCCGCAGTGGTTCAGTTATGCTGTTTTTTGTAACGAATTGTCATTTCTTAAACATTGGCCCGATTTGTGTGCTGCTATCCTTTTTGTACCCTATACCACTAAGTGGTTTGGGTATAATGACTTTGTGCTGCTGTTTGTAACATACAAAAATATTTGACCTACACCCATCTTTAATTATACCGATCGAATCAGAATCACCATCTGATTCGATTTAACGATGTCCGTCCGTCCGTCCGTCTGTGTGTCCATGTAAAGCTTGTAATCAAACTGCAGGTCGCAAATATGAATATATTGTGATAAAACTTGGTATTTAATCTTTTATCGCCATGGGCTAAACGCTATTGAAATTGGTGAGAATCTGTCCATGTTCAGACCTAGCCCCCATACAAATGACCCCTATGAAATCAACATATATTGCCATAAGATCCAAATTATCATACAAATCTTAGTCAAATTGGGTTTGTATGTATATATTACATCCATTAGTCAGTAGTCCAAAAAATCCCTATTGGACAACTCTTAATTATAGGCCCCATATAGAGCTGCTTCCCGATCTTCACTTAAATCTATCAAAAAACAAAAATATTGCACTAATTCTTCTCAAATTTTGTTTGTATATATTTTTGCAAAATGCAAGAGACTTTACCAAACATGGTCAGGATCGGTCCATTTTTGGGCCAAGTCCTCATATAGATATATCAACCGATATGAATTTTTCATATCTGCAGCCGAAAAAATTAATAAAAATCCCACTCAAATTTGGTTTATGCTTATTTGCTATATCCAGTTAGATGGGCCTGAGAGATAGGGTCTCTAAACGCATGGTATAGGGTATCGTATAGTGGTCTGGACCGACTATAATTTTCTTACTTGTTTTTGATTTGTTTTTCGTTGTACCAACATAAACTTTTCTGCAATTATCATACTCATAGCTAATGCAAGGCATTTTATATATAAAATTAAATTTTTCTAGTTTTTCTATTTTTTCCTTTGTTTTGCTGCACAATTTGGCAAGAGTATTGTCCGATATATGAGCCACCTTGTAGTTTTCTTCATTAAACAATTTAGATTTTTCAAATCTTTCAGATAATTCTGGAAAATATCACCAAAAACCAAATTTTAGAGGAGAGAGTTTTTTTCATTTTCTTTAAAGCTTGTGTGAGGGATTTCTTTGAAACTTGAAATGTAGTCTATTAAACATCTCATATAAGTGATAGATCCATTTCCAAGTTAATTTTGTGTGCAACAAATTTGTTTTGGCGCTTATGTTAGTTTTACCGTCAATATTAGAGGCAGCTGAGACTAAAAAGTGGCGAATAGTTTTGAAAAATTTAAAGTATGCAGAATATTATACATTTTTAAAAATCATAAAAAAGTTTTAAAATGAAATAGTAGGTACTTAGGAAATTAAGGTACATCTTCTTCATCTGTTTCGTTTAAATAGTCTTTAATATTTTGGTAATGTTTATAGCCAAGATATTCGTTATGAAAACTTTGAGGAATACTATTTTTATTGCAAAGAGCTTTTAAATCATTGAATTTATTTGAGGAAATTTTTAATTTTGTGTTATATAGAGGAGGTGGTCCACGGACCGTAGAAGGATTTAAATCAATGTTTACAGTCTTTACAGCCGTATTTAATTGCAATCATAGTTCTATCAAAAATTGGAAACCGCATTGTGCTTAATTTTAACTTTATTTTCTTTGTAATAAGCAGATCAGAAAATATTTTCCAATTCAGAAAATCAGAATACTTTAACGATATACACTCATAACCGAAAGGGTTTGTTCTTGGAGTTCGCATAACTGGAGCCCATACAGTTCGATTTCGAGTAAATAATTCTGTTATACTGTGAATAGAATCAACAGGCATCATAGTATGATCAGGTAGTAAGTAAGTAATTTTAATAGATTTTATGAATTTGGATGATTTCACGAAATAAGCTATCATGGTCAACATGGATTTATTGTGATTTTTCCAAGCACAGCTATCGCAATACAAACTTAAATTTTTCACAGTTTTCCTTTCATCTAAAATAAGAAGATATTTGTACATTGTTGTACAAATTTCATCGCAACCTCGTTTGCCGTTTTTTTCGCCCCATAAAAAACACAATCCATTCCTTGTCCCGTTTTCATAAACACTTAAATTGTAATACGTATATTTTCTTGAATATGAGGCGTATTCAAAACTTTTTGAAGGTCGAAACTGGCACATAAAAACAAATTATTTTCCGTCCTTTGCTTTTGTTCCTTCAAATAAATACCCTTTATTTGATCTTTGTCCAATAAATGTGAATTAAATTCTTCTGTTTTGATGTTCCTGATATTTGTATTTTTTGCTTGATCACATTTAGAACATCTATCTTTTTTCGGCAAATGAAAGCCAATGTGAAAATTATTTTTGAAGATTTTGCGAAAAACTCTCAAAGACAAGGTAGAGTTTGTAAGGTTTTGTTCGTGTAAATATTGGATATAACACTTTTATAATATGGAAACATTACAAAACTCCTTGGGCAGATACACCTTATTGCTCTTGTTGCGAAAACCGTGTGACGGAACAGGTAGTAATCCCTCAATATATTTTTTCAAAATTGAAACCTTGTCTTCGTCAGATTTGTTGTGCGATTTACCTTTCCTTTTAATATTCGGTGACTTCAGATTTGCCACATATTTAAGGTTTGCGATATATTTAAGGTTTCTAAAAAAAATTTCTGGCAAACTTTTATATGGTCTTCGCGAAAGTTTATGAAATATTCGTAACTTAACTGGCGTCTCCCATTCTCTATCCTCCGTCGTTTTATATTTTTTGCGCAATGCATGAAGTCAACCAAGCTCGCTGTCTTATTTTACTCATGCCCCAATAATGTTCGTGAAGTGCCTGGTGATCTACTTCAGAAAATTTTGATCCACAATCATTTCCACATTTTTTGTTAAGGCAAGAATTTGGTTGAAGAAATTTTTGAGCACAATGTGTAATATTTATTTTCTTTTGTTTTTTGTAGCCCAGTTTTCCAACGCAAGTTTCTTCTTCGATTGCATTATTGTTTACAATTGATTCACTTTCAGTGTCACTGTAAGGCACATTTCGATTAGCTTAAATAAAATATTAAAACTTAATAACATAAACTTTAAACACAAAACACTGAACGGAACACATTTTACAGAGTCACACTACACAAGCACTTGAAAAATAAACTAAATAAATCATTTAGAAAACAACATCTTTAATCACCTGTTTGTTATTGTTTATAGGTTTTAAAATATTAAGAAAGAACAAAACAAATATAATTTCTGCGAACTTAATTTTCAATAAGCCAAATAACTAAGCAATATGACTTTATATCGAACTCCACTCCGCACGGTTGATGCAATCCAAATGCAAATTTCATAAACAAGAAAACAAATCAAAACAAGATCCAACAAATTATAAAATTGGCGAGAGTGGACAGAAATATTTTCCCGTTAATTATATTTCCCTAATTTCATTTGATTTTCTCTCTAATTCTTCGGTTTCTCTTACTTTCATTTATTTCCCCTTTTTGCTTTCATGTCGCTTACGTTCTTTTTTCAGTAAAGCAAAAAGGTGAGTGTTGCTTACGTTATAATTGAATTGGCATTATCTCTGTATATATAAATATCTAATTTTCCTTCAATCGGGTGTTGCTCCGTAAGATACTTTTCTATCGATTTTCATCAAAAAGTCAATTTGGAAAAAATGACGCTTACGTTATTTTCGCGGTTAGGGCTCGATATGTTAATGTTTTATAAATTTTCGCATCTTGTTTAATTGTTGATATGCTTTTTGTTTTTCATAGTCACGAATCAATTTATATGTCAGTTTTTTGGAAAAATTATTTTTATAAATTATGTCCCCTTTCTTCTCTATATATTCTTTGTGAAATTCCACATCACTAATGTGAGAACCTTTTTTATAAAATTGTGCTATATATTACGAAAACTTACCCTTATATGTTCCTAGCTTAAAAATGATTCAAAATTCAGCAGTATTTGCAAAATATTTGAATCTTTTGACTCAATCGTCCTATACTAGCTTGAGATCATTTGTGGCGCCAAGTCGAAATGGGTTAATGACGTCAAATTATAAAATTACCATAAAATTCGATCAAATATAGCACAATTTTATTTCCTAACCCATAGTAAGGGTTTTCATTTAGTTTACTAGAACAATTAATTTTTTTATTCCAAATTTTTAGCATGAAAGACTTGCACATTTGATTATTCTATTTTAAGCGTCACATCTAAAAATTCAAAAGCTTACAAAATATTCGATTTTTTTTTTTTAATAAATTGTCTTTCACTAGCTTGGGGTCATATGCGACCCCAAGTCCAAAAGGGTTAATGGGGTCGTATTAGTTTATCAGAGACCCTAGCTGCTTAAGATAAAATATAACATTTAAAAGTAGAAAACTGATAAATTTGTTTATATACAAAGTATTGAGAAAGAGTACATTACTGAATATTTCACATAAAATTTATTTTTCTCGAAATCCAAAAAAAAAATTTTGTAAAAAAATTCTAGTAGAGGAATTTACTTAAAAACTCACACAGTTATCTCTAACATATATTTAACAAAACTTTACCACCATGTGGTTTGGGTATAATGACTTTGTGCTGCTGTTTGTAACTACCAAAAAAATTTGACCTAGCCCCATCTTTTATTATGCCGATCTACTCAGAATCACTTTCTGAGCCGATTTAGCGATGTCCGTCCGTTCGTCCGTATATCCGTTTGTCCGTCCGTGTGTCCACGTAAATATTTTAATCAAACTATAGGTCGCAAATATGCATATATTTCATGAAATTTGGTATATAAGCTTTTATCGGTCATAGGATAAACGCTATTGAAAATGCGAAATTCTGTCAATGTTCATACCCAGTCCCCATAAGATCCAAATTATCTTATAGATCTCAGTCAAATTGGGTTTGTATGTGTTTATTATATCCATTAATCAGTAGTCCAAAAGTAATCCCTATTAGACAAATCTTAGTTATAGGTCCCATACGGAGCTACTTCCCGATATACACTTAAATCTGTCAAAAAACAAAAATGTTGCACAGATTTTTCTCAAATAAGGTTTGTATAAAAAATTTTTGAAAATAAAAGTGACTTTATCAAATATGGTCAGGATCCGTCCATATTTCGACCTAGTCCCCAAATAAATTTAGCATCCGATATGAACTTTTTCATATCTGGAGCCAAAAAAAAAAATTAATAACAATGCCACTCAAATTTGGTTTATGCTTATTTTCTATAGCGAATTAGTTGGACCGAAGGTATAAGGTCTCTAAACCATTGTATAGGGTATCGTATAGACGGTCCAGACCGACTATAATTTCTTACTTGTTGTTATTGCTGTTGTATATGTCTAACCTAGCATATAAAATACTTATTTTAATGATCATGTATATGAATGAGACGAAAAGTGAAAAGGTTCAATGACAAGACAATCTGTAGAAAACTCTTAAAAGTGCAATAAAATACAAATGCATAATACTTAATAAAAAAATACATCTTTTACTTTATTCTACAAATTACAAAAAACAGGAAATCCCAATACTACAAATTGTGGAATAAAATATTTTTAGTTCAACATACTTCAAATATTTTAACCCTGGTACGTCTTATTATTTTGATTTTACTCAGTGATGTCCTACTACCAACCAAAGCCAGGCTTTGGAAACAGACCTTTTGCCGATTTTATGAACAAAATGGAAATCTTAACCATGCCTTACAATGATATAGCAATTTTGGGAGATTTCAATTTGAATCTACTAAAAGAATCGTCGTTTTATGATAGTGTGCAGTCATTAGGACTTACACTAACGAATATTACAACACCAACACACTTTACAACGTCCAGCAGTACATTGATTGATCTTATATTTGTCGCTAATCCATCGAAGGTCCTGCTGTATGATCAAATCTCAGCTTCCAGTTTTTCTAAACATGATCTGGTTTTTCTAGCCTATGATTTCCAGCTTTACCAAGAAGATCAAATTTTTTGCTCCTATCGTTTTATAAGAATCTTAACTATAGTCTGTTGTATAAAAATTTCAACTTATTCAGTTGGAACCAAATATACCAAATGACTTCTGTTGATGACCAGTTGGAGTTATTAGAACGTAATATCTTAAGCCTCTTTGATGATACAGTTACGTTAAAAAAGAAAAAAGTTGCCACAAAGAGTAAACCATGGTTTTCAACTGATATCCAGCAATCAATACAACGCTGATTGAAACTCGACTTTCGCGCCGCTAGAAGTGAGGCTAATTCTAAAAAAAGAATGGCTAAAACCAATTACTATTCCGAACGATTTTCATCCGCCATTGACTATAAGGATACATGGAAAACCATTCGAGATATTGGTATTGGCAAAAATAATAAAAATTAAAGCTGCCCAATTAATACAAACGAACTTCATAGCATTTTCACTTATCTTCCGACGACAATAGTGAACAGTACAGATTCGAACAACAATATTACGAATAATAGCTCCTCTTTTGAACAAACTGCATTCGAGTTTTCTTGTGTTAGTCAGATTGATGTATTATCCAGTTTTTCATTAATAAAATCAAACGCCGTGGGTTTCAATAACTTACATCCCAAGTTTATCAAGATCATTTTGCCATTAATATTGCCCTATATAACACACCTATTTAACACCATTATTACATCAAGTTCTTTGCCTACTAAATGGAAATATGCAAAAATAATACCTATTCCAAAATCGAAAACGGAGTATCGCCCAATAGCTATATTAAGCTTTCTATCAAAAGTAATGGAAATACTACTACATCCACAAATGAGCAATTATAAAAACGAGAATCAACTAATGTCTGACAAGCAATCCAGATTTCGTTCTAACCACAGTTGTACTACAGCTTTGGTTAATGTAACCGAGAACATAAGACGTGAACTTGACTGTGGTAACATAAACTTTTTGCTACTTCTCGACCATTCAAAGGCGTTCGATACAATAAACCATGAAGCTAAAACACTTCTTTAACTTTTCATTCACTTGCACGCAGCTTTTACATTCATACCTCACAAATCGGACTCAATCTGTATACGTTAATAATTCGACCTCAAGACCTGTAACACTCACGAGAGGCGTACCTCAAGGATCGATTCTGGGTCCACTTCTTTTTCCCGTCTATGCCAATGATTTGCCACAACTATCTCACGGCAAAATACACATGTATGCGGACGACGTTCAGCTGTATCTGAGTAGTCCAGTAAGCTCCATAGAAGAAAATGTTAAAAAGCTAAACTATGACCTTAATAAAATACATTTTTGGGCCACTGCAAATGGACTTTGCCTCAACACGCATAAATCAAAATGTTTGATTATTCATAAAAACTTTTCAGCCTGTTATTGAACATGATATACTAATAAACCTTCAGAAAATCGAGATTGTAAATAAGGTAACAAATCTTGGCATAGTGTTCAATAACAACTTGACTTGGTCAAGCCACGTAGATACACTTGAGGTTCAAACGTATATAAAGCTAAGATCGCTTTGGGTAACTCAGTATTTCACGCCGTTAAGTTTAAGACATCTTCTTGCAAAGGCATACTTAATTCCTGGTCTACTTTATGGCTGTGAACTTTTTGGAAACTACGACTACGCCAGCAAGAAAAAACTAAATATTTTGTATAACAATATTGTTAGATATGCTTATGGACTTAAGAAACGTGATAGTGTTTAGACTTTCTCACAAAGTCTTTATCGAGTCTCATTCGATAACCTTCTTAATATAAGGGTTTTAATGTTTTTGCACAAAATTATTTACACCGAGAAACCACTATATCTTTATGATCAAATAAACTTTGCTGGATCCAGAAGGGGTAAAAAACTTACTATTTCTATGCGTCGATGCCTTGTGTCAGAATGGCAATTTTTCATAAACGCCACACGTCCTTGGAATGCAATTCCCCACAACCAACAATTAGTTAGCAACGCGATACATTTTAAGAAATTTTTGTTTAATTACTTTGTTTAAATATATTTAATTTTCATTTCTTTAAGTTCATGAATTTTAATAATTTCTTGTATTTATTATACCCTCCACTCCAGTGTGCAGATGGTATATATAAGTTTGTCATTCCGTTTGTAATAATTAGAAGAAAATTTTGGACCCCATAAAGTATATATATTTGTGATCCTTATAACAACAACTCCGATGTCCGTCTGTCCGTCTGTGGAAATCACGATGACGGCATCAATCGGGCAGTTAGGGTGCTCGTTGACATAAAAAATGATTCACTGACATCCTGAGAAGTTTTCTATTTAAAATCGTCCAAATTGGTCGATTAGCGCCCGAGATTTGAATGAAGATCTAAAAAAAAAGTCTTGAAAAAATGTAATTTTCTTTGTTGTTCTTGTCACGATCACGCCCTCAATAGGATAGCTAAGGTGATCATTTTTAGTGAGAATGATTCACCAAATTCAAGGGAAGATTTCTATTTCAAAAATCATTAAAATCAGTAGAGAAGGTCCAGGGAAATCTCTGAAAAAATAAAAAAAAAATGAAAAATATGATGTTTCTATATTGTTCTTGATGTTACTCTAAATGTTGTATTGTTTTCATAGCTGGAGTTGTTGTTTTTGTGGTCTTTGTGGTAATAATATAATAAAAACTAACCCTTTGTACATTTTTTTTATCAACTCTAGTAGAAAAGTTTCCATTGTTTTGGCATCACTAAAAAAAATCACAAGATCATTTCTGTCATTGCCACGAGCCCGCCTGCAAAGTTTCAGATCGAT
This sequence comes from Cordilura impudica, assembly GCA_963682025.1. NCBI lineage: Eukaryota > Metazoa > Arthropoda > Insecta > Diptera > Scathophagidae > Cordilura > Cordilura impudica. The sequence continues at coordinate 108,558,172 of OY821519.1, forward strand.
TGGGTCACGGGAAAGGGGTTAAAATCGATCCAAAATTTTTTCGACAAGCAGACAAAGACACAACGAGTTAATATAAAGGGAGTAAAAATTCACCAGCATCTAAAGCAAATAATGCTAAAATACCTAGTTGTTATTAAAAAAAACAATGTAAATTTAGCAAAAAAAAATTTTAATGTATTAATTTATTTAAAGAGAAAAATACAAAAATAACGTTTGATGTTGTATTTTTTGTGTGCAATATTTACATATACATACATACATATTAAATAATACAAATAATATACATATATTCTACATATATTCAGTATATGTATATCCATAATAACTGCATGTTAGAAATAAATCGGTATATTATTTTATTTACATAAAATTCTGCAATATTTTGTTGTGGGGAAAATACATTTCTTTTGCATTAACAGAGTGTCAATTCATTTTACTCAGCGTGACTATGCCAGAGTAGATGGCGCCACAATTTTTGTTCTAATTCGCTTTGGAATAGTTATTTCTATTTTAACTTGAATGTCAATATTTTCAAATAGATATCATACAGAACAATGTTAAGAGTATACACCGGCTGGTCTTTTATTTCATACGTTTTTCATTATTCTTTTACAAATATGAACATAAGTTTGGCATATTAACTTTTTGTTGTTTTTACAAAATAGAGTTACCGAGTTCATCAATGAATTTCTTGCTTTCAAAACAGTTCTACATAGTTATATAGAATTATTATTCTGCTTTACTTACAAAATATCTGATTGTGATTACATATAATTTTTAAAAATTGTTTATAATTACTAAAGCATTATTATTCACATAAATACAAAATTGCCATGTTTAAATTTTCCATTCAAATTTAAGAAAATATCAATTCTAAAAACTGGAATTAAAAATATCCAATTATAAATTACAATTAATTGAATTTCAAAAAATCATATCAAAACGTCGGAAATTATAATTTTAAATTTAGAAGACATCAATTGCATATTTAATATATAAATTTTATTCGTTAAACACAAATTGAAACTCCAAAAAAAAAAAAACACCAAATACCTATTTTTACATATAAAAAATTTTTACATTAAAAAAAAAAAAATATTGATATTCAGGAGAAATTAATAGCTTTTCAGTACCGCGATTCAGTAATTTCTTTTAACGATAGTCGAATCGTTAAAAAAAGAAAATTGCAAAATTATCAGTAAAATTTTTAAACGATATTCGCTATTGTTAAAGTCAGCTGTTGTTGTTATCTAAACGACAACCATTTTTGTGTTGTTTATTCAATCGATAAAAACTTAAATTTTTAGGTTGAAATGTCGTCATACATAAATAAAAATCATAAAATAGTGAAAATATTTTGCTTTAATTAAAAAACTTTTTTATATAAATAAAAAAATTAAATAGCATATTCAATTCATTATTTAATTTTCAAATAAATAAACAGAAATATTTGTAAAAAATAGAGATATTAAACATAAACATAAAATCATCCTGTCAAACACGAAGTAATTTGTTTTTTTCTATTCTTCTTTGTGTTTTTCGCTTATTTTGACAGAGATGCCACTCGTTTACAATTTAAATAAATAAAAAAATAGATTTGTCGATGTCGTTAAGATGTATGTACTTAGTGAATCACTTAATCCTTAGTGCAAACAACAATAGCTGTCGATATATTTTGCGGTTGTCGGATCGTTGAAATTTACAGAATCAGACTACAGAAAATATTAATTTAAATTCAATGAATTTTAGAAAACCTCTAATGATATTTAAGATTAGCGAACATAAAAATTGTTACATAAATAAACGCAATTTGATGAGAATGTTATTTATATACAAATTTTCACAATTTTTTTTGGATGAATATTTGAAGTTTTTCAGAAAATAAAGAGAGCAAATTACTTTATTTAAAATGTTTGCGAAATTTGGTTTTTTGCGTTTGGCATCCCTAATTTGATTATTTGTTATTATCAAAAATTTATTCTCTATGTTTTCCAAATACGGCAATATTTTAATAAAAACGTTGAGAGAGCTTTTTTTTGGTTATTATTTTGTTACTTCATCAGTCCTATATGGCCGCAATGAAGAAATATTTGACCAGTTAAAAGAAACTATACAGCCATCTCCAATTAGCGTTAGCACGATTTAATGCATATAGCCACCCTACACACCCATTACCTTTGAAATGGAGGTTAGGGTGAGCTATTTAATTAACAAAAACTAAATTAAACGAGAAGTTGTGTCATATAATCGGAAATGCATGCATGTAGAAAACGCATGCATATTTTTCCAATATTTTGTTTACATTTATTATCAAAACTCAAACCGAGGTGGAGGGTATCAAAGATTCGGCACAGCCGAATTTAACATTCTTACTTATTTAACTTTATTTCATTTTGTGGCGAATTTTTGAACGATGAAAATCCTGTACTTTAATTATAAGACATGTCTTGTTGTACAGGAAATTAATAAAGAAAGAAATAATAAAGAAATAATACTCACAACACGGCCAGACATTTGGTTAAGCTCTACCCGTGGTTTATATGCCTTCCACATTTTATAAAATCTTTATTTACGGGTCAGAAATAGTATCACATGCATTTTTGCCAACTGGCCAACTATCTGAGGAAGCTCAAGAAGCTCGAAACAAAGACTTTAAATATTTTAGAGAACAATATGCGTGAAAATGCAGTCGCGAGAAGTCGAATGAAGACATTTTCACTTTCATGTTCTACTTCGTTCAGATTCGTTATATACCGCCAAAGGAAGAAGTTATAAGCAAAAAATTCATCATATACGACAATTGGCACTAGATTTAATAATTTTGCCAAACACAACAGGCAAAGAAGATTAAAATGAAGATGATGACTATAAAAGTGATGATGATTATAATGAGTGTGAAACATGATGTGTTGGTGATCACAATAATGAAAAGTTTGCTGATATGGAGAATAAAAAATATAATAATAATAAAAAAATGCATATACCTGATATTAAATTTATTATAAGACAAAAACGTATTTATTTGTTTTTTTTTAATAAAGGACCATGCCCACTTAAGTGATCCCGCCCATTTTCGGCACAGCTACTAAAATTAATAATTGGTGACCTGGCACATATTCGCAAAGCTCTCCCTATCATGGTACTCAATATATATGATATTAAAATTAATTTTTTATGGGAGGTACCACGCACTAGTCACCTAGCGATATGAAATATACCTTACGACCTATTTTCATACCTACCAAATAGACAGAAAGAATTTCATAAAAATCGGTCAAGCCGCTTCGGGGGAACCTAAACACCGTGACACGAGAATTTTATATACATATATATAGATTTTCCGAGAAAAGTATTCAGTCAATTATCACTTTAGTTTTTTTTTTCGAATTTCAAATTATTTATACGTAACAAAAACTTTCACTAAAACAAATTTAATATAATTCTAGCTAATATTCTTTAGATTGTTTTGTTGAGCCGTCTTCATTTGCAACATTCTTAAATTTGAGGAAATTTTCATCATCCCAGGCTTGTCGTTGGGTGGAGCCAAAGACAATATAGAAAAGATTACCCAAGAAAAATACGACGGCCGATACAGCAAAGACAATTTGCCATTCTGTACGATCAGACTGTAAAGAAAAAAATTTTAAAATTGAAATTTACTATAACCAAAAGTTCAAGAGAAATATTTTATAAAATAAAAAAAACACAAAAACTTACAACATCTGTAACGATAATTCCTACTAGCAGAGGCGTTAATATGGGTATAATACTGGCCGAGGTATTAATAATACCCATCAAGATACCAGCATGATTTGGTGACAAGTCAATGGTATTTAGACCATTTCCTATAGTGTAACCAGCATTAATACCAACATTTACCGTCATTAGTACAATGGCCAATGTTCTTTGATCTTTGCCAACAAAACCAATACCTATTAAGCCCAGGGCCGGCCCCCAAAATGCCAATGAATTGAAACTTTTTCTTATGGCATTTAGAGATAAAATTTTACGTTGCAGTAAAATGTCAGCTGATACGATATATACAAATGACATGCACCACATAGCCAAATAGGGTAAAGCCGAAAACAAAGCATTATTTTTCATGTCCATGCCCAGAACACCGCTCATATATGAAGGTATTTCAGCTTGTAAAGTAGAATAGCTCCAAGCTTCAGATGATCTTGCCACCAGTAGTGCCCAAAAGGGCCATGAAGTCAATATAGCTTTCCAGGGAATTGGAATTAATTTTGGTTTATCACTTGCACTATCACGTTCCTTGAGAGTACTTTTCGAATTTTCAATATAATTTAGTTCGGCTTCTGATATTAACTTTGATTCCTTGGGACTATTAGCTGCAAATAAAAGCCATAGTACACACCAGAATATTCCAGCAGCACAGGATACATAAGATATACCTGGCCATCCCAATGATGAGGCAGCTATAGTCCCACTAAGAAACATTGCCATTAGAGTACCGCATTCAGAGCCATTACCGGCTAAAGCTCCCAAACGATTTCTTTCATTAACCGGACACCAGTTTGCCAAATGAGCATGCACGCATGGAAGCATAAGTCCTTGGAAGAGACCTTGTACTACACGTATGCCACAATACACCTTCCAACCACCCCAGTCCACGGTGAAAGGTATAAGCAGTGCGAATAGAGCTGAACCGATTGTAGAAACGAATATTGTTGATTTGGCACCAAAACGACGACAAAAATAACCACCAGGAAATTGTGTCACAAAGTAACCCCAAAAGAAACTGGATAAGATGTAGGACTTTTCCATTTCATTCCAATCATATTCCTAGAAGAAAAAAAAAAAGAATAGATTCAATTTAAAAATTTTATTACAAATGACATTCCCAAATCTTGAATCAAATAAGATGCTAAATTAATATTTTTGCCTATACGAGAATCAACTCTAAATTATAGGGTGTCCAGCCAACCAATCGATACCATACATTATATAAATAACAGTTGGAAACGTCTAGATTAGGGAATGTAACCAGGACTGAATTTAAAAAATCCCTGGAATCGAAATTTTGAAAAGTAATATCCCGGAATTTTTCGAGATTTTTCGATTTTGTTATCCCTAGTAGCTTGTGGTATGAGGGTATAATATAATTTTGTGCTGATGTTTGCAACTAAAAAAATATTTAATCTAGATACACCTTGTATTAGAGCGGTCGACTCAGAATCACTTTCTGAGTCGATTTAGAAATTTCCGTCCGTGCGTCTGTCTAAATGTCCATCCTACTGTGTGTCCATGTAAACCTTGTTTCAAAGTGCTGGTCACAAATATGAATATATTTTGCTGGAATTTGGTTCATAAGATTTCATCGGCCATAGGACTAATGCTATTAAAATGGTTGAAAATCGATACATGTACGAACACAGCCCCATACTAATAACCCCTGTAAGACCGACTCAATTTATTGTATGATCCAGATTATCTTACCCAATAATCATTAGTCCAAAAGCAAACGCTGTAGCAAAATTTTAAGCCACATAAATCTATCAAAAAACAAAAATATTCCATACATGTTTTTTAAATTTAATTAGTGGTCATGACCGGTCTATCTTTTAACCAAGTCCCTATATAAAAATAGCATCAGATATGCACTTTTTCATATCCCCACACCCCAAGTTATTAACAATATACTAACATATGGATTATGCCTATTTTCCCTATCAAGTTATTGGCTCAGGAAGGATTGAACCAAGACCTTCTCTCGAAACGCATGCTATAGGCTATTGTGTGGGCAATATATAACTTTATTACTTGCATTTATTATGTCTTTTATCATATTTCAAAATTAAATTTTTCTTTTAGAATAAAACAAAAATTTATATAATAATTTCAACGTTTGTCAATTTCGGTACTGGCAACCATATGCCATGCATTGAACTGATACTCCGTACTTTGCCAATATAATAATTCTCCTAGTACAAGGAATTTCTCTATTCCAATTTCAAATTTTAGATTTACCCTCCATAAATTGATCATAGACGCATTTTATATGTTTCCCAATATATTTTAACTACAGCGATAACCGCCCTTGAGCTGAAATCATTTGAAAACTCTTTTGATTTTAAAGGGTTTTAAAAATTTTCATATTGATTTATACTGATTGAGCTGTGTACAGAGTTTGCTTAATTGGTATTTTGATAAGTTGCGATCTGGTGATTCGATTACCAGATGTGGATTTGCTTAGTTTTCGAGATATGGAACACATAAACTTGAAAAAGATCTATCATAGTTTTTTGAGACTATTTGCCAACATTGTTCTTGCATCCAAAAACTAGAAATTTATATTAGCTGTGTCATGTATGCTATTCTCAAAAAACTATTTTGTTTACTGAATCATCATTAGTTAACGAATAATAAATGATTAAAAAAATGTAAATCGTTATTAAGCCCTTTTTAAAATTTTGCTACTGAGCAGCATTTATCAATTTGTTATTGTTAAAAAACACGATTACGGCTTAGAAGATTTCAAAAATTTTATAACGAGGGCGGTGCCAGAGCATACCGATCTGGCGTATAGATGTCGGTAGTAGTTTGAAAGAATTGCTTTGGCGAACACTAACAACCTTATAAAACATATCGCACCTGTACCTCTAACGTGAGTCAACTCAAAATTTACAAATTTTCAGTAGAGGCAAAAAACGGTTTTTTTAATATTTTTAAAATGCTATAAAAAAAAACTACTGAATACTATTTCAAATTCCTTTTTTGGTTTGTAAGCACAATCCTTCCGGTTAATAATGGAAAATAATTTCATTCAAATGGCTGCCTCGGCTGGCCATGCAGTAGCCTACACGATCGGTCCAATTTTTAAGCACATTATCGATTGTGTGCAGCTGTATTTCACCATGGCTTCACGAATATTGTCCTTTAAAGCGTCAATTGTCTCTGGCTTGTTGGCTTAACACTTATCTTTGAGGGCACCCCACAACTAGTAGTCCAACGGTGTAAAATCGCAGCTCCGAGGTGGCCAAACGACATCAGCTCTGCGGCTGATAATGCGATCTTCAAAAACAGGGCGCAAATCATCGAGTGTAGCTTCCTGTTGAAACCAAATGTTGCCAGTATCCTCCTCTTCAATTTTTGGTAACAAAAATTCGTTCAACATGGCCCGATAACGAACGCCATTGACTGTAACGGCCACTTCTTGCTCATTTTCGAAGAAAAATGGCCCAATTATGCCTCTGGACCAAAATCCGCACTAAACAGTGACTCGTTTTGGGTGTATCGGCTTTTCAATGTATGCATGCGGGTTTTCTGTGCCCCAAATGCGACAATTTTGCTTGTTTACATACCCGCCAAGATCAAAATGAGCTTCATCTGAAAATATGATTTTTTTTTTGGCAAAATAGGCATCTTCTGTAAGTCGATCGCAGGCCCACTTAGCGAAGCGAAAACGCATTGGATGGTCAGTTGGCTTCAACTCCTGAACCAATTGGACTTTGTATGGCGTCATACTTAGGTCTTTATGCAAAATTCGTCTCAATGATGCCTCCGAAATATTCAATTCTTGAGAACGACGGTGAATTGATGTTGCTGGCGCTTCACGCACACTTTCTGCCACAGCAGCAATATTCTTGGGTGTACGCACTGTTTTTGGCTTTTCACGCTTTGGTTTATCGATGAGGATGCCAGTTTCTTTCACTTTTTTTACAAGATAACGAACATACGGAGCTGACGGTGCTTCTCTTCTTCCAAGATCCGTACGCAATTTTCGCAACATTACCATGATTTTCAAAGTAATGTCGCAATACTTCCCAGCGTTGTTCAGCGTTGTACACAATCATATTCGTTCAGCGGAAGGATAAAACTAATTGAAAAACAGTTGTTTCATTGTAAGGAATTGCGAAAAAAAAACATATGTTATAAGATACCAGCAGAGCCCAACCTTCGAAATTCGAGTGCAAATTCTGGAATATTTTTTTTCATTCACGCGTGTGAGATTCAATTATTATAATGAAATTCGATTGTGTTATTGTGGTTATGTCCAGAATTATTATATACAATTTTTGCAAACACAATAACAAATTTAATAAACACACAGCGCAATGTATAATTGTATGTATGTGTTAGTGCATCATTAAAAAAAAATTTTAAAATTTGAAATTCTGTAAATCTGGTGGATAGCTAGAAAGGAATTCCTTTCAAATGAGGTATGCTTGGCCAAAAGCGGGGTAAAACTGACAAAGTTACTTCGGTCACAAGAAATCGTCTTGCCGATTAATGGTCAAACCATTGAGGTGGCCAGGTGGAAACGGTAGGTAAATCCACTAAGTAATTTTGGACATTCGTCGGCAGAATGTGTCTAAGCTAGCTGATATGATGGCATTTCAAAAAGTTGTATATTCCGTATATTGACCAAAAAATTTTGAAATGAGAAAGCTGTCTGCAAGATGGGTGGCACGTTTGCTCTCAACAGAATAAAAACACCGGCAATGTTTAACCACAATAAAGCTAAGTTTCTGCATCGATTCTTGATCATGGTAGAGACATGGGTCCACTACTTCACACCATTTACAGGCAAGGCAATGGTGTCTGCCTTTTGGGATGCGCGTGGGATAGTTTTTATTGCTTAAATTCAAAAAGGAAAAACAATCAACGCGAGTATTATCCTAACTTATTACAGTGTTTAAGTGATGAAATATAGGAAAGTGGCAGCATTTGGCGAAAAGGAAAGTGATGTTTCATTATTAAAATGCCCAGTTCACACGCACCTTATTCGCTAGATTTAGCCCGCTCGGATTGTTTTCTAATTCCAAACTTGCTAAAATGACTTGATAGTTAAAGATTTACCAACAATGAAAATGTTAAGTATGCGCTAGATATGAAGTATGAAGAGCTAGACAGTTCATACCATAATTAGGGCATCGTAGGTATGGAATATCGCTGGGGGGAGTGTTTCGCACTACAATAAGATTATGTTGAGAAAAAAAATTTTTTCCCATATTATTTGTTTTTTTTTTTTGGTCAGGTCGGCTTGTTCTATGACCGTTATCGTAGTTTCATCGTACTAGCTCTAAGTTATAAGATATTTCTGATTTTACTTAATAACAAGAAAGCAACAACAATTTTTGGCTAGACAAATATTCTCTTCTAACACTCATAAATTGAAACAGTTATCAAGAGCTAAGAATATCGTAAACAGTTTAATTTTTTCATGATTTATAAATCACAATTACAAGTGGTATTTTATAAAGATTAGAGATTGTGCTTAAGTGGTTGCGTGTTTGTAGAAGTAGATAATGCTTACCGGAAAATTTGGATTTGTTGCTTCTGCATTTGTCATAGCAACCACGGATACACCAGCATTGAACTTGGCAATATAGTTAACCGTTAAACAGAGGAACAACAAAAGTATTTGTAAATGTCTTTGCCCCAAAACTGGACCTTAAAAATCAAATTTATTTAATTTTTTTTATTTAGCGTAAACTCCAAGCAAATGTATAAAAAGATTTAAGAATTAAGGATCAGTGTACATAAAATATATTAAACTGAACTTAAAATTTATAAGATTTTCTATATTGGCATGGTAGATTTGAGGATAATTTAAAAAAATTTTTTTTCACAAAGCAATGGCAACGTTTCGTTTTACAAAATGATAACACATATTTTTATACCCTAGACTATTATGTCGTCAGGGTATAATGAGTTTATGACGATGGTTTTAACTGCCAAAGTCGATGTAGCAATGTTCGTCGACCTTTCTGTTTGCCTGTACATCTGTGTATCCATGTTAACCCTATAATCAAACTACAGGTCGTAATTATGAGTATATTTTCACAAAATTTGGTTACAAGCTTTTATCGGCCATAAGACGATCAAAATTTAAACTGGGAAAATCGGTACCTAGACCCCATATAAATAGACTCCATCAGGCTGACTAAAATTATTATAATATTCAGATTATCATATATAGATGTATATATATGTGAATTGAAATTGTTTTCTTTTCATAAGAATTTTATACTGAAATCTGAAAACTTTCGATGTTGTTAAAAAACACATCTGCAGAAGTTGTTTCGATTGACACTATTTGCTTATATATTATGATCCTTTATATTCTTCAAAATTGTTTTCTGTTTGTATTCTCTTTCTTGAAGTATCTCTTTTTACCCTTTTGTATATCAGCAGTCATATTTTTTATACTTTAAAATTTCCTTTTCGGCATATTTCGCATTAGCCAATTACCGATTTACCATATTAATATTCCACTACCGTTAAAGTGAATATTTAAAATCGAACTCGTTCAATAAATAGTTATTAACAATAAAGAAAATTTTGACCATGGTAGTGAAATTTCACAAATCAAAGTTAATATACAAATAATCTATGATAACGCATGACAAAAAATATGATAAAGAAAGATTATTCAGTACCCAGACCTGTCAATACCGATGGTAAAGAGTAATTTTATTGTGCGTAAAATGGATTTATTTATGTTATCAAATATTAAATTTAAAATCTTTAACATGAAATGAACAAGTTCCATTAGCAAAATCTTTACAAAGTTCGCTATTCTTTAGATTGCAAAGCACAAATATCTGAGGTAAAAACAAGTAAGGGTGTTAAGTTCGGCTGTGCCGAATCTTTAATACCCTCCACCTCGGTTTGAGTATTGATAATAAATGTAAAAGCAATATTTGAAAAAGTAAGCCATTTATTTAACTTAGTATCAAATTATTTCAGCAAATTCTTTAGGTTGATCCGCTTAACAGATAATTTTTGTCTATTTCAAGAGTTTGGTCTATAAAGGTCTCTCACACTATTAATTCGTATTCCAACGAGGAAAAATCTTTTTCGCCATTTCTATTACTTCGATAAAAGAAAATATGTTTCGGTGTTTGCATGCATTTAGGTTATATGCATTGATTATCTTTTTTTTTGGGCGGAGCGCTGTGTTAAAAATTTTATGATTATACGGTGCTAAGCATTATTTGATAACGAACACTTGAAAAAAATAAGTTCACGTACTTTATATTTCTATTTTATTGATGTAAAAAATATCATCAAATACTAAGTTATCTCATGGGAACAAGTAACATTAGTTTTTTTTTTTTATAAAATTAATAAAAACACATTTTTTTAATCATAAAACTAACACATTTACACTTTACGTTTCGTTGTAATTTAACGCTTTTCAGCACTTTTTGAGGTTTTTCGCTTTTTGCTTGAAAAAGTTAACAGCGATAAGCACGGCCATGCTTTTATTCATTTCACATTTCTTTTTTAAACATTTTATAATTTTTATTAGGCAAAGAATTATTTTCAGTTTTTTCATTTATGTATATACCTTTACTTTCGGCAACGGTCATTGGAAAAACTGTATGATATGAAAAAAAAACATTTTTTCCAAATATTCAGTGAATAATTATTTCGCACTAAACACCAATATGCGTCTGTTTTTCACAACTGAAATAGAAAATATGAAATCATATTTCATTAGAAATAGTCTGTATCATAACTGTTTACTTAAATATCGATTAAAATATAAGTGTTAGATATCAATAAGCTCAATAATTTTATTAACAGAAATTCATAACTTATAATTAGGGCTGACTTCATATATGCAGTTTGCAATGCAACACTGCAATGCGTAGTGTTCACAAACACAGTAGACTTAGTTCATTATTGTATGGCGATGCATTGTTCTTATTTGTTATTCTTTGATGCTTGGTATATGTTGATTTTTACTTTTTCTTGGCGGCAAAACTAAAAATACAAAAAATATTTCAATTTGTGGTAGAAATGGCGGATTTATGGTGGGGCAAACTTTTATTAATTTAAAATTTTCAATTTTATGATTATTTATGACTTTTTGTATATTTATTCGTATTGCAAAGAAGTGGAACCATGATATCAGTTCGTTTGAGGCATGAGCCAGATTTCAGCTGCAGTTTTTGGAAAATTGTTAACATCTCCCTCTTAGCGTCAAATCATTTTAATGATTTTAACAAACGCCTTATATTCGATACAAATTGTGACGCCGACATGTCTGAAAAAACAATTATTGCAAAGTTTCCAAATTATATTCTCCAATGCTTTTTCAAAACGTAATTCCAGTACGTCCAATTGTACGTGAATACCACAAGGGATTAATCGCAATCTGCGATCAAATTATAACATTTGGTAATAAATACATGAAATGTACTTTTTTCCATTCGAAAATGAGAATAATTAATTTTGCAAAAAGTTAATCACACAAAGAACCACAATCTATTCTGTAGAAGGAAAAAAATTCATGTGAGTCCGATCAAAGGGGAGATGTATAAACATCTGGTAATTAAAGATTTTTTATTTCACTTTTTTTAAAATCAAACAGAAAGCGTCATCTATGTACCACTTATAGCAATCAACTGCAGGGGTTCTGCTAAGATAAAAATATTTATTTTTACTAATAGATTCCAGCGCTCGAAATTCGAGCGCAATTTCTAGGCAGCTTTATTTTTCACCTTAGCCAATTCACTAACCAACACTTTTTGGGTTTATTATAATTGTGAATGAAGATAACAAACTCATTACCAAACACATTAACAAATTTAATATAACACACATAGCATATGTATAATTTTATGTATGTGTTAGTATCAACTTTAAATGCAATTTACTCAAAAGAAAGGAAAAAAATTTAAAAACTTGTAAGTCTGCAAAACGGTTAAAAAGAAATACCTTTCAAATAATATATGTTTGGTCAAAATCCGGATTCAACCGGTTAATTTTTAATTTTTGGTTTTTATTTTTCATTTTTCATTTTTCATTTTTCATTTTTATACCCTATACCAATATAGAGCTGCTTCCCCATCTTCACTTAAATCTATCAAAAAACAAAAATATTGCACAGATTTTTCTCAAATTTGGTTTGAATATATTTTGTAAGTGACTTTACCAAATATGGTCAGGATCGGTCCATTTGTGACCTAGTCTCCATATAAATATAGCACCCGATATGAACTTTTCATATCTGCAGCCAAAAAAAAATAATAACAATGCCACTCAAATTTGGTTTATAGTTTATGCTTACTTTCAATATCCAATTAGTTGGGCCGAAGGCCTACACCGACTATAATTTTCTTATTTGCTTATTTTTGATTTTTTATTTTAAATTTTTTAATTTTTCATATTTAATTTTTTATTTTTCGTTTTGTATTTTCCTTTTTCCATTTATTATTTTTTATTTCTCATTTTTCATTTTTTATTTTTCATTTTATATTTTTAATTTTCTATTTTTCATTTTTCATTTTTCATTTTTAATTTTTAATTTTTAATTTTTAATTTTTAATTTTTAATTTTTAATTTTTAATTTTTAATTTTTAATTTTTAATTTTTAATTTTTAATTTTTAATTTTTAATTTTTAATTTTTAATTTTAATTTTTAATTTTTAATTTTTAATTTTTAATTTTTAATTTTTAATTTTTAATTTTTAATTTTTAATTTTTAATTTTTAATTTTTAATTTTTAATTTTTAATTTTTAATTTTTAATTTTAATTTTTAATTTTTAATTTTTAATTTTTAATTTTTAATTTTTAATTTTTAATTTTTAATTTTTAATTTTTAATTTTTAATTTTTAATTTTTAATTTTTAATTTTTAATTTTTAATTTTTAATTTTTAATTTTTAATTTTTAATTTTTAATTTCTAATTTTTAATTTTTAATTTTTTAATTCTTAATTTTTAATTTTTAATTTTTAATTTTAATTTTTAATTTTTAATTTTTAATTTTTAATTTTTAATTTTTAATTTTTAATTTTTAATTTTTAATTTTTAATTTTTAATTTTTAATTTTTAATTTTTAATTTTTAATTTTTAATTTTTAATTTTTAATTTTTAATTTTTAATTTTTAATTTTTAATTTTTAATTTTTAATTTTTAATTTTTAATTTTTAATTTTTAATTTTTAATTTTTAATTTTTAATTTTTAATTTTTAATTTTTAATTTTTAATTTTTAATTTTTAATTTTTAATTTTTAATTTTTAATTTTTAATTTTTAATTTTTAATTTTTAATTTTTAATTTTTAATTTTTAATTTTTAATTTTTAATTTTTAATTTTTAATTTTTAATTTTTAATTTTTAATTTTTAATTTTTAATTTTTAATTTTTAATTTTTAATTTTAATTTTTAATTTTTAATTTTTAATTTTTAATTTTTAATTTTTAATTTTTAATTTTTAATTTTTAATTTTTAATTTTTAATTTTTAATTTTTAATTTTTAATTTTTAATTTTTAATTTTTAATTTTTAATTTTTAATTTTTAATTTTTAATTTTTAATTTTTAATTTTTAATTTTTAATTTTTAATTTTTAATTTTTAATTTTTAATTTTTAATTTTTAATTTTTAATTTTTAATTTTTAATTTTTAATTTTTAATTTTTAATTTTTAATTTTTAATTTTTAATTTTTAATTTTTAATTTTTAATTTTTAATTTTTAATTTTTAATTTTTAATTTTTAATTTTTAATTTTTAATTTTTAATTTTTAATTTTTAATTTTTAATTTTTAATTTTTAATTTTTAATTTTTAATTTTTAATTTTTAATTTTTAATTTTTAATTTTTAATTTTTAATTTTTAATTTTTAATTTTTAATTTTTAATTTTTAATTTTTAATTTTTAATTTTTAATTTTTAATTTTTAATTTTTAATTTTTTAATTTTTAATTTTTAATTTTTAATTTTTAATTTTTAATTTTAATTTTTAATTTTTAATTTTTAATTTTTAATTTTTAATTTTTAATTTTTAATTTTTAATTTTTAATTTTTAATTTTTAATTTTTAATTTTTAATTTTAATTTTTAATTTTTAATTTTTAATTTTTAATTTTTAATTTTTAATTTTTAATTTTTAATTTTTAATTTTTAATTTTTAATTTTTAATTTTTAATTTTTAATTTTTAATTTTTAATTTTTAATTTTTAATTTTTAATTTTTAATTTTTAATTTTTAATTTTTAATTTTTAATTTTTAATTTTTAATTTTTAATTTTTAATTTTTAATTTTTAATTTTTAATTTTTAATTTTTAATTTTTAATTTTTAATTTTTAATTTTTAATTTTTAATTTTTAATTTTTAATTTTTAATTTTTAATTTTTAATTTTTAATTTTTAATTTTTAATTTTTAATTTTTAATTTTTAATTTTTAATTTGTTAATTTTTAATTTTTAATTTTTAATTTTTAATTTTTAATTTTTAATTTTTAATTTTTAATTTTTAATTTTTAATTTTTAATTTTTAATTTTTAATTTTTAATTTTTAATTTTTAATTTTTAATTTTTAATTTTTAATTTTTAATTTTTAATTTTTAATTTTTAATTTTTAATTTTTAATTTTTAACTTTTAATTTTTAATTTTTTATTTTTAATTTTTAATTTTTAATTTTTAATTTTTAATTTTTAATTTTAATTTTTAATATTTAATATTTAATTTTCCAACTGCAGTTTTGTAAAATTCAACAGCATGTGTCATCTACGTATAACTAAAGCAAACAACTGCCGGGGCTCTTGTGGGGTTGTTGAATTATGTATCTATTATACTTTTATATTGTGAAGTTTTCAACGTTTCACAGCAAAGGGTTATTGAATTAGCTGAAACAATTTTATATTATAATTTTTTCACCAATACAATCATAAGTCACACCGATTTGTCTTACGGCTCACATGTTACGCTATTTTTGTGATTGTATATTGAAATAGAAATTTACCCCCCTGCGCGTATAGATGTTTACATATCAAAAACTTTTGCGCGTTCATAAATGTACTAAAATGTCATTTCATTATTTGACAGAGTAGTACTGTCATAAAACATTGCTTTGCCTCATGAAACACTTTGCCTTTGCAGTGTTGCATTGCAAACTGCATATATGAACTGCATAAGCTAGGCTAGCTTAGTATTATTAATATCGGCAAAGCAAATATTAATAAAAATGAATTCTTATGAGGATGGGAAATGGTTCGATTGAATAAGAGAATTGAATTATGGTTCGATTGGTTCGATTAAATAAGAGTATTGAATTATGTATGAACACTATTACGAATGTTAGCAAAAAAAAAATATAGCGGCTAAATTATTGTCAAAACTCAAGGTTAACTAATAATAATTTATACAATATACATCCAAATAAATCCATGTTTTTTGTTTAATGGTTTTTCTGCCATTTAGTATATAATTTATAATTTTTTTTTTTTAATTTTTTCATTAACTAAAATTAGCATAAATAAAATATGCCTACACTAAAGACATTTCGTGCAGCACATTCTGAATTATATTAAAAAGAGAAATATAAAATGAAAACAAAATGAATTGAGTATTGTTAGCATTGTGACACTTTCATTTGTCAAAACAATTTCAATTTTATTATATCCCCAGCAATTGTGACAAAAAAAAAGGAAATAAAAACAACAACAAATTTGATAAGCAAACAACAAAAGGGCAACAATATTTATTAGAAATACTCTACCATTCAATATCCCACAGCGTATTATGTCTATTGGTTTGCAACATTTAGACTCACAATTCAAAAAATAAGATAAGATATTTTCCAAAAGCTTTATTATGAATGAAGCTTTTGTTAAGACAGGACAAAACAAAATAAGGCAATCATAAAACGCTAATAAATTAAGTGTTATGATAAGAGTGTTGAGTTAGATCCCATTATTATTAAAATTTTTAATGCGAACTGGAAATCTATAAAACTGTAAAAAGAAATCATAAATTATACTTTTATTTAATAAACAAAATTAAATTTCATACGAAGTATAAAATCCTGATCTTAAGAGTCAGAATAATGTTATAAAAGCTATCAAAAGCAGAGTAACAAAATCTAAACTATGATCGCGAGGGGTGCTAAGCTTTAACTACCCTTAAGCAGTAGTCTGTTGTGAAATATCCGGGTAATTCTATACACACTTCTTCCCCTACCAAATCGCAAAATGTTTACATATTATAATACACATTTAAGCATGTTATTTATAATTGCTTCCTTCAACTATAGGATACCCTATACCATGCGTTTAGAGACCGAATCTCTTAGGTCCAAATAACTGGATATAGAAAATAAGCATAAGCCAATTTTGAGTGGCATTAAAATGCTATTTGCTTGATAAAATTTGGCCAGAGTGGCTTGGGAGAAAATATCACAAAACAGAAATGTCACCTTATTATCGCATTAATATAAACATGACAAAGATGAGTAGAATGTGTATGTACTTTGGATTTATCTCCTCTACTCCGTTTCCAAACATTATTTAAACTAGAAGAAGCCTTTTTTGTATCAGCAAAAGCTTACAATTCTATTCAAAAGGAACGTAGTGTACCATATGATCGATCATGCATACCTCTAATAAATAGAAATATTTTATTTGCGTTTATGAGAGTGTATATGTGCTGTTTGGTGGCATATTTTTTATACCCTATACCACTATGTGGTTTGGGTATAATGACTTTGTGCTGCTGTTTGTAACAACCAAAAATATTTGACCTAGACCCATCTTTAATTATACCGATCGAATCAGAATCACTTTCTGAGTTGATTTAACAATGTCCGTCCGTCCGTCCGTCCGTCTGTGTGTCCATGTAAAGCTTGTAATCAAACTGCAGGTCGCAAATATGAATATATTTTGATGAAATTTGGTATATAAGCTTTTATCGGCTATGGGATGAACGCTATTGGTGAGAATCGGTACATGTTCAGACCTAGCCCCCATAAAAATTACCCATATGAAATCGACATAAATTGAGATAAGATCCAAATCGTCATATAGATCTTACTCAGATTGGGTTTGTATGCGTTCATTACATCCACTAATGAGTAGTCCAAAAATTATCCCTTTGACCCCATATAGAGCTGCTTCCCGATTTTCAGTTAAATCTATTAAAAAACAAAAATATTGCACTGATTCTTCTCAAATTTTGTTTGTACATATTTTTGCAAAATACAAGAGACTTTACCAAACATGATCAGGATCGGTCCATTTTTGGTCCTAGCTCCTTTATAGATATAGCATCCGATATGAACTTTTTTATATCTGCAGCCAAAAAAATTAATAAAAATCCCACTCAAATTTGGGTTTTGCTTATTTTCTATGTCCAGTTAGTTGGGCCTAAGAGATAGGGTTTCTAAACGCATGGTATAGGGTATCGTATAGTCGGTCTAGACCGACTATAATTTTCTTACTTGTTTTTTTTAGAAAAGGTTATAAAATGGCTCTAAATATGAAAACACATAAATATTAAAAATGTTTTACGACGTGTTTTAAATTCAATGACAGTTTAAAGAAAGAAAAAAATAAGTATCCTTATAGAAGAAATTAAATATTTTTACGTATGTCATTTAACAACGAAAATTAAATTGTCGTTAAAGTCTAATATTAACATTTTCATATTTTTTAAATATAGTCTTTAAGAAAGTATATGTGACTTGGTATTTAAAAATAAGCTGTTAGAATATATTGATTTAATTTTTTTTATTATTTTAATCATATTACATATGTACATATTTTTTTTAGTACAAATATTTATGTCGTTGGAATCGAAATGTGGTCATCATTATTTTTTTAAATTTGAATATATTTGTTTACATCGGCGTTAAAGGGGGCCACCTGTATTTTACTGGTATCTTCTTCTGCTTTATTTGCTAATTCGTTCTTCGAATTTTAGCGACCAATACAACTACAATTTGTTACATATTTAACATTTCCAAAAAAAAAAAAAAAAAATAAATTATCATATATATTTTTAAGTAGCCCCGCAAAAACATCTCGATCTCTAGCTTCATTTAGAAGTCTGCCCATGTCTCTGATACCAGTCCATACTTCAATATTATCAATCCATGTTATTTCTTTTCTCCCTTTAGCAGCCTTTCCTTCTATATTATCGATTGCAACAGCTTATATTTTGGGTTTCTCATAAAATGTGCCAGGTATGATGTTTTTCTTTTCTTTATGACGGTAAATAGCTATCTTTCGCAGTGCATTTTTTGCAAAACTTTGGTAGTTGATATATGTTCAGTCCAGGGTATTTTGAGTATTCTTCTATAAACCCACATTTCAAAGGCCTCTAATCTTTTTATGTCTGATGATTTTATGGTCCATGTCTTCACCGCATATAGTAAAACCGACCAAACATATGTTTTAATGAATCTTGAATTTGTTTCAAGATGAATATCGCGACTTGTAAGTACTTTTTTATACCCTATACCACTATGTGGTTTGGGTATAATGACTTTGTGCTGCTGTTTGTAACAACCAAAAATATTTGACCTACACCCATCTTTAATTATACCGATCGAATCAGAATCACTATCTGATTCGATTTAACGATGTCCGTCCGTCCGTCCGTCCGTCCGTCCGTCCGTCCGTCCGTCCGTCCGTCTGTGTGTCCATGTAAAGCTTGTAATCAAACTGCAGGTCGCAAATATGAATATATTTTGATGAAATTTGGTATTTAATTTTCTATCGGCCACGTGATGAACGCTATTGAAATTGGTGAGAATCGGTCCATGTTCAGACCTAGCCCCCATACAAATGACCCCTATGAAATCAACATAAATTGCCATAAGATCCAAATTATCATATAAATCTTAGTCAAATTGGGTTTATATGTATATATTACATTCATGATCTCTATTGGACAACTCTTAGTCATAGGCCCCATATAGAGCTGCTTCCCGATCTTCACATAAATCTATCAAAAACAAAAATATTGCACTGATTCTTCTCAAATTTTGTTTGTATATATTTTTGCAAAATACAAGAGACTTTACCAAACGTGGTCAGGATAGGTCCATTTTTGGACCAAGTCCCCATATAGATATAGCATCCGATATGAACTTTTTCATATCTGCAGCCGAAAAAATTAATAAAAATCCCACCCAAAATTGGTTTATGCTTATTTTCTATATCCAGTTAGTTGGGTCTAAGAGATAGGGTCTCTATACGCATGGTATAGGGTATCGTATAGTCGGTCTAGACCGACTATAATTTTCTTACTTGTTGTATTTAAAAAAGGCATCTCGAGCCATTTCTTTTGAACAATCCCATTTGTTGTTGATTGTAACGCCGAGATATTTAAAATTCTGTACTCTTTCGATGCATGCGCTTTGTATTTTTAAGGAAGTAGTATAATGGTTATTTTTCTTGCTCACAATCGTATATTTTGTTTTTCGAATATTGATATTTAGGCCACATGCATTACTGTTTGTTGCGAGTTTATTTACCAGGTCTTGTAGCGCGGGCATATTGTCAGCCAGTAATGTTGTATCATCAGCATATCTTATGTTATTGATAAAAATACCATTTGTGTATATACCTTCCGAACTTTGCTGATAGACTCTTCAAATATTCCTTCAGAATTAGTATTAAATAACAAAGGGGACAGTATGCATCCTTGTCTGACGCCCTTGGATATAGCTATACTCTCAGTAAGTTTTCCGTCAATCTCAATTTGTGTGTTTGGTGCTAATATAGACTTTTAATGCATTGTATTTCCTTTTGATCTATCCCAATGGATATGAGAATTTCCATCAATTTATCATGTTTCACGTTGTCAAAAGCTGTTTCATAATCTATAAAGCATAGGAACACGTCCTTTTGTACGTTACGACATTTTTGAATCAATGTATGTATTGAGAAAAGTGCTTCTCGAGTACCCATGCCTTCTTTAAACCCAAATTAGGTCGTACCCATTACTTTTTCACATTTATCATATATTCTAGTGTGAATTATACGGAGAAAAATTCTGAGGGCATGACTCATCAGGCTTATTAGTCTATAGTCGCTACAATACCGGGGGTAGCTTTTTTTTGGAATGGTTATGAAGGTTGATTTCAGCCAATCTTGTCGGTATTGTGCAGTATTATAAATGTAATTAAATAATTCAGTTAATAGGTGGATGTTGTTGTCATCTATCAACTTTCAGTTTTCTGCGGGCATCTCCTCCGGGCCAGAAGCTTTCTTGTCCTTAAGCGATTTAACTGCCGTCTCTACCTCTCGTTTAGTAATTGGGTTTCCTGTAAGTGGTTGTGATGGGGATTCATAAATTGGTCTATTGTTGTCGGTGAATACTTGTTTTCGTATTCAATCCATATAAATTAATTTTCTTCATTGCCAAGTACAACTTCGTTGTTGTTGTTATATAAAACCTTCGGAGTGGTTTTGCGGTATATTCCCGCCGCTTATTTTAGCTTTTTATGGAGATTGAAGTCGTCATGTAAAAATTGCAATCTTTCGATCTCTAGGCGTTGTTTTTTCAAGTCTTCATTATTTGCGCTGCGTACAGCAGTTCGAATCTCCCTATTTAATTCCCAGTATCGTTCGTAATTTACGTTTTTATGTTCGCAGCGTTCTTCCATTAATTTCAGTATTTCATTTGTTATCCATTCGTTCCTTTTTGGCCATTCACTGTCTCTTAATTTCGTTCCGTTATTGATATTATAGTATTTTTGACACCATTCCATATATTTTCTGAATCCTCTCTGTTCATATTATTTAGTTGTAGATTTATTTCACCTCTCACGTTTGTAATATATTCGAGTCTTCAAGTTTTCCAATATTTATTTTCGTGCGTGATTTGCTTTTTTTCGTTACTGTAAGTTTCGGTCGTAGGTCTGTGACTAGAAGGTTGTGGTCTGAAGGTACGTCAGCCCCTGGGTAAGTTGATGTTCTTGCTACAGAGGAGCTATATCTTTTGTTTAAGAGTGTGTAGTCGATTTGATTTCGTACAATGTTTTCATTTCTATCTTGGGGAGATATCCAAGTATAGCGTCTTCTGGCAGGAAGGCAGAACAATGTGTTTGTGATTTTCATTTTGACCTGTTACGTCAGGTACTTTAGTATCTCCTACTAATACTGGCATCGGCATGGAGTATATTGTTACATACAAAGGGCGCTATATTAATGTAAGGCTTTCCTGTCAATTTGTTATATAATACCCTACAAGAAATAATTGACCGAAATAAACACATAAACAATTTTTGTACTAACACAGTTGCAACAATTTCCTATTTGAAGAACATATGACTGTCATTGATGATGTAAACATCCATCATTGCTTATGTTGCATATTTGTTTTTTTACATTTTTTTTCTAATATTTGTGAATTCCCGGGTATTATTCATAATAAATTTGTCTTGCGGAAAGTGCATTCATAATTTAATTTAATTGTGTGAAATTCTATAAAAAAAAAATATATAGACAACGAAAATAAAGTTTTAAGCGAAAAAGTCAACTTAAGTCTTTGGTCATCTTAAGATTCGAAAAATACCAAAATTATTAGAAGTAATACGGACAATATTTCTTGCTGAAAAAAAATTTTTAACTTTCGAAAAAAATATTTCTTAAATATCAGCTACAATAGCAGGTGTTGTATATCGTACGGGTAATACAAATTCAAGAGAATCGAATCCCGATTTCCAAAGGCAAACGACTATTCTAATAAGAGCCGAATCAATAAGGGGAAAAAATTAAATCGAACAAATTGTACAGTGAGTTCTGTATATGATATTCAAAAACACATTTTTAAAGCAATATTCATTATCTTGTTTTAGTACCATAGATTATCAAGCCTCAAGTCCCGATGAAAAATCCTTGCTCAAAGCTTGTGCTAATTTGGGTTTAATTTTTATGGGCGATGGCAATGAAATCCTCAAAATACGTGTCACGTCCCACACATGGACTATTCGCGACCCTTTAGTGTGGGTAAAGTTAATGAGATGAATTTCGATAGTTTTCGTATATTGGAATTTTCCTCTGTTCGAAAGCGGATGAGTATAATAATCAAAGGTGATATATACCAAAGGTGATATATACCAAAGGAGCTGGGAGCTATATATGTGTTTCCATTTTGCAGCAACAATGCAGGAGAGATGGTGGCCAAGACCGATATACATTAGAGTGGTCCTTAAAATGAAAATGCGATTTTGGGGAGAGGCGGTGTCCAGTTTATTTCCTTTCTATATAAAACTAATAAATGTGAATTTTGGGGACAATCGAATAAAGAAAAGTCGTGACGGAAATCGATTCAAAATTTCACTTTTTTTCATGACTTTTTTTCAGATTTTACGAAAATTTCGTTCTATAGTTTAATTTTTCCAACAAATTGTTATATAATTCGGGATAAGCATTAAATTATCCTTTCAAAAAGCTATAAAATGTCAAAAACGAATAAAAACCCGCCAAGAAATAGCTAATTACACAGACGACTTTTGTGTCAAAAAAAAAACTAGGTCATGAAATTTTAAGGCATTTTTTTCAGTTTAGATAAACTGATTAAAGCCACAACTTGTTTTGGTCTCTATACTTATAAGTCCTCAGATATGAAGTATTGTTTTATTACCACGTTGTTAACCAATTGCGCATTGAGACCGAACATGAGAAATTTTTTTTTATAAAACTTGAAAATTCCTTTTTCAAGTTCTAAAAAATTTTCCTAAACAAAATTTTAAAAAAATATATCTGGCACTTTAAGGTTTTGTAAAATGCACGTTTCAGATTAACTGAGTGAATTTTTAATTAAATCCCTTTGTCAGAATTTTTTGACAATGATTTTATTTTTGCGGATTTGGAGAAAAATGGGATTTTTGTAAAATATATTGTAAATGTATTCTTTTTAAATACTTTGTATCAAAAATTCATCACTTTTCTACTTTTAAATGCCATATTTTATCGCAATAGCCTAGAGTTTCGAAAAAAAAAAAATAAAAGACCCCACTAACCCTTTTGGAAAAGCCATAAAACGTCAAAAACGAATAAAAACCCGCCAAGAAATAGCAAATGACCCAGACGACTTTTGTGCCAAAAAAAAAATAGGTCATGAAATTTGAAGGCATTTTTTTCAGTTTTGAGAAATTGATTAAAGCCATAACTTCTTTTGGTCTCTATACTTATAAGTACTCAGATATGAAGTAACATTTTATTACCACGTTGTTAACCAATTGCGTATTGAGACCGAAGATGGGATTTTTTTCTTATAAAATTTTAAAAATTCCTTTTTCAAGTTTTAAGAAATTTTCTTTAACAAAATTTAAAAAAATGTATCCTGCACTTCAAGGTTTTGTTAAATACATATTTCAAATTAACTGAGTGAATCCTTAAGTAAATCCCTGAACCGGAATTTTTTTGACAAGGATTTCATTTTTGCGTATTTGAAGAAAAATGGGATTTTTGTAAAATATTTTGTAAATATATTCTTTCTAAATACTTTGTATCAAAAATTCATCACTTTTCTACTTTTAAATGCCATATTTTATCGCAATAGCCTAGAGTTTTGGAAAAAAATTATATGACCCCATTAACCCTTTTGGAGAAGCCATAAAACTTCAAAAACGCATAAAAACCCGCCAAGAAATAGTTAATTACACAGACGACTTTTGTGCCAAAAAAAAAACTAGGTCATGAAATTTTAAGGCATTTTTTTCAGTTTTGATAAATTGATTAAAGCCACAACTTGTTTTAATCTCTATACTTATAAGTACTCAGATATGAAGTAATGTTTTATTACCACGTTGTTAACCAATTGCTCATTGAGACCGAAGGTAAAATTTTTTTTTTAATTTTTGAAAATTCCTTTTTCAAGTTTTAAGAAATTTTCTTTAACAAAATTTAAAAAAATGCATCTGGCACCTTAAGATTTTGTTAAATACACGTTTCAGATTAACTGATTGAATTTTTAAGGAAATCCCTATGCCAGAATTTTTTTGACAATGATTTTATTTTTGCGGATTTGGAGAAAAATGGGATTTTTGTAAAATATTTTGTAAATGTATTCTTTCTAAATACTTTGTATCAAAAATTCATCACTTTTCTACTTTTAAATGTTATATTTTATCTTAATGGACTAGGGTTTCGGAAAAAATGATATGATCCCATTAACCCTTTTGAAATTTGGGTCACATATGTATGACCCTAAGCTAATAAAAGACAATTTATTCAAAAAATTCAAATATTTGTTGAATTTTTAGATGCGGCACTTAAAATATAATAACTAAATGTGTAGAACTCCCGTTACTAAAATTTGGGATAAATTCGAGAACGATAACCCATTATTTGCCAAGGCCAGCTTTGGATTTTAAGATATTTTTAAATAAAAATTGCCGAAAACGAGTTTTTCTATTAAACTCGCTGAAACCATTATATAGAATTGAAGAAAAATAATCCTGCAATTTTTATTTAATTAACCCTTCAGTGCTCCTGGGATCAAAATTATCCATTGTGATATATCTCTGGTGCAATTGTCTGCTTATTGCTCGCGAATATAAATTAAGAGTGAGAGTAAGATGCAAATTCATGTGTACACAGCAGTTTCGGTCAGTTGGCCTTAATAGAATGATAGAAATTTTGTTCTACGCTATGACCGAAACTTCTGTCAGCAGTTACAGTCGTATGACCGCTCAAATGACCGTCGCTATTCTTGTAGGGATATAACGTTTTTTATCCCGATATTTTGCTATTCGCTTTTGGAGCCATCTAACGTAGTGATTGTTTTTGTTGTCGATATTATATTTTATGTAATACACCGCCATTTAGAAGGAAAGAATAAAGTGAAAGTAAGCTTGAAATTACTTTTAATTCTTTGTTTTGGAAAACCCAAAATTGTTTGGCATGTCATTTTGTTACTATTTGACACTTTTAAAGCTTGCCTTTAAAGGACATGCTTATATCCATATATCCAAAATTTCCAGAAGTATTAAATTTTTAAGCTATAAATAAAACATTTTTCGCATTCGAATATTGTCGAAGTGAAACAAAAATTTAGCCCATATGATTCTATTCAAAATAAAAAATTATGTATTACTAGATGTAACCCGGTGTGCTTCGCTACACCCTCCCCCTCCCCCTCCCCCTTCCGAATCATTATGAAAGGCCTCATGCAAAGTCCCAAGGCTCCCAATAATACATTCGTCTCATCCCGCGCATTTTTTGTCTGACTACTCACGTTAATAATAGATGACCTAAGACAAATTTGCAAAGCTTTCTCTATCATAGTACTTAATATATATGATATTAAAAATTTACTTTATATGGGAGGTGCCAATCCCACTAAAAATATTTAAAAAAAATTAAAGCCTGTAGCACTCCCATATCCGCAGTAAGACTATGTGAAATTTTCAGGAAGATCAGCTGAGTAGTTACGGAGATTACCTCCTACAAACAAACAAACAAACAAATATTACCTCTTTATTATGTTAGTATAGATTATTAGTATAGATTTTTTTATTTCAATGCTTGCTGATGCTGATATATAATGTTTTTTGTCTTTTCATTCGGTACAAAAATTATCAGATTTTTCGGCGTTCCTACCCTGGAGCAAGGTACATGTAGCTGTCCATGAGAAGAAGATGGATTATCCATATTAGATCTGGCAACACTTAACTATTGGCCTTGAACTTAGAATATCATTTGGCAATTTTTCATTTTAGCGATTTTTGATTTTGCCCATTTTTGATTTTGAAGATTTTTGTATTTTGGGCGATTTTTATTTTTCACGACTTTTGGGTTTGAAATTGTCAAAAGACTGTCGCTTTCGTAGTGCTTCATATTTTTTACGTAGGAGGTGCCACGCTCACTAATCCCATCCCGCCCGATTTTTATTGGACTACTCACATTAATATCTAATGGACTCATGCAAAATGTCGAGTCTTTCCCTTTTATAGTACACCAGTTATATGATATTAGATATCTACTTTGCATGGGCGGTGCTATGCCCACTGCTCCGATCACGCCCATTTTTTTGTTCGACTAATCACACAAAGAACCTATGGGCTCACGTAAAGCCACAAAGCTCTCTCTTTTACAGTACTCCAGATATATGACATTAAATAGTTACTTTGCATGGGGAGTGCCACGCCCATTGGTGTGAACCCGTCAATTTTTTGTTCGACTACTCATACTAAGATCTGATAGGCTACTGCAAAGTGTCAAAGCTTCCTTTTTTAACACACCAGTTATATGATATCATATATTTACCTTGTATGGGCGGTGCCACGCCCACTGCTCCGATCACGCCCATTTTTTGTCTAACTAATCAAATTCATAACTTATGGGCTCACACAAAGTCCCAAGACTCTCACTGTCACAGTACTCCAGATATATGTCATTTTATATTTACTTTGTATGGCAGGTGCCACGCCTATTGGTCCGATACTGCCCATTTTGCATCCGACTACTCACATTAATAATAGGTGACATCAGAAAAATTTTAAAAGCTCTCTCTATCACATTACTCGAGATATATAATATTGAACTATTACTTGTAAAGGAGATACCACGCCCACTTATCCGATCCCGCCCATTTCCGGCGTAGCTACTAATACTAACAATAGGTGACCTGACACGAATTTGCAAAGCTCTCCCTATCATAGTACTCAATATATGTACACGATATTAAAAATTTACTTTGTATGGGAGGTGCCACGCCCACCAAAAATATTTAAAAAATTATAGCCTATAGCACTTCCCATATCCGTAGTAAGACTCTGTGAAAATTTCAGGAAGATCAGATGGGTAGTTACGGAGATTACCTCCTACAAACAAACAAACAAACACACATTACCTCTTTATTATATTAGTATAGACTTAACAAACAACCGTTATTACTAAATTCTTTCTTTTAACTCACACTCTCTGTCTGTCTGTCTGTTTGTCTGCCGTGGGTCAACCCCATTCTCCCTTATCCAATTGATCTGAAACTTGGCCCATAGTCTTGTTGTGAAAAAAGATTAATTTTGGGGTAGTCACGCATAGTCACGCATAGTCTCGGAGTGATCTAAATTTCATTTCCCATCTCATCCAATCCGTCTAAAACGTAGTCCATACACTTGCTGTGAAAAAAAGACTAACTTGAACTCAGTCACGGAAAGACTTAAAACGGATTTCGCCTCATCCAATTATTCCGAAACTTGGTCGGTATAATTGCTGTAAAGAAATATTAACTTCGACATAGTCACGCACAGTCACGCATAGTCGCGCACACTTACGGAGTGATTTAGGACACATTTCTACTTATTCGATAGATCTGAAACTTGGTCGATAGACTTGCTGTGAAAAAAGATTAACTTTGAGATAGTCACGCACAGTCACGCATAGTCACACACAGTCACGGAGAGATTAAATACTCACTTCCCCTCATCCGATCGATCTGAAACTTTGTCCATAGACTTGTTGTGGCCAAAGATTAATTTTAAGATAGTCACATAAAGTCACGCACAGTCGCGGAGACATTCAAAACCCATATGCATAAGAAAAGAAAGAATTTTAATAAAAACCTGGTTTTTATGGGCTAGAAATATAATAAATAAGTAATTAATAAATTAATAAATATATTAACACTGATAATGTCCGCCCAGAGTTGCGGATAGTTTCCATACTCATGTTTCTTTTAAAATAAATCATAAAGCAAGGGGTTAAAAGGATATTTGGGTCAGCTTATTTTTATTTTAATTAATTATTCTCATGTAGAAATATCTCTTGTTTTTTTCTTTATATTAGAACTCTATTTGGTTTCAAACATAAAAATATGGATTTTTTATCAGCCAAATGCTGTTTTTTCTAAAACAATTATTTTATTATAGGCGTTTTTTATATGTATTTCAATTTTTTATATGTATATATCAATTTATATATATATATGCCCTATACCACTTAGTGGTCATGGTATAATGACTTTGTGTTGAAGATTGTAGCTACCAAAAATACTTGACCTAGTAACACTTTCTGAATCAATTTAGTGATGTCGGTTTGTACATCCGTCCGTCATGTAAACCACGTAATCAAAATAAAAACAAGTAAGAAAATTATAGTCGGTCTAGACAAAATAAAAACAAGTAAGAAAATTATAGTCGGTCTAGACCGACTATACGATACCCTACACCATGGTTTAGAGACCCTATCCCTATCGCTGCGGTCCAACTAATTGGATATAGAAAATAAGCATAAACCAAATTTGAGGGGAATTGTTTTTAATTTTTTTGGCTGCAGATATGAAAAAGTTCATATCGGGTGCTATATTTTCAAAAAATATATACAAACCAAATTTGAGAAAAATCTGTGCAATATTTTTGTTATTTAATAGATTTAAGTGAAGATCAGGAAGCAGCTCTATATGGGGCCTGTGACTAAGAATTGTCCTATAGGGACTACTTTTTGGACTACTGATTAATGCATATAATAAACACATACAAACCCACCTTGACTGAGATCTATATGGTAATTTGTATCTTATGGCAATTTATGTAGATTTCATAGGGGTCATTTGTATAGCGACTAGGTCTGAACATAGAGCGAATTTCACCAATTTCAACAGCATTCATTTTATAGCTGATAGAAGCTTACATAACAAATTCCATCAAAATATATTCTTATTTGCGACCTGCAGTTTGATTACAAGGTTTACATGGACACACAGACGGACGGACATCGCTAAAACGACTCGGAAAGTGATTCTGAGCCGATCGGTATAATAAAAGATGGGTCTAGGTCAAATATTTTAGGTAGTTACAAACAGCAGCACAAAGTCATTATACCCAAACCACATAGTGGTATAGGTATAGTGGTATAAATACCAAAACAAGCCATACGATGAATGCTATTGAAATTGGTGAATATTGGTACATGTTCAGACCTAGTCCCCACACAAATGTCCCCTTTGAGATCGACTCAAATTGCAATAATATCCAAATTATCACATAAATCATGATAAAATAGTGTCTGTATATGTTTATTACATCCACTTAGTTCAAAAATAATATAAAAATGCTGCACAGATTTTACTCAAACAATAAGTGACTTTACCAAATATGGTCTGCTCCATTTTTCGTCCTAGTGCCCATATAAATATTGCGTCCGATGTGAAGTGTTTCATATCCGAAATAATTAATAACAGTGCCACTCTAATTTGGTGTATGCTCATTTTTTTTATCTAATTAGTTGGACCTAAGAGATACGACCTCAACACGCATGTTGAAGGGCATCGTAAGTCGATCTAGACCGCCTTTAATTTTCTTAATTGTTTTTTAATAAGAACTAGAGGACCCCCGCTGCTCCGCAGCATTATATTATATTATATTAATTTTTATAATATAATGCCAAAATTTGTCAAGAGAAGTTAACGTACAGTAAAAGTAATGTTAATTTTCCACGCATAACTTGCGTCAAACTCAACGAATTTGCCAAGAGAAGTTAACGTACAGTAATGCCAAAATATGCCAAGATAAGTTAACGTACAGTAAAAGTAAAGTTGATTCTCCACGCATAACTTTCCTCAAACCCAACGAATTTAAGCAGTTAATAGCTCAAAAGAAGGAGCTTGATCCACTGAGTGTTCTTAGACCTATGTCAACAGCCTACGTTAATTTGAACTCAAGTTATAGAGGTTTGAGAGAAGAAAAATATTGAAAAAAATCTTGAATGCAAATTTTATTCATAAATTCTTTTAATATATAAGATGTTATCAAATTCGATATGTTACTTTAAATGCAAATCTTATTTTCATTTTAATAAATTAAATTTTATAATACAATGTTCGCTAGATCCTAGTAATTTGTTGTAAGGCCAACTTGTGGACAATTATTTTTGATTTTCCATTTTCGCTGCATAAAGTAAATATAAGAACTATATATCATAAAACTGGAGTACCATACAAGAGAAAGTCTTGACACTTTGTACGAGTCCATCTGTTAAAGTAAAAGTACTTCATCATTTTCAACTCCTCTTCAAAATACGAAAATGAAACAAGTTGGCTACGAAATATTTTATTTGTCAGAAAAACTTTTCAATAATTTTTGTAATAATTTTTATTTAATTACCTTTTTGAAATAAAGACGACAACATCAGTTTTCATTTTCTATAAATACGGGTTGAAAATTTTGGAATTTTGCCAATTCATGTATTGTTTTAACGCGTTTTATTTGTAAAATTCAATTCTACATATAACAAAATGTCAAAATACAATTTAATAAGTAGTGCAGCCGCACAAGTTCCCACACCATGTCAAGCCGATGATATTCCGGATCCTGTTAATAATAACGGACAAGATTTAGATACAACAATGCTAGATCCAATAGGTACAATGCCATCATCTTCTGATGATAATCAGCTATCTGCTATTATGGCTGGTATTAATGATCTCGCGAGATCTGTTGCCGAAAGTCGCCGTGACATTGATTTCCTCAGAGGGCACGCACAACAACAACCACTTGGAAGTTATATACAACAACATCATCAGCGAAATCTTCCAGAAAACCGTCCTCAACAACCGTTTATACCTGAAGAACATTTTCAGCTAAACAATCCAATGAGAATTCCTTCTGAGGATTCTCCATCTTCTAATTATTATAAACTATATGATCTACCAGTATTTTCGGGAAAGCCAGAAGAATGGCCATTATTTTATGCCAACTTTAAAGATAGCACTGAAACATCCAATTACAGTCATCATCATAATTTAATGCGTTTACAAAAATGCCTTGTTGGTGACGCAAAGGAAGCTGCTACTTCAATGCATATTTATCCTAACGATGTATCAAAGATAATAGATGAACTTGAATTCCGTTTTGGACATGCCGATCTTTTGGTCCGCTCCCAATTACAAATTATTCAACAATTTCCTCCTATTACTGCCAAGAGGATGGATCAAATAATTTCCTTTTCAACGAAGGTGAGAAATTTCTTAATTCTGCAAATTGTTCACATCATTTGTTAAATTCAACTCTGCTTGAGGAATTGGTTGCCAAATTACCATTTGATAAGCAATATGAATGGGCAAGGGAATCTATGGTAATAAAACCTTTTCCAACAGTAGGTGATTTCTCTATTTGGCTTGGAAAATTAGCTAAAGTTGTAAGTGTTATGTCAATAAATGTTCCTCATAATAGCCAATACGTCCTGTGATGTTGATTGAAGAGCAATTTCAAAAACAAACCGCTAACTGTTATGTATGTCAAGGACAACATACTATTTATAAATGTAAAATTTTCACTCAAGAGCTGCCTGTCAATGGGAGAAGGTAAAAAAATTTAAGCTGTGTTTTTGTTGTTTAAAAAAGGGCCATGGTTCATCTAATTGTCGCTCTAAGAAGATATGTGGTATCGACAGCTGCCAACGCCCTCATCACCAAACACTTCATGAGAATAAAAAAATTCAAGCCTCTTCGACGAAAACAAAGCAACCATTGCTTAATTGTAGAATTCAACATATTGAAGGAAGTAAACTTTTTAAAATATTACCAGTAAAGATATTTGGTCCTGTCGATTATTTTAAAGTTTATGCTATATTTGATGAAGGATCTTCTATTTCCTTGCTGGATGAAAACATTGCCAAATAACTGGGTCTCAAAGCAGAACAATCTACACTCACTCTTCAATGGTATGGCGATAATGTAGTATCTGAGAAATCCTTCAAAGTAAATTGTGAGATTGAAGGTGTTAGTGAACCAAATATTCGTTTTGGCCTGAAGAATCTGCAAACCGTTAAGTATTTGAATTTACCTGTGCAGTCCTTCAGAAAGGAAATCTATACACATATGAGCAATCTTCCAATCGAGAATTATAATAATGCCTGTCCTATTCTATTACTTGGTTTAGATAATATTCACTTAGCCATTCCTGCTGCCATCAAAGAGGCTGGTGAATTGTCTCCGGTTGCAGTAAAAACAAAGCTCGGATGGGTAGCATATGGTCCCACAAATACATCATCCCCTTCAATTTCAACAGTTTCACATTTTCAAAATAAGCAGCCAACACAAGAGATCCATGATATGATAACAGACTTTTTTGCCACTGAGAATTTCGGTACCAATCCTGTAACAAAACCCCTTCTTTCTGACGAAGATCAAATCGGCCGTAATATTATGGAGAAAAAATTAAACGTATAGGTGAACGATTCGAAATTGGGCTTCTCTGGAAAAAGTATCCTCCAGAGTTACCTTCAAATTACATCATGGCCGAGAAAAGGTTATTTACTATTGAAAAAAAAATACACCAAGATGAAAAATTCGCTGAGCGATACCGCGCAGAGATAGTTAAGTACGTAGAAAAAGGTTATGCCCGTAAGTTAACAACAGATGAGGTAAATGATAAAAGGTATCCCATATGGTACTTGCCACAATTTGGTGTTGTTAACCCTCATAAGCCAGAAAAGCTTCGGGTAGTATTTGACGCTGCAGCAAAAACTTCAAATATATCGTTAAAGATTTCATTAGTGAAAGGACCAGAGCAAGCAAAACCACTACTCAATATTCATCTTAAATTTCGTCAAGGAATTATTGCAGTTGCTGCTGATATTAGAAAGATGTTTACACAGGTAAAAATTCGAGATGATGATCAAAATGCTCAGAGATTTCTCTGGCGCGACGCCGATTTTAACAAACATATTCAACATTATGTCATGTCTTCAATGACATTTGGAACTGTGTGTTCCCCTTGTTGTGCAGAGTATGTTAAAGATCAAAATGCTAATGAATTTGCACATATATATCCTGATGCTGCTGAAGCCATAATTTACAAACATTATGTGGATGACTATGTATGTAGTTTTAATAACGAAGAAGCTGCTATACGTGTATGCAAAGAAGTTGTTCAAATTCATTCAAAAGCTGGTTTCGAATTACGTGGGTTCCTATCCAATTACCAAAGTGTAGAAGCTTCACTTAATCCAACTGCTATTGGTCCATCAAATCCAGTTAATATGGAAAAACAAGCTACAATTGACAAAATTCTCGGTATGTTTTGGAATAAACATGACGATACATTCGAGTTTAAAACGAAGTTTAATTGCCTTAATCCTAATGTATTTAATGAAGTTCGTGTTCCTACCAAAAGAGAAATGCTAAAGATTGCAGTGACGGTTTTCGATCTATTTGCTTTGATTGCAGATTTCCTACTATACTCTAAAATAATGGTGCAAAATTGTTGGAAGCAAGATATTGGATGGGATGACCCCATTCCAGATTCTTTACATAAGAAATTTAAAGCTTGGTGGAGAGAATTTAAAGAAGTTAACAATTTTAAAGTCCCAAGATGCTTATCTCCAAATTTTTCTAAAGCCTTACATGTTCAACTTCATGTTTTCGTCGATGCTAGCCAAGATGCTTTCGCAGCAGTTTGTTACTTAAGAATTATTCATGATGGTGGAATTGATGTTTCTTTCGTCATTGGAAAAATTCGGTGTGCCCCAAAGAAATTAATAAGTATTCCTCGTTTAGAATTGCAAGCAGCTATCTTGGGAGTTCGTATAAGCTAATTAGTAACCACAATACAAAAATTCCAAATATCTTCAGTACATTATTGGTCAGATTCGCAAACCGTTATTCGTTGGATTTATTCTACAGAACGCCGCTTTAAGGCTTTTGTAAGCCATAGAGTGGCTGAAATTCTAGAAAATTATACACCAAGTCAATGGAAGTGGGTTCCAACTAACCATAATTCTGCTGATGCTGGTACACGTCCCACTTATCCTCCAAAACTTATCCACCATAGTTTATGGATAACGGGCCCAACATTTTTAAAGGAAGATGAATCCCGTTGGCCTCATCTTAATGTCGAAAAAATTGATATATTACCAGAAGAAGTAAAGCCATGCCTAGTTGTTATTAACATTCCTGATAATATTATTCAGTATTCTCGATTTTCCTCTTACATAAAGTTGAAGAGAACAATTGCTTGGATTCTTCGTTTTCTTAAAAGATGCCGTATACCAGATTGTTTGAGCATAATAGAACTAACAGCTGCAGATATTGTTTTATGTCGTTTGGTACAAAGCGAATGTTTTGCAAACGAAATACATTCTATCAAGCATTTCCAAAAAGTTCCTAAATCTAGCGCAATATATTCGTTGGTGCCTTACTTAGATGAAAATGGTCTTCTAAGAGTTAATGGTCGTTTAGATGAAGCTTTGTATTTGCCTATTGATGCCAGAAGACCGGTAATATTACCGCAAAAGCATTATGTTTCAGAGCTTATAATGAGATACTATCATAACAAAAACTATCATCAGAACATGTCAATAACTATCAATGAGTAACGCCAAAAATATTGGATTCCTCACATAAAATCAGTATATAAGAAAGTAGTGAAGACATGCGATGTTTGTAAATATGACAGTGCCAAGCCAAACATGTCTCTAATGGGTCAATTACCCCTGGATCGAGTTACGCCATTTGTACGTCCGTTTACCTATACAGGAGTTGATCTGTTTGGTCCATTTAATGTTTCTATTGGACGGCGTAAGGAAAAGAGATGGGCAGTTATATTTACCTGTTTGACTGTCAGAGCAGCCCACATTGAATTAGCGGCTGACCTTTCTGCAGATAATTTCATTTTGTGTTTTCGAAATTTTATAAATCGTCGTGGAACACCTGTGAGTATTCGAAGCGACAATGGAACCAATTTCATTGCTACCCAGAAGCTTTTGAAGAAGGCACACAGGATTTTAAATATTGATGAAATAACTCAAGAGACTACAAAACATAATATTGATTGGATTTTCAATTGTCCAGCTAATCCGAGCTCTGGAGGGGCCTGGGAAAGGTTAATTAGAATTGTAAAACGTCTACTACTAAAAACCCTAAGAGAAGAAACCCCTCGTCTTGAAACATTACGAAGTGTTGTTATTGAAGCCGAGAATATAATCAATTGTCGCCCTTTGACAGAAATTCCAATTTCTTCCGAAGATGATGAACCCATTACGCCTAACCATTTCTTATTTGGTTGCCTTAATTCAACGCAAACTCCGGATACTACAGACGAAAACATATACTTAAGAAAACAGTGGAAACTTGCACAAAATTTGAAAGATAGATTATGGAAAAGATGGGTAGTTGAATTTCTTCCTCAGCTAATGCATAGACCAAAATGGAGAGACAAAAATTCACCCATTCAGACCGATGATATTGTTATAGTTTTGGATTCAAGTCTGCCAAGAAACCAGTGGCGCAAGGGTCGAGTTATGAAAACATATCCATCGAAAGATGGCCAAGTACGATTTGCAGACATTAAAACCCAAAATGGGGTCACTCGTCGCCCGGTCTCAAAGTTAGCAATATCTGGTTCACGAGGTTGGGAATGTTAAAGTAAAAGTACTTCATCATTTTCAACTCCTCTTCAAAATACGAAAATGAAACAAGTTGGCTACGAAATATTTTATTTGTCAGAAAAACTTTTCAATAATTTTTGTAATAATTTTAATTTAATTACCTTTTTGAAATAAAGACGACAACACCATCAGATATTAATGTGAGTAGTCAGATAAAAGTGGGCGGGATAGGATTAATAGGCGTGGCACGTCCTATACAAAAATTATTAAGTACTATGAAAGCGACAGTCTTGAAACCTTCGACAAGAATATTAATTATCAATGTGAGTAGTCGTGGCAAATAAGGGTGATATCGCCAAATTAAAAAAATCGCCAAAATCAAATATCGCAAAAACTGAAAAACCGAAAAACAAAAAGCGCCAAAAACAAAATTTTTCAAAATAAAAAAACAAAAAAAAATACAGATGATCTTCTAAATTCAAAGCCAATCGTTAAGTGTTGCCGGGTTTAATTTGGAAAATCTATGTTTTTCTCTTGGGTAGCTATTATCAGCTAGCTCCAGCAGAGTAGGAATGTCGAAAAATTTGATAATTTTTTCAACGAATGAAAAAAAAAAAAGCATTGGAATAAAAAAGATAAAATAAACGAAATAAAATGTTTTAATTGCACAATATAAACTTAATAAGAAAAAATATATACGAACAAAATTTGAGAAGAATCAGTGGAATATTTTTGTTTTTTGATAGATTTAAGGGAAGATGGGGAAGCAGCTCTACATGGCACAGTGGTCCCAATGAGAAATATAGCACGAAAAAAGTCGTATTTCCGGATTGTAAAAAAGTGAAAAATTTGCTTGGTTATTTAATGACAAGTCTCCACCGTGCATAACGGTTAAAAAATTTTTTGTATGTTTACAATATTGGCACTGCAGTATTGTGTTGAACACAAACAACTGTTTTTGTTTGTTTTTCATAAGAGATCAGTCAATAATCTAGTGTGATTTTGAGAGGCTGTAAAATAAAGTGAAAGAATTTTCTTTAATATTTCTTTAATGTATTTATACAATAGAGGTATGTATTTTTTTAATTCTTGATGTGCCGTTGATCTAATATTAAGTTTAGACAACAAAATGTATGAAAGTTTAAATGTATTTGTTAATTGTGTAATTTTATCAGTATTGCAACTTGTGTTAGACTTTTAAATGTGAATTTCACCAGCTTTTGCTCCAATTGTTGTGTCGTCATCATCTATAGAGTGTGAGTTATTAAATGTTTAAAGAACCATCTGCCGATTTTTGCCTAACACACTAAATTTCTCATTTTAAGGTTGCAATGTCTATCACCAAAAGGGATTTGTTCAACGTTTGGTACACTGAAAAGGACCAAAAGAAAAAAAATTATACTTTTATATATTACATTTTCATCAAAAGTGGTATAGAAAATGACGACTATAAAAATAAACTAAAACAAGCAGCTCGAAATTTCGTTAGTAAATTGTCGAAAAAGTGGACGCAGGCACATCGAACAAAGAATGTTTTTGAGCCTACTTATAAATGTTGGTTGGATGAATTGTTTGTCTTTCCTAGTAAAGCTTCATCGATGTTCGACGAGGAAGAAGACTCGGATGCACCGTCAACATCGAAGCATGGACGACCTTCCAAAGTGTTTTTGGAAGGGGGCCAAATATCGAAGCAATTGAAAACGAAGTCTCTTATGAAAACTTGCTCTCCAGAAGAGTTAATATTTGCTGCTGCAAGTAGTCTTTACAAAGCAGGCAAAAGAGTTGCTGCAGGCGTTATTAGAACTATAGATGTTTTTTCAAAAAGGCCAGTAAAAATAAAAATATTGCTAGGTACACCATCCAACAGTTCACGGCACTAAAAATAATGACAACACCGCCAGAAGGTTTTTCAAGGAACCACGTTTAGCTTCACAAATAACTGGCGTTGACGAAAATTTAATTAGAAAACTTGGCGTCATTTTAAGATGTATGGCATCCGGTTATGCAATTAATGCAGAATTGTTTCGAATGTATGCTTTCGCAAAAGCGGAATTATACGTGGAATTGTATCCGTGGTATTGGATGCCATCAAGGGTCCACAAAATATTGACTGATGGTGCAGACATTATTGAAAAAGCTACCCTGCCCATTGGAATGCTATCCGAGGAAGCGCTTGAATCTCGCTACAAAGATTTTAGATATGTTCGAGAACATCATCCTCGAAAAATGTCACGGGAAAGTAACATGCAAAATCTTTTTAACAATATGCTTTTTTCATCGGATCCATACATATCTTCTCTTTCAACAAAGCCGACGAATAGAAATATAGAAACATTATGCCCTGACTCAAATGTTTTGCATTCTGATACTTCTATTTTGAATCTGCAAAACGATTCAGATGACGAAACCGATTCTGAAACAAACGCCGATGAATAAATATTTAAATACAATAAGAATGTTAATTATTTTAAATAAAAAAACAAACATCTGAAAACACAACAATATTTCTATTCGTTCCTTTTTTGAGTTCACGGTAAATATTTTAATATTTTGAATAAACAAAACACACAAATCAACACATAATATTATCAATGAATATGAAATAATTTTGCAGGTTTTATATCAGTAATTTTTATATGATAAGTGCCACACCCATTCAATTGAATCCGCCCATTTTTGGTGAGAGATCGTGCCATACAAGTTTGTATGCTTCTAGGCACTTTTAAAAAGAGTTATGACTTTTTTCGTGTTACATTTCTCATTGGGACCACTGCGCATGGGGCCTATGACTAAGAGTTGTCCCATAGGGATCGTTTTTGGACTATCCATTAATGGATGTTATAAACGCATACAAACCCAATTTGAGTAAGATCTATATGACAATTTGGATTTTATTGCAATTTATGTCGATTTCATAGGGGTCATTTGTATGGGGGCTAGTTCTGAACATGGACCGATTCTCACCAATTTCAATAGCGTTCATCAAAGCTTGAATATCAAATTTCATCCAAATATATTCATATTTGCGACCTGCAGTTTGATTAAAAGATTTACATGGACACACAGACGGATGGACGGACGGACATCGTTAAATCGAATAAGATATAGATTCCTGATTCGATCGGTATAATAAAAGATGGGTCAAGGTCAAATATTTTTGGCAGTTACAAACAGCATCACAAAGTCATTATACCCAAACCACATAGTGGTATAGGGTATAATTAAAACGTCTATACTGGAGGCTAAGACCTAAATCCCAATTGACAGTAAGCTAAAAATTTACAAAGCTTTATTCTATTCTGATTTAAGGTGGAGCTAGTACTTCAAATATTGAAACACTTCAAATGCTACGTTTAATAGTAAATTTTTCTTGAAATGTATCCAGTAACACCATAACACATGTTGACCTATATATCGCAACAGTAAAATAAGAAAGCCGCCAGCATACACAATGATACCTAGATAGATTAAGCCATCATACAAATGTTCTTGTAACATGTCTACTTGATTAAACAAATGAAAGGTTGCTCGTTCTTGATCTTCCGTATAGAAATTGAAAATGTTTACTAATACATATGGACACAAAAGTTAATTAAATTGTTATTGTGCTTTACTTAATGTAGCGAATCACAATTATGGTAGTAATTTTTTTATGTAAAACTTATCAAATTTGCTTAGTGTCTTTATTATTTAGATAGACTGTTAATAAAATGTTTTGAATAAAAAAAAAATATAACACGTTTTTCATCAACTGCTTCTTGTTTTGCGAAATAAAAGTAAATAAAGAAATTTTTTTTAATAATCGTTCGTTTTATAAACGTTTTATAGATTTTATGCAAAATATATCTATCTGACATATTCAGCAATATCTTTTGCTAAAATTTCCAATTAAATCTCATCCAAACTATAAGTTTTATCGTTGAATTATTTTTACACAATTTTTCTTTAAGTCTTCACATCTCACAAGTATATAAGTATGTATATGTATGTACTTATACATATTAAAAACTTTTTGTAACGAACGCCTCTTGTAAGTTACTTAATTTAAACCATTTCTGTAATTAATATTATTTAACAATGGATTTTGTTTGTGAACTTTTACAAAAAAAAAAAAAAAAATAGAAAAATCAATACCAAGGGGTACAATAAAAACTTTCGTACAGAAAAAAAAATAATTATTTACGGAAATTATTTCACCTTAAATACTTAATGATAAGTTTTACGACTGTGTTAAAAACAGAAAAGAAAATTTAACAAGTTAAAAATTCTACAATTAATTTAAAAATTGGAAGTAAATCTGAAATCAAAGTACCTCCGGTTACGAAGCTGTATAAAAAAACAAAAATTAAAAAACCCAGAAAAACATGCAGTTGTAGCAAAACGTGAAGGCAAATAAATATCTAGAATTACAAATATCCGCTATCTGGTCATACCATTTGTAATTAATTGCTGTCATTATAGTGACAACGATAGCGTAAAAAAAATGTATCAATTATTTCTTTATTTATCTTTTTTTTCGAAAGGATGAACAGGCAACTAGAAAAAAAATCAAGGTCAGTATTTAATTGTGTTTGACACAATTTATAATGACATTTTTCTTACAATAAATTATGTTTTATATAGCATACCCAGAATATAAATATCCATATCGAACAATAAAAACATTTTATCTTCAACACAAAGCTTTAACAAAGTATAAATCTTATAAAAAAAAAAAGAAATATATATATA
Source organism: Cordilura impudica (assembly GCA_963682025.1). Classification (NCBI taxonomy): domain Eukaryota; kingdom Metazoa; phylum Arthropoda; class Insecta; order Diptera; family Scathophagidae; genus Cordilura; species Cordilura impudica. Next base: position 108,598,941 of record OY821519.1, read on the forward strand.
TATTATCTTAAAAAAGGGTTTTCATATAAATCCTAAAAGAAAAAGGTTATATTTCATTGATTTTAAACAATATTACAAAAGAAAATAGAAACAATATTTATGTAATATAAAATAAATGTATAAACAGCAGTGATTGTTGCTGGAGTTTTAGGTATATTCACACGTTTTAAATTTTCAGGCTGTTATTGTCAGTGAGTGTATAACGTTCTACTCGTAAAAATTTAATATTTTATGAAGGGTTTAATGTTTACCAATATTTTCCATTTTATTTGTACATATATTTTTGCAACCATTATGAAAGTTGTAAAAATAATCACTTTTGTCGTTACTTTTGTGGTATTAACATAAATATTAAATCTTTTATTTGCCTATTATTTATGTTTTGATATTTGGGTTTCAATTTTTTTTGGTTATATATTTTATTTACGACAGATTCACGTTTAATATAGAATTAGATATAATAAATAAACCAAAAATAAACCGTATTTTATATTTATTGTGTAGTTTATTATTGTTTTGTCATTTCTTTTTTGTCTCTAAAAATATATGCTCAAATATAAAATTATATTCGTTTTTAAATAATGACACACGTTAAAATGTCACCCTTTTTTAGCATCGCATATTTCCCATGCAAAAGACCAGAAAACTTCTGGGGAAGAATATTAATATGAAATGAATTCTCTATTAGTTTATTTATACCAGAGACAGAAATATCATGTATTAGGTAAACGTTAAAATAGGATATATTGTTATGGATCCGCCATGTATTTAGATAACCAATTTGAAATTTTCAATTCTTAAATAAAAGCTAAAGAATAAAGCCTTTCATTCAGTATTCTCAAAAAATTTATATATTTGTTTAATATGCTTTATCGGGTTAAAACACCCCAACAGCTAATTTTTATACCCACCAGACCACTCTGCAGAGGGTATATATAGGTTTGTCATCCCTTTTTTAAAAAGAATAAATTTTTTCCAAAAAAATACCCTTGTTTAAAAATTAATATTTTTTAAAAGTTAATATTTAGTAAAAGGCAGGATGGAATTCCGTATGAATTTTATAAATTTGCTCCTCGTTGCCTCCTTTATGAAATTTAATGAAATATTGATTATGTTTAATAATATCCTCCTTTGGGAAAAAGTACCATCATCTTTCAAGCAATCCATTTTGATACCATTATTTAACAAGTAAGAGTGTTAAATTCGGCTGTGCCGAATCTTTGATACCCTCCACCTCGGTTTTAGTATTGATAATAAATGTAAACAAAATATTTGAATAAGTAAACAATTTGTTAAACTTAATACCAAATTATTTCAGCAAATTCTTTGGTTTGATCTGGATTTTTGTTTATTCCAAGAGTTGGTATATAGAACTCTCTCACATTAGTAATTCGCGCTCTAGCGAGGAAAGATCGTTTTCTTCACTTCTATTATTTCAGATAAAAGAAAACAGGTTTCGGCGTTTTTGGTCATCGTGGTTGCTGATCGGCATACATTTATGTTATATACCTATATACATGCGTTTCCGGTTATATGACATAATTAGTTCATTAATTTAGTTTAACTTTTTGCATATTATATAGCTCGCCCTAACCTCCATTACGAAGGTAATAGTTGTGTAGGGTGGCTATACGCATTACATCGTGCTAATTGGAGATGGCTGTATAGTTTCTTTTAACTGGCCAAATAATAATTCATTGCGGCCGTATAGGTCGGATCGAGTAACAAAATAATAACCAAAAAAAAAGCTATCTCAATTTTTTTTGTTAAAATATTGCCATATTTGGAAAATACATTTTTTTTTTACATACTAAAAGGGAGTTTTCACTATTTACACAATACAATACAAAATCTAAACCAGTGAGGCCAACTTTTGATTTTGAATTAAATTATGTTAATAAGATATATTTTCATTTATTGGCTCCAAATGCTACTACCTGGGAATTATTGTCGAACTTCAATGTTTTGAGTTTTAGCTTGCCTACCATGAAGTCGAATTTTGAAGTCACCATGTACACTGGTTCAAATTAGGCATGCCAAACGCAAAAAAACAAATGTCCCAAATATTTTAATTAAAATAATTTATTATTTTTATTTTCTGAATAAATTTTCATTCAAAAAAATTGTGAAAAATAATATATAAATAACATTCTCATAAAATTGCGCTTTATTTATGCAACAATTTTTATATTCGCAATTCTTAAATATCATTTGAGGTTTTCTAAACTTCATTGAACTTAAATTAAAGTTTTCTTATCCTGAAGTGCTATTAATGTCTCCTCAATCGCAATATTTTTTTTTTTTTAATTTCAGTAGATTTTTTTTAAATGTAAACATATTTGGTTTTTTCTGAATTCCAATTTGTGTTTAAAGAATAAAATTTATGTATTAAGAATTCAATTGATGTCTCTTAAATTTCAAGTTATTAACGACGTTTTAATACGATTTTCTGAAATTCAATTGATAGTTTCTAATTTATAATTGGAAATCTGAATTTCAATTTTTAGAATTGGTATTTTCTTAAATTTGAATGGAAAATTTAAAAGGCACTAATTTATATTTATGTCAATACTAATGATTTGGTAATTATAAATAATTTTTAAAAATTATATGTAATCGCAATCAGATATTTTGTAGGTAAACCAGAATAATAATTTTATGTAACTATGTAGAACTGTTTTGAAAGCAAAAAAACTCATTGATGAACTCGGTCGCTCTATTTTGTAAACAAAACAAAAATTTAATATGCCAAATTTATGGACATACATATTTGTAAAAGTATAATGGAAAAACGGTGACATTAATGTTAAAAATAGAAACAACGATTGCAAAGCTAATTAGAACAAAAGTTGCGGCGCCATCTACTGTTGCATAGCAACTCTGAGCAAAATTAAGTGACTCTGTTTGTTAATACGAAAGAAATGTATTTTCCCTAAAACAAAATACATATTGGAGAAATTTATATATAATAACGATTTATTCTAATATGCGGTTATTATGAATATACATGTATATAATATATGTATATTACTTTGTTATTTAATATATGTATGTATGTACATATGTATATGTAAATATTACACACAAAAAATAAAACATCAAAATTTATTTTCGTGTTTCCTTTAAATAAACTAATGCATAAAATTTGGTTTGGTAAATTTAAATTGTTTTTTATTAACAACTAGGCATTTTAGCATTATTTGCTTTAGATGTTGGTGAATTTTTACTCCTTTTATATTAACTCGTAGTGTCTGCTTGTCGAAAAAATTTTGGATTGATTTTTAGCCCCTTTCGTGTGACCCAATCGATCTGAAACTTTGCAGGCAGGCTCGTGGCGATGACAAAAATTATCTAACTATTTTTTTTAGTGATACCAAAACAATGGAAACTTTAAAATTTTTCTACCAGAGTTGAGAAAAAAAATTTACGACCACAAAAACAACAAGTCCAGCTATAACAACAATGCACATTTAGAATAACAACAAGAACAATATAGAAACATCATATTTTTAATTTTTTTTTTTTATTTTCTCAGAGATTTCCCTGGACATGTTATACCGATTTTAATAATTTTTTAAACAGAAAACTTCCCATGATCTTGGTGAATCATTCTCAATAAAAATTATCACCCTAGCTGTCCTACTGAGGCCGTTATCGTGACAAGAACAACATAGAAAATCATATTTTTTCAAGAATTTTTTTAGTTCTTCATTCAGATCTCGGGCCCTGTTCAACCGATTTGGACGATTTTAAACCGCTTACGGTTGTAATCGTAATTTCCACAGACGGACAGACGGATATCGCTATATCAACTCCGCTTGTTGTAAGGATCACAAATATATATATTTTATGGGGATCAGAATTTTTTTTTTAATTATTGCAAATAGAATGACTAATATATACCCTCTGCACACTGGGGTGAAGGTATTAAAAATGCGATCCAAATTTAGCAGCAAATTATAGAGGCCTGTATTTAATAGATACTATCTGCAAAATTTTCAATAACATCTTGTTGAATCGAATAACAGAAAATAATATTCTGAATGAATTCGAAGCTGGATTTAGAAAAGATTATTCTACCGTTGACAACATATTTAATCTTGTCAACATTGTAAATTTAAATAAATTGAGCAATAAATATACTTATGCCTTCTTTCTTGATTTGTCGTGTGCATTCGATATGATGCAGAGAGCCGAATATGGGATGGAATTTCATTTTCTAAATATCTTACAGTGCAGTCCGGGGTAAAGCAAGGTTGCATTCTGAGTCCAGTTTTGTTTTCCCTATATTTTACCTGGTGGACTAAATTTTGTAAACGTAAATATAAAAGTTTTATTATACGCAGATGACCTTGTTATACTATCAGACTCTCCTAGTGGTTTGCAAGGAATGATTGATGCTCTACAACAATATTGTTCTATATGGAGCCTAAAAGTTAATTTGGCGAAATCGAAAGTAGTCATATTTCGGAAAGGTCCAAGAATGTCATTTGGCTTAATATGGCATTATGAAAATGAAAAAATCGAAAAACCTTTAATAAATATCTACAAAATAAGATTTCTGCCTCAAAAATAGCCATCAATACCACTTGATCCAAATATATAAATAATCCCAAAATATTTAAAAAGAATAAATTAAAAATTTTTGAGGCTAGCTCTCAATCGGTAATTTTTTATGGTGCTCAAGTTTGGGTATATTAAAGACACGATGATGTGGAGAAATTATTTAGATTTTTCATTAAAAAAATTTTATACCTACCAACCACTACTTCTAACTACATGTTAACTTAGAAACTGGTCTCAATTCCTTGTATATTTCAACTCTAAAAATTCATTTTTGCTATATAAACAAAGTTTTATCTCAAAGTCCCCATAGACTTCCACCAATATTGGCTGAAAAAGTTATAGAGCTGAATGAATACTGGGCAAAAGAGTGGTAAAATTTATGTTAGCTGCTGCAGTTTTGTCATCCAAACAACAACTATGTGTATATTGGGAAGAACTAATACATCTACTTAAATTGAAAGACAGATATGATTTCGCTTTCAATGCTTTAAATTCTCAATCCCACCACCTTTACTTACAACTGGATTATAATGTAACACCTAAACTCACTGCTGAGTTTTCCTCTCGAGATACCAGTTTAATTATAAGGGCTAGAGGTGGCTTACTGAATCTTAACGCACGATGTTTCAAAAGTAATATAGATGGTATGTGCTCAGTTTGTAACATGCACGAATCTGAAAATACATTCCACGTCATCGGCATTTGTCCAGTATATGTAAACTTTTCCGAGAAATGGGACATAGTGTGTGAAAATTAAGTTTTGAGAAAAAACGCATTTAAAGTTTCTACAGCCTTTTAGGTACCAGAATCCACCGTTTTTGACACAGCCTGTTTTTTGACACACTAGGTCTCTTTTCTCGGAGAAGGTCACATATAGAGAATATAGATATATTTATTTTGGTTTGAATACACTCAGTAAAGATGAAGTATTTAATATATTAAATGGCACAAATTTCGACTTGCTATACAAATATTTAGACACATGTATAAAACACAGAAATCTTATTTTAAATGGATTTGAAATTAAAAAAAAAATTAAGTAAAATTAGAATGATAAATTATTTTAATTAAAATGCCAATCTGGTTAACAGCAATAATGCTACGCCAAATATAGATTGTAAATAATTTAATAAATAAATTTACTTTTATATCATAATTATACATATCTATTAATAAATAACAAAATAATAATAAATACCCTTTTTTGAAAAAGTATCCACAAAAATTAGCTTTTTTTAAAAACTACCCTTAAAAAAATTTTTATATATTTTAAAAGTATCCCTTTAAAAAAAAAATTTTTTTTTCTTGAAAAACAACCCTTTTGAAAAAAGTACCCTTTTAAAAAAAAAAACCATTTTTAAGTACCCTTTTTTTAAAAAATATCGCTTTCTAAACAGTTTTCTTTAAAAGTAATTTAAAATAAGCACCCTTTTTCAAAAAACGCCACTTTTCAAAAAAGTACCCCTTTCTTTAAAAAAAAACTACCGTTTTTTTAAAACAAAAATTTTCCTAAAACAATATTTATACCCTTATACCACTATGTGGTCTGGGTATAATGAATTTATGGTGATGTTTGCAACTACCTAATATTTCACTAATATTTCACCTAGACCCATTTTTTATTATACCGATCGGTACAGAATCACTTTCTGAGTCAATTTAGCAATGTCCGTCTGTCTGTGTGTCCATATAAAACTTGTAATCAAACTACACGTCGCAACTATGAATATATTGTGATGATAAATTGTATATAAGTATATACTTCCATCACCCGTAGCATAAACACCGTTGAAATTGGTGAAAATCAGTGTGTTTTCAGACCTAGTCCCCGTGCAAATGGCCCCTATGAAATCGACTACAATTGTCATAAAATCCAAATTATCTGATAGATCTCGGTCAAATTGTTTTTGTGTATGTTTATTACCTCCATTAATCAGTAATCCAAAAATATACGCTATAGGAAAATTCTTAGTCATAGCCCCCACAGCATTAAAGAAAAAGTGTTTTTTCGTTATATCCTTTTTAAAGCGAAATCTATTTTGTTTCCTCTGTCATACCTTAAAAAGATTAATCTATTGTATAGTTATTCAGACTGTTTTGTGTAAATTACTTTATGAAAAAACAGTAATGTTCGAAGTTTTAACAAGCTATCGAATGATATATTACATATCTGTCTAGAGAGCTGTGAGATTCTACATCTCCTACTGCGACCAAACACATATCTGGCAATATTATTTTACGTTACATTAAGCCTTTTCATACTTAATGTATCACAGCTAGCGAATAGTTCACAGCCATGCAGGAGTGTAGGCAACAAATAAATCTTGGCTTGTAACATTCGAATATTAAAAGGTGTATAATACTGCGACATCCAAAGGTTTCTTAACATTGCATAAGTTTTACCACATATAACATTTATGTGATTTGACCAGCCTAACTTCTTGTTAAAAAATACACCTAGATTTTTGGCAGTTTCATCAATCGCGATGACAGAATTACCTATTCGAATAGGTGGTAAAACAGTTGTTAAAGACTAGATTTTTCCAATTATCATAGCTTTCTTTTACACTGTCTAGATCATAATTATTTTTTGTAACGTAATTATTGACATCAGATGGTTTACAACTTATAAAAAGTTGGACATCATCTACATACATATGTATTCCACAAAAACTGAGTCGAGAGGGTAAGTGGTTAGAATATAATACATACAGTAGTGGGCCAAGTATTGAACCTTGCGGTACGCCTCTCGTAGTTGAACAACTATAAGATTTGTCAGACCCATGGCGATTTTTTGTTACCGATATAAGTTTCACAGTTTAACCTTGATTTTGACAAAGATTTGTCATTTGAAAGGTAATTATTTTTAGCTGATACCCAGATTTACAGATTTTCATCGTCTGGAATATGTTTTTGGAGTTATGATCGTTTAAAGTTGCTTCTAACACTAACATAAAATTATACAATGCTAAAAAAAAAAATTTCCTAGAATTTGCACTCGAATTTCGAGTGCTGGAATCTTCTAGTATGAATAAATAAGCTTTACAGCAGTTGGTGAAAAGTAAAACATGTTCCCCATTTTTTGGCAAAGAATTGAAAAGTCTACTGTATCAAAAGCCTTAGAATGATCAAGCAAAATGAGAAATGATACCATACTGTTATCAATATTCGCTCTAAGCTCCTCTGTAACTTCAATTAAGGTCTGAAACCAGATTGCTTGTGGGTGAGAAGAGAATTTTCATATAGAAAGTGGTTAATCTGTATGTGAATTAAACGTTCGAAAACTTTAGATAGAAAAGGTAGTATAGCTATCGGTCGATATGTATTATCAGCTTTTGGTATAGGAATAATCGTTGCGTGTTTCCACGCTGATGGAAAAGTAAAAGTTGTAAGAATCATGTTAAAAAGATGTGTTATATGTAAAAGAATATAAGTAATGATTATCTTCATAAATTTTGGGTGAATTCTATCATATCCCACAGAGTTGGATTTAATACTTAATAAAGACTCTAGGACGTCCTCTTGTGTGAAATGTATAAAATTAAAACATTGAGTACCATTAGAGTTATCACTCTTTATATTTATGGTATTCGAAAAATTATCATAAAAGTTAATATTCACTTGTGGCACTGAATTTTGGTAAATTCATTAATATCAATTTTAGTTGTACGTTTAATAATAACTAAATTTTAAATTTCTTTCCACTTCTTCTTCGAACAGCTGATTCAAACTATTCTTTCTAAAATATTGATTTTGAGTATCTTATTTTTTAATTCATTTTCCTTCTATCAATTTTGAAAGCATTATGGATCTCGGTTGTTCTAAATCGCTTCCATCTTTCATAGGCTAAATTTCTTTCTGCGATCAAAGTTTTTATTTCGCTACAAAACCATGGTTTTCCATTTCGTATTTTATTCACCTTTATTGGCATATTTTTCATAAAAGTATAGAATATTGTTTTGTAAAAAAGTTAATTGCTCATCTATGGTTGACATGAGAAAGACTTGGTTCCACGAAATGGCCGACAATTCAGTTTCCAACGATTGAAAATCTAAGCTTTTAAAGTTTCTAAACCTTATTGTTTGTGATTGTTCTTGATTTTTATACCCTATACCACTATGTGGTTTGGGTATAATGACTTTGTGCTGCTGTTTGTAACAACCAAAAATATTTGACCTAGACCCATCTTTAATTATACCGATCGAATCAGAATCACTTTCTGAGTTGAATTAACAATGTCCATCCGTCCGTCCGTCCGTCTGTGTGTCCATGTAAACCTTGTAATCAAACTGCAGGTCGCAAATATGAATATATTTTGATGAAGTTTGGTATGTAAGCTTTTATCGGCCATGGGATGAACGCTGTTGAAATTGGTGAGAATCGGTCCATGGTCAGACCTAGCCCCCATACAAATTACCCATATGAAATCGACATAAATTGCCATAAGATCCAAATTGTCATATAGATCTTACTCAAATTGGGTTTGTATGCATTCATTACATCCATTAATGAGTAATCCAAAAATGATCCCTTTGACCCCATATAGAGCTGCTTCCCGATCTTCACTTAAATCTATTAAAAAACAAAAATATTGCACTGATTCTTCTCAAATTTTGCTTGTATATATTTTTGCAAAATACAAGAGACTTTACCAAATATGATCAGGATCGGTCCATTTTTGGACCTAGTCCCTATATAGATATACCATCCGATATGAACTTTTTCATATCTGCAGCCAAAAAAATTAATAAAAATCCCACTCAAATTTGGTTTTTGCTTATTTTCTATGTCCAGTAAGTTGGGCCTAAGAGATAGGGTTTGGTATAGGCATGGTATAGGGTATCGTATAGTCGGTCTAGACCGACTATTATTTTCTTACTTGTTTATATTGTAGTCATAAGGCAAAAAAATTAAATCATGTTTTGAGAACATGGACGCGGAGAGCTGATCAAAGAGTAATAGTTTTGAATGATGATTAATGAAATACAGATCAAGTAGTGTACTTGTAGTCCTTGTAAAGTGAGTTGCAATGGAACAATTAACTAACATCAACCCAATGGCATTCATATCATCCTCTAAACTTCGATCAGCTAATATACTGTCACTGAAGTCTCCAACAGTAATAACATCGGTGTAACCAAGGGTAAGTGTTGTTAACTTGTTTAGCAGTGGATTAAAATCAGTATCTTTCTTAGGCTTATCAATGGAACCAATTAAAAGTTTTTGGTTATTGTTATTTAAAATTTCGAGAAACAAATACGCGATTTTTTCATCTGCTAGTGATTTACATCTAAGTTTACAGCATATTGATGATTTTGCATAAACAGCTGCACCACCACCATTTGCGTACGTACCTATCGGCTCGGAAAAGTCGATAACCATTCATTTCATAACTACTATCTTGAATTTCTGGATTAAATCAAGATTCTGATATATAAAAAATGTCAACCCCAGATTCTTCAAAAACATATCGGAATTCATCCATTTTGTTATTTAAACTTTCAGCATTAATATGGCAAATATTGAGCCCAGAAGTTCTTCTTTACCGACGTAAACTTTGTAATCAAACTATCAGGTCGAAAATATGAATATATTTTGATTAAATTCAGTACATAAGCTTTCATCAGCCATTGGACGTACGCTGTTGAAACCGGTGAAAATCTGTCCATGTTCAGACCATGTCCCCATACAAATGACCCCTATGAGATCGACTTAAATTGCCATAATATCGAAATTATCATATAGACCTCGGTCAAATTGGGTGTGTGTGTGTGTGTGTGTGCATTTTTATTACATCAAAAATAAACTCTGTAGGAGAGTTCTTAGCCATAGACCCAATATCAAGCTAATTCCCGATCTCCACTTAAATCTGTAAAAAAACAAAAATATTTTTGCAAAAAATTAGTGACCTTAACAAACATGAAAAAGATCGGTCCATTTTCCGACCTTGTCCCCATATATATATATTCGATATGAACTCTTTCATATCCGAGGGCAAACAAATTAATAACAATGCCACTGAAATTTGGTTTAAGCTCATATTCTATATCCAAGTAGTTGGACCTATGTAGGGTCTCTAAATGCATTATATAGAGCATCGCGTAGCCGGCCATGACGGACTATAATCTTCTTACTTGTTTCTTTATTCTTTGACTCGGCTCCAAAGACCAAAGCAAATCTTAACATTAAAGCAAGCCTATCTTAACGAGAGACACGTAATGCTCCACATTTAGTTAGACTTATCGGGACTCAAAAGGGAATGTGCTTAACTATTGCACGAACGCACACGGCATGAAATTCTGAGTGGCGCTACGTTGTTTTTCAGATGAGATGAAATTTAATTTGAAAGGTCCAAACCCATTAAATTATTACTTTCATGATCTTTGCAAGGTGGAAAACCAGTTGGATCGCCTTCAGATTCGGGTGAAGTGTGATGGTGTGGGCCGACATATTTTAATATGGTACGTGCGCGTTATAATGTTTGAGAGCAAATAAGGATGTAAACACAAAAATGTTCTTGGAACTGCTTTTCCCCATCGTAAGAATTTTTTTGGTGATCTGCCATGGCAGTTTCAACACGTCAACGATACGATCAACACTGCTTGGGTGGTTAAGTCATGGACTGAGAGCCAAATAATAATTTAATTTCGTGGCTACATTACTCCACTAAAGCGGAAATAATTGAATTAAATAGCCATTTCTCTAAATTATATTACAAACTGGTACGAGTCGCTCTCGAATAGAAATTATGAGGTCGTTCCCAACACGGGAGGATCAGCACATTTTTCAATTTATTTTAAAAAAAAAATTAAATTTGTAAATCTATAAGTTTACAAATATTACACAGGTCTACAAAATGAAAAAAATTTTTTGGTGCCTTGAGTTTTGCAGCTGATTTTTTTTTTTTTTGTACTTTGAACGCTGATTTCAAAACTGAAAACCATTTTTCCCTAGCAGCTCTAGTTCTCGAGTTACAAAAATATTCAATTTACCCTACTATTTATTTAAAAAATGCATATGCCCTTCTGATATAAACGCAGTATGTTGGCAACATTGTGTAGCTTATTTCTTAGTATGTTGGCAACATTTTAGTTATATAAATGTCATTCCCTAGCTTATTTCTGATTATAATTCTTGAGTCGCTAAATATATATCGATAAGAAACCTACGTCCAGTACGCGTTGCAATCATTTAAGGTTTCAATAGAACATCAAGATATAATTGAAAGCTAATTTTCAAAAATGTCATCTAGCCGCAGAATCTGTGTAAATCACCCTGATCAATTTTGTTATATATGTGGTGAATACGCGAGAATTGAAAACAGAAAATCCATTACTGAATATATAAAGAAAGCATACAATGCTTATTTTGGTATCAAACTTGAACATCGGGATAAATCTTGGGCACCACATGTAGTTTGCAAAACATGTACTGAACATCTACGTCAGTGGACTGATGAGAAAAGGAGGAGTCTGAAATTTGGTGTGCCTATGGTTTGGAGAGAACCAAAAAATCACTATGACGACTGTTATTTCTGTGTAGTGAATATCAGAGGTATCAATAGTAAAAACCGAAGGAAGTGGACGTATCCTGATTCAGAATCTTCTCGACGGCCCATTCCTCACTCCGATGAAGTTCCCATGCAAACATTTCATCAGCTACCAGATTTTTCGGAAGATGAAATATCCCACTGCTACATAAATGAAGACAGTGAATATGAGGAAAATACATCAAGTCCACAACGATTTAACCAAAGTGAGTTAAGTGATCTCATCAGGGATCTTAACCTCTCAAAACAATCTTCTGAGTTACTGGCATCCCGGCTAAAAGAAAAAAATCTACTTGATAAAGGAACACAAATAACGTTCTATCGTAGAAGGGAAGCAGAGTTGGTTACGTTCTATTCTCAGGAAGAAGACCTCGTTTTCTGTCACGATGTTAAAGGTCTCCTAACAAAAATCGGCCTTCCCGAGTATGATCCAGATCGTTGGCGTCTGTTTATTGACAGTTCCAAGCGAAGTTTGAAGTGCGTGCTTTTACACAATGGTAACGAATTGGCATCAATACCTATTGCTCACTCTACCCAAATGAAAGAAGAGTAGAAGAATATAGCCATAGTCTTGGAAAAGATAAGGTATCACTATCATGGATGGGTCATTTGTGTTGACTTGAAAATGGTTAACTTCCTCCTTGGACAGCAAGGAGGATACACAAAATATCCTTGCTTCTTGTGCCTTTGGGATAGCAGAGCTAAACAAGATCACTGGGTAAAAAAAAGACTGGCCTGAAGGAGAGAACATGGTTGTTGGAGGAAAAAATGTTGTTAATCAGCCTTTGGTTGATCGGAATATAATAATCCTGCCTCCACTTCATATAAAACTTGGCTTAATGAAGCAATTTGTTAAGGCTCTAGATAAAGATTCATCATGTTTTAAATTCATATTTACAAAGATGCAAGGTTTAAGCAATGAAAAAATAAAAGCTGGCATATTCAATGGCCCTCAAATCAGACAGTCAATGAAGGACACCAATTTTGTTGAATCTATGAATGAAAACGAGCGAAAAGCGTGGACATTATTTATGTCAGTCGTCGAAAACTTTCTAGGCAACAAGAAGGCTTCAAACTATAAGGATTTAGTTCAGAACATGTTGACTGCTTTTCGTGAGCTTGGATGCAACATCAGCATGAAGGTGCATTACTTGCAAAACCATTTGGACCGGTTTCCTGCAAACTTGGGAGACTTTAGTGAATAGCAAGGTGAACGATTTCACCAGGATATAAGGAAAATGGAAGAACGATACCAGGGCAAGTTGGATACTCATATGATGGCAGATTACTGTTGGAATCTGCAAAGAGATTGTCCTAAAAAACCACATTGCAGATTAAACAAAAAACGAAGCTTCTTGGGTCCCAGTACATCAAATAAGCAGTGAAAAATATATTTCCTATTTTCACAAATATATTAATTATATATTATATTTTATTATTATAAATATACTAGCTGGACCCGGCAAACGTTGTTTTGCCCTCAATGAATTTTTATTTTAGTTAGAATCTGTATATACCTATATAAAATGTGTTACGAAGATCTCCAGATAATAAAATGAGAGCTTCACCAAAAAATCTTTCATTGCCTTTCAAATCTTTTATCAAATCAAATCACAATGTTTGTGAGCCATGGTACATTCATCCCAAATAAAAATACTGCATTTTTGCAGAACTTTTGCCATACCGGAATGTTTTTTGATATTACAGACGGCATTCTCATTTTTTTGTACGTTTAACGGTGATTTGAGTGCTGAATGAGCTGTGCGGCCACCATGCAATAATGTAGCGGCTTTTTCCTTCTTTTTCGTTAGAATATTTATATATAAAAACGTTTGTGAGTTTATTTATTAAAATTTATATAAATTTTACAACTCATTATTTTTCGAACGACAGCGCCATCTACCGGGTCCAATAAAAAAATGTTTCTAACATACATATATGTACATTCTTAGTTTCATTAAAATCACGCCATAAATAAGAATATTCGAAATAACTTAACCCAGCGCCAACTATCGGGTCCATTTATACATACAAAAATTTCTTATGACGAAACATACGTTCATTCTGAATTGCAGTCAAATCGCGCTGAAAGTAAAAATTTTTGTTTTTAACTTGACCCCAACGCCAGCTAGAGGGTTAAAACTAAAAAAAAAACACAGAAGAGCTCGAACCGAACCTATGCTGGAAATCCTACCTCGACAGCTCTTATGGTTCCGGAGATCATTCGTTACAATCAAATGCATCAACGTTTTTATATATACGCCACGCCCCTTTGCCCACTAACAACTTTATATAGCTAAGGTCTTATTATTTCGCAAAAATATCCTTTTGTGAAAATTTCATGACGATCCTTCCAGTAGTTTAGAAGATATTACGATTTTTTATTTTTCTAAAAAGGGGCGTGGTCCCGCCCACTTTTCTTCTTGTATGTATTTCTATTCATGCTAATACCATATGTACCAAATATGACTGCTGTAGGTAAAAAAATTCGCGTGATATGACTTTTTCAAATTATGGGTTATATGGGCGTGGCACCGCCCCTTTGTCCAATCAAAAATTTATATAGCATATTATTCCTTCCAGAGTCACAGTAACACGCTCTGAAAATTTCAGGAAGATCGGTTCTTTGGTTTGGCCTCCTATAAAGCACAAACAAACACACATTCATTTTTATATATATAGATAGATTGAAAGCAGAATAATTATGATTTAAGGTAAAATGGGGCGTAAAAGGGGGACTTGGTAATAAAAAAATGTATGGCTACCTTACCTGTAGATAAAAAGTGTATAAAACTTTAGATAAATACATATTACAAAAAAATTATTTTGTATAGCAAACATTGTTAGTGGTATATGTAAAAAAAAAGGGGGCGGTGAAATGGACGTGGTTCATAGTTATATGGCGACGTTAACAGTATTAAGAGCAATATACTACCAAATAAAAAAATCCGTTGGAAGGAACAAATTTGTACAGAGAAAAAAAAGTTTAAAACTTTCAAACAAAATTTGGCGTGAAAAGGGGCGTGAAAGGGGGCGTGGCGTAAGAAATGTTTATTTCTACCTCGCCTGGAGCATAATGTGTATACAATTTGAAGTAAATCTGTTAAAAACTATATGGGAGCAATTACATAATTTTAAAAAAGTGGGCGTAAAAGTGGGCGTGGTCAAAAAAAGTACCCTATTAATCATGCCAGAGTCCCAGTTAAATGCTGTGAAAATTTCAGGAAGATCGGTCGAGAGGTTTGGTCTCCTATAAGGTACACACAAACAAACAAACAAACAAATAAACAAACACACATTCAATTTTATATATATAGATTAAACTACATAAATGCTTTAGACCAACACAGAAGAACAAAATTTTTATTTTTTTTTTATAAAATTTTTGTTTTTTTACAAAACTTTAACGATATTTCTGAATCTACTGGGCCAAATTAAAAACAATGTAGGCACGGATTAAAGGTAAATTTGTTGACGAATTTCAGTTTTTTTTTTTTAACTAAATATGGTGAACCGTTTTCAAGTTATTCCAATATATGTAGTGGAAGGGCCTTAAATTTGGAAATAACGGTATATCGCGAAAAGTCGAGCTGCTAGGCAAAAACCGATTGCAGATTCGTTTTCAGGAGGTCGAATTTACTAAAGATCAGTTCAAAAAGTATCGGCAACAAAATATGTGTATACCTGTGTTATCATAGCTGAAAAACTTTACAAAAATGGAAAAAAAATAATTCAAGCCATATTATAAATTCACATACAGATATAGTGATTCGATCAAAATATTTTAAAATTTTTAAAGTATACTTAAAATGTATATCTCATAAAATATTTAATGGTTTTATTTCTGGAATATATTTAATCCTTAAAGAAGTTGCGAAAAAGAAAGCGAGTTAATTTTAAATTTATTTCAACAATAAGAACTATACAAAAATGAATCAAAGCATTTCGCAAATAACAAATTTATAAACAAAAAATAAATAAATAAATAATAATACCACAAACTTGACAAGCTTTTCCGATTTCCAAAACAAGTATACGTTTGATATCAAATTAATTTATGTATCACAATTCGTTTATTGAGGGACTCGTCACATACGTATATAAATATATAGTACACATAAATATGTATGCATTAATATGTTTATTTAAATATATCAGTCTGTAAACTATACAACACAAAGGAAGAACACATACAACATATACAAAAACTATGATTGTTTTCTGGCAATTAATTGTGTGCTTTTGCTGCTAACGTTACTTATATATATATATCCTTAATGTACATATATATATATTTATATATATATATTTAAATATATAAATATATATATATGTACATTAAGGATATAGCCAAAATGAGCTCCTATCACTACGATGTAGCCACTGATGTTTTTATAATGGAAACAATTTATTTTCTATGAATGTGGAAAAATAAACTCCTGCACTTTTAAACCTTTAACCTTTAAATTAACATACTTGTTATTGATTGATTTTGAATTTAAACAAGCTCAGGATGAAATGTTTTTACATTTTATAAAGCCAAAAACCTGTTTCGAAAATTGATCCATATTCTGCATGACAGGTTATACAGCTATTACGGCTCGAGCCACCAACCCTCATCAGTAACCAAAAGCCATAGATAATTTATTTGATATTTTTTATTTTTAAATGTCATGTTTGATAGATTCCATAAATATTTTCTTTTGACCATATTCCAAAACAGTGTCAAATGTAGAATAGAATCTTACGGTAATGTAAAATCAAAATAGTTTTCTGAAACCAAAGTTCACTAGGTCTAAACTCTACTGCAACTCTGCAAATAATTGACCTAGATTTTTTTAACAATTTCTTTTTTGTAATTCAGTGACCCATAAAATAATGTCAAGAAAGGAGTTGTGGCCAGCTAGATTAAAATTCCAATTACTGCTACCATAGTTTTTCCTTTTAAATGTAGATTTAGTGGCACGGGTTTTATTTCTTGCTAATAGTAAAAAAATGTGTGAAATTTTTTGTGTTTTTACTTTCCACACACAGAAAAAGGATTGGTTGGTATTCGGTTACCAATAGGAAAATATGATTAGGAAATAAAATCTTGTGTTGTAGTATTTTAATAGTGAAAAATGTTAAAGTGTTAATTTGGTAACAATCTTATTAACTTAATTCTTATAAAATTAAAACATTTACGAAATTAAATTTAGTTTCTTATTCAGACAAATTATTAAGACAATCAATTAATTCAACTATGATAATTGCACTGTAAATTGCTAATTATATAAAAACAACATATTTAGAATATAAAACGTAAAAACAGACATAGTTATAAATTGGTGGTTAATATTAGAAAATTAAATTGGAATTTTGAATAAAATTTCGGCTATAGTAAAAAAATACAGATTTCTAACCGAAGAGATAATTAGAATTTGGTTGTAATTACAAATTAATCAAAATAAGTTACAATTTATTTGCCCCTTTTTGGAAGAATAAATTAAAAATGTCATTTTCGGAAAATAGTATAAAAACAAGTAAGAGTGTTAAATTCGGCTGTGCCGAATCTTTGCTACCCTCCACCTAGGTTTAAGTATTGATAATAAATGTAAACAAAATATTGGAAAAATAGGCATGCGTTTCCTATATGCATGAGTTTCCGGTTATATGACATAACTTCTCGTTTAATTTAGTTTTTGCTAATTAAATAACTCGCCCTTACCTCCATTGCAAAGGTAGTGGTTGTGTAGGCTGGCTATATGCATTAAATCGTGCTAATTGGAGATGGCTGTATAGTTTCTTTTAACTGGCGAAATATTTTTTCATTGCGGTCATGCAGGTCGGATGGAGTAACAAAATAATAACCAAAAAAAGCTCTCTCAACTTTTTTATTAAAATATTGCCATATTTGGAAAACATAGAGAATAAATTTATAATAATAAATAATCAAATTAGGAATGCCAAACGCAAAAAACCAAATGTCCCAAACATTTTAAATAAAATAATTTGTTATCTTTATTTTCCGAAAAACTTCAAATATTCATTCAAAAAAAATTGTGAAAATTTATATATAAATAACATTCTCATCAAATTGCGTTTATTTATGTAACAATTTTTGTGTTCGCAATTCTTAAATATCATTTGAGGTTTTATAAAATTCATTGAATTTAAATTAATATTTTCTGTAGTCCGATTCTGTATATTTCAACGATCCGACAATCGCAAAATATATCGACAGCTATTGTTGTTTGCACTAAGGATTAAGTGATTCACTAAGTACATTCATCTTATCAACAGTCGACAAATCTATTTTTCTATTTATTTAAATTGTAAACGAGTGGCATCTCTGTAAAAATAAGCGAAAAACACAAAGAATAGAAAAAAAACAAATTACTTCGTGTTTGACAGGATGATTTTATGTTTATGTTTAATATCTTTATTTTTTTTACTAATATTTCTGTTTATTTATTTGAAACTGAAATAATGAATTGAATATGCTATTTAATTTTTTTATTTATATAAAAAAGATTTTTTAATAAAAGCAAAATATTTTCACTATTTTATGATTTTTATTTATCTATGTATGACACCATTTCAACTTAAAAATTTAAGTTTTTATCGATTGAATAAACAACACAAACATGGCTGTCATTTAGATAACTACAACAGCTGACTTTAACAATAGCGAATATCGTTTAAAAATTTTACTAATAATTTTGCTTTTCTTTTTTTAATGATTCGACTATCGTTAAAAGAAGTTACTGAAAAGCTATTAATTTCTCCTGAATGCCAAATTTTTTTTTAATGTAAACATTTTTTAAATGTAAACATATTTCTTGTTTTTTTTTTGGAATTTGATACAATTGATGTCTTCTAAATTTAAAATTATTATTTCCGACGTTTTGATATGATTTTCTGAAATTCAATTAATTGTAATTTATAATTGGAAATTTTAATTCTAGTTTTTAGAATTGATATTTTCTAAAATTTGAATGGAAACTTTAAAAAGTGCAATTTTGTATTTATGTGAATAATAATGCTTTAGTAATTATAAACAATTTTTAAAAATTAGATGTAATCGCAATCAGATATTTTATAGGTAAAGCAGAATAATTTTATATATAAAATTCTTCTGTCGCAGTGTTTGTGGTAAAATTCCGCCGAAACGGCTCGACCGATTCTCATGAAAATTTTGCGCATATTGGGTAGGTCTGAGAATCGGACAACGTTTATATTTTTTTTTTTTGATATGGCCACTGGGAGGGGTACCCCCCATACAAAGTGAACTTTTAAAATCAGATATCTGGAGTACTATGATAGCCATAAGTGCCACGCCCACTTGAGATATCAAAAAAAAATACCGGTTGTACGTTTCCGAGATCTACCCAATATCCACACAAAATTTCATGAGAATCGGTCAAGCCGTTTCGGAGGAGTTCAATTACAGAGACCACGACACGAGAATTTTATATATAAGAAGTTAAACTCCTCCTTTTTTGTTTTTTTTTATTTTTTTATTTAGTGCGATTTGACTGCAATTCAGAATGTATGTATGTTTTATCATAGGAAATTTTTGTATGTATAAATGGACCCGATAGATGGCGCTGGGGTAAAGTCATTTCGAATATTCTTTTTACGGTGCGATTTTACTGAAACTAAGAATGTACATATATGTATGTTAGATGATGCCAAAAATTTTTTTGTTGGACCCGGTAGATGGCGCTGGCGTTCGAAAAATAATGAGTTGTCAAATTTATTTAAATTTTATAAGTTTCAAAATTCACAAAAGTTTTTATATACAAATATTCTAACTAAAAAGGAAGGAAAAATTGCATTGGCTATTGCTTTGTTCGGAATAGCTGCAACATTATTGCATGGGGGTCGTGCAGCTCATTCAGCACTCAAATCTCCGTAAAAAAACATTCCGGTATGGCAAAAGTTCTGCAAAAAAGCAATATTATTATTTGGGATGAATACAACATGGCTTACAAACATTCCTGAGAAGCACTACATAGAACTTTAAAAGATTTGAAAGGCAATGAAAGAATTTTTGGTGAAGCTCTCATTTTATTATCCATGATCCAACGGCTGACCAGTTTTAAAAACAACTACTTGGTTAAGTAAAAGAACTATTTAAGCCGCAAAAAATTTCGATGCCGATAATATTAATGTTATTATTCAGGATGTTAGATGATACCAAAAATTTTTTTGTTAGACCCGGTAGATGGCGCTGGCGTTCAAAAAATCATGAGTTGTCAAATTTATTTAAATTTTATAAGTTACAAAATTCACAAAAGTTTTTATATATAAACATTCTAACCAAAAAGTAAGGAAAAATTGCATTGGCTATTGCTTCGTCCGGAATAGCCGCAGCATTATTGCATGGTGGTCGTACAGCTCATTCAGCTCTCAAATCATCGATAAACGTACAAACGAATGAGAATGCCGTCTGTAATATCAAAAAACATTCCGGTATGGCAAAAGTTTTGCAAAAATGTAGTATTATTATTTGGGATGAATGTACCATGGTTCACAAACATTCCTTAGAAGCATTACATCGAACTTTAAAAGATTTGAAAGGCAATGAAAGAATTTTTGGTGGAGCTCTTATTTTATTATCTGGAGATCTTCGTCAAACATTGCCAGTCATACCAAAATCAACCTATGCTGACGAACTAAATGCCTGCTGAAAATCATCAACATTATGGAGTAGCGTTCAAACTATAAAATCAACAACAAACATGCGAGTACGATTACAAAATGATCAAATGGCTGACCAATTTTCAAAACAACTACTCGATCTTGGTAAAGGTAAAATCACTATTAACCCAACCAGTCAAACTATTAAACTATTCACAAGATTTTTTTCAATTTATATCGTCACGCGATGAATTAATTGAAAATGTATTACCCGGCATTCAAAATCAATATAGTAAATATGATTGCACACAGAAAAAAAAAATTACAAACGGAATTGTTCTAAAGTTTAACAACTGTATTTTCGATTGTATTAATATAAATTTTACAGCCATATTTCATTTTCTATTGTGATAAAATATTTACTGTTAACACGATAGATTTTTAATTGTCATGAACTCAAAATTCGGATATTTTCTTCATCGCAATTCGGTTGGCAATAAATTTGGTAGCCGCAACGAATCAGTTTTCTGTATGTGGTTAGGTGAAAGAGCTATTTTAGCCGCAAAATATGTCTACGTCGATAACATGTTGTTATTCAGGACATGATTGATTCCGAAACGTTTTCTTTCAAATCTATGGATAGTGTTGTTGAAGAAAATGAAGCAGTGAATTCTCCAACAGAGTTCTTGAATTCACTTGATGTGCCAGGTCTATCGCCACATATATTAAAATTAAAAAATGGTTCTCCAATAATTTTGCTACGTAACCTCAACGCTCCGAGACTATGTATTGGAACCAGGTTAATTGTTGAGAGCATAATGCCCAATGTTATTGAGACCACAAATCTCAAAGGAAAATTTTAAGGAGAACATGTTTTGCTGCCAAGAATTTTATGATTCCTACCGACACACCGATAATATTCAAAAGATTGCAATTTCCGATCAGATTGGCCTTTGCCATGACCATTAATAAATCTCAAGGACAATCATTACAAATATGTGGTTTGAACCTCGAAAACAGTTGTTTTTCCCACGAGCAACTATATATGACATGTTCCCGTGTCGGAAAGCCAGCAAATTTTTTCATTTACTGACAGAATAATGAAGCTAAAAATATTGTTCATTCTTTTTAGAATTACAATAATAAAAATATATTGGTCATTCTTATATGTATGTTACAATAAATATTTATTTTCATTTTCATAAATAAAACATGGTTTTTCTTTAACAGTTTTCAATTAATATTGACAAATGCAAAATCGTTTTTTTTTATATAGGTATACACAGATTCTAACTAAAACAAAAAATTCATTGAGGGCAAAACAACGTTTGCCGGGTCCAGCTAGAAATTCTATATAACTATGTAGAACTGTTTTGAAAGCAAAAAACTCATTGATGAACTCGGTAACTCTATTTTGTAAAGACAACAAAAAGTTAATATGCCAAACTTATGTTCATATTTGTAAAAGAATAATGAAAAAACATATGAAATAAAATACCAGCCCGTGTATACTCTTAACATTGTTCTTTATGATATCTATTCGAAAATATTGACATTCATGTTAAAATAGAAATAACCTATGTATTTCAAAGCTAATTAGAACAAAAATTGTGGCGCCATCTACTGTGGCATAGTCACGCTGAGCAAAATGAAGTGACACTCTGTTAATGCAAAAGAAATGTATTTTCTCCACAACAAAATATGGCAGAATTTTATGTAAATAAAATAATATACCGATTTATTTCTAACATGCAGTTATTATGGATATACATACATATATAGAATATATGTAAATTATTTGTATTAAATATGTGTATGTACATATATGTAAATATTACACACAAAAAATACAACATCAAACGTTATTTTTGTGTTTTTCTCTTTAAATAAATTTATACATAAATTTTTTTTTTTGCTAAATTAACATTGTTTTTTTTTTATTAACAACTAGGTATTTTAGCATTATTTGCTTTAGATGTTGGTGAATTTTTACTCCCTTTATATTAACTCGTATTGTCTGCTTGTCGAAAAATTTTTGGATCGATTTTACCCCTTTCCCGTAATGCAATCGATCTGAAACTTTGCAGGCATGCTCGTGGCAATAACAGAAATGATCTAGTAGATTTTTTTAGTGATGCCAAAACAATGGAAACTTTTTAATTTTTCTACCAGAGTTGATAAAAAAAATGTACAAAGGGTTAGTTTTTATTATATTATTACTACAACGACCACAAAAACAAGAAGTCCAGCTATGACAACAATACAGCATTTAGAATAACAACAAGAACAATATAGAAACATCATATTTTTAAATTTTATTTTTAATTTTTCAGAGATTTCCCTGGACCTATTCCACCTATTTTAATGATTTTTGAAACAGAAATCTTCCCATTAATTTGCCGAATCATTCTCACTGAAAATAATTACCTTATATATCCTATGGAGGGCGTGATCGTGACAATAACAACATAGAAAATTATATTTTTCAAGACTTTTTTTAGTTTTCATTCAAATCTCGGGCCCTAATCAACCGATTTGGACGATTTTTAATAGAAAACTTGTCAAGATGTTAGTGAATCATTTTTTATGTCAACAAGCACCCTAGATGCCCGATTTATGCCGTCATCGTGATTTCCACAGACGGACAGACCGACAGACGGACAGACGGACATCGCTTTATCAACTCCGGTTGTTATAAGGATCACAAATATATATATTTTATGGGGTCCAAATTTTTTTTTCTAATTATTACAAACGGAATGACAAACTTATATATACCCTCTGGAGTGGAGGGTATAATAAAACGGTAAAATTTTTTGTTTGAGTTAAAATTGAAGAAAGTCTAATTTGATGAGATCCATATTATGTGGATTATTTTTACGGTAATTTCTTATGACAACTATTTTAACATGATTAACCTTTCTTCTTTGTTTTGAAATGATGGCACAAAGCCTCAGAAAATATTTCTTATTGACTAGCTTGTGCTTGAAATTCTCATAACATAGGAAAACCACTCTTATTCGAGAAAATCCGATTAGTAACACATCTAAACCTCTTCCAAAAAATCTGAAAAACTAGTCAAAAATAATTTACCCCACAGCTTTTCAAAACAGCTTGAGAAATTGTGGATATGAAACAACAAACTTTTTTTTAAACAGCCTATTGCACCCTGTTTGATTTTCATGGCTTAGAAAAGCCAATATGAAATGCTCGTCAAGCACAACAAAGGTTGTTGAAAAGAAACCTGTGAAAGCTGCCGTGTAAAGGTGCTGTGTAATCAGCAATCAGAGAGACCACTAAAAAATCCACAGACAAATCCACAAGAATTTTGGTTCACGTTATCAAAAAAAGTTTGGTGTAACGTTTTAAGTGAAGTGTTGTGGTGTATAGAATTACAAAACATATCCAAAAAGGTGTATAGAAGTCAACGTCCACAAAAGAAATGAAAAGCAATAACAATTAACACATGAATAAGCATGTAATTTTTTTTTTTTCATGAAATATTTTTATTATATTTTATATAATTTCTTGTTTTAAAATTAGTAAATAATTAATGAATAATGCAGTTAGAAGTAGATTACTTAAAAAAAAGTTGCGATAACCAATAAATAAAATATAAATTGCATAGTATTAAGTAAGCTAGACAATACACACAATCTAACATACGATGGTTTCAAAGGTACAATTCAGTAACCACAACAGAAGAATCTGGTAGCAAATAAGACTGTCGAAAGTCAGTTGTCAACAAATTCGGTTGTAGTATTTAAAAAAATACTACAAACTAAACTCCAACGTAATCAGTGTATAAACTTCTAAGCGACCGCTACAGATTGACACCATTTTTCTATATAATTATATACTTATACCCCTAATGTGCTTATATATATATAAGGAAGGCCTACCAGCGGAAATTGGTGGTAAATGTGGTTTAATTTATGTCACACGAAAAAGATAAATAAATCCTTTAACGTGGTATTGTTGATCAGTTACCATTGAACAGAACAAAAGACAATGAAATAAATCTTTATGCAGTTGGACCAATCTTGTTAAACTTCCATTATATTTTTATGGGCATTACAATTCTACGGTTCTTATAATAATTCGAGTACGTACAGGGTAACTCTATTGATGATGAGGATGATTTTTTTTACCTTATTGGCAAAATAATTAAGGATGATAGTTCATATGCTAACATATCCGATGGTATATCAGATAATTTTCGATTCTATATTTGCCAAAAAATTACTAAACCTACCGGCAGCTTGAAGTCGGTGTTTCTTTGTGTCTGAACAATATGGACCTTAATGTAATGAAACAAATACCTAAACACAGAAAAAAGATTAGTTGGAAAGGAGTAGTAATTAGAACTTTTATTGTAGTTTTTGATATTTAAAAATAAAATAGATATTCTATTAAAACTATC
The DNA here is from genome assembly GCA_963682025.1 of Cordilura impudica. Lineage (NCBI taxonomy): Eukaryota > Metazoa > Arthropoda > Insecta > Diptera > Scathophagidae > Cordilura > Cordilura impudica. The sequence continues at coordinate 108,624,104 of OY821519.1, forward strand.
GGCTAATCATAACTCATTTAAAATTAAGATGTCTACAACAACAACAATTAGTTACGTTTACCAATCAATATATTTATGTAACCTATTAAAACCAAGAATAACATGCCTCAGTGCTATATAAATATTGGCTACTGCAACTACTAATTCTATTAGAACAACATTTTTCAAACCGAAAATATTTTAACACGTATTGTAACAAATAATTGGATAGAGTACTATATATAAAATTTGTATTAAGAATGGTTTCTCGGTTGTAATAATATAAACCCTAATTTGTACCCTCTTTTGGTATTTCCAACCAATAGGATATTCTATGAATCAATTTCTGTTGTAAATATCAAAAAAAAATAAGAATATAATTAGCCACACCGAATTGAGGATTAGATCTGTCATTTGTCAAATAAAATAAAATAAAATAAAAATAATAAATATGTTGTGATAATTTGATTTTATCTATATCTATATATATAAAATTGAATGTGTGTTTGTTTATTTGTTTGTTTGTTTGTTTGTGTGTACCTTATAGGAGACCAAACCTCTGGACCGATCTTCCTGAAATTTTCACAGCATTTAACTGGGACTCTGGCATGATTAATAGGGTACTTTTAACTTTTTTAAAATTATGTAATTGCTCCCATATAGTTTTTAACAGATTTACTTCAAATTGTATACACATTATACTCCAGGCGAGGTAGAAATAAACATTTCTTACGCCACGCCCCCTTTCACGCCCCTTTTCACGCCAAATTTTGTTTGAAAGTTTTAAACTTTTTGTTCTCTGTACAAATTTGTTCCTTCCAACGGATTTTTTTTTTATTTGGTAGTAAATTGCTCTTAATACTGTTAACGTCACCATATAACTATGAACCACGCCCACTTCACTGCCCCTTTTTTTAATTCAGATACTTACTTATACCACTAACAATGTTTGCTATACAAAATACTTTTTTTGTAATATGTATTTATCTAAAGTTTTGTACACTTTTTATCTACAGGTAAGGTAGCCATACATTTTTTTATTACCAAATCCCCCTTTTTCGCCCCATTTCACCTTAAATTATAATTAATCTGCTTTCAATCTATATATATATATAAAAATGAATGTGTGTTTGTTTGTGCTTTATAGGAGGCCAAACCCCTGAACCGATCTTCCTGAAATTTTCACAGCGTGTTACTGTGACTCTGAAAGGCACAATAGGGCTATATGAATTTCTGATTGGACAAGGGGGCGGTGCCACGCCCATATAACCCAAAATTTGAAATCGTCATATGTCGGGAATTTTTGATCTACAGCGGTCATATTTGGTACATATGGTATTTGCATGAATAGAAATATATACCAGAAGAAAAGTGGGCGGGACCACGCCCCTTTTCAGAAAAATAAAAAATCGTAATCAGCCCAATTCTAAACAAAAATTCCGCATGATATATCTCACTTCTCCCTTTTCCCCTATTATGAATAAAAATTTATTCGGAAAAAAAATTCGATGGGAAAAAAGTAGTTATTCTCAATGCACTTGATTTTAGTTTTTTCCCTCAAAAAATTTCCCTTGCAAAACAGACGTGAGTTTACATAAAAATGTAAAAAGTACTTTGATAAAACAAAATATTAATAAAAATATTAATATTTTATTGTTCTTGTAGGTTGAAGACCATGAATAAAGCACACCTTCAACTTTTGTTAACTTTAATGAAATCCAGTTCAGGCATTGATTGCGTTTTCCATAGATTCAGCCCGCAATTGACTTCTAGCAATCTTTTAGCTATTTCGTTGTTGTTATTGTACAACACAAATTTCCTCCACAAGTGCTCGCATCATAGCTATGCTATTCATTTTTTATTTAATTTTTCTTTAAAATAAATTTATATTTGTTTGCACACACAAAAAAAAATAGAAAATTTATTGTCAATAAGCAAAACAACTGGCTTCGAAATTCGATGATGCCACTTATTAATTTTTTTATTCACGCGGAATTTATAATGGAGAATTTTTTTCTCGAGAAAAGTATTTTCCGTGAGAATGAAATTCCTTGAGAATATTCGTAATTGGACGAAATATCTTCTAAACTCTTCATGAAATTTTCACAAAAGGATATTTTTGCGAAATAATAAGACCTTAACTATTTAAAGTTGTTAGTGGGCAAAGGGGCGTGGTCCCACCCATATATCCCAAAATCAAAAATCGTCATATCTCGGCCATTTTTTAACCTACGGCGATGATATTTGGTATATATCGTATTGAAATTAATAGAAATAGTACTACAAGAAAACTGGACGGGACCACGCCCTTTTTAGAAAATTAAAATCCATAGTAACTTCTATTAAGCTCTTGACTATATAAAGTTGTTAATGCAATAATTAATTCTAAATTAAATAAATAACATTTTGTTAATGTATAAATATTTTTTTTTTATTTTATTTTATTTTATTTTATTTTATTTTATTTTATTTTATTTTATAACGATGAGGGGTAGCGAAGCACACCAGGTTCAGCTAGTAATTTATAATCATAACGTGTCAGAAAGTGCTAAATTATTGTTAATAAGTAAGAAAATTAAAATCGGTCTAGACCGACTATACGATCCCTATACCATGGCTTAGAGACCCTATCATTCGGTCCAACTAATTCGATATAGAATATAAGCATAACCCAAATTTGAGTTGCATTGTTATTAAATTTTTTGGCTGCAGATATGAAAAAATAATATCGGATGCTGTATTTACATGGGGACTAGGTCGAAAAATTAAACGATCCTGACCATATTTGGTAAAGTCACTTATATTTAGAAAAAATATATACAAATCAAGTTTGAGAAAAATCTGCGCAATATTTTTGTTTTTTGAGAGGTTTAGTGAACATCGGGAAGCAGCTCTATATTTCGCCTATGACTAAGAATTGTCCTATAGGGATTATTTTTGACTACTGATTAATGGATATAATAAACAAATACAAACCTAATGACTGAGATCTATATGGTAATTTGGATTTTATGGCAATTTATGTCGATTTCTTAGTGGTCATTTGTATGGGGACTTCGTCTGAACATAGACCGAATTTCACCAATCTCAACAGCGCTGCTATGGCCGATAAAATCTTGTATACCAAATTTTATCAAAATATATTCATATTTGCGACCTGTTGCTTGATTACAAGATTTACATGGACATTCAGACGGATGGACGGACGGACAGACAGACGGACGGACATCGCTAAATCGACTCAGAAAGTGATTCTGAGTCGATCGGTATAATAAAAGATGGATCTATGTCAAATATTTTTGGCAGTTATAATGCACAAAGTCATTATACCCATTATAAAAATGGACGATCGGAAAGTAATACCCATTATTATTGAACCTCAAGACGTTGGCATGTGTTTTTTATAGTTATAGTTTAGAAAACCTATCTGCCAATCAGCAGTGTACTATCATTCCCTGCATCAAAGATACACATGTACAGATACTCAGAACGTAGGCTTTTATTTCGGTGCCAACTCGTGATTTAGCAACAAAAATTGAACTCATTACATGGCACACGTGAAGTATATGAAAATTCCTCCAATGGCTTTATTTGCGCTACAAATTTTTGTGAGGACATACATAACATGAAACCTTGTTGTCGAGTTGTGGTCAGCAGACCTAGATATTAAGCATGTATGTGTACAAGATTGAATTTAAGTTGAGCGCTACAAACATTTTCCGGAATCCCACCAACGTCGTCGCCTCTAATATCACAATCATCAAGTGGTGGTTCGATAAAAATCCTTCCCTCATATTCATCCTTTTCAATATCAAGATTTTCAATGAAAGTCTAACACTTCACTTAGGACCGATTTTCCGAAAACAAATTTATGCTTGACACACACAAACCCAAATTGATCGAGATCTATCTGATAATTTGGATCATATCGCAATTTAAGTCTATCCAATTTCAACCAGCTTATTTAAAAAATTGCATCAAAATATATTTATATTTGTGACCTGTAGTTTGATTACAAGATATACATGGACACACAGACAGACGTGCAGATGGACAGATAGACGTACGGACGGATGGACATCGCTAAATCGACTCAGTAAGTGATTCTGAATGGATCGGTATAATCAAAAATGAGCCTAGGTTAGATATTTTTTGCAGTTACAATCATCAGCACAAAGTCGTTATACCCTCACTACATAGTGCTATAGGGTATGAGTATGTACAACGTTTTGTTTCTTATAAATTATTTTTCACTATTTTACAACGTTTTTTCGACCTTTCCAATTGTCACTTAACATATGTCCATGTGAAATAAAAATAATTCTCGAATATTCGGCCAACTAAGTAACCTCAAGTGTAACCATATTTTGTTTTACCATACGGGTGTGCCCGGTCATTTTTGGTTAATTAGACTCAGCCGAATTTAATACTCTTACCTGTTTTTATTAAAATGGCTTATTTAGTTTAAAGGTTGTTGTGATTTTTTTTTATGTTACAGTTTTCAAGTGCGCAATCTTTAGAGATAGAATTATGAAAATGTTCTACCATGGTGGCATCGTAAGACGAATAAAAATATCTAAATATTTAAATTTTAAAAAAAGTAATCAAGAAAAAATTTTAATGTCGGACATTCTTATATCAGTTAATTATGGAATAAGCCACGTATTCGCATAACGTATTTTTTTCAAAGTCAATAACACAGCACTTGTACATATTAACTTTTTAGTGAAAAATATATACTTCGCTTGTCTGGTCTCTAATGTATTGTATATAATCTGTACATATTTCATGTATGTTTTCTTTTAGAGAAAATCCACCATCAACATCGGTTAACCACGCATTTATTATATATATTTTTGTATATTTTTTCTTTTTTACAATTTTTTATATAGTATGTAGATGCTTAGCTGTAAATGTGTCTTTTTGTTTTGGTCTTCCAAAAAAAAACTTACATAATAGGACTTAACTGTGGCATCTGTGATCTACATGCGTTGTACAATTTATTTATTTACATAATCCGTGACGTGGGAATTCACACTGTTAATAATAAATATATTGGCAGTTGTGAATCTTAAAGAAAATATTGTCTGGCCATGTTTTGATATTGAAATATTTTTTTTTTCCAGTAATATGTAAAAATAGAAAAATAAATACCTTTCAAATAATATACGCTTGGTCAAAATCGGGATAAAACGGTAGAATAAAACGTCGGTCACAAGAAATCGCCTAGCCTATTAATATTGTAGATATGTTAAAAGAGTAATTAATCACAACTATCAATCAGACGTCTATACACCAATACCTCATTTTGCGTCGTAGTTACGTTCCAAAAAAACACGACGCAAATTGAAACGACGCAAAGTGAATTATGATTTTCTATAGCCAACCATGTTAAGATCGAAGATAGGTTCCAGGGTTACGAAAATACTACTTCTTAAAAAGAAAATTGAACAAAGTAAACATTAGAAAAAAAAAAATAATAAAAAAAATTTATTACATATATGGGGGATTTCATGTCAAGTGCACCAACTTTTGAAACCGATGTCTTCCGATCGGGATGAAATTTGCATCAAGGTTAGTCCTCTTCGATAGTAGTTAGGCACAATTTTTCAACAAGATCGGTCAAGAGCTCTCTGAGTTAGAGGGGATCAAAATTTGACATTTTGGCCAAACAGGTGTTTTTTCTCATCCATGTAACTTATTACCTATTGTTCTTAGAAAATTTTCTCCCAAATAGTTTAGAAAGCTATTTATTCAATATTTCGGGAAAAAATACTTCAAAAAAAAAATTTTTTTAGACTTTTTTTACTAAATTAAAGCATTTTTTGCCTTTATTTTCAAAAAGGGCATTTTTTTTTTTTTTTTTTTTTTTTTATATAAGAAAGCTTAGGATTTTTTCTTTAAGAGCTTTTTGGTCGCTTAGTGGGATGGGAGTGGGATATCTATCAAAATAAATGTTTTGTAACTCAAGGCAACGGTTTTTCAATTTTTCACAAATGCACTATTTTGAATTTTATCCTATTTGTGTGAAAAACCTTACAAATAAAACTTATACTGAGAAACTAGACAAATTAACCTTTCCAAAGGTATGTAATATGTTTAACTAAAATTTCATACCCTCAATACTATAATACCCACAATATGTTAACCTCAGGAAAACAATCACTTTTTTTCTATAGAAATGTTGAACAATTATTTTTTTATTTATTTGTAATAATAATTAAACTAATATATTTATAATAATTATAATAAAAATAAATAGATAAATTATTTAATAAAATTTAATATTAAAACATGAGATCCATTCATATCATAACTATTTTACAGCTTATTTGTTGAATTTATTTGCTGCTTTTTTAGCCAATCCTTTCTTGGCGTTACTAGGTTCAGCTGTTGATTTCGCTGGTGTTTTTTTTTTTTTTTACTTTTGAAAGAAATCGCATTGAGTAGAGGCAGAAACTTTTTCATCTCGAGTCTTCCATCGACAAGCGGTATAAAAGCATGGTATTGAGCGGTGCCATCGATTGCTATCGCAGCATCGAATCTGCTCTTTAGTGTTTTCAATGTTTCCTCATAATCCTCTTTGCTACTAAAAACTATATTAGTTTCTTTACAATAATTATTTGTCCAATGGAATAAAGCAGTCGCATCTAAGATGCGATCTTGATGAGAGCACTGGAGACTATACTTCGCTGCATTTCTTTTAAGGTTTGCCCCAATACCATCACATGCTCCTTTACCATGAGCAGTAGGATGAAAATGCCACTCAGCTGGCATTCCAAAATCTTTTTCATGAGCCATAAGATTTGCGAAGCTACTTTTGTTTTTAAAATGATGACAAGCTCCGTCCGAAACGTAGTCTACCTTCTTTACTGTAAATTTAGATTTTAAATATTTTAGTATTATCTTCTGGTACTCATAAACTGCAACGGTATCATATTTTAAATCGTCGGATATGATTGCCACACTTTTGTGTTCCAGTTTTTCATCTTTCATGTAGTAAATAACTACTGTGAATATAGTTGCTTGGTCGTTATTGAAGTGGAGTTCTTGTATGGCATCCTGAAGAAAATATTTATAGTTTTCAGCGAAATCATATGAAATAACGAATTCACCAGACTTCAAATTTATGTTCAAATCCTTGAAAGTCTTGGTTTCTCAAGTTTAGCAATCCTGTACACATTTCTTCCACAAAATCATCCACATTCAAAATGATTGTTTTCAATGTGCATCTGTCAGTCTGAATCCAATAATCAAATTTTACTTCCTCTATATATTCTCGATCTAAAGAGTTGATTAAATTTTCTTTGATGAATGTGGTTTTCGGGCAATTGGTACATTCACCTAAATGGCAAGAAGTTGTTGCATTAGGACACATAGTCAATTTAAGGCAATCGCGGTAATCGTGTAAATCTTCTGCCGAATCATCTATTAAATACTTTAAGTTGATTTCCTTCAACATCAGTTTAACATTTTCATGGTAAATGCAAACGCATACTGTGTGAGTTCCGCTGCTTCCTGCCAAAAGGCAATGTTTTGGCCTCATTTGGGTAAATTTCGTGAAGCCAATTTTAAAATCCTCGTGTTCAGATTGAAATATTGCAAATAACTCTTTCAGGTTACAGATAACCATTCTCTTCTGTTATGTTATGAAGGTATGTTACATACCTTCGGAAAGTTTAGTTTGTCTAGTTTCTCAGTATAAGTTTTATTTGTAAGGTTTTTCACACAAATAGGAAAGAATTCAAAATAGTGCATTTGTGAAAAATCGAAAAACCGTTGTCTTGAGTTACAAAACATTTATTTTGATAGATATCCCACTCCTATCCCACTAAGCGACCAAAAAGCTCTTAAAGGAAAAATCTTAAGCTTTCTTATGAAAAAAAAAAAAAAAAAAAAAATGCCCTTTTTGAAAATAAAGGCAAAAAATTCTTTAATTTAGTAAAAAAAAAGTCAAAAAAAAAATTTTTTTTTTAAGTATTTTTTTCCGAAATATTGAATAAATAGCTATCTAAACTATTTGGGAGAAAATTTTCTAAGAACAATAGGTAATAAGTTACATGGATGAGAAAAAACACCTGTTTGGTCAAATTTTGGTCCCCTCTTACTCATAGAGCTCTTGACCGATCTTGTTGAAAAATTGTGTGTAAACTACTATCCAATAGGACTAACCTTGGTGCAAATTTCATCCCGATCGGAAGACATCGGTTTCAAACGTTGGTGCACTTGACATGAAATCCCCCATATACAAAATAAAAAATTCAATTAATTTATAAAATTTCATACACAAAAAAAAAAAAAAATTGGAAAAAATAAAATATTCAATTAATTTATAAAAAACAAAATAAAAATTAATCACTGTCTGATGCGTCCCTAGTGGCTGTTGTCGTAAGACGGCTTTTTTTTCACAAAAAATTGGTCCAATGTTTGCTGAACAGCTATTTTTTTTCAAAATAAATTGCCTTGTAGCGATTGATATTCGTAGCTACCGCCTGGGACACTTTAAAGCTCCTTCCGCTGTCAGGATCGGTTTTTAAAAAAATATCCATAAATTCGTCAATCAAACCCATCGCCTTGGAAATTTGTATGGAAGTTAAATTTTGTTCTTCGGAGATTTCTATTGAACGGTCACTGTTACCTTCTTCATTAGCTAATTGCAATTCCAGTTGCAATAGTTCTTCATTAGACAATTCTTGGTTGTGCGAGGTTAGCAATGCATATATGTCAGTCTCCTCCATAGCTTCAAGATTAGACTCTCTAGCTAAATTAGAAATTTCATGACGAACAGCTGGTGTACCATCAACTTCTGCAGCACATATTCTGTGAACACATTCAGGCCATATTTTACCCCAAACACCATTCATGTAAGATGGTTTAACCTCCTCCCACGAATCGGATATAATTTCTATGGCTTTCATAATGTTGAACTTTTTCCAAAACTCTAGCATGTTAGTGTTATTTTGTCCATCAGTCGCACTTAAAAGAAGTTTAAATGTTCGTCGAAGGTAATAACTTCTAAAAGTCGATATTACTCCCTGATCCATCGGCTGAATAACTGAAGTCGTATTAGGCGGCAAAAATACAAATTTCGCGTTTTCTGATAAGTCATCAACATACACTGGGGTGGCCAGCAGCATTGTCTACTAGGACCAAAGCCTTGAAGTTTAAGTTTTCCTTCTTGCAATAAGCTTTAATTTCTGGAATAGCACAAGTTGAAACCAAGTTTTGAAATGATAATGCTGTCATCCATGCTTTTTTGTTTGCTCGCCAGTGGACAAGAAGAAGATTCTTTGATCAACCTTTCATAGCTCTTGGATTTTCTGAGAAATGGTTTAAATTTGAAATCACCATTTACATTACCACCAAGAAGAAGAGTCGGTCTATCCTTGCTAGCTTTAAATCCTGGCGCAGATTTTTCTGTTTTAGATATGAAAATTCTGTTAGGTAGACGTTTCCAAAATAACCCAGTTTCGTCAACATTAAAGACTTGTTTCGGATCATAGCCACCTTCATGAATTAGCGCTTTTAACTCTGTCGGGTAGCGTTCTGCAGCAGTTATATCAGCGCTAGCTGTTTCGCCTTTGAGAGCAATGCTGTGCAGATTTGCTCGAACGTTGAATCCCTCAAACTAGCCCTGACTAGCTTCAAATGTTTCATTCTTGTCTGTATAACTACCACTAGCATTATCGTTGGATAATGCTTTACTTCTTATGTCATCAAATAAGCTTTTTGCTTTCGTCTGAATTACGTTTTACTTAATGGTATTCTCTGCGCAATTTGATTTTCAATCCAAATAGAAAGCAAGGACTCCATTTTGATCATCAAAGCAGTCCTTGTACGGGTCATCGTTTTAGCATCTAATGATGTTGCAAATTTTGCAGCCTCTCTTATTTTATCCCCATCTCGATCACTAATAGTTCTGACAGTTGTTGCAGCCAGACCAACAGTCTTTGCTATCTCCACAGCCTTCTCTCCCTTATCAAATCGTCGCAGAATATGTAATTTTGTCCCCAAGCTGATAGTTATACCCTATACCACTATGTGGGTATAATGACTTTGTGCTGCTGTTTGTAACAACCAAAAATATTTGACCTACACCCATCTTTAATTATACCGATCGAATCAGAATCACTATCTGATTCGATTTAACTATGTCCGTCCGTCCGTCCGTCCGTCCGTCTGTGTGTCCATGTAAAGCTTGTAATCAAACTGCAGGTCGCAAATATGAATATATTTTGACGAAATTTGGTATTTGATCTTTTATCGGCCATGGGATGACCGCTATTGAAATTGGTGAGAATCGGTCCATGTTCAGACCTAGCCCCCATACAAATGACCCCTATGTAATCAACATATATTGCCATAAGATCCAAATTATCATACAAATCTAATTCAAATTGGGTTTTTATGTATATATTACATCCATTAATCAGTAGTCCAAAAATGCTCCCTATTGGACAACTCTTAGTCATAGGCCCCATATAGAGCTGCTTCCCGATATTCACTTAAATCTATCAAATAACATAAATATTGCACTGATTCTTCTCAAATTTTGTTTGTATATATTTTTGCAAAATACAAGAGACCTTACCAAACATGGTCAGGATCGGTCCATTTTGGGCCTAGTCCCCATATAGATATAGCATCCGATATGAAATATTTCATATCTGCAGACAAAAAAATTAAGAAAAATCCCACTCAAATTTGGTTTATGCTTATTTTCTGTATCCAGTTAGTTGGGCCTGAGAGATAGTGTCTCTAAACGCATGGTATAGGGTATCGTATAGTCGGGCTAGACCGACTATAATTTTCTTACTTGTTTTTTTTTATTTTTGGTAATTCTACCAGCAGCGCCCTTTCCACTCATTTGGCTAAACAAAATTACAAGTTTGTATAAAAAAAATAATATAACTCTGCCAATATGTTAATAAATTGGAAAAATATTTACCTCTTTTGTAACCAGAAACAACCCGTAGAAATTTCTAAAAAATTATTTTTCTCTTTTAAAACCAAGCACAACACACTAACTGAAACGTTACAAAAAGCACAACACACCAATTGACACTGAACTCTAAAATTAGCAAAACAAAATGAAAATAAAACTGTATTAAAACTGCGTTGATTTACAGTTAGAGAGGGAATCCCCGAGTTTTGATGGCATGGCACAATTAGAAACAAGGTCGTGCCATCTTTAAAAAAAAAATGCAAACAAAAATTAAAGACTCGAACCAAAAACAACGCAACTTCGAAAATCTAACGACCACACTGAAAATTTGTACTAATTCAGCAGCGACGCAACTTCGAAAAAGCGAAAAACGAAACGACGCACAGCGAGGTATTGGTGTATATCAATACCAACAGGGAACATAAAATCAAAAACTAATCGTCCAAATTTGCTGAAATATTGTACTCTTCCATAAACTATTTTTAGGATTGGTAGGGAACACAAAATTGTTTATATTTTGAAAATAAAACATCGTAGTTAAAATTATGGATCCCTGCTTAAACATATGCAATATCAAAACACTTAAATTTTGATGGGGAACATAACATAACATAACATCGCTTGTATGTCGAAAACTAAGCGTCGTAGAGCAAAATGGTTCAAATTTTGCTCTTGTGCTTCAATATTTGGATGGTAACTATTTTTCATCCATCGCCCAACCAAGAATCATTTCCTGAGTAAATTACGTAATGTCCGTTATTTGCAATTTGAAATGGGCAACAACTTCAAAAAAAAAACAAGTAAGAAAATTATAAAAACTATACGATACCCTATACCATGCGTTTAGAGACCCTATCTCTCAGGCCCAACTAACTGGATATAGAAAATAAGCATAAACCAAATTTGAGTGGGATTTTTATTAATTTTTTCGGCTGCAGATATGAAAAAGTTCATATCGGATGCTATATCTATATGGGGACTAGGCCCAAAAATGGACCGATCCTGACCATGTTTGGTAAAGTCTCTTGTATTTTGCAAAAATATATACAAACAAAATTTGAGAAGAATCAGTGCAATATTTTTGTTTTTTGATAGATTTAAGTGAAGACCGGGAAGCAGCTCTATATGGGGCCTATGACTAGGAGTTGTCCAATAGCGATCATTTTTGGACTACTGATTAGTGGATGTAATATATACATACAAACCCAATTTGACTAAGATTTGTATGATAATTTGGATCTTATGGCAATATATGTTGATTTCATAGGGGTCATTTGTTTGGGGGCTAGGTCTGAACATGGACCGATTCTTACCAATTTCAATAGCGTTCATCCCATGGCTGATAAAAGATCAAATACCAAATTTCGTCAAAATATATTCATATTTGCGACCTGCAATTTTGATTACAAGCTTTACATGGACACACAGACGGACGGACGGACGGACATCGTTAAATCAAATCAGATAGTGATTCTGATTCGATCGGTATAATTAAAGATGGTTGTAGGTCAAATATTTTTGGTTGTTACAAACAGCAGCACAAAGTCATTATACCCAAACCACATAGTGGTATAGGGTATAAATACTATATACTCGTACTACATCCACAAGTTGTAAGTCTAAAAATAATCAATTTTTTCCAAACCCTTTGCAAAGTTCTAAAACTTTTTGAGTAGTACCCTTCAGTAATGTTTTGTACTTTTAAGACTCCAGTCAAATTTTTAATATATGGTTATTTCCGCCAGAAAGTCAACCGAGGGTGAAAAAAAAAATGTCAAGAAACATTAAAATTGTTTGATTACGATTCGTAAGAAATGTCAAAATTTTAAGAAAAAAAAAACCTTCTTATAGCTCACCTAAGTTTTCTTCCTGAGAAAATTGACCTTAAAACAGAAAAAACCTATTTTTACTCTAAGCGACTTCAAAATGCATTTTTCTCTTAAGTAGTTTTTTTACGTAAACGTACATGTATTGTTTGCACTTTTGTTTTAAAATTTCTCTATGAACATCAAATGAATACAAACAAAAGGGAAAAGAACAGATCAAAGGCCGATTAGCGGTAAATTTTTAATTTTTTTGCATCGATCTTTTAATCGTACGTTCGCGACCAAAGAACAGCATTTGTTCTGATTACTCCGCGTTGAATGCAAATAAGTGATTGTAATTGCGCATGTAAATCAAGTTTAATGCCTCTGATCTAAAACAAAAGTAACTCTGCTTAAAAAGATCGCCAAACATTTTATTTTGATTTTCAAAGATTCGTACGTTCGCGACCGTAAGTAAAACTTATAACCGAAATAAATCTTTTTATTATTTTAACATGTGTATATATTTATGTAGATGGGTAAAACATGTGCGCAAATGGAAAAACATAGGACTTATTTAAATGAAGAAACGCCGCGCAGAGCTATCGAAATTGCCAAAAAAAAAAAAAAAAATAAAGCTACAGCTGCAGGTCGAAGAACGTTTAAGGCTGAAAAAATATCGCGAAAAAAGAAAAACCAGCCTAAACCACAACTTCAATCTTATAATAGCAAACAAACTTTGGGAAAAGCTATTGAAAAGGCAGAAAACGCATTGCCAAAAGACTTGACGAAAAAAGTTCAAATTATTTCTGCATTGTATAAAAAACAAAATTAAAATTTGCTGCAGACTTTTACTTAAGTGAAGACATCAGCGTTCAATCTGCAAACAAAAAGGATACAGTAATAATTGACAAGGAAATTGTCAGCAAGCGCTTTATGATTTTAACCGTATCAGAAGCTTATGAGACTTACAAAAAGAAAGTGAAAGAGGAAAGTGTCAGTAAAACAGTTTTTTTCGAATGCCGACCAAAGAATGTGCAACTCTGTAGCAAAATGCCTCACAACATGTGTGTGTGCATTTATCATGCCAATTTCAGTTTTTTGTTGCAGGGCTGCGCAAAACTTGTTCAATTTTTCCCCAAAAGTTTCGAAGGTTTTTGGAATCAGCTTGTTGCAATATCAATGACGAAAACTGTATGGCAAACTGTTGCGATAATTGTACAAAAGATGTTTTGAATGATATTGTTCCTGTAAAATACTTGTCGAAAATGGAAGACAACGTGAAATGGGAGCATTGGAGGAAGGTAGACGATCGTATAGTCTTAACTTTTACTGTTGCTCCATTGTCAGACTTAATACATGAGATTGAAGTTCAGCTTCCACTTTTCAAACATCACTTTTTCGTAAAGCGAGCCCAACAAAACTATTTTGAAGCCATAAAAAAAAAATATAAAGCACGGAATACTCATTTTGCAAGTAGATTTTGCTGAAAATTATAGACTGATCTGCCAAAATGAAGTGCAAAGTGCGCACTTCAATTACAAGCAAGTTTCGATTTTCACTTGTGTAGCTTGGATATTTGATGAAATTAAATCATTTGCAATAATAAGCGATAGTTTACAGCACAGCAAAATCGATGTTTATGTCTTCATAACCAAGCTTGTTGAGGATTTAAAAAACCATTATGGCAATTTTGAAAGAATATTTTTCTTCTCGGACGGAAGTAGCTGTCAGTTTAAAAATAAATTCATTATTAGGAGCTTACCCGATTTGTTGAATTAATTCGGTTGCAAAACGATTGAGTGGAATTACTTTGCGACATCGCACGGCAAGGGTGCAGTCGATGGCATTGGAGCGATTGTCAAAAGAAAAATTTGGGAAATCAAAAAACGAAAAATATTATTTTAAACGATGCGATTGCGTTTTTCAACTGCGCACAAAAGCACATTACTGGAATTCAAATAGTTTATGTTGGTCTTGATACAATAAATGAGATTTCCCCGACTTTAACTGAAAAATGGAAGGATATCCCAAATATTCCAGGTATTAGGAAGTTTCATTCAATTACTTTTGATACAGATTTAAAATTAAAAGTAGCTATAACGGACTATTCGTCGAAGAAAAATATTTCGTAAAATTTTTGACTCACACTATATGTATGTATTTTTTAATCATTCCTTTTTTACATTCATAAATTAAGACTGTTAATTCATATAAGAAGTTTTTTTGGCTGTGAAAAATATTTTATAAGATTTCTTACTTGCATTTCTTACTGACCCCAGATTTAAGTTTAGAAGGCCAAAATCAATATGGAACGTCTCATCAAGTACCGAAAGTATTAAAAAAAAATTATGGAAAAATCGTACGTTCACGACCGTACGTTCGCGACCGAGACTTTTGCGAATAAAAAAAAAACAATAAATATATTTCAACCTAACAAAAGCTTAACGAAAGCCACATTATTCTACTTTGAAATAAATGAAACGGCTTCGAAATATTTTATTCCAATTCGCAGAATTTTGTAGTTTGCTACATAAAGACAAGACCGACTTCCATTTAGCGTACGTTCGCGACCACATGTGTTTTGCAAATATTTTGAAAACTAAAAGTCAGCAGATTACACCAATTACATTTAACAAAGACCTACCAAAATGCTATTGAAACATATTTTGAAGTATAAAAAAAAGTATATATTTTTTGGTTTTTTATGCTTCTAAAGCGTACGTTCGCGACCACGGAAATGCCCATATATACGTGTAACACTGTGGAACAAATTCAGGTTAGCAAAAGTGAGGTCGATTCTGAGAGTGAGGGGTGAAAATAGAAGCGAAATTAGAAGACCCGTATCGCGGCGTTTGTTTATGTTAGATCGAATTTTTTTTTAATCGACCTTCGAACTTTGCAGTCAAATGCCAATTTTCAGCATATTGTTTATATGGTATTTTGGCTATAACTCGTCGACTAATTGACATTTTTTCAATCTGTAAAAGCCAACTTATTCCTAGAGACCTGTGCAACAACTAAAATTTTTTAAAAAATTGATTTAGAAAATTTTTGTGGTGCTTATGAAGCGAAATATTGGAAAAGTTATTTTTTTTCAGGCTTTTTGAAAATATTTTCCACAAAACTAAGCCTTTTTTGCTTTCTGTTTCATCTATAATATGCTTCTCAGTTTCCTCAATAAATTTCATTTGCAAAGAAAATGGTCTTAGTCGATAATTTGCGTTAAAAATCCCAAAACCGATTGGGTAGATTTAATTATTTGACTCAGAAAAAATCAGAACTACTGGCTTCATTTTTGAAAGGAAATAATTTGCCAGGAAATAAAGCGCCAAAAAGAAAAGTTCTTCAATGTGAATGATGCAAAAAATTTCGCTTATTGCAACGATATTGAAAAGTTAATGGAGACGATAGGGTTAACCTATAAAAAAGATGATTGGCGTTTATTCATCGATAGTTTACTAATCAGCTTAAAAGTTGTGATTTTGCACAAGACAAATAGAATGCCTTTTGCTCCGATTGCGTATAGCACGGACACTAGTGAAAATTTCGATAATACATTTTGGAAGTAGTCAAATATAACGAACACCAGTGACGCATTTGCTGCGACCTCAAAATAGTTTCATTGATTACAGGCTTAACAGCATCTGGCCGTCCAAAATATCCGTGTTTTTTGTGCGATTGGGATTCACGATACGGAGAAGGTATTAAAGGAAGAAACCAGACTAAGTAACGTCAAAATTCAGGAAGGGGTTGTTAATGGTCCCGACATACGGAAACTAATGAGTCGTCAAGATTTTGAGCAAGTTCTGACAGACCGAGAATTAAATGCATGGCTCGCATTGAAAGCAGTCATTAAAGGACTTTTGGGTAAAGAACGCAAAGACAACTACAGGCAATCTGTTGCAAACATGTTGGCAGCTTTCGATGAAATTGGGGTTGATATGCATGTCGTACAAAATTCATCCCCTGCATACGCATTTTGATCAACTCGCTCAACAGTTGCCAACTGAATCTGATGAGCAAGGCGAACGTTATCACCAAGCTGCGCTTCCATTTGAAATAAGCTAATTATAGAGTGTGCATATTTTGAATTCCTAGATTTTTCTAACGATTGTTTTTTGTTAACGATTGAAAACTATTTTCGTTTCAGGTACAGAGGCAAGAAATCTCCAGATGCAATACTCGCTGAAATTTGTTGGTGGTATAAAAACACCTTTGAAGAAGAGGAAGACGAGGAAAAAGAGGAAGAAGGGGAAGACAAAGATGAAATTCCAGAATATCTGTTGGACGAAATTATCGACCTTTCTGATGATGATGACGATGACCAAGATATTAGAGTGAGCGGTGATGTTGATTCACAGCCGCCTGCTAAACGGCAACTGCCCAAATCATTAATTTAATTTATTTAATTTTTTTACTTAAAACTTGTCATAACTAACATTTCAAAAATATATATTTTTTTTTTCCATATTTTTATAACTTCTTTTTCAATGTTTCTTCAAAACCAACACTGAACAAAATTGGTTCATAAAAAATGATAAGTAAATTAATATTAAGCTGGAAAATGCAAGTTTTGTATTATGTTTGGTTTCCTTTCAAATGAAATTTATTGAAGAAACTGAGGAGCTTATTATAAAGGGTGATTTTTTAAGAGCCTTAGGAAAGTTTTCCAAAAAAAAAACACATATAATTCAGAAAAATGCATGAAATCTTTATTTGAATCGATAGTACGGTCCATATAATTTAATGTTTGAAGATTATTTCATGCAAATGTTGACCGTGACTGCGCCTCAAATGGTCCATCCGCTTAGTCCAATTTTGGCATACTCTTTCCAACATTTCGGCCGGTATCTCACGAATAAATGCTTCAATGTTGTCTTCCAATGCGTCAATTGAAGCGGGATTTTCTGTGTGGACATGAGCTTTAACATAGCCCAACGAAATATAGTCAAAAGGCGTTAAATCGCACGATCTAGGCGGCCAATTGACCGGTCCCGAACATGAAATAAAATGTTCACCGAACTCGCCTCTCAATAAGTCCATTGTTGCGCATGCTGTGTGGCATGTGGCACCGTCTTGTTCAATCCACATGTTATGCAAGTCAAGCTCTTGCATTTTGGGCAAAAAAAAGTTGGATATCATCTCTCGGTAGCGCTCACCATTCACAGTTACGTTACGATTCGCATCATCTTTGAAGAAGTACGGTCCAATGATGCCACCAGCCCATAAACCGCACCAAACTGTGACTTTTTCTGGATGCATTGGTAGCTCTTCCAATGCTTCTGGCTGATATTCACTCCAAAATCGACAATTCTGCTTATTTCAGTGGGTCGATTAAACTGACCATAAAATGGAAGAAGCGCGCGATGAACTTTCTTAACAGAGCACGCATTTTGATAATAAAATTCAATATATTGCAAGCGTTGTTCGTTTGTAAGACGATTCATGGTTAAATTATAGACCAAACTGAAGATGTTTGACAATGAAAGAAAACACGAAACGTGCATCAGCTGTTTAAACCAGTGATGCCAAAAAGATAATAGCTAAAAAATCACTCTTTATATCAAACAGAAAGCAAAAAAAATTTGTGGAAAATATTTTCAAAAAGCATGAAAAAAAAATTTTTCCAACATTTTGCTTCATAAGCACCACAAAAATTTTCTAAATTAATTTTTTAAAAAATTTTGATTGTTACACGGGTCTCTAGGAATGATTTGGCTTTTACACATTGAAAAACTATCAATTAGTCGACGAGTTATAGCCAAAAAACAATATAAACAATATGCTGAAAATCGGCATTTGACTGCAAAGTTCGAAGGTCGATTTAAAAAAAAAATTCGAACTAACATAAACAAACGCTGCGATACGGGTCTCCTAATTTAGCCTCTATTTTCACATCTCACTCTCAGAATCGAACTCACTTTTACTAACCTGAATTTGTTCCACAGTGTAATAGTAATAATAATTCCATTAGTAGAGATTAACATGTTTTCGCACAAATATGTACTATATTTCGTTTTTTTTTTGGCTTTTTTGCCAAAACGTTGGAACATCGTCGTCCATTTTTAATGTGGCTGTGGACACCATACATTAATGTTTCCTTTGTAATGTCTGAAATTCCGCCTTGTTCAATAAATGTTTCAATAAATGGATCTATACCCCGAAGCTTTTTATAATATTCCTCTTCATCGATACCAGCAAAAAATTTTCGAAGTTCAATTCTACATTTTTATACCCTATACCACTATGTGGTTTGGGTATAATGACTTTGTGCTGCTGTTTGTAACAACCAAAAATATTTGACCTAGACCCATCTTTAATTATACCGATCGAATCAGAATCACTTTTTGAGTTGATTTAACAATGTCCGTCCGTCCGTCCGTCCGTCTGTGTGTCCATGTAAACCTTGTAATCAAACTGCAGGTCGCAAATATAAATCTGTTTTGATGAAATTTGGTATATAAGCTCCTATCGGCCATGGGATGAACGCTGTTGAAATTGGTGAGAATCGGTCCATGTTCAGACCTAGCCCCCATACAAATTACCCCTATGAAATCGACATAAATTGCCACAAGTTCCAAATTGTCATATAGATCTTACTCAAATTCGGTTTGTATGCGTTCATTACATCCATTAGTGAGTAGTCCAAAAATGATCCCTTTGGCCCCATATAGAGCTGCTTCCCGATCTTCACTTAAATCTATTAAAAAACAAAAATATTGCACTGATTCTTGTCAAATTTTGTTTGTATATATTTTTGCAAAATACAAGAGACTTTACCAAACATGATCAGGATCGGTCCATTTTTGGACCTAGTCCCCATACAGATATAGCATCCGATATGAATTTTTTCACATCTGCAGCCAAAAAAAATAATAAAAATCACACTCAAATTTGGTTTTTGCTTATTTTCTATGTCCAGTTAGTTGGGCCTGAGAGATAGGGTCTCTAAACGCATGGTATAGGGTATCGTATAGTCGGTCTAGACTGGCTATAATTTTCTTACTTGTTTATATATGTGACTATTGTGTTTTTCTTGTCCAAAGTCAATAAGCTAAAAAAAAATGATGCAAGGTATCCTATTAATACTTTTCTCTGCCAAAGCAATATTTTCTTCGTGAATGCATTTTTCGCATATATAGAACTTACACAGAGGTTGGATGTCAAATGAATTGTCATGCTCCACTCAGCTTCTGACACTAATGATCAGTATACTCTTAAAAAAATCATCGTGAATAGATTCACGCTTGCATAACTTTACCAAATTATACAAACTTACTCCGAAAATCATTCATCGATTCGCTCAAATTATAAACGACTTCATACGTAGAACTGTGGATAGATTTCATACCACATCCTCTCTAAATAATGAGGTAACGCCAACAAGTCAAAGGAATGTGCATACTCCTGAGAATGTCACCGCTATTAATAAAAGTATGAAAGAAGATCCAAATTTATCGATTCGTTGTCGGTCGAAAGATTTGGGGCTCTGTACCTCCACTAACGGAAAAATTTTGCGCACAGATTTTGGTCTGAACTAGATCAAACAGGCACAGGACTTAAAGCCACGGGACCGTTATATGCATTGGTCTTTCGCAGATTGAGCCCTAGAGCAGTTAGAAACTGACCCGATTTCTTATCGCAAAATTATATTCAGCAATGAGGTTAACGGATTGCGACTCTATTACATTCATAACAAGTAAAAAAATTATAGTCTGTTTAGACCAACTATACGATACCCTATACTATGGTTTAGAGACGCTTTCTCTTCGATCCAACTAAGTGGATATAGAAAATAAGCATAAACCAAATTTGAGTGATATTGTTATTAATTTTTTGGCTGGATATATGAAAAAGTTCATATCGGATGCTATATATATATGGGCACTAGGTCGAGAAATGAACCAATCCTGGCCATATTGGGTAAAGTTACTTATATTTTGAAAAAATATATTCAAACCAAATTTGAGAAAAATCTGTGCAATATTTTTGTTTTTTTGAGAGATTTAAGTGAAAATCGGGAAGCAGCTTTATACGGGGGCTATGACAAAGAATTACCACACGGGGTTTATTTTTCGATAACTGATAAATGGGTAGAATAAACACACACAAACCCAATTTGACCGAGATCTATGTTAATTTGGATCTTATGGCAATTTAAGTCGATTTCATAGAGGTCATTTCTATGCGGACAAGGTCTGAACATGTACCGAATTTCACCAGTTTCAATGGCCTTCATGCTATGGATGATGGAAGTTTACATGCCAAATTTCATTAAAATATATTCTTATTTGCGACCTGTAGATTAATTACAAGTTACATGGACACACAGACGGACGGACGGACGGACGGACGGACGGACGGACGGACGGACGGACGGACAGATGGACGGACGGAGAGACGGACGAAAGGACATCGCTAAATCGACTCAGAAAATGACTCTGAGTCGATCGATATAATAAAAGATGGGTCTAGGTCAATTATTTTTGGTAGTTACAAACAGCAGCACAAAGTCATTATACCCAAAGCACATAGTGGTATAGGGTACAAAAATGTACGGGCCTTATTTATACCAAAATGAAGCCGCAAGTCACGGTACGGTCAACAGAGATCATTATCGCACCATTCTCAATGATTCCTTGTTTGAAAATATGAATGGCATTGATTCGGGCGAGATGTGATTTCAACTGGATGGCGTTTCATGCCATACAACGATCGCAACCGTCGACTTATAGAAATCAAAATTTAGCGATAAGTTGATTTCGAGAAATTGACCTGCCTCTTAGCCTCCAAGGTCGTGTGATTTGACACCCCACGACTCTTTCGTGTGGGGTTACGTAAAGTCACTGGATTATATTGATAAACCAGCAACAATTGAGTCCTTGGAGGCCAATTTTGTTCGTATTATATACGACCAGCAATACTCCGAAAACTGGCTCAAATTTGGGCGTCCAGTACAAACTTCGTCAAGAACAGCCGCGTTGGTCATATTCTCGAAGTCCGTTTCAGATTTTTATGCCAGATCCTTTGAAACAAATTTTTTTTTTTTCATTAAAATTAAATTCCAATGTCTATCGGGCTTAAAAAATACTTTTTGCCTTACCACGTGTTCTGAAAATATTTGATTTAGCACCCTGCAACTAAAGATTCATTTATTTATTTATGTATTTATTTATTTATTTATTTACATAGCCTAAGAAAATATTTACAAAGTGGTGATACAAACAATTTCAGAGTTCAGGCATTAAATTGTCCTTTTCAATTTAGAAATTATTGCCAAAAATATATGACTTAATGATAAGCATAACATTTTTAATTTAGGCAATAAGTAACAAAAATATAATTGAAAAACAAACAAAAAATTATATTAAGATAAAATTTAAGATTCCAATTCGTTGATATGTTCGTATTCGAACAATATGCATCTGACATCATAATTATTTATTAGTTTCAAAATTTTGTCTTCATTCTTATAAATACAATTGAGTGGAAAAATGCCATGGTAGGTTACAAATCATTCTTAAAAGTTTATTTTGGCCTATTTGAAGCTTTTTTACAATTCGCAACATTATTCCATATAGTGATCGCAATACCGGGATCCCGGTATACCGGAATAATGTTGCGAATTGTAAAAAAGCTTCAAATAGGCCAAAATAAACTTTTAAGAATCCCGGTATACCGGAATCCCGGTATTGCGGAAAAAATCAATAAAAATCAATACCGGTATTATAATTGTTAAAACCGGTATTTCGGTATTTCAATTTATTCTTTTCTAACAAATGTTGTTCTAATAAAACAAATTTGAAAATTAAATGGCATAAGAAAATTAAGTCGCATAATAGTTTGTTGCATTTGCATTACATACATAAATATTTTAAAATTTTTGCACATCTTATGTAGTGTGCTTTGTAGTAACATTTATATAGTAAGATTTTAAATAAACGAATGTTATTCTCTCAAAACAAATTTGAAAATTAAATCACATAAGCTTTTTAAAATATACAATCATTATTTTTAAAGTAGTGTGTAGTGGTTAACTGAAAAAAAAACTGTTTTAATAGTTTGTTGCATTTACATTACGTACTTAAATATTTTAAAATTTTTGCAGATCTGATCTAGTGTGCTTTGTAGTAACATTTAACATTTGCGGCTTATGTTTGGCGGGTATGTATTTACAAATTTTACATTTTTCATTTTATTTAGTGTAGAATTTTACAGAAAACAATGGATGATCTAATTTTTGAAGAAAGGAAAAGTGAAAAAAATTCTGTATGGTTTTATTTCCTGCGTGAAAAAAAAGGCCAATTCGGAAAATGTAAGCAATGTAAAAACATAATTAAAACTCCAGGAGGAAGTACAAGTGGATTACGTACTCATCTAAAGACAATACATAAAATTAATTTGTCTGAAAGAGACATATCTGGTTCTAGTATTCTTAATACTGAAAACGTAACAGCCGGTTGTTCACAAATAAGTGCACCAGCATCAACTAGTGGAAAACTAACTAGATATTTAGTTAGCAACATGGAAACCTTGTCGGTAGTTTTAGCTCGTATGACAGCTACTGATGGATTGCCTTTTAATATTTTTATAACTTCTGAAGACATCAGAAAAGGTTTAATTGCAAGAGGGTTTTCAAATATACCACAATCAAGTAATTCTATTAAAAAAATTGTTATGGAGTACAGCAAGGAGATTCGCAGCCAGATGATTAAGAAATTTTCCAGTAAAATACTTCATGGTGAAAGTTTCAGCTTAACATTTGATGAATGGACGTCCATAAAAAATCGACGATATTTAAATATAAATGTCCATTCTGCTTGCAAAAAAATTTGGAACCTCGGACTAGCTCGTATATATGGTTCACTACCAGCTGAAAAGTATGTTGAACTTGTAGATAAAAAGCTACTAGATAATGGCCTGTCTTTAAATAAGAACATTGTTTGTATAACGACAGATGGAGCATCTGTTATGACCAAGTTAGGAAGATTAATTTATGCAAAACAGCAACTTTGTTTTGCACATGGCATTCAATTAGCTGTCATCAAAGTACTGTATAAATTTAAAAATTTAGACCAACAAAATTTAGATATCCAACATGAAGAAGATTCACACAATGCAGCCGAATTTGATGAAGATTACTTATTCAAAAATCTATTGCAAAAACTATGGATGAAAAACTGAAATCATTACCAACTAAAGAAGATATTGAGAAAATTAACAACAAAATTGATAGGGTATCTGATAAACAGGATGAAATTTCAGTTGAAAATCAAGTTTTACGTGAAAGAATACAAGCGTTAGAAGATGATAAAGTGAATATCAACCGTCGAATGATATTTCTTGAAGATTCTATTAAGAAAAAGAACATTATAATAAAAGGTATTAATTCACAAAAGTCGCTTTACAAAGCTGTCGATGATGTTTTTAAAAACATCTTAAAAATGAAAACAAAAGTAGAAATTGAATCAACAAAAAAACTATACGAGAGTGATGAAAAAAAGATGAGGGTGAAGGCTGAATTAAAATCCGAAAAAATGGTATTCGAGGTATTAAAGCACACCAAGCACTTGGCAGGTATTCCCATTTACATCGAGCAAGACTTAAACAGCGACCGGCTACAAACTAAAAAGATTATGTTAGAACTGAAGAAGGAAATTTTAAATCACGATAAAACTAAACGACTACTGGTGCGTAATGACAAAATTAAAGTAGACGACAAATGGCTTCGCTGGGACGTCAACAAAATGTTAGTATGCGAAAAGGAGGATGCTGTGGGTGTACTTAAGGAGCTCTATGGTGATGCTGCATCTTAAATTGATATTAACTATAACAGCCTACTAACAAAAATGAATTCAAAAATCTAAAATTTATTAACAAAACTAATAAAAATTTTTCAAATATAGGTCAAAGCATTGATAAAACTGAAAACGTACTTAAATTTAAACGAATCAAAATACTTTCATATAACATAAATGGTTTAGAGAATAAACAAATACAATGCGATTTTTTCAACTTCATTAATTCTTTTGATATTGTAATTTTATTGGAAACCCATATTATTGAAGAAAAAATTAACCAATTTAAAAAATATTTCACAAACTTATGCATGTATGGCATAAAAAAAAGCATAAATCAATCGGCAATTAGATGTTCATTTATAACGCATAAGGGGGTGGACACAATAAAAATTAATTCAAATATGGTCTGATCATATGCCAGTATGTTTAGACTTAAAATTAACAATCCAAAATAATCTCACTAAACCACAACCACTACTACCTAAACTACAATAGAAAGATGAAATGGGCGCACAATACAACCAAAAAGTACTTACTAACTTAATGATAATGAAAGAACAAAAGGATGAGCTTGAACTAAAGGACGTTATTAACGTAATATACCAATCTGCAAAGAAAAATAATACATCTAATAAAGTTGTCACGTCAATAAACAAATGGTTTGACTGGAAATGTTTTAAAGCGAGAAATCATTCATTTGAGCTACTGAAAGATTATAAAGAAAATATGGATCCAGAAACCAAATCAAGTATCTGAAGGAAAATCAAATGTTTAAAAGCATATGTAAAGAAAGAAAAGAGAAATTCTATAGAGAACTGGATTTTAAACTAAATGAAGTAAAAGACAGTAAATCATGGTGGAAATTAGCGAATGAAATTAGAAATAAAGATTTCATGAACTACCCAATATATCGACATTCGAATTTCAAAACTATTTCGTTACATTACTAAATCCGCTTCAAACAGCAAATGATGTACATTATGCAGCCTTGTATCAAACAGATTACTTTTTGGATCGAAATATAGAATTAAATGAAGTTTATCAAGTACTCTCAAAAGCAAAACTTAACAAAGTCCCCGGTGAAGATAGGATTCCGTACGAGTTTTTTAAGAACGCACCAAATGAACTTTTTATAGAAACGACAAACGCATACAATACCCTATTTAACAACATGGAAGTAGATGAAACGTTTACAATCAGCCTAATCTTTCCAATTTTTAAAAAGGTGATATAAACCAGACATGCAATTATAGAAGCATTTCGTTTATGAATTGTATTGCAAAAATCTTAATGGGCGCAATAAGGGAAAGGATGTATAGCTGGGTATATCAACATAATATTATTACCGAATACCAAGCGGGATTTAGAAAAGACTAATCTACAGTAGATAATATTTATAACCTAACGACAATAGTTCATTTAAAGTTTGAAGAAAAAAAAAAAGTGTACGCGTTTTTTGTCGACTTCACTGCTGCCTTTGATAAAGTTGTAAGAAAGTCCCTAATATTCAAACTGCATGCCATATGTGTATCAAAAAAAATGGTTCGTTTTATCGAAAACTTATACCTAAACACTTGTCCCACGGTTTGGAATGGAACAGAATTATCTGATAAATTTGAAACTGTTTCAGGAGTTAAGCAACTTGCTTTTCTTTGCTTTTCTCCCTGTATATAAATGACTTGCATGAAGAACTTGGAGGTGGACTTTACATTGGGAATATGAATGTAAGATTGCTTTTATATGCGGCTGATATAGTGTTGATATCAGATAATGCTAAAGTTCTACAGAAAATGATAAACAACCTAGAAACTTACTGCAGTTATTGGAATTTAGAAGTAAATTTGGCAAAATCAAAAATAATGGTATTTAAAAATGGCGGACGTTTGGCCAGCAATGAGAAATAGTTATACTTTGGAAGAAAAATTGAAATAGTCTCGGAATATTGTTACCTTGGTGTAATTATAACTCCAAAATGTGTCTTCACAAGGCATGTAGAAAAGAGGAACAATGTTGCGAAATCCTGCCTCAATTCAACATGGAGTAGCTTTTTAAGTAAAAGAGATACCACATTTGGAACTAAAATGCACCTTTTTAATTCTGTTTGCAGGTCAGTAAAATCATACGGGGCACAAGTATGGGGCATTCTCATTTTGAAGAAGTGGATAAGCTCCAAAAATATTTCATAAAACGCATTCAAAATTTACCGAAATTCGCTCCCAACTACGCTCTCCTTCTCGAGTTTGGAATGAACGATGGCCATTTATTTATGCTAAACCTTCACATGCAATACATAAAACGCGCCCTCTTTCATTATCAAGACTCTCGTCTACCTTATCAATTAAGTAGACTTGTGTTGGAACATAATATATCCTGGGTGAAATGTTTAAATACGATTGGTGTAGAGTTCAACATATCGTGGTCAACAATATTACTTTAAGGGAACAGAATGAAAACCAAGCACAGTATTTAAATTGTTTAGAAAATAAATATCACCAAAGTCGATTAACTCGAGCAAGTCAAACAGAATCCATTTACAAGGAAATAGATATCTCAGTGGCACACCTTTTTATTTCCACTGCAACAATTATCAGTCGAGTATCATGTGGATATTTATGGCTCGATGTGATCTAATAGAATTAAATGGTTCTCATTTCTCGAGGAAAGTTGTTAAATATTGTTCATTGTGTAATAAAAAGGAGATTGAAGATTTACATCATTTCATTGGAAGGTGTCCTATATTAAATAACTTTCGACAACATTGGTTCCAAAAAATAACAATATCAGAAAATGAGCTCATTACAATTTTAAATGGTGAAGATAATTGGGAAAAAGTAGTTAAATATTTAATCAATGCTTTGGCGTATAGAAAAACCTTAATTATTGAATACAACACTTAATTTTTACAAACACAAAACATAATATTATATACATATATATGTTTATAAAATCTCTTTTCCGGCTAACGACATAGTCAACGCCGTACATTCTTTTAAGTTTTATAATGTAATTTGAAAAAAAAACATTATTGAATAAAGAATTCTTACTACTACTACTACTACTTATCCATCATAGATGATGATGAATATACAGATGAAGATTTGGCTCATGAAAATGGTCTAACAATAATTAATACTGAATACGAGAATCCAAACGATTATATGATATCGTATGATAAAATATTACAAAAGTATGTAAACAAAGAATTTGGAAAGGACTTAGCCTTTATTTTGGACTCTAAAACGCGGTGGAATAGCTTGCTTAATATGCTCGAACGTTTCTATAAGATAAAGAGTTGTATCCGGAAGGCTCTTATTGATATGAATTCTGAATGTTCGTTTTCTGATAATGATTTTTCACTTTTGTCAACAGTTATTTCAGGTCTACTCCCTGTTAAATTAACTTTAGAAGCTTGTTGCCGCCAAGATGCTACGCTTTTAAGTGCAGATGCTGCTTTTGAATTTATGTTTAAAGAATTAACTAAACAGAACAATCCACTCAGTAATAAATTAAAAGGAGAACTTAAGATTCGTATACTCGAAACGCAGATTGAATTGACTAGCATTTTACAATACTTGCATAATTGGAATAGCACAGTTTAAGATGGAGAAATTACCGATATCGTGCATAGTGACATGTCTTAAATTGGACTCATAAAAGTAGTTGTAAACTTATTGGAATGGCTTCATCAAAAAGAAGATGCAGAACCAGCTGCAACTTCAATCAATGAACATGATGATAGTGAAATCATATCTTCAGATTCTGAGCAAGATGCAGACCATTTACTTACAATGAAAGAAAAGCTAGAAATGTAAATTTCAAAAGGAATAAAAATAAATGAAACTGTGACTTTAAAACAAAAAAATACAAAAGATTTAAATAAAGTTATCAGACAGGAGTTTTGCTATTTCGAAGCAGAGAATATCAGGGGGAAATATTTAAGCTTGGTATACAATAATCTTCTTTCAATTCCCCCACAAGCGTCGAGTCCGAAAGGGCATTTTCTGCTGCTGGTATATTATGCATGAAGATAAGATCATCACGATTAGGTGACAAAAGTCTTAATGAACTGACGTTTCTGCGGGTATATTTCAATAACGCCAAAAAATAAAATAATAATTTAAAACTAATTATTATGTATGTTTTTTCGACCTTTTTGTTGTAACTTGAATAAGTAAACGAATAATTAAGCTCAAGGCCTTAGTTTGTTTAATAAATTTTATTTATTTTTATGCTCAATATTTCTTAAATAAATATAAAGAAAATAAAAAAATATAATTAACACAAAACTTTCACTACATAAAACACTGTAATAAAACAAAATTGCAAACATAAAAAGAATATAGCAACAACATAAACTCACAAAAATATAGAAATTTTTATTAAAACGAGTAACAATAGACGCATACAGAAAACTCGGAGTTTAATGTAAAAGACGCGGTGCAATTTAGAAATAAGATCAACAACAATATGTGACGACGAGAGGATGGTATCATTTAACGTAATATCTTTATTCTCTAGTATTCCAGTGGAATATGCAATCGATTTGATCACAGGTAAATGGGACGAGATTCAACAACACACAACAATGTCGAAACAATTATTCGTAAAGATATTAAAATTTTGTATACAGGATAACAGATACTTTAAGTATGGCGATAAAGTATACGCGCAATGCAGAGGTTTGCCAATGGGATCACCAGCATCTCCCATAATAGCGGATATAGTTATGGAGGAACTATTACAGAAAAGTATTGGGACTATGGAGAAAAAACCAAGGCTATTAACGAAATATGTTGATGACCTTTTTGGGATTGTAAACGAATGTGCAATAGAGGAAACACTCAATAAGTTAAACAGTTTTCATAATAGAATAAAATTCACAATAGAGGAGGAGAAGAACGAACGATTGCCATATCTTGACACCCTAGTTGTAAGAAGAGGGAACACGATTAAAACGGATTGGTACCAAAAACCAACATCTTCGGGAAGGATAATAAACTTTTACTCATGTCAGCCTAAAAATATTATAATAAATACTGCGAGAAACTTCATAAAAAGAGTACTGACCATAAGCGATAAACAGTTTCATAAAGAAAATTTGATAAAAATAAGGGAGTTAGTACGGAAAAACGCTTTTCCAAATAAAATTATAGAAAAACTGATTAAAGATAATAAAAATCAAAGAAGGGAAGAGACACCTAAGATTTACAAGTCATTAACTTATGTTCCCAAAATATCAGAGAGAATTCAGAAATCAGGAATATTTAATAAAGAAAGGTATAAAATAGCATCAACGACCAGGAATGCACTTAAACAACTGTACTCTAACACAAAAACAAAAATTGACAAAATGGAAAAATCCAATGTAATATATAAAATAAAATGCAACGGCAACGAAAATGAAAAATGCGAAAAAGTATACGTCGGAACAACCAACAACAAATTAAAAACCCGAATATCTGGACACAAATCAGATTTAAAATGTAAAAATAATTTGTCTATACAAAAAACTGCACTGCTGGCCCATTGTGTGGAGAGAGAACACTTGCCAAATTTAACTGATATTGATATCCTACACACAGAAGACAAATATAAGAGAAGACTTACATTAGAAATGCTATACATTATAAAAACAAAAAAAGAGCATAGGATGAATTTTAAAAAAGATGTGGAATACAATTGTGCAAGCAGCTTTCAACACATCATAAGCAAAACGACTAATTAGTACAATAAAGATCGGATTAGCGGGCAGTCGTTTAATATGCGTCTATTGTTACTCGTTTTAATAAAAATTTCTATATTTTTGTGAGTTTATGTTGTTGCTATATTCTTTTTATGTTTGCAGTTTTGTTTTGTTACAGTGTTTTATGTAGTGAAAGTTTTGTGTTAATTATATTTTTTGTATTTTCTTTATATTTATTTAAGATCCTGAAGATGTTTCCCGTCGGGTTACGAAATATTGAGCATAAAAATAAATAACATTTATTAAACAAACTAAGGCCTTGAGCTTAATTATTCGTGTACTTATTGAATAATTTAAAACTTTTCTTTCATTGTTTATTTTTTCTCTTATAATGTAAATGAATTATAATGTAAATGAATTACTGTTTTTAATTAAATAATATTTGTTTCGTTTTTCTTAATAGTTGTTATGTTTTTTATTTTGAAAATTATTATTTTTTGGAATACCGGTATTGATACCGGAATCCCGGTGTCCCGGAATCCCGGTATCAATAAATTTCAATACCGAATTACCGGTATTAGATTTTTTGCCTTTTTTTGCAATCCCTAATTTCATACTGGAGCTTTATAAAACACTAGATGTAACCCGGTGTACAGTTCTCCAGATATATGACATTAAATAGTTACTTTGCATGGGGAGTACCACGCCCGTTGATATGAACCCCTCCAATTTTTTGTCCGACCACTCTTACTAAGATCTGATGGTGTCGTGCAAAGTGTGAAAGCTTCCCTTTTTTAGTGCGGGCGGTGCCACGCCCACTACTCAGATCACGCCCATTTTTTGTATAACTAATCACATAAATAACTTATGGGCTCACACAAAGTGCCAAGACTCTCACTATAACAGTACTCCAGATATATGGCATTTTATATTTAATTTGTATGGCAGGTGCCACGCCTATTGGTCCGATACTGCCCATTTTTTGTCCGACTACTCACATTAATAATAGGTGACATCAGACAAACTTGAAAAGCTCTCTCTATCACAGAACTCGATATATATAATATTGAATTATTACTTGTATGGGAGGTACCACGCCCACTTGTCCGCTCCCGCCCATTTCCGGCGTAGCTACTAATATTAACAATAGGTGACCTCACACAAATTTGCAAAGCTCTCCCTATCATAGTACTCAATATATGTATATGATATTAAAAATTTACTTTGTGTGGGAGGTGCCACGCCCACCAAAAATATTTAAAAAATTATAGCCTATAGCACTTCCCATATCCGCAGTAAGACTCTGTGAAAATTTCAGGAAGATCAGATGGGTTGTTACGGAGATTACCTCCTACAAACAAACAAACAAACAAACAAACAAACAAACAAACAAACAAACACACATTACCTCTTTATAATATTAGTATAGATTATAGACATAAAAGTTGTTTTTAAAATTAAAATTTTTTTTGTCTCGACTTAAGGTGGACTTTCTATTAAAAAACGAATACATAAGTTTCGCGACATTATTTAAATTGTTTATTAAGTCGAAAACATGTTAACTGAAATTAGCTTTTGAATCCAGGATGACTCCAAGATATTTGACTTAAGATTCCCATTTAATACCCGTGTTATTGAAGCGAGATCCCTTTGCTTGCGCCTTCAAGTAAAATATATTTTTTGTGTTTTTCTGTGTTAATAAGGATTTTCCATTTTTTTGGAATATATCTCTTTGCTTGAAGAGAAGCATAGTGTCATCTCATAATATAGATAAAGATTTAGTTCGTTATATTTAATGCAAATATATGCCAATTCACAAATCCATATTTCGCTTTCGAAATATTCTTTTCCACGTGAAAGCCAATGAATATTAGTAGAAGCAATTATGTTGTAAATTCGGATCCCGTATAAAGGCTCGAATTCAGTGATCTTGTTTTTATTAAGTTTAATATTTTAACACCAATTTGTAAGACAGAGTTAAAATCTCAATCTAATTGCTTTGCCGCTAATTATTTTCTAAATATAATACAGGATTCTTTCATTTTATTCGCAACCTAACATAGATGCTAATCCACCTGTGCAGACCGACACACTACATTTCCATGATAAACTACTTTTTTTAAATTTTCTTATTTAATAAACTTAAGATTTCTTCTGTTGTCGTTCTCGTCTTTAGTTCTTTACAACATTATATTTATTCTTTTGTTCCTTATACATCATTATCATCAATATACTTAATAAAATCCATAAGTTTTTTATTATTTTTTTTATTTTCCTTTATGATAGCTTCTGCCATATTAATAATTCTTCGTTTGATAATATCATTCGAACATGGTATTGGTTTTATTATATCAACTTCCTTTTCCATCGAACATAATTACTGCAATTTTTACAGCAGCAGGAATAATTAGATTTTCAGAATTTGTAAGTGGTTTCCTTGAATTTGCCACCAAGTGTGCAATTTCAAATGCTGTTTGTAAACCTTTACATGATATATGGGCAAACATTTGCATTGAAAGGCTGGTTTTATTGAAAATCTAGAATGTTGTCTGAAAAAATAAGCATTTGATTTTTTAATTCAGAATGTTTCTATGCCAATGTTATACAGTGCTTTGAGAGTTTTTCATAATAAATCATACAAAATGGAAATGGTGATACTTTTCCGCTTGCAGTAATTCTGAAATTTAGAAAATTTGTATTATATACACGAATTTGTATAACCTATACTACGATGTATTCTGGGTATAATGATTTTGTGCTGATGTTTGTAACTACCAAAAATATTTAACATAGACTCATCTTTTAATATACCAATGTCATTTAAACTTTGTAATAAAAGAACAGGTCGCAAATATGATGAAATTTCTGAAATTTAATACACAAGCTTTTACCAGCCAGAGGCCGACAACTATTGAAATTGGTACACGTTCAGACCTAGTCCCCATACAAATGACCCCTATGATATCGGCTTAAGTTGCCATAATATCCATATTTGAATTTGAATTTGAATTTGATTTTTATTTGACAACCCCATACAAGTATGGGATGTGAAAAGTTGTAATTACATAATTGGTTTACATTGAAGATATTTAAAAATGAAATTAATTTCATAGTAAATATAAAACATAAATATAAAATATATAACACATAAGTGGAATAACAATAAAGAGAGAGAAAAAAAGAAGAAAGTAAAAAAAATATAAATAAAATGAGATATAAAATGGGTATTAACTGACAGGTTGATATTTCACGTTGAGAAATGTTTTCTAATCTCGTTACTAAAACTTTTTGCGTTGTTGTTGGTTTGTATTTTGTGGGGAAGAAGGTTCCAAAGATGGATGGCGTTAAAAAAAAATTGCCATTCGATTATTAGACTTCTGTAGCAGAGAGAGACTATTTGTTTACCCCTCACAGATTGAAAGAAAGTGTGGCGACCAAACCAGATACGCGGCTCCTTAATATATATTATTTTATGAAGCTGTATGAGTATTCCTAAGTTCATTAGATTCTCAAAGGACAAGCCATACAACTGTTTCGTGTAGAAAGATATTCTATTATGTTCACGCTTTGAAATTCGATAAACATATCTAATTATTTTATTGTAGACAACATTTAATTTACATTTACTCGTGGAATCACAATGTGCAAAAAGCTCACAGCCATATAGCAAACAGGGCATTAAATAGACCTTAGCAATAAGCTTTCTGATTTTCAATTGTGTACAGAACTGTATTGGCCATAACGTTCGAAGCATATAGCTCATCTTACCAACTACAGAGTTGACGTGATTCGACCAACTAAGCGTGCTATTAAAAATAATACCAAGGTTTGTTAATGATGAAACAATTTCAATTTTCCTGTTGTTAAGAATGATGTCAAAATCAATATTTAAGTGTGCCGATCTTTTGTGTATTATAAGGCATTTCGACTTTTGCGGGTTTAAACAAAGCCTATTTTTCGAAGCCCATAGATAAATTTGGTTAAGATCATAGTTAAGTTTGCCCACATTTTCATGAATACATTTTACCGAACTGCCTAAATAAAGCTGCACATCGTCAGCATACATTTGCAGTTTAGAGTGAACTACATGCTTAGGTAAGTCATTTACATAGATTGAAAAAAGAAGAGGTCCCAAAATCGAACCCTGCGGTACTCCTCTCCCAACAGGCAAAGCCCTTGAGTAATAATTGTTTAAAAAAACTGATTGAAAACGATCAGACAGGTACGATTTAAGTAGTAAATTTGACGTGCATGAAAAATTTAATAGTTGTCTAAGTTTAATGCCGAGTATAGAGTGTTCAACGGTGTCAAAAGCCTTCGAATGGTCAAGCAGGACTAAAATATTAATTTTGCCAATGTCAATGTCTCTCCGAATATCCTCACTAACATTGATAATAGCAGTAATACAGCAATTTTTGGGCCGAAAACCTGATTGTAAATCAGTCAATAATTTAAAATGATACAGGTGTTCACTAATTTGAATGTGCATCAGTTTTTCAAAGACTTGTCATGATTCAATAACTCTTGGTGACAATGACAAAGCTGGCAGCGTTACCAATTCCGAGTTATCGTTCCATTCCGTCCTCTACTACACTGGTATCTAACGATTTCTCAGCACGGCTATGGCCCGTCGGGCTTGGGCGGGTGTTCGTTTGTAGATGAGGAATGGGGTTGCAGTCATGCTGTATCAGTGCTTAATATAAACCAAACCAAAAATAAAAATATAAGTGTGGGGCTTTAAAAGTACAAGTCAAAACTTAAAGGGTCGGATTTAGGTGTTAAAAATCCAGTGGCGGCCCTCCCTCAGCATCAACGAATGCCTTACCGTGGTAATTCGCCAAAAGAAACTGTTTAATTACCCCTAATCGCACATACTTCACTTCCAAATACCAACCTGCAGTCCCTTACTTCTTCACTCGGCCATCCTGTCAAATAAATGTACCAGAATACTCTTGGATTCATTCCTCATGAATGTGTGTTTGTTTTTATTCTAATCCAGTTTCTTGATAATATGACAATTTAACTTAAGGCTATCTTCCAGACTTATTATTAATTATAATATCTTGGAGTTACCTAGTCATCGGTGAAGATATATCGAGATCTTATTTATGGGTGCGTGCATTAGAAATTCTCTCCCTATCGTCAAACACTAATAGCGCTATTCGTGGGCTTTCGGAGCTAATTCGGACGCCGTTATCTAAGATGCCGACTTACATAGTCTCTAATTACAACTTTAGTATCCTAAGCCAATTCTATCAAACACATATCTAGAATATTTTACAGACTTTACACAAATCGTAGGACATGCCTCAATACCATCTAAATTTAAGTTACGTAAATTGACATAGACAGGGCTATTAATAATATATAAGGTAGGTAAAGGTCAGCTATAATGATGATATACTAAGTAAATGTAAGCTATAGGATAATATTTTTGCCCATTTTTATATTTCAAGCCAATTAAGTTTGCATTAAACAGTAGTGATTTTGAATATTATAATATCTTTAGGTGCGTAAATTTAAATTATATTATTATATTATTATAGTTTAAGTACTATTTTATATTTCAGGGTATTTCGATTTAAGCTTAAGAGTTATATTTTTTTTTTTTTTTACATTTTATATTTCACGATAATTAAATTTCCGTTAAATAGTAGTGATTTCGAGTCTTATAATATTTTGAGGTGAGTAAATTTAAATTATATACTAGTTTAAGTACTATTTTATATTTTAGGGCATTACGCTTTCAGCTTTAGGGTAATATTTAGTATATTTTCTATTTCAGGGTATTAAATTTAAATCTTCAAAGTTTTATTCATAAAGGGAAGTTGTTCAGAAACTTATTCCAAAAGTATTACTTTAAAATTTTATCCGAAGGGTGAGTGATTCGGAAACTTATTCCCAAAAGTACGTTATTCAAAATCTTGTTACAAAGGTGTGTTACTCAGAAAGGTATTCCATGTACATTGGACTGTTTCCTGAATAAACACCTCGACTCCATTTAAATTAGTGTCATTTCAAAAAGTGGGTATGAGGAAATAAACCTCGCTACAAATTTAGGAAACTCGGATAACGAATCACTACACCTCCTTTAAAATGAATAATTCAAAAAAAAATCCGGTCTTAACATTTTAATGTCAATTTGAAAATTTTACGACTAAACAAAAACGACCTCACTTAAATATATACTCGTATTGTTTCCAAAAAAGTTATTTATATCCAAACAAAATTTTTGTGTAAGTTTTGAAGACTTTCAGATTCATCGAAAGCGGAATTTGTTTCAAAAAGTAAACTTAAGTTTAACTTTCTGTGCCACAATTTGAAATACTCCCGGAATAAATTTCGAAACTTCACTTAATGATGAGTTATAAAAAAAATTAAGCTAATCGAACAATTTTTAATGCAGATTTGTAAATATAAGGGATAAATATCTGAATCAGTTATTCACAACAAGATTTTAACGTCACTCGGTGAATTCGATGCTGGAAATATCTGAACAAATTATTCAGCATGTATTTTAAGGCAAATCTGTAAATTCTATGGATCCAAATCTGAATCAATTATTCAACAAAAGAAAATTTTGTACTGTGTCGTATTTGGATTTATATATTAATTGATATGATATTTAAAATTATCATTGACTTTTTTTTTTTTTTTGTAATCAAGGACAAATGTTTAAAAAAAAGGTAATTATTTACGAGAAATTTTACTTATCTTGATTGTTGTTCTGTGTGCCCGTCAAGATTTGCTGGATATTGGTGTCTCAGCTCGATGGAGTTAGCTGGATGTTGTTGCTTATTTTTTATTTACTGGTTGCTGCTACTCACGCTGTAGAATGTTGGTATATATGCGGATGATTTGTTGGTAAGTATTTTCACTTATTTTTTATTTACAGGTTACTGCTGCCCATGCTGTAGAATGTTGGTACATATGCGGATGATTTGTTGGTAAGTTTTTCCACTTACTTTTTATTTACAGGTTGCTGAGGTTGCAGTAGCCCACAAGGTTGATTTTTACTTACAGTTTGCTGAGATTTACGTTTTTATTTACAGGTTGCTGCTGCCCACGTTTTATTTACCGGTTGCTCAGGTTGCATTAGCCCACGAGGTTGGTAAGTATTTTCACTAATTTCTTATTTGCAGGTTGCTGAAGTTGCAGTTTTTGATTTACAGGTTGCTGCTGCCCACGCTGGAGAAAGTTGGTATACATGCCGATGATTTGTTGGTAAGTTTTTCCACTTACTTTTTATTTACATGTTGCTGAGGTTGCAGTAGCCCACAAGGTAGCTGGTGTATGTGCGACTGGTTTATTGGTACTGCTTATTCGGTGAAGGTGAGGCAGCTCGCGCTGGAATATGTTGGTAATCAGGATGCTGGATTCCGCTGGACAATGTTGATGAATGTGCTGGATGTAAATGCTGCGGGTTCAATGAGGATGATAGAATTATTATTTTCAATTGCGGCTGTTTTATTTTCAGCTGCGTCACGACAACCTTCCTCTTTTACGTCAGAATCCAAAAAAGAACGACGCTTCTCAAAGCCTAACGCGTTTTCGCCATTTTCCATTTTTTTTTTTTTTGTTTGCAGCTGTCAGATATTTCTTGAAGGTTCTAACGAAAGTAGAGTTGTAGCTTGCAAGTCTTGTGATGATTCTACAACCTTGCCAGACCGACTGTTTTTTTTTTCTAATAATTTTAACAAAAACTGACACAGTACAGACTTTGGATAAGAAAGGTAAGATTGGGATTGGTCGAAACTCCGAGTTCGATTTCGGTACTGGCATGACCTTTGCATGTTTCCACTTGGTTGGAAAAGCACTCGTAGTGAGAATTGTGTTGAAGAAATAGGTGATAAACGGCAATAGTTGTGGTAATATTAATCTAATAAATCTTGGGTCCATATTGTCGTAACAAATAGCATTTGATTTTACCTTCAAAAAACAAGTTAACACGTCGATGTTGTTGACACAGTGAAATTCAAATTGGTCACAAAGTACTGGACTATTGACGTTTAGGTTGGTAAAATTGCCGCTATCAATAGAGGGTGATTTTACGAATATATCGTTAATTTCATCAGCAGTCAAATTACTACTTGTATTTTTCCTACTCTTACCGATTCCAATATCACGTATCGTTTGTCATGATTTCTTGCTGTCCACAGCCTTTTCGAAACGATAAGCATAATATATAGATTTAGCTCTTCTTATCTCTCGATTTACACTTCTTCGTATGGAAAACTCATCCTTTAATTCTGGGATCTTAAACTTCCTCCAGCGCGAGTAAGCCTCATCTCTACGATCAATCATTCGCTTTATAGTTGTAGTGAACCACGGCCTAGTGTTCTCCGTAATATGCCTAGTTCTCAGTGGCACAGCAATATTGTATAAATGTGAAATGTTATCATCAAGAAAGAATAATTGCTCATCAGAAGACGGCATGTAGTACAAACAGTTCCAGTTTATCAACGAAAAATGTTCAGCCAAAGCATGATAATTGATTGATTAAAAGTCACGATAAGTAAAGGTTTGGACCTCACGAAACAAGTTGAAGTCATAAGAAATAAAGATCAGGTCATGCCTAGAAAAGCTAGATGCAGTCAGTTGATCATACAAATTGACTTTAGAGATATCGTTTGTAAAAAAAAGATCCAATAAAGTATTGGTAGTATTGGAGTAGTGAGTAGGATAGAGGCAATTAACGGGTTTAAGGCCAACTGAGAGCATGATATCTACAATAGAAGAGTCTAAAAGAATATCACAGTTGAAATATACAGCAATTAGTACGTCCGAGTAATCTTCAGTTAGGTATTCAATATGTTCCATAAATACATCAGTACTAATATATTTATTAGGTCGGTAAACACAACCAATAAGAAGTTTTCTACCATCCGACACAATTTCTATAGAAATATATTCAATTTTATTGCCGTTGGTCTCTTCAATGCCTGTGTTGTTGTCATACGCCTCGGTCTTACATTTGAGAATACATTTAATATCATTCCTAACAAAGATTGCTACGCCACCTGCACGAATATCTATTACTGGGTAGATATTCTTCAAATTTCACTTGTTTATTACACCGATTAATAAAAAATATCAGAGTTCAGCACTAGAAATTCGGGTGTAAATTCTAGGAAATTTTATTTTTTCATAAAATGTTTTCCTTCCAATATTTTTTATGAATATTTAACTAAAATTCCTAAAATTGTGAATTTTTAAATAAAATTCATTTAATTTAATTATATATATTTGCTGACACACAGAAGATATATAAATGGGTTTGTAAATGAATAATTTTGTAGGACACGAAAGGTATGCTAATCAATTCACAATTAAATACATGGATTTTGATATAAAATTTTTCAATACACATTAAAGAAATTCACTAAACACACACGCAGCATTGTATGTGTGTCTATGTGTTTTAGATATGTGTTACTAGAAAACGTCACAAAAAATCGCCTTGTCTATTAATATTATAGATTCCAAAAATAAGCCCTGTAGATCAATTCATAGTCATAGCCCCCAAATTAAGCTGCTTCAATTAAATACATCAGAAAACAATAGTAGTGCATTGACTTTTCTCAAAGTTGGTTTGAGTATGTTTTTGCAAAAAAAAAAAAACAACTGATTTTACCAAATATGGTCAGGATGAGTCCATTTTTCGACCTGGTTCTACACACAAAAGACAAAAGAATTAATAAAAATACTTTAGTTGTAAAAAGTTCAGAATTTTATCGTTTTTCTTACTGGTTCTTCAACATTTTTTCATACCGCTCTGCATTCAAATGCGTCGAGCTCTAGTCAACAGTGCGCGCGTGTTCGTCTAATTTTTCGGGACCTTTCTTATTTATTTCAGTAGGAATCGGTATTTTGCTATTAATAAAGTAACAGAAATAAAATTTAGTTGAAAGTCGTGGTATATTATCTCAAAATATATACTTTTTATTATGTCAACTAATATTTTAAAAAGAAACTATAATTACAACCGGTCACAAAATTTAAATTCATTGCAATGACTAATTTCGAATAAAAATAATACTATTATTTTTGTGATTATTCCCCAAATTTTAATCTAGTTTTAATAATTTTGTAATAAGCTTTTTCCCATCAAAAATGTTATGAAAATAACGTGGCAGAGACGTTCAATAGCAGCTTATCATATCGAGAGAAATTAAATATTTAAAACAAAAAATATTCTTGTTATATCCATTATATGCTAAATCATATTCTGCGTAATATTATTTTATGTTGCGCTTTTTTTTTTTTTTTTTTTGATAAATTGCTTAAATATATACACTGCCTTATAAAGGGTCCGCGAATTTTTTTTTGAAAAGGCTATAAAAAAAAACTACTGAACATTATCTCAAATTTCTTTTTTTATTTGAAAGCACAATCCTTTCGGTTAATAATGGAAAATAATTTCATTCAAATGGCTGCCTCGGCTGGCCTTGCAGTAGCCTATACGATCCGTCCAATTTTTAAGCACATTATCGATTATGTGCAGCTGTATTTCACCAATGGCTTCACGGATAATGTCCTTTAAAGCGTCAATTGTCTCTGGCTTGTTGGC
The DNA here is from genome assembly GCA_963682025.1 of Cordilura impudica. Taxonomy (NCBI): domain Eukaryota; kingdom Metazoa; phylum Arthropoda; class Insecta; order Diptera; family Scathophagidae; genus Cordilura; species Cordilura impudica. The sequence continues at coordinate 108,664,890 of OY821519.1, forward strand.
GTAACACTTATCTTTGAGGGCACCCCACAAATAATAGTCCAACGGTGTCAAATCGCAGGTCCGAGGTGGCCAAACGACATCAGCTCTGCGGCTGATAATGCGATCTTCAAAAACAGGGCGCAAAACATCGATTGTAGCTTCGGCTGTGTGGCATGTAGCGCCGTCCTGTTGAAACCAAATGTTGCGAATATCCTCCTTTTCAATTCTTGTGAATAAAAATTCGTTCAACATGGCCCGATAACGATCACCATCGACTGCAACGGCCCCTCCTTGCTCACTTTCGAAGAAAAATGGCCCAATTATGCCTCTGGACCAAAATCCGCACCAAAAATTGACTCGTTTTGGGTGTATCGGCTTTTCAATGTATGCGTGCGGGTTTTCTGTGCCCCAAATGCGAAAATTTTGCTTGTTTACATACCCGCCAAGATCAAAATGAGCTTCATCTGAAAAGATGATTTTTTTTTGCAAAATCGGCATCTTCTGTAAGTCGATCGCAGGCCCACTTAGCGAAGCGAAAACGCAATGGATGGTCACTTGGCTTCAACTCCTGAACCAATTGGACTTTGTATGGCGTCATACCAAGGTCTTTATGCAAAATTCGTCTCAATGATACCTCCGAAATGTTCAATTCTTGAGATCGACGGTGAATTGATGTTGGTGGCGCTTCACGCACACTTTCTGCCACAGCAGCAATATTCACGGGTGTACGCACTGTTTTTGGCTTTTCACGCTTTGGTTTATCGATGAAGATGCCAGTCTCTTTCACTTTTTTCACAAGATAACGAATATACGGAGCTGACGGTGCTTCTCTTCTTCCAAAATCCGTACGCAATTTTCGCACACATTCTGCAACATTACCATGATTTTCAAAGTAATGTCGCAATATTTCCCAGCGTTGTTCAAGCGTATACATAACCATATTTGTTCAGCGGAAGGATAAAACTAATTATCTGTAAAATCAGACATGAGCTAAGTGTTACCATTCACGAAATAAGCACTAGTTGAAAAAAAACATTAGATGGCGGACCCTTTATTACTATGTGTGGGAGGGTATAGTGAGTTTGTGCTACTCCAAAATAAAAGGGTGTAAGATCAATTTTAGTCATAGTCCCCATGTAAGTAGGTCTTTCGATATTCATTTAACTCTTCAATTCTCATAGTGAAGGTAACAAAAATTTTGATTTTTTCTTTGGTTGAAATAGCAAAGATATCCATGCTAATATAATAAAGAGATAATATGTGTTTGTTTGTTTGTAGGAGGTAATGTCCGTAACAACCCATCTGATCTTCCTGAAATTTTCACAGAGTCTTACTGCGGATATGGGAAGTGCTATAGGCTAAAATTTTTTTATATTTTCAGTGGGCGTGGCACCTCCCACACAAAGCAAATTTTTAATATCATATACATATATTGAGTACTATGATAGGGAGAGCTTTGCAAATTTGTGTGAGGTCACCTATTGTTAATATTAGCGGCTACGCCGGAAATGGGCGGGTTCGGCTAAGTGGGCGTGGTACCTCCCATACAAGTAATAGTTCAATATTATATATCTCGAGTTATGTGATAGAAAGAGCTTTTAAAATTTTTCTGATGTCACATATTATTAATGTGAGTAGTCGGATGCAAAATGGGCAGTATCGGACCAATAGGCATGGCACCTGACATACAAAGTAAATATAAAATGCCATATATCTGGGGTACTATATCTTGGGACTTTACGTGAGCCCATAGGTTATTCATTTGATTAGTTAGACAAAAAATGGCGTGATCGGATATCATATGATATCATATAACTGGTGTGCTAAAAAAGGAAGCTTTGACACTTTGCACGAGCCTATCAGATCTTAGTATGAGTAGTCTAACAAAAAATTGGCGGGTTCACACCAATGAGCGTGGAACTCCCCATGCAAAGTTACTATTTAGGATCTTTGTGTGATTAGGATCTTTGTGTGATTAGTCGAACAAAAAAATGGGCGTGATCGGAGCAGTGGGCGTAGCACCGCCCACGCTAATTAGATATCTAATATCATATAACTTATGTACCATAAAAGGGAAAGACTCCGCATTTTGCCACGAGTCCATCAGATATTAATGTCAGTAGCCCCATAAAAATTGGGCGGGATGGGATTAGTGGGCGTGGCACTCCTATATAAAAAATATGAAGTACTACGAAAGCGACAGTCTTTTGACATGTACATTAGTTATTAATGTGATTTGTCGTGGAAAATATATCTCTGAAATCAAAACTCGCCAAAACCGAAAATCGCGAAAAATAAAAATCGCCCAAAAACAATCTTCAAAATCAAAAATGGACAAAATCAAAAATCGCTAAAAAGAAAAATAGCCAAATGATATTCTAAGTTCAAAAAATCTGATAATTGTTGTACCGAATGAAAAAACAAAAAACGTTGTATATCAGCATCAGCAAGCACTGAAATAAATAATTTATACTAATGATCTATACTAACATAATAAAGAGGTAATATTTGTTTGTTTGTTTGTAGGAGGTAATATCCTAACTACTCATCTGATCTTCCTGAAATTTTCACATAATTTTATTGCGGATATGCGAGTGCTACAGGCTCTAACTTTTTTTTAATATTTTTAGTGGGCGTGGCACCTACCATACAAAGTAAATTTTTGATATCATATATATTAAGTACTATGATAGAGAAAGCTTTGCAAATTTGTGCCAGGTCATCTATTATTAAAGTGAGTAGTCAGACAAAAAAAATGGGCGGGATTAGACAAATGCGCGTGGTATCCCCACACAAACTTAATATTTAATGTGATATATCTGAATTACTGTATTATTGAGAGCCTTGGGACTTTGCGTGAGCCTTTCCATAACGATTCGAAAGGGGGGGGGAGGGGGAGGGTGTAGTGAAGCACAACGGATTACAGTTTAAATAATAGTTTAAAAAAACCCATTTTTTCTCAAAAAGCATTAATTTTTTCATAATACTTATTTATTTAAAAGAAAATATTAATACTTATTTATTGTGGAAGCTGTACCAACATTTTATATGCAAACTGATATTACACTTTGCACACATTTTTCTAGTGCGTTGATGGCAATATCCACATCTTCGTTGAGACCAGTCGACCTGCAAGTGGTCATCCACAGTTTTTCCGTTTCTTACCTCGATAGGCACTCTTAGCTCCATCGGAATGCCACAAGCAGAATTTCGGATTGGAGGCTAGCCAAATTTTTGCAGGTATGTTGTTGCTATATTTCTGCGGAAATCGCAGTAAGTCCAATTCTTTTCAAGCTGCCTTTTGATAAGACATGCATTTTGGCAATCTCCATCTAAACTGACAGCAAACAGAGAAAACCACAATTTTTTCCGCGGAGAGCTACCCTCATAGAGTCAACGTTTTCATCAAAACGATCTACTCCGCCCACGTACTTATTGAACAGCCGTACGAGTGCTGGACAGTCAACTTGAATTTTGCATGATTTTTATTTATAAATCCAACCCGGTCTACTTTTGTGATAGAATGAAGTTTGATACAATGTTGATAATACTATTATCATGCCATACATTTTCTTCGAAAATCTATAACAACGCTTACGCTTTTGATGAAATTTGGTATATAAGCTTCAATCGGCCATGGGATCAACGCTGTTGAAACCGGTGAAATTCGGCCCATGTTCAGACCTAGTCCCCATAGAAATGACCCCTATGAGATCGATATAAATTGCCATAAGATCTAAGTTAGCATATAGCTCTCAGCCAAATTGGGTTTGTATGTGTTCATTATATCCATTAATCCGTAGTGCAAAAATAATCCCTATTTGACTATTCTTAGCCATAGGTCCCACATAAGCTGCTTCCCGATCTTCACTTAAATCTATCAAAAAACAAAAATATTGCACAGTTTTTTCTCAAATTTGGTTTGTATATATTTTTTCAAAATATAAGTGACCTTACCAAATAAGTTCAGGATCGGTCCACATTTCGACCTAGTCCCGATATAAATATAGCATCCGATATAAACTTTTTCATATTTGCGGCAAAAATTATTAATAACAATGCCACTCAAATTTGTTTTATGCTTATTTTCTATATCGAATTAGTTAGACCGAAGAGATAGGGTCGCTAAACCATGGTACAGGGTATCGTGTAGTCGGTCTAGACCAACTATAATTTCTTACTTGTTTGATAGTGCTATGGTTCTTCTTTTTCTTCTTGTTCAAAGTTTCGATAATTTCATCTTCTTCCTCTACATTATGTACACTATTTTCTGTTTATATAGGCGCATTTTGCAGTTCTACTTTAGACCGAAACATGCGACCAGGAAGATGACTATTACTGGCTTCATTTTCACCGGCATTCAAGATATCGGCATTCTCATCTAATGTCAACCTAGATTGCATATGAGCATACAATATATATTTATAGTGTCAATAAATGAAGTAATAATATTACCCAGTGTCACCTACAGGTGACACTTGGTATGGTTGTTATTTTAAGAGAGCCAATTTATTTTTTTTACTAACTTCATATAATAATGAATAAACAAGTTTCTAGTTCTTACCCTTTTGGCATTTTTATAAAAAAAAATGTTATCACCACTGCATAAAAATTCTTAAAAATCCCCCAGTCCTGATTGAATGATTTTGGACCTACTCCCCATTAATACTCACATCTGACATGAACTTTAAAATATTTACTATTATTTGTAATGAAAAAAACCATTTCATTTTTTTATAAGTACTACATTGCTTTAAACATTTTTAAATTCTCATGTATGTATAAATGCTAAAAAAAAACTGTATGTGCCGCAAATTGCTCCTTTCTATAAATAATACTATAGCAGTGTATTGTTGTCACATTTATTGTTATATATTTTGTAAGATAAACCATGTAACTATGGTGGATTTTCTGAGGATTTGTGTAGTGAACTATTTTTCTCACATTGTTATAATGTTGGTCTGTTGGCCATTTGTCAATTTCACTTTGCTCTAAGTAGGTCCAAAGTATATACATACTTTTAAATAAATACCAAAATTTAAACAGTTTAAGTGAACAAACATACGACATATCATGTTTGCTAATTTTAATCCTCTTCAACTTAGACCAATATAAATTAAAAAAGTTTTTATTTTATATAATTTTAAATTTTTGTTCTGATAGTTGTAATTATACCCTATACCACTATGTGGTTTGGGCATAATGACTTTGTGCTACTGTTTGTAGCTACCAAAAATATTTAAATCACTTAAGAATCACTTTCTGAGTCGATTTAGCAAAGTCCGTCCGTCAGACCGTCCGCCCGTTTATGTGTCCATGTAAAGCTCGTAATCAAACTACAGGTCGCAACTATGAATATATTTTGATGAAATATGGAATATAAGCTTCAATCAGCCGTAGGATAAACGTTATCGAAATTGGTGAAATTCGGTCCATGTTCAGACTTAGCCCCCATACAAATGACCCCTATGAAACCGACATGAAGTGCCATAAGATCCAAATTATACTACAGATCTCATTCAAAGTGGGTTTGTATGTGTTTATTATATCCATTAATCAGTAGTCCAAAAATAATACATATAGGACAATTCTTAGTCATAGGTCCCATATAAGCTGCTTCCCGATCTTCACTTAAATCTATCAAAAAACAAAAATATTGTACAGATTTTTCTTAAATTTGGTTTGTATATATTTTTTTCAAAATATAAGTGACCTTACCAAAAATGGTCAGGATTGGTCCATTTTCGACCTAGTCCACATATAAATATAGCACCCGATATGAACTTTTTCATATTTGCAGCAAAAAAAAAAACAAGTAAGAAAATTATAGTCGGTCTAGACTAAATTTGAGTGGGATTTTTATTAATTTTTTTGGCTGCAGATATGAAAAAGTTCATATCGGATGGTATATTTTTATGGGCACTAGGCCTGAAATTGGAACGATCCTGATCATGTTTGGTAAAGTCTCTTGTATTTTGCAAAAATATATACAAACAAAATGTGAAAAGAATCAGTGCAAGATTTTTGTTTTTTGATAGATTTGAGTGCAGATCGGGAATCAGCTCTACATGGCGCCTATAAGTAAGGGTCCTCCCATGGGGATAATTTTTGGACTACTCATAAATGGATGTAATAAACGCATACAAACCCAATTTGTGTAAGATCTATATGATAATTTGGATCTTATGGCAATTTATGTCGATTTCATAGGGGTCATTTGTATGGGGGCTAGGCCTGAACATGGACCGACGCTAACCAATTTCAACAGCGTTCATCCTATGGCCGATGAAAGCTCATATACCAAAGTTCATTAAACTATACTCATATTTGCGACCTGCAGTTTGATTAGAAGGTTTAGATGGACACACAGACGGACGGACGGACGGACACACGGACGGACATCGTTAAAGCGAATCAGATAGTGATTCTGATTCGATCGGTATAATAAAAGATGGGTCTATGTCAAATATTTTTGGTAGTTACAAACAGCAGCACTAAGTCATTATACCAAAACCACATAGTGGTATAGGGTATAATTAATAACAATGCCATTCAAATTTGGTTTATGCTTATTTTCTATATCGAATTAGTTGGACCGAAAGATAGGGTCTCTAAACCGTGGTATGGTCGGTCTAGACCGACTATAATTTTCTTACTTGTTTTGCTTGATTTTATCAGAAACGGATGAATGGCGTATGAGTGTTTTATTTTAAAGTTTCAACACTTATACCACATATCAAGCTGACTTTTGTACTCCATACCACTATATGGTCAGGGTATAATGGCTTTGTGCTGTTGTTTGAAACTACCTAAACTATTTGACCTAACCCACTTTTTATTATTCCCGTCCATCTGTGTCCATGTAAACCTTGTTATCAAACTACCGATGCTAAATTGAAATTTTTTTTTTCAAATTTCATTACCTTTTTATTGAAATAAAACTTATTAATAAACTCTTTGGTTTTTCAATAAAAAAACAAGTAAGAAAATTATAGTCGGTCAAGGCCGACTATACGTTACCCTATACCATGGTTTAGAGACCCTATCTTTCGGTCCAACTAATTCGATATAGAAAATAAGCATAAACCAAATTTGAGTGGCATTTTTATTAATTTTTTTGGCTGCAGATATGAAATAGTTCATATCGGATGCTATATCTATACGGGAACTTGGCCTAAAAATGGACTGATCCTGACCATGTTTGGTAAAGTCTCTTGTATTTTGCAAAAATATATACAAACAAAATTTGAGAAGAGTCAGTGCAATATTTTTGTTTTTTGATTGATTTAAGTGAATATCGGGAAGCAGCTCTCTATGGGACTATGAGTAAGAGTTGTCGCATAGAGATCATTTTTAGACAACTGATTAATGGATGTAATAAACACATACACACCCAATTTGATTAAGATTTATATGATAATTTGGATCTTATGGCAATTTATGTTGATTTCATAGGCGTCATTTGTATGGAGGCTAGGTCTGAACATGGACCGATTCTCACCAATTTTAGTAGCGATTATCCGACAGAAGCTTATATACCAAATTTCATTAAAATATATTCATATCTGCGACCTGCAGTTTGATTACAAGGTTTACATGGATACACAGACGGACGGACGGACGGACGGACATCGTTAAATCGAATCAGATTGTGATTCTGATTCGATCGGTATAATTAAAGATGGGTCTAGGTCAAATATTTTTGGTAGTTACAAACAGCAGCACAAAGTCATTATACCCAAACCACATAGTAGCATAGTGTATAAAAAAAATCTCTTTAAAATTAAAAATATTTCATTTAAAATTAAAAAAAACTCAGTTTGCTGTCAAAAAAAATACAGATAAAATCCAAAAGGATTTGAATTAAAATTTTCAAAATACAAATCGAAACTTTTGTTTCATATTAATTATACCCTATACCACTATGTGGTTTGGGTATAATGACTTTGTGCTGCTGTTTGTAACTACCAAAAATATTTCACCTAGTCCCATCTTTTATTATACCGATGGAATCAGAATCACTATCTGATTAGATTTATCGGTGTCCGCCTCTGTGACCATGTAAAACTTGTAATCAAACTACAGATTGCAAATATAAATGTATTTTGATCAAATCTGGTATATAAGGTTTCATCGGCCATATGATGATGATGATGATGAAATTCGGTCGATGTTCATACAAATGACCCCTATGAAACCGATATGAAGTGCCATAAAATCCAAATTATAATATAGATCTTAACAAAATTGGGTTTCTATGCGTTTATTACATCTATTAGTGAGAGTCCAGAAATGATCCCTTTGGGACAACTCTTACTCATAGGCCCCATATAGAGCTGCTTCCCGATCTTCACTTAAATCTATCAAAAAACTAAAATATTGCTCTGATTCTTCTTAAATTGTGTTTGTATATTTTTTCAAAATATAAGAGACTTTACCAATCATGGTCACGATCGGTCCCCATATAAATATAGCACCCGATATGAACTATTTCATATCTGCAGCCAAAAAAATTAATAAAAATGCCACTCAAATTTGGTTTATGCTTATTTTCTATATCGAATTAGTTGGACCGAAAGATAGGGTCTCTAAACCATGGTATAGGGTATCGTATAGTCGGCCTTGACCGACTATAATTTTCTTACTTGTTTTTTTATTGAAAAACCAAAGAATTTATTAATAAGTTTTTTTTTCAATAAAAAGGTAATGAAATCTGAAAAAAAATTTCAATTTAGCATCGGTAGTTTGATTACAAGGTTTACATGGACACACAGACGGACGGGCATAATAAAAGGTGGGTTAGGTCAAATAGTTTAGGTAGTTTCAAACAACAGCACAAAGCCATTATACCCTGACCACATAGTGGTATGGAGTACAAAAGTCAGCTTGATATGTGGTATAAGTGTTGAATCTTTATTTTATAACACTCATACGCCATTCATCCGTTTCTGGTAAAATCAAGCAAAACGAGTTAGAAAATTATAGTCGGTCTAGACCGACCATATGATACCCTATACCATGGTTTAGAGACCCTATCTTTCGGTCCAATTAATTCGATATAGAAAATAAGCAGAAACCAAATTTGAATGGCATTGTTATTAATTATACCCTATACCACTATGTGAATGGCATTGTTATTAATTACACCCTATACCACTATGTGGTTTGGGTATAATGACTTTGTGCTGCTGTTTGTAACTACCAAAAATATTTGTTCTAGACCCATCTTAAATTATACAGATCGAATCACAATCACAATCCGTCCGTCCGTCCGGCCGTCCGTCTGTGTGTCCATGTAAACCTTGTAATCAAACTGCAGGTCGCAAATATGAATACATTTTAATGAAATTTTGTATATTATCTTTTATCGGCCATAGGATTAACGCTATTGAAAGTGGTGAGAATCGGTCTATGTTCAGACCAAACCCCCATACAAATGACCCCTATGAAATCAACATAAAGTGCCATAAGATCCAAATTATCATATAAATCTTAGTCAAATTGGGTTTGTATGTGTTTATTACATCCATTAAACAGTAGTCCAAAAATGACCCGTATGGGCATTTCTTAGTCATAGGCCCCATATAGAGCTGCTTCCCGATCTTCACTTAAATCTATCAAAAAACAAAAATTTTATTTGTATATATTTTTGCAAAATACAAGAGACTTTACCAAACGTGGTCAAGATCGGTCCATTTTTGGGCCAAGTCCACATATGGATATAGCATCCGATTTGAACTTTCTCATATCTGCAGCCAAAAAAATTAATAAAAATTCCACTCAAATTTGGTTTATGCTTATTTTCTATATCCAGTTAGTTGGGCCTGAAAGATAGGGTCGGTCTAGACCGACTATAATTTTCTTACTTGTTTGTTCTAAAGTTAAGCTATTTTATGTTAGTATTTTTTTTTTTTAATAAATAAAACATAAAAATTCTTATATTGGAAAAAAAATTTTTTATATTATGATAAAAGTTTTTGCTATTGGCCGTTCAGATTTTCGAAAATCTATATTGCTAAAAGTTGTCATTGTATTGTCAGTCAGTGCATATCCTTCTAAGAAATATATCACGATTAATTTAAATTTAAAGGAGATCAATGTGACTACGGATATCGTGGAATATTACTTCACATTACTATCCAGAAATTTTAGAAACGGCAATATTAGAGGTACTTCAGCCTGTCCTTACTTTATATTTTTTAATATTATCTTGTTAAATTTCACCCTTATTTTGATACGCCTCAGGGAGGTGGTCGCATTACCCCAACTTATCCTATACCAGAAGCTATACGAAAATTTACATATTAAAAAAAAAAAAAAAAATTGCGCATTCATATGTCCTGTTTTCTTCCTCTTAAAACTTAAACTACTGGATTAAATTCTACTACATAAATCCAATGCATAACGACAATATAACGAAGAGTTTAAAACATTGTTGATGTGAGACTTAAAATTGATGATAAAACTTTTGGAAAACACATATTTAGTTTAGTATTAATTTAATCTTAGAGCCGATAAGCTAACAAAAGTTTTCTTATTATTAGACAATACACACAATAACTCATGTGGCGGTATGTACAATATAGTGCCAAGTTACATAAATGTGGCAGTAGGTATTTGTAATAGGGTACAATTATACTCTACAAAATAGGACAGCAATAGCGCATAAATATCGGCTTAAATATATATATGAAATTACTTAAAAGAAAATTAATTTTTATATAAATTATTTAAGAATGTTCTCATAAAAACTCCCAGTTTTATCGCGTTTAAATCAAATCAACCTGTTAAATATTTATAGAAATAAAAACATATGTCAACTTTGATGAATTACATTTCATAAAATTTATAAAATTTAACATGCAATAACAAATAAGATATTTAAAATATGTCTACAACAACACAGTTATATGTATATTTACACGGTAGGTAGGCTTTTGAAAAAAAAAATAATATTTAAATTAAGAAAAACGAGAAAATTAACTTACAATTCAATTCCTGCCACAATTAATAATTTATATCGACAACACTCAGTTTGAAAAAGTTTTTCCCCACAAGTGTTCTAGAATAATTTTTAAAAATTTCAAAATATAATTTCATTACGGTCTTTAAATTGTTTTAGCTTTTCTACGATCCAAGTTATTACTTAAGAAAACTGCATTTCAAAAGTTAAATTTATCATTTGATATTAAAATTGATTGAGATTTTCTTCTACCTACATATATAACTATTTAGTTAGCTATGCATGTAAGCAGTAAGATAACAATAAACACACAAAAATCAAATAAAAATAAACTTTATTAATTGTCTAAAACTCAAGAGCCATTTATAAATCTTAAAGCAGCTTAGAAAAAGTTTCCAAAAGGATTTTACTTAATTACAAAATGTACCGTAACACAACCACATTCTGGCAATGACACTAAGGAAAGTGAAATATACAAATTTATGAAAACAAGATGAAATGGAATAGAAAGTCAGAGGTAAACAAAAACTATAATTTAACAGTTTGCTTTTGATAGTAAATCCGCTTAAGTAATAAATTCGTTGAAAAGTTTATTTGAGTTGTAAATAAAGTGTCCTACACCTTGCAGAATAAAATACACCAAAAGATTTTCATAAAGAAAGGAGTGCTTGTACAACATGATATGTAACAAGGGTATTTCACGATAAGGTAGTCAGTCAGACAGAGGCACAGTGGTTTTTAAATAAAACAAAAATGTTTTTTTTTTAATTTTACTTTTTTTAATTTTTTTTTTTAATTTTACTTCTAATAAAGCAAAAAACATTGCCACATTTGTTTCAAAAATTTCAGAAATTCTGCAAGACGGCTTATACAGCTGTTTTTGGTCGAGTCACCAACCCTCATCAATAACCAAAAACATTATTTACTTTGTTTGGCAAAAAGTTAAATTCACATACCTCTGCTGAAAATAACCTATACGAGTTAAGCTTTTTCTAATATAAAAAAATAACATTAAGATGGTTTCGGCAAATGTACATGAATTTAACTTTTCAATATAAAAAAACTAACATTAAGTTGGTTTCGGCATATATACATGAATTTAACTTTTTACCAAAGAAACTATCTACTACTTTTAGTTACTGATGAGGGTTGGTGACTCGACCCGATACAGCTGTATAACTTGTCTTGCAGAATATGGATACATTTTTAAAACAAATGTGCCAAATTTTTTTTTTGCCTTATTTAAAGTTAAAATGTTTATTCTCGATTTGTTTTGTAACTCAATCAATAAGATGAAGATCGAAAATAAGATTTGTTATTTTTATACTTGTACAAATAGAAAACAACAATATGCAACAAATTGGAAGGTTTTTTTTTCTTGATTAACCACTATATTTTTTATACGCTATAATTACCTAACTGCAAAACTCATCATTATTTCAAATTCGATGGTAAGGTTTAAAAAAAAAATTGTTCTCAAATTTGAGACTTTTGAAGAGGGCGCTCCATACATTTTTTGAACGACGTATTCGGCTTTGATACGCACAAGGCCAAAAACTGAAGTCAGCTTTAAGTTTTCCTGGCATCCTTTTTTGATATAGCCATTAGTGTTGTAATTATTGAGACACAAGTGGAAAAAAAATTGTTTTTCTTTTAAATTATAAAATTTTTGAATTCAAAGGATTCATAAAAAAATACTGCTTGATATTACAGCTGCATGTAAAAGAAATAAAATAAATTTTGTTTCGTGAAAATCCGTAGATAACTTTTTCCTGTAAAAATTAAAATATATTCTTTCGGCGCACAGTGGACCATTTAACGAGAAGGCGGTCAAAAATCTATAACTTTTGATTGGATTGGAATTTTGATATGCGTTTTTTTTTTTTTTGTTTGGTAGGTGAGACTTAAGCCTTTGCTATAAAATGTAATTCTTGACTAAAAATAAAAATGTTACGTAGGGTTTAAAATACATTTTCATTTGTAGTTGAATTTTAATACAAAAGTGAAGTGTTAAAAGGTAAAAAAAAGGTTTTTCTAATATAATGTCTTATTTTTTCATTTAATTTTACAACTCATACTTTTTAACAATTTTTTAAGTTAATTTTTTCAGAAAATGCCAAACTTTGGCCCCCGTAAAAAAAGGCTGTTTTTTTTTGAAAGATCCCGAGTTAAAATATAATTTATTAAGCAGCGAACGTAAAAGTTACCTTATATTGGTTCAAGGTAGAGAAGTTTCAATGAAAAACTCGTATGTTTTTGCTTTAGTTAAATTTTTTTTTATTGTCTTTTTAAATATTTCTATATCAATTTTTATGGTAAATTTATGAAATGCAACAATTTTTATTCTAAATTTACAAAATACATAAATTTTTAAATCAAGAAAATTTTTTAACTATATAAAAAAAGTGTAACATATTGTTAGTGTAATGAAAAAGTACTTTATATCAACCAATTTTAGTAAAAATTTCTTCTAAATAGCCTTGATTTTCATGTTCTAGAAGTTGTTCAGCTTCTTCGTCTAATTCAATAGAGGTAGATTTCCATTTTTGACGAATGTTGGACATATACGGATCTGAAGTGCACAACAAAATAGTGATTAGTACAACATCTGGACATTTTCCTTGTGTTGTGCTCGCGAAAGAATCTGTAGTCGTTGTTCCTTTTTTCTTGCGTTTCTTCAGATAGATCTGCTATTGTTAGCATATTGTTTTGAATTATTTGTTCCCCATGGTACAAAATTTTATGAACTGTGGATGGTATATATCTCCAAGAGTATTTTTCATTATAAAGTATAGCTGTTTTATTGACGTACTCTCCAAATTTTTTTGCATTTATCTTTCTGCTGCATGCTAGAACTTGTAATATGATTTTGAATCGTCTTATTGATTCATGATCTACACCTGTAATAGATGCTGCAGTTTCCGGATCGGAAAAAATTCTTAAAGAAGTCGTTGCTCACTATGTGCAAAATTATATCGTCTACATCATTTCGTTGAAAATAAATATCTGCTAGATCTCTGTAACAGTACTTCGCCATTACACAAATTTTAATGAATAATAATTGTGAAAACATTATTATAAATACTCTTTCTTGCAATTATGTAAAATAAAAATTTTTATTACCACTTTTAGAAGCATAAAAAACCCACACCCTAACCCCTTTTAAAAGGTGAAGCATACCTGCTCATATCTTAAAGGGCTATGTCGCAATAGTTTTTTTTACCATTTACCTGTTATCTAAATTGTTTCCCATTTTGTCAGGTATTTAAACTATATAACTCTAATTCAGACTATTAATGTTTTTGAAAGAGACCTATGCAAATGTACCTATAACAATTAAGCGCATTATATCTCAACCCTTTTTTATAAGTATATAACAACTCCTGACAACTCTACCGACACGCCAAAAAATACACCGCGGTGCACCGGTACGACCAACTTTTGCATTCATAACACTCAGACGGACGGACGGACATCGTTTAATCGACTCAGAAATGTTTTTGAGTCGATCCGTATAATAAAAGATGGATAAAGGTCCAATATTTTTGGCAGTTACAAACATCACCTCAAACTTAATATATCCTAACCACATAGTGGACAACTTTTGTATTCATAAATTTTGCAGAAAATATCTAACCTTGGGACAGAAAAATTGTTCTGGTGCACACGGGCGGAAACTGGCGGGTGTATAATGGGGTATACAAGTATAGGGGAGGGTTCGGACTATAGAAAAGTGCAAGATTTTTTTCTGACTGCTTTTGACTGGCAGGAGATTTTCATAAAATTTTGATCTTTTTTAAAAAAATTTTTTTTTTAAATTTCGGAATGTCTCAGTGATTTTACATTTTTATACCCTATACCACTATGTGGTTTGGGTATAATGACTTTGTGCTGCTGTTTGTAACAACCAAAAATATTTGACCTACACCCTTCTTTAAATATACCGATCGAATCCGAATCACTATCTGATTCGATTTAACGATGTCCGTCCGTCCGTCCGTCCGTCCGTCCGTCTGTGTGTCCATGTAAAGCTTGTAATCAAACTGCAGGTCGCAAATACGAATATATTTTGATGAAATTTGGTATTTGATCTTCTATCGGCTACGGTATGAACGCTATTGAAAACGGTGAGAATCGGTCCATGTTCAGACCTAGCCCCCATACAAATGACCCCTATCGAATCAACATATATTGCCATAAGATCCAAATTATCATAAGAATCTTAGTCAAATTGGGTTTGTATGTATTTATTACATCCATTAATCAGTAGTCCAAAAATTATCCCTATTGGACAACTCTTAGTCATAGGCCGCATATAGAGCTGCTTCCCGATCTTCACTCAACTCTATCAAAAAACAAAAATATTGCACTGATTCTTCTCAAATTTTGTTTGTATATATTTTTGCAAAATACAAGAGACTTTGCCAACCATGGTCAGGATCGGTCCATTTTTGGGCCTAGGCCCCATATAGATATTTCATCCGGTATGAACTTTTTCATATCTGCAGCCGAAAAAATTAATAAAAATCCCACTCAAATTTGGTTTATGCATATTTTCTATATCCAGTTAGTTGGGCCTGAGAGATAGGGTCTCTAAACGCATGGTATAGGGTATCGTATAGTCGGTCTAGACCGACTATAATTTTCTTACTTGTTAATATTAATAGTATGGAAGCCACAAAATTATACAAAATTTATTTAACTTCAAAATCATTTCAATCAAAAATAAAAATTTACAAAGAAATTTTTAATTTTAGCAAAATACTGAGAAAGCCCACTTTCGAAGACCCTGTTCCCTGTGATAAAGTTGAGATAGAGTCGCAATTTTTTGGCTCCCGAGGTTTACTAGTATTTGCTTTCAAGTGAATAACATAACTTAAAAATCGGTAACAAAAAAAACAAATGATTTTTGGCCGCCTTCTCAAAATATGGTCCACTGTGCGGTGGCCCATATTTCCCGAGATATGGACCTCCAAAATTTTGACATATAGTTGTATATAACTATGATATTTATTATCAGATTTCAGATATATATATATATATATATATATATATATGTCAGTGGAAAGCTTAGTTTAGTGTCTTTTATTTGACATTTCGAAATCCATTAACACGTTATGAATCTATTGAAGTTCTTCCATTTTTATACCCTATACCACTATGTGGTTTGGGTATAATGACTTTGTGCTGCTGTTTGTAACAACCAAAAATATTTGACCTAGACCCATCTTTAATTATACCGATCGAATCAGAATCACTTTCTGAGTTGATTTAACAATGTCCGTCCGTCCGTCCGTCTGTGTGTCCATGTAAAGCTTGTAATCAAACTGCAGGTCGCAAATATGAAAATATTTTGATGAAATTTGGTACATGAGCTTTTATCGGCCATGGGATGAACGCTATTGAAATTGGTGAGAATCGGTCCATGTTCAGACATAGCTCCCATACAAATTACCCATATGAAATCGACATAAATTGCCATAAGATCCAAATTGTCATATAGATCTTACTCAAATTGGGTTTGTATGCGTTCATTACATCCACTAATGAGTAGTCCAAAAATGATCCCTTTGACCCCATATAGAGCTGCTTCCCGATCTTCACTTAAATCTATTAAAAAACAAAAATATTGCACTGATTCTTCTCAAATTTTGTTTGTATATATTTTTGCAAAATACAAGAGACTTTACCAAACATGATCAGGATCGGTCCATTTTTGGACCTAGTCCCTTTATAGATATAGCATCCGATATGAACTTTTTCATATCTGCAGCCAAAAAAAATTAATAAAAATCCCACTCAAATTTGATTTTTGCTTATTTTCAATGTCCAGTTAGTTGGGCCTAAGAGATAGGGTTTCTAAACGCATGGAATAGGGTATCGTATAGTCGGTCTAGACCGACTATAATTTTCTTACTTTTTTTTTTTTTTTTTTTTATTGAAAACGTGGCATTATCTCAAAAACTTATTTAGAAGAAGATGTAGAAAATCTATGGAATAATGTTGGAAATATCTTTAACACTACCTTAGATAATATTTTGGGAACCAGCACATCTAGAAAAGAGGAAGATTGAATGACCGATGAAATAAGAGAACTACGACAAGAACGAAGCAAACGCAGAAACTGAAACCACGAAATCTACTGGGAGTTAAATCAAGAAATTCGAAAGGCAGCGCATGCTGCAAAAAATTCACAACTTAATCGACAATGCCAAGATATCGAAAGATTGCAAAGCTTACACGATAACCTCAATCTTCACAAAAAATTAAAGGAAGCATCTGGAGTATATCGCAGGACATCAATAAGACTTCTATTGATGAAAATAACAAAACTATATTCGAAATAACTGAAAAAAAACGTGCTTGGCAAGAATATGTAAAAACGCAATTTACAGATGATGAAAAGTCAGCTTATAATAACACTGTTGAGTTCGATCTAACCGGAAAGCCAATCACCAAGGATGAAATAGATTCTGCAATCAAGGCAATGAAAGACGGAAAAGCAACAGGCCCAGATGAAATACCCTCCGAAGTTCTGAAATTAATAGATGGAAATAATAACCAAATACTAGTGAAACTTTTCTATCATATTTACGACACAGGACCATATCCACACGTCTGTATTAAATCAACATATATTACGATACCAAAAAAGGTTAATACACGGATCTGCAATGAATATAAATTGATTTGTCTGATGTGCCATGTTTTAAAAGTATTCTTAAGAATAATGCATAGAAGAAACTATCCAAAATGCGAGAAATATATAAGAGAAACACAACACGGTATCAAGGAAGGAATGGGTACTCGAGAAGCGCTATTAAGTATCCAAATATTAATACAAAACTGCCTAGATGTACAGAAAGACGTATTTTTATGTTTTGTTGACTATGAGAAAAATTTTGATGCGGTTCAATATGACAAGCTAATGGAGATTCTAATATCGATAGAAATAAATAGAAAGGAAATTAGATATAAAATATATCTATATTGGCAACAATCTGCAAACATCCAGGTCGAAGAAGAATTAACTGATAATATTCCCATATCAAAGTTATTCAACATATACTCAGAAAGAATATTTAGAGAATCATTAAGCAGAAAAAAAATTGGCATTAGAATAGATGGCATAAATGGCATATTTATAAATAACATACGATTTGCGGACGACACTACATTATAAACAACCAGTATATCTGGCCTACAGAAACTAGTAGATAGACTTACTTATAATAATGCATTAAATAGTCCTAAAATTATCACTAAGAAGAGGAAACTCTAGCCAAAATAATACGTCACTATGAGTAAAAACAAAGAAATCGAACGGGTTAAAAATTTTAAATACCTTGAAGTCCTGATAAACGATCAATGGGATGCATTAAAAGAGATAAAATGGCCAGAAATGCCTTCTTCAAATAACTAACACAAAGTTTTAGCTAGTCACGACATAGGCCTTGCGACAAAAATCCGATTTATTAAATGCTATGTTTGGTCCGTGCTGCTATATGCTGTTGAAACATGGACAGTAAAAGTTCCGGATGAAAGGAAACTAGAACCGTTTGAAATATGGATATACCGACGGATACTAAGGGTCCATGGACTCATCGGGTTTCGAATGAGGAAATATTGAGAAGAATAAATATTAACCGACATCTAATAAGAAGTATCAAAACAAGAAAAGTCGCATATTTAGGACTCATAATGAGAAACGACAAGTATAAGAATCCCCAGATAACTCTCAATACAAAAATCGAAGGAAAACGCTTAAGAGGAAGAGGAGATTTCTTGGATAAGAAATATTCAAGACTGGACAGATTATCCAGATGAACGAAGTCACCTAAATCCTGCCAGAAATAGACAACTCGTCATTGCTGAATGAAATATTGAATATATTTTGAAATAGATAAGTTAGATCACAATTAAATTGTAATTTTATGATCGCTAAGACCCGAATACGGATAGGAAAGTAAAGAAGAAGAATCAAATCTGGTGCCATTGGCGTAGAAGTTTTTCCTTTATAATACTACTAAAATATATAGAGTTTGAAAAATCTTTTGGATACCCTTTACAGTTATTGAGATATTAAAATCCAAATTACAAATGGAAAAATATATACTTAACAACTATGCCGTTACATTTATTATTCATTCAGTTTTATGTGTCTCAAAATCCACGCACGATTTAAATTTATTCGCAATTGTACAGCAAAGTGTTGATAACCAAAAGACAGCTGACAGCTTAGGGTTAGAGCATTACATAATAGAATAACGCGTTTTCGTTGTTGAACAATATTTCAAAGATAATGAAAGTTTGATTTTCAACTTGATGGCTTCATTAATAGTCAATATTACGCACTTGCGCTTCACAAAGCGTGCTTAGGTCACAATAACGCTGAGCATGCCATTTTCTCGATGTGTTGTTCCACACATAAACTTATCGTGTGTATTTTATGATTCAGTAGAGAAAAAAAATCCAAAATATTTACTTCATATTCTGCGTGAATTTTGGGAAGTCTTTTATACATTTTTAAAGAATGTGTTTTTATATTTTCAATGATTTATATTATTTTTATAATCTCTGTTGCCACATACCGAAAAAATTCACACAAACCACACACATCAAGTCAAAATTGCACTATTTTGCTTTTTTTCTATATAAATTTTTCTATATAAATGATCATTCACAAAGTTCATCCGTTCATATTAAAAAAAATAATAAAATTCAAGCTTTTAGAGCTTGTCCATTTGAAAGTTTTCAACTTAGGCTGCCTCTAGCTCATCCCGTGTTTTAACAGGGCGTCTCTAAATTTAACAATTTTCAAGCGGATACCCTTGAATACAATTAGCCCAAACATAGCGATCCAATCTGTCTAATAGTTTAGAAGTTATCTATTTATTTCCACATTTTTTTTTGTTTGAAACCACTGTGAGACTTTGGACTGATAGACTACCTGTAGCGCTAAATAATATTAAATAAATTTCCTTCGCGTTTTTGTTAATTAAAAAGCTCTTAAGTAAATGTTGAATTTTATTAACGATAATCACGAAACACGTCAACCGTACGAATAAAAGAACGAAATATAGTGTCCATACATTATTTTATGCAATGCACTTAGCTCATAATACCGAGAAGATGCATTTCTTATAAAACTCACTTCGTATACGCCATTCGTGTAAATCTATAAGAAAAAACAAAAATATTGCACTGACTCTTCTCAAATTTTCTTTGTATATATTTTTACAAAATACAAGAGACTTTACCAACCATGGTCAGGATCGGTCCATTTTTGGACCTAGTCCCCATATAGATATAGCATCCGATATGAAGTTTTTCATATCTGCAGCCAAAAAAATTAATAAAAATCCCACTCAAATTTGGTTTATGCTTATTTTATATATGCAGTTAGTTGGGCCTGACAGATAGGGTCTCCAAACGCATGGTATAGGGTATCGTATAGTCGGTCTTGACCGACTATAATTTTCTTACTTGTTTTTCATTAGCTTTAAAATATAAGTTAAGCTAAATGTTTTAATCGTAGCCATAAGCATTTAAAATAATATTGTATTAATTCCCAGTATTATATGGTTATATGAGACCTAAAGTTCTATTAACTAAACATCAGATAAATAAAATAAAACTAAAAAAATATATAGATACAGGCTCTCAGTTATAACATAGCAATTTTTTTATTTTTTGTGTTATATAGTATAACTGATCCGAATTATTTTATTCCAGGATTTGGTTTGATATGTATTTCAATTGAAGTACATAGGGCTTTTTATACCCTACTAGCTGTAACCCGATGCGCTTCGTTACACCTATCGCAACGAAATAAAAAATGGGAAAACATTTTGCAGAAAATTTTGGCCATTTTGATTCTGTTGATTTTTTTTTTTTGCCACTTCAAATTTTGGCAATTTTTAATTTTCGCGATTTTCGACTTTGGCGATTTTTTTTTGCGATTTGTGATTTTGGCGATTTTTATTTCTTACGATTTTTGATTTTTGGTGTATTATTATTTCGGCGTATTTTTTTGTTGATATATTTGTTATTCGCGGTTTGCGGTTTAGGCAATTTTTGATTTAGAAAATTTTTTATTTTGTCGATTTTTGTTATTTGCTATTCCTGATTTTGACGATTTTTGTTTTTTCGATTTTTGATTGTTGAGATTTTTGATTTTAGCGATTTATGATTTTGGCGCTTTTTTGCTTCAAAAATTTTTGTTTTTTGCGATTTTCGATTTTGGCGTTTTCTGTTATCCGCGATTTTCGGTTTCGGCCATTTTTCACTTTGACGATTTTTGTTTTGTGTGATTTTTGATTTTAACGATTTTCGTTTTTGCGATGTTTGATTCTAGCATTTTTGATTTTGGCGATTTTTGTTATTCGCGATTTTCGGTGTTTGCGATTTTTGTTTTTGGCGATTCCGCATTTTCATAGTACTTCATATTTTTTGTGTATGGGAGATACCACGCCAATTGGTCCGATCCCGCCCATTTCTTGGGCAACTACTAATATTAATAACTCATGAACTCAAACAAATTCCCAAGGCTTTCTTTATTATAGTACTCCGGTTAAATGATATTAAATATTTATTAGAAAGTTCTATAAAAAATTTCTATAGTATTACTTTACAACAAAATCATAAAAACTAATAAACCAAAAAAAAAAAAAAAACAATTATAAAAAATTCAAAACGCTAAAATATTTTGATTTTAATTACCAAGTTTTAGCTTGGAAAATGTTTAGTTATTTTAAAAATAAGACTTTGCGTATATATACAACTGACACATTTGTTATTATTAAAAATTTTTTTTAGAAAACAGTCGGACGTTAGTCTACATGTATATTTCCGGAATATAAAAAATTAATGCGTACGTATGTCATATTGACATTTGTTACATGAAAGTGTTTAGTAATGAAATATCAGTTGCCCAAATGATTCGTGCATGAATACCAGTAATAAAAAGCAAGATTTTCTCATGAGCAGGAACGAGACACAAAAATATGTCACTCCTAAATGAACATTAAACAACTCGCAAGGAATTTGTGCAAACGACTACATGGCGGAACGAAGTGCCACATTTTAAAGCAACAACTAAAACCAACTGTAAAATTTATAGTTGGTCAAGACCGACAATACCATGCATGAGCTTCGAGAAAGTGTCTTAAGGTCTGGAAGACATAAGCGTACATAAAAAATAAACATAAACCAAGTTTGGGTAATATTCTTTTGAATATGTTGCCTGCAGATATGAAAATTAATATCGTATGCTATTCTGAGTAATTAAACAAATAAATGATTAAATAAATACATAGATAATTTATATTTTAGAGTAATTTTGGATGTACTCATCGGTTTGAACCAATTTTAAAAACTGTTGTCGTCATATGGCCGATACATTGATTGAATATTTAGACAGACGAACGAATGGACGAACATTAGTAATGATTAAATATTTATAAATATCAGCGCATACTCATTTTACTCTGACCACATACTGTAGGCTATAAAAAATAACCACAACTAACAATACTAATGACAAAGAATGGACATGAATGTAGATGTATGCCACTTATATGGCCTGGCGCCATTGGTAATAATTGACATTAAAAATGACAGTTCTATAAGCAGGAAAACTCTGACTATAGCGCACCACAAAGAAATGTGGTGAATGGCAATCAAAAGAGAAACGCAGGATATTTCAAATGGTGCGTTACATTAAAGGATATTAACAGTTATCTTAACACAGCTACACTCATACATAACCTTTTATTAGATTCAACAACTAAGAATCACTTTCTAACTCAGACACACTTTCTGAGTCGATTAAGCGATGTCCGTCCGTCCGTCCGTCTGTGTAACTATAAAAACCTTGTGATCAAAATGACAAATTTTTTATGAAATTTGGTACTTGAGCTTTTTTCGACCATAAGAAAAACCACTATGAGATAAGATCGAAATTATCATGACCGCGATCTGTCAACTTGAATTTGTGTGTATTTATCACATTCAAAAATGAACCCCATAGGCCAATTGTAAGTCATAGTCCCCATGTAAAGCTGTTTTCCGATCTTCACTTAAATCTATCAAAAAACAAAAAAATATTGCACAGATTTTTCTCAATTTTGCAAAAAAATAAGTTACTTTACCATATATAGTCAGGATGGGTCCATTTTTCGACATAGTCCATAGTTTTTCGCTGGTGAACCACACAGACCTTCTTTTTTTTGGAGGGCAAAATTTTAGTTAACTAATTTTTTTCGTTTTTATTTGTAATTCCTATTTAGGCATATTTATAAAGAAACTCAAAAAGTTCGATTTATGTATACTTCAGATCAAAACTTCAAACTTAAGAAGTAATTCAATTTTTTTTTTTTTTTTTTTTAATGTTGTTTATTTTATTTATTTATTTTTTGTTTTTGATTAAAGAAAGGCTTCAGGTCGTTTTTTTAACAACTGTTTTTATTTATTTTTTCCCGAATTTTCGAAAGCCATCGACAATCGTCATCAGGGGGTAAAAGCTGTTAAATATAACACAATGTTCCAATAGTTTATCACAAAACATATAAAAATAACAAACAAAAACAAACAAAGGACAACAATTACTTACTAAATAAAATAAATTTTTATTATTGTTATATTAAGCAAAAAACGTAGAGTGTGCATTGTTGCTTATTTCGGCAGTGAATCTTCGACTAATTATTTTTGATAAGATGTCTGTATGCGTTTGCGCGGTTATCAACGCCTGCTTTGTAATTAATTCTTCTTTCGCTGGGCACGTCAATGATGTGGAGCATTTCAAGCATTAGTCTCCGTGAGTAATGTTGTTCTTGTTCTAATATTTTTACTTTCTCAAAATCTGCACAGTGGTGTGTTTTAATACAATGTTCCGCTAAAGCTGTTTTTTGATGTGTTTCGTTGTCTTGTCTCCTTTCGTCTGATTTGTGTGATGAAATCCTAGTTTTTAGTTTTATTTTTCTACTCCCAATATGTGACCTTCTCCGAGAAAAGGGACCTAGTGTGTCAAAAAACGGGTTGTGTCAAAAACGGTGGATTCTGGTACCTAAAAGGGTGTAGAAACTTTAAATGCGTTTTTTTCTCAAAACTTAATTTTCACACACTAGCTCCCTTTTCTCGGAGAAGGTCACATATATACCATATTTCATACGTTGGTGCCGTCACCTTTGCATTTAATTTCATATACTAAATCCGATTTTTCTTCGTCGTTAATTTTGCTCTTTATTTTTCCGAACAGTTGACCCACATTTCTGTTACTTTTAATGGCCAGCTTTACCTTTTCTTTATTATATAGATTAGATTTTTTTATGGTATCGCTTAATACTGCTGAATTGGTGAATGTTTTGTACATTGTCGTAGGTTTTTCTTTGGGCATTTCTCGGTGGTCCTTCCTTGTGTATTCATTTATCAGTTTTCGAGCCATTTTTCTCGGGTAGTCATTTTAAATAAGTACGTCCAGAATACGTTTTTTGTTTTCATTATGAAAAATTGTATCACTGACATCCATTACTCTCGATATGAAGTTATTTACTGTATTAACTTTCACTATATGTGGATGTTGAGAGTTAAAGTTGATAATTCTTTCAGACGCTATTGGTTTTTGGTACCAATTTGTTCGGATTTCGTTGTTGTTGTTTTTTTACCAACGTATCCAAAAATGGGAGTTGCTGATCTTTTTCAATTTCCATTGTAAACTTTTTGTTGATGTTGTTTAAAGCTTTTAGTGTGTTTTCAAGTTCGTCTTTCTTTACAATGGCAAATAAATCATCTACATATTTTACCAAGACTCTCGGTTTTACTGTCAGATTTTCTACCGCTTCATTCCATAAATTATCCATAAATATATCCGCTATAATTGGTGATGCCGGAGATCCCATGGGAGTGCCCATTCTTTGGTTATATATATTATCGCCGTACTTAAAATATCTGTTTTCTTTGACACAGAATCGTAAGCCTTCCATGACCAATTTTTTCTCAATTTTTGTGTATTTTTCAACAGTCTTCCTATTATCTTCTACTATTTTTAGTGCCTTTTCTATAGGTACGCTTGGAAATAGTGCAACTACGTCAAATGATACCATTATTTCATCGTCATAAATGTGTGTCCGGTTTACTTTTGCTTTAAATTCTTGAGAACTTTTTATGTTGAAAACTGAATCGTTAATCGTATTCCTAAGTATTCGGACTATGTACTCACATAAGTTGTACGACGCACAGTGGTAAATTTCGCGAGATAGCGGTCAAAACTCTATAACTTTTGACCGGATTGGTACTTTTTTACGCAATTTTGTTCAATAGAAGGGACTTTAAGCTTCAATTTGCGTGTTCAAACGTAAAAATCGACTGATAGGAACGTAAGTAATTTGGAGTTAAAAATGCATTTTAATTTTTTGTTGAGTTTCCATGTAAAAGTTGAATATTTTGACATTTTAAATAGGTATTTTTTTTATAATTTCTTATTTTCTGCAATCGTATTTTACAACCAATACTTATTTATTATTCCTAAACTTAATTTTGGTCAGAAAATGCCAACATTTGGCCCCTGACATTTATTTAGTCTCAATATTCACAGGGGCCAAAGGTTGGTTTTTTGGAAGGAACCTAATTCTTATGAGGATTAAACTGAAAAATAACACTGAAATTCCCAACAATATCAATACCATTTGGATATATTATATACAGAACACAACATCGATAAAATTTTAAGTAAACTTTTACTATTGATTTAAAGTGCACATATATTTTATTTAAATGTATTAATAAAAATTTATACTAAAATTAGAAACAAATTATAATCTTTAAACTAGTATTAATTAAACAATATTAGTAAAAATTTCTTCCAAATAGCTTTGATTTTCATTTTGCAGTAGTTGTTTAGCTTCTTCATCTAACTCTAATGAGGTTGATTTCCATTTTTGTCGAATACTGGACATATATGGGTCTGATGTGCACAACAAAATATTAATAAGATCTTCTTTTGTACAATATCTGGAAATTTTCTTGTATTGTGCTCGCGAAAGAATCTGTAGTCTTTGTTCCCTTTTCTTGGGCTTCTTCTGAGAGAATTTGATGCAGAAATGAATCCTTTATGATGCTACAAGAAACTTCTTCATTGATATGTTTAAGCTTGCGTCTTCGTGATCTTTCACTACAATTATCAATTGGCTTTGCTGGTCGACCACCTTTTCCAGTTTCCGTGGTAGTTACTGATGGCTTTTTAAAAATAAGTTTATTTCTTAGCCATTCTTGGTTGCGTGAGTAAAACAATTTCTTGTTTCTGGAACATTGATTGTACCGTTTTCTTAAAGTATTTAAAAAGTTTTTTATTTTTAAGTTATGAATTTTAATTTCTTGTTTGTCGCATATTTTGAAGAATGGATTAACTATTCATTATATGTAAAATAATGTCGTTTTCATCCTTCCGTTCAAAATATATATCAGATAGAACACAATAACTGAATTTAGCCATTGTTTAAACAATAATGAAGAAAAAAATTAATGCATGGATTAATATACTATTGCTCGAAGTTTCAACATGATCTTTTTTACCTCTTTGAAACATAATATACCAGGTAGTTGGTTTTACCAGTTATTTCCATTGGTTTTAAATTTATTTGAAATTTTCACGTATTTAAGTTGTGTAATATTAGATGGCAATAAAATCTTTTTTACCTTTTCCAAATGAATTGCTAGATACCACATAATTTGAGAGTTAACAGGTACTGGCAATAATATAAAAGGTACTTGGTTTTACCAGTTATTTCCATTGGTTTTAAATTTATTTGCAATTTTCACGTATTTAAGTTGTGTAATATTAGATGGCAATAAAATCTTTTTTACCTTTTCCAAATGAATTGCCAGATACCAGATAATATGGGAGTTCTATTGTCATTTTTGTCAAAATTTTGATACACCCTTCTATGTGGACTAGGTCCAAATATGGGCCAACTTCTCTTAATTTCAACAGAATTATTTTTTGGGTCAATAAGAACTCTTGTACAAAATTTCATCAAAATATATACATAATAGCCACTTTCACATACAAATAACTTCTCAAAAAATATGACGTGCATTTGTACCGAATATCTTACCTTGGGTCAGAAAAATTGCTGTAGCTCAAAAAGTGCAGTCCCGATGCATAGACATGTATAGATAGGAATGTAGGGGAGAGCTAGGACTACAAAATAGTAAATTTGTGTTTTGACTCAGCTTGACTCACCGGAGTTGTGCTCTATGAAGTAGGAAATTTCCGAGAAATTTGAGCTTTTTAAAAAAAAAAATTAATTTGTTCTGAAAACAGTAGAGCTTCAATTTTTTCACCAGTGATGGGAAATGAGTTATGTTACAACACAAAATTTATTTCGTCCAAAAATTTTGAAAAACAAAAAAGTTATGATCATTTAAACTTTAAAAATTAACTAAAAATATCATAAATTTACTAAATTCTGAAAAAGCCCATTTTGGACCACCCCGTTCTCAGTGAAATAGTTGAAATTGAGATCTAATTTTTTGGCTCCCGAGGTCTACTACTGTCTACTTTCATATGAGTTTAATAACTTTAAAATCGGAGAACAAAAACCAAAAGGAGTTTTGGCCGCTATCTCAAAATATTGACCACAGTCGCGACTGTGAGTTTATCGATGAGCATATCGGTCTTAGCGAGGTGTTTTCTTTGTGAATTTTTGGTAGACCATAAATCCTGGGGATTGTCGCGGTTCTTACAGTAAGCTTTGTTCTTTCAAAAGAGTTTATGTAACTTTTTGGAATAATTTTTCAATATATTCGTTGTTTCGTTGTTGTAAAGTTGACGTTGGATCTCTTCATAGTACGTTGTATGTTGTTATGTCGTTTAATATATTCTGCATTCCTTTTTCGTAAACTTGTTTCTCCATAGCCACGGAACATTTTCCTTATCCGAAATCAGTAAGTTTTTATTTTGATTTTACTTTTTTTTTAATTTTTGTGTTTTTAATTTTCAAAAAAAGCATTGTTAGTCTGTTCTCGATTTAACTATTTTGAACTTTATTGTTTGATTGGATAAAAATTCTTTTTTCTCTTTTGTCATTTGATCATTTTGAAAACTTTGATTTGTAAAACTTTAAAACTTTATTATTACTAAGTATTTTAATTTAGTACTTTTTTTTTAAATCTTTTTTTGAGTCAAAATTAAACTTATGTCTAATACATTTACATTTAAATTAATATTGTAACTATTTGTAATTTGTTTTCTCTTTCTTTTTATAAATTATTTTTTTTTCAACAAATTAATAATTCTATATTGTAATAAGAGACATTAGTCTTGTGTATAGAATTCCAAATTAATAAAAAATATATATATAAACTAGCAGATTCCAGCGCTGGAAATTCGAGAGCAATTTCTAGGCAGCTTTATTTTTCAACTCAGGCAATTTACAAACCAACACTTTTATGGTTTATTATTATTGTGAATGAAGATAACAAACTCATTAACAAACACATTAACAAATTTAATAAAACACATAGAATAATTTTATGTATGTGTCAGTAGCAACTTTAAATGCAATCTACTGAAAAACAAAGGAAAAAATTTAAAAATCTGTAAATCTTCAAAACGGCTAAAAGGAAATACCTTTGAAATAATATGCGTTTGGTCAAAATTGGGATAAAACGGCAGAACAAAACATCGATCACAAAAAATCGCTTAGCCTATTAATATTATAGATATATTTATTTTTCATACCATAATTCACACTTAAGGATTAATTCAAGTTATTTCTAATTTTAATTATTTTTCATTTATTTTTTAATACTTTGTAGTTTTTAATATTTCTGTTTTACGACAAGCGTGACTTGACTATTTCATTAAATTCGGTTCATAATTTGTAATAGACGAATTTATGAGCTCTTTTAATGGATATTGGTTACATTAGTACGATGTTTATTTTTTATAAATTTCATATTAGAAGACATTGCCTCAATATTGTAAATCGTGCCAAAAAAATGATAACAAACGATATGCTGCTGTCTTTTTGGATATTTTGTTATAAGTACACATTTCGATTTAAGGTGTTCGATTAATATGCAATAGTTAAGATTAAAACAGATTGCAATTCTAGCACCTACTTTTCAGCTTCATCTTTCTTAGGAAGAATGACTTAAGGTTTACATAAAATTTAGTTCAATCATTCGTACCTTTAAAATCAGAAAACCGGTTTTATAAATCATTGATCATATGATATAATTTTCAAAGATATGATTCAATTGATTCAGGAAGTTTTCACGATCTTGGCAGTATATTTTAAGACGCTGAAAACGAGCACATAATTTGTCGTTTAAATCTCTCTTAAAAAGTTCAAATTTTTTCTGAAATACAAAAATTGTATTATCATTTAACTATGGAGGTGATATTTTGGAATATATTCAATGACGTGGCGGTAAATTTTAGCCCTTTTAATTTTACTAAAAAATATTAATAAAAACAGTTTTTCATAACTATTTGCTTTACTACATTTTAAAATAAAAAAAAAAAAAATTTAATTTTTTTCTTAATTTCAACAAAATAGGCTATTTTCTTCACACACTTTTTTGTACAAAAAAAAAAAAAAAACAGTACGAAAGGGTAAAATTTACCACCAGCTCCACAGTTAAAGGTTAAACTAATAGCCAATATGATTGCATTTTCCTTGAAAAGATGCATTTACAATACTTAAGTGCTCCATCATATCAGTGAAAACCATTAAATCTTGAAGCCATTTATTCTGCTCTAGCTGGGAATATGACTGTTCTTTTAACTGTAAAAATTTAGCAATAGGATCTAAGAAAATGACAAACTTCATTAATACATTACTGGCTGAAAGCCATCTGACTAAACAATAAAATGATAAGTCTGTTGGATGTCTGTCCAATTAAGTTCACACACATTGTCTGTGGTCTTCAGCAATGCTTTTGATAAAATTTACGATTTTCACCACTGTAGTAAACACAATTTAAAAATTAAAATATTATGCAACAAGTAAGAAAATTATAGTCGGTCTAGACCGACTATTCGATACCCTATCCATGCGTTTAGAGACCCTATCTCTCAGGCCCAACTAACTGGATATAGAAACTAAGCATAGACAAAATTTGAGTGGCATTTTTATTCATTTTTTTGGCTGCATATATGAAAAAGTTCATATCGGATGCTATATCTATATGGGGACTAGGTCCAAAAATGGACCGATCCTGACCATGGTTGGTAAAGTCTCTTGTATTTTGCAAAAATATATACAAACAAAATTTGAGATGAATCAGTGCAATTTTTTTTTATAGATTTAAGTGAAGATCGGGAAGCAGCTCTATATGGGGCTTTTGACTAAAAGTTGTCCCGTAGGGACAGTTTTTGGACTGCTCATTAATGGATGTAATAAACATATGCAAACCTAATTTGACTAAGATCTATACGACAATTTGGATCTTATGGCAATTTATGTCGATTTCTTAGAGGTCATTTGTATGGGGGCTAGGTCTGAACATGGACCGATTCTCACCAATTTCAACAGTGTTTATTCCATGGCTGACAAAAGCTTATATACCAAAATATATAAAGAAATATAAAATATATATTCATATTGCATTAAATCGACTCAGAAAGTGATCGATCGGTAAAATTAAAGATGGGCCTAGGTCAAATATTTTTGGTTGTTACAAACAGCAGCACAAAGTCATTATACCCAAACCACATAGTGGTATAGGGTATAAAAAGATGTTCATGGTGTAAAATGCAATGTAATGCAATGAAGTCAGGAATGTTCGCATCTTTCCTAAGGAGTTCTAAAAATTCATTGTTCTTGCCAACCATTTATGGAGCTCCATCAGTGGAAACACTAACTAGTTTTTCCATTGGCAGTAAAGGAATAATAGAATCAAATGCTGACTTAACACATCTTGTTGTGTCTTTCAAAGCAATTAAATCTAACAACTCTTCTGATACAACAGTATCTTCACACAGAAAAAATATTTGCCAACCGAATTGGTCTGAAGTGGAACAACTGCATTTTCGATTGTATCAAAAGAAATTTAATATCATCTGCAAATTTTCTGTTATGATAAAATATTTACTGTTAAGGCAATTCAATTGTAATCATCGTGAACCCGAAAATCGGTTGTTAGCATTACCGCAATTCGGTCGGTAATAAATTCGATAGCCACAATGAATCTGTTTTCTGTGTGTTCTTTTAAAAACTGAATAAAAATTGCTAATTTGGGATGATTTGTATTGTCAGTGGATTGATCAAATCCCAAACTAAATGCAACACAATCTTTTATATCAGGGAATATGTATTTTGTCAAATGGTTGCGGATATCTGAAATTCCACCTAATATCGTATCTCGTGATGTTGGACTATTAGAAATAGATTTTAACAATTAATCATTATTCGGATTAAGCGATGATATATATTAATTATATTTTTTTAACTAAATCGCCTTCTGTATAAGGCCGCATGTCTTTAGCAATGTTCCAAGATTTTTATAACCGAGTCGATTAAGCGAAGTCCGTCCGTACGCCCGTCTGTCCGTCTGTGTGTCCATGTATACCTTGTAATAAAACTAAAGTTCGCAAATGTGAACATATTTTGATGAAATTTGGTATGTAAGCTTCTATCAGCTATAGCATAAACACTGTTGAAACTGGAAAATCGGTGCATTTTCAGACATAGTCCTCATACAAATGACACCTATGAAATCGGCCTAAATTGCCATATGATCCAAATTATCATACATATCTCAGTCAAATTGTGTTTGTATCTGTTTATTATATTCACTAATCGGTAGTCCAAAAATAAAGCGTATAGGACAATTGTTAGTCATAGCCCCCATATAAAGCTGCTTCCCGATCTGAACTTAAATCAATAAAAAAAAAAATTGCACATATTTTTTCTTAAATTTCGCATTTATATACTTTTGCAAAAAATAAGTGACCTTTCCAAATATGGTCAGGAGCGGTCCATTATTCGACCTAGTCCCCATATAAATATAGCATCCGATATGAACTTTTTCATATTCAAAGGAAACAAATTAATAACAATGTCACTCAAATCTGGTTTATGCTTATTTTCTATATCCAATTAGTAGGGTCTCTAAACGCATGGTATAAGGTAAGGTGCAGTAGGTCTAGACCGACTATAATTTTATTACTTGTTTAAAACTGGCTTCTAGTTCAGATTTATTTTCTTGGGTGAATATTTTTCGTTTGAGAATATTGTTGTTCAGTTGATAACTTTAGATGGTTTATTTTTTCGGTACAAACTTTTGTAATCAAAGGATATTTTTGTATGTATTGTACATGTACATTAGGCTGATTCAAAAAAATTAACGATTTTTTTTAATAAATCAGAAAAATTAGATTTTACATTAATATCCTATTAAACAAATTATTTGTTTCAGTATATATTATAATTTGTTTAATAGAATATTAATGTAAAATCTAATTTTTCTGCTTTAGTAAAGGTTAAACATTGTTTTTTTTATATTCGAGTTGTTCCTTTTCTAGTAGATTACTATGTGACTTAAAATTAAATAAAACAAAATTGACAATTTAAAAATCAGTTTAATTATTATTATTATTATTGTTATTATTATTATAATTTTTTTTGTACTGGAAATCATAGCTTGTAAAATTTAGTAGACGTTTTTTGTAGAACGTTCAATTTCCTATAAAGATATGCTTCAGTCATTGGAATTTGTCCATTAGTTCTTAAGATATAAAACTATGAAATTGAAAAATAATTTTTCCTATGTTATTTAAATGGGAAATAGAAATTTGCGATGCGCGACCTCTAAATATTAATATTAAGAGCTCTGGTTTTTATAGGCGTTTTGTCTTGACATTCTGAATTCTTTTCACATGGGATATCGAAAAAAAAAAAATTGTTCATTTTTTTTGGAAAAAAAAACATTTGCGGGCCAAATAGAACAGCTCGCGGGCAGATATGGTTCACGTTAATTTTTTATACCCCATTAGTTAGATCTAACACCAATTCTCTAATCGCATGGTATAGGATATCGCACAGCCGGTCTAGAGCAACGATAATTATCTTAATTCTCTTTATTTTATTACCCTGCCTAAAGCCATTTTTATTAAATTTTTTAAATTTCTTATTAATATTTTAGTACTCGAGCTTACGGCTGCTACTTCTAGCAAGCGTATGTGTGATATTAATGTACAAAACCACACTTCGAACACACTCAATAAAAAACTCGAAAGCACACAAAAATGCTTCCGCAGTAACTGACAACTAACGACTGCGATTATTTACACAACTGCAAATCCAATATTAATATTTTTCGACATGTTACAAATCTTTGTGAAATAATCAACCACATTAACTCCGTAATCCACAACACACGAACTTATTCTATCTTTGGTTTTCACGAGTAACTCGACCTTGCTTAATTCTTAACACTCTTTACATGGGCCTTTAAAAATTTTTTAAAAATACTGACCAATTTTGACTTTTTTGATATAATTTTCTAAAAAATTTTATTTTTTAAGATTGGGTGAAGGGACATGTAGAATTTTTAATCCAAAATACAATAACAAAATTTAAACAGTGCTCTACTGTCATACTTCACACAATATAACTAAGAATAAACAGTAGATATTGGACATAATTTTGCTATAGATTCTGTGTAATGATTTCATAACAAAAGTAAATAGATGCCATTTGATTTGTTTACAAAAACTTTTCCAACTGTCAATCACAAACAAAGACTTAACGAGATTGGTCTCCAGTCTTAAACAAATTTCACTTTGAGGTAAGGTGTTGGAAATCCAACTGTAGTTACAGCCTGTAAAACAAATAACGTTAAAACATGATCTTTAGAAATCTTAATTAAATCCCATTGTTGTTATCTTACTGACTGCGACTGCGTTGGTAATCACAAAGAATGTATTTAGTGTAACAAACTGTTTGTTTATGTTAGTACTTGAAACAAAAAGTTAAACTTCTTTAGCTTTTAATTTGCCAAGGATATTTGATGAAAATTCTTAGCTGGTTTTTGTAGCATTTATTTGTTTTCAAAATAAATGAATGTTATTCTATAAAGGCAAAGATTTTCTGCATGTTTTTATTATTCTCTTCTCAATGGTTATTCAAAACTTTAATTAAATAAATATTTATTGAAGATGTTTTTAAATGTACTGTAAATAACAACTATTACTATTTATATTCAAGGAAAAATGTTCTCTTAAACGTTTCCTCTTATTAATAGATTTATATCAATTTGTTTTTGTATAGCTTAACGAGACAACATTTTATAAACAATTTGGAAAATGAATAAAGCATATTGTATATAATTTTTCATATTTAGCGAAAATGTCGCCCATTTATTTAAACGACAAAATAAATTACAAAAAAAAAAACACTTTTTTACACTAGCCGTACTTAACATACCCAAAAAAAAAAAAAAAACACAGAAAAAGTTACAATGACCACTAATCAAAATGAAAAACAAAGTCTACTAAATCTTGCAATAACAACATTTACATTAAGGGAAAAGAGGAAAAACTGAATAAACGTTTATTGTTTGTTTAGAATAAGAATGTTAAAATTAAGTTTGAAAGTATGAGTGTTATAAAATTTTTTAGTATTATTCATGATGCTAAATGTGCTGATATTGTGACATGACTAACATAATATAGAGGGCATTTAGTCTGCCAGAGGTTTGGCCTGCCTTTCATGATAGACATTTAATTCAGAGCAAAGACAAGGCTAGCGCTTATTTCGGCCGTCAGGATATGGCAATATGTCATACATGCATAACAAACATACATAAATTACACCCAACCTTTAAAGTGAAGATTACAAAAAAAAAAAACAAAAAACTATACCAGAAGACAAAATCTTAAAAGGACGCGTCCTAAATACATAAACACATTCTTGTTTTGGGTGGCGATTACTGTTACTTTTTGCAGCATTTCTTAAACTTTTTAGAAAAGCATTCTTTCATTTACAAATTTTTTTTAAAGATAACGTATTAACAAGATTTCCCAACAGGATAAAATAATCATAGTTTCTATAACCTCCAGAGGGAATATATAATTACCAATCGAATTACGATAATTTTATTAAACGAGTTTCACAAATTCTGTTTTGTTAAAAAGATATATTTTATCATAACATAAAATGATTAAATTATATTAACAATCTGTTGGCACAATCAAATATATAGTTGTTAAACTGTTGAAGCATTCGGTTGACGTTCGGCTTCGGTTTGTCATTCAGTTTGTATGTAGTTAAGTAATTGAGGATACCTATAACAAGCGGAATTTATAAAAAGATATCCGTATGTCCTTCTGTAGAAGTCTTGATCACGCCCTCAATATATTTACTGGCTTTCATCTTTCTTAGTGAAAATAATAGACATTCGAAATTTCAATGAAAACGTAAAACAAACTCTTCAAAAAATTATAATTTTTCCATGTTGTTTTTATTATTGTTTTTATTCTTAATAATAGATATGAATGTGAATGTATGGTTATACTCCAAGTGTCCAGAGGTCCAAGTCGTGCGGCTTAAAGTTGGATTGATGTCGCCGACGCACAGTGCTGTGTCCCATAGACAAAAATAAAAAAAAAAATATTTTTTTTTTTTCAATTATAATGAGATATAACTTATTCGACAGATATTAATTTATCTCAGTAAAAATTGATAGAATTATTTTCTTTAGACTTGCTTTGTCGCCACCGGAGGTCGCAAAATAGAATTTTATGCAAAAATGACGGATCACAAAAATGGTTTTGTGTTGTTTGAAGGAAATATTTGGCAAAAATTGATTTTTTTATAAACTGCTTTGAAGTTTTGCTTTTTAATTGCTATGATATATTTGTAATTAAATAAATATAAGTTTTTAAAATATATTTTGGAAATATTTTTTTATTTAGCTTCAAAATAGCTATTTATTTTTGGTAGAAATTCAAAAATTACATAAGTTCGATGGAATATAAAAAAAACAAGTGAGAAAATTATAGTCGGTCTAGAACAACTATATGATACCCTATACCATAATTTAGAGACCCTATCTCTTCGGTCCAACTAACTGGATGTAGAAAATAAGCATAAACAAAGTTTGAGTGGCATTGTTATTAATTTTTTTTGGCTGCAGATATGAAAAAGCTCATATCGGTTGCTATATTTATATGGGGACTAGGTCGGAAAATGGACCGATCCTGACCATATTTGGTAAAGTCACTTATATTTTGAAAAAATATATACGAACCAAATTTGAGAAAAATCTATGATATATTTTTTGTTTTTTGATAGATTTAAGTGAAAATCGGAAAGCAGTTTTATACGTGGGCTGTGACAAAGAATTGCCATATGGGGTTTACTTTTGGACAAATCATAAATAGATGAAATAAACACACATGAACCCAATTTGACCGAGATCTATATGACAATTTGGATCTTATGGCAATTTAAGTCGATTTTATAGGGGTCATTTGTATGAGGACTAGGTCTGAACATGGACCGAATTTCACCAATTTCAACAGCGTTCATCCTGTGGCTGACAGAAGCTCGTACGCCGAGTTTTGTCGAAATATATTCATATTTGCGAACTGTAGTTTGATTACAAGGTTTACATGGACACACAGACGACGGACGGACGGACGGACATTGCTAAATCGACTCAGAATGTGATTCTGAGTCGAATGTGAATTCTGAGTCGATCGGTATATTTAAAGATGGGTCTAGGTCAAATATTTTTGGTAGTTGCAAACAGCAGCACAAAGTCATTATACCCAAACCATTTTTCGACCCAGTCCCCATATAAATATAACAACCGATATGAACTTTTTCATATTTGCAGCCAAAAAAATTAACAACAATGCCACTCAAATTTGGTTTATGCTTATTTTTTTCTATATCAAATTAGTTGGACCGAAGAGATAGGATCTATAACCATGGTATAGGGTATCAGATATAATTTTCTCACTTGTTTTTTTTTTATATTCCATCGAACTTATGTAATTTTTGAATTTCTAACAAAAATAAATTGCTTTTTTGAAGCTAAATAAAAAAATATTTCAAAAATATATTTTAAAAACTTATCTTTATTTAATTACAAAAATTTATAAATAATTTTCCTATTTTTTTATATTTATATTTGTTTCTAAAAACCATCTTCATCAGCTGGCCTAGACCCGCCGCCACTAATATTTTGCCATACTTTTTTAATGTGATCCCGAAATAACTAGACAAGGTCGCCAATATGAAATAAAATAATAAATAGTAAAAATACCTTTCCTTAACAATAACTATTTACAAATTTTAATAAAAATTAATCAGATTTTCATAATTTTTTTCTGCCACGCTCTAGAACTAGCAGTTTCGCTTCAAGGAACTCTACAATTTAACGTATATATTTAATACAAATTAATTAGAATTTCATAATTTTTTTTAACACCTTAGATGGTAGCAGTTTTTTTTAACTGTGAAAAGAATTCCATATTAAAAATTTTTCTATATTAAAAATTTCCAATTATCCTAAAAAATCTCAGATGAGGAAAGCTTTAAAGCAAATAGAAAACATTAATATAAGAATTGTTAAAATCTAAGAATGTAATATGCACCACTTAGCAGCTGGTTTAAAAGAGTCGAATATTCTTATACTAGGGTGCATAAGCAAAATCTGACTGAGCATTCAACATTGCTGCATCGTTACAATACCTGCACACTCAAACGGGAAAATCAGCAGGAAGAATCACAACAGTGATTTATTACATTTTCTCATGAATTTTAACATTAAATAAAACCAAAATTGTCAAAAAAACAAAAAAAACATTTCTTGTGCATCAAATGACACCCCATCAAATTTCCATATAATTTGTCATAGGTCCCTGCGGAAGTTTTCACTATTTTAAGGCCAACGGAAGACTCGATAACCGGACGGTTCAAAGAATAATAAAATTCTTAAAAATTTTCTTCACAGCCATTTAATTTCAATGATTTTTCAATAGATAAAATAATTTACAAAAATGTGAGGTATTTTCGCTCTTTTTTAATTGAAAGCAATTATTAAACGCAAACGTAAATACATGCAATTACGTTTTTGTTCATTTAAGGAGAGTAAGAGTTTAACCAAGATATCGATAAACTATACGTTCACATTGACATACGTATACATCGCTGATACATGTTCTGCTACGTAAAAACATATTTCACTATTTTTGGTTTTTATATTAAATTGTATCGGATTATCTTTACATTTTTGTACGTCACTCCGCAGCTGTTGGCCGTAGAGACTCTGAATTTAACACCAACCTGTCCGAAGTCAAGGCCAACAATAATGTGCTAACTTTGCCCAGGAAAATGTTTCATATTCAATATAGAGAAGATTTCAATATAGAGAAAAAAAAGATGGACAGACGGACGTCGCATTATCCACTTGACCTTTTATATATAAGACGCTGATATATACTCTCCACAGCGGTAGTAGTAGTAGTAGTAGTAGTAGTAGTAGTTCTTTATTTTCAGAAAACACTTATATAATATTACATTATTTGTTTTTCTTATATTTAAGTGTTACTATACATTAAAAAAAAAATAAAAGAACTTACGACTTTGACAGCTGTCGTTAGTCGGATGAGTGATTTTTCTTAAAAAGAGTATTAAATAATTTTTACACATTATTAATAGTTAAATTCTTCGATTAAAGTTTTTCTATAATTAAGTGCATTGATTATATATTGTACCAAATTATTCCAATCTGTATATTCGCCATTTAAGATTGCTTTGACGAGCTCATCTGATAAGCATATATATCCAAAGTATTGGTATCTAAATGTTTTCAATATTGGGCAACGCCCTATGTAGTGCTGTATATTTTCAACTTCGTTGAGATTGCACAAAGAGCATGTTTTTGAACCGTTTGAGAATCTGGTGCCATTTAACTTGATAAGGTCACCTCTTGCTTTAAAAATCCACATAATCTTGGTTTGGTCGTGGTCATCTATCATATAATCTTGACCTTTTGTTAAGTCAAGATTTTTATAAAATCTCGATGTATCTAAATGCTGTTGAATATATTTTTGTTTGGCCGATATTCGCATTTTCTCTAATAATTGGTTGCATATGCTGTTCCAATAATTTTTTTTAACGTTCTCAAAAACAAGATTTATATTAAATTGTTCACATAAATTCTTTACATTAGTAACCCATAATAGGTTTTTTTGTATTAGTTTGTGTGTTAGCTTATATGGCAGTCTATTAGTATTATACTCGAATAAAGTTCGCCCAATATATCGCAGGTGCAAGTCCAGCGTATAGAGGTGGGAATCTTGAATCATTGTCTCCACCATGAGTATATAAGTTGGCGTGAACGAAGGAAGGTTTAAAATCTTTTTTACAAAATAACGTTGGAGTTTGTCCACTTCTTCCAAAAAGTGAGTACCCCCATATTTGAGCTCCATAAGTTTGGATTGATCTGCATACCGCTTGAAAAAGTTGCCATTTTACCCTTATGGAAATATGTTTTTTGCTTAGGAAAGTGT
Organism: Cordilura impudica; assembly: GCA_963682025.1. Classification (NCBI taxonomy): domain Eukaryota; kingdom Metazoa; phylum Arthropoda; class Insecta; order Diptera; family Scathophagidae; genus Cordilura; species Cordilura impudica. The sequence continues at coordinate 108,704,366 of OY821519.1, forward strand.
TCCAGGTTGCGTTTAAATTATTTTTGGCTGCAGTATTTCTTTTCTCGACGTGTTGTTTAAATATCATTTTAGGTGTCAATGTCATTTTCAGATAATCAAAACTAGTAACAATATTAATAGCATTGCCGTTAAAAGTCCATTTTTCTTTCCTTGATATTCTACCACCATTCCTAAATGCCATAATCTCAGATTTACTGAGATTAACTTCAAGGTTCCAATCCCTACAATACTTTTCTAGTCTTGTTATCATAGTCTGCAGTGTACGTACATCATCAGCCAATATGACTATATCATTTGCATAAAGTAGTATTCTTATATTAACTCCATCGATATAAAGACCTCCTCCTAGGGCATTGTGAAGATCGTTAATATAAAGCGCAAAAAGAAGCGGGGACATGAGGCAACCCTGCTTAACACCTGAGTTAGTAGTGAACTCTTCTGACAATTCCTTTCCAGTCCATACAACTGATTTTGTGGTTTTATATATTGCTTCTAAACAGTTAACAAACTTTGATGACACTCCCATTTCGTGTAGCTTATATATAAGCAATCTCCTAGACACTTTATCGAACGCTGCTTTAAAGTCAACAAAAAATGCATAGACTTTCTTTTTTTCCTGAAACTTGAGGTGAATTATAGCCGATAAGTTATATATGTTGTCGATTGTGGAGTAATTTCTTCTGAACCCAGCCTGGTAGTCCAACAATATATGTATTATGTGTCTCTGTCCAATCATACAACCATTATAATTTTAGCCACACAATTCATAAAAGAGATCCCACGATAATTGTTTGGCAAGTTGCTTTCACCCTTTTTATATATTGGAAAAATTACACTGACTATAAAAGTTTCATCCGTTAAACCATTTTCCATAATTCGGTTGTACGCATTCGTAAGCTCTTGTAAAAAATTTAAGGGTGCATTTTTAAAGAATTCATAAGGCACTCTATCAATACCTGCTGCTTTATTGTCTTTTGCTTTTAGAAGTGTTTTTTTAATTTCATTCACCGTAATTTCTGAATCCAAGCCAGCATACATTTTCCAAGCTGAAGCATATCATTAGATATCTGCGGTGGGCTTAAGAGATCATCAAAGTAATTTTTCAACCTTGTAGCAGTGATATTTGGGCATATGTTAAACGTTTCTCCTCTTATCTCTCTTGCTATATTCCACCATTCTTTACTATTTCTGATTTTACATATTTTTGATTCAAGGTTTGTATAGTATAGTAATTTACTTTCTTCACATATATTTTTATATCTTCGATTTGCACTAAGATATGCCATCCTCTCTACTTCTCCAGGTGACTTTCGGTAAGATTTGAGTAATTGAAAAGATTCATACCTAGCTTCCGAGCATGTTCCGTTAAACCATTTTTCTTTAAAAACTCTCACATTTGAATTAATATTGTAACTTAAGCCACTTGATGAGGTAAACACTAGTTTAGTCAAATCTTTCAATTCTATTTCCTCACTTTGCTGCATTAACACCTGAAGATTATGTTCCATTTTTTGTTGATAGTTTGACTTCTCTCTTTCATTCCATTTTAACTTTGGCAGTAAATTACAGGTATTTATTTCGCTTAATTCCATATCAATTTCAAAAACAAGATGAATGGGAAAGTGATCAGACCATATACGATTTTTAACTGAGAAATTGTTTACATACTTAAGAATTTCCATAGAAACTGCACAAATGTCGTTAACCGACTGACCGACTGCGTTTGCAAATGTAAAATTTCCCATTTCGTCGCCTTTGGTTACATCGTTAAGAACCATTAAACCATAGTCGTTACACAGATCCATAAACTGATTGCCTTTACCATCTACCTTCTTATCTTCCGATCTTCTAAAAGTGTAACCATGCGTGAACGAATTAGAATCGTACATTTGTTGTATTTCGCCTATTTCGTATATTTAAATCACCTATAATTAGCGGACTTTCTATGCTATTGTTTTCTAATAATCTTTTAAGATCTCCGAACTCATTTCTCCAATCAGCGCTTCTTAAATACAATGGAATAAGGGACCAAGATACTTGTCTTGTTTGCAACTTAATTATATTAACCCCATCAAGATTATCGATTTTATTTTCCTCTGTATGGGTTTCCAGTAAAATAACTATATCGTACGTGCTTATATATTTAAAAAAGTCACTTTGCGCCAGTTTATTTTCCAATCCATGGGTATTCTTCGGTTCTTTATTTATTTTTAATATATGTTCAATGCTACTTAAACTAATATTACAATTTTTTTTATTTTCTTTTACCGATTTATTTAGTTTTTTGAAATGATTTTAGTTAAAATTTCTTCGTAATCTAAGCATATATTGATATTTTCTGTACCATAAATATTTACCAACATTTCTCCGCCTGTTTTTTCTCCACACATGAGTACTTTATTATTGTTCCAATACATCAGGTTGCCATCTACCACCAGTTTGTACCCTCTGACGCTTACTTTCTTATCTTTGTTATATGCAATTAAATCTTTACGCAACATTAACATAACTTTTTTATCTTTCTGATGTTCAGTACCCAAACTACGGTCAATATAAATTGAAGTTCCCGCAAAATGTTTTGTTCTCTTAAACAATTCTGTTACCATTTGAAAAGATCTCATTTCCACCAGCGGTATGGAGAGAATATAGTGAGCTTCTGCAGATGTTTGTAACTACCAAAAATATTTGACCTAGAACGATTTAGCGATGTCGGTCCGTCCGTCCGTCTATCCGTCCATCCGTCTATCCATCCGTCTGTTTGTCCGCTTGTCTGTGTGTCCACGTAAAACTTTAATCAAACTGCGGATCCCAAATATGAATATATATTGATTAAAGTATTCTTTTATCAGCCATAGAAAAAACGCTGTTGAAAATCAGTGCATATTCAGACTTAGCCTCAACGAAAATGGTCCTAAGATCCAGATTATCATATATATGTACATCGGTAATATACTATACTATACTATATCATACCGTCTAATCACCAGTTTTAAAATGAACACTGTAGGAAGGTTCTAGTCGTAGTTACCATCAAAAGCTTATATCCGATCTTTACTTAAATCTATCAAAAAAATATTACATATATTTCTCTCAAATTTGGTTTGTATATGTCTCTGAGAAAAGTAAGTGAATTTACTAAATATAGACATGGTCGCTTCATTTTTTACCTAATCACACAGATAGAAACTTTTTTATATCTGCACGTCATAAATTAATAAAATTAGCATTCAAATTTGGTTTATGGTTATTTTCAACATCCAGTTTTTGACTTAGCAACGTTGGATCCAAGTTGGATATCGTATAGTCGGTCTATATTGACTATAATTATCTTACTTGTTAATTTACTTGTACTTGTTATTTGTTGCCGGTGTAATTTAATAGTGGCAAAATATTTTGGATTTAGTATGGGTTTTTTAAATGCAATTTTAATGTACGTGAGTTTATTGTTAAGCTATTTCGCTTGGGGTCAAATTAAGATGAAATTTGGCTCAAAACACGTTTCTAGTATCTTTTTTAAGGGGCGGAGGGGGTAATGTTTTAAAAGAGAAGAAAGGCGTATTTTTATAATTTTTTTTAAGAAATGAATAATGTTGGATTATTTACTTCATATACACGTTATAGCATAACATTTGAAGAATCATTGAAAAAATTTTCAAATTGAAAATTTTAATAAATAAGTCCGTGACAGAGAATTTTCAGTGGCGCCTCGACAAAAAGTTGTTTTGCGTTGAACATCATAACTCGTTACCGGATCATGCGAAATAAAAAAAAATTGAAAAGCGTTTAAAAGGTGACATTTTTTCCGAGGTAATCACAAAGAGAATTTGTTGTTAAAAAATGGGAAAGAAAATGGAAAATAAAAAAACTTTTTGTGATTACCTTGTGATTTATGTGTAGAAACAGTGTATACAATTTGAAAATAATCACTCAAGTTGGTTTTGAGTTATGATGTTCACGGACTTCAAACATGTTATTTGCGAGAAAATTTATTTAGTTTTTTAAAAACAGATTTTTTATATACGATATACCGTATGAGGCCGGTCACTGGAAAAGCTGTATCTCCTTCAGTTTTGCTCCGATTTTTGACACAATCTGGTTGCACTGGCAATACTGTAAAACTGTCAATACTGGCACTACAATTTATTATTTATTTGACAGAAGCCCACATTCATTCCAAATCTTCATAATATTAGCATTTAGGCATGTTAGGAAGATCGTGTGTTACTGATTCAAGCTATTTTTGCTTTGCGTGTGGTGAATATTTGGTTGGAAAAAACGATATGCAATATCAGAATCATTAATATCTACATTATTTTGGTTTTGATGTCAGAAACTTGGACAAATCGTGGACCCCGACAATGTTTAGCAATAGCTGCAGAACTGTTTTATACAAATGGTCGAATGGCAGGAAGATCTATTTCGATTTTTCAATTCCAGTACTTTGGAGAGGGTCAACCACCAAACCGATTGTTATTTCCGTTGAACAAAAGTTGCTGGATTCAATATGAAAAATCGAAAAAATATTGCTTACGCGAATGTCCCATCGGTATCCAAACCAGTTAAACGTCCACCAAATGACTCATTACCAGTCATTCCCAGTGCTACGAGCAGTGAGTCCGAAACATCTTTTACCAGCAGTGGTAGTTTGTAATGAGGCTGATGATGAACGCCATTTAGTGACTCAGGCTGAGCTGAATGATCTAATTCGGGATTTATATTTAACGAAGCAAGACGAAGAATTACTAGCTTCAAGCATGCAGCAGTGAAAACATCTTACAGTTGGGACAAAAGTAACAATCTATATGGATAGAGGCTTGGAATTTACTGCATATTTTGAAAAGAAAAAGTCCATTCTATACTGTACTGACTAGAGGTTGTGATTTCTCGATAAATTAAACTTCTCGAGAAATCGAGAAATACAAATCGCTTGTCTCAAGAATTCTCGAGAATTATCGAGAAATTCTGATACTTAAAAAAAAATTAGATAGACCAATGAAAAAACGAAGAAATAGGTTATATTTAATACGAGTATTGTTAACTATATTTATTTATTAAAACAATATTTATTTTTACCAAAAAAAAAAAACTAAATTCATTATATTTTATTTAAAATTCTTATATATGCATTACATTTTTGTAATTTTAATGTGAGTTCGAATCTAACTCTCTTTACGAACGGTTGTGTAAAAAATCAAAGCGCTTAGAGTACAACTATTTAAAATTAAAAACAAGTGTATATTTTTGTTTTTGCAATTGCCTATTCTTGATCTCATTTGAACTCACGTGGTAGACAATCCGAACATGGCGTCAACTTCAAGCAACAGATTTAGCCTGCTTGCTGGCCTCAATGATATGGACATGACTCCCGTATCAAATATTAACGATGTTAAGGAACACAAACCTCCACCGATTGTTGTAGAAGCTAATGCTTCATTTACAGAAATACAAAAGCTGCTTGGTAAGGATTGCATTTTCAAACGTACTTCAATTGGTACCAAAATTTTTGCTCCTAGTAATAAAATGTACGAATGCTACAAACAAATACTTAAGGAGAATAAGATGGAGTTTCATTCTTATGGCTCCAAAGAAAATAGGTTATACACCACCTTTTTACACGGTTTACCCCGCATAAGCTCTGAGGAAATCTCCAAGGAGCTAAAAAACTACAACCTATCCCCCTCTTCCGTAACTGAAATAGTCACCAAATTCAGTTCAAACAATAATGCAGTTTATAAAGTTCAATTTGTTCGTAAAAATTTTAATCCAACTGCTTTAAAAAATGTACGAACAATTTCTAACATTATAATTTCTTGGAAAAAATACAAAACGAAATCCAAGAACAAACCAACTCAATGCTGGAACTGCTTGATGTATGGCCATGGCGGTGAACATTGCCATCGAAGTGCTGCATGTATGATATGTGCAGAACAACATCATACAAGTGTGTGTCCGTTTAACACAAATGAAAAAAGGCCAGCTGTTTTTACTTGCTTTAATTGCAAAAAACAAGGAAAAGAGAGAACTGATCACTCTGCAAACGATATCAACTGTCCGTTACGTTCTCTCTATTTGGAAACAAGAACAAGAGTTACTTCTAAAAGTCCGAATAAAAGCAGACAACAACAAAATAACTCATTTCAATTTAATGTGGGAGATTTCCCTAATTTAAGAAACAACAACACAAATTGTAACAATAACATCAATAATAACAGCAAAGCTACATATGCTAACCAGCTGAAAACAAACAACGATTTATTTAGCATTGATGAGCTTTTTGATATTTTCACTACAGCTATGGATGATTTGCATAGGTGCACTTCAAAAGTACAACAAATCAAAGTTGTAATGTCAATGGTAAAATACGCCCATGGATTATACTAATAATTTAAACGAATTCAAAATGATTCACTTGAATGCTAATGGCATTTCAAACTTTTCTAAATTAAAACAATTTGAAATACTAATTGAACGAGAAAATATTAAAATAGCGTCTTTGAATGAAACATTTTTTTCAGAAAATCATAGACCCTATTTTAAAAATTATTATTTATATAGAAGTGACAGAACAGATGCAAGAGGAGGAGGAGTAGCTCTGTTAATTCATAAATCTGTCGCTCATAAAAACCTCTTTATATCAAACACTTCATCAATCGAAAACATCTCAATTGAAGTTATTATAAATAATAGACCTATTGTTGTATCTTCGTTATATTCACCAAGATATACCCATAACTTCTGTGCTGATATCTTGAACCTAACACCTTCCACCAAAGAATACATAGTTTTTGGTGACCTAAATGCCAAACATTGCTCTTGGAATTGCCGTTCAAATAATACTGCAGGAATAGCACTCAACAATCTACAGCAATCAAGCAACTTTTTTATACACTATGCTAATAGTCCAACCCTATTCCCCCATCAACACAATCGCGAAGCATCCACAGTCGATATTATTTTAAGCAATACCGCTTTAAATATAGACGTAAAGACAATGGATTACGAAATACCATCAGACCATCGCCCCATTATGTGTACACTTAAAAGATCAGTGGCCTCGCAGGTTGACCTCAACTATTATGATTATAGTGCAACCAACTGGAACATTTATATGAATTTGTTAGAAAATAAAATCACGTTAAATTCGGATATATACAATACCAAGGTAGTAATTGATCAGGAAATACAAAAATTTATAAATGTAGTCTTCGAAGCAAGGGATGCGTCTACACCTAAAATAACCCAACAAAATAATTACACATTACCAGAAAGTACTGTGAAATATATTAAACTAAGAAGAAGCTTTAAAAGAAAAAGCCAACGATCTTCAAATATAGCCGTGCAAACTTTTTATAATCAATGTACTAAGTTTCTAAGTAACATGATTGATAAAAGAATTAATTCGGAAGGCAATAACAAATGGTGTCAATTATTATCCAATTTAAAACCAGGTGATAAATCATTTTGGAGAATAAGCAGGAACTTGCGAGGAAAAGGAAAAAATCAAATCTCTCACCTTGAGGTTGGAAATACAAGGATAACATCTGATAACGACAAGGCTGAAGTCCTGGCAAATACATTTGTCAAAGCAAATAACCTCACTTCGAATTACAACCACTCAGCGGATATAGTAATAAATTCAACAGTAAATAATTTTAAGAAGGAAAATCCCACTTCTGAGTCAGCAATTTATACATCTCTAGAAGAAGTAATGAATATTGTCTCATTAATAAAACCCTCAAAATCTCCTGGTTTTGACAATGTTCCCAACCTGCTCTTAAAGAAACTACCACTCAAAGCTCTAAAATTACTGGTTATAATATTTAACAGCTGCATCAAACTCAACTATTTCCCAAACCATTTCAAAAATGCTAAGGTTATAGCTGTCAACAAACCTAGCAAGCCCAAAAATAACCCAAATAGCTATAGACCTATTAGTCTATTAAGTAACTTTGGTAAAATATTTGAAAAAATTCTACATTCTCGTCTTAGTGAATTTGTAACGACCAATTCTATTGTTGCTAAAGAACAATTTGGATTTAAAAAAGGGCATAGCACTACTCACCAAATAAACAGAATTAAAAATCAAATAATCAGCAATAAAAACAATAAACGTTCAACGGGTCTAATATTGTTGGATATCGAAAAAGCGTTTGACACCGTTTTGCATAATGGCCTAGTATTTAAACTTCTTGATGCAAATGTACCAAAATATTTATGCAAACTTATTTCAGATTTCATTCAGGGCAGAAGCTTTAAAGTTGCGATTAATAATGAAACATCATCTCCAAAAACCATTACCACAGGGTTACCTCAAAGATCAGTCTTGTCGCCATTGCTTTACTCGATATATACATCCGATTTCAAAGTCCCGAAATATATGAAAATTGCTTACTACGCAGATGATACTGCGTTAATTTCTTCAAACAAACTTACAAGTGCACTCCTGAAGAAAATGGAAAAGGGACTTGTAAATTGCAGTAAATATTTTCACAAATGGAAAATCAAAATTAATCCAAACAAGACCCAAGCAATTATTTTTCCGTTCAACAAATCTCCCAAAAGATTGCCAAGACGTCATCTTCATATTGGAAATAATACCATAAATGTAGTTAATCATGTCAAATATCTCGGAGTTGTCTTGGACAAAAAGCTTACTTTTAAACAACATATTATGGCTACGTGCCAAAAAGCTATAAAATCATTTAAAGCATTATGGCCACTACTAAATAGAAGGTCATTTCTAAACCACCAAAACAAAAATCTACTCTTCAAAAGTGTTATAAGGCCAATATTAACATACGCGTGTCCTATTTGGAGTGACGCTGCCAACTGCCACCTAAAACGCTTACAAATTATACAAAACAAATGTCTTAAAATGATAAATAAAAAGCCCTGGAGGTATCCTACAAATCTTCTTCATGAAGAAACAGGTTATGAAAAACTTATCGATTTCATAACAAGGATTAACAACAATTATTTTGCCAAAATTGAAAATTCCTCTTACCCACTGATAAGAGAATGTAGAGAAGTAACGTAAAATTAAAAAGAAATCACCAAATTGAAAATTATATGCTTATAGAGGTCTATTATTTCTAATAAACCTTCTATAAGCATATAAATATTTTCAGATATTATTTGAATTTATTAAATCATATAAAGGTTTTTTCCCTCCCATTTTCCTTTAAAAATCATTAAAAAATAAAATAAAAACTATTTAATGTCTTTAGATCCTATATATTATTTGTTGAAATATCTATGTAAAGATAAGATCTCATATGTAAATATCAAATTTGTTAAAATATGTAAATAAAGGAAGAATATATAATTGAAATTGAAAAAATTGTAATTTTAATGTAAAAATAAATAAAAATAATCCAAAAAATATTAATGCTGTAATATGTAATATATAATATTTAATAAAAGTTAACTTTAACTATATTTATTTATTAGAATAATATTTATTTTTAACAAAAAAAAAAAAAAAAAACGAAATTCATTATATAAACAAAACGAAACTCTTTAATATTTATTTTTAATAAAAAAAGAAAACGAAATCCATTATATAACATGTTTCTTCAAAAAGCAGAGACTATCAATAGATCTATCTGACAAACTTGTTCTTTTCTTCGAAACAAAATTTCCCGCAATTGAGAAATTCCTTTTGTTTTGTGTTGAAGTTGGTTTTATTGTTAGTAATGCTGCTTGAAGCAACGATAAGTTTGGAGTAAGTTTGCCATTGGCAGAAAATATATTAAGTTCACTCGAACTCGACACTCGACAAAAAAACTCTTGTTTTTTTCACGAATGAAATTTTCCAGCTGCTTTTTCAGAATTTCTTCACTAGTAATGTGCGTATCCTGCTGGTTCGTATCATTCGGTTCGAATTCTAAATCTTCAATTTCCATTATTTCTGCATGCTCTGCCAAATTTTCATTACCACGTGATTCATGAAGTGGTGCAGGGAAAAGCCTTTCCATCAAGTTTTTAGCTGATTTAGTGATTTCATTTTTGCTGGTCATACTGAAAAATTCATCTTCCACATTTTCCAGAGAGGACGGATCCTGTAAAAATTTAAAAAGAGACACTAATGATTTATCCCGTCTCTTTCCTATACGATCTTTTAATTCATCTTTTAACTTTAAAGCTAAAACGGAACGATTTTTTTCTAGCGCTTGAAAAAGAAATTTTAGGACTCCTTCCGCTGTCAATAGGGTAGTATCATTACGACTTAATGCCTCTATTGCTATTCGGACAGGTTTCAAAAGATCCAAAATATTTCTGGCGTTAATAATATCATCATTGATCAAAAGATAATCCATATTAAGATCTTCTAAAGCTTTTTTTATAGGATCAATTATACGAAGAAATCGTTCCGCCATTGACTCTAAGGTATTCCACCTAGTCTTACAATCCAATAAGAGAGCTAGCTCCTTTTGCTCTGCGGCTTTTACGTGATTTTGTAAAACACTATTTCTCACCGGTAATTTCCTGAAAAGTTTAACCACTTTTCGAATCTTCTGAATAGTGTCACGTATATTTATATGGGGATTGATTATCAATATCAACCCATTTGGAGAAATTAAATCTATCTGATGATCTTCTATACCCAAAAAATTATCTTCCTGTTCATCTTCGTTTGAGGTACAATAGGAATTTTCGTCATCGCTGGCCCCATTATTTGTTGTTTTAGATGCATATAAAACCGACATAATCGCCAAATGTATAGCGTGATTGTAGCACATTTGTAGATGAGCAGGTGATAATTTTCCATATTTCGCCATAACGCTCGCACCATCTGATGTAGTGGCTACAATATCTTTGGAAAAACAGATATCAAACGATTCCAATTTTGAATTCACCATTTCTATAATTTTTGCAGCAGGGCAGCTTCTTGGTATTGGGATTAATCCTAAATTAACTGAATCCATAGCTCCAAAGTATAGGTGGACGTTCATGTATCGTCGGTTTTTAAAGCTGGTCCATTCATCAATGGACAAACTAAATTTCATATTCTGTTCTTTCAGCGTTTTAATTTTGAGAACTAGTTTGTCTTTCACTAAGCAATAATACTTATACACCAAATTCATGACATCTGACGGCTGCTGTGGTAAAGAAAATCCCTGTTTTTTTAATACTTTTACGAATGAACTCGCTTTTAGTTATTCCCAAAATACTGAAACCATCTTTGGCTACTTATTTAGCCACAATTTCTTCCAATGTTTCAAGATCATTATTTGCATTGGTGATAGCCACAAATTTGTCCAGCGTTGAATTTGATTTTAAAGTGCCTGCAGCTGTACAGTCATCTTTAGCAATCCTCTTCATGCTATGATGACCAGTTAAATGGCAATGAAGTCCAGTCGTTAGCGATGCTTTGCATGATATGGATTTTTTAAACAAATTGCAAATAGCTGTATCCTTATCACCAAGTTTTTTTTTTAAATGTTGCCAACAATTTTCGTAACGTGTCTGTTCCATTTTATGGCTAAAAAATCGATATTAAAAATGTATTATTAAATTGTGTCTAAGTTAAAAAATAGTCCGTAAAATATTATATTCGAAATGTACTTACGTTTGATTGATTAACAGCTTAACAAAATATAAATATAATCTCACCTCACTTTTAAAAGAAATAAATGATAATCGCACTTTAATTTTTAAACTTACAATATGTATGAATACCTATGATATGAATGAGTAACCAAAAATGACTGAGCAACCTACCAAAAATGCATAAAGTTTTTACAATACAACAAGCCTACTTCCTAGAATTTTTTTTTTAAATAAATATTTACCGTTTAACGATATAATAACTACTACACCATATCAATGTAGAAAAAAATATTTCATAAAAAACTGTAGTTCCATAATTTTGAATTCAGTCTGCTTAGATTTAAAAATATTCTTATAATTTTTTATTTCTCGAGAAAATAAATTGAAATTCTCGAGAATCGAGATATTGTAAACAGTTGAGAATTCTCGAGAAATCGAGAATTGAGAATTCTCGATCACAACCTCTAGTACTGACGTTGATGGTTTATTTCAACAAATTAACCAGCCATAAACAAAACAGAATGGAGATTATTTATTGATGGATCTGAGTACAGTTTAAAGGCTCTTATTTTGCATAATGAAAAACCATCCATACCAATTGCTCATGCCATTACTACAAAGGAAAATTACGAATCAATGACTGAAATTTAGACATTACTCAAATACAACGATCATAAATGAAAGATCTGTGGTGACCTTAAGGTGTGTGATTTAAATATCTTTGTATATATAGTAAGACCATCGTAACTAACTGTAAGTTAATCTGTTTCAGGTCATTGGCTTGTTGACTGTTATGCAAGAGGTTGTTGTTTTCTTTGTCTTTGGGATAGTCACGCACATGTCATCATTATGTCGGTACAGAGTGACCAAAAAGAACTGGGTATTCTCCAGGAAAACAAAACGTTTCAAATAAACCATTAATTGATCCAAATGATGTTCTTCTTCCTCCGCTGCACATAAAATTGAGCCTTTTTAAGAACTTCGTCAAGGCTCTGGACAAAGATGGTACATCATTTAAATATTTATTAGCGGGTTTTCCTAAAATTTCATACGCTAAAATCGAAGAAGGCATATTTGTTGTCCCTCAGATCAGGAAACTATTGAATGATGAAAATTTTTCACAATGTTTATTGAAGAAAGAATATGCAGCCTGGAAATCTTTCAAGAGCATCATGGACAGTTTTCTTGAAAACAGTAAGAGTGAAATCTACAAACAACTTGTTGCTGAATTATAGAAAAATTATCAGGAATAGGGTGCACGAATGTCACTCAAAATGAATTCTCTTCATTCGCATTTAGATTTTTTTCCACAAAACCTAGATGCGGTGAGCATGCTCACCAAGATTTAATGAAAATTTAAAGAAATCATCAAGCATTTCGGGACAAAAGCATGGTGGGAGACTTTTGCTGGGTTCTAATATATGAAACTGAACCAACAAAATAAAAACGACGGAATGGCGTTATTCCCTTTTGAAAATTCATTGATTTTTAAATAAACAAATGATTTTTTTAGTAAAAAAAACGAATAAAAACATTTTTTCTGTAGCCTGACTTGATAGAGAAAAACCAATTACAGATTCGAATTCAGCCCACCAAATTACCCTAGGAAAGATGTTTGGCTGTTCCAGTCCAAAACTTTGTTGGCTAGTGTAATTGTTGTTTCTACAGCGACCTATGATGATCTTGATGTATATATTTATAAAATTTTATATTTTGTCCTGATTCGATTCTGAGAACTGTATGAAATCTGTTTGCCATCAAAACGAGTGCTACTGAGATATATAAAATATTTCTTAACGACAAATCTGTGGTTTTCTGGAATAACCGCGTATGTGCATTTTTGTCAGTTTTGAGTTAACGACGCTAAATATATTAATTTTTAACGCTCTTTACATGTGCTAAATTAAAAAAAAAAAAAAAATATTGACCATTTCCGAGATTTTTCTTTAAATAACAACGTAACTTAAATGTTTATTAAATTAATTTGCAGCAGTATCGACGTATGTCAACCTTCGTTTGATCGCTGACAAATTATTTTCTCAGAAAACGACACATAGCGACATACGTTGTTATTAATGAAGAAAAATGCAAAATAATTTTCGATTATTTTTCAGTTTATAACCTTTTATAAAAACTTGTGTGTTTATTTTTGTTATTGTTTGTCACTTTTATTCTTGATACGTTGTTATATTCTCATCCTAAGTCCCGTTGACTTTTTGTTGACGAACAAAAAATCCATTTTTCAAGCAACAACAATTTATGTCTACATAGGTGGTTGCATTGATAGTTTCCTTTTTCAAAGAAAACGACTTTTGTCGACATAAGTTGTTTTATCTGCACACACTTTAAGTGTAATTTACCTATAGTTTTTTCGTCCTTCTCTAGGATCTATTCCTCTGAAGATTTTTGACTCAAAATTTTATATAAAGTATTTATTGCCCATATCTACAGGACTGTTAAATAAAAAGCTCTAAAAACTTTATATTGAGCCCATAATTTCAAATAAAACGTTTTTGGCTCCCCTGAACATTTTGATTTTATGACATACGCGGTTATTCTATATCGAATTTTCCCCATTCTTAATTAGTTTTTGTCTAAATTGGTGTCATTTTCAAACATGAAGTGGGTAAGCCAATTAACACAATTCAAGATTTCTCACAAACGTCATTAATATCACACCGATTAAGAACCTGGTTCCTCTGTTAATGGAGAAGTTGACGTTTTTCTAATAAAGTTGATTGCTTTCCTCATTGCTTATTTTTTTTTTTTTTTTTTGCTTTAAAAAACACACACAAATAAGATTTTTTTTTTATACACATACAATAAAGCCTTAATGTGTTGAGTGTTGAGTGTTGAGTACACTTGTGACCCATTAGTGACAGTATATTTAACATGTAAATTACTTGCTAAAAAAGACGCACCGCCACATTTTTCTCATTTCATTTGAATTGAATTTGAGTGATAAATCTGATTGAGATCTTAAATCAAATTTTTATTAAATAGTTTTTAGCTAATGTGATAAGTCTTTACATACATATATAAATATATCAAAAATTTTATTAAATTTTCAATCATATCCTTCGCAGTGCATTATATAAAATATGCACAGAAAAACAATTTAATACTTGGCACAAACCTTTCTGATAACTTCAATGCATTTTTTTTGTTCTCTACAACCGCTACAGTATTGCGCATAAGAAAAGTAGAAAAATATGTAGAATGTACAAACCATACATCATATATGGCAACTCTTACGAAACTAAGAATAGGTGAAATTAAAAGTTTAAACGCATACATATTCAAAAAATTCAAAAACAACGAATATTTGTTTGGACAGAGTTGTATCTTCTGAGATTAATACGAAGCAAAACCAGCCTGACTTTAGCTGAGTGTGTTAAAGCGCATAACCAAAAGTGCAAGTACGAGTGTATGTGAGATATAGGCATGTTCAAACCTCACGGCCGCCCTAAGTAGAAAATTTTCATATAGAAACAATCTTTTCAATTATAACATAATAATTATTACAATGGATCGTTTTGTGCTTAGTACAGTGGAACATACCAAAAAAAATTTGAAGAGAAATAAAAATATTTTAATTTTAAGGGAAATGTTACAGTGGCCATGGAGAAAAAGGACTATGAGAACCGGATGTAAGAAATTTTGATTGATATGATGACATATAGGATATCAAACAAGGATCCCACATCAGCATTACAAAAGAAGAACAACGAACTAGTAGAAGATCTACATAAATGTAATATAATATCTACTATAGAAAAACGAAAAATCAAAAAATACGCGGCATTAGCGCCAAGAATTTATGGACTGCCTAAAATCCATAAAGACAGTCTTCCATTAAGGCCGATATGTTCATCAATAAATTCACCATCAAATGAACTTTGCAAATTTCAGACGAACATTTTAAAACTTCTTACAGTAGGTTCAGAATTTAATGTGAAGGATGTGGTTGAATTCCAAAATAAAATAAACAACACTATAATTTATAATGACGAGAAATTAGTTTCTTTGATGTAGTTTCATTATTCCCAAGCATACCAGTAGATTATGCGATAGACGTTATCAAGGACAAGTGGAGTAAAATTGAGAAGTATACGACAATACCGAAAGTATTATTTACAAAAATATTAAAATTTTGTATAAAAGACAACCGCTATTTCACATATAACGATAACATCTACACTCAAAGTAGTGGGCTACCCATGGGGTCATCAGCTTCGCCTATAGTAGCCGATATAGTGCTGGAGGAGTTGTTACGCAAAACAATGAAAAAACTAGACAAGAAGCCTAGGCTTCTTACCAAATACGTGGACGACTTGTTTTGTGTAATAAAAACTGATGAAATTGATCACATTCTAAAACAACTAAACGGCTTTCACCATAAAATTAAATTTACCATTAAAGAAGAAGAAAACAGAAGATTGCCTTATTTGGACACATTGGTAAATTATTACTCTTGCCAACCCAAAAATATTATCATAAATACTGCAAATAATTTTGTACGAAGAGTGCTAACGATTAGTGACGAGCAATTTCATACGGAAAACAAAAAGAAGATAAGAGACATTTTAAAGAAGAACTCATTCCCGGATAACATAATTACGAAATATAAATAATAACACGTAGATGAACAATGTAAGAGAAGAAACAACAAAAACATACAAATCTTTAACATACGTGCCAAAAATATCTGAAAGAAAAGTAAAATCTGAAATATAAAACAAAGAAATATATAAAATAGCACCTAAAGCTGGCAACACACTTCGACAACTCTTCTCCAACACGAAGAGCAAAGTCAGAAAATTAGACAAATCCAATCTAATTTATAGAATAGAATGTGAAGGGGACGATAACAACAACTGCGATCAGGTATATGTTGGTACAACCAAAAACAAGCTAAAAACTAGAATAGCAGGACATAAATTGGATCTTAAAAATAATTTAAACCAAAAAACGGCACTTGCGGCCCACTGTGCGGAGTAACACCACAAACCAAATTTTGAGAGAGTTAAAATTCTACAAACTGAGAACTACAAGAGACGCTTTACATTAGAAATGTTACACATTATTAACGTACCAAAACAAAGGAGAATAAATTACAAAACAGACACAGAAAACTGTGCTCATAGTTATAGGCATATAACACAGTACAACAGCCAATCTGGGGGGTGAAAAATTCCAAGTCAGGGTGATGGTACTAGGTCAGTATAGTAAAACCCTCAAAGGGATTGGCGTTCGTATGTGTCAGTTTTTTTTTTTATGACCTTTTAAATTTTTTCCTTATCTTGATGTTTTTTCGCTTAGTTGTAACATTTTGGCAAAAACGTAGTTTAACATAACTCGAGAACCACTTGTACGATTTTGATGAAACAAATTTAGAAAAATTAATAATTACAATTTCTCTAAAAGTGATTTTTCTCCAGTTTTTTAAAAGTGAACAAAAAGTGAACAGAATATGGAACTAAATAGCTATTGCTACTGCTGTGGTCAATATGTCTCAACACATAAAAAAAGGGGAAATTTCAGTACTGATTTTGTTCAAACATACGAGATGTACTTCAACCAAAGTGTTATAGTGAACCAAAATTGGGTACCAAATATAGTGTGCAAAAGCTGCTACAACCGTCTAATGGATTGGAAAAATAGAAGACGTGAAAAAATGCCATTCGGTATCCCAATGACTTGGACTAATCCTGGCGAAGGTCACAATCCATTGAATTGCTATGCATGTGCGAATAAAGGAGCCGCAAAAAGGATAAGAAAATCGTATAATTACGTTGGTGTTGCAAGTGCAGCAACACCATTGCCTCATTTGGACCACATTCCTGTGCCAAAAGCTTCTAGCCCAGATATTTTCTCTTCTACGACTGCTCCGACATATCATGCACGTGATGATCCCCCATATGAGCCATCAGTATCCAATGAGCCAATTTTAATAAATCAAAATAAGCTTGATTCAATTGTTGCCAAGTTGGAATTAACACAGCATAAATCGGAAGAGCTGGCTGCCATTTTGAAATCAAACAATTTGTTGGCACCCGGTGTGAAAGTCACAGCTTATCGAAGTCGTCAGGCAGCACTCCAAAGTTTATTCCTTGTGAATGATGAAAAAACTTCTGCATATTGCCCGGATGTAGGAAAATTGATGGACGCAATGGAAATAAAATATGAAGCAGATGACTGGAGATTATTTATTGACAGTTCAAAACTCAGCTTGAAGGCGGATTTACTGCATAAGACCAATAAAAAACCTTCAGTTCCAATCGCCTATAGTACAGAAACGAAAGAAACATATGATGCACTGGAAAATATTTTAAAAATGGTTAACTACGCCAAACATATGTGGCGCATATGCTGCGATTTAAAAGTTGTAGCAATGCTTTGCGGTCTTCAAAGCGGCTATATAAAATATATGTGCTTTTTGTGCGATTGGGACACACGATTTTCCGGTGACCAATATGCATGCCACGGATGGAAACTCAGAGAGCACAGCAGGTTACAAACGGCCAATATTATTCGTGAGCCTCTAGCGCCGAAGGAGAAGATATTGCTGCCTCCACTGCATATTAAACTTGGAATTGTTAAGAATTTTATCAAAACTGTCGCCAAAAGAGATGAAGTTTTCTTGTGTTTGAAACTAATTTACCCGAGACTCAGCGAAAGTAAAATTAAAGAAGGTAAGTTATAATATCACATTCATTTCCCATGATTTTCCATCTTAACAAATTAATTTTTTCCAATCAGGCGTAGTAAATGGTCCAGATATACGAAAGCTGATTAAAAGTGACGCATTCAACAATCTTCTGATTGACGCTGAATTGAATCCTTGAAAATCCATTATTCACATCATCATCTGGACTACTTCAGCAAACAATTGGCTACCGAATCTGATGAACAAGGTGAATGCTATCATCAAGCTGCTATGCCATTTGAAATGAGGTAATACTGATTTTTTATTTTTTCAAACTCATTTTAATAAAACAAAAACTTACAGATATAGAGGCAAAAAGCCGCCGAGTGCAATAATTGCGGAAATTTGCTGGTGGAGTAAGCTTGTGTGGCAAGACAAGGATGATCTTGATGATAAAGAATTTTCAGGAGATGCAGAAGGGCCAACAGTGAAGTCACACATTGACATTATGTGTGGTTCAGAAACTGATGATAGCGATGAATGCGATGCCACTAGTACCGAACAACCACCATCGAAAAAGTCTAGGCAATATTTATTAAAATAAATAAAAATAAAATTTATAAAAAAGGCGATAAATGACACTTTTTTGAATAAAAACAAATATCAATATTCTTGTCAAAATGGGATACCTTCACTTAATTGTAAATAAAAGCAGAACGCGTTACTCGATTTCTATGACCTATGTCGCATTTTGTTTATAGGTTATGTGGCTTTACACGAAATTAATAACACTTGATCTTTTTTTCCGTTTTGGATTTTTTATGAATTTAAAAAAAAAAAAATTTAATTTTTAGGCAAAAAAATATTTTTTTTTCTCCACAAATTTATTTTTACCGGCAAAACTGTTGATTATAAAGAAAAATATTATATGAAGAAATTGTAATTCTAAATTTTTTTGAGTTTGTTTCATCAAAATCGGACAAGTGGTTCTCGAGTTATGTTAAACTACGTTTTTGCCAAAATGTTACAACTAAGCAAAAAAACATCAAGATAAGGAAAAAATTTAAAAGGTCATAAAAAAAAACTGACACATACGAACGCCAAACCCTTTGAGGGTTTTACTATACTGACCTAGTACCATCACCCTGACTTGGAATTTCTCACTCCCCAGACAATAATCCCAAAAATGTTCCACAGTGTAATTAGTAAAATAAAATAAGATTATTTAGTGCAATATAAAATGTTAATTCGTCCATTCGCATTGGTATTTTGACTATTGTTACTCGCTTTTTTGTAAGTTCATTTTTGTTATGAATTGTGCTTAAAGTTAATGTTTATTTTTTGTGTTTATATCTTATAATTTAAGATTTCCTAAAGGTGCCAACCGGAGGTTGGCGAAATATTGAAAATAAAATAAATAAATATATTTATTTTATTTTTTTTTTTATTATTATTACAATGTTCAATAAATCGCTGATGAAAGCTAAAATGCCAGAAATCGGTCCGATTAAGAATACAGTGTAGTTATGAGTATTTAGAAGTATATGCTTTATTCTTCTCCGCCACGCACTATTGAAAGTAAAAGTTGTTTTAGTTTTTAAGATACTCAATGCGCGTCTAACTAAAACATAAGCTTTAAACCGATAATATTTACACGTGCCTTATTTAGGTTAAAGTTGCGAAAACAAGCGGTTTTCCCCAAAAATTCTGGCTTCCATATGGTAGCGATGAGTTCGTAAAAATATGCCTACATTCAGATACAACTTGTAATACAAACACGAATAAATTGAAGTATTAGTTTCTAAATTGATTTTCACACCAAACATTGTCATCAGTATCGATTTCATCCTTAAACAAATTAGAGTCCGGGAAGAAGCAATTTAATCAATATCTTTGTCTAATAAATTATCTACTTTATCAGAATTAACTTAATCGTTTTCTACTTCGGATCATAATTTCCAAAGTATTATCGAAAAATTAAAAGGCAATTTTCTGCGAATTCAGATACCATAGATGGTTAATTATTGAACTAACGATTTAAGTAATTGTAAGTCTTGGTTGGGGGCCAGAGTGGACTTGTATGGATTAAGCCATGCTTCTACATAAGTTTTGATTAGAAATAAACAAATACCTTCAATGCCCTTTTTTTCTAAATTGTATGAAGAACAAACTCTTAGGTTGGTCAAATCGAATGTTGATTCATCACTGAATTAAACTGTTTTGAACATTTAGAGAGTCCAATTGAGGCGTATGTATTCTATAAAAGCAAAGCCAAAAAAGCCAAAAAAAAAAAAGTGGTTTTTCCCTGAGGTTAACATATTGTGGCTATTGCAGTATCGAAGGTATGAAATTTTAGTTAGGTATGTTACATACCGTCAGAAAGGTTAATTTTTCTAGTGTCTCACTATATGCTTTTTTTAAGGTTTTAGAAGCACTTACATACTAATAGGAAAAAATTCAGATTAGTGCAATGGTAAAAATTGCAAAACCGTTGTCTTGAGTTACAAAGCATTTATTTTTTTTTTTGATATATATGCCACTCGCATCCCACAGGGCGAGCAAAAAGCTCTTAAATGAAAAAACCTAAGCTTCCTTTTGAGGAAAAAAAATCCTTTAAAAAAAAAAAATCTTTAAAAAAAAGAAAATCAGAAAAATTTTGGATTTCGCATTTTTTTTTTCCCCGAAAGACTAAAGAAATAGCTATCTAAACTATTTGGGAAAAATTTTGCTAAGAACAATAAGTAAAAAGTTACATGGATGAGAAAGAAAGATTGTTTGGTCAAAAAGTCAAATTTTGACCCCCTTTAACTCAGAGAGTTCTGGACCGATCTTGTTGCAAAATTGTGCCTAAACCACTATACAATAGGACTAACCTTGATGAATATTTCATTCTGATCGAAAGACATCGGTTTCAAAAGTCGGATCACTTGACATGGAACGCCCCATATATTAACATTGTCCTAAAAAATGGTTTTTAGAATTTCATTAAAGATACGTAAGCAATTTGCTGCTTCTGTGTTGCTCAAAATTGTGACATATATTTTGGTTCTATTTGAATGTCTGACATGCCAAATCAATTAACTCTACTTATTGCATTTTTTTTTTAACTTTAATATCAAAGTGCTTGATTGACACTGTTCATAGGCGAAACACATTTCTTTAACAATAAAGTGTTGTTAATGAATTTAATCCTTATTTGTATCGAATATGAACAGTTAGGTGTCAATCAAGCGCTTTGGCAATATATTTAAAAAAAAAAACACACGAAGTCGAGTTAATTGGTTTAGGAAATGAGGCATTTATATATTTCCCTTTAATTAAAACCAAATACCTGTTTTTGGTTTTGTCTCTGGATAGTTTGGAGAAATTGTATCTCTGTAGAGAAAATAAACTCGAACATATTTTTTACGTTTGACTGTCAGGCTTTTCTTTTTTCAGTGGGAAGTCAAATCTGAATAAGAACAATTGAAAACATTTTGATCTTTTATGAACTGCAACCATTCTGGTTGGCATGATGAGAAACCTTTGTGGAATATCGAGCATTGCCAAAAGAGTTAACCTATTTCGTCATCCACAATTCTTGAAAACTTTAAAATTCAATAAAACTGCTTGAAGCTTTACCTAGCTCAGTTAATACAAGTAAGAAAATTAAAGTTGGTCTAAACAGACTATACGATACGCTATACGAGATCTTATCTCCTATGTCCAACTAATTGCATATAGAAAATAAGCTTAAACCAAATATGAGTGTTATTAATTTTGTTGCCTTCCTATATGAAAAAATCTTATCGGGTACTAGGTCTAAAAATGGACCGATACAGATCATTTTTGCAAAAACATGTACAAACCAAATTTGATAAATATGTGCAATATTTTGTTATTCGATAGATTAAAGTGAAGATCGGGGCTAAGCTTCATATGGCGGCTAAGAATTGTCCTATAGGTTTTATTTTTAGGTTACTAATAAATCGATGTGATAAACATACACAATCTCATGGCGGATAGAAGCTTTTACACTAAATTTCATTAAAATATATTCATATTTGCGATCCGTCCGATCGGACAGACTGGCATGGCTAAATCGACTCAGAAAGTGATTCTGAGTCCATCGGTATAATAAAAGATGGGTCTATGTTAAATATCTTTGGTAGTTACAGATATCATCACAAGGTCATTATACCCACACTGTGGTATAAGGAATAAAACGCCATTGCAAGTCCCTATTAAAAAAATCGTTTTTTTTTAATACAAAATGTGAGTGATACCAAATAAAATCCGGAGTTGCTGTACCAAATTTACTTTTCGAGAAAAATTCACTTTTATGTTTTATATTTTTTTTTTTAATAGAAATCGATCTTTGTTCCCTTTTTGTCATCAAACTTCTGGGTATTTTTTGCATTTTTTGTGAATGTGTATATTGAGTATTTATTAAAAATATGTAAATGTATTTCCTTTCTGTTAAACCTTTCACGACCAAACCTAAACTGCTGGAAAATTTTATTTTTTTTTTTTTTTGTGAATTCGTACTTAACGACCCAACATTTCTAAATAAAAGTGTCGTTAAAAATATTTTTAACGATTACTCCGCTCAAAGCGGAGTCAGTGATTTGTGTTTTTATTTCTACATAAATAACTGTAACTTTGTTTGTTAGATTTAGTCATTTTTCAGACATATTGCAATTACTGCAAATTTTAATTTTGTTTAAATGGTGCGTGGTAAAGAAGAAGAAAGCATATATTTCAAAAATTCATAACTGCACTGTATTCTTAATCGAACCGGTTTCTGGCATTTCAGCCTTCATCATCGATTTATTGAACATTGTGATAATTGTTATGTTTTAATTGAATAGATTGTTTCTATATGAAAATTTTTTCTACTTAGGGCGGCCGTGAGGTTTTGAACCATGAACCTTCACATACACTCGTACTTGCACTTTTTGGTCAGCGCTTTAATACACTCACCTAAAGTCAGGCCTACGAGCAGTGTGGTTAGATTCAGTTTTCGTACCATACAGCTTTACTTTGTATTAATTTCAGAAGATACAACTCTGTCCAAACAAACAATCGTTATTTTTGAATTTTGAATATTTTTTGCATTTATACTTCTAATTTCCACTATTCTCAGTTTTCGTAAGAGTTGTCATATGTGATGTACGGTTTTGTACATACCTACATATGCACTTTAACATATATCTGAGATGACGCTTTGAAGCGAAGAAATTTTTTGTTTGTTAGATTTAGTCATTTTTCAGACATATTGCAATTACTGCAAATTTGGTTTGTATTTGTTATAAATTTTTAACTATAGATCACAGAGAATCGATTACTACATTTTTAGTTTGTACTAAAAATGGAAAGGAAAGTTGTTCCTTTTGTTTCAAAAACCTTTTTGTTTTACAAAAAGCTGTAATTGCTTCGAAGACTACCATAATTGATATTATAGTTTTGAGATTTTTAGATTTATGCATGACACACATAGACGACAGCGGCTACACGACTACAGCGGCTACACTACGATTATTTTCACACCAACACATCTACACGGCTACATGACAACTTTTGTTGCTGTAGTCAACTTAGGATAATTTCTATTTTTATTGGCTACAAAACAAAAACAGTCTTGACAATATAACAAAATATGCAAAAGATAGTAGTGCTATGAAATATTTTATTTTGTTAAAAAAATTAATCGCAAAATGAAATGCTATAATAATTCCATTAATAATCAAAAGGGATTAAGTAAATTTATTTATTTATTTTTACGTTATAATAATGCATTATAAATAAGTAATTGTATATTTAAGTCAAGTTTATACAGAATTATGCATGTTTATCTATTTTAATAAAGTAAAAATATATAATTGGCACTACTGAAATAAAAATGCATTTGTATGAAAACAGCTGTTTATATTGTTGTTATATGATGCTGTCGTTTTCAAAAAAAAATAAGTAGCTGACTACACGACTACAATTGCAGACAACAACACTTGTAGTCGCGTGTTCGTGTAGCCGTTGTCGTGTATGTGTTTCTTGCATTAATCTTTTTCCAAGTCTTTTTATTTATAGTTTAATTAATTGTTGATTTCATATTTTGAATTGTTTTAAATCAATAAAAATATAAAACTATAAAACATCTTTTTTACCCATACTGAATTTTGTTGAGTAATCAACCGATTTCAAATATTTTGGCGTTGCTGAGAAACATAAATTCTGGTCCATGTTATATCAAAATTTTACTGTTTTCGGTTCAATAACGTCCGAATTAATGATATCCGAATATCATCAAAAACACAATTTTCAGAATTTGGGGTCACCATTTTAGGTCTTGAGAACACATGTGCCATTTTTTTTTTTTGGTATGGTCTGAAAGCTTAAACTATTCTCTGTCGACTCAAGTCAGCTTTAAAGAAATCGGCTGGGAAATGTGGAATATATAAGAAAAAATAACAAGTAAGATACCCTATACCATGCGTTTAGAGACCCTATCTATTAGGCCTACCTAACTGGACATAGAAAATAAGATAAACCAAATTTGAGTGGGATTTTTATTAATTTTTTTGGCTGCAGATATGAAAAAGTTCATATCGGGTGCTATATCTATATGGGGACTAGGCCCAAAAATGGGCCGATCCTGACCATGTTTGGTAAAGTCTCTCGTATTTTGCAAAAATATATGGGGGGTTTCATGTCAAGTGCACCAACTTTTGAAACCGATGTCTTCCGATCGGGATGAAATTTACACCAAAGTTAGTCCTATGGGATAGTAGTTTAGACACAATTTTTGAATAAGATCGGTCCAGATCTCTCTGAGTCAGAGGGGATCAAAATTTCACATTTTGGCCAAACAGGTGTTTCTTCTCATCCATGTAACTTATTACCTATTGTTCTTAGGAAATTTTCTCCCAAATAGTTTAGATAGCTATTTCTTCAATATTTCGGAAAAAAATACTTTAAAAAAAAAAAAAATTTTTAGACTTTTTTTTGCTAAATTAAAGCATTTTTTGCCTTTTTTTCAAAAAGTGCATTTTTTTTTTTTTTTTTTTTTTTTCATAAGAAAGCTTAGGATTTTTCCTTTAAGAGCTTTTTGGTCGCTTAGTGGGATGGGAGTGGGATATCTATCAAAATAAAGGTTTTGTGTGTAAAACCTTACAAATAAAATTTATACTGAGAAACTAGATAAATTAACCTTTCCGAAGGTATGTAACATACCTTCATAACATAACAGAAGAGAATGGTTATCTGTAACCTGAAAGAGTTATTTGCAACATTTCAATCTGAACACGAGGATGTTAGAATTGGCTTCACGAAATTAACCCAAATTTACCATGAAACTGTTAAACTGATGTTGAAGGAAATCAACTTAAAGTATTTAACAGATGATTCGGCAGAAGATTTACACGATTACCGCGATTGCCTTAAATTGACTATGTGTCCTATTGTAACAACTTCTTGCCACTTAGGTGAATGTACCAATTGCCCGAAACCCACATTCATCAAAGAAAATTTAATCAACTCTTTAGACCGAGAATATATAGAGGAGGTCAAATTTGATTCTTGGATTCAGACTGACAGATGCACATTGAAAACAATCATTTTAAATGTGGATGATTTTGTGGAAGAAATGTGTACAGGATTGCTAAACTTGAGAAACCATGACTTTTTAGTCAAAGAGCAATGGTCATTCTTCAAGGATTTGAAGATACATTTGAAGTCTGGTGAATTCGTTATTTCATATGATTCCGCAGAAAACTATAAATATGTTCTTCAGGATGCCATACAAGCATTCCGCTTCAATAACGACCAAGCAACTATGTGAATATAGTTATTTACTACATGAAAGATGAAAAATTGGAACACAAAAGTATCGCAATCATATCCGACGATCTAAAACATGATACCGTTACAGTTTATGAGTACCAGAAGAGAATACTAAAATTTCTAAAATCTAAATTTACAGTAAAGAAGGTATACTACGTTTCGGACGGAGCTCGTCAACATTTTAAAGACAAAAGTAGCTTGGCAAATCTTATGGCCCATGAAAAAGATTTGGAATGCCAGCTGAGTGCCATTTTCATCCTTCTGCTCATGGCAATGTAGCATGTGATGGTATTGGAGCAAACCTTAAAAGAAATGCAGCGAAGTATAGCCTCCAGTGCTCTCATCAACATCGCATCTTAGATGCGACTGCTTTATTCCATTGGGCAAAGAGTTATTGTAAAGAAACTAAAATAGTTTTTAGTAGCACAGGGGATCATCAGGAAACATTGAAAACACTGAAGAGCAGATTCGATGCTGCGGTAACAATCGATGGCACCGCTCAATACCATGCTTTTATACCGCTTGTCGATGGAAGACTCAAGTTGAAAAAGTTTTCAGCCTCTATTCAATGCGATTTCTTTCCAAAGACAACAAATAAACCAGCAGCGAAATCAACAGCTGAACCTAGTAACGCCAAGAAAGGATTGATAAAAAAAAACGCAGTAAATAAAGGCGACAAAAAAGCTGGATGAAAGACTGGATATTTAAAAATTTACAAGACTTAAATACTTCATCAGCTACAATAAATTAAGTATAAAAATAGTTATGATATAAATGGATCTAATGCAATTAAGATTAAATTTTAATAAATTAATTATCTTTTTATTTTTAATATTATTATTATTATACATTAATTTAATTATTATTAAAAACAAATAAAAAATAATAATTTTTCAACATTTCTATAGAAAAAAGCGATTTTTTTCCTGAGGTTAACATATTCTGGGTATTACTGTATCGAGGGTATAAAATTTTAGTTAGGTGTGTTATATACCTTCGGAAAGTCTAGTTTGTCTAGTTTCTCAGTATAAGTTTTATTTGTAAAGTTTTAGACACAAATAGGAAAAAATTCAAAATAGTGCATTTGTGAAAAATTGAAAAACCGTTGTCTTGAGTTACAAAACATTTATTTTGATAGATATCCCACTCCCGTCCCATTAAGCGACCAAAAAGCTCTTAAAGGAAAAAATCCTAAGCTCTCCTATGAAAAAAAAAATGCGCTTTTTGAAAAAAGGCAAAAAATGCTTTAATTTTGCAAAAAAAAAAGTCTAAAAATTTTTTTTTTTTTTTAAGTATTTTATTCCGAAATATTGAAGAAATAGCTATCTAAACTCTTTGGGAGAAAATTTTCTAATAACAATAGGTATAAGTTACATGGATGAGAAAAAACACCTGTTTGGCCAAAATGTCAAAATTTGATCCCTTCTAACTCAGAGGGATCTGGACCGATCTTGTTGAAAAATTGTGCCTAAACTACTATCCAATAGGACTAACCTTGGAGCAAATTTCATCCCAATCGGAAGATCTCGGTTTCAAAAGTTGGTGCACTTGACATGAAATCCCCCATATACAAACAAAATTTGAAAAGAATCAGTGCAATATTTTTGTTTTTTGATAGATTTAAATGCAGATCGGGAAGCAGCTCTACATGGGGTCTATGAGTAAGGGTTGTCCCATAGGGATAATTTTTGGACATCTCATTAATGGATATAATAAACGCATACAAACCCAATTTGAGTAAGATCTATATGATAATTTGGATCTTATGGCAATTTATATCGATTTCATAGGGGTAATATGTATTGGAGCTAGGTCTGAACATGGACCGATTTTCAGCAATTTCAACAGCGTTCATCCTATGGCCGATAGAAGCTCATATACCAAACTTCATCAAAATATACTCAGATTTGCGACCTGCAGTTGGATTACAAGGTTTACATGGACACACAGACGGACGGACGGACGGACGGACACACGAACGGACATCGTTAAATCGAATCAGATAGTGATTCTGATTCGATCGGTATAATAAAAGATGGGTCTAGGTCAAATATTTTTGGTAGTTACAAACAGCAGCACAAAGTCATTATACCCAAACCACATAGTGGTATAGGGTATAAAAATGGGACATATGTGTCCCATTAGTTGTTAAAGGGTTAATGAACTATATTATATATTTAATAATTAAATGCTTATGTATGAGTATTTACTATTGTTTATCAAGAATTAGATTATATTGGATAATTAGTTAGTTTATAAAGGCAGGGGTTAAGTGGGTCCTTCGTAGAACGTGTTCTCGTTGTGATAACATCGAGTGATATTGCTTAGTCAAATGCATTGGAGCCCCTCCAAAAATGTTTATTCTATTTGTATAACTTAATATCAGGCATGTAAAATCTGCCAGAGCCGGGCAGTTGAGTTCTCCGGCAGGCCCTCTGACAAAGGAAATATAATGCCGTTTCCTCTTCTTAGACTTCCCCTAAGCTTCCACACAAATCGGGAAACCAATTTTGCATACTTTTAAGCAGAAGCGTCCATCCTAACGTAGATATTTCCGAAGCTGTCTAATGATCTTAACACTTCGGTGACTATCGTAAGTGCTCAATAACATTGGAGTATCAAAGTTCATGTCGCCATATGTTCTTGGCTACTTAATATTGTATCGTATACGTGTTAACCAATATGCCAGGCTTATGGTCGACCTCTTGCTCATCGGCTATAGATGTCACTGTGTTGCGACTCCCATATATATAGAGGGTGACAATACATTTTTTTTTTTTTTTTTTTTTTTTTTCATTATATAACCTTTATTACATCAAATCAGTTCATACATAATTGAGCCTCAGCGCCGTTAAGTTGAAACAAAATTAGTTTTTCTTTTTTAATTTTCGCGTTAATTCCTAAAATTATGTTTTTTATAATCACTCTTTGGTGTGTTTTCTATCGAAGCATAATTTGGTACAAGAAGTACAACTTAAAAAAATAAACGATAGAAACCTTTAAACTGATGTACCGGAATTGATTATAATAATAAAAATAGAAAATGGTATGAAAGAAAATGCATAAGATATTAACCGTTATTTAAGTATTTATAGATTCTATGTTTTTTCAATTGTTTTTTAAAGACTGTATTTTTCAAAGTTTTATTCTTATAATTAATTGTTATAAAATAAATTACAAGAACAAAGTTTTGTGAAGAGTTTCCTGCTAGTTTTAAGCAAAAGAAAATTTGTGATAAATATTCTATGAATAGATCCATAATTTTTAATTTTATTACGCTATATCGCGAAAGAGATACGGTGACAACTCAACCTTTATTTATTATTTATTTATTTTATATTTTTTATTTACAATGAAGCAATCTTAAGCAGGCTCCTAAAAGCGAGTCAAAGGCAGATTAATTTATTACCAAGAGAATTTAAGAAATTTCCAAAATGCCACCTAAAGAGTTAACTAACAATATGAAACGAAAAATATATGCTGGAAATGTTTACCGACGAGCAGCAATTGAGGCTGTTCTTGGTTGTTATTGTCCTGTGAAGAAACCACTGATATCAGAAAACAAATCGTCTGGCTCGCATAAATTTTGCTAAAAGACACATGAACTGGTCAGGACTATTTTCATATCAGTCCTAGTTTAATTTAAGAACCCATGATGGAAGCACATTTGTAGGACGATCAAAGGGATCATCAATGCCATAATATTGGCGTTGACAATATTATGGTATGTGGTTGCTTTCCGGGCCAAGAAATGGGTTAAGTTCCTTTAGGGAAATATACTCTAACTGGAATTGAAGACAGGCCAATTCTAAATAACGTAATGTATCCATACATGGATGAAAATACGGACCTGGTCTGCAAGTTCAAACATGACAATGACCCAAAACTCACTCCCAAAGTTGTAGCCCAATAAAATATATGGACAGGAAATTACACAAACAAGACAGATCTCATTAATTCAGTTAATTCAGAGTGGAAAGAATTTCAATGGATATTATAATTTAAATAATTACACTTTTTATTATTTGTTTAAAAACAGCCGCTCATGCGACTGTTTACTTTCACGTCTCTTTATTAATTCTTTTTCTATACTAATTTTAACGTATATCTACCTACGTACGCGCGCACATGCATTGTACACGCGTACACATACACTTACATTATGTGTAACTGAGTAGACGAGTGAATTTGCGTATTAAGCAGTTCACACGTAACTATACTACAGTACAATTGTGAGAAATACTTTTCTCACGCTTGAGTTCGGTGCAGGTGGATATATTTAGTTACAATTAGTAATTTAATTTTACTATTTAGTTACCGTACAGAAGGTAGGGTAACTATGACTTATCAAACACACTACACCTCCCTTTTACAGAAAAAGAATGATATATATTCCTGATCATTCTTTCATATACTTATAGTATTTTTAAATTTAGTTTGAAAAAAAAATATTAGGTCTCAAGATCTATTTTGGGTTCTTCACCTTCCCTTTTTTCCTTAAAATAAAATTAAATTTTAATTAATTCGATTTTGAAATTTATTTTTAATTTTAATTTAAATTTTATAAAGTTATTTAAAATTAATGTTGTAGGTAAAATTATAATTTATATGTAAAATGTTTTCTTCTTTTTTTTTTTGAATGTTAGTTTACAATAAATTCTTCTTTTTTTCTTAAATTAATTATAATGTTAATTTTAAAAATTTTTAAATTTTATATTTAGAATTGTTGTTAAATTTTAATCTTAAACTTATTTTGACCTGGCCAGGTATTTTTAAAATTAGAATGAAAAATTTTTTTTTTTTTTTAGCTACATTGTTTTAGTCTATTTTTATGTACATTGGCTTTTTTACCGTCACTCATTGATAGGGTACAATTACCTAATTCGTCTATTTTCTCTACCGAATAAGGTCCCTTAAACAAGCTTTCCAGTTTATGGCCCGCATTGTTCTCTATCAAAACCAAATCTCCTATTTTTATTTCAATGGGATTAATTCTTCTATCGTACAGAGTCTTACTACTTTGTTTTTGCCTTTCTATCATATTCGCAGCTCGCTGCTGCGCCGTCTGAAGCCTATACTTTACCTCTTTTTCGTATGACTCTATGTTATATATTGGGTCAACGATATTGTTATCAAGAAATGGTATGTTAGGTGATTTCTTACCAAATATCAGTTCATACGGACAGTACCCATGGACAGTAGAAGGTGTTGTATTGAAGCAATACGTGAAGTATGTCAACCATTCGTCCCAATCTGTTCTGTCCGCTGAAAGATATGAACGAACGTATTCGTTAAATGTTCTATGTGATCTTTCTATAGTACCCAACGTTTGATGATGGTATGCTGTCGATGTTGTGTACTCAATATTCAGCAATCCACAAAGCTCTTGTATGGTCTGGTTCTTATACTCCGTTCCCATATCAGTCAGAATTCTATTCATTGGACCGTATATTAAAATGAAATTTTCAAAAATAGCCTTGGCTACGGTTTTAGCCTGTTTGTCAGGAATTGGTATAGTGATCAAATACTTCGTTAGATCACATATTATGGTTATGGCATATTCATTGCCGTTATTAGATTTAATAAAAGGACCAATTGTGTCAATAACGACTATATCGAATGCTTTCACTGGTGTTTCTGTTATCACCATTGGTTCCCTTGTTTTCGGTAGGGATTTATTTGTCTGACACTGCTTACATCCTTTTATATAGTTACGTATGTCTCTTGACATTCCGTTCCAGAAATATTTTTCATTTATTTTTGCTGTCATCCTTGTTATCCCTGGATGACCTCCGTATAAAGGATCATTGTGATATTTTTCTAGGAGTGTGTTTTTCTGCTCGTCAGCAGTAACATTTATTCTCCGTGGCGCTAGAGCTATTATTAATTTTTTTAATTCTTTGTTCCCTATTTCTTTAAACACATTGATTCGAATCTTCTCAAATATTTTGTCATTTAGTGATAGTTGCAACTTTTTGATGCCTTTGTTGTCGGTCATATTTTCCAACCTAGGGAAGAATTGATTTAGATCAACTTTCCCATTAACAATAAGGTCATCTATCCTAAGCTCCTCTAAAGTTATTTTCCCGTGTTTAAGGTAACACCTCGGTGTTTTGCCTTGTAAGTCAAACTTTAGGCGAACATTTTTTCTTACTTCCTTTATACTAAGTGTTTCATAAACCCTTGGGGTTGTCGTTATACTCTTTATTTTCTCATCTATTCCTGGTTGTGTTTTTCTAGATTTTGTTCTAGTGGTTACCATAAAAATGTTTCTGCTAGTTTTTATGTCTGCTATTGTTATTCTGGATAAAGCGTCTGCCGCATGGTTATCCTTTCCCCTCAGGTACTCTATTGTAAAATCATACTCTTCTAAATCCAATCTCATTCGCGTCAATTTTGAGGAAGGGTTTTTCATCGAGAACAAGTACGACAGTGGTCTGTGATCGCTTCTCACTAAAAATCTCGTGCCATATATGTATGGTCTGAAATATGTAATCGCCCAGTGTACAGCTGCTAATTCCTGTTCAATAGTAGATTTGTTCGCTTCACCTTTCGTGAACGATCGTGAGGCATATGCTATTGGAAGTTGTATTCCATCATGCTCTTGGCTTAGCACTGCACCGCATGCATATTTACTTGCATCGGTTGTGATACAGAATTGTTCATCAAAATTGGGATATTGTAATATTCTTGGGTTCAGTAGTGAGTTTTTCAAATATTCGAATGCTTTCTCACACTCTCTACTCCATTCGAATTTTGTATTTTTCCTACATAATCTCGTTAAGAGACGAGCGTGTTCCGCAAAATTAGGAACAAAACGTCTATAGTAATTGCAAAATGCTACAAATCGTTTTGTTTCATCGGCATTTTTAGGTGTGGGATAGTCTTGAATTATTTTGAATTTGCTATCGTCTGGAAGAATGCCTTTATCTGTACATTTGTGTCCCAAATAAGTCACTTCATGACTGAAAAATGAACATTTTCCTGGATGTAGTTTAAGGTTATATTTCCGACAGGTTTCAAAAACATCTACCAGATTCCTAATCATGTGTCGTTCTGAACGACCAATTACAACTAAATCATCCATATATAAGAAAGCTTGAGCTGGTGATAAACCAGCGAATGCAATTGTCATCATTCTCTGAAATGAATTTGGGGCTATTTTAAGCCCGTATGGGAGGCGCTTAAAACGGAATGATCCCTTATCTGTTGAAAATGATGTGATATCCCTGGAGTCCTCATCTAATTCAATTTGATGAAACCCAGACGTTAAGTCTAGACAAGAAAAATATTTCGCTTTGCCAAGTTGATCAAGAATGTCATCTATTCTTGGTAATGGAAATTTATCTGCAATCAATTTTTTATTAACCGCCCTGTAATCTACTACTAATCTCCATCTTTTATTAACGCTTCCAGCTAAAGATTTTTTCGGTACTAATAATATTGGGCTATTGTATTCAGAAGCTGATGGTTCAATTATACCATCTTTTATTAATTTATCCACTTGTCCTGTTATTTCCTCCTTATGCGCATAAGGTATCCTATAGTTTTTAATATATGTTGGTTCTATATCTTTTAAACGCAATTTTTGCCTGTAAAAATTATTCGCAGATATTTTTTCTGTTTCTAGTGCGAAAACATCAATATATTTCATGCATATTTCCTTTAGTTCATTCTCAATGAATTTAGGAAATTTTTCGGACAATATCTTAAATTTATCATCGTTATTCTGACACTCGACCATTGATACTGTTTCATAATTATCCAAGCTTTCAGTCTCTATTTGAGCATCAGATATAACAACTTCTTCGTCTGTTGTATTCATTATACGTACAAAAGTTTGTGAGGCGTTAGAAATTGTATTTGCTATAAATATCCCCTCCTTAGGGGTTTGGTTAGGAATTAATATGTCCCCCTTTGAATCTCCTACATTTATTCTTCTAATTACCTCTGATCTCGCAGGTAATGATATTGTGTTGATGTTTGGGTATTTTCGCATTTTCATCCGTATACTTTGTGGGAAATCATCTGGTCTTAATACTATCCAATCTTGATCCGTTCCATATTCTAGTTTACAATTGTACTTTCTAATGAAGTCAAGTCCCAATATTCCATCAGATGGAACTGGAAAGTCATCATCTACCACATGGAGTTTATGTTTAACTAACAGATTTTCAAATATCAGATCCGTTGTGATCTTTCCCCTAGTATAGGTTATACCCTTTCCTATGCCATGTAGGCTAATTGTGTTGGATGTATCTATTCTTTCAAATTTATTCTGTCCGCTTTTTATTATTGATATGTCCGCACCTGTGTCTACCAAAAATGTCGACACTCCTTCATTGAATTTTGATTTTAGTGAAATATATGATGCTGAATTCAGATTAACGTTTAAGATTCTACTATTTCTAATTATTTCATCTATTGAGTACCCGGGGATTGTACGTTTTCCGTACTCCCATGCAAAGCCCGGACATCACGTCCTCTATTATTATTGCGGTTGTTATAGTTCCCGCTGTAGTTATTATTGTTCCTGTTGTAACTGTCACGGCCATTATATTGCCTATTGACCTCATTGTTACCATTGTGGGACTGGTTACTCCCACTGTTGTATCTCCTGTTATTGTTACCACGACCGCTATTTCCGGTGTAATTTCCACGTCGGCTAAAATTTGCGTAGGATCGCCCACGTCTTTGACCCTGGGTATTGTGCATATCCCTGTTATAGTACATTATTGTACTATTTTTAGGCGCATCGGTTGAACAACTTATAAACTTAGCTACCGCATCATTGAGAGTGTTAAATTGACCTGCTTCCAGTATGAGTCCCACTCTGTCGTTGGTACTGTTTTTTGTCATTGCCTTTACAGCAATGTTTGTTGTGTATTTTTCGGCTAGTGTAGTATTTAAACCGTCCACTATGTAGGCGCTTTGTAATCTTTTCGCCAGTTCTTCTATCTCTTTGGTGTAGTCATTTGGTGTCCTACCACACTGTTTGAGATTCATTATCTTTGCCGAAAGCAACTCAACGGACTCGCCCTTGACTGTTGTTTTTAACCTAGCTATTATGCCGGCTAAATTTACTTCATTACCCTCTATGAGAGTACGTGCCGTTCCCTTCAATTTAGTCTTTACTAAATTGACGGCCACCGCATCCTGGTCTTCCGCAATTGAATCCACCAGTGTTAATGCATCCAGAAAACTTTGTAGGTTCTCTGCCCTACCATCAAAATCAGGTATGATTCTGGATGCTGTCCTTAAAAATTCCGTTGCTGTTTGTGGCATGTTTGCGCTTATTATTTCCGTCTGTATTGCTAATTTATTTTTGTCATCCGCAAATTCTACCCTTTCATGTAATGAGTTGGGCAATTCTACTTCAAGACCCCTACGAGCTGCTACATTGATGAGTTTACTTCTTAGGTCAATGAAAAAACCCTCTGCTGCAACCTTATGTGCGGGTGTTAAACGCTGATAATTTACGTTTAATACGACTCTTATTTCTTCAAGTCGTAAGTAGAGGTTTTTTAGATGTTTTTCAACAGTTTCCTCTTTGGTAGGCCTATCGCTATTGAGGCATTTATAGGACTTGTCAAATTCCTCTCTGATAAGTCTGCACTGGCCTAGTATCGCAGACCAGTCCATACATGCAGATTAAAATTGACTTTTGTCTGCTAGGACAGAAAATCTTACCAGAAAATCGCACAAAAAAAAAATATTCAAAATATTTGTCATTTAGGATTTGTCCCCCAAAGTTCCTGCTATATTAGCAATTAATTCGAATATTCAACAAAATAAAGTAATTCAATAATAGGACTCCTCCGGCACTTTATGTAAAATTTTATTCTCTTTAGTCAGTATTTTTAATAATGATGACAAAATAAAAAAATTTTGATAATATATAACATGATGTTATCGCAGTCTCTGCTTTGTTCTCTTTCTTTTTTTTTTTTTTTGTTTAAATCTATTCGAGGAGTATATAATTTTAAAATCTTATGGGCCCATTTTTAAACCTTGTCAAGGTTGTCGCCTCTACTTAGATATCTCTTACGGAGAGATCTTTTGTGCAGTAGGTATAATTTTAGCGTTAAGTTTACCCCGCTTATCAATACCAAGCACAATGTGAGGTACCACAAGGATTGTATTTGGTTTGTGTGGTCGACAACCTCAACGTTGGTTATTACATTTGCGTTCGGGTTTTCTAATTTTGATTCCGGCTTACCCATGTTAAAATATAATTTATCTTTTAATTTCCTATTCCCAATAAAAATCAATATTTAAATTTATATTAAAGAATCAATATTTTAGTTTTAATGATACATTAAATATTTTAAATTGTCGATTTATTCCTAAATATGATGACTTTTCTATGTTCTGTTCTATATATTAAGTTATTCTATTTTATAGAAAAATTCACAGTTTAATTAATTTTAAAGTGAGTTCAATATTAATAATCATGTTTTTTTGTTTTTAAAAAAATTTTTTTTTTTTTTTTTTTAATATAATTAAATACATAATTTTTTTTCTAATATTTTGTATTCAAATTTCTTTTCAATTGATTGATTTTAACAAAAAAAAAATGTTATCAATACGAGTATCGAAGAAATCAATATTTAACTACTATGTAATATGTATGATTCAACTTATTTAAAAAAAATAAAATATGCTACTTAGCTGTTGTTTTATTCTCCAGCTGCTGTAGATGATGGTTACTGTTGTTGACGTAGAGTTTGATGAATCTGTTGCTGGGGTTGCTTATTCATGTTGTTATTACCGTTTTTCGACTCTTCACTTTTTACAATTATTTTGGCTGTTACACTTTTGGTATTCCAGTTTGATGAATCCGTTGTTGCTGCGGTTGCTTATTCATGTCGTTATTACCTTTTTCAACTATTCACTTTTTTACAATTATTTTGGCTTTTACACTTTTGGTATTCCTTCTTAACAAATTTTTAATTGTTGATTAAATTTAAATGTTGATTAATAATGTACGTTTTTCGACTCTTCACTTTTTTACAATTATTTTGGCTTTTACACTTTTGGTATTCCTTCTTAACAAATTTTCAATTGTTGATTAAATTTAAATGTTGATTAATAATATACGTTTTTCGACTTTTCATGCTTGGTATATGTAGTTATTGTTTTTCTGATTTTTTCACAAATTAAATTTTTTCTTAAAATTTTAATTGACTTATTATTTTTTTCATATTTTATTTTTTTTCATTGGCAGGATCGCCATATAATTTAAATAATTACACTTTTTATTATTTGTTTAAAAACAGCCGCTCATGCGACTGTTTACTTTCACGTCTCTTTATTAATTCTTTTTCTATACTAATTTTAACGTATATCTACCTACGTACGCGCGCACATGCATTGTACACGCGTACACATACACTTACATTATGTGTAACTGAGTAGACGAGTGAATTTGCGTATTAAGCAGTTCACACGTAACTATACTACAGTACAATTGTGAGAAATACTTTTCTCACGCTTGAGTTCGGTGCAGGTGGATATATTTAGTTACAATTAGTAATTTAATTTTACTATTTAGTTACCGTACAGAAGGTAGGGTAACTATGACTTATCAAACACACTACAATATGACCAACAATTTAATTGACTCAGCGTTGTGAAGTTGCACTAAAAAAAAAATGGATACGCAACTAACTAATAAAAGCACCAAGTTAGAAAATTTTAGTCGGCCTAGACCGACTATACCCTATACCATGCGTGTAGAGACCTTATCTCCTAGGTCCAACAAACTGGATATAGACAAGTAAGAAAATTATAGTCGGTCTAGACCGACTATACGATACCCTATATCATGCGTTTAGAGACCCTTCTCTTAGGCCCAACTAACTGGACATAGAAAATAAGCAAAAACCAAATTTGAGTGGGATTTTTTTAATTTTTTTGTCTGCAGATATGAAAAAGTTCATATCGGATGCTATATCTATATGGGGACTATGTCCAAAAATGGACCAATCCTGATCATGTTTGGTAAAGTCTCTTGTATTTTGCAAAAATATATACAAACAAAATTTGAGAAGAATCAGTGCAATATTTTTGTTTTTAATAGATTTAAGTGAAGATCGGGAAGCTGTCTATATGGGGCCAAAGGGATCATTTTTGGACTACTCATTAATGAATGTAATGAACGCATACAAACCCAATTTGAGTAAGATCTATATGACAATTTGGATCTTATGGCAATTTATGTCGATTTCATAGGGGTAATTTGTATGGGGGCTAGATCTGAACATGGACAGATTCTCACCAATTTGAACAGCGTTCATCCCGTGGCCGATAAAAGCTTATATACCAAGTTTCATCAAAATATATTTATATTTGCGACCTGCAGTTTGATTACAAGATTTACATGGGCACACAGACGGACGGACGGACATTGTTAAATCATCTCAAAAAGTGATTCTGATTCGATCGGTATAATTAAAGATGGGTCTAGGTCAAATATTTTTGGTTGTTACAAACAGCAGCACAAAGTCATTATACCCAAACCACATAGTGGTATAGGGTATAAAAATATACAAACCAAATTTGAGTGGCATTGGTAAAAATTATTTGTCTCCCAATATGAAGAGCCTCATATCGGATGCTATATTTATATGGGCACTAGGTCGAAAAATGGACCGATCCTGACCATATTTGGTAAAGTCACTTATTTTTTGCAAAAACATATACAAACCAAATCTGTGCATTTTTTTTTTTTTTTGTTTTGATAGATTTAAGTGAAGGGCGATGACGAACTACTGATAAATGGATGAAATAAACATACACAAACCCAATTTCACCAAAATCTATATGATAATTTGTATATTATGGCAACTTAAGTCGACCTCATAGGGGTCATTTGTATAATATGAACATGTACCGATTTTTACCAATTTCAATAGCGTTCATTCTATGCCAGATAGAAGCTCGTATACTAAATTTCATCAAAATATATTTGCGACCTTTTGATTAAAATGTTTACATGGACACACAGACGGACGGACGTACATCGCTAAATCGACTCAGAAGGTGATTCTCTCTCGATCGGTATAATAAAACATGGGTCTAGGTAAAATATTTTTGGTAGTTACAAGCATCAGCACAAAGTCTTTATACCCTGACCACATATTGATATATGGGGTATAAAATAGAGGGACATTTTCAGTTATTGTATAGGAAAGGTTTCCAACATTTGGTTATTATATTTTAAGCATCGCATCTAAAAATTCAACAGCGCTTAAAAAATATTTGAATTTTTTGAATAAATTGTCTTTTATTAGCTTGGGGTCATATGTGACCCCAATTACAAAAGGGTTAATGGGGTCATATTATTTTTTTCCGAAACCCTAGGCTATTAAGATAAAATATAGCATTTAAAAGTAGAAAAATTATGAATTTTTGATACAAAGTATTTAGAAAGAGTACATTTTCAGAATATTTTACTAAAATACCGTTTTACTCGAAATATAAAATAAAATAAAAATCCTTGTCAAAAAAATTTCGGCACAGGGATTTACTTAAAAATTCACACAGTTAATCTGTGACATGTGTTTAAAAAAAACCCTAAAGTTTTAGATCCAGTTTTTTAAATTTTGTTTAAGAATATTTTGCTTACAGAATATTTTACTAAAATCTTATTTTTCTCGAAATCCGCAATAATAAAATCCAAAAAAATACTGGCATAGGGATTTACTTAGAAATCCGTACATTTAATCTATAACATGTATTTAATCAAACCGTAAATTTTAAGGTCCAGTTTATTAAATTTTGTTTAAGAAAATTTTTTAAAACTTTTCAAAATTTTATCAAAAAAATTTCCCATTTTCGATCTCAATGCGCAATAGGTAAACAATGTGGTAATAACACAATACTTCATATCTGGGTACTTATAAGTATAGAGAACAAAAAGAAATTATGGCTTTAATCAGTGTTTCAAAGTTGAAAAAATGCATCAAATTTCATGAGCTAGTTTTAGGGGCATTTGCTATTTCTTGGCGAGGTTATCTTTGATTTTGAAGTTGTATAGCTTTTTGCAAAGACAATTTAACACTGGTCGCGAATTATATAACAGCTTGTCGGAAGAATTAAACTATAGGACGAACTTTTCATAAAATCTGAAAAAAGTCATATTTTCCCCATATAAACACACTTGAAATTTTCAATCGCGTTGAGGCACGACTAAATGTTTCTGATTGGCCCAAAACTTTGTATTTCTCAGTTTTTTTCCTATTCGCATATTTCTAGGGGGTGAGACCGAGAGTTTGAACATTTTTTTTTATTAAGGGCCACCCTAGGCCACATACAGGCCACTACCAAGTTATTCCCAAATAGAACAGTACTTGGTGGACCTGACCTTAACCTTTAGCCGCTAGAAATAATCAACAGAATTAACTGGCTTTGCTTAGCGTTGCCCTAGAGCACCACTTGGAGGTAGGTTATAGGCATGGGCGAATTATCATTATTATCTCACCCCCAGTTGTCCAAAAATAAACACTCTATGACAATTCCTTATCATAGCCCCCATATAAAGCTGCTTCCCGAATTTCACTTAAATCTATCAAAAAACAAAAATATTACGCAAATTTTTCTCAAATTTGGTTTGTATATATTTTTTCAAAATATAAGTGACCTAGTCCCCATATAAATAATATCATCCGGTATGGACTTTTTCTTATCTACAGACAAAATTTGGTTTATGTTTATTTTCTATATCCACTTAGAGATAGGGTCTCTAAACCATGGTATAGGGTATCGTATAGTCGGTCTAGTTCAGCTGAAATTTTCTTACTTGTTTTGTAATGAAAATAGAAATTAGACAGTATTTTACAGTATTCAGCAATGATTGGGATACATTTATTTCCGATGTACAATTATTATAAAAAGACATTTCCTGTAAAATTTTTTAATTAAATATGTTTGTGGTAAAATTATGAAAAACATGCAAACCAAATGCTTTTTAAGGCTTAACATTAAAATGACTGGCCTTTGTTATCATTACACATGCAATATTTAATAACTGAGTATTTAAGTATGATTTATGAGCGAACCTTAAATTCAAGGGCTGGTAGAGTGAATAACCTTATCGAAAAATTTTGCTGAAAGCAGTATTAACTTTTCTAATGAAAAGAGGAACCACACAATTTAAATAAACTTATATCTATCATGCATGTAATATTTACGAATAATCTTTTCAGTAATATGAACTTTGCAACCACAATGCAGGGTAATTACAATTCGACTTCACATAAATATAAGCATTAATATACAATGTATATTTTTATAGTATATTCTTACTTCTTTCCGTTTGAAATGTTTATTGTTTGTTTGGCAAAAACCAACTAACGTTTTATCTCCCGCTGCTAATATTCTATTGTGTTCTTTTGTGCTCGCAGACAATTTGTTTTCCATTTGTCGCTGCCAACATACTGTTATAAATTTTGGGCAAAACAAAATTGTAGCATTGCCAAATTTTTTGGAGACACAAAGTTTCATTGATTTTTGTATTCATTCATATATGTAGACAAGTATATATTACTGCACTAAATATTTAATAAGTTTTTTGTGTCAAAAATCTGATTGACAATACGAAACAATGGCAGCATATAATAGGCGTATGAACATTTCGTACATTGTATATAGTAAATAAAATCAGTGGCCATGAGAACATCTTTATCGAAATATGACATCTAACATATGGACATCATTGGCATGTGGAAGATCCTAAATGTCCATGTGGAACTTCTTGTCAAACGTCAGGCCACATATTTGGAGAATGCGCCATTTTATCGCCAAAATCCCCATTGAACAGCAACAACAATAAGTTGACGTCAGACGCTGTTTCTTGTTAAACTAATTGAATTTGTAATATGTGATTTATTATTTATTGTCTTTTCAATTTGAGTCCATATAATAACTAAATAATTGACATGATTGGTATTATGAATATGGATGTAAACTATTTGTGGCATAACAAGACTGTAATTATAACATTTTAGTTAGTTTCTTTCTCAAAGAAAAACTCAAACAATGATTAATATAAAACTAGTTGTATGCACCCGGCTTTGCTCATCTTTTCCGAAATTAAATAAATTGGAGTCATTTCTTAACAGATATGCCAACACGCTGGATTTTTTCGCATTTAATTATACCCTATACCGTGATGTGGTCGGGGTATAATCAAGAATCATATATAAATGAGGATGTGCAAACTGCAATTGGATCATGAAAGCAAAAGTGGCAGATCTCAGAATATTCAAAAATTTGTGATCATGCATATACGATATAAAAATTTGTACAAAGAATTTTAAGATCCAAGTTTTTACTTTGCACAACACACACACACACATTGGTACGCAAAATATCCCAGTTGGCAAAATCGTTGTAGATGACATTGTCTTTAACGATTTCTTTAAGACATTTTATAATATTTCACGCACGGCATTTGTCGATGAAGTTTTCTGTAACGACGATATAATGGACATTGTCGTTAACGTCCAGCTGGGAGACAAATTACTCAGATGGTCGTGTATCACATCCCGTTGGCAACCAATTCAGCGACAAATATATATTTGTCGTGTATCAAGGTCCGTTGACGACAGTATGAGCGACAATGTCTTGTACTTGTCATACATCGAATTTTATTAACGACAAGTTAAGCGACAATGTCTATGAGGCTTTCGTGCAGAGATTTAATAAAAAATTTCATTAACGACCAGCTGGATGACAAACAACTTATATGGTCGTGTATTACATTCTAACGAGGACAAATTAGTGACAAAACCCGGTTTCGTCGTGTATGAGTCTGTTGATGTCAATATGATGTCAATGTGTTCGCAAATTGAACACCGTTAAAGACAGCATAAGCGACAATGTCTTCAAATTATTCACGTACTGCATTTATCTTATTGTGCATATGCTTGGCGTGATCAAAAAAAATTTTTCTTAAGAAACATAACGGGACTTCAAAACGGCTACAAGACAAAATAAAATAATAATAAGAATGTAGATTGTAAGTTAAATTATGGGGCTATTGAATTTAATAATGTTTCATTGTATTATTTACTATTTCAGGTTGGTACGATGAAACGCATCGTAGGTGGCAGCATACAAAATATAAGATGAATTTTATATAAAAATATAATCATGAATTTTAATTGCGACGGAACAAAAAACGAAAAATCCCTAAAAACATACGGAAACGTATTAAATGCTTTATATGGTAAGTTAATAAACAATGAAATACTAAGTTAATTAGAGAACTCTTTGTTTAGACTCCATATGAATTAAATCTGTTTATTTTTTTTTATAGAAGCCACAAAACAAGAAGGCGAAACCTACGAGGAATTCACCAAAGAGCTAAGATTGGTTTTTCGAAAAATTAAAAATACTGCAAATAAAGAAAAGTCACAGAAACAAAATAAAGAAAACAAATAAGTTAAAATTAAAATACCTATTAAGTTATTATTAAGTAATTTTTAAAATGAAGTAACTATTTTTTATCGTTTTTGTGTTTTTTTATTATCGTTTAATTTTTTAAAATGATTATAGTAAAATTAAATTTAAAAATTTTTAAATGTGTACTTTTACTTTATTGAGGGCAGTGTCCCTCATAATGTCGTTGACGTAGTGTGTCTCTTATATTGTCGTCGAACACAAGATGGAGCATATTGTCGATTATATGGTCGTTAGCGATAATGAGGCACTTTTTTCGCTCATACAATCGTTTACGACCAAATAAACGACAGTGTCTTGTATGATTCCGCGGACATTTGTATGAAAATTTCGTCAACGACTTGTTCGAACTGTACTCAATTTGTCTTCAACGATTTACTATTGTCTTATACCCGTCGTTTAAGATGTCTTAAAGACATGGCCAAATGGGATGTTCACATTGCT
Source organism: Cordilura impudica (assembly GCA_963682025.1). NCBI lineage: Eukaryota > Metazoa > Arthropoda > Insecta > Diptera > Scathophagidae > Cordilura > Cordilura impudica. Next base: position 108,748,296 of record OY821519.1, read on the forward strand.
AATAAGCAAGATCATTCGAAAAAAAAAACATATTCTTCACAATGTTATGAACATAAAAACCCAGTTAGCATTTAATGAAGTTATGATACGGTTTTATGACTCGATCTTTAAATGAGATTGTTAAAACAAGCTTTCAAATGCTGACTGGGTATACACACATAGTTTGCTGTAAGAAACAACAAACACATACACATAGTTAATATAAGAAAACAAAACAAATTCTGAAAGCGAAAAAGTTGAAAAGTTTCAATTTTTGAACAGTTTCAATTTTATCAAGTAAAGTTAATTTGACAAATTTCATAAGACATTTGTTTTATGTGAAATGAAATTTGTCAAATATGGTTGAAAAAATATGTGAAATTGAAAACAAATTTAAAATCCAAATAAGGAAACAGAAATCGTCTGTGCGCCGACCAAAACTGCTATGTGTATTATTTCGATTTTTTTTTTATTGTTGCATTAGAAAGCCTTATTGGTCGTATGATTACCCACCAAATCGTTTCGCGTTATTTCCATTGGTTCCAAAGTTAGCCAATGCTCCAATTTGTAGCCCATGGTACAAATGCTTCAATAAAAACTCCAATGTGTTTTTGTACACATAGGATTTTTTTGATATAAAATTAAATTGCATGCATTTGCGTTTGATTTTCTGTCAAAAAAAAATTATACGAATTTTCCCAAAAAGTTTTCCGTGATTAAGTTGAAGAAAAGGAAAAAAGGAGAAAATGTCAAATAAACACAGGTAAAATTGGAATTCTAAAAATTTTTCGCATCTCTTAAATATTAGCGACTTTTAGATGAATACAGCTATCCAAAATACGATGGAAGGCGAAATTAATCTTAATTTTTAACGAGGAAACGGGAGTTTTTGAAGCAATTGATAAATGTGAAAATGACTTGGAAGAAAATGTGGAAGGATTGTTAAAGACGGAAAGGAAGAAGAAAAACAAAGAGTTACGTGTTTTGGAGAAAAAAATATGGAACAAAAGGAGCTAGAAAGATGAGAGACAGAAAACAGAAAACAGAAAGAAGCTTTCTTTGTGGAGCTATTGATGAAGGAAATCGTAAAGATACTTTCATGGGATGAAAAAAAATGTACATTATGGGTTTGGTTGGATTTCGCAAACAAGCCGTTAGAAGGAGACCAAATTCAAAACACGTAAGGAAAACATCCCATTTTGATTGTTATTTGCCATCTTTAGGGGAAACAAAATTCGCGTGTGTAAGAAATTTTTTTAGGAACATTTGATTTATAACGCCGTACATTCCAATTATAGATAAAATCCGGAAATAAAAAAAGAGCAAACAAGAAAGCCAAACCTCTAAAAACAGAATATCTTCTCAAGTGGTTGAATCTAAATCCGAGAGTTCCGAGCCACTATTGCAGAGAGAGAACTAAGAGAACATACGTAGAAGAGATAGTTAGCACCAAAACCGAAATGCACAGATTATATATTGAATGGTGTGAGAAACACAACGAAATTCCGGTTATGCGAAAAAAGTTCAGTGAAGTTTTGAAAGAGAAACAAATATCAATATTTAAACCCCGCAAGGACCAGTGTGATTTTTGTGTTGGATAAAATGAAGGTAATATTGATCAAGAGCAGTATGAGATTCATGTTTTAAAAAAAGACGGAGTCAGGGCGGCTAAAAAATGGCTGTTGACGACATGTCATCTGACATGTTAGTAGTGATCATGGATATGCAAAGTGTTTTATTATGCCCAAAACTACTTGTATCCGAACAGTACTGCAAACAAAAACAAATAAGAAAATTACAGTCGGTCTAGACCGACTATACGATGCCCTATACCATGCGTTTAGAGACACTATCTCTTAGACCCAACTAACTGGATATAGAAAATAAGCATAAACCAAATTTGAGTGGGATTTTTATTAATTTTTTCGGCTGCAGATATGAAAAAGTTCAAATCGGATGCTATATCTATATGGGGACTAGGTCCAAAAATGGACCTATCCTGACCACGTTTGGTAAAGTCTCTTGTATTTTGCAAAAATATATACAAACAAAATTTGAGAAGAATCAGTGCAATATTTTTGTTTTTGATAGATTTATGTGAAGATCGGGAAGCAGCTCTATATGGGGCCTATGACTAAGAATTGTCCTATAGCGATTATATTTGGACTGCTGACTAAAGGGTGTAATAAACACATACATACAGATTTCATCAAAATATATTCATATTTGCGACCTGTAGTTTGATTACAAGGTTTACATAGACCGACACAGACGGGCTGACGGACGGACGGACATCGCCAAATTGACTCAGAAAGTGCTTCAGAGTCGATCGGTACAATAAAGGAGGAATTTGGGAAAACGTCTTTGGTAGTTACAAATAGAAGCACAAACCACATAGTGGTATATAGAGTATAAATATAAAATAAATGAAATAAAACACTTTTATTGTACAATACAACCTTCGTAGGAAAAATGGATTATGAAAACTTACATGTAAATAAGAAAACAGCTTTTCCAGCAACCGGCCTTATACGTTATATCGCATATAAATCAGTTTTTAAAAAACTTTAAATCGATTTTCTCGCGGACTTCAAGACTGTGAACATCACAACTCAAAATCTACTTGACAGATTCTTTTTAAACGTTACACACTATTTCTACACATAAATCACCAGATAACCACGAAGAGTTTATTTATTTTCATTTTCTTCCCCATTTTTTAACAAGAAATTTTATAGCAAAAATCGCGTTTTTTTACTTCATAATGCTGTCAAAAATAAAAAAAAATTTAATAAACTCTTCGTGATTACCTCGGGAGACATATCAGGTTTTCAATGCATTTAAATTTTTTTTATTTCGCATGATCCGGTAACGAGTTATGATGTTCACCGCAAAATAACTTTTTTTCGAGGCGCCTCCGGAGACTCGCTGCCACGGAACTTATAAACTAAAATTTTTAGTTGAAAATTTTTTAAAAGATTCTTCAAATGTTACGTTAAAATGGTTATACGAAACAAATAATCTAACATTATTCATATCTCCAGAAAACATTATGAAATTACGCATTTTTTCGCTTTTAAAACCTTCAAAGTTAATCTTTTCTCACAGCAAGTCTAGCGACCAAGTCTCAGATTGACTGGATGAGGATGGGGCCGTTTTAAATCTCTCCGTGACTGTTCGTGACTATGCGTGACTGTGCGTGACTAAGTCAAAGTTATCTTTTTTTAGAGCAAGTGTATTGATCAAGTTTCAGATCGATCGGCTGAGAGGATATGACATTTAGATCACTCCGTGACTGTGCGTGACAATGAGTAATTGCGCCTGACTACGCCAAAATTAATCTGTAGTCACAACAAGACTATGGGCCAAGTTTCAGATCAATTGGATAAGTGGGAATGGGGTTGACCCACGACAGACAGACAGACAGACAGAAAGACAGTTAGTACGAGTTAAAAGAAAGAGTTTAAAAATAAATAAACAAACAAACACGTTACCTCTTACCTCTTAAAGGAATTCTGATGTCCCGCTTTTGACCTGACTGTCTGTCTGTCTCACTTTGACCCATTTAGAGTGCCCCAATCGAGTCCAAATGTATGATCGACCCCCACTAACTTTGGAGGGCTGACCCACCCATGCCAGTGGCACACCCCCTTGAACCCACTGGGGGGTTCCCCATACAAACATTTCAAAAAATCACCATTTTTTGATTAGAATTGGGCTATGTCTTATTTAATATTAAAATTAACACTCATACGTATACGTGTCTTCTACTCTAAATAATAAATAATAATCATACGCCTTGACTATGTTATGTGATTCAAAAAGATCGATCGGATGAGGGTAAATTACTTTTAGATCACTCCGTGACTATGCGTGACTCTGCGTGACTACCCCAAAATTAACAACATTTTAAAAACAAAAGTAGCTTGGCAAATCTTATGGCCCATGAAAAAGATTTTGGAATGCCAGATGAGTGGTATTTTCATCCTACTGCTCATGGTAAAGTAGCATGTGATGGTATTGGAGCAAACCTTAAAAGAAATGCAGCGAAGTATAGCCTCCAGTGCTCTCATCAAGATCGCATCTTAGATGGGACTGCTGTATTCCATTGGGCAAAGAGTTATTGTAAAGAAACTAAAATAGTTTTTAGTAGCAAAGAGGATCATCAGGAAACATTGAAAACACTGAAGAGCAGATTCGATTTTAATAAATTATTTATCTTTTTATTTTTAATATTATTATTATTATACATTAATAATTATTAATTAATTAAAAATAAATAAAAAATAATAATTTTTCAACATTTCTATAGAAAAAAAGCGATTTTTTTCCTGAGGTTAACATATTCTGGGTATTACAGTATCGAGGGTATAAAATTTTAGTTAGGTATGTTATATACCTTCGGAAAATTCAGTTTGTCTAGTTTCTCAGTATAAGTTTTATTTGTAAGGTTTTACACACAAATAGGAAAAAAATCAAAATAGTTAATTTGTGAAAAATTGAAAAACCGTTGTCTTGAGTTACAAAACATTTATTTTGATAGATATCCCACTCCCATCCCACTAAGCTACCAAAAAGCTCTTAAAGGAAAAATCCTAAGCTTTCTTATGAAAAAAAAAATTCCCTTTTTGAAAAAAAAGGCAAAAAATGCTTTAATTTAGCAAAAAAAAAAGTCTACAAAAAAAAATTTTTTTTTTAAATATTTTTTTCCGAAATGCTGAAGAAATAGCTATCTAAACTCTTTAGGAGAAAATTTTCTAAGAACAACAGGTAATAAGTTACATGGATGAGAAAAAACACCTGTTTGGCCAAAATGTCAAATTTTGATCCCCCTCTAACTCAGAGAAATCTGGACCGATCTTGTTGAAAAATTGTATCTAAACTACTATCCAATAGGACTAACCTTGGTGCAAATTTCATCCCGATCGGAAGACATCGGTTTCAGAAGTTGGTGCAATTGACATGAAATCCCCCATATATATATATATAACTGCGACCTATAATTTGCGTACAAGGCTTAAATAGGTACACAGAGAGTCGGATGGACTTACATCATGAAATTGACTGAACAAGTGATTTTTAGATGGATCGGTATTATAAATGGTTATATGTAAGCTGTTGTGGCTTACACTTGTGATAAATTTTTGATTTTAAACTTTTGACTATTAATTTTCCGATGTAAATTATTCCATTACCTGAATTTTATTTTCGTAAATTCGTATAATCGTTGAACATTAATTTATACATTAAAAATTTTTTTGTTTTCGACTTTAGTGGTCAAATGATTCATGCTATGCAATCATTGAAGACAAAGTTTTGTTTTATTACAATTATTACGATACCATAACCATATTACTAAGTATTGAGTTTAAAACTTAACACGAGTCATAAACAAAAAAGAAAAGTAAAACAGACTATCACAGTTTTAAAAACTAAATGGTGAAGTGGTTAAAGTGAGGAATTTCTACTAAAAAAAACTTACTCTTAATACATAATAAATCCTTTAAAAAGATTTAAAACTTTTTAGAAAATCCTTTAAACAAGCTCATATTTTTGCATTCAGGGTAAGCGCATTCTCTTTATTATTTCTTTTTTCCTGTTCATCGGTCAAGTTTTTAAGTAGATTCTATATTGTTAATAATTTTAAAGTTTTATTACATATATTCTTTTTACTTAAAACTCGTATAATCTATGTATAATATATATACACTATGTATTTTATAAAAATCACTATGAAGATGAATAGCAACATCCCTAAAAAATATAAATAAACCCAATATATGCTACGAAGAGTTCTCACTTAAACCGCAATACACCACAATTATCAATACGATTGAATTCATTTTATCATTATGCTTATAACTATTCACATACAGTGCTGGAAAAAATATTAGCAACGCATAACTTTAACTTATTTATTTTGTCTCATGTTTAACATAAACGATTAATATGATTGGTGGCTACTGTAGAGATAGAGAATCTAATCTATAATATTAATAGGCTAGGCGATTTCTTGTAACCGAAGTTTTGTTCTACCGTTTTATCCCAATTTTGACCAAACGAATATTATTTGAAAGGTATTTCTTTTTAGCCGCTTTGCAGATTTACAGATTTTTAAATTTTTTCCTTTATTTTGATTAAATTACATTTAAAGTTGCTACACACATATATAAAATTATACAAATGCTATGTGTGTTTTCTTAAATTTGTTAATGCGTTAGTTAAAAGTGTTGGTTTGTGAACTGAATAAGTTGAAAAATACAGCTACCTAGAAATTGCACTCGAATTTCGAGCGCTGGAATCTGCTAGAGATTTTTATACCCTATACCACTATGTGGATTAGGTATAATGATTTTGTGCTGCTGTTTGTAACAACCAAAAATATTTGACCTAGAGCCATCTTTTATTATACCGATCGACTCAGAATCACTTTCTGAGAATCACTTTCTGAGTCGATTTAGCAATGTCCGTCCGTCCGTCCGTCCATCTTTGTATCCATGTAAACCTTGTAATCAAACTACAGTCCGCAAATATATATATATTTTGATGAAATTTGGTATGTAAGCTTTTATTGGCCATAGGATGATATTGGTGAAATTCAGTCCATGTTCAGACCTAGTCCCCATACAAATGACCCCTATGAAATCGGCATAAATTGCCATAAGATCCAAATTATCATATAGATCTCAGTAGTCCAAAAATAGTCTCTATAGGACAATTCTTCGTCATAGGCCCCATATAGAGCTGCTTCCCGATCTTCACTTAAATCTATCAAAAAACAAAAATATTGCACAGATTTTGCTGAACATTGGTTTTTATATATTTTTTCTAAATATAAGTGACTTTACCAAATATGGTCAGGATCGGTCCATTTTTCGACCTAGTCCCCATATAAATATGGCATACGATATAAACTGTTTCATGTCTTCAGGCAAAAAAAATTAATAACCATGCCACTCAAATTTTGTTTATGCTTATTTTCTGTATCCAATTAGTTGGACCGAACAGATAGGGTCTCTAACCCCATGGTATAAGGTATTGTATAGTCGGTCTAGGCCGACTATAATTTTCTTTCTTGTTTATTGTGTGTTCTGTTTTTGATGCTTGTCCTCATAAAAAAAAACTAGATCTAAAAAAGGGTATTAGAAAGTAAGAAAAAGCCTGGAAAAATAATAGTGATGTGCCTGACATTGGAACTTTAAATTTGTATTAAAAACGAAAATAAATGATGAAATATAATAGTAAAGATAAATAAAACGTACTCCAGAAATAAAGTTTTTAATGCAAATCACGCTTAAAATCCATGAATCTCGAGGAAGAAAGCGAAAAACATCAGGACGTTTGAACCAGCTTATAGTAAGAATTTCAAAAAAAAAACATTTTAAGTCATCAAGTGAAATCAGAAATTAATTATGTGTACCAGCAACAACTTGTTCAATAAGAATTAGACTGGATTCAAGGTCGAGTCCAAGAAAAATGCATTTACTAAGTACACAAAACTTATAAAAAAAAGAGGTTATTATTTGCCTCTCAATACCTCCATTAAGAAAATTGGAAAAATATCACGTGGTCAGATATTAAAATAGCAACAACTTTTAAGTCGCAACACACTTTCCAATTGCTTTCATATTCACGTCATGTGCAATGGGTTTAGATGGCTTCTCGTTGCAAATATATAATGACTGCCACTATCAACAAATAGCCTGCACTCACTTGCGACATATTTTTTGTCGAGCTTATCGCAAAGACCACTTATGTCGTAACAAAAACACACATTATTTTTTGTTGTATAAAAATTGGCATACGGGTTATGTAGGTTCGGATACGCAGTTGGCTTGATGTCATTTTCCAATTTCTCTTTTGTTAGTTCGAGGTGTCTTGTAAGATCATTTAGCTCAAGTTGATTGTAAAGCTTCATTCTTAGATCATCTGATGTAATACACATGCTCGGCGATGAAGGCTGATGGTTGGGGGGGTTATAAAATATTTCTACATGGTATATCACATGGCTTTTCAAGAAATGATTTTCTATCTTGATGTAGAACGGGAAGTGTAAATCCCCCGGTTGAAGTGATGGGGTAGCACCATTGCATATGTTCTCCAAAACCGTTTTTAGTACTTAAACAAAAACTGCAATCAGATTCATGGCTCGATGTTTCCTTCTCTCCACAGCATAGAATGTAGGGTTTTCTTGTGTGTTCTGTAAGTTGAGAAAAAGTTGCAATGAGATAAAGTATACATCTATAGTATTAATAGGCTAGGCGATTTCTTGTTATCGATGATTTTTCTACCGTTTTATCCCGATGTTGACCACGCATATATTATTTTAAAGGTATTCTTTTTAGCTGTTCACCAGATTTACAGATTTTTTAATTTTTTCCTTTATTTTGAGTAAATTGCATTTAAAGTTGCTACTAACACATACATAAAATTTTACATATGCTATGTGTGTGTTTATTAAATTTGTTGATGTATTTGTTAATGAGTTTATTATCTTCATTCACAATAGTAATAAACCAAAAAAGTGTTGGTTTGTGAATTGGCTAAGTTGAGAAATAAAGTTGCCTAGATATTACACTCGAATTTCGAGCGCTGGAATCTGCTAGTATATTTAAACTTTATTAAAAAGTACTTACTGAGAGTTCGATTAAGATAGATATCTTAAGAAACTGGACAATTATCTCATGTTGGGCCAATAGTAGTCAATGTTTTCTATCTTTATTCTAAAATAATCTCTGCATTTAATTTGGTAGAAAATTTAGAAATGGCGCAGTTTATTTTTGGACATAAATTTGCCGACATATAATAAAATATATCCAGCTCATTTTTAAAAAAATTTTTGCTCATTTTTTTTATACTCAGGGTATAATCAATTCGTGCTGAAGTTTGTAACTACCAAAAATATTTAACGTAGACTTATCTTTTATTTTACCGATGGATTGAAAATCAGTTTCGGGAGTGTCCGTCCGTCTGTGTGTCCATGTAAATTTTTTAATCAAACTAGTGGTCGCTTGTGTGAACATATTTTGATAAAATTTGGTATGTAAGCTTCTATAGGCCATAGCACAAACGGTGTAGAAATTGGTGAAAATCGGTTCATGTCCAGACAAATGACCCCTATGAGATCTACATAAATTGCCATAATATCAAAATTATCACATAGATCTCGGTTGAATTTGGTTTGTGTATATTTATTACATCCATTTATCAGTAGTCCAAAAATAAACCCTATAGGACAATTCTTGGGCATAGCCCTCATATGTAGCTAATTCCCGATATTCACTTAAATCTATCCAAAAACAAAAATATTGCAAAGATTTTTCTCAAATTTGGTTTGTATATGTTTTTGCAAAAAATAAGTGACCTTACCAAATATCGTTAGGATCGATACATTTTTCGACCTAGTTATCATCCGATATTAAATTTTTCATATCCGAAGGCAAAAAACTTGCATCTCAAACTTGGTTTATGTTTATTTTCAATATCCAAATAGTTGGACCACATACATAGGGTTTTTAAACGCATGATATAGGGTACCGTATAGCCGGTCTAGACCGACTATATTTTTCTTTCTTGTTTTTTTTATATTATAAATAACTTGCTGATTGGCACTGATTGTGCAAAGTGGTGCCTTTATACACCTTTTTAAAACATAATTTTCCCAATGAAAAGGAAAATAAAATAGGCATACACGCATCTAGTCATAGCTAGAAAAAGGAACAGCAATAGTCGCAAATGAGACGCACATAAATAAATAATATAGAGGCAAAAATGATTCAAAAGAAATACTGTGTAATAAATAGTGTGGTACGGTTAAAAAAATTAAAAAATTTCTGGCTCTATACAAATTTGAGATAAAAAATGTCAAAACTAGGTACTTTCACTTTATCGGGAATAAAATACGAATTTATCTATGAATTTTCATCAAACTATACCTATATATTAAGTAATAAAACTAGTAAGTATTTGATGCATTAAATTTTTTAGGAATTGTTTTAATTCAACAATTGTTAATTAAAAAAATAATCTTTTCCACTTGTGTGTAAATAATTCCAAAACTAATGGCTATATTAAAAATTTATATTAAGAAAACTTAAAGCTAGGATAAAGTTGTTTGACGTATTGCAAAACAAAATCGAATATGTCGTTGCAAAGTTACTAGATGTATGGAGTAGACTCTATAAAAATTTTAAAATTTTAGAAAAAAAGAATTTACAAAACCATTCCATAGAATTTGAAATAGTGATTATTTTGGCCATTTGTTGCATAGTATTATTTGCTAGTCAAAACCTCCTTCGGAAAAATTGGAAAAACATCCCGTGGTCGGATGAACCAAATGTAAGTTTGTTTGGCTCTGACGGTGAAATGTTTGTACGAAGATTAACACAAAAAGCGTCAAACATGGTAGATGTTCCATTATGATTTCCGACTGTTTTTTGCGTCATATGGCTTAGGTCCAATTTTATGGATAAAAGGCAAAATATTTGCAGAATATCACGTTCAGACACGTAAGAATCAAAGCTACCATTTCCTGAAGAGGAAATACCACTTATCTGGGAGTTTATAAAATATAAAGACCCGAAACATTCTTCTGGACTTGTGATGATTTCAGGAGAAAAATGTGCGTGTCTTAGGTAAGCCATCCCAGTCCCCGGACTGAAAAAATAGGTGCATGTAAGTCTAAAAACAACAATGATTTTTGGCAAAAATTCAGGAAGCGTGGTATATTTTCGGAAACCTATGCTAATCTTGTTGGATCTGAGCATATATTAATATAATATTAATAATATAATTAAATTATAAAATGAGATTAAAATAATAAAAAAAAAACTAAATCGTCCCTATCAACTTTTTAGTTTTTAAATCAATCAGCTGTTTTCAATGTAAACCATTGTTTACAATTTTCTCCTACGTTTCGAAGCTTATTTGGCTTTATCTTCAGGGGATGTTTTTATTGATTTTATTTCACGCCCTTTCCTAATAGTTTGTCAACATAACTAGTTTTTACATTTACAAATTATTACCCCATAAAATAATATATTTGTGATCCTTATAACAACCGGAGTTGATGCAGCGATGTCCGTCTGTCCGTCTGTGGAAATCACGATGACGGCATCAATCGGACAGCGAGGGTACTCATTTATACAAAAAATGATTCATTGACATCCTGAAAAGTTTTTTATTTAAAATCGTCCAAATCGGTTGATGAGGGTCCGAGATTTGAATGAAGAACTAAAAAAAGTCTTGAAAAAATATAATTTTCTATGCTGTTCTTGTCACGACCACGCCCTCGATGGTGCAGCTACAGTGATCGTTTTTAGTGAGGATGATTTACCATATTCATGGAAAGATTTCTATTTCAAAAAACATTAAAATCGGTGGAACAGGTCCAGGAAAATCTATGAAAAATTAAAATAAAAATTAAAAATATGATGTTTCTATATTGTTCTTGTTGTTATTCTAGATGTTGTGTTGTTGTCATAGTTGAACCTGTTGTTTTTGTGGTCGTTATGGTAATAATATAATAAAAACTAACCCTTTGTACATTTTTTTTTATTAACTCTGGTAGAAAAATTTAAAAGTTTCTATTGTTTTGGCATCACTAAAAAAAATTGTTAGAGCATTTCTGTCATTACCGCGAGCCTACCTGCAAGCTTTCAGATCGAATGGGTCAAGGGAAAGGGGTTAAAATCGATCCAAAAATTTTTCGAAAAGCAGACACTACGAGTTAATATAAAGGGAGAAACACAAAAATATCGTTTGATGTTGTATTTTTTGTGTGTAATATTTACATATACATACACATATTAAATATTACAAATAATATACATATGGGGCAGTCCAAGTGAGAAAAGTACTTTTGAGCACTATATCTCCGATTCGGAGGAAATTCAGTGCTTAGAAAAGCTTGCAAAAAAAATTCGAGCTTGATAGGACCTCCTTTGTCGGCTTAATAAGCTTTTAATTGTGAAAATAGGGTTTTTTCAAAGTCAAAAATTTTGAAAACCGTTAAAGCTAGAAATATGAAATTTTTTTCCAATATTTGGGACTTGAATCTCTTCAGAAAAACAATAGTTTGGGAAAAAAAGTTAAAAAATTTTAAAAGATTTTTTTAAAAAACGATGTTTTTTTAAAAAACTTGGTCTAGTAAAAAATACCATTCTTCAAAAATTTTCTAAAAAATATATGTTAAATCTGTGTCTTTTCTAAAAATTTTGAGGGGTGGAACAAGTTGATCGGGCAAAAAATGCCGGAGTTATAACCATACACTGTAGAAAACATAACTGGGTTTTTTTTTTGATAAACTAAATAATCGCTGCAGAAATAAACTTAAATAAAACCACATTTTCGGCTTGAGCAATGTCGCTATTGAAGCTACTAAGCTGAAATTTTGCTTCCAGGTAACTTTGACTATGCGTTTTCAGAATTTGCCTGGATACCGTAAATCGAAGTCGAAAAAAATTCTGTACCCATCTAACGTTTATATTTTGATGACTTTTATTTTTAAGCTGTTTGAAGTTTTCTCAACATTTACTGAGTTTTCGTTCGCAGGGGACACAAAATGAAGCTTTAGTGTCCCTTTGATAGCTTTACAAATTTCAAACCTTGCCTTCAAATATTCCGCAGACTCTTCGTATTCACTGGATGGGCAAAAGAAAACGTTAAAGTTTTTAAGATTTTCCTTTGCCCATTCAAATAATTCTTTTGCCGTCAAAATTTCAATTCTTGTTCCCTGTTGGAGGCAATATCGTCTAGCCAATTGCTTCAGACTACCGCCTACACCGTCACAGGCACCTTTCCCATGAGCTGTGGCAAAAAAGTGCCACTCTGATGTAACGCCAAAAACTCTCAAATGATTTAGCAGGTTTACAAAATTTTTTTTGTTTTTGTACTGCTGTGGGGCTCCATCAGAAAAGTATTTGATTTCTTTCACTACAGCAAATTTTTTCTTGAGAAAGGTAATCAGTCTCCGTTGGAACATGTAAACGGGTATCGTCATGATCCAAACAGCCTGAAATTCCAACCAACGATACGTGATCAACCTTTTGTGTTTCAGAATTTCGAAAATATACCACTATCGGGTGAATTGTGGCCTGATTGTTATTCCAGTGGAAGCCATGAACGGCTTCTTGAACAACAAACACGAAATTTTCCGAGAAGTCTAAAGTCACTAAAAAACTCCATCTGTTAAGGTTTCCTTCGCCGTTTTGAAATATTTTGACTGCTCTGTGGAAATAAAGTCATGAAGCAAGAGTTTCGCCAGCTTATCCATTAAAGAGGAACAAAATTGCTCTTACTTTCAATCAAAGTTTTCAGTGTGCACCTAAACATAATAAATTACAAAAAAATTTAAAAACTAATGAAAAATCAAAGAGTAAAAGAAAAAATATTAACCTATCAGTGGGGATCCACTGTTTAAATGTAACTGCATTAGCATCCTCCAGAGCTTTAAGCAGTTTGCATTGCATAATTTTCTTGTCAGGGCAAGATGAGCACACTCCTTCAAAACATTTTTCATTTGGAGTAGGGCATGTTAACTGCAGGAGCATTGCTTTATTAGCATTCCTTTCGCCATTGCGAAATTAAATTAGCTCCTAAAAGCAACTAATAAAGTTGCTTTTCACAATTTTATTCGCAATGGAAATCTTAAAATCATTACCTTCAATCATAAGTTAGATATTTTGGTGGCTAAAATGAGCTTTTGAAAACACGCTTAAAAAATTGTCTGTAGTAATTCCGACCGCGCCTTATACGCTCGCTGGTGCACTTGTTCAGAACTTTCGATCACTTTAATTATTGAACACTTAATCACTGCTTCAAATTTAATTTAAGTTTTGTGAGCAATAAGTAACAAATTTCGAACGCAATTTAGAGACGAAAAACTAAACAATGGACTGGGTTTTTTACTAGACGTAAAAAACTCAAAACAAACAAAATTTCAGCACCGATTGTTTAGTTTACCCAAAAAAAATTACGTTTTCTACATTGCTTAGATATTAAAAAAAAAAAATTTATTATTTCGTTCCTTTAAAAAATTTTAGAGGTTACCTTACAAAAATGGCTATAACTCGGGTGATTTTTGCCCGATCAACTTGTTTCACCTCTCAAAATTTTTAGGAAAGCCGCAGCTTTAAGATATATTTTTTGGAAAATTTTTGAAGAATGCCATTTTTTGCTAGACCAAGTTTTAAAAAAAAACATAGTTTTTTAAAAAAATCTTTTAAAATTTTTGAATTTTTTTTTCAAAATATTTTTTTTGCCAAGAGATTCAAGTTCCATATATTGTAAAACATTTCATATTTCTAGGTTTTACCGTTTTAAAAATTTTTGATTTTGAAAAAACCAGATTTTCACCACTAAAAGCTTATAAAACCGACAAAGGAGGTCCGATCAAGCTCAAATTTTTTTTGCAAGCTTTTCTGAGCATAAGGTCTCTCTCTCACTGAATTTCATCCGAATAGGAGATATAGTGCTCAAAAAGTATTTTTTTTTTTTCACTTGGACTGCCCCATATATTCTATATATGTATATCCATAATAACTACATATTAGAAATAAATCGGTAAATTATTTTATTTATATAAAATTCTGCAATATTTTGTTGTGGAGAAAATACATTTCTTTTGCATTAACAGTGTCACTTAATTTTGCTCAGCTGCAGCGTGACGCTGCCACAGTAGATGGCGCCAAAATTTTTGTTCTAATTAGCCTTCAATAGTTATTTCTATTTTAACATGAATGTCAATATTTTCAACTAGATATCATACAGAACTATGTTAAGAGTATACACGGGCTGGTCTTTTATTTCATAAGTTTTTTGCATTATTCTTTTACAAATATGAACATAAGTTTGGCATATTAACTGTTTGTTGTCTTTTCTAAATAGAGTTACCGAGTTCATCAATGAGTTTTTTGCTTTCAAAACAGTTCTACATAGTTATATAGAATTATTATTCTGCTTTACCTACAAAATATCTGATTGCGATTACATCTATTTTTTTTAAAATTGTTTATAATTACTAAAGCAGTATTATTCACATAAATACAAAATTGCACTTTTTTAATTTTCCATTTAAATTTAAGAAAATATCAATTCTAAAAACTGGAATTTAAAATTTCCAATTATAAATTACAATTAATCGAATTTCAGAAAATAATATCAAAACGTCGGAAATTATAATTTTAAATTTAGAAGACATCAATTGCATCTTTAATATATAAATTTTATTCGTTAAACACAAATTGAAATTCAAAAAAAAAAAAGAAAACACCAAATACCTATGTTTACATTTAAATTTTTACATTTAAAAAAATATTGACATTCAGGAGAAATTAATAGCTTTTCAGTACCGCGATTCAGTAACTTCTTTTAACGATAGTCGAATCGTTAAAAAAATAAAATAGCAAAATTATCAGTAAAATTTTTAAACGATATTCGCTATTGTTAAAGTCAGCTGTTGTTGTTATCTAAACGACAACCTTTTTTGTGTGTTTATTCAATCGATAAAAACTTAAATTTTTAGGTTGAAATGTCGTCATACATAAATAAAAATCATAAAATAGTGAAAATATTTTGCTTATATTAAAAAACTTTTTTATATAAATAAAAAAATTAAATAGCATATTCAATTCATTATATCATTTTCCAATAAATAAACAGAAATATTAGCAAAAAAAAATGAAGATATTAAACATAAACATGAAATCATCCTGTCAAATACGAAGTAATTTGTTTTTTTCTATTCTTTGTGTTTTTCGCTTATTTTGCCAGAGATGCCACTCGTTTATAATTTAAAGAAATAGAAAAATAGATTTGTCGACTGTCGCGACAGTGGCACCATTTGAGTTTTTTCGTTGTAAAAATCATATCTTTTGAACCGAACAACATAATTGAACAGTTTAAATAGCATATGATAGATAGCTGTTCAGCCTATGAAATGAGCGTTTGGAAAGGGTGCTACGCTTTGTACGGGCCTACTTATGGATTATCAAAATTAAAATTTGTAGAAAAATCAGTTTTATGGTAACTAAAAAAAATTATTTTTACATTTTTAGATTGTTTTTATTTTTTTTCTTTAGGGTTTTATGTTTTAAATTATTACCCAACAAATTAAAAAAAATTACTTCTTTTTTAAATTTATTTTTTAGATTTTCTGTAAAATATTCATCACAATTCGTAAGAGAAGGTATATCTAAAAGACTAATCATTTCTAAACTATAATTATTTTCTAACTCTATTCGTTACTTCACATCCCGCAGGGAAGAAATAAGTGGATCGGAAGATGCTGCCAACATGTTGAAGAGGTCCTCATTTTGCCTTACCCTTACGACTTTTCTGTCAACCATGGTCAGGTGGAACTCGTAATTGCATTCAATATATTTTCCTTCTCCAATTTGCAGCTTTGTAGGCTTAATCTTGCTTATTTGTTCTTCAATGTCCTTCACCGTGGTCCTTATGAGTTCTGCCGATTCCCTTGCAAACTGAAACATTATTGGTCGGCAGTAATGCACTGATGACGGACGTGGATTTTTCCAGTGTAGGGAAACATCAGATTTTAGCCGCAAAGGAACAACAGATGCCATAAACATATTTCCGTCCGATATTGTAGCGTCATCGGAAGATATCCTTTGCATATAAACGCTTTGTCCGGATGATCCATCGCAGCCCCATTTGCTGATCAATGTCAGTTTCTCAGGAATAATTTTCACCTCATTTTCAGGAAGACTCTCCACCAACCGTTTTGCTGTATGGCCCATGAGATCCTGCAGATTGGCTTTCACAGAGACTTCCGTAAACTCCGTATGCAGTGGTCGTGAATTTATTTTGGCTTGCGTAATATGCTTGTATCCTGGTAAAACGCCAGCCCCGTGTCGCATCAAGGATGCCCGTAGTATCTCATATTTTTCTTTGGAAAGTTGTAAGTCCATAAACAAGGCCAAGGCTTCTTCGGAACCATACTTTTTAATGTGTGCATTTGTGGGCGTGGGAATGCTTTCCTTAATCCTTTTTAGTCGCAGTGGGCTTGCATCAGCAACAGATTTTGTAATCTGCGACCTAACTCTTTCACTATCCTTTGTATATTTAATAGACAGCGCGTCCGATAAATGCTTCGTGGTCAAGTCATTGGTGGCATCGGCTAGTTTCCTCTTTCTTGTGAAAATTGAACACTCCTCAATACTTTTTTTTGGCCTTCCTTTTGCTCATCTGGTTGATGTGGTGGGTTTATCTACTGCCAATATATCCAGGATGGTGTCTTCATTAAGCCAGTCCTCGTGTTTGGAGTTGAAGTTCTGAATGGTTCGATTAGATTTCACCCATTTTCCCTTAATATTTGCATATATCAGATAAAAATTATTTTTTATAATTTCGCTTCTCTCAATATTTCCGTATAAGCTATCAAGTTCTTGTAAAGCAGCTTCCGTGAAAAACTTTGGTGTGGTTGACCTTCTAAACAGTTCAAATAATTTTAAATTGTTTAACGCCATGGTTTCAGTACTTGTTGCGCCAACTTTCAGTCGTAGACTAATCCAGGCATTATGCTTATTTTACAATATATAGGCTTATGCTACCATGCCTAAAAATTTACATGTTCCCTGCATACATATGGATTTAGGCTGAATTATGCAATTTTGATATTATGCTCGTCTCTAAATAAGATTTGTGCCTACCTGGAGGGACCATAAGTCAATATTGTTCTTGACCATTTGTACTCCAAAGTAATTTTTATGTGAGGTGCGTACCTGCGAATTTCAATGAGTAGTTTTTTGTGCATCCTGTGTCTGTAACAGAATATTGGGAGTAGACTTTGGCAGAGACTCACAGGTAGACAACCGACTTAAAATGCAATTTTCAAACTATTAGATCAAACTACTGTCAGTCAAAACATGCCATGTCTTTTTAACCGTTTTTACCTCTAGAACCCAAACGGGCACGTACGGGCAGATAAAACCTTTTGAATTATGTAAAGAAATAATCAAAGAACATGTTTTGCAAATATGGCAAATATAGAAAAATATAAATTTTTTTATTTTCCCTCAAAGTTGAAAAATAGTGAAAAAACGGATAGTTTTTAAATAGTGATTTACCAGGAGAAATACAAAGCAAACAGTTAATTTTTTTTTATCATTACGCATTCAATAAATACATCAATCAATACGAACAAAAAATAAGGCGATTCGTTACCTATTTTTCGTGATATTACACCTGAAATCGCAACAAATTGACTTAAAATTGTGTGTTTTTTTGAAAACCGAAAGTCGGTCAATTTTGAACGGTTATATCTTCTAAACTAAAAATGTGATATCATTAAGAGTAGCATATTTGAAATCGTTGAAAAGTTTCCTATAACATGGGTTTATTCAAAACTTCGTCGGCGCACATGAAAATTTTGATTTTTGCAACCTCGTTTGCTCTACGGGCGCCACTGTGCAACGGTGCTGGTATGTAGACTTTTAAGCGCGACTAAGCTCACCGGATGGGGTGGTTCATACCGATAGAACTGGCGGATATGGGACAGACATACAAAAAAAATTAAATTCCGTACCGGTCGAAGAAATAAAACAAAAAAAACTTTAAATTTTGGAGACCCGAAGTAAAAAAAACTGTATACTCCACGAACTAATAAACTGGGTAGGTAGGTGTTGTCTACCATTAAACCCTCCATCTTAGATTTCAAATAGAAAAACTGTTTCTACCATGGTAACCTACGTATAAAAAATATTTTTGTTACCCCTAACTTTCACACACACCTTATATTATCAGCACCTTACTACCACATGATCTCCAGCGTGCGTTTATTCCATTTGTACTTTAAGATTTTCTTTTGTTGTATTGTCCGTCCATCTTTCGGTCATTTATTTTTGGTGCACTTTTTCTTCTTTTCGATGGTGTCCATACAAAGAAATTGTAAATATATATTGGACATCTTGTCCTGAACCGACGAGGTCAATCCTATAAAGCCTTAAACCTCATCCCCCCTTTCTCATGTTTTGTGTAATAAATAAATTTTATAATAAATTAATTTTACCAGATGAAAAAAATAAATAAAGAATTTTATTGGTGTGGCCATTTCTCAGAAGGGGTTATCGAGTTGGGATGCTGCAACGAGCTGCTCCAATAAAATACCAATCCTCTGCAATTATGCAGAGCTAAGGGAAAAAGGGGTTGTAAGGAGAAATTATATATCAGTGGTTAGAGCATGGGATTGTGATATTGGGAAGTGTAGGGTTTAGGGGTTATTGAGAAATAAATACACAGATTAGTTTTAATTCAGTTTACTTTAGTTTATCGTTTATTGTTGCTCACCATTCGAAAGTTAGAATCCAAGAGCCTGGTGGCACAAGAGATTCTAAGTTAAAGTTTTTATTGTCTAAATTAGTGAATTTAGACATGCCGCCCCGTCAATTGTGAAGGGCTTCAATTTGTTTGCGCGCAGAGCGCCTGTTCAAGAGATCGTATTGTTTGCGAAATAATTTGTTGATCTGGGACAACTGCATCAGAATGATGGTTGGTATGCTGATGTTTTCTGTTATTGTGTAGTGTGCGACTATTGTTGTTGGTTTTGTTGCGGTGTCTGATGGAGTTGTTGCTATGGGTGGTGCGTCTACCGTTGACGGTGTTGTTGCTGTTAATACGCCTGACGGAGTTGTTGCTGTTGGCTTGCCTTGTTGATGGTTGGCCTGTTGCCACGTTGGGCGCCACAGTTTAGTTTTCTTCTTAAGTAGGATCTTACACGACTAGTATGCAGAAGTGTATGATGATAACTATCGCATGACTCCATGCTAGGCAATTTCACAGTATCTATATCTGAGAACAACTCGGTTTCTCTCTTTAGAATTCATTTTTCAAAATTGCTGGCAAAACCTGAGATATTGAAATTTTCTGCATACCATGCACTGATGAATGTCAGGATCACGATCGCTGCGGTTATGGCATATGCTGAATAATAAACGAAAGAACAAGAAAAAAAGACAGTGAGTTAGTTATGATTTATGAGAATTGTTAAATGGATTTTTGGATTGATGATTTAGTGGATAGAGAAATTATGATATTATTCAAGTTGTGAGTCGCTTTCGTTTAAAAGAGGCAAATAGCAAAGTTTTACTATTGGTCGCGTTATGGTGCCCGTGGCAGTTCGAGTGGTAGCTACTCTTACACGATTGTCAGAACCCGCGTGAGTGTTTTCTACTCTGCCCAATCGCTATTCATTACGAGGTAACAAATCATCCACTACGACTACGAGATCACCGGATTTTATATTTGATATGACATTCTTCCATTTATCTTTTCTATGCAGGGATTTTAAATAATCCTCTTCCCATCTAATAGCGAATTGATGGTGGAGTGTTTTGATTTTTTCCCACCTATTTACAATTGATATTTTCTCTGAATTTTTCTCTGGGAAGGCTGTTATTGGGTTACCTATTAGAAAGTGGGGTTAACGCTTTTAAGACTGAGGGATCTCCGGACATTGCAGAGATGGGACGTGACTTTAAGACCCCTTCAATACGCGCGAGAGCAGTAGAGAATTCTTCGAAATTAAACCTATGCGCTCCAGCTCTTCGTTTTGGATGGAATTTGAAGCATTTCACAGTAGCTTTCCGTAGGCCACCCATGTGAGGCGCATGTGGGGGAATGAATTTCCATTCAAACCCGTGTGTGATGTATCTTTGGGAAATATCACTCGAAGCCGATTTTATGAGGCAAGCAAATTCACGACTTAGTACTCTGTTAGCACCAAGAAAATTGCGCCCGTTGTCCGAGACAATACTGCGAGGGAGCGAGATATATAGAACTCTGTTTGTATCATTCTGCACATTTGATTGCATTCTGTATGATATAAAAAATTATGTAGATGAGAGACATATAGTTGGCAGAGTCGGGAGTTGCCAGGTAAGATTACTGAGTATCTTTCATTTTGGGGTAATGAAGATTCTGACAAGCGTCCATTAACGTATATAATTCCATTTGTATCAAAAAAGGGATTTCATGATTTTAAGGAACTTTTGTCAGCTATTGATTATGAAGCTAAAACTGATTGATATTCGTCGCAATAAACCGATATTTGGACAAGAACTATTAACCGGACTTTAGCAAACTTAACTTCCCTTTGAGCAAGATTTAACGTATATTCGTCTGAGTGTGTTGGATATTTTGACGACTTCTATTAAAGAATCAAAATAAGTATATATTGGAAAATCTTTCCAATATATCAGTTTCCTGACTTACAACATGAAGTGTTTCTATAGCGTCTTGAGTTGTTGAGTTGAGTTGCCTTAACGGATATTTTTTTTTTTTTTGTTGCTGTTTCTCTATGTTATTTTTTTAAACTTTTACTCTTAAGCATCTTATTGGTGTGTGTTAAAAAAAAATAAATTTATTTGTTTGTAGTCACTCTATTATTTATTTGGTTTGTGGAGTTTAATTTGATGCAAATTTACCCCATAGTTTTATTTTATACTGTAATATATGGAGCTGTTTCCAATGATTCTGGGTGCTTTCTTCACGCAGGATCATACATTTTATTGGTGTGGCCATTTCTCAGAAGGGGTTATCGAGTTGGGATGCTGGAATGAGCTGCTCCAATAAAATATTATTCTTCTGCAATTATACAGAGCTAATAATAATAATTATTATAATAATTATTAATAATTAATTATCATTAATAAATTATTATTATAATAATTACTAATAATTTGTCATGTAAGGAGATATTAGAAATCAGTGGTTAGAGTATGGGATTGTGATGTTGGGAAGTGTAGGGTTTAGGGGTTATTGAGAAATAAATACACAGATTAATTATACCCTATACCACTATGTGGTTTGGGTATAATGACTTTTTGCTGCTGTTTGTAACTACCAAAAATATGTGTCCTAGATCATTCTTTTATTATACCGATCGATTCAGAATTACTTTCTGAGTCGATTTATCGATGTCCGTCCGTCCGTCCGTCCGTCCGTCTATGTGTCCATGTAAACCTTGTAATCAAACTACAGGTCGCAAATATGAATATATTTTGATGAAATTTGGTATTTTGGCTTTCGCCGGCCATTGGATGAACGCTGTTGAAATTGGTGAAATTTGGTCCATGTTCAAACCTAGTCCCCATACAAATGACCCCTATGAAATCGACATAAATTGCCATAAGATCCAAATTATCATATAGATCTCAGTCAAATTGTTTTTTTATGTATTTATTATATCCGTTAATCAGTAGTCCAAAAAAATTCCTTTAGGATAATTCTTATTCATAGGCCCCATATAGAGCTGCTTTCCGATCTTCACTAAAATCTATCAAAAAACAAAAATATTGCACAGATTTTCCTCAAATTTGGTTTGTATATTTTTTTTTTTCAAAATATAAGTGACTTTGCCAAATATGGTTAGGGTCGGTCCATTTTTTGACCTAGTCCCCATATATATATGGCACCCGATATGAACTTTTTCATATATGTAGCCAAAAAAAATTAATAATGCCACTCAAATTTGGTTTATGCTTATTTTCTATATCTAATTAGTTGGACCTAAACGCATGGTATAGGGTATCGTATAGTCGGTCTAGACCGACTATAATTTTCTTACTTGTTTTAATTCAGTTTACTTTAGTTTATCGTTTATTGTTGCTCACCATTCGAAAGTTAGTATCCAAGTGCCTGGTGGCCATTATTTTTTCATGTGACTATGCCTTATGACATTGTAAATAAAGTTTACGGTATTTTTAAGATCAAATACGATAATTCACAATAATTGAATAAATCGTTACAATTTAGGATAATCGTGAAGTTCGAAGTAAGTTACAATTATTATCTTTTCTTCAAATTTAGTTAAATTCATTCATGTTGGAAACTAATATTAAAGTTTTTATTGTTTAAATTATGCATATATCGATAAATGTTTATTTCAATAGCCATTAATACAATTACTTAATATAATGTTCTTAAAATAAAATCTTTAAATTTTGCGGTTGAGCTTATCGATGCTTTCGGTATCAGACACCCTGAATTGAAATTTCATAATGGTAACTGAGACCAGGTGAAAATTTACCAGCTGTTTACAGTGAAAATTCCGGCAGATATATATTGATAACAAAGGCTTCGCTTAGGTCCCCAAATCCGCACGAAAAGCAAAATAAGATATAACAAAGATGTCCCAAAGATGCCGTCTGTCCTTTGTCGTCTGTTGTCCGTTTTCTGTCTCACTCTGTCCGATACACAAAATTTAACAACAGAAAATACAGAGTACCTGGATGGCTGCTGTGTAGTATTTGTTGGTGTTGCTAGCTAGAGATGGTGGTTGCCGCCGATGATTGTTGTTATGGTTGTAGTTGTGGTTGCAGTTAGAGTTTATGCCGGTTCCTTCTGTTTGATGGGGGAAACTATAGTTGTCGCTGATTTTTATGGTTGATTTTATGGGAGAAAACTATGGCTGTTGTTGCTCTTTTCCACTGAACCCATTAGTTACCGCTTGCTTCTTAGCTGGTTATGTTCTCCCACCTCTTCCCAATTTTTTTCAGAACTTGTTGGAAAAATTTTTCAACATCTGAAAATGAAGCTCGGAAATCTTTTATTTACATTTTTTTTTTTTTTGTCACAATTTTTGTTTAATTTTCCAAGTATTTTTCTTTCTTCTTATTATTGAACTTATGATTTTTTTTCTTGTTGATGTGAAAGTTTCTATTTCAGCTCACTTCTACTTCTAAAAACGCACAAACTCCCAGAAACTCGCAACGAGAAAGAGGACGAACTCAGCGGAAATAATCTATATATACCCATGCGCCATTTTTGATGCCAGTCTCCGTCTTCTTCGTTCTTTCGTCAACAGAAAAGCAAAAAAAAGATCTGCAGCGTTGCTCTTATCTACTTACTAGGGTTGCATTCTAATGCAACCTGAATGAATTGATAAAGAAGAAGAGAAGTAGTAGGTGCATTAAAGTGCAACACTTAACCTTCCTAAGGTGGCCATGACAAAAATTTCAGAAAAAAGTTAGCTATTGTGGAGTAAAAAACATATTTAATAAAACCGTTAAAAACTAAAATTGTAAAGAACACTTTTTTTTAAAAAGCTAAAAACTGCTGATAAAATTTTGAAATAATAAGGACGAAAAGCCTAAAATTGTACAAAAATGTGTATTTCTTCGCTAACTAGATTATTAAATTATATCAAGAACTATTACAAAAAAATATAGTATATGGATAAAATGATATTAATTTCAAAACAAAAAAAAACTAAGTATTCATTTAGAAAACACCAAGTCCCAATAAATGCTTATGCAAAATCTATATTTTTTATTTATTATTATTTAAATATTTGCTTTTATTTTGCAAACTCAAACAAACACTTTTTGAAGAGCACACATTGCATACAGTATTCAATTTATATACACACATACACAAGGAATCAAGGATGCCTGTTTAAAAAATACTTAAAGTTAAGTGGCATATGCTTTTATCAATATTAAATAAATATTAACTTATGAATATTGTATTCAAGTTTACTATTAGCAAATAATAGGAAATGGTACTCGTTTTGTCATACCAAAATGCTTTTTATTTTATTAAACTTTTATCACAATACATTTTTTTTATTAATATTAGTACTTATTCATGTTGGTATAGAATTTTGAATATTTTTGTATTTATATAAAACATTACTCTTTATAAGTATCTGAAAGTTATTATATATTGCTTAGATCATATTAATATACAGCAACTAATTACATACAAGAACGAAATGATTAAACGAAAATTTGTAAAGACTTTATTTTTAACATCTACAGTATGTGGAAAAAATAAGTTTCCAATCGGTAAACTGTGAGACTCATAAAACTTGGGTATTGATATATAAAATTCTCATCTCAAAATCTAATCGTACTTTTGTTATTAGTGGAGAAGTTTGAGATGTTTTACTCTTCCATAAAAGTAACTGTAATACAAGTTTCACAGAAACAAATAATTGGGCAATCAATGGTATCATATTTTGTATGTCGTATTAAAATATAAAATACAATCATTTGTGGTGAACAGTCTGTTGTATTTTCATATTTTAAAACGTCAAATGGTAGAGAAGAAGATTAAAATTTATGGACATAAACACAAAAAAATAAATAACATGCAAAATAAAAGGGAACATAACTTCGATATGTTAATGGTTGATTCGTTTTCAAAATAAATCAATTTTTAGGTGATGAGGAAGAGGGATGATAAACTTCTAGATAATGAGATTGATTCACCTTCTGACGCACCGTAGAAGCGTTCATCTATGATTGCATAAATTACTTGTATGACAACATAAAGTATTAAAGAACTTTGTGGACAAAAAAATATAATCATATGGTGTGATAACATCCGGCAGAGCTTCGACACATCCTACAGAAGTGCTTGTTCTAAGTGTTCATTGCGATCGGTCGTATGTTTACAAAAACTATTCAACTTAAGTCTTATAAACAAAAACAAGTAAGAAAATAACAGTCGGTCTAGACCGACTATACGATACCCTATACCATGCGTTTAGAGACCCTATCTCATAGACCCAACTAACTGGAAATAGAAAATAAGCATAAACCAAATTTGAGTGGGATTTTTATTAATTTTTTTGGCTGAAAAAGTTCATATCGGATGCTATATCTATATGGGGACTTGGCCCAAAAATGGAACGATCCTGACTATGTTTTGTAAAGTCTCTTGTATTTTGCAAAAATATATACAAACAAAATTTGAGAAGAATCAGTGGAATATTTTTGATTTTTGATAGATTTAAGTGAAGATCGGGAAGCAGCTCTATATGGGGCCCATGACTAAGAATTGTCCCAGGGATCATTTTTAGACTGCTCATTAATGGATATAATAAACGAATATAAACCCAATTTGAGTAAGATCTATATGACAATTTGGGGTCATTTGTATGGGGGCTAGGTCTGAACATGGACCGATTCTCACCAATTTCAAAAGCGTTCATCCTATTATCAATGAAAGCTTACATACCAAATTTCATCAAAACATATTCATATTTGCAACCTGCAGTTTGATTACAAGGTTTACATGGACACACAAACGGACGGACGGACACACGGACGGACATCGTTAAATCGAATCAGTTAGTGATTCTGATTTGATCGGTATAATTAAAGATGAGTCTAGGTCAAATATTTATTTATTTATTTATTAGATATTTATTACAATTCAAATTATAATAAATCTTAAAGTTAAAGCACTAGCAACTTAGGCTATCGGCTTCAAGGTCAAATATTTTTGGTAGTTACAAACAGCAGCGCAAAGTCATTATACCCAAGCCACATAGTGGTATAGGGTATAAATATTGAGAAAACATTGATGAGTACACGTAACTCTGATAAGGGATCTGCAACAGAAGCTGATTTGGGCAGCATAGAGTTTCCCGTAATATGCCAGAATGATTCAGCCACTCGTGTACGGCAATGGCTTGATAAGAAAATGTCTAACCATACCAAATGTATTAATGAATAAATTTCCCAATTTTGCACACTTATAAGAGCAGGCGAACCTCGGTGAAAAAATATAATCATCAATTAAACAGGCTGAGAATCGTCTGCTAAACGAAATTGATAAAAGTTAAGTGATGTTATTGAACGGGTCCCTAAACTTGAAACAGTGTCAGGTGAAATATTAGAACTAAAAAAAGAAATACGACAATTAAAAATTCAATCACTTAAACATTTTAATTCAATTATTGCTAATGACTTGCGTATCAATGGAGTTCCCTTTGACGTTGATGAAAACCTATACAATATTTTTGATACGGTCTGCCAAACCATAAATATTCGCACTCCACCCATACAATCTATATATCGCCTACAAAATAGAAATAGAGGGAGTAAATATAATTCCCCTGATGCTGTTATTATTCAGAAATTAAATGCCTGTAGGAGAGAAAATCGAACAGATGAGAGAAATAAATATTTTTATGTACAAGAAAATTTAACGAATGGAAACCATAAAATCTTGCAGTATGCAGTCAGTCTAAACAAGAGAAATCTCTTAAACACTGGCTATTTATACCATGGACTTGTATATGTAAAACGTTTGAATATAGATGAGCCTACTGGCGTCGAACACCGGGATATATTAAACCGTTTTTTCATAATGAAGGAGGTCATTTGCGTGGTGATACTAATAGCGTACTGTCTGATAATGTTGCCATCCTTAATCACACTCCGTGAGAAATTCCTAAATGCTTACTATTTTTCATTAGCCTTCTGTCTGCCGTGCTGTATACATGTTTTGTGTTACTTGTTTCATGTTAAACTATTCTAAAAAAAAATTTAAAAAATATAAACAAATTTTTGTGCCGTTCTCTTGTGTCGGGAAAAAAATTTAGTCTTTTATTAATATTTCTTTATTTTAACAGTAAAAAAAAATCAATCAAAAATAAAATATATTTAAATAAAATAAAATAATAAAAACGAATCTAAACAAGTAAGAAAATTATAGTCGGTCTAGACCGACTATACGATACCCTATCCATGCGTTTATAGACCCTATCTCTCAGGCCCAACTAACTGGATATAGAAAATAAGCATAAACCAAATTTGAGTGGGATTTTTATTAATTTTTTCGGCTGCAGATATGAAAAAGTTCATATCGGATGCTATATCTATATGGGGACTAGTCCCAAAAATGGACCGATCCTGACCATGTTTGGTAAAGTCTCTTGTATTTTGCAAAATTATATACAAACAAAGTTTGAGATAAATCAGTGCAATATTTTTGTTTTTTGATAGATTTAAGTGAAGATCGGGAAGCAGCTCTATATGGGGCCTATGACTAAGAGTTGTCCAATAGGGATCATTTTTGGATTACTGACTAACGGATGTAATATATACATACAAACCCAATTTGACTAAGATTTGTATGATAATTTGGATCTTATGGCAATATATGTTGATTTCATAGGGGTCATTTGTATGGGGGTTAGGTCTGAAAATGGACCTATTTTCACCAATTTCAACAGCTTCATCCCATGGCCGATAGAAGATTAAATACCAAA
The DNA here is from genome assembly GCA_963682025.1 of Cordilura impudica. NCBI lineage: Eukaryota > Metazoa > Arthropoda > Insecta > Diptera > Scathophagidae > Cordilura > Cordilura impudica. Next base: position 108,776,296 of record OY821519.1, read on the forward strand.
TTTCATCAAAACATATTCATATTTGCGACCTGCAGTTTGATTACAAGCTTTACATGCACACACAGACGGACGGACGAACGGACGGACGGACATTGTTAAATCGAATCAGATAGTGATTCTGATTCGATCGGTATAATAAAAGATGGGTCTAGGTCAAATATTTTTGGTAGTTACAAACAGCAGTACAAAGTCATTATACCCAAACCACAACCACAAACCACCCTTGTACTACGTAGAAAAGGGAAAATCAATATTTTTGATAATCGTTTCAGCAATAAATCAGGTCTTGCTCTTGTACTATCGTAAGGAAAATTGACTTAATTTTTATTTTATTAGATGTCAGGTATTTTTCGTATCGACTTTTGCAACATACATGGACTCAGATAGAATTTTTTACTCTGTATATGCCCACATTTGCTTTTATCGGCCGGATGTTTTCGCCCTATGTGAAACCCAGGTAAATGGGGTTGCTGATCTAAAGGATTTTCACATACCTGATTATCACCTTCTATCCCTTTTTATTCTTCATAGGGGCCTTGTTATGTACATTCGCGTTGTGTACCAGTACCAGCAACATCTGAACTGTAATGATGCAGATTTTAACTCAATTTGGGTTAAGTTCAAAATCAGGTCATTCCTTTTGCACTTTGGGTTTCTATATAGAAGCCCAAATACAGAAAGGGAGCATACCTCTAATGGCTTCGACGCCATTTCTGAATCCACATCCAGAATCCTGGACAATTGCTCGAATAGCGAAATCGTTGTTGCCGGCGATTTTAATATTCATAACTATACTTGGCTTCACCATTCTAGTCAAACAAGTCCCGAAGGCCGTCACGTTGAGCTTTTTGTAGCGCATAACCATCTAGCGCAACTAGTGAATCAACCAACGCACATTCCGTGCATTGAAGGGCTGCGACAAAATACTCTCGACCTTTTTCTCACTTCACACCCCGATAAGTATGAAGTGAAAATATTTTCACTTCTCGGTAATTTCGATCACTGCATCATTTCCGCATTCTCTGTACTTTAAAGTGTTCCAGCATCAGCTATGAAGGGGTACCCCAAGGTTCCGTTCTTTCTCCTTCTCTTTTCCTTATATTTCTGAATGACCTTCTTGGTCAAACTTTTAATTCTATATACTCTTTCGCAGATGACAGCAGCAGTTGTCATTTATTTTTCTTTAATTGTAGGCCAAGCCTCTTGGAGTTTGGGGCCAAAAGGTAGACAATGAATGACACACTCAATCAAAACCTGTTAACAATTTCCGAGTGGGGTAAAGCGAATAGGGTTGGATTTAATGTGCTGAAGACTCAATGTTGTATGCTGACCCATAGGGCCATGAAATCAACAATGTCATCTGTGTATATATATATGGGTGGTATAGGTGCCCGAGTTTCGGTTCGCTCTACCCGCTTCTCTAGTAGATCACACCAGTTTGTAGTCTACTATCCAGTTGACCGCACAACGCATTACAGAGATAATTCGTTTATTAGTCGAAGTAGCCGTGTGTGAAATAAACTCCCCGCAGAGGGAGTTATAATTTAGTAAAATTTTAGTCAAATATCTGCAAACACTACTCCCTCTCTCCTCCTTCCAGGAATATCTGAACAATAAACAAATTTATCATTTTTGGAAAATTGAAGTAAGTTCTCTCTTTACGGTAGTAGGAAATTCTTTTTTCTTGGGTTAACAGATTTTTTTGTTTTAATCGAGAAAATAAAATTTCAGATGCTATTTTAGAGAGTCCAAGATCTCTCACTAAATCACTTAGCTCCTCCTGACTAAATTGCTCGCATTCAGAAGAAAAGTCAGCTGATCCACTTTCAGTACTTAGTGAAGGAAAATATTGTCATAAGTCGTGATAGTTTTGTGTAGATGGAGATTGTTGTGGTTCTGATTGTATTCCAAAGGTAACAATTACATCTATAAAGAAACTATTTTGAAAATCACCAAAAAATTATGTACCGTTTTGCGTTTTTTCCTAACTGCATCTGATTATCGATTCGATTTAACGATGTCCGTCCGTCCGTCCGTCCGTCCGTCTGTGCGTCAATGTAAAGCTTGTAATCAAACTGCAGGTCGCAAATATGAATATATTTTGATGAAATTTGGTATTTAATCTTTTATCGGCCATGGGATGAACGCTATTGAAATTGGTGAGAATCGGTTCATGTGCAGACCTAGCCCCCATACTATCCAAATTATCAAACAAATCATAGTCAAATTGGGTTTGTATGTATATATTACACCCATTAATCAATATTCCAAAAATGACCCCTATTGGACAACTCTTAGTCATAGGCCCCATATAGAGCTGCTTCCCGATCTTCACTTAAATCTATCAAAAAAGAAAAATATTGCACTGATTCTTCTCAAATTTTGTTAGTATATATTTTTGCAAAATACAAGAGACTGTACCAAATATGGTCAGGATCGATCCATTTTGGGCCTAGTCCCCATATAGATATAGCATCCGATATGAACTTTTTCATATTTGCAGCCGAAAAAATTAATAAAAATTCCACTCAAATTTGGTTTATGCTTATTTTCTATATCCAGTTAGTTGGGCCTGAGAGATAGGGTCTCTAAACGCATGGTATAGGGTATCGTATAGTCGGTCTAGACCGACTATAATTTTCTTACTTGTTCGTATTAAGTTTATTTTGATAAACATGACACTCTTTATTATTGATTAGGAGATTTCCGTTTAGTTTAGTTTAATGTTCATTCTCATACAATTAATACATTTCATGATGTGCTCTTTACTACACTCTTTAGTCTTATGATTGCCATGGCATTTTAAACATACTTCATGGTTTCTGCATTCTCTTGCAGGATTATTATATCCCTTACATTTAAGGCATTGTATTATTTTGGTTCCATCAAAAACCCTACATTTTATTATATGTTTCATTATCTAATTAATTTTATGCGATATAATGTTTTATAGTTTCCTTTATATTTGTATCTTTCTATAATTTTAAATTTTATTATTAAAAATTTTGTTTTGTTTTTTTAATTTTTAAATTACTTCCGATTCCTTGCATTCAAAAGTCATGTCTTTTATTTTCACTTTTAGTTGGGTTGGACTAGACTCCTTAATTTCATATCCGTCATTTAATTCATTTTAAATTGCACTTCTAATTTTTTCCCGCTCTTCGTCCTTTTCACTTTGTATTTCAACTGTTCCATTTCTTCGATTTTCTACTCTTATTATTTTTGACTTTACTTGGTCGACCTTATTATTTAACTCTTCTTTTGTTTTATCACATCTTTGTTTTTCTTTAGGCTTAATTATTAATGGTAATTGTTTATTTAAATCTGGCAACACATCATTTTTTTAACCGCCTCTGAGTTTGGCATTTTTATTTCTTATACCCTATACGTTTGGCTATAATGACTTTGTGCTGCTGTTTGTAACTACCAAAAATATTTGACATAGACCCATCTTTTATTATACCGATCGACTCAGAATCACTATCTGATTCGACTTAACGATGTCCGTCCGTCCGTCCGTCTGTGTGTCCATGTAAAGTTTGTAATCAAACTACAGGTCGCCAATATGAATATATTTTGATGAAATTTGGTACATGAGCTTTTGTTAGCCATAGAATGAACGCTGTTGAAATTGGTGAGAATCGGTCCATGTTCATACCTAGCCCCCATACAAATGACCCCTATGAAATAAACATAAATTGCCGTAAGATCAAAATTATCATATAAATCTTAGTCAAATTGGGTTTATATGTGTTTATTATATCCATTAATCAGTAGTTCAAAAATGATCCCTATGGGACAGCTCTGAGTCATAGACCCCATAAAGAGCTGCTTCCCGCTCTTCACCTAAATCTATCAAATAACATAAATATTGCACTGATTCTTCTCAAATTTTGTTTGTATATATTTTTGCAATATACAAGAGACTTTACCAAACATGGTCACGATCGGTCCATTTTTGTACCTAGTGCCCATATAGATATATTATCCGATATGAACTTTTTCATATCTGCAGCCAAAAAAATTAATAAAAATCCCACTCAAATTTGATTTATGCTTATTTTCTATATCCAGTTAGTTGAGCCTGAGAGATAGGGTCTCTAAACGCATGGTACAGGGTATCGCATAGTCGGTCTAGACCGACTATAATTTTCTTACTTGTTTTTCAATTGTGTCTTTGATCACTTTTTTTATTTCATTGCACATTACGACATTTTGCTCTTCAATTGATTTTCACATTATTTTGTTTTTGTTTTTAAATTCATTTTTGTAGCTTTATAAATTTTTAATTTCCTTAGCATTTTTCTCACATGATTTTTGAATATTCTCAATTTTCTTCATCCTTATTTCATTATGCCTTTCAATAGCTTCCAGCAATTTTTTAATTTCGTCTTAATTTTTTTTCAATGACGAACCAAATTCATGTTTATAGCCACCAAAATTTTTTTATGTTTGTGCACATCTTCATGTATTTCTTTCACAACCATACCAACACTACGTATATACTGCATACAGTCCTCACAAACAAAACGTTTAAAATTATTCCCTTCAAGTATTTTTAACGAAAATTGTTCAATGCCGGAACATTTATTGGAACTATGATAAATTTTATCACACACTCCCATACATCTAATCCCGTTTTCGCCACGAATTGATGTTCTGCATTTATTGCGTTCAGACATTACTGACTGGTCATATTGTACTTTCTTTTTAATTTCAAATCTTTGTTTATTCTTAAAACTTCAGTTTTCACTAATAAGAAGCTGAATGTCATCAGCAGTATCAGCAGTATATTCATGAAACGCAAATGCGTTGGTATATTGTGATGTCATTTATATTCAAATACTCAATAAATTATGTGAAGAAAAATTTGAACGGCGGATCATTGCGGAACTCCTCTTATGACCGGTGGCCTTGTTAAATAATGAGAGTCGTTAATAACAGATGAAACTTGGAAAAAGAAGCTTAGCTTTGAACAAAGTGTTCCATGATGAACTGCACCGAATGGTCTAGAACAGCCACAGCCAAACTATGGCCCACGGGCCATATATGTCCCGCCAACATATTCTGTATGACCCGCTGTATATAATAAAAAACATAGTTTATATGCGCTTTGTTAATAAATATTCTAAAAAATTTTTTTTTTATTTTACGGAATGAAAAAAAAAATATTTCTTTTCCAAAGCTTTTTACAAATATTAAAACTCCCTAATATTATCATTGAGAGGTATTTTTGGATGTCACTAATGTTGTACTTGAAACTGAAACTTAGGAAACAAAAAAAAAAACCGATTATCTCGTTGAATTTATTGTTTTTTGTGACATTTAAAAATAAAATCTGTAAAAAAAATTTAAATAATGGGTTCGCGAAAAAGAAAAGTCGATAGTGAATGCCGTGTATTAAATGAAGATTGGAAATGGAAATATTTTTCACGGTGTTTAGGAATATACCAATAAGCCTAAGTTGTCGAGCATCGGTTGCAGTTATAAAAGAGTACAATTTAAAATATCGAAAGTGTACATCCAAATTATTCTCCAAATCTGTGTGATGAAGGGCGTAAAGCCCATGCTAAGAGTCTCTGTAATGTATTGACGAGCTACCAAACTATTTTCACATGGCACGATAAACTACAAGAAGCAGCTACAAAAATTAGCAATTTTGTTTCTTACAATATTGCGAAAACCATTTTCAGATAGTGAATTTATAAAAAAATGTATGGCAGGTGTTTCAAAATTTTTGTGTCCAAACCAAAGTTCAAAATTTTAAAGTTTTTCCTTGTCAAAAAAAACTGCTATGCAAAGAATTCAGCAAATATAATGATAATTTAAACGAGCAGCTGTTAGAAAAATTAGAAAGTAACAATAGAGCATACTTTAGAAGAGAGCTGCAATATAAACGATGCTGCTTAAATACTGTTTTTTTTTTTCGGCCAATTAATGAAGCAATTAAAATTACACAGGAGCTGTTATCCATGGCTTCAATGAAAAACGGTCTTTAAATGGACAACCTACCAACTTTATATTATTATCTTAATAAGGAAAATACTTTAATATTCGAAATCTGGCAAAAAAAAAATGTTGGTTATATTTGGATCAATATACATTTGCGAACATTTAAACATTTGTATGCAATACTTAGAATTTCAAAAAGTAATTTTGATCCAGATTGAAAAATTAAGCACTAATGAATTGTAAACGACTACATTTACCACCTTGAATAAAGAATTTCTAATTAAATTTGACTATTTTATGACTAAAATTTAAATAACCTTTATTTTCAAGATTTTCAGAAAACAAATTTTTTTTTGGCCCCGAGTAATTTTCTAACTAGATAATGGCCCGTCATTCGAAAAGTTTGGCCATGGCTGGTCCAGAAATATTAAAAACGAAAGCTGATCATCATCAATATTACTCCGAATATTTTCAATAAAATCTGCAAGAGCAGTTGTGCAAATATCCCTGGATTCAACAGTATTTCATTTTCGCCACAATCGATGCTTTATTAACGCACGAAATTCTTTTTTATGCACTTTTTCACAATAACAAAAGTTGTTTCACTTACAATGCAATACCACGCGAACCAATTGTGCGACAGCTGTCAAATTCATACACATGCCTTTTAAGATTGGTACTAATTAAAATCAAATGAATTTATTCTAGTAACGCCATATATGTGTAAACCTACGAACTTTTCAGCCCAGCTGAAATAATATATATATATATTATTATTATTATTATTTCTTTATTAATTTCCTGTACAACAAGACATGTCTTATAATTAAAGTACAGGATTTTCATCGTTCAAAAATTCGCCACAAAATTAAAATACAATAAAAAAAAAATTATAACTTATTTAAAATAAAGTAAAATAAATACAAGAAATTATTAAAATTCATGAAATTAAAAAAATTTAAATTAAATATATTTAAACAAAGTAACTACACAAAAATTTCTTAAAATGTATCGCGTTGTTAACTAATTGTTGGTTGTGTGGAATTGCATTCCAAAGACGTGTGGCGTTTATGAAAAATTGCCATTCTGACACAAGGCATCGACGCATAGAGATAATAAGTTTTTTGCCCCTTCAGGATCTAGCAAACTGTATTTGATCATAAAGATATAGGGGTTTCTCAGTGTAAATAATTTTATGCAAAAACATTAAAACCCTTATATTAATAAGGTTATCGAATGAGACTCCATATAGACTTTTTGAGAAAGTCGAAACGCTATCACGTTTCTTCAGTCCATAAACATATCTAACAATATTGTTGTACAAAATATTTAGTTTTTTCTTGCTGGCGTAGTCGCAGTTGCCAAAAAGTTCACAGCCATAAAGTAGACCAGGAATTAAGTATGCCTTTGCAAGAAGATATCTTACTCTTAACGGCGTAAAATACTGAGTTTCCCAAAGCGATCTTAGCTTTATATACGTTTGAACCACAAGTGTATCTACGTGGCTTGACCAAGTCAAGTTGTTATTGAAAACTATGCCAAGATTTTTTACCTTTTTACAATCTCGATGTTCTGATGGTTTATTAGTACATCATGTTCAAGAACAGGCTGAAAAGTTTTTTTATGAATAATCAAACATTTTGATTTATGCAGGTTGAGACAAAGTCCATTTGCAGTGGCCCAAAAATGTATTTTATTAAGGTCATAGTTTAACTTTTCAACATTTTCTTCTATGGAGCTTACTGGACTATTCAGATACAGCTGAACGTCGTCCGCATACATGTGTATTTTGCAGTGAGATAGTTGTTGTGGCAAATCATTGGCATAGATGGAAAAAAGAAGTGGACCCAGAATCGATCCTTGAGGTACGCCTCTCGTGAGTGTTACAGGTCTTGAGGTCGAATTATTAACGTATACAGATTGAGTCCGATTTGTGAGGTATGAACGTAAAAGCTGCGTAGAAGTGGATGAAAAGTTAAAAAAGTGTTTTAGCTTCATACATAGTGTTTGATGGTTTACTGTATCGAACGCCTTTGAATGGTCGAGAAGTACCAAAAAGTTTATGTTACCACAATCAAGTTCACGTCTTATGTTCTCGGTTACATTAACCAAAGCTGTACTACAACTGTGGTTAGAGAGAAATCCGGACTGCTTGTCAGACATTAGTTGATTTTCGTTTATATAATTGCTCATTTGTAGATGTAGTAGTTTTTCCATTACTTTTGAAAGAAAGCTTAATATAGCTACTGGGCGATACTCCGTTTTCGATTTTGGAATAGGTATTATTTTTCCATATTTCCATTTAGTAGGGAAAGAACTTGATGTCATAATGGTGTTAAATAGGTGTGTTATATAAGGCAATATTAATGGCAAAATGATCTTGATAAGCTTGGTATGTAAGTTATCGAAACCCACGGCGTTTGATTTTATTAATGAAAAACTGGATAATACATCAAACTGACTAACACAAGAAAACTCAAATGCAGTTAGTTCAAAAGAGGAGCTATTATTCATAATGTTGTTGTTCGAATCTGTACTGTTCACTATTGTCGTCGGAAGATAAGTGAAAATGCTATTAAGTTCGTTTGCATCAATTGGGCAGGTTTCATTTTTATTATTTTTGCCAATACCAATATCTCGAATGGTTTTCCATGTATCCTTGTAGTCAATGACGGATGAAAATCGTTCGGAATAGTAATTAGTTTTACCCATTCCTATTTTAGAATTAGCCTCACTTCTAGCAGTGCGAAAATCGAGTTTCAATTCATTCGTTTTGAAACGTTTCCACCGGGAATAAGCAAAATCTTTGCGTTGTATTGATTACTGGACATCAGTTGAAAACCATGGTTTACTCTTTGTGGTAACTTTTTTCCTTTTTAACGTAACTGTATCATCAAAGAGGCTTAAGATATTACGTTCTAAAAACTCCAACTGATCATCAACAGAAGTCATCTGGTATATTTGGTTCCAATTGAATAAGTTGAAATTTTCATACAACAAACTATAGTTAAGATTCTTGTAATCACGATAGGAGAAAAAAATTTGATCTTCTTGGTGAAGCTGGAAATCATAGGCTAGAAAAACCAGATCATGTTTAGAAAAACTGGAAGCTGATATTTGATCATACAGCAGGACCTTCGACGGATTAGCGACAAATATTAGATCAATCAATGTACTGCTGGACGTTGTAAAGTGTGTTGGTGTTGTAATATTCTTTGGTGTAAGTCCTAATGACTGCATACTATCTTTAAACGACGATTCTTTTAGTAGATTCGAATTGAAATCTCCCAAAATTGCTATATCATTGGAAGGCATGGTTAAGATTTCCATTTTGTTCATAAAATCGGCAAAAGGTACTTCACGTTTGGGTCGGTAAGCACAACCAACCAGCATTTTTCTTCCAGATGATGAGATTTCAACAAATATATACTCAATTCTGTCATTTTCTTCCGCCTTGCAACGAAAACTACATGTTATAGTATTTTTGACGTATATTGCCCCACCACCTCCTCCTCTTCCACTTCTATTAAACCGAAATACTTTATAACCATCTAAGCAAATGAGGCTATCCGGAATAGATTCATCGAGCCATGCTTCAGAAACACACACTACATCAATATTTGATTTTTCGAAAACGAATCTGAACTCATCAATTTTGCACATTAAACTTTTTTTTTTTTTTTTTTTTTTTTTTTTATTATTATTATTTATTATTAATCTATGGAATTAATCCTTACAGACTATTTAAAAAAAACATTTAACAATGAATGAAAAATTAAAAAATTTAATTTAATGTGTTCAAATAAATTATTATATTACTTTTTATGACATTTATATTTGAAAAAAAATCTATAAATCTATAAAGCTTATTAAATTCAGAACACATTCGTCTAAGCGGATCACCGTTTGCATAATTTGATCTATAAAACTGGACAGTTAAAGGTGAGAAGAAACGTGTTGGCCGTTGGGGGATGTTAAATGAAATATTGTTGATCAGAAAACCAGAACAAACATCGCCATTAATTATGTTCAAAAGAAACGAAACGTTTAGCATAGATCTGCGGCTTTTTAAGGTTGGCAGCTTAACAAGGGCGAGTCTGCTGTTATATGACGGAAGATTTAATTGGTTAAAATTTAAGCTGCGAAGACAGAATAGTAGGAATTGTTTTTGCACCGATTCAATGCTATCAATATGAGTTTGATAGATAGGGTCCCATATAATAGATGCATATTCCAAAATCGGTCTCACAAGTGACGTGTATAGTGTTTTTGTTACATACGGATCGTTGAACTCTTTAGACCAACGTTTTATAAAACCAAGAACTCCTCTGGCTTTGTTTACCGTAATTGTAATATGAAGAACGAAACTAAGTTTTGAATCTAATAAGACACCAAGATCTAAGAAGTTATCAACTTTTTCCAATTGAAAGCCTCCCAACACGTAATTTACAGATATTGGTCTTTTTCGAACAAAACGCATATATTTGCACTTTTTAAGATTGAGCTCCATTAAATTTAAAATACACCATGAGTGAAACGAATCCAAATCATTTTGAAGATAAGTGTGGTCGGAATATTGGTTATAACTCATAAAGACTTTTACATCGTCAGCATACATCAGGATATTTGAAAACTGAATAACCTGTGGCAAATCATTTATAAATAAAGAAAATAAAAGCGGTCCAAGATGGCTGCCTTGCGGTACTCCAGATAAAACATTAATATTTTTCGAAGATATGTTATTAAAAAGTACATTTTGCTTTCTGTTTGTCAAATATGAATATATCCACTTTGTACTAAGATCAGAAAATCCCATTAGATGTAATTTCTTTATAAGAAGTTTATGGTTGACTTTATCAAACGCCTTGCTGAAATCAGTGTAAATTGCGTCAGTTTGCTTTCTTTGAAGAAAGCCACGATTGACTATTGTTGTAAGATGTAAAAGGTTCGTTGAGGTTGAGCACCGTTTTTGAAAGCCATGTTGGAATGGAGAAATTAATGTGTTGACTTGGTGACATAGTTGATCAGTTATAATTTTTTCAAAGAATTTAGGTATAGTACTTAATTTTGCAATACCACGATAATTTGTAACATCCGACTTGTTTCCGGATTTAAATAGCGGAATAATGAAAGAGTCCTTCCATGTATTTGGAAAGTATCCGTATTTAATTGATGAGTTAAACATTATTGTCAATGGAATAGCTAAAGCATCCGCACATTTGATTAAAATACTGCTAGGAATTTTATCAGGTCCACTGTTATACGAAAATTTTAGTTTTTTCAACCCTTTAGAAACCATAGAGACATCAAGAAATGGAATACATATGGTTCTATTAGCAGTCAGTATATATGGATAAGTGGTAGAATCATCAAAAGTTGAATTGGAATAAGTTGTTGAAAAAAAATCAGCAAACAAATTGCTTATAATAGTATTATCATAAGATTCAGTATGTTGAAATTTCATAATAGCAGGATAACCAGTTGTTTTTCTCTTAGTGTTGACAAATTTATAAAAAGATTTTGGATTACTTTTGAAACTATTTTTCATTTTGATTAAGTAATTAGAGTAACATGATTTATTCAGTGCAGTATATTCCGCTCGGCTGATGGAGTATTTCCCATAATCCACAAGAGAACCGGATAGCTTGTATTTCTTGTAATATTTATTTTTTTTATTTTTAAGTCTTATGAGTTGCTTGGTATTCCAAGGAGGACCAGAAAGTTTATTACGAATTTGTTTCGGAATACATAAATCCATTGCAGAGGAAATAGTACTGTAAAATGTTTCAGTCATATGATCAATAGCAGCTGTGGTTCCAATAGAAAAAGATAATAGACTGTGCCAGTTCGTACTGTGTAGAAGTTCGTTCAACAAACAGTAATTTGATTGTGCGAAACAAAAATCTTTAACATCATTTTTAGAAGGTGTTTTTAAAAGTCCAGAGGGAATATATAAATTTACTTCAATGGTAGGGTGATGTGTATCTTCAGGAGAAGAAATTGGGATTGAACGCTTGATGTAACATTCCGAAGTATCGTTGACAAATATTAAATCCAATAATTTATAAAGATTGTTGTATATACCATTTATTTGAAAGAGATTCAGATCAAATAAAATATTGAAAAGCTCTTCACACTTATTATTTGATTTGGATGGAACAAAATATTTTTCATCAGGTAAGAACTTCCAGGATATTGAAGGCAAATTAAAATCACCAAGAATAATAACAAAGTCATCTTGATTAGCTGTACGAAGAATATATTTAATAGCTTCGCCATGTTTGTCATAAATAGACTGTGAGGACGATGGAGGAATATATGAGCAGGTAATAAATAATTGTTTTCCATTAAGTTTAATTAAAACTGCGATAAATTCGATGTCGAATGAGGGGTCAATTAATAAAGCCTCTGAGAATAAAATACTGGAGACCGCAATAAGAACACCGCCACCATTTGTTGTGGACCCACGATCACGTCTAAAAATATTGTATTTGTAAGAGAGTATTTCCGTATTCAAAAAAGTATCATTAAGCCAAGTTTCAGTAAGTACGATGATGTGATGTTGTAAGTTGAAACTTTCCATATATAAAGATGTGAGTTTAGTTCTTAAGCCGCGAACATTTTGATAAACTAATGAAATGTAATCAACAGTACAAGCTCCTAGTTTTTTGGAGCATTTAAATCAATTTGTGGAAGACGACCAATGTTAGCGGATCTTGGATTTTCCCTGTATATATATTCACGAACCAATGTATATTTAGGCCAAAAATTAGGATCCAGAATACGTTCAAAAAGATCATTAGTAACAGTAACTTTGAAAGAAGTAATGGATCTTGGTTGAGAAAAAACAAACTTATATGTTGAAATGTCTACGTTTGGACCCACCTTAGATTTAATGAAGGAATCAACATCTTCAGTAGTTGTATCGAAGGCCAGCCTCGAGATGAAAACAGTTTTTTTAGGTGGTACAGCTCTTAGCGTATTATTTATAGTTTGACTATTATTGAAAACGGGAACATGGTTATTTAAGGCAAATTCAGGTTGATTATGGGCAATATCAGCACAGCTCAAAGGAATAGCAGGATCCTTAATGTTATTAATAATTGAAAGTGAATCAGGTATAGAAGAACCAGAAGTAACATAAACCGGAACAGGATTATTGTTTTTTTCTTTGGTAGCATTTCTTGACGATTTACGGCGTTTCGGTGAAGATTGAGGAGGAGATTTTAAATTATCCAATGATTTGAAATCGTCAAATAATTTTCCATAATCATTAATACGATTAGTTAAATCCGACGCTTCTTCTTGGATATTCAAAAATTTCTTTTTTGTATCTTGAAAGAAGCGATAAAAACTTACGCCAATTTTTCTGCACTTATAGCAGCACCAATGTAGACCTTTATTATTGGTCAAAGCATCCGCAACTAACCCAGAAAGACCACTACATTTAAGATGACAAAGTTCATGACACAACCAACAAACGATCATCCGTTCCCCATCATCCTTAATGGAACAAGTATTTATCAAACAGGACATATTAATAAACAGATGTGGCAACGCTATTGTTTGTTTGTTATCAATTTTGCAAATAGGCTGCTATGTGTTGTTATTGTAAAATGGGTGTTGTTGTAAAAATATTATGCACTTGATTGTTCGTATTTTATTTGCGTTTTCTTATTTGAGTAAGTAGTGTTGTTATGTGTAGTTATTGTTAAATATAAGAAAAGAGTTTACTTGTTTGTTTGTTATCAATTTTGCAAATAGGCTGCTATGTATTGTTATTGTAAAATGGGTGTTGTTGTAAAAATATTATGCACTTGATTGTTCGTATTTTATTTGCGTTTTCTTATTTGAGTAAGTAGTGTTGTTATTGTTGTACAACTAAGTTATTGTCTGTTTCTTTTTATGCTTTGTTCTATTTAATTTAAGATTTTTATGTTTGTAATTTTAACTTTGTTGATTTTAATTATTTCAAAAACAATTTATTACAAATTTAATGTTAACAAAGTAACTTTATGAAATCAGAGTTATGTGGTTTTAAAGGTAATAAATTCCTGGTTATTTTAGTGGTAATCACAAATCACAATTTTCTTTACAATAAAAGAATATAACAAAAATGTACGGATCAAAATATTTCACGACTGTTTTCAACAACGTTCGGCCGACCTATGTGGCAGATTTGTACTCCTTTCTTTTGTTTCGCCAAGATTTTTACCATATTAAACGTCACATCTTTAGAATTTCCACTTATGTTACCAACAATGTTCATTAAAATAAAATTGAAATACTGAACTAAAAGCAACGCGATATAAAATGAAACTAGTCCAAAAATAAAAGTATGATATTTTAAAAAAGTTGTTGTGTACAAATTTAAATAAGATAATAATATAAGTTTGTTTAAATATGTTTATAATTACAAAATAAAAAGAATGATTACAGTGTAAAAATAGCAAGTTAAGAAGAAATACTGTTTGAGAATATATAATCATAATGTTGTGAATTAGATCCTTCATCCAGGCGAAATAAATGATTTAGGGCATCTAAACTTTCAATACAAATTGGCTCATCCGTATGCATTCGTTTGATGTAAACAAGTCCCCGAAATGAATAGGCTGAGTGCAGTAATTTTCGTTTCTTAAAGTTAACTGCTTCGCAAAGAATTTTAAAGTTGCCGTATGTTAGGTTTTCGTTAATGTAAAAATATTGACTTTTTTCATAAGGTTCAAAACCCAAAATATTTAACGTTAGATTTCTATTTTCTTTCTTATATGCATTTAACGCCTTAAGGACAAAGTTTTTGTCATATGGTGTCATTAGTTTAGCGATGGTAACGCCATCAGGAGAATTTTCATTGTTTTGATTATTTTTATTTTGTAAACGGTGTATATATTGTAGTTGGGGTGTGGGAATTTTAATTGTTTTTCAAATTGTATTAAATATACGATATAAATCTTCTTCAACAGTGAAAGGAACACAGTTTATACGTAGGTCACACGCAACGGCAGAATTAGAATGTTTTAGTGATTGAATTTTTAATTTTCTGATTTCGTTTTTTAGTTCTACATTTTCACCCGTAACTGTTTCTAGTTTATTAACTCGCGCAGTAACATCATTTATATTTTCCTTCAATTCGAAAAATCTCTTATCGATCTCATTTAAGAGTCGATTTTCTACCTCTTGAACAGAAGACTTAATCTTATCCATGATACGAGTTTCACCTTCTCTTAAAAGGGCGCGCAACAGAGAGATTTCTGCATTAATATTTTGAGTTTGTTTTGACAATTTTTTATCTAACAATTGCCCAATGCGATTGTATAAATCAGAATCGTTTAATATGGGCAAATCTTGATTACTTAAATCAGCATCGACTGCAGTTCTCTTGGCAGATTGGCGCGTTTCTTTCATGTTTATAAATAGAGTTAAATTTTGTTGAGTGATTATGTTTTGTAAAGGTATTTATTTGTGTACACTTAAAACTTTGTTTTTGTTTGTTAAAGCAAAGATTTTATTAGCTTTTGTTTTGTTGTTTATATTTTACTTAGCATGTGCTCACAGAGATTCTAATTGTTGTTGTTATTCTTGTTATTTGACAATTTTATTTTTGCTTTGTTTTCTCAGTTCACATATATTTTGTGTATTGATTTTGTAATTAAAATATAAGTTAAGCTACTGTTTAATTTTTCACAAGAATTTTATTGAACAGACTGTGTATCTCAAAGAGTTTTTTGTGATAAATATTGGCCGATAATGTTTTATATAAAACACAGTTTTTAGACTTTTTGTGGAGCTTTAAATTTTTGCGACCGTTTCACTTCACTGTTTCACTGATTTTTTGTTCTACCATTTTATCCCGCTTTTGACCAAACGTATATTATTTGAAAGGTATTTCTCTTAGCTGTTCATCAGAATTACAGATTTATGTACTAACTCATACATAAAATTATACATATGCTATGGGTGTGTTTATTAAATATTTTAATGTGTTTGTTAATGAGTTTGTCATCTGCATTCACAATAATAATAAACCAAACAAGTAAGAAAATTATAGTCGGTCTAGACCGACTATACGATATCCTGTACTATGCGTTTAGAGACCTTATCTCTTAGGCCAAACTAACTGGACATAGAAAATAACCATAGAAAATAACCAAATTTGAGTTGGATTTTTATTAATTTTTTTGGCTGCAGATATGACAAAGTTCATATCGGATGCTATATCTATATGGACACTAGGACTAAAATTGGACCGATCCTGATCATGTTTGGTAAGGTCTTTTGTATTTTGCAAAAATATATATACAAACAAAATTTGAATGTAATAAACGTATACAAACCTAATTTGAGTAAGATCTTTATGATAATTTTGATCTTATGGCAATTTACATATGTCGATATCATAGGGGTCATTTGTATGGGGGCCAGGTCTGAACATGGACCGATTTTCACCAATTTCAATAGCGTTCATCCTATGGTTGATAAAAGCTTATATACCAAATTTCATCAAAATATACTCATATTTGCGAACTGTAGTTTGATTACAAGGTTTACATGGACACACAGACGGACGGACGGACGAACGGACACACGGACGGACATCGTTAAATCGAATCAGATAGTGATTCTGATTCGATCGGTATAATAAAAGTTGGGTCTAGGTATATTTTTGGTAGTTACAAACAGCAGCACAAAGTCATTATACCCAAACCACATAGTGGTATAGGGTATAAAAAGTGTTGGTTTGTGAATTGGCTAAGTTGAAAGTTGCCTAGAAATTGTACTCGAATTTCGGGCCCATGAATCTACTAGTATACATAATTATAATTAATTATCACTCATACGTCTACCTATTAGTTTTGACTGCAAACATAAAATCGGAAACTAAAGTTGCGTTCAGACTACGCAAATATTTGACCAAATAAGCGTAACCCCTAAATAATGTATAATTTTCCTTGTATAATTTTCATTAAGTTATACAATATATGATATAGAATATAGTTAAATATATTAAATATTACTAATGTAATAAAACATAACTTAATTTTGTCTTTTATATATCATATAAGATTGAATAAAACTTTCATAAAATTAGGGGTTACGTTTATTTGGTCAAATATTTGCGTAGTCTGAACGCACCTTAAGGGCGTTTTTTGTGTAGACATATTTAGACTAATATATTATTTTATTTTTATTTTTAGTTTTTGGTAAAAGTTTTCAAAGGAAAAACGGCTAAGTTGGTCACAATTTAAATGCAAACAAATTTTTTTCTAATTCTTTTCCTGCTAAAGTGTAAAATGTCGCACTATAAAATTACAAAATATATCATCATTCACACTTTAAAAATACAGCTGACATTGGTTTTGTTTATTAATGTGTATTTGTGTGAAGAAATAAATAAAGATCAGTTTTTATTTTGTTTAAAATAAATTAACATGGAAAATGTCACTACGCTTTTATGTGCTAAAAATAAATTTGGATGACTTGTTGGATGCATTTTCGTCATCTGATGATGATGAAATATTTGATATGATCATGTGAAGAAATACACATCCACGAGTGGGAGGCTTTATCGAGAATGTAATCAATGAATAATCTAAAGTTTATGTATGTTAATTTTTATACGACTATGACTCCTACTGCTAATATATGTGTATTAGGGTGGACCTTCATTATACGGAGGGGAAAGAAAGTGTCCGAATTTAAAGTCCCACCCCCTAGAAATATGCGAATAGCAAAAAAAAATTATAAATACAAAGTTTTGGGTCAGTCAAAAAAATTTAGAGGTGCCGGTCAACGCGACTGAAAATTTCAAGTCTGTTTATATGGGAAAATATGACTTTTTTCAGATTTTACGAAAATTTCGTTCTATAATTTAATTCTTTTCGACAAGCTGTTATATGTGTGGCGACCTGCGCGATCGTGTCGTCGTGTCTAAAATGATTGCACTGTAACTCATGTTAAGCAGAGAAAGAATGATTGATATTAACATTTTTATATAAAGCAAAATAACGAATGTAAAGCATTGAGAGAATTATTGTTATTATTGTTTTTTATGATATCTTCCAACGTCATTGATCGACCTACAATACTTAACGAATATTAAATGAAATGTGAAAAGAAATAAAGATGTAAAGTCAGTGTGTGACAAGAGTTGTTGTTCAGATACCGACTTAGGTAGTTCATATTACGGAGCGTTTACTTTCTCGCTACAAATGAACACTATATACATATTATAAAGCAATATTTAATTTCGCTTGATATAAAAAAAGCCACATATGTATCGATTTCAGTACTAAATTATCTATTTCAAAAGCAGTACAGCTTCAAAATCAAGTTAAAACTCGCCCAGAAATAGCAAATGCCCCACACCACTTTTACGCCAAAAAAACTAGGTCATAAAATTTGACAGAAATTTTTTCAACTTTAAGAAATTAATTAAAGCCATAATTTTTTTGGTTTCTATAGCTTGGAGCATTCTGACATAAAGTATTGTTTTATTACCACGTTTTTCACCTATTGCGAAATGAGACCAAATATGGAACATTTTTTTGATAAAATTTTAAAAACTCCTTTTTTAAGTATTAACAATTTTCTTAAACAAAATTTTAAAAAATGGATCTGGTACTTTAAATTTTTGTTAAATATCTGTTAGAGATTAACTGTGCGAATTTTTAAGTAAATTTCTCGTCAGAATTTTTTTTTACAAGTAATTTTTTTTTGCGGATTTCGAGAGAAATGAGTTTTTTGTAAAATATTCAACAAATGTACTTTTTCTAAATACTTTGTATCAAAAATTTATCATATGCGACCCCAAATCCAAAAGTGTTAATGAGGATAGAATTGATTAATACGTACAAGTCACTTGGCTTCTACAATGATAACAAGTTGAATTTTGATCGTCATATTAACTCAGTTGTGTCCAAAGTCTCTTGGAACATTGCGTAGATTAATTACATGAGCGCCCCGGTAGGTGAGTAGGTAGCGTGCTAGCCTATCATGCGAGGGGTCGTGGGTTCGATTCCCACCATAGGCTTTGGTCTGTCGCTGCAAAAAAAAAAATAACACACTGCTCCCTCTTTCCTCCTTAACCTATTTTCCTGAGATCAACACAATGCACTGCATCTGTAGGGGGCATCCCCTGAGTATTGATTAATTAAAAAAAAAAAAAAATGAGTACGTATCTGCCCCTTTCGGTTAAAAAATGAGCTGGAGTCGCATTATGCATCCCATTATTTTTAAATGGTATAGAGATGTATCCGTGCACTTCACGGGGTAACTTAAATACACTTAAATTATATCCTAATATGTTAATAAGGTACATTTTTTGACTAAAAATAAGATCGTACATATATGAATATTATATTAGCGCCCGTCAGATTATTTTCTTTTTTAAAATCATTAAATTTCACTGCCCTGCATATCTGGCAGATAAATTTATTTTTGACATTTCTGGCAGATCTAATTCTTTAATTTACCCAAGGATTTCAACAATTATTATGGACACGTCATTTGTGGTGAAGTTGGCGAAGTTATGGAATTCAGTGATACCGTATGCAGAAAGGAATTTTAGTGGAACCATGGCTCATTTTGAAAATATGTATAGAGAGTATTTAGGGGGGAACTTATTCTTTAAGTAAATATGTATTTTATATGAATTATATATATAATGAATTCATTTATAAACTTGTTGTCTTATATTAAGTTTTATCTGCGGCTAGTACAGCTGTCATGAAATAAATAAGTAAATAAATACATAAATAAATAAATAAATAAGTAAATAAATAAATAAATAAACAAGGGCCCCGGTAGGTGAGCAGGTAGCGTGGCTTTGAAGCTTTGGTCTGTCGTTGCAAAAAACCAGCCAAGTGGTCTTTGTCACCCAGCTTATCCCTGAACCCAAATTAGAATACAAATTTACTTTGAATTGTAATTAATATAAATAAATAAATAATACCATTTTCTAAGATTTTCGATATTTCCTATAACATAATTTTTCTTCTCCTATCGTCTCTAACACAAAAACATACACACGTACACACGTATCCTTAATTTATAATTATAAAAGAAATAAATTATGTATATAATTATTTTAAAGTCTAATTAAAATTACTGTAGGTATACATTGGGCTACCCCAATAAATGGCTGTTACCACCAATAAATAACATCTAAATTTCATTGTATGATCTAAATTTAATAGTTCTTGACATCGAATTTACTTGAAATATCAGTTGCCCAAACCAACGTACGGTTATTTCGATAATATTATTTAATAATCACTACAGAATAATGTGATATTGCATGGGTCTATCAAAATTCGGTTGGCAAAAAATTCAGTTGCCACAACAAATCCATTTTCGGTGTGTAATTATAATTTACTGAGATTTTCTGCATACCCATTAAGGGAATAAATTTTGACACCATATCGTGATTATGGCAACATGAGCGATTTCGAAAAAATTATAATATAAAATTTTGCTGAACACTTATTAAGACCGAGAATGCATTTGGTGTTCGTTTTCGACAGTTAATGCGTTTACATTTTCATAATGATGAAACATGTTGTGTTCTTCATAACATGCTTATCGATGGGGATGAAAGTCTTCTGAACATAATGGTGAAATATGCAGCAATGAATCATATATAACTGAGTCTTTATGCGAGAATAGAAGACAAAATTTCTTTCTCAATTAGGGCAAATGGAAAGAACTCAAATTAAAAATTGTTATTTTAATTCAACAACAAATTTATTTATATATCTGTTTATTAAAAATTTAAATAAAAAATTTTAAGAAAAAAAAACAATGGCGTATTTAAATAATCTTATGATTTTAGCTTCAATTGAGAAAAATAATAATATTTAAAAAAAAATTTTTGATACAAAATTTATTGCATTGAAAAAAAAATTATTATCATAAATAACATCTTTCAAAATGTGAATTTTTGTGCATCGAAGAGTGAGTTTAAAGTTACTGTCGAAACTAAATATTGCTTATTGGTAAAAGTAATTAATTTCTTAACAAAAATTCATTGAAAGAAATTAATTCTAAATTTTTATCGATTTTAAAAAAATCGCATAATTTATGATTTGATGCCAGTTCTTATTCAAAATAAGATTTAGATTTAAAAATCGAAAACAATTTACAATGAACTTTTGTTAAGAAATTATGAGCAATACTTAACTTCGACAGTAACTTAAACCCTCTCTTCGATGCGCAAATTTACATTTTGAAAGCTGTTCCACAAAATATCCTTATTCTCCTTTTTTCTTCTCCAAAATTTGCTTTAACCTTTAAGTGGATACCAGATCCTAGCCAGGCAGTTTTTAACTTTTTCTTAATTTTTTTACCTAGATAACATCGACAGACATTGTTAGTGTTTTATGAATTCCTCAATAAGGGTAGTTTGTGTAGAAATGTTGGGAAAAAATTAAATGATTTTATCCGTGGGCGTGGCGATCATTCTCAAGAAATTTTTATTCATATTTGTAGGCCAGGCCGTGCACTGTTACATATAGACTGTACTACATTAAATCAACACAAAACTTATAAAAAAGCAGAGAAAGTGTTCTTTCTGTCAGTGATTGTGATAACAATTTATAACGGTATTTTTTGTGTTTTTATACAAAAAGCAGAATCTTTTTGTATGCAACATCTCAACAACGCTCAACGCTCTTATTAGAAACAGTCTCCAAATCTGATCCTAATTATCTTGAAAGATTGGCAGAGGTAACAGCGAATGTCAGGCCCATGGAAATGAAGATAATAATATAGAAGATGAAGCTTCGGATATTGAGACAGAATTATAAGTTGACAGCGAAATTCTAGATTCATCCGAAAGTAAAGAAGATAATGAAAACGATGTCGAAAATCAGGAAACTTCCCACCCTAATGGTTTTTACTACGGAACAGATGGAACAAACAGGTCTAAGTTCTCCTCGGTTTCCAGAAGATTGATGCCTCATAACGTATTGAAGCGCAGTGGGCCTACAATATGCCTGACATAATGGCTTTAGCTTCTTACATAATATATGATGAAAATAGGTCTGTAAAGAACATGAACCTAAAAACATTTTGGTCAAGAAAGCGGACCCGAATTCTTGAAAAACTAATCGAAGTGAGTAATTTATAAAGATAAAGATGATGTAAATCATAAAACTAGATTCTTTTGTTTGTTTTCAATATTCCATATGTGATTATATTTGCTTTAAACCTAATCAAGACTACTGCCGTTTTCTTTTCTGACAAAAAATGTCGCACTTTATTTGCACTTTTTTCGAAAGGTGTATTTTTTGTGTATTTTGAATTAAAAGCAACCTTATCTTATACATCAATCGAAAGGTCTCAAAGTCGAGCTCTCATAAATCGCAAAAAATTGTAGCCATTGACTTCTTTTTGGTATGTTTGAGAATATTTCCCCATTGTCCCCTTTTTTTTTAATAGTTTCATCCCCGGACTTCAAAGTGGAAAATAATCAATTTTTTCTCCAGTTTATGAAGACAGCACTTTGAGACCTTTCAGTTAATACATAATTCAAAATATACCAAAAAATACACTTTTCAAAAAAAGTTAAAATAAAGTGCGAAATTTGACTTTATAAGTATGTCTTTAATTTCAAAAATTAAACTGAAATTATTATTTAGTTTATTTTTTTAAATATTTCGTTGTGTTTTTATACGAACCTATAATTTTTTGTGAAAATTAATGAATATAGTATTTTATATTTTATTGGTTTTCTTGCGGTAGCCTAAAACTCCATATAAAATACAAATACTCCCAGCCAGGCCCTGGGGTTCGTTTGTATGAGTACACTTTGGTGTTTGCTTAGGGGTTAAATAATTTAATTTCCTTAGCTTCATTCCCTTTCTCGATGACGCATTTTCTTATCTTTTTCCTTCTTCGCAATTAGTTCAATTAGGTAATCGTTGTTTGATTCCTTTCTTTTTATTTTAATTTCCATTTTTACCTCTCTTTCCTTTCTTTTGAAATTTTGACTACTTATTTGAATTTCCGGTTCAATTGAGTCATCAACACGGCAAATTTTGATAACCCCCTCCTCAAAATCAATACGTTTTCTCTTTGAGCCAGAGGTGTAGTGTTTTTGTCGATAGCCACCTTCTTCCTGCGCATAACAGTCTTATACCGTTCTTCACACTGCTTGGCATTCATGTTCGGTATTTCGGCTTCTATGTAAGCCCACATTGCTTTTTATTCTTAAATTTTTTCACCGGCCCAATTTCTGACAAGTCCAGCAACAGCCGGGTGTCTCCATTTGTACAAACAAAAAAAATAATAATATTTATACATTATTATAATTTTTATATATTTTTCTTCATATACTTGCGCTGCACTATTTTATTCGTACTTGGGCTCTCTTCACTTTCATTGTTAACAATTAAATATTCCACATTTACTATTTCCATTATTATTTTAATATATTTATATTTTTACCTTTTTGACTCTTTGGTTCTTCTTTTTTTTCTGTTTATTTGTTGATGTTTATTCGAGAAAAAATTGCAACAAAAAACAGCTGTTCACTAAAAAACAAGTAAGAAAATTATATTTGGTCTAGACCGACTATACCATACCCTATACCATTGCTTAGAGACCCAACTAATTCGATATAGAAAATAAGTATAAACCAAATTTGAGTGGCATTGTTATTAATTTTTTTGGCTGCAGATATGAAAAAGTTCATATCGGATGCTATATTTATATGAGGAGTAAGTCAAAAAATTGACCGATCTTGACCATATTTAGTAAAGTCAGTTATATATAAAAAAAAATATATACGAACCATATTTGAGAAAATCTGTGCAATATTTTTGTTTTTGATAGATTTAAGTGAAGATCGGGAAGCAGCTCTATATGGGGACTATGACTAAGAATTGTCCTATATGGATTATTTTTGGACTACTGATTAATGGATAAAATAAACACATACAAACCCAATTTGACTGAAATGTATATGATAATTTGAATCTTATGGTAATTTATGTCGAATTCATATGGGTTATTAGTATGGGGACTAGCTCCGACCATCGACAGAATTTCACCAATTTCAACAGCATTCATACCGTGACCGATAAAAGCTTATACACCAAATTTTATCAAAATATTTTCACATTTGAGACCTGTAGTTTGATTACAAGATTTACATGGACACACAGACGGACGGACGGACAAACGGGCAGACGGACAGACGGACATCGCTAAATCAAATCAGAAAGTGATTCTGAGATCAAATATTTTTGGAAGTTACAAACAGTAGCACAAAGTAATTATCCCAAACCACATAGTGGTATAGGGTATAAAAAGTGTTACAAAATTGTGATTTTATGTTCTATTCTGACCATTAAAAATGCGACATCTTCAAAGTGTTGGGTAAACATTACAAAAATTTATATAATAAAGGTGGAACATTTTATTTCAAAAAAGAAAACACCATAAGCGTCGTAATTAATTTTGTTTTAAAATCTCCGAATTTTGGATTAACTGTTTTGAAGGTAGCCAGATCGATTTTATGGGATCATAATATCAGTTATATCTCGAAAACTAAGCGTTGCGTCAAAACTTTTGAAATTTTCCGCCTCTGTACAATATCCCAACCAACGATTTTTTTAGGCCGAGGCCACGCAATGAGCGGCAAAGCGGCGAGCGGCAGAGCGATGAGCGGAAAAAAATTAAACATATGAAATACTACTGAAGTGGCCACACAATGAGCGGCATGTGAGCGGCATTTCTGAGCGTCTAAGCGGCGCCGCTCAGGAATAGAACTTGTTCTAATTTTTAGTTGTTTTCTGAGCGGCAAAGAATAAAAATGGTATTCAGTAAACATTTTAAACGATATTCACTATTGTTAAAGTCAGCTGTTGTTGTTGTCTTAACGACAACCATTTTTGTGTTGTCTTTCAATCGAAAAAAAGTTCAAAAGGTGGAAATGTAGTCATACATAAATAAAAATCATAAAATTGTGAAAACATTTTGCTTTTATTATAAAAACTTTTTATATAAATAATAACTAATAACATTGACATTGGAATTTTGACAACTAACCGCTCAGAAATGACGCTCAGTAATAAGGCACTTGCCGCTCACCGCTCTGCCGCTCATTGCGTGGCCTCGGTCTTAGGGTTTTCAGATCGAAAACAAAAAATAATGGTTGGGAAAAGAAAATCGCTTACATTTCAAAAAAATTGATGTAATTTGAGCCCTATTTGAACACTCTACCCGAACTATGCACTAACTCTCTTAGGTCTATCAGATCGTAAAACGCAAATTTTTTTCAATCATTTTATATTCAAATTCACAATTTTAAAATAAATTAATTTTAATACTTATTTCATTAAGGATATTAGATAAACGTGTTTTCCAATGGGCACCTTAGGCACTTTGAAGCTAACTATTTTTTAATGCTAGCAGATTCCAGCCCTCGAAATTCGAGTGCAAATTCTAGAAAATTTTATTTTTTCATGAAATAAAGACCCTTAAGGTATGCTAATCAATTGTAACCAATTCACAAATCAACACAAAAAACAAACTCATTTTTATTACAACTACATTAACAAATTTAATAAACACACACATAGCATTGTATAATTTTATGTATGTGTTAGTAGCAATTTTCAATGCAATTTACTCAAAATAAAAGAAAAAATTTTAAAATCTGTAAATCTGCAAATCGGCTAAAAAGGAATACCTTTCAAATAACAAAAAATATCGGTTACAAGGAAACGCCTTAATATTATAGATTAGACTAACTGGATTGTAATATTCTTTTTTGAAATAAGTATAAATAAATTTCCATACAAATTTGAAGTGTTTGCTTTAATAAAACAAGTATCATTTCATAGAATTTGTATATGCAAACTAAAATAAAAACTATTAAATGAAGTGTTAAATATTTATTTATAAACTGAATGATACATTTATATAAATGCAAAATGATAAAACATATTTGATATTATAATTGAAGTAAAGTAAATGTTAATTTTACAAATCATAAATCTGAAATATAATTTAATCAAATGTATTATGTTGTAATACAAATTAGTTTTGTAAGATTATTTTACAATGTAAATATTAAATTTTAGAACGAGATATAAAATTATCTGTGAATGTTTTAGTCTTAAGATTATTTTAGCTTCTATTTACTTATTGTTTTTATATACACATGTTTACATGGTGTATAAACAAATTTGAATTTTCACAAATCATTTATGGAATTTATTTACATGAATATATTATAACTTACTAAGAATATCTATTAAAGGTAAAAGATAAGAGGCAGAGAATAATCATAATGACTAGGACAATCATCATGACTAAAATGCATATAATTTGAATTAAAAAAATGGCGACGGAACCTTTTTAGTGAACGAGTCCACACCATGATTAAAGCGTTAAATTCTGAGATAACAAAAATATATAAATAACCGGTTGTTTCCCCTTTTGTTATATTTTGTTTAATTTTTTTTTTTTTTTTTCAACAAGAAAATGTTTGAATACTTTGCCCAAAACCATAAAAGAAAAAGTTAAAATACCATTTCATATTTTATTTACATTAACTGCAAGGCATTTTTAACAATCACAAGCAACAAACAAACATTGTTTAGATAAATGATTGTTTAACATTTCAATGAAGAACTCTTAACAGTGTTGAACAACATTTAAGAATTGCCGAAAGCATTTATTTATTTTCAGTCGACTACAGATATATTTACAGTGTCGTGCCAAACAAATAAATTGTAGCCACAATTTTGATAAAATATATTCGTATCTTTTTTGTTCTAATATTAAGTCAAAGAAATCTTAAGCTTTATCTAGTAAAAATATCAGTCTTTTAAGGATTATTATTAGGCAACAATAACGGTGATATTTCTTACAAATCCCAACATATGCTAGCGAAAAATAAGTAATGTGAAAAATAAAATTTCTTAGATATCTGTATTCTTATCATGGCTATAATCAATAAAGTCAAAATTTCAATATCTAATACTACCTATTTGGCTATAGTGTTGGTTAGTGCTACGAGGAATTAAAAAAATAATTTTGTTAATTTTATTTTGATCGACACTATTTTCAGATGTGAACATTCTGGTAAGAAAATAAGAAAGTAATTACACATAAATATAAGTAAAAGAAGTAAGAAAATTATAGTAGGTCTAGACCGACTATACGATACCCTATACCATGCGTTTAGAAACCCTATCTCTTAGGCCCAACTAACTGGACATAGAAAATAAGCAAAAACCAAATTTGAGTGGGATTTTTATTAATTTTTTGGCTGCAGATATGAAAAAGTTCATATCGGATGCTATATCTATATGGGGGCAAGGTCCAAAAATGGACCAATCCTGATCATGTTTGGTAAAGTCTCTTGTATTTTGCAAAAATATATACAAACAAAATTTGAGAAGAATCAGTGCAATATTTTTGTTTTTAATAGATTTAAGTGAAGATCGGGAAGCAGTCTATATGGGGCCAAAGAGATCATTTTTGGACTACTCATTAATGGATGTAATGAACGCATACAAACCCAATTTGAGTAAGATCTATATAACAATTTGGATCTTATGGCAATTTATGTCGATTTCATAGGGGTAATTTGTATGGGGGCTAGGTCTGAACATGGACCGATTCTCACCAATTTCAATAGCGTTTATTCCATGGCCGATAAAAGCTTATATACCAAATTTCATCAAAATATATTCATATTTGCGACTTGCAGTTTGATACAAGGTTTACATGGACACACAGACGGACGGACGGACGGACATTGTTAAATCAACTCAAAAAGTGATTCTGATTCGATCGGTATCATTAAAGATGGGTCTAGGTCAAATATTTTTGGTTGTTACAAACAGCAGCACAAAGTCATTATACCCAAACCACATAGTGGTATAGGGTATAAAAACATATACGCTTTGTTAATGTGTGAACAGTAGTTGCTCAAGAAAATATGAGCGCTAACTGGTTCGAAATGATGGGAAAATTGGTGCAACATTTCAATTTTAACTTAGATTTATCACAGTTTTTATATCCTATACCACTATGTGGTCAGGGTATAATGACATTGTTCTGAAGTTTGTAACTACCAAAATTTTTGACCTGCACCCATCATTTATTATAACAATTGACTCACAACCACTTTCTGAGTCGATTTAGCGATATCGGTCTAACATTACATCCGTAAGTCCGTCCGTTTTTCTGTGTGTCCATTCTGAAACAGATTTATTTCACTAATAATTTCCGCCATTTGTTACTATTTTCGCATGTTAGAATATGTTCCCCGTTACAAAAAAACCAAACGCAAATCTTAAGGAAATTGAATAAAAATATGTATAGTTTTTATATTGCTACTGTAATCAAACATATCTTTTAATATTTAATGAACAAGTATATTTTTGTAGCCTTTTTTAATATTAATGCATGTTTTTATTTAACATCAAGGGAAATATATTTATTTTTAGTTCTTAATTTTTAACTTTTAATTCTAAATTTTTAATTTTTAATTTTTAATTTTTAATTTTTAATTTTTAATTTTTAATTTTTAATTTTTAATTTTTAATTTTTAATTTTTAATTTTTAATTTTTAATTTGTAATTTTTAATTTTTAATTTTTAATTTTTAATTTTTAATTTTTAATTTTTAATTTTTAATTTTTAATTTTTAATTTTTTATTTTTAATTTTTAATTTTTAATTTTTAATTTTTAATTTTTAATTTTTAATTTTTAATTTTTAATTTTTAATTTTTAATTTTTAATTTTTAATTTTTAATTTTTAATTTTTAATTTTTAATTTTTAATTTTTAATTTTTAATTTTTAATTTTTAATTTTTAATTTTTAATTTTTAATTTTTAATTTTTAATTTTTAATTTTTAATTTTTAATTTTTAATTTTTAATTTTTAATTTTTAATTTTTAATTTTTAACTTTTAATTTTTAATTTTTAATTTTTAATTTTTAATTTTTAATTTTTAATTTTTAATTTTTAATTTTTAATTTATTTTTTTTTAATTTTTAATTTTTAATTTTTAATTTTTAATTTTTAATTTTTAATTTTTAATTTTTAATTTTTAATTTTTAATTTTTAATTTTTAATTTTTAATTTTTAATTTTTAATTTTTAATTTTTAATTTTTAATTTTTAATTTTTAATTTT
The DNA here is from genome assembly GCA_963682025.1 of Cordilura impudica. Lineage (NCBI taxonomy): Eukaryota > Metazoa > Arthropoda > Insecta > Diptera > Scathophagidae > Cordilura > Cordilura impudica. The sequence goes on from OY821519.1 coordinate 108,805,405, forward strand.
TAATTTTTAATTTTTAATTTTTAATTTTTAATTTTTAATTTTTAATTTTTAATTTTTAATTTTTAATTTTTAATTTTTAATTTTTAATTTTTAATTTTTAATTTTTAATTTTTAATTTTTAATTTTTAATTTTTAATTTTTAATTTTTAATTTTTAATTTTTAATTTTTAATTTTTAATTTTTAATTTTTAATTTTTAATTTTTAATTTTTAATTTTTAATTTTTAATTTTTAATTTTTAATTTTTAATTTTTAATTTTTAATTTTTAATTTTTAATTTTTAATTTTTAATTTTTAATTTTTAATTTTTAATTTTTAATTTTTAATTTTTAATTTTTAATTTTTAATTTTTAATTTTTAATTTTTAATTTTTAATTTTTAATTTTTAATTTTTAATTTTTAATTTTTAATTTTTAATTTTTAATTTTTAATTTTTAATTTTTAATTTTTAATTTTTAATTTTTAATTTTTAATTTTTAATTTTTAATTTTTAATTTTTAATTTTTAATTTTTAATTTTTAATTTTTAATTTTTAATTTTTAATTTTTAATTTTTAATTTTTAATTTTTAATTTTTAATTTTTAATTTTTAATTTTTAATTTTTAATTTTTAATTTTTAATTTTTAATTTTTAATTTTTAATTTTTAATTTTTAATTTTTAATTTTTAATTTTTAATTTTTAATTTTTAATTTTTAATTTTTAATTTTTAATTTTTAATTTTTAATTTTTAATTTTTAATTTTTAATTTTTAATTTTTAATTTTTAATTTTTAATTTTTAATTTTTAATTTTTAATTTTTAATTTTTAATTTTTAATTTTTAATTTTTAATTTTTAATTTTTAATTTTTAATTTTTAATTTTTAATTTTTAATTTTTAATTTTTAATTTTTAATTTTTAATTTTTAATTTTTAATTTTTAATTTTTAATTTTTAATTTTTAATTTTTAATTTTTAATTTTTAATTTTTAATTTTTAATTTTTAATTTTTAATTTTTAATTTTTAATTTTTAATTTTTAATTTTTTATTTTTAATTTTTAATTTTTAATTTTTAATTTTTAATTTTTAATTTTTAATTTTTAATTTTTTATTTTTAATTTTTAATTTTTAATTTTTAATTTTTAATTTTTCATTTTTAATTTTTAATTTTTAATTTTTAATTTTTAATTTTTAATTTTTAATTTTTAATTTTTAATTTTTAATTTTTAATTTTTAATTTTTAATTTTTAATTTTTAATTTTTAATTTTTAATTTTTAATTTTTAATTTTTAATTTTTAATTTTTAATTTTTAATTTTTAATTTTTAATTTTTAATTTCTAATTTTTAATTTTTAATTTTTAATTTTTAATTTTTAATTTTTAATTTTTAATTTTTAATTTTTAATTTTTAATTTTTTAATTTTTAATTTTTAATTTATAATTTTTAATTTTTAATTTTTAATTTTTAATTTTTAAGTTTTAAGTTTTAATTTTTAATTTTTAATTTTAAGTTTTAAATTTTTAATTTTTAATTTTTAATTTTTAATTTTTAATTTTTAATTTTTAATTTTTAATTTTTAATTTTTAATTTTTAATTTTTAATTTTTAATTTTTAATTTTTAATTTTTAATTTTTAATTTTTAATTTTTAATTTTTAATTTTTAATTTTTAATTTTTAATTTTTAATTTTTAATTTTTAATTTTTAATTTTTAATTTTAAATTTTTAATTTTTAATTTTTAATTTTTAATTATTAATTTTTAGTTTTAAATTTTTAATTTTTAATTTTTAATTTTTAATTTTTAATTTTTAATTTTTAATTTTTAATTTTTAATTTTTAATTTTTAATTTTTAATTTTTAATTTTTAATTTTTAATTTTCAATTTTTAATTTTTAATTTTTAATTTTTAATTTTTAATTTTATTTTTTAATTTTTAATTTTTAATTTATAATTTTTAATTTTTAATTTTTAATTTTTAATTTTTAATTTTTAATTTTTAATTTTTAATTTTTAATTTTTAATTTTTAATTTTTAATTTTTAATTTTTAATTTTTAATTTTTAATTTTTAATTTTTAATTTTTAATTTTTAATTTTTAATTTTTAATTTTTAATTTTTAATTTTTAATTTTTAATTTTTAATTTTTAATTTAAAATTATTAATTTTTAATTTTTAATTTTTAATTTTTAATTTTTAATTTTTAATTTTTAATTTTTAATTTTTAATTTTTAATTTTTAATTTTTAATATTTAATTTTTAATTTTTAATTTTTAATTTTTAATTTTTAATTTTTAATTTTTAATTTTTAATTTTTAATTTTTAATTTTTAATTTTTAATTTTTAATTTTTAATTTTTAATTTTTAATTTTTAATTTCTAATTTTCAATTTTTAATTTTTAATTTATAATTTTTAATTTTTAATTTTTAATTAATTTTTAGTTTTTTATTTTTCAATTTTCTTTTTTATTTTTTCATTTATCATATTTTAATTTTTATTTTTCATTTTACGTTTTTCATTTCTTATTTTTCATTTTTGATTTTTCTTTTTCAAAAAGTTTATTACATATCATAATTTTTTCGTAAGTGATTGCATTGTTGAACTAGATTTTTAGATATAGTTATTTACACATCAAAAATGTGTATGCATCGCTACATTTATGTTCATGGATGTAAAATACCTAAAATTTTTGTTAATTATCTTTTTAATTTTAAAAGTCATTTTAAAAAATCTAACAGCTATAATTTGAAATCTAGCCTTTTTTTTTTGTCTTAAGTGTAGACGAGTGGATTCGGCACAGCCAAATTTAACACGTTTACTTGTTTTAAATAGGACTGCTAATAAAAATATATTGAGAATGTTACAACAAATGAATGTTATGAAGTAACACAATGGCAAAATAAGCCACCTTATTTACGGTACCTATTTAACAGCTTGCAGCAATGTGAAATTGTATTTACATTTTAATATAATTTCGATGTTCTCTTCCTAAGTACCTAAGAACTTATCTTATTTACAGGGATGCAGTGTTAATGTGCTAGATTTGAAATCAAATTGTTGTTAAGCCGGCAAACATGTTTGTTGTGGTTAGTGTGTAATGAGCTTGTTCTAATGTTTGCAACTACAAAAAATACTTACATAGAGAATTTTAAATTATTTAAATTTAAGACAACTTTTATTTTATTTATTATATAAAACAAAATATCAGCGTTGTGGTAAAACATCTGATTAAAAATCAAAGAGTAGCGCGTTAACGACCAAAACCTAACGTTAGTTGGTAATTGCATTCTGAACATATTATTCAAAATAAATTTAAAATATTTGCTTCACTTCTTTTTAACATCCCAATTTAGTAGTCGAATTTTGCACTACCTCCAAAAAGAAAATTAATCATTTTCCATTACTGGATGACGAGTTTACTATAAAAATTTTACGGGTACACGAAGTTCGACACAGCTCATGCTAACTCTCTAACATACTATATTTTGTAAGGATATATGGCTTAAACGTTCATACTAATTTTATTAAAATCTCATCAACAAAACTATTTTGCAGTAACAACATTTTATGTGCATATTTAAAAATTCAAACCACATGGTGGACACACACATGTGATTTTTATGAGGCTTTAATATAAGTGCAAAAAAATAGATGGTATATGAGATTGCCAAATAATTTGTTTTGATGGTTCGGAATTAGTTAACAAAAACATAAACATGTGATGTTGCATTGCGTTAAAGTTTTTTATTCGTTTAAATTTTAGATATCTAATTTTTGGCCATATTTTCAGTTTTTCCGAGTCATTAGTTGTACAAATGTTATTCATAAACAAGCATTTAGAAAACAATCATTTATAACGACTTTTATGGTAATAGATAGAAAATAATCAATTACTTTAAAATTGCTCTTAATTTTTTTAATAATCTGGATTTAAATATGGAGATAGTGTTCATGAGTATATAAAAGATTTTATTAAGGTACTGGAAAAAGAGAAAACTACAGTGAGTTGAGTTTTGTCGCAATTCCGTTTATCTTAAAATATTTTACTCCACGAATAACTATTGAACGACATGATCGTCAAAAATGTTAAAAATTTTCTTGCTTAAAATAAAATAACTATTTTAAAAGAAAGTTCTTATTTTTAAGAAAAGATCCTTTTTTTAAGAAATAGTACTTTTGTAAGAAGTGACACTTTTTTTAGAAAGCGTACCTTTTTAAAAAAATAATTTTTAATAAAAGCCATTTTTTAAGATAAGGTTCTTTTTTAAGAAATTCTATTTTTTTTTAAAAGGTTCTGTTTTAACAAAATCTACTTTTTAATAAAGAAATTTTTTTAAAGACAGGTTCTTTCTGAAGAAAAGACATTTTTTAGAAAAGAATTTCTTTAAGAAAAAGTTTCTTTTGTATAAAATACTCATTTTGGAGTATAGATACTTTTTAAAGAAAATGTATTTTTGACGAAAAGATAATTTTGGCAAAAATTCGATTTTCCCGAAAATTTAATTTTTTAGCAATACGTACTAAATTGTTAAAAATTAAAACTTTTCTAGAGACCCTTAGAAGTCTTATAGCTAAGATTAAACAAGCATAACGCGTAATGAATTCCAACTAGGGATGCCGTTCGGGAATTCCCGAATCCCGAAATCCCGGGAATTTATGGATTTGTAAGAGATTGTAGTGAATGCAGATCGGTAATAAACTTTATATGGGGGGCTATGACTAAGAATTGTTCCATACGGCTTATTTTTGGTCTACTGATAAACGGATGTAATAAACATACAAAACCGAATTTGCCGAGCTCTATATTATAATTTTGATATTAGATAGGCAATTTTAGTCGATCTCATAAGGCTCATTTGTAAGGGGAGCTGTCTATGTTTGTGTGTCTGTTTGTTTGTTTGATTGTTTGTTTGTGGTTTATAGGAGACTAACCCGCTGGACCGATCGTCTTGAAATTTTTATAGTAGGTAACTGTCTATTAGCTATGGAATAGTGCGCGAATTCTCGATTTTTATACAGCGGAACCTCTTATTTTGTGAGGTTCGGTAAAAAAATGCTGGAGCCAAAAATTGGTGGTGGTGGGGTCAGGTTTAACCGTCCCGCATTGGGGTCAAAGTTCAGGAAAATTTGGAAAAAATGTACAACAGTCCTCCTAACTACCAAGGGGTTGTCGTTAGGGGGTTGGAATGTATGGCAGACCTTCATGTATTTCTTTTGCCAACATTTTCTCCGAACATACTTGCCCCCTTTCTCCACTCCTTCGGGGGACTCCCGTACAAATTTTTAATTACCCCCTTATCACTCCGTATAATGTTCCCGAAGCCCTAACTTCACCAGGGTCACCCCTAGGGGTTTAGAATGTGTGACGGATCTTCAGGAAAATCTTTTCCGAACATTTTCTTCGAACATACTTACCCCCCTATTTTCTCTCCTTAGGGGGGCTCCCATACAAACTGCACCAAAACCCTCCCTCAATATGAGAAAAACCGCCCTACCTATCAAGGAGTTGTCCCTATGGGATTATGATGTATGTCGTACCTTCATGATTTTTTTTCACCAATATTTTCTCCAAACATACTTGCCCCCTACCTCCCCTCCTTATACCGGCTCCCATACAAAATGCACCAAATATTGGGATGAATCAAATCAATTTATTTTTATCGTGCGACGGATATTTCTTGCGATTGCCATCGACGACCTGAAGCAAGAATTGTTTCTCATTTTCGTTTCGACATAAAACATTGTTGTAATCCTGCACTAATTTCACACCTCTCTCTGCAGTGTCGTTAACAACATGCAAGGTGCTTACGATCTGCTTCACTTTGTTGTAGTCTTCCCGGTTTTCCCAGGTTTTTGGATCGGTTGAAATGAACTCATTTGGTAATCCATAGCGATCGAATAATTTAACTGTGTCGCTCGTCACGAAATGGCCTTGATTTTCATCCTCATCCTCGCTCTCTTCCTCCTCAGTGCCTTCTCCCTCGTTTTCCTCGTCATCAGATTGAGATTCTACGTTTTCGTCGTCTTCTTGAAATGAAAGAATTACATTCGCCATTTTTTGCTTGATATTATGGGAAACGTTTTTATCGAATAGTGCAAGAGCCACAGCTTCTGCACTGATGTACCAAAGGTGATTGCACAATTTATCCACCACTTTCTGTGACACATTTCCATCAATTGATGCATATGCGACTGCCGCTTTTAAAAAATTTAAGTCTTGATTGGGTGCCTCGACAGCCGTGGTGCTGCCACACCAAGCTTTCACATAAAGTGTCACGATAAATATGCAAATACCGCGAAGCTTCTCTAATTCAATTTCGGTTAAATTGAAATGTTTTCGAAATAGAAACATTTTTATGCAGTGTATGGCCTTGGCCATCCATCGGGCATGGCTGGTAGGTCCTGGAGCGCGGAAGTGGTATCTGGGAATGTTTTCTCCAAGAAATAATAAAACGATCTGCAGGAATTCTCTGTAGTCTCCTCTGGGATGTTTCTCTTGTAGCTGAGCCGAACAAAATTATTTGATTTCAATCAGAACATTAACAGGTATTTTCATAGCGACTTTATCGTCTGTTATGCCACTGGTATATCGTTTGTCTTTCATCATTTCCCAATCACATTTAAATCGAGCAAACAAAGGCACACCTGGAGCTGACGTTTTACCGAATTTGGCATGAAACACCTCTTTCAATACCAGTTCGTAAATATGATGTCCGCACGGTAAGTATAAAAGATCTCGTTCCAATAACTGTTCAAGAATGAGTGACGTACCTTGGAACGAGCCTGTGTTTGTTGAAGTTGTATCGAAGGAAATGGCCTGAACGCGGTCAGATATTTCCCAATCTAACAAAAGGCCATACACCGACTCCGCGGTACGTTTTCCTTTTCCTTTTCCTGCCGAAACAATCGGGATGCCCAATAGCTGCTCTTTTCCGTCATATGTGGCAATAACGGGAAGTCCATCAATTTTGTCTTTGCCTTGCAAGTCCGGTAATAATTTCCCATCCCAATGAACTGTTACAAATTTTGCTTCAGTCAGCTTAAAAACATTAAATAAGGAGTATATGTACATAAAAATTTGATACTCATTTCCGGTCGGGCAACAATTACCTGTGGATTTGCTTTCATGAATTCAACAATCTGTTCTCCATTTTTCCTTGGATCGCACCCAAACGGACGAGCCGCCGCAATCAAAATACAAACTACTGCTTCGTCACTTACTTTACATCTGTCCAGAGTAGATACCAGTTAGCTAGTAATGCATTTGATTTTTCCACGTGTTCCTTTTTTTTTCTTGGACGCAAAGACTTTTCAGTATGCTCGTTATCAATTGCGTTTGGATCACTGTCTATTTCAGTCGAATCGGTAGATGAGAGTCTCTCAACTAAAATTACACCAACATAAGAGGTTGCTTTACTCTCAATGCAACAAAAACTCACCCGCAGTTGCGATCTGCGCATCATGTTTAGCGCGTTTTACTCGCAAATCGTTTTGCGTTTCACGTTCCTGACGTCTTTTTTGCTGACGGAATAAGCTTGCGTCAACACCGAGCATACATCCCGGCCGGCCTTTCAACATTTGTTGACGCAAGAATTCGGCGCCTTCCTCGTTCACAATCATTTGCAATGCGTCCTCATGTTGAATGTCAAACAAATTATCCAAATCCTCAACAAAATCCTTTTCTTTTTTTGTTGTGTTTTTTTCTATGTGTACTCTTTTGCAGGACTTCCCATTCGCCGTGCAAAGATAACACTTTCTTTTTAACATCGTGTTTGTACTTCGTTGGGATAAACGCTTGACGCCAAAATATCATTACCGTATCGGTCACTAAGTCTGCGCTGTCTTCGTTCTTCAATCCGCGGATACGAGTGCCATAGAAAAACATTTTTAATACTTGTTTTTTAGACGGCAATTACGTTCCCAATATGTTCGCACATGGTTGGTTGGCCGACCAAATTAATTTCGGTTTTGGATCTCAAATTGCTTGTACTCGACTTTTTCGATGCCATTTTGAATATGGTTAAGAATTCTTAATTTTCACTCACACAAAAAACCGGTTATGTTGTTTTCACCAAAGTAGGATTCACACTAAAAATAAGAAAGAAAGAACGATAAAAATAAACACTGCAGAGAGAGGTATCAAATTAATGCAGGATTACAACAATGTTTTATGTCGAAACGAAAATGAGAAACAATTCTTGCTTCAGGTCGTCGATGCCAATCGCAAGAAATATCCGTCGCACGATAAAAATAAATTGATTTGATTCATCCCAATATTTGGTGCATTTTGTATGGGAGCCGGTATAAGGAGGGGAGGTAGGGGGTAATTATGTTTGGAGAAAATATTGGGGGAAAAAAATTATGAAGGTCCGCCATACATCATAATCCCCTAGGGACAACTCCTTGATAGGTAGGGCGGTTTTTCTCATATTGAGGGAGGGTTTTGGTGCAGTTTGTATGGGAGCCCCCCTAAGGAGAGAAAATAGGGGGTAAGTATGTTCGAAGAAAATGTTCGGAAAAGATTTTCCTGGAGATCCGTCATATATTCTAACCCCCTAGGGGTGACCCTGGTGAAGTTAGGGCATCGGGAACATTATACGGAGTAATAAGGGGGTAATTAAAAATTTGTACGGGAGCCCCCCGAAGGAGTGGAGAAAGGGGGTAAGTATGTTCGGAGAAAATGTTGGCAAAAGAAATTCAGGAAGGTCTGGCATACATCCCAACCCCCCAACGACAACCCCTTGGTAGTTAGGAGGACTGTTGTACATTGTTTCCAAATTTTCCTGAACTTTGACCCCAATGCAGACGGTTAAACCTGACCCCACCACCACCATTTTTTGGCTCCAGCATTTTTTTACTGAACCTCACAAAATAAGAGGTTCCGCGATGTAAAAAAGTCGATACTAAGAATTTCCATATAACACTATTCCATAGCTACTGTCTATCCGGGCGTGGCACCTCCCATACAAAGTGAATTTTTAACATCTAATTTTTAAAAATATAATATCCGGAGTACTGCTACAGCAAGAGCTCTGAAACTACATTCATATACATATTTAAATAATTCGAAGACTTGCGAAAAAAAAATGGGCGTGATCGGACCAATGGGCGTGGTACCCACCATACAAAGTAAATATACAATGTCACATATCTGAAGTACTGTAATAGTGAAAGTCTTGGAACTTTGTCTGAGTTCGTGAGTTATTAATGTGAGTAGTCTCATAAAAAATGTGTGAGATTCAACCAGTGGGAGTGGTACCCCCCCATACAAAGTAACTATTTAATATAAGATAACTGGAATACTATAATAATGAAAGTCTAGCGACTTTGTTTGAAAACATAAATTACTAATGTGAGTAGTTGCCCAAAAAATGGATAAAATCAGACTAATGGGAGTGGCACCTCCCATACAAAACAATAGTTTTCTACAAAACGTATTGCCTGCTTTTTATTTCGTTACAAGAGGTGTAGCGAAGCGCATCAGGTTACTGCTAGTATTTATATAAACTAGCAGATTCCAGCCCTCGAAATTCGAGCGCAAATTCTAGGAAATTTTATTTTTTCATTAAATAAAGACCCAAAAGTATGTAAATCAATTATAGCCAATTCACAAATCAACACAAAAAACATACTCATTTTTATTACAAACACATTAACAAATTTAATATTCACACACATAGCATTGTATAATTTTATGTATGTGTTAGGAGCAACTTTAAACGCAATTTACTCCAAGTAAAGAAAAAAATTTAAAAATCTGTAAATTTGCAAAACTGCTGAAATAATATACGTTTGGTCAAAATCGGGATAAAACAGTAGAACAAAACATCAGTCACAAGAAATCGCCTAGCCTATTAATATTATAGATATACGGATGGACGGACGGACAGGTGACCAAAAAATATAATGGTTTTCAAAGTATTTCTGGCTTGTTACATAGCGTTAATAAACTAAAGAACACAAAATTTTAAAATATTATTAAAGAAGATACCCATGCGTTCCGAGAACGAATGTGGCAATAAATGACCTGTATCTCGGCAAAAACACAATAAAATAATATTATTGGGCGTTTCAAGCACCCAGCACCTCAATATACGAGTAATTTATTTAAATGTCAATAAACTCTGACACTAACAGTATTTGTTCTCCACAAAATTTTATAAAATTTCTAAAATTTATTTCGAAATATTTTTTAACATCTCTTGAATGATTATAATCTGTTTGCACTAAAGATTAGGTGATTTACTAACTACACCTTAACGGTAGTCGACAAATCTATTTTTCTATTTATTTAAACGAGTGGCATCTCTGTCAAAATAAGCGAAAAACACAAAGAAGAATAGAAAAAAAAACAATAAATCACTTCGTGTTTGGCAGAATGATTTTATGTTTATGTTTAATTTCTTTATTTTTCATTAATTTTTGTTTATTTATTTGAATATAAATAATGAATTGAATATGCTATTTAATTTTTTTTATTTATATAAAAAGTTTTTATAATAAAAGCAAAATATTTTCATTATTTTATGATTTTTATTTATGTATGACGACATTTCAACCTAAAAATTTAACTTTTTAACGATTGAGTAAACGATAGCGAATATCGTTTAAAAACTTTACTGAAATCCAAAATCGATAATTTTGTTGTTTTCTTTTTTTAACGATTCAATTATCGTTAAAATAAGTTACTGAATCGCGCTACTGGATATATAATTTGTAACGACTTGATACCAATTGGATATCGAGAATATTGTCCAATTTGAGCAATTTACATATATTGGGCTACCGCTACACTTTATCGGGATCCAAATCTAATTACGCTTCAATCTGAAGTATGTATGATAACTTTCCGACAACAGCTGTAAATCCGTTGACAGCGGAAATAAAGAAACGGATCATCAAATCCTGCCGTCGATCTCATTTCTTGCATTTCAAGTATAAAAGCAAGAACCAGTGTCTTAAATTAAAGTTTTGTATTAAAGAGAATTCCAACTAATTCTGCAAAGGAAAATACCAGACTAATGTCGTTTTCTTTTCTGACAAAAAATATCGCATTTTTCATGCACTTTTTCGAAAAGTGCATTTTTTCTATATTCTTAATAAGGAGCTACCACTGCCGAAAGGTCTCAAAATACGGTGGTCATAAAATCCAAAAAATTTTGATTATTATCCTCTTTGGAGTCATAGGGTGAAAATATTCAAAAAAGGGGAACAATGGGGAAATATTCTCACACTATGACCTGAAAGAAGTTAAGGGCTGCAATTTTTACGATTTACGAGGGGAAGATAAGGTTGCTCTTATTTCAGAATATATTAAAAAATACACCTTCCAAAACAAGTGCAAATAAAAATGCGACATTTTTTGTCAGAAAAGAAAATGGCATAAAACTTAAAAAAAATACATCTTAAAGACTTATATCTTTAATTATTTCATTTACAATTCAAATGCGCTACAAAAATAAAACAGCTCAAAAATTTATTTTGACAAGCATGTCAACGTGTGGTAATTAAGGTTTTTTTGCTTTCCTATTTTTTTTTTTTAATTATAGCAATAAAAGTACGAATATATTAACAAATCAGGCACTCTTTTGAGAAATGATAAGTATGAGAATGTGGTATTTCTTCAAAATACAAGAAAAAAAACTCTCATTTAGTTTTCTTTTATTATATTTTTGTATGTTTAATGTTGTTTTGTTTCATTAAGCACGCAATTAACATAATTTATATGAATTAAAGCACTTGACTTACTAAAAACCAAAGAAAAATAACAGTAACATTAGAATACAGAGATCCACAAAAATCTATGTGCAAGCATGTATTAAACAAATGAGAATATTAAATCGGCTTTGCCGAATCCTTGATGCCCTTTACTTGTATCCCAATCTACGTGCTAGTGTATAACAGATTTTGAGGGGGAAATGTGTTTTTCGAGGGGCAAGCGAATACCTAACAATGAAGCATTTTTTTTTTTTTTTAAGTTTAGAGTTACAAACAAAAAATAAAACTAGTATTAGTCACTCCTGCACAGATTGTAGGAGTATAAATAATGCGTCATTTTGTACAATACATGCACATTTTAATGTTTTTATGACAAAAAGAACAATGTGTGTGCCTGACCTCAATATTATTCTTAAATAATCAGTGGTTTGTTAAAAATTAAGTTAAAAAAACTCATATGCGAAAGACAGACAGTCCCTCATTTGGTGAATTAGAGGACTCGAATATGTCAACCTATTACGTCAGTTTACTTAGTTAACGTAATAACTCTAACTAGTGATAACTGTGATATTAACTATTACACATTGAAACCAGATTCATTGCGGCAAATGAATATTTTTCTAAACAAATTGGTTTGAAGTAATTAGCCGAATTTGGGTTATTTTCTGCTGTAAATATTTTATCGCAATAGAATATGGTTTACTACTATTAACTATAGTCGAAAATAATTTTAGAATAATCCACTTTGCGATTTTTCTTTTCTGTGTGCCGCAACTATTTTAAACGAACCAAAAAGTCGTCTCCAATAAGGGACAGTCTAATGTCTGTTTTCAATGTTGCTAACATTAAAAATTCTCTAATATAAAAGTACGTGGACTAATTAGCAACGTATTAGAATTTTATAAAGGAAGTTTCAGAAACTAATTTTTGAATTTGATAAATAGTAACTAATAATATATTTTTCTTTTATATGCGTTAATTTAACTTTCTTTATCTGTTTGTTAGTTTATTTGAATTGGCATCTTAAAACTAATTTTTCACCTTCTTCGGCTGGTCATTAGTTCTTGCGGTAAACCTGATAATGTCTTAAATTTTTTTTGATGTGTAAACATCTATGCGATCAGGGGGGTAAAAATCACAAACTTCCCTTACGGAAGCGGAACTATTTACGGAAATGGAAGCTACAATAATTTAGCTGATTCATCAACCAACAGAAAGCGCCATGAATGTATAGCATACAACTGCAACCATCAAGTATGACAAACATAGCAGTTGCTTGCTATACACATGTAGATAGCGCTTACTGCTTGAATAGATGTTTTTATTCACAAACCACAATGATTTCCAGAATTGCACCAAAATATTTCGGTATTTTGTTTAGTTTTATTTGAGTTCTAAATAAAACCGCGTCTTTACTCTATTTGGAAATGTTTTTTCTGTTTTTTTCTTTTTTCAATATAGTAATATTGACACAATTATATGTTGACAACTTTCATTAATAAACATTTTTAGTAGTTATTACTATTTCTCATAATAAAACAAAATTTTTTTAAATAATACAATAATACAATAAATCTATAATATTAATAGCATAGGCAAAAGTAAGTGTTTGGAAATGAAATGAAGGCACACTTTATTGGAAGTGTTTGGAGACAAAATGAAGTGTAAGGAGATTAAATCAGGGAGCGAATACCGTTATAAAACCGTTTTTTTCTAAAACGGGCCTAATTTCGGTATTCCATATAGAATGTTGCTATTTTATTAAACATTTATTTTTACAAAAATTTATAATCTATTTTCTCAATCATTTAAAATTATTCGAAACACTACAACTTATTATATATATATTTAACAATTATCACTACATTTAATATTATTTTTAATAAATAAATAAAATAATAAACACATGTAACCGGTAGTAGAGTTTAAAGGTTTTTAGTAAAATCACGTGATTTTAAACCAATTTCACACTTTACAAATATCTGGGGTCGAATCGTCGCATTCATTATCGAAATTTTTCAATCGAAATTATTTTTTTATTTTCCCAAATAATATACAAAGCGTAATTTAACTCTGTCACAGATAGCAAGTTATTATCCATAGTTAACAGTAAAAGTGGAACGAGGTCTGACGATTGTCCGTCTTCTTTAAATAATAAACCAAAATATGCAATTTCGACTGATTTTATTCGATATTGAATGCGACGATTTGCCCCTTGCATATTTTGATGTGTAAACATCTATACGCGCAGGGGGGTAAATTTCTATTTCACAATACAATCGCAAAAACAGCGTAACACATCGGTGTGAGCTGAAGTGTAAATCGGTGTGACTTTATATGATTGTATTTGTGAAAAAATTATGATATGTTCTTTTCTAAACATTTTCCAATTGTCTTTCAAAAAACATCAATTGTATTTTAGAAAACATCAATTGTATTTCAGAAAACATCATTTGAATTTCAGAAAACATAAATAGAATTTCAGAAAACATCAATAGAATTTCAGAAAACATCAATTGTATTTCAGAAAACATCAATTGAGTTTCAGAAAACATAAATAGAATTTCAGAAAACATCAATATAATTTCAAAAAACATCGTTCGAATTTCAGAAAACCTCATTTGAATTTCAGAAAACATAAATAGAATTTCAGAAATCATCAATATAATTTCAGAAAACATCATTCGAGTTTCAGAAAACATCAACTGAATTTCAGAAAACATCAATAGAATTTTAGAAAACATCAATTGTATTTCAGAAACCATCAATTGTATTTCAGAAAACATCATTTGAATTTTAGAAAACATAAATAGAATTTCAGAAAAATCAATAGAATTTCAGAAAACATCATTTGAATTTCACAAAACATAAATAGTATTTCAGAAAACATCAATATAATTTCAGAAAACATCAATTGTATTTCAGAAAACATCATTCGAGTTTCAGAAAATATCAATTGAATTTCAGAAAGCATCAGTAGCATTTCAGAAAACATCAATTGCATTTCAAAAACCATCAATATAATTTCAGAAATCATTATTTGAATTTCAGAAAACATAAATAGAATTTCAGAAAACATCAATATAATTTCAGAAAACATCATTTGAATTTCAGAAAACATAAATAGTATTTCAGAAAACATCAATATAATTTCAGAAAACATCAATTGTATTTCAGAAAACATCATTCGAGTTTCAGAAAATATCAATTGAATTTCAGAAAGCATCAGTAGCATTTCAGAAAACATCAATTGCATTTCAAAAACCATCAATATAATTTCAGAAATCATTATTTGAATTTCAGAAAACATAAATAGAATTTCAGAAACCATCAATATAATTTCTGAAAACATCATTTGAATTTCAGAAAACATAAATAGTATTTCAGAAAACATCAATATAATTTCAGAAAACATCAATTTTATTTCAGAAACCATCAATATAATTTCAGAAAACGTCAATTGTATTTCAGAAAACATCAAGAGAATTTCAGAAAACATAAGCTGTATTTCAGAAAACATCTATAAAATTTCAGAAAACATCAATTTAATTTCAGAAAACATCAATTGTATTTCAGAAAACATCAATTGTATTTCAGAAAGCATCAATTGTATTTCAGAAAACATCATTTGAATTTCAGAAAACATAAATAGAATTTCAGAAAACATCAATTTTATTTCAGAAACCATCAATATAATTTTAGAAAACATCATTTGAGTTTTAGAAAACATAAATAGAATTTCAGAAAACATCATTCGAGTTTCAGAAAACATCATTTGAATTTCAGAAAACATAAAAAGAATTTCAGAAAACATAAATTGTATTTCAAAAACCATCAATATAATTTCACAAAACATTATTTGAATTTCAGAAAACATAAATAGAATTTCAGAAAACATCAATATCATTTCAGAAAACATCAATTGTATTTCAGAAAACATCATTCGAGTTTCAGAAAACATCAATTGAATTTCAGAAAGTATCAATAGAATTTCAGAAAACATCAATTGTATTTCAAAAACCATCAACATAATTTCAGAAAACATTATTTGAATTTCAGAAAACATAAATAGAATTTCAGAAACCATCAATATAATTTCAGAAAACATCATTTGAATTTCAGAAAACATAAATAGTATTTCAGAAAACATCAATATAATTTCAGAAAACATCAATTGTATTTCAGAAACCATCAATATTATTTCAGAAAACATCAATTGTATTTCAGAAAACATTAAGAGAATTTCAGAAAACATAAGCTGTATTTCAGAAAACATCTATAAAATTTCAGAAAACATCAATTGAATTTCAGAAAACATCAATTGTATTTCAGAAAACATCAATTGTATTTCAGAAAGCATCAATTGTATTTCAGAAAACATCATTTGAATTTCAGAAAACATAAATAGAATTTCAGAAAACATCATTCGAGTTTCAGAAAACATCATTTGAACTTCAGAAAACATAAATAGAATTTCAGAAAACATCAATATAATTTCAGAAAACATCATTCGAGTTTCAAAAAACATCAATTGATTTTCAGAAAGCATCAATAGAATTTCAAAAAACATCAATCGTATTTCAAAAACCATCAATATAATTTCAGAAAACATTATTTTAATTTCAGAAAACATAAATAGAATTTCAGAAAACATCAATATAATTTCAGAAAACATCAATTGTATTTCAGAAACCATCAATATAATTTCAGAAAACATCATTTGAATTTAAGAAAACATAAATAGAATTTCAGAAAACATCAATATAATTTCAGAAAACATCAATTGTATTTCAGAAACCATCAATATAATTTCAGAAAACATCAATTGAATTTCAGAAAACATCAATAGAATTTCAGAAAACATCAATTGTATTTCAGAAAACATCAATTGTATTTCAGAAAACATCATTTGAATTTCAGAAAAAATAAATAGAATTTCAGAAAACATCAATAGAATTTCAGAAAACATCAATAGAATTTCAGAAAACATCAATTGTATTTCAGAAAAAATCAATTGAATTTCAGAAAACATAAATAGAATTTCAGAAAAATCAATTGAATTTCAAAAAGCATTATTTGAATTGCTGAGAACATTAATTGTATTTCAGAAAACATAAATTGAATTTCAGAAAACATTAATTGCATTTCAGAAAACATCAATTGAATTTCAGAAAACAGCATAATCGACTTATTTTTTACGCACTGGAAAATATGATGTTGATGTTTTCTTTAATTATTAGATGTTTACACATCTCCCTTGTGATCGGCTCACATGATTTTTTTATTATAAAAGGTGTATTTTTTTAAAGGTTTACAACTTTGAGTTGGCAACACTAATTAATTTGACAACCGATTTAACAGCTCTTACCTATCTTTTGTGGAGTTTGGCTTCTCATTTCATCATGAGAGCAATGCTTGCTGAAATTTTCTGTTAAAATAATGGTTCTGTTCGTCAAACTTATCGTGCACTTCGTCCATTTTATGGTAGTCATAATCGTCCATCAGAACTTCTAATTTGAAAAAATGTGGATCGTTTCCACACCATGCTTACTCTTAATGATAATGTGCATCCTGTAAAATGTCAAACAGTGTGCACCTAACAAGCTGTAGCCGCTGTACATCAAAAAATTGAAAAATATTAAATACTAAACTTTCCAACTTATTCATTGAAAGTTTCAACTTGGCTTAATAAAAATACATTCAACTCTGAGATTTTATATAATGGTTATATTATTTATAGACTAGATATTAATAACTACTGGTGGTTGTGTTTTCTGATTGCATTTTCTAGCCTTTGTTCATCATCTTCAAATAACAATTAATCCTTCTTATAATATTGAGTTTATTGGAGTCCTCATAAAACTAAAGAATAAAAATGTTAAAGTCACCTGTTAGTATATCCCTCCAAGATCGGATCCACAAATTTACATGCAGCATACTGATTCCATAAAATCTATATTTTTCAAATCAAACTCTAATGATTTATCTGTCTCTTTGAAATTTTTACCGGAATCGTTTTTGTAATAAAATCATATGATTGGATTGATGATTTTTTAAGTAATCAGCAAATCCTGAGAAAAGGTGAACATCAAGCAAAAAAAAATTTTTTTTAATATGCACATGTCATAAATCAAATTAAAGCACAAGATCTCTACTTCAATAATCTAACAAAATAATTTAATTATTTTAAGAAATTGTATTATTATAGCCATATCTGTGATGATTGTTTTCAACATTTTTAAATTATCATATTAGTTGCAATCTGGTAACATGTTTTTCTCCAAGCGATACAGTACAAAATGGCTGACTTGATGTTCTAAGTTGGTAGAGACATCAGTGGTGTGTTCCTTATCAAAGGAATTGCAAAGCATAGAAGTTTAAAGGTTAATAATATTCTTTTTCGAAAAACTAATTAGCATGTCACAACCATTACAAAAAGTATCCATTCAGTTAGAATAAAACGGATTCTGTACTCATTATTGTTTTGTAACATGTGTAATATATCAAAAGTAATACTGGCCATGTATGCCAGTATAATATAAACAAAAATGCTATTTTGCCCAGTTATAACTATGTATATTTAATTAGTGTTACGGTTGTGACAAAAATGTTTCGGTTGTGACATGCCATTTTTGTTGCTGTTATTTACACATTATAAATATGGGATAAAATTTAGTTTCCACACACGTGTAAAAACAACAATCATACACAATGCAAATCAATCACACGATGTATAAATAATACTCATACACAATGTAAGAACATACATTTATTATTGAATTGACTGAATTTCTTAATTCAACAATATATATGGGATCGTACAAAGAAGGGTTAAGAAGATTGGTAAGTGTTAAAGGGCGATGAGTGCAGAATAGCAGGCGGACGAAGTGAAATTGAAACAGACGGACACTGAGAGATATAGCATCACAAAACTTGACGTTTTTGTACAGTGGAATCGAATGGGTTAAAAAATATGTAGTCATTTATATATATAAAACGGAATGTGTGTTTGTTTATTTGTTTGTTTGTACCTTATAGGAGACCAAACCTCTGAACCGATCTTCCTGAAGTTTTCACAGCATTTAACTGGGACTCCGGCATGATTAATAGGGTACTCTTTTTTCGACCACGCCTACTTTTACGCCCACTTTTTTAAAATTATGTAATTGCTCACATATAGTTTTTAACAACAGCAACAATATAAATAAAATATTTTAGGTTAACATAGTGTATCCCGTTTTTAGAAAGGAGGTAGGAATTTACCCGAAAATTATAGAGGTGTTTCTTTTATGAACTGCGCTGCAAATATTATTATGGAAACCCTAAGTGATAGATTGTCAAAATGGGTTGAAAATAACAACATGCTCAATAATACACCTTAGATTACAGGAGAAGAATGAAGTGTACACATGTTTCGTAGATTTTAGAGCAGCATTTGACAAGGTGTCAAGAAAGCTCTTAACGTATAAACTTGGATGAGTTAAATATCGGATTACTTTTATAAGCAATTGATATAGTTATACTAGCCGATGATACAGATGTATTACAAAAAATAGTAAAACTGGGGTATGGAAGTCAATCTTAGCAAATCTGCCATTATGGTATTTATATGTGGAGATATATTGTACAAAAACGAGAAATGGACTTATCATTGAAAAGAAATTGTAATGGTTAATATGTACCGCTACATTGGAATCCTGCTAACACCAAAGTTTAGTTTTAAAATACATTTAGAAACAAGAAACCATTCAGCCAAAAATAGCATAATGGCAACCTAGAATACATACTTATTTATGTAAAACCCATATATCTCTGGAAGCAAAGTGGAAGCTATTTTAAGCTGTTTGGGCTATGCAGCACAAATGTGGGTTGGATCACTCTTTGAGGAAGTTGACAAATTGCAGATATTTTTTATTAAAAAAATTTTTAAGTTACCAGAATGCACACCCACCTATTGTACAATGCTAGACACATGTTTGGATAGTAGTCATCAGTATACAATTGATTTGCATTTGAGATACTTATGTAGAATATTTTTTGAATACAAAAGTAACAGACTTCCACATAAATTGTCTATGAAAACTCTTGAAAGAAATGTATATTGGGCTAAAGATCTAAACGCACTAGGTATACACTTTGGGCTAGACTGGACAATAAAAACTTGGATATAAATCTTTTGTCTGCTGGATTTGCTAGTTTGTTAAGCTAGATTAGAAATCGTAACCATCAAAAAATGTGGATAAAGTATACAAGAATCAACAAGTTACTTGACCATAGCGTTGGCAAACATATTTTAAAGAAATATATTGAAGAAGCAATATATCATAGATATTCGAGGGAATACATCCTATTTTACAAAAAGTATAGGAAAAGATTTTTTGGAAAAGTGGTTTAGCGGAAAATGAAATCATAAATGCTTTAAATAGCATGGGAGATGGAAACTGGAGTAATTTAGTAACTTTTATTATCAGAAAAAAATCAATTTAAACCTCCGATAGACGACGTTATGTGATTGCGTAAGTTCAACATTTCAATTTAGTTTACACATTTTATTGTAAATAATTTTATAAAATGAAATAAGAAACTATCAATCTGTCTATCTATCTATATATGTCGATTTGTATTGGATTCTATTTTTATATGCGGACTATGACGAAAAATGGACCGATCATAACCACAGAGTCAACTTTTTTAACAAAAAAAAAACATAAAAACCACACATGAAAAAATCTGTGAAAAAATTTATTTTTTGAAACACTTAAGAGAAGATCAAGATGCAGATATTTATGGGGACTATTACTAAAAAATTTCCCAAAAAATTTTTTTTGAGTACTAATTAATGGGTGCAAACCCAATTTTACTGGAAACTAAGTATATCAGTACAATTTAGTTCGATCTCATAAGGGTCATGTGTATGGGGACTAGTTCCACTAATTTCCACTAATTTCGATTTCGTTCACGCTATGGCCGACAAAAGCTTATATAAAAATTATCATTAAAATGTATTCTTATTTACGACATGAAGTTTAGTTGAAAGTGCTACATTGACACAAATACAGACTTTCAGATAAATGGGCATCTGCACATAAACTCAGAACGAGATTCTTATTTGATCGGAATTATAAAAGGTGGATCTAGTACAAATATTTCTGGTAGTTGCAAACATCAGTATTATACCCTGACCATAGGAATCTGTGTACATAGGCTATAATGAACTTAACCATTTAATGGGTACAGCTGCCTCATGGCAATAATTCGTTTTTTCTCATTGCATCCCGAAAACTACTTGTTTAAGTTTATCTTTATTCTCTTCCATCACCTATTATACTGCTGAATGTGCTTAACGTTCCCATTTTTTTTTTTTTTTTTGCTTTACTTTTTTATATTCTCCGATAAGCATTTTTATACAGCGGAAAAAATTTTCACATAAAGAATTGTATGAAAAAATCACTCCTTTAATAAAACAAATACATTAAATAATTCTTGATAAATAGTCTTATGTAAGCACAATGAATCGCGCTAAAGGCTAAAATCCTACAGCAGCTTCAGGGCACTCGCACATGGCAATATATGTGTCATATTTTATTTTCATTGTTATCGTGAATGTTATATTAAACAGCTGGAAGCAAGGGATATATTTCACTGAAATATATGGCTATATTTGGCTAAATTTTCCAAAGCAATGAAAAACTATCAGATTTCGACCGTAATGGTGAATTTGGTGATTATGAATATGTGGATGCCAAATCTGATATATGTATATAATATATTATAATTCATGCTAAATAATTTAACCAGCGGTAATTACAATATAAAAAAGTTTCTCTAATTCTAAATCTCATTTTACTCCTTCTGATATGTTTATTATTGATTCATCAGCCAGCACTATATTCAAAGATCTGTATATAAAGTTGGATAGCTCCGGTATTAATAGGCGCACCCATATTTTTTATAAATGGATCTAATGTGATTAAGATTAAATTTTATTAAATTATCCATTTTGTTATTTTTATTATTACTGTTATTATATATTAAATAAATTATTATTACAAATAAATATAAAAAATTATTTTTCAAAAAATTGATATATTTCCTGAGGTTAACATATTGCGGGTATTACAGTATCGAAGGTATGACATTTTAGTTAGGTATGTTACATATTGTCGGAAAGGCTAATTTATCTAGTCAATTAGTATATTCTCTATTTTTAAGGTTTTAGAAACACTTACACACTAATAGGAAAAAATTCTAAATAGTGCATTTGTGAAAAATTGAAAAACGGTTGTCTTGAGTTACAAAATATTTTTTTTTTTGATAGATATCCCACTCGCATCCCACTAAGCGACCAAAGAGCTCTTAAAGGAAAAAACCTAAGCCTTCTTTTGAAAAAAAAAATTCCTTTTTTGAAAAAAAAGTTAGAAAATTTTTGATTTTACAAAAAAAAGTCAAAAAAATTTTTTTAATTTTTTTTTCGAAAGACTGAAGAAATAGCTATCTAAACTATTTGGGACAAATTTTGCAAAGAACAAAAGTAAATAGTTACCCGGATGAGAAAAAAATACCTGTGTGGTCAAAATGTCAAATTTTGACCCCCCCCCCCCCCTAACTCAGAGAGTTCTGGATCGATCTTGTTGATAAATTGGGTCTAAGCTACTATCCATTAGGACTAACCTTGGTGGAAATTTCATTCCGATCGGAAAACATCGGTTTAAAAAGTTTGATCACTTGGCATGAAACGCCCCATATATAAAACTCAAAATTTGTTTGTTGGTTTGTTTTGTGGGTTTGTTTCTGGGTTTGACATTAATAGGTGTCTAAACCATGGGACCGATCTTCCTAAAATTTTCACAATGTGTAAGTTGGCACCGAGAAAGTAAAATAGGCTATACCTTTTTAATATATGAAGTGGGCGTGGCAAATCCCATATATAAAAAATTTTTACATTCATATATGAAACTTTATAGGAGCACATAGGTTCAAATGTGAGAAGTCCGGCGGAAAATGAGGATCAAACAAGGGAGCGTGACACCTCCCATACATGGTAAATACATATCATTATATATCTAGAGTACTATGATGGTCAGAGTCTTGAAACTTTCTGCACGTCAATTGGTTGTTAATAACAGTACCAAAAATGCGTTGGATTGGGTTAGTAGGCGTGGCACCTCACATACAAAAATAATTATCTGGAGTACTATAAACCCTACAGTATTGAAACTATGAATGAGTTCACGAATAATGAGTGTGAGATGTTATGTGAAAAGTGGAAGTGGCATCTCCCTTACATGGTAAATACATTTCATCGTATATATTGAGCACTATGATGGCCAGAGTCTTGAAACTTTCTGCACGTCAATTGGTTGTTAATATTAGTAGTCGTACTAAAAATGGGCGGGTTATATAAACCGAGAAGTATTGCCACTAATTTTTGATCACATCATATTATCCATATATGTCTGTTATAGTCCACGTTTCTGAAATATCTTCATTATACCCTATACCACTATGTGGTTTGGGTATAATGACTTTGTGCTGCTGTTTGTAACAACCAAAAATATTTGACCTAGACCCATCTTTAATTATACCGATCGAATCAGAATCACTTTCTGAGTTGATTTAACAATGTCCGTCCGTCCGTCCTTCCGTCCGTCCGTCTGTGTGTCCATGTAAAGCTTGTAATCAAACTGCAGGTCGCAAATATGAATTTATTTTGATGAAATTTGGTATATTAGCTTTTATCGGCCATGGGATGAACGCTGTTGAAACTGGTGAGAATCGGTCCATGTTCAGACCTAGCCCCCACACAAATTACCCATATGAAATCGACATAAATTGCCATAAGATACAAATTGTCATATAGAACTTACTCAAATTGGGTTTGTAAGCGTTCATTACATCCACTAATGAGTAGTCTAAAAATGATCCCTTTGACCCCATATAGAGCTGCTTCCCGATCTTCACTTAAATCTATTAAAAAACAAAAATATTGCACTGATTCTTTTCAAATTTTGTTTGTACATATTTTTGCAAAATACAAGAGACTTTACCAAACATGATCAGGATCGGTCCATTTTTGGACCTAGTCCCTTTATAGATATAGCATCCGATATGAACTTTTTCATATCTGCAGCCAAAAAATTAATAAAAATCCCACTCAAATTTGGTTTTTGCTTATTTTCTATGTCCAGTTAGTTGGGCCTAAGAGATAGGGTTTCTAAACGCATGGTATAGGGTATCGTATAGTCGGTCTAGACCGACTATAATTTTCTTACTTGTTTTCTTTTGTTTCAATACTGAAGACAATAGAATTTTATGATTTAAGTTTTCGATATCCTTGAAGTATGAAGATATCTTCTCTTCGCTTACCACAAAACATTTTTGTAGAGCTTGTCTTTATGTACGCTGTGTTTTTTGCTTAAGGTGCCAATAGGTGATTCGCACTGGGAAACAAGAACTTCTGACCTGCGCAGAGTGGGGCCTTCTGACTTTTTTCGTTGCAAAAATCATAACTTTTAAACTGATTAAGATATTTTAAAAATTAAAAATAATTCTGAAAGCATTCTGCTGGCGCATGATGCTAGGGGTACAGAGGGCTTAAATATATCCTATCAAATTTCAGTATTATTTTGGTGCTAATATTTCATGTTGCATATAGAAAGATAATGTGCTGAAATTTGGAAGTTAAAGTATTTTTAACCCAAAAACGAACCCTACTTAAATTTGTTGGAATCGGCCCATGTTTGGACCTAGGACCCATACAAATTTTCCTTCAAAATTGGTTTCAATGCCACTGAATGTAGCAAATGTTACTCTATTGCAATGAAATTTGAATCATAAGGGTTTATTAGGTCAGTAACGAGATCTATAAGTAATTTTTGAAATCGCTCTACGTTTGGACCTAGTCCCCGTACAAATTTTCTTCAAAATTTGGTTAAAATGCTACAAGAGATGCCAAATTCTAATTTCTGTATTATATTTAAAAAATTTACAAAAGTAGTGCAAAAAAACACTGTAAAATTTCAATGGAATCGGACCACTTTTGGTGAAACGTCTACTTCTTTTATAACACCCAATCTAAATCGCTTTCATCTTCCGAGCTTATAAATAAATCAACCAATTTAAAATGTTGTAAAGACATTATTGCACTTCACTCTTTTTAATTTTTACCAAAATATTCTGCGGCCTCTTATTGAGTTAACTGCCAACTGGTCAATATATATCCGTCATCAGCACAATAATACTAGGCAAAAAGGTTTCTATTTACTTTTTTTTATTTTATTATGCTGAATTCAGTAACCGCTTAAAAATATTACAGGTAGCGCTAGCGAATTGGCGTTTTTTTTTTAATTTTTTAACCTGGCATCAGGTCAAAAGTTTCTAATTGTTGAAAAATACATACATTGTAAATTTTCGACCTTTACAAAATAATAAATAATACCTGGCGAAAGCGGATTTTTTTATTGTGCTGAATTCATTAACAAAATTTTGATGATCATTGCTTTCCAGAATTTGTAGTTTTTATTATTGCCAATACACCAAAATTACAAAACATTAACAATCTTCTTAAAAACACTTCGCCATCCTGTCAAAATTAAATATGAAAAAAATTTAAGTTTCTGTTTTCAAACACAAAAAAAAAAATCGTGAAAAATAATATAAAAATCTGGAAAAATTAGATAATATTTGGTATTTTATAGCCTTTAAAATCAGCTATATAACTTTAAAATCGATTAATTTTTCACTGAGATATGGCGAAACAAGTCTACCCATCTATCCAGTGTATGTCAATATGTTTTTACAACTTTATGGTTGTTGCGTGCAGACTGGCAAGTATATGCAGTCAAGTTTACCTTAATTAGTTAGAGTATTATATTAGTGAACCATTTTAAGTAATATCTAAGTAAACTTATTTAAACATTTTTAGTTCTATTCTATCAAAATAGAAAAAACTATGAAAATATAGTATAAATGAAAAACTGAGACTTTAGAAAAAGTAAACGATCACAGAACATAATTTTTAACTTTGTTTTCTAGAAAATAAAAAATACCTTTCAAACGACGCCAAAAGCATCATAATTTGTTAGCTTGTTTGCCTACAATTTGATTTGAAAGATGATATTTGTAAAAAAATTTTGCGCCTTTTTCTAATAGCTAAAAAAGTTCCAATTTTGCGGAGCTCTGTCATCCATAATTTTTATCTGATTTTGAAAATGTGTATTGATTCATAATCCGCGATAAATCCTCTATCTCACACATTAATTACTTTTACTGCATACTTCTATCAAATTTTTGATTTTTGCCACGCTGTTTGGGAAAAGGCGCCATTGTGCTGCGTTGCGAAATATCTAATTTTGTAGCAATGAAATCTAAGTTTTTTGTGAAACTAAAATTGTCGCCTTTGAAATTACTGGGCCAAATTCATACAATGAAAACGATTCCCCTTGGTCAGTTTCCAGAGCTATACCCGATGAGACATCCGGACTCGAAGGCCTTGGTATTGGAGTGTTTTCGGAGCATGGTAGTGGAGTTTGAGTACTTGTTACACTACACAACCATTTTTATACCCTATACCACTATGTAGTTTGGGTATAATGACTTTGTGCTGCTGTTTGTAACTACCAAAAATATTTGACGTAGACCCATCTCTTATTATACTGATCAGAATCACTATCTGATTCGATTTAACGATGTCCGTCCGTCCGTCCGTCCGTCCGTCTGTGTGTCCATGTAAAGCTTGTAATCAAACTACAGGTCGCAAATATGAATATATTGATGAAATTTGGTATATAAGCTTTCACCTGCCATAGGATAAACGCTATTGAAATTGGCGAGAATTGGTCCATGTTCAGACCTAGCCCCCATACAAATGACCCCTATGAAACCAACATGAAGTGCCA
The DNA here is from genome assembly GCA_963682025.1 of Cordilura impudica. Classification (NCBI taxonomy): domain Eukaryota; kingdom Metazoa; phylum Arthropoda; class Insecta; order Diptera; family Scathophagidae; genus Cordilura; species Cordilura impudica. The sequence continues at coordinate 108,831,994 of OY821519.1, forward strand.
TAAGATCCAAATTATAATATAGATCTCAGTCAAATTGGGTTTGTATATGTTTATTACATCCATTAATCAGTAGTCCAAAAATAACCCCTATAGGACAATTCTTAGTCATAGGTCCCGTATAAGCTGCTTCCCGATCTTCAATTAAATCTTACAAAAAAACAAAAATATTGCACAGCTTTTTCTCAAATTTGGTTTATACATATGTTTTCAAAATATAAGTCACTTCACCAAATATGGTCAAGATAGGTCCATTTTTCAACCTAGTCCCCATATCAATATAGCACCCGATATGAACTTTTTCATATCTGCAGCCAAAAAAATTAATAACAATGCCACTCAAATTTGGTTTATGCTTATTTGCCATATCGAATTTGTTGGACCGAAAGATAGGGTCTCCAAACCATGGTATAGGGTATCATATGGTCGGTCTAGACCGACTATAGTTTTCTTACTTGTTTTTCGATGTTTTTCTGTACACACAAATAACAATTTTTTTCATGGGGGATATGATGAGTCCAGATCATTGGTAAGGCGGAATGCATACATCATCCTCTAGTATTAATCTAGTTAAAGAGATTACTACCTCACAAACCATGTTTGGTGCCCATGACGCATTGAAAATAGTTGGATGTTTAAATACTTTTCGTATGCGTAATTAAATTCCTCTTTAAAATAACCATGCCTTATCTTTTCTAGAGTAAAATTACTACAAACATAACAACCACTACTAAGAGTGCAATCCATTTTAAAGTTGTAAAAATTTTACTAACTTTAAAATCTTTTTTTAATAAAAAAAAACACTTTTTGCAAATAATTCACTTAAATTAAAATCTGTTTATAAAATTTATTCAAAACAGAATTGTAATTTTAAGACTCCCAATTCAGTTTTCCCTTTAAAAGGCAAATAAAAAACAAAAACTATTGTTTAGTTTTATCATTGCAAGTAACGGCTATGGAATATACTTATTCGTTGCTTTTATATAAACATTTTGGTGCTTTAACTAACGATGCTCTCACAATTGTAGGTAGTGAATTTCATAAATATTGTTATTGCTTTTTTATGTTAAATCCAAAGAATAGTTGTGACAAAATAGTTATGAGAAATTATGTATTTAATGTAAACTCATAGTAAAGAAATGTTAAAAAGTTACAAAATTCAAGAATCCCTCGTCCTATTATTCGACCAACTTTGCCAAACCGTTTGGGAATTTTGTTTACTTACTTTCTTACTTTCATACTCTGTTCAAATCATTGGGGCTGCATTTTGTTATTGCTCTGTGTCATTGATAATTATCTATCATATACAGAATATATTTACCGAATTACAATAATTCATTTAACGAGTGGGTGTGGGCGTAGTTCGATTGGAACTTTTCTATTTTCTTTATGAAACATTACCTTTAAGTGTGCCAACAAAATTGAGACCATCGCATTTTTCGAAATATTGTGGAGAGGAAGAAATCACAAAAATTAGTGTTGACGTTTTTTTATACCAGCTAAAAATATTTGTTATTTTTATTATTTTTATTATCTTGTGAGTGCACGGTAAAATTGTTGCATATGGATCAAATGATCAAGTTACACTAACTCTGAACCAACTTGATAAATTTCAATGAGTCATAATTTACAGCGACCATTTCCTCGCTTTATTCGTAGCGGTTAGCCAATTTTCTGCTGATATAATTATTCACAATTTATTGGTTTAATTGATGGATGTAGCACTGTAGTATTTAACGAATGGTATTGAGATTATTCGCATCATGTTCCAAACTGAGGAATTTTTCAGCACATTTCTGAAGATCTTCTACATTTCCTGCTGTTTTATTTTAAAATCATTCGGATATGGCACAAAACTGAACACAGTTGACCCATTCATGGATTTGGGAATTCACTTCGATAAAAGACCAAGTTTTAATTTTCATGTAACCATGACTATTAATACGGCAAATGGTGGTTTATGTTTTAACAAATAAGAAAATTATAGTCGTTCTAGACCGACTATACGATACCCTATACCATGGTTTAGAGACCCTATCTCTTCGGTCCAACTAATTCGATATAGAATATAAGCATAAACCAAATTTGAGTGGCATTGTTGTTAATTTTTTTGGCTGCAGATATGAAAAGTTCATATTGGGTGCTATATTCATATGTGGACTTGGTAGAAAAATGGACCGATCCTGACCATATTTGGTAAAGTCAATTATATTTTGAAAAAATATATACAAACCAAATTTGTGAAAAATCTGTGCAATATTTTTGTTTTTTGATATATTTAAGTGAAGATCGGGAAGCACCTCTATATGGGGCCTATGACTAAGAATTGTCCTATAGGGACTATTTTTGGACTACTGATTAATGGATATAATAAACACATACAAACCCAATTTGACTGAGATCTATATGATAATTTGGATCTTATGGCAATTTGTGTCGATTTCATAGGGGTCATTTGTGTGGGGACTAGAACTGAACATGGGCCGAATTTCACCAATTTCAGAATTCATCGTATGGCCGACAAATTTCATCAAAATATATTCATATTTTCGACCTGTAATTAGATCACAAGGTTTACATGGACACACAGCCGGACAGACGGACGGACGGAAAGTAATTCTGGATCGATCGGTATAATAAAAGGGGTCTAAGACAAATAATTTTGGTAGTTACAAACAGCAGCATAAAGTCATTATACCCAAACTACATAGTGATATAGGGTATAAAAAACGTTGGACAAAGGAATTTAATGATCATTATATAACAAAAAATCTTTTCACGTCGTTGGTCAGGCCGCTACTTGAATACGGATCAGTACTGTGGGATCCACAGCACAATGTCGTCATGAAAAAACTTGAGTCAGTTCAGATACAATTCTCACTATTTCGTATTCCATACCTTCGTTGGAATGCGGAATTGAGTCTCCCACCGTATCGCAGTCGTTTGGCTCTAACAAAGCGTCCAACTTCGAAAAGTAGAAGAATAATTTGTAATATTATATTCTTCCTCAAACTGGTCCATGGCAAAATTTATTCTGAATGCCTTCTTGGAAAAATATATATAAATGTTCCTAACAGACAAGTTTGATCTTATAAACCTATTTACCTGAATTTCAACTGATCAAATTTTATCAATTTCGATCCATTCCGAAGAATTTGTGCTTTAATTTAATTATCCGACACTACTGATGTTATTAAATGTAGATTAACGACTTATTTGATCTCTAAAGATTCTGTTTATGAATTAAATAAATAAATAAGTAAGTAAGTAAATAAATAAATGAATAAAAAAATTAATAAATGAATGACTTTTACCATTTCTTTTTAAAATTTTTATTAAATTCTCTTTAATTTTAATTTAATATTCTGTAACTTTTTTGGTTCAAATATAGTTTTTCATTATTTTTCGTACGATACGTTTATTTGAGACCCTGCTCGGGCGCCACTGTCCTGGTATTTGTAGAAAAGTATTTTTCAGGCTGGTCTAGCAGGGAAAGTGGCAAATTAGAATACAATGTGCAAAACATCACAAACATAATGTGTAATGCCAGAATATTGTTTGAATGCTAAACATTGTTTTACTAAAATCCCTGCTATCTATATATCTGTGGTCACAAGCGATAACCGGCTGAGTCGACTTAAGAACGATTTGAGTTATGTATGCTATCATATTCTACTTCATATTTATATTTACGTGAAATCCCCATTTTTCTAACACTGTTATTTAAAAAGTTATTAATGAAAACATACTGACGTAAGTCGTAATAAAGCCCCATTACATTTATATAAAAAGCTATTTTTCTCGAAAGCATGGTTTTCGAGTTAGGCAGTTATTGCTTGTGACCACAGATATATAAAATTCATTTTCTGTTTGTTTGTGTGTTTATTTATTTGTTTGTTTGACCGCTATACAAATTTTCTTTCTAATGGATTTCTCTGAAATTTGGTGCACACGCTCTTTGCACCCCAAGAAATGTCGTCATATGCTTCCTACCGGCCACGCCTACTTTACGCCCACTTTTTATATACAATTCCTTTTCTGGTTTTTGGTGTATTGTTCGCTACACAAATTTTAAATTTTCAACGGATTTCTCCGAAATTTGGTATACACGATCTCTATGCTCTAGAGAAGATCACCATATACTTGTTATCGGTCACGCCTACTTTTAAGCCAACTTTTTACATACAAATCATTTTCTGCTTTTTGGTATATTTTTGTTCGCTACACAAATTTTAACTTTTCAGCTGATTTCTCTGAAATTTCAAATACCCCAGAGACGGTCGCCATATGCTTCTTACCGACCACGCCTATTTTTACACCCACTTTCATTTAATTTTTTTACGCGTTTCGCTCGAATTTACTGCACATTATCCTCATACCCCAGGCAAGGTCGTCATATATTTTTATCAGCCACGCCCACTTTTTTTAATTTTCTATATACGATTTTAGTGTTTATTAATATATTTTAATGTTTCAATGAGTTGTAAATGTGGAAAAATAACTTTTTGCAATTGTGACTTGCACATGAAAGCATAGCACATACGCCATACTACCTCAAATGCAAAAAGGCTTAGACTAAACAGACCTCTAGAGAACCCGATCAGACCCAAATTCGTATCGGTCTCAACGACTTAGACAATCTGAGTCGAGAAAAGCTGAAACACCTAAACAAACAATTGAAGCCCTAAGATCAAGGCAATCTTTGGTAAGAGAAACGGAAAGACCCGAGTATACTCAAGTGCGTCTAGAATGTGAACTTCTGAAATGAGACAACAGCGTCTTGAGGCCCAACGGATAAGGCAAGCTCTCTTCAGGGAGTCTGAAACTCCTGAAACGACAGTAATATCCCTGTCAGAAAACTTTTCTAAGTGTGTTCCTTCATTGCAAGAGATCAAATTAGAATCTCCGTTTTTCGTAGACAATTATATGTCGCCTGATCCTGACGTAAAATCAGAAATGTTGTATATCCCAAAGCTCTAGAGTAACGCGACTCGTTCGCGGAACGCAGCTCAGTGGAAAGTCTTATGATAAATTTTATCTAGGTATGTGCAATAATTACTATACATATACTATAAGCATTTGCTTAAAGCAACCTTGCGGTACAATTTTAAACGTCGCAATGATGACTACATATTGAATGAAGTAATTCATTTTTTAAAAGTTCTGATTCCCTTAATTTTCAAACGATTCCGTTATATTTGATGTTTACAAAATAAATAAACATCAAAAAAAAACTTAAAGCGATTTCGCAGCTTATTTTTTAAGCATTTCTGATGTAGCGTCTTATAAAAAAACTTCTAAATAAAAAACCTAAAAATTTTAAATTGAAATAAAAAATGAATTTACTCCCCAAAAAATTTTAACATTGGGGAATTTCTTCATCATGAACAAATTCCCCAATCCCATAAAAAATTTTGGGGAGGAAGTTCATTGTTTTTGGGAATTTGTTCATTGGGGAAAAAGTCCTTAGCGTCTGGTAAGCATCATGAGTCATTTTTCAAGTCAAAGGCCTTTGGATCCCGGGAAAGAATTTTTATATAAAATTCATTTGATAAAAAAAACTATATCCATCATTAACTTCACCCTAAAAATTTATTATTAATCATTATTAACTAATAGATATATAATAACTATACTTATAAATATTTAAATCTTATATATAAAATTCTTCTGTCGCGGTGTTTGTGGTAAAATTCCGCCGAAACGGCTCGACCGATTCTCATGAAATTTTGTGCGCATATTGGGTAGGTCTGAGAATCGGACAACGTCTATTTTGTTTTTTGATAGGGCCACTGGGAGGGGTACCCCCCATACAAAGTGAACTTTTAAAATCAGATATCTGGAGTACTATGATAGCCATAAGTGCCACGCCCACTTGAGATATCAAAAAAAAATACCTGTTGTCCGTTTCTGAGACCTTCCCAACACCCAGACAAAATTTCATGAGAATCGGTCAAGCCGTTTCGGAGGAGTTCAATTACAGAGACTGCGACACGAGAATTTTATATATAAGAAGTTAAACTCCTTTTTTGTTTTTTTTTATTTTTTTATTTAGTGCGATTTGACTGCAATTCAGAATGTATGTATGTTTTATCATAGGAAATTTTTGTATGTATAAATGGACCCGATAGGTGGTGCTGGGGTAAAGTCATTTCGAATATCCTTATTTACGGTGCGATTTTACTGAAACTAAGAATGTACATATATGTATGTTAGATGATGCCAAAAATTTTTTTGTTGGACCCGGTAATGGCGCTGGCTTTCGAAAAATAATGAGTTGTCAAATTTATTTAAATTTTATAAGTTCCAAAATTCACAAACGTTTTTACATATATACAAATATTCTAACCAAAAAGGAAGGAAAAATTGCATTGGCTATTGCTTTATCCGAAATAGCCGCAACATTATTGCATGGTGGTCGCACAGCTCATTCAGCACTCAAATCGCCGTTAACTGTACAAACGAATGAGAATGCCGTAGTAATACAAAAAAAAACATTCCGGTATGGCAAAAGTTCTGCAAAAATTCAATATTATTATTTGGGATGAATATAACATGGCTTACAAACATTCCTTAGAAGCACTACATAGAATTTTAAAAGATTTGAAAGGCAATGAAAGACTTTTTGGTGGAGCTCTCATTTTATTATCCATGATCCAATGGCTGACCAGTTTTCAAAACAACTACTTGGTTAAGTGAAAGAACTATTTAAGTGGCAAAAAATTTCGATGTCGATAATATTAATGTTATTATTCAGGACATGATTGATTCCGAAAGTGTTATTTCAAATCTATGGATAGTATTGTTGAAGAAAATGAAGCAGTCAATTATCCAACAGAATTTTTGAATTCACTTGATGTACCCGATCTACCTCCATATTTATTAAAATTAAAAGTTGGTTTTCCAATAATTTTGCTACGTAACCTCAACGCTCCGAGACTATTTAATGGCACCAGGTTAATTGTTGAGAGGGTAATACTCAATTCTCAAAGGCAAATTTAAAGGATAACATGTCTTGCTGCCAATAATTCCTATGATTCCTACGGACACACTGATAACATTCAAAAGATTGCAATTTCCGAACAGATTGGGCTTTACCATGACCATCAATAAATCTCAAGGACAATCATTGCAAATATGTGGTTTGGACCTTGAAAACAGTTGTTTTTCCCGTGTCGGAAAGCCAGCAAATTTATTAATTTACTGCCGCAATAAGGAAATTAAAAATATTGTTCACTCTTTTTAGAATTACAATGATAGAAATGTATTGGTCATTATTATATGTATGTTACAATAAATATTTATTTTAATTTTCATAAATAAAACATGGTTTTTCTTTAACAGTTTTAATATTAACAAATGCACAAACGTTTCTTTATATAGATATATACAGATTCTAACTAAAATTAAAAATTCATTGAGGGCAAAACAACGTTTGCCGGGTCCAGCTAGTTTCTCTATATTTAGAATATACTGTTGTGATTCAGATTTGCATTATACAAAATAATTCTATTTTATTCAATATGTTATATTGTACTCGTATATATATTAAGTTTTTACAGATATAATTCAAACATTATTAATGATAAGACCAAACACCATATTCATTAATAATTAATTTAAGACAATTCAATATATTTTCACAAGGCACATAAGTTTTCTCTTCATTAAGAATGCAAATCACTTGATTGCTATTAAGATGGGTTTTATCAATAAATCTTTTTTCTAATATCGTTATATTAACAATGCCCTGAGACAGCCTTTCATCCTTTTCACTTTGTGACTACACATTAGGCTGTCCGGAAAAATTTATTTTTCTGGCAACACTTCAAAATCACCTGTTATATTTATTAATACCAAAATACGTAAATTGGGTTTTCCCCAAAAAAGAAAACTAAAAAAACATAAACTAAACTAATTTGTAATACATAAGTCAGTTGCGATAGTTACAGTTTAAGTGTGTTTGTGATTTAAAACAAGTAAGAGTGTTAAATTCGGCTGTGCCGAATCTTTGATACCCTCCACCTCGATTTGAGTATTGATAATAAATGTAAACAAAATATTGGAAAAAGTTGTTAAACTTAATACCAAATTATTTCAGCAAATTATTTGGGTTGGTTTTCGTCTTTACTATTATTTCGGATTTATTTCGGTGTTTGCTTTTTGGTCATCGTGATTGCTGATCGGCATGCATTTAGGTTATATACATACCTAAATGCATGCGTTTCCGGTTATATGACATAACTTCTCGTTTAATTTAGTTTTTGCTAATTAAATAGCTCGCCCTAACCTCCATTGCAAAGGTAATGGTTGTGTAGGGTGGCTATATGCATTAAATCGTGCTAATTGGAGATGGCTGTATAGTTTCTTTTAACTGGCGAAATATTTCTTCATTGCGGCCATATATGTCGGATGGAGTAACAAAATAATAACCAAAAAAAGCTCTCTCAACTTTTTTATTAAAATATTGCCATATTTCGAAAACATAGAGAATAAATTTATAATAATAAATAATCAAATAGGGATGCCAAACGCAAAAAACCAAATGTCCCAAACATTTTAAATAAAATAATTTGTTATCTTTATTTTCTGAACCAGCTGTTTTTACCCGGTCTTGACCGGGATAAAAAGGCCTTTGACTTGAAAAATGGTTCACTATGCTTACCAGGCGCTGAGTACTTAGTCCCAATTAACAAATTCCCCAATAAAATGAACTTTCTGCCCAAAAATTTGTATGGACAGTAAATTCGTTTTTTATTTCAATTAAAAATTTTTTGATTTTTTAATTTAGAAGTTTTTTATAAGATGCTGCAGCAAAAATGCTTCAAAAATAAACTGCAAAACCGCTTTAAGTTTTTTTTTTTCAGTTTATTTATAAACATCAAATATAACGGAATGGTTTGCAAATTAAAGAAATCGGAACTTTTAAAAATTGAATTCCTTCATTCAATAAGTGATCATCATTGAGCAGAGACGTCAAATTCAAATTTCAGAAATGAAAGACTAATGCGACGTTTAATATTGTGTCGCAAGGTTTCTTTAAGCAACTGCTTATAGTATATGTGTGGCCTATTTTGATCAAGAGGTAATTATTTCACATACGTAGATAAAATTTATCATACGACATTTCACTTAGCTGTGTTCCGCGAGCGAGTTGCGTTCGCTTCCGCGCGTTTGGCAGCCACACCCGTGCTGCCGCGCAGTTTAATCGCCAAAATATATTTTCCAGATCATTGCGATATTTTAGCTGAGCTGTGTTCCGCGAGCGCGTCGCGTCCGAATCCCGCGCACGGGTATGGCTCCTCATTTTAAATGCATTTGTTGTAGGACATATATTGAGAGCAGTATGCAAATGTTTACTAAAATAAATATTTAACAAAATTCATTAAATAAAAATTTGTAAAAATTTAAGAATGAATTTGGGGAGTAAGTTCATTTTTTATTTCGATTAAAAAAAAATGGGGGATTTTTTCATTTCTTTTGGGTACCTTTTTTTTAGTTTGGGGAATTTGTTCACCGTGTAGTTATTTCCGTGTAAACCACATTTCAGAGAAAACCGTTGAAAAGTACAAATTTGTTTAGGGAAGAAATATACCACACAACAAAATATGAATTTTATAAGAAAATTGGGCGTAAAGTAGGCGTGTTCGGTAAAAATCATATGGCGACCTTTCTTGGAATATGTACTTAATTTCGGAGAAAGCCATGGAAAAATAAAAGTTTGTATAGCAATCAAATAAAGAAACAAATAAAAGGAAAAAATAAGTTTTATATACCTAGAAGTTGGCGCAAAGTAGGCGTGACCTGTAAGACGCATATGTAGTATAGAGATCGTGTGACCAAATTTTAGACATCCCTTGAAAAATAAAAATTTTTATAGTGCACAAATATAACAAAAAACAGAAAATTAATTTTGTATAAAAAGTGGGCGTAGAAGTAGGCGTGGCTGGCAAGAACCATATGGCGACCTCTCTGGAGTACAGAGATCGTGTGTAGCAAATTTCAGAGTTATCCGTTAAAAAAAAAATTGTGTAGCGAACAAATGTACCAAAAAACAGATTATGAATTGTATACAAAAAGTGGGCGTAACAGTAGGCGTGACCGGTACGAAGTATATGTCGACCTTCCCTGGAGCAGAGAGATCGTGTGTACCAAATTTCAGAGAAATCGGTTGAAAAATAAAAATTTGTATAGCGAACAAATATACCAAAAAACAAAATGAATTGTATACAAAAAGTGGGCGTTAATGCAGGCGTGGCCGTTACGAAGCATATAGCGACCTTTCCTGGAGTACAGAGATCATGTGTACTAAATTTCAGAGAATTACGTTGAAAAATAAAAATTTGTATAGCAAACAAATATACCAAAAAACAGAAAACGAATTGTATACAAAAAGTGGGCGTAAAAGTAGGTGTGGCCGCAGGAATCACACGGTGACCTGGCCTGGGGTACAAAGATCGTGTGTACCAAATTTCAGTCAAATGCGTTGAAAAATAAAAATTTGTATAGCGAACAAATATAACAAAAAACAGAAAATAAATTGTATAAAAAAAGTGGGCGCAGAAGTAGGCGTGGCCAGTAAAAATCATACGGCGACCTTTCCTGGAGTACGGAGATCGTGTGTAGCAAAATTCAGAGAAATCCGTTGAAAAATAATAATTTGTATAGCGAACGAATATACCAAAAAGCAGCAAATGAATTGTATATAAAAAGTGGGCGTAAAAGTAGGCGTGGTCGATAAAAAGTATATGGTAACCCTAGCTGGAGTACAGGGATCGTGTGTACCGAATTTCAAGGAAATCTGTTAATAAATAAAAATTTGTATTGTGAACAAATATGAATAAAACAGAAAATGAATTTTGCATAAAAAGTGGGCGTAGAAGTAGGCGTGGCCGGTAAAAAGTATATGGCGACATTTCCTTGGGTATATAGATCGTGTGTACAAAATTTCAGGAAAATCCGTTGAAAAATAAAAATTTGTATAGCGGTCAAACAAACAAACAAACAAATAAACAAACAAACAAACAGAAAATGAATTTTATATATACATATAACTTCAAATTTTCATCAAAAAAAAATTGTGAAAATTTGTATATAAATAACATTCTCATCAAATTGCGTTTATTTATGTAACAGTTTTTATGTTCGCAATTCTTAAATATCATTTGAGGTTTTCTAAAATTCATTGAATTTAAATTAATGTTTTCTGTATGCGATTCTGTAAATTTCAACGATCCGACAATCGCAAAATATATCGACAGCTCTTGTTGTTTGCACTAAAGATTAAGTGATTCACTAAGTACAGACATCTTAACGACAGTCGACGAAGTGTAACTAACGCTGCTTCCAGCGATGGCCTTATTAGAACCAGGTTGAAATCACGAGCAGAAATGCCAAATTTTGGTCACAAAAATATGTTTAAATTTTAAGTTTTAGCCATTTATTATCAGTTTTATTTTCTTGTACATTAATTGCAAGTATAAAATATTTTAAATAAAATAAATTTTTATCTCGTTTTTTTATTATTTTAAGCATACGGTTTGGGTTTGTATAAACGTTTTCAAAAGTAGAGCCCTCAAGATGCCATGTAATTCGATTTTTATTACTTTTACCGTAATCTGGGTAAAACTTCGCAAAATTTTGATACCTCTTGCGAAAGTGTATCTCGGAAAAACATTTTTGTCATTCAAAGACGGGACAGCCTACTACACATGTGGCAAATGTGGGCAAATGTTCATTTGAGTAAAATCATCAAATCATGGCATGGAAATTAAAACTTTGCTCGTTAGAGGTTTTACTTTGTTGTCCAAAAATAATTATTTCTCTATTTAAAGGTTTTGGTAATGTCGTCAGTATTATTATTCAGTTAATTGTAAGTAAACCTACGTGTGCATATAAAAATATGTGAAATTGTTTATTTTGTATTTTTAATCCATTAAGTTTTAATTACAAAAAGAAAAAAAATTACAACAAAATCACATACAACATTTGCATGGAACATTTACATAAACACTTAAAGAAAGTTAACCAAACAGTCAGATTTTAAATGTTTTCACATTTAGTCGTAGCTTTAGAACTTGATTAATAAACATTTTTTTAAACCCGTTTAAACCGACTCTGAATCACTTTCATATAAAGCTGCTTCACGATTTTCAAAATAGAAGTGACTTTACCAAATATGGTCAGGAGCGGTCCATTTTTCGACCTAGTCCCCATATAAATATGGCATCCCATATGAACTTTTTCATATCTGCAGCCAAAAAAAAAATCTGATAACAATGCCACTCAAATTTGGTTTATGCTTACTTTCTATATCCAATTAGTTGGACCGAAGTGATAGGGTCTCTAAACCATGGTATAGGTCAGAGGTGGGGAACCTGTGGCCTTAAGGCCACATGTGGCCTCGACGATTATTCTAGTTTTTTATCATATTGATATTCAAGTACATACAAATAAAAATATTTCATAAATTTAAAATTAAATAACATACTAAAACACTTTGTCATCTTTTTATGGTCAATATTTTTGTTCGCGCCGTTATGGTAACCCTGTTTTCTCTCTTATTGTTTGGCATGTATTTTTGCTCTCTTGTTTTTTTCGTCTTCGGTTACTACCGGTTATTAGTGAAATCATAATTGTTTTAATGCCCTTATCATTAATTTATTTAAACCACAATGTCCAAGTTAAGAAAATTAAATTAACTAAATAGAAATTTTAATTCCGAATGAGAGTTGACTTTTTTCTTTATTTCTGTCAAAGACAAAATGACGTGTTTGTTGTGCAACGCAGTTTTAACAACTTTGAAAAAATCAAATGCGACAACACACTATTTGACCTGACCCATCAATATCATTAATATTTCAGTTTAGAAGGAGAAACTCGTCAAGCTGCTCTTGAAAAGTTGAAAAAAGGAAAGCTTCAAGAACAGGCGACTTTTGTTGCATTTGTAAAGAAAAATACTCGTACTTATGCAGTTGATGTTACCTATAAGATAGCGCACATACTTGGCAAAAAGGCAATCCATTTAGTGACGTCGAAATAATTAAGGAATTCATTGTTGAAGCAGTGGGTACGTTAGATCCCGACAAAGTTGAAAAATTTAAACAATTGCCTGTCACACATCGGCAGCACGAATTAGCTCAAAATGTAACGGAGCAACTTTGCGCAATTATTGAAAACGAAAAAATTTATTTTTCAATCGCTTTAAAGTACTGATAAAACTGATTTTGCACAAGTTATGTATTTTATTCGAGCTGTAACCAAAGATTTTCAGTGTTACAAAGAATTTCTTGCGCTGGGTACATTAACTGAGAGAACTCGTTTTGTTAACATTTTCGAAAACTTCAGAGAATTATGCCATCAATTAAAATTAAATTTAAATAATTTAATCAGTGTATGCACCGATGGCGCTCCTTCTATGAGAAGTAAAAACGAAAGATTCGTTGCATTGTTAAAAAAAATAAAATTGTAACAATTGTTTTTGGAGACGTCTTGCAGAAAGCTATCGCGATTGTCAATTATATTCATGTAAACGCATTGCGTCATCGAGGTTCGCTTTTAATAAAAATTTTAACATTACGGAGAAAAATATTTTTCAAGAACAAAGAAACCTATGTCATCTATCAGATGGAATATTTTCCACATATTGCATTTTTGTCATGATAAAACAAAATATTTAAATATTTCTCTTCAAGGAAAAACGAAACATAAATGTTGCAGAAGATCCAAGCGTTTCGAAAAAAATGAACATTTTTAAAAACACTACTGGCTCATTCAGATATTTCTGCAGAACACTTTCCGGAACTAGCAAAAATGTTAAATGAGCAAACATTTGAAAACAAAATATTCGACGAATGTATAAGTATCTTAGATACTTTAATAGAAGAATACAATGAAAGATTTGCAGATTGTGATTGGCATATTCCTGCTATGAAGCTGGTATTTGGGCCACATTTAGTAGATATATTGGAGGCACCTAAAGAACTACAGATCCAATAAAAGTCTGGAAAAATGCTGTTTAATACCCATGCCTACGAGATAATGCACGCCGTTTACTTTGCTGTTTTGGAAGTGCATACAATTGCGAGTCAACATTTTCTCTAATGGCAAAAATTAAAACTAAATTAAGAACCCAAATTACAGATATCCATTTGGAAGATCAATTAAGACTTCGCGTTACGCAGCTGTTTAATTTTTAAATGTACGCGTTCAAGAAAATTTTTTTTAGCAGTACACGTTCAACAAAACGAACTTAAAATAAAGCTACACTCGAATCTGTGTGGTTCATGAGTGTTCGAAAAAAAAATACGTGATAGAAAAATGTTCGTGTAGATAACGAAATACTAAAACGAAACACAGTCATGATTGTGTTCGGCACCATGCAAAAATTAAAAACACACATAATTGATATGAAAATAAAAATATGTGTTTGTTGGTATCAGATATGTTTGTTTACATATACATATGTACGAGTTTTATATTCAGTGTGTGCTTTTTTTTTTTTGTTAACTTTGGTTATTTATAATACTTTCATTAATTATTTACTTTTAATTGCATTAAATTTTGGTTTTGTTTTATTAATTTAATTTTATTAATTCTTGTGTTTATTGAAAATATGTATAAAAAAATTAATTTGAAGTAAAGAAAAACTGAATTTAAAGTAAAAAATTAAATTTGAACAGCAATAACTTTACAAAAATGTCATCTATCGGTATTGAAACATATCTGGCCTCCTTTGTTACTGCTATATTAAATGTGGCCTCCCAGGTTAAAAAGGTTCCCCACCTCTGGTATAGGGTATCGGAGAGTCGGCCTAGTCCAACTATAATTTTCTCAATTGATATTTTTATTTTTGTGAGTTGAAATATAAATTATTTTGTGATTTTTATTTTTTCGAGCAAATAACCACTGGAAATTATGTGAGAAATGTGAGAAGAAATCAATTCAAAAATTTTTTGTAATTTAATGCCAATTAAAAATTCTAATGAAACTCACTTTATGGGAAGATTTATCGCATGAATATATTCTCCACACTAGGATGCAGAGGATATGTTTAAGTTTGTTATTCCGTTTATAATAGTTAGAAAAGAAGTCTGAACCGCACGAAGTATATATATTCCTGATAATTATAACAAGGGAAGTTGATATAGTGTTCTCCATTAGTCTATCTGTTCGTCTGTGGAAATTATGATAATGGTCTGAGTTGCTGCATTTCATTTAGCATAATTTGGTGACATCTTGAGTAGCAAGCAATTTATAATCATAAAAAGCGGTTCAATAAGTAACGAGATTTCAACGAAAATGTAAATAAACTCTAGAACAAATTAATATTCGAGATTTCAACGAAAATTTAAAACAAAATCTTGGAAAAAATATTAATTTTCTATGTTGTTCTTGAAAAAAGCCATCATTGTATTGATAAAACACTATAAATAAGAAATTATAAAAAATGGCACGCCCCTTTGTCGGATCCCGCCCATTTTTTGTCTGGCTACTCACGTTAATAATAGACAAATTGTGTCTGTCATAGTACTCGAGATATGTATATGATATTGAGTAATTACTTTGTATGGGAGATACCACACCCACTTATGCCATCCATTAAGAAATATTTATCAAGAAATATTTTTCATTTCAAGACGAATCACAGTGAAAGAAGAAAGGTGTTCCGCATTCGTTTAAATACCAAAAACGGCTAGATTATGCGTCGACGAACACCATCTCCGTCAATAGATGCCCAATAAGCCGCATAAGTTGGGTATCAAATTGGTCGTGCTTTGTGATTCAAACAGTTTCGCCTACCGTTTTGAAATCTACAATGGCGCCGGAGATAATATCATCTAACCCGGTACACCGGACCTAGGAACTACATCAAATGTTGTAATTCGTTTATCACGTTTATATTTTGATAAATTTTACATCAAGCTGCCACTTTTAGTATATTTACGAGCCGGAGGAATTTATAGTTTGGGAACAGTGAGAGGTACTTAATTCTTTTTTGTCATATATCTTGCCAATCGTATTCCAGCGTGTAAGCTGCCGACCTACAGCGAAATGAACAAAGAGGAAAGAGGATTTTCCGTAGAATACATAACCTCAGTCAAAGGAGTCGACGTGAATACTGTGTTATGGAAAGATAACAAATGTGTCCGCCTGGCATCGACATATGTCGGTATTGAACGTTCCAGGAGAACTATTCATGATGAACAACCACCAAAGCCTACAAGGTATGATCAAAAGCAGAAGAAATTCATCAAAATCAACTGCCCTCAAATTATCTGAGAATACAATGCTCACATTGGTGGAGTAGATATGGATGGCCTCATGGGTCGCTACCATATTCGGCTAAGACTCGGACTAATATGATAAGAT
The DNA here is from genome assembly GCA_963682025.1 of Cordilura impudica. NCBI lineage: Eukaryota > Metazoa > Arthropoda > Insecta > Diptera > Scathophagidae > Cordilura > Cordilura impudica. Next base: position 108,848,362 of record OY821519.1, read on the forward strand.
TGTTCTACCATTTTGTGAACATGGCCTCTACAAAAGCTTTCATCTTATACAAACGTTTAAATGCCGAGAAGGCCAATGCTTCCGACAGTATGTCCGATGGTGAACTACTTCTACAACTTCCACGTTTCCATGAGGAAATAGCTGCTGGACTTGTTTCCTTAAAAAAAAAATGGTCTGCAGGGCGAGGCTTTATCACCCCAGCCTAGTACATCAGAAGTTAGGAAAAGAGCTTTTCATCAAGTTTCTGATGTTCGATTCGATGGTGTCGATCATTTTCCTGTTTAGGAGAATAGAAAAGCCAAAAATTGTGCAAATATTGCAAGAAATCTAACACCCAAATCGTTTGTTCCAAATGCGACCTTCACTTGTGTGGGCAGATCGATAAAAATTGTTTCTGGGACTATCACCATCGAAAATAATATGTATTTTACTTTTTTGCTCCTTTCTTTCAATAAACATTTTTTATAGATTAAATTTGCATGTGATGTTTTTTTACATGCAAACTGGCAAGACCGTCTGAAGATGGTGTTTAATATTTTTCACCTGGCGTTCTCTGAAAGTGTTTTTTTTTTCATCTGAAAATTAAAACTTACGTTTCTTTTGACTATGTCTACCTGCAAAAAAATATTGCCTTCATCCGATCATTTTTACGGTATTGCCCGTTAGAGGGTTAAGATCTACATTTAGATTCATAACACCGTCATTTATTTCCTCGACACGAGTAAATACGACGGCATAAATGTGAAATATACAATAAGAAAGTTGCCTTGGCAAATCATTTATATCTACAATAAAAAGAAGCTGTTTAACAATCACACTTTACTGGAAGCACATTTGACGCTTAATTCTGTGTTTTTTTTTTTTTTTTTTTTTATTTATTTTATTCATAATAATATTAAGTTTAACAATGTGTTGTGCCCCAGCGTCGTTAGACATTATGGAGGCGAGTTGGCAATAGATAATAATATACAACTTTAACAATATAATATATATACAACTTCAAAAATAACAAAAAAAAAAAGAAAAATATAAATGTTCACTTTATATTATATTTAAAAGGAAAAGAGAGAAAACAAAAAAAAAAATAACTATGTACATACAAATAGGTATTACAGTAGAAGCATTTCCAAATCTTGAAATATATGTTTTTTTAAATTAGTCTTAAACTCAGAAATTCGCTCACTATTTTTAAGATATTGGGGAAGATTATTATATTCCAAACTAACAGTGTATTCAACTCTTTGCTTTGTTTTTTCCAATCTACACCTAGCAATTCTCAAGTTCATATTATTTCTTGTGTTAAAAACTGTTTGATTCCTTGAAAAGCAAATTGTATGATGGCCAATATTATTTAGCGATTTAAAAACGTAGAGCATTAGTTGCATTCTATATAAGCCTTATATTGGAAGAATTGTCAACGATACATTTTTGTACAGAGATACCGTCGAGTAAGTCAAAGGCAGATTAAAAACCGTTTTCAATGCTCTTTTTTGAGCTCTTTGCAGCGATTTAAACGCATTTGTTTTTTTGTGACCATCTATAATTGGCAAATAGTTAAAGTGACTATGTATTAAGGCTTGATAAATAACTAACTTGGTTCTTATGTTAAACTTATTTTTAAATTTGTATAAAATTCCAACAACAGATAATACTTTTAACCTTAGGTTTTCAATATGAACATCCCATGAAATATTAGTTTGTAGGTGTATACCAAGATATTTTATAGAATCACTTTCAAGTACTTACTTTCCATCTACCCAAATGCTAAATTCTTGGTTGTTGATTAAGTACGGCCTGAAACGCAATAACTTTGTTTTTTCTGCATTTAATACCAATTTATTTAACCTTGCATACTCCATAATGATCGCAGCATCGTACTCCATGTAAGCTCTTAAGGCAAATTCGTGTCTATAAGGATAAAAAAGACTTATGTCATCAGCATACATAACTATTTTTCCAAATAAATTGAGATTTATTATATCGTTAAGATAAATTTTAAATAACAATGGTCCCAACACACTTCCTTGTGGAACTCCATATTCAACATAACTTATAAAACTTCTTTTGCAGTTAAGCTCAACATACTGTTTCCTATTGGTCAAGTAGGTCTTTAATAAAACTAAGCTTTCTCCATTTACCCCATAATATTTTAATTTCTGAATCAATATATAACGATCAACAAGATCAAACGCCTTGGAGAAGTCATAAAATATGCCAGCTATACCACTAGAACCATCATCCAAACCTTTGCATATACTATTTACTACGTTTAATACAGCTTCTTCTGTGCCACATCCCTTTTTAAAGCCATATTGGCAATCATATAGCAAATTGTTTTTATCTAAATATGTCGAAAATTGCTTATATAGTATTTTTTCAAATATCTTGTCAATTATTGGTAATGAAGCTATTGGCTTAAATTTTTCTATAAGTGTAGCATTGGATTCTTTCAGATTATCAGGATACGTTGAAGTATCAATCATTTGGTTAAAAAGTTTTGATAAATATGAAGAAATAACCTCCTTACATACTATCATCATTTTAGGTGAAATTCCATCATGTCCACAACTTTTCGTTGCATCAAGTTCTGAAATTATATAACCTATTTCCAATTCCGTTGTGTATGAAAAATTAAATGAGCTATGGCAATCAATTCTTTGTTTCAACGTTTTAAGAATTTCAATAAAGTACTTATTATGTTGGTCACCTAAAATAAACATTCCATTACCATCTCTAAAATTAATTTGACTTTTGTTTTTCCTACCAAGATTTTCATTTCAAAATTTCGAACATTTCTTTGGTTCCTGTTGAATCTAGCTTAAATTATCATAATAATAGTTGTTTCTTGATTACCTGCAAGCTTTCCTAATTATATTACTGATTCTTTTTAATCTACTTACAATATCCGAGTTACGTTTTTTTCTAATTTTTAACAACTTGTTTTTATAAATTATAAGTGCTTGTAAGTTTTTATTGATCCAAGGAGTTAGCTCGGCCTTAATAAGTATTTTATCACGTTTTTCAACTATTGCATCACGAGTAGCATTTGAAATATATGTTATTATTTTCGACATATCCAAAGAAGGATCACCAGTTTCCAGAAATGCTTGTAAATAATACCTAAGAATAACCGCGTATGTCATAAAATCAAAATGTTCAGGGGAGCCAAAAACGTTACATTTGAAATTATGAGCTCGATATAAAGATTTTAGAGCTTTTTATTTAACAGATCTGTAGATATGGGCAATAAATACTTTATATAAAATTTTGGGTCAAAAATCTTTAGAGGAATAGATCCTAGAGAAGGACGAAAAAAACAATATGTGCAGATAAAACAACTTATGTCGACAAACGTCGTTTTCTTTGAAAAAGAAAACTACCAATGCATCCACCCATGTAGACATAAGTTGTTGTTGCTTGAAAAATTGATTTTTTTTGTTCGCCAACAAAAAGTCAACGGGACTTAGGATGAGAATAGAACAACGTATCAAGAATAATAGTGAAAAAAAATAACAGAAATAAACACACTAGTTTTTGCAAGTGGTTATAAACTGAAAACTAATCCAAAATTATTTTGCATTTTTTTTTTCATTAATAACAACGTATGTCGCTATATGTCGTTTTCTGAGAAAATAATTTGTCAGCGATCAAACGTAAAGAAAAAACTCAGAAATGGTCAATATTTAAAAAAAAAAAAAATTTTACGCATATAAAGAGCGTTAAAAATTAATATATTTGGCATTGTTAACTCAAAACTGACAAAAATGGACATACACGGTTATTCCAGAAAACCACAGAATTATTAAACGCAAACGTATTGCTGCAGATTTGCTAAATAACCCGATATAAGACGAAATGCGGGAGGATAGACACCAAAAAAAAGTTCTTAAATGCATGCATGCAGAGTAATTCATGGTTCACAGTATCGAATCACTTTGAGTGATCTAAAAGCGCAAAACAGGAAATATCACTATTATCAATATACCCACTAATATTTTCACACACATCAATAGTGCAGTTATGTAACTGTGTTTAGAACGAGATTAGACCATTATCATTGACATATTTTCTAATTTGCTGATGCAATAGCCTACCAAGCACTTATGATAGTATAGCAATGGGACGATATTCTTTATTTGATTTAGGAATGGGTAAAATTTTAGCATATTTCAAACTTTGAGGAAAATCACTTTTTGTTATATTAGTGTTAAAAATTTGGGTAATTTTGGATATCCGTTGAGGGATATTTTCAATAGACTTTACAGACTGTCAGGTGGAGATTACTTCCAATCGACACATTGAAAACAAAAAGCATTTTCGGACAGTGCGAAATATGGGCATAATACATATCGGTTTTCATTTCAGAAATAACAAACTCCGTAGATTTACCTTAATAACCGAAATTTCCTCGTGCAACATAGTTCCCATAAAAATACTATCCTCTTAAAATTATGCTCATTACGGCTAAAATGTTGATATACTAAACAAGTAAGAAAATTATAGTCGGTCTAGACCTACTATACGATACCCTATACCATGCATTTAGAGACCCTATCTTTTAGGCCTAACTAACTGGATATAGAAAATAAGCATAAACCAAATTTGAGTGATTTTTATTAATTTTTTGGCTGCAGATAGGAAAAAGTCCATATCGGATGTTATATCTATATGGGGACTAGGCCCAATCCTGACCATGTTTGGTAAAGTCTCTTGTATTTTGCAAAAATATATACAAAGAATATTTAAAAAGAATACGTGCAATATATTTGTTTTTTGATAGATTTAAGTGAAGATCGGGAAGCAGCTCTATATGGGGCCTATGACTAAGAGTTGTCCCATAGGGATCATTTTTGGACTACTGATCAACGGATGTAATAAACACATACAAACCCAATTTGAATAAGATTTAAATGATAATTTGGATCTTATGGCAATTTATGTTGATTTCATAGGCGTCATTTGTATGGGGGCTAGGTCTGAATATGCACCGATTCTCACCAATTTCAATACCGTTCATCCTATGGCCGATAGAACATCATATGCCAAATTTCTTCAAAATATATTCATATTTGCGACCTGCAGTTAAATATAAGCTTTACATGGACAAACAGACGGACGGACGCACGGACAGACGGACATCGTTAAATCGAATCAGATAGCACTTCTGATTCGATCGGTATAATAAAAGATGGGTCTAGGTCAAATATTTTTGGTAGTTACAAACAGCAGCACAAAGTCATTATACCCAAACCACATAGTGGTATAGGGTATAAAAAGTTTTTTACATTCTTGCAACTGTAGGAGCCGAATATGAATTCCTATGCCTAAAAATATTTAAGAATTTTTTCAGGTGACTGAAATCGATCTTATCAAAAAATTAGGTTATGAAACACTTCTGAGGAGTACCAGCTTACTACGTAAAACTATCCGCTATTAGTTTAACTTTCAGTTTGACAATCTTAAAAATAAAAGTTATATATTTTCCAAGCAAAAATCATATTACTCGCGAAATTGTGACTATTTTGGGCGTATTATTAAGTGTGTTAAATAAGTCGTTCCATCATATAGATATTACTAGCTAAATCGATAAAATAAAACAAGTAAGAAATATAGTCTGTCTAGACCAATTATACGATACCCTATACAATGCTTTAGAGACCCTATCTCTGCGGTCCAACTAAATCGATAAAGAAAATAAGCATAAACCAAATTTTAGTGGCATTGTTATTAGTTTTTTGAATGCAGATATGAAAAAGTTCATATCGGATGCTATATTTATATGGGGACTAGGTCGAAATATGGACCGCTCCTGACCATATTTGGTAAAGTTACTTATATTTTGAAAAAATATACACAAAGCAAATTTGAGAAAAATCTGTGCAATATTTTTGTTTTTTGATAGATTTAAGTGAAGATCGGGAAACAGCTCTATATGAGGCCTATGACTAAAAATTGTCCCATAGGGATTATTTTTGGACTACTGATTAATGGATATAATAAACACATTCAAGCCCAATTTGACTGAGATGTATATGATAATTTGGATCTTATTGGCAATTTATGTCGATTTCATAGGTGTCATTTGTATAGGGACTAGGTCTGAACATGCACCTAATTTCGCCAGTTTCATCCTATGGCCGGCAAAAGCTTATGTATAAAATTTCATGAAAATATATTCATATTTGCGACCTGTAGTTTGATTACAAAATTTATATGGACACACAGACGGACGGACGGACATCGCTAAATCGAGTCAGAAAATGATTCTGAGTCGATCGGTATAATAAAAGTTGGGTCTAGGTCAAATATTTTTGGTATTTACAAACAACTGCACAAAGTCATTATACCCAAACCACATGCTGGTATATGGTATAGAAATATATAGGGTATCATATGATCAGGCTTAACCCACCCTAAATGGCTTTACTTCTTTAAAAGTTATTGTTGTGTGATTTAGAATGTTGTTCCTTATATATACAATATAATATATGTATGTGTTTTTATACTACTACATCAATTCAAACACAAGGATAAACTTCATACAACTCCCTTGATTCCGGTGTAACTCATAGTGCCAAGAAAATTATGAACAACATGTGAACATTTTTATTATATGTTGAAATGACAAACACACATATATATTTGGAAATTTGTGTTGCAGTATTCTTATACTTTTGGCATTAAACTTGTTTAAACAAATTAAAAACACAATTTTTTGGTTTGTGTTCAAATTTACAGTAATGGGCACAGGCTGCCTTAAATCCAGTTTAAAAAAAAAATGACACCCGAAGAAAGTTAATATGTTTCGTGGGACTATGCTTAGCGATAGTTCTATAACAACTACGATGTGTTGTATGGTTTTCTGTATTTGGTTTTGATTCTCAGTGTTTACAACTAAAAAAAAATATACAAACATTTAAATTTGGTATAATACACACAGAAGGGGACGTTCCTAACAAAAATACAACAAATAATATGACACATGTAAGGCTGATTCCCTTTTCTCGGCTGTAAAGTGATGGAAACGAATATGGTTATCAGGGTGTTTCGCGGAAAAAGCTTTTTGGAAATGTCTTAGGATTTTTTGAATTTACACAAAAAATTATGTTATGAAACACAAATTTTTTAACAAAGTCGGATAAATCAGATTAATCGCTTCCACCTTAAAAATTATTAGCTTAATTGGCAGTCGAGATAGAGGCAATAAAATTAAATGTGGAGATAAGACTAGGACTCTTTTTTTGCTGATATTTGTAACTACCAAAATATTTGACCCAGACCCTTCTTTTATTATACCAATCGACTCAGTATGACTTTCTGAGTTGATTAAGCGAAGTTTGTCCGTCCGTCTGTGTGTCCATGTAATCTTTGTAATCAAACTGCAGGTCGCAAATATGAAGATATTTTGATAAAATTTGGTATATAAGCTTATATCGGCGATAGCAAAAACGTTATTAAAATTGGTGCAAATCGGGTGATGTTCAGACCTAGTCCCCATACAAATGACCCCTATGAAATCGACATAAATTGCCATAACATCCAAATTATCATATAGATCTCAGTCAAATTGGGTTTGTAGTGGTCCAAAAATAATCCCCATAGTACAATTTTTAGTCATAGGCCCCATATAGTGCTATTGGTTCGCCAGTAGTGGTTGATACAACAACATATGACCTGCTCGTGGTGCTCCTGGGCAACGCTAGGCAAAGCCAGTTAATTCTGGTAATTATTCCTAGCGGCTAAAGGTTAAGGTCGCTAATATCTGCCAGTGCAATCCTATTTGGAGGATAACTGGCAGTTACAAAACTTGGCCAATTGGTAATGACGCCTTACCAAAAGGCACTAAATTTGGTACTGCGGGGAGATCGAATAGCCCTGAAAAGAGGATTCTTAGACTCCACACGGAAACAAAACGAACTATAACACATGGGACATAATGGCTGGCTAGTGGATAGTGAAACATCCAACCAGTTGAAATGGTTGCTCACATCCCTTTGATATATGTGTTACAAAGTTAAATTGATTGTAATTGATGGAACACTTTACGAACGTGGCACTAGAGGCTCTCGGATCTGATGTGCAGAAGAAATTGCTGTGTGTGACTACTAGGGAGTATTTGTGGAGTAATTAGCTGGTATGCGTTGTCTGGGTAAGCCGAGCTGGTATACGCGTTGCGGGAAGAGGCATGAGTTGAAAATGAGTAGCAAGATGAGTCGGATGCAAGAAGGTTGGATGGTAGCATGAGTGAAGTCTTTTTGACGATACAAGAGTGCGCAAGAGATGTGTCATAAAAATGTGTTATGGTAAGCAATGTCAATGTCGGAGTGTTTGATGAATCTCCAAGACGATCTCATTGGGAAAGGCCCTTTGGAGTTTCGCAGTGGCTTTGGTGCCCATATCTCGGGCAGATTACAGATCGATGTGGAGGTGCATTCACCCTGGTATTTCTGCCTCTGCAGAAAAAGGGTTTTAGGTAGGCCCGACACAATAACAAAGTGTGGAGTGTATGCCAAATACATCTCTTCAGCTTGTAACCGTCTTATGGCGGGGCGTAGGGAAGTGCTCGAACACCAGGTGGTTAAAACGACAAGACAGGCATGCACGTAAAACCCATATGACTTATATGACTTATTAGCCACATTATATCACCAGCAAACATTTCTCAACAAGAAAAAGCGAAATATTGGAACAAAATTTTAGTTTGAATCGTACTATTTCTGCTAATCTCAGTGATCCTTCAACATTCATACAGTTAGATAATGTTATAAGTAGTATCCGCCTAATCAACCCAAATCCATGAACTGATTACTTAGTTTCTTCTGTAAAAATTAAAAAACTTATTAAACATCTGACTATCAAGAAGGCTCCAGGAATCGACTATAAACAATAGATGACTTACAAACTTACCAAGGTGTAACGCTGCTAATAAGTGTTTGTGCTCGTCTTCGCTTCTGCTGCTTTTCTCAAATGTGAAAAAAATCTAGTAAAACCTAAAACCTAGTCAACCCTTCATCATGCAGGACTTTAAGCTTACTTTCATTAGTAAGCAAAATACTGGAGAGTGATTCAAGAGAAACTTAATGATATTACAAACACAAATAACATACTGCCAGATTATTATTTGGTTTTAGAAATGAGCATAACACTGAACAACCACTGATTAGAATAAAAAATATAGTGCACCAAAATTTTAAAGACAGTAAATCGGCGGGAATTATTTTGCTTGATATATAAGCGATCTTTGATTCAGTATGGTATAACGGTTTCATCTCTACAATTTCAAGATTGAATTTACTGACCCAAATTATCAAAAGTATTCAAAGCTACCACACAAAGAGAAATTTTACTGCATACATAGGGTTCACATACTCTCAACAATGAAGTGTACTCTCAGGTTGCCCTCAGGGCTGGTGTTTGTCTCCTCTTGTATATAATACTAGCAGTAGATCCGCTACGTGGTTAGCGTAATTATTATATTAATTATATAAACCATAATAATATTTAAAAACGATAAGAAATATAGTGTAAGTGACAATACGATGAAAACTTTTAACAAAATATATTTTTGACAACTTGTTCAATACCAACAAATTTTACCGTACAATTAAAAACTCTTATTAATTTAATAAAGAGGAAATGTTAACATAACATCAGAAAAAAAATAACACTTAAGACCAGTTTACACTATCTCACTTTTTAATACGACCCACATTGGGGCCAAATGAATGAAAAGTGGCGATTAATTCAAAATATGAACTTTAAAATTCTTGATCGTGTTTGGTACCGGGTGAAAGTGGATAAAATTCTGCATCACTAATTTCAAAAATTATACTTTTAAGTTGTTTGCTTTAGTTGAAGTGAGCACTTAAAGTTGAATAATTGTTATTTTTTTTGTGCATATTGAAAAAAAGTGAAAATTTTGATATTTCAATTGATAATTTTTTCTATTAATACTTCTAAAAGTTAAATTTTTATAATGGAACCGTCAACTTCAGGTAGTTTACTATATAGTACATGTTCTTTTGTTTAAATAAATGTTTTAAAAATATTAAATGTTAATAAAATAAAATTAGCCCAAAAATGGGCTATTTTTGATTTATATATGGAGTTTCAACAACTTTGTTCGTGAGCTTGCGTAAAATCGTCTATACAGTGTTATAACATCAGATCTCAACTAATAAACCCCAAAATATTTTTTTGCGATTTTTTGCGATTTTTGAGTTATGCTTGTTTTTGTGAAATAACTCAAGATGCTAAAAATCCACAAATATGAAAAAAAAAAAAAACAAAACAAAACATCAAGTTGTTTTTACTTTGTTTTGTCATTATTTTCGTTATAGTAGTTGTTATTGTAGCTAAAAAATGTGTTGTTAATTAGAGATGGGGGCGTGAGTAACTTTAATTCACGCATGCTCACGTGATTGCGTATGTTGGGTTTATTTACTATGAATAAAACTAATTAAATTATTTTACATGTGTTTATGATATTTCAATGAATTTTACTTAAACATTTGTTAAATTTAAATTATTAGAAAATTGTATATGGCACAAGTGCACTATTTTGAAAAATTGAAGGAGGTCACGCTCCCATCCCTATTTATTATTGTCATTTATTTGAGTCCTACATAATAACTGTGGGTCATATACATGCATCATACGAGTAAAGTTTTAATTTTGTTTTAAGCTGGTGATATCAATCTACTAATATAATGATAATACATTTTTAAGAATTTCTATCCATCCGTAGGGTATTATTGATTCGGTACTGACACGTTTATTTATTGTTTTAGCTGTCAATGTTTTGTGATGTGATGTTACATATTTAAAGTGTTGTGAAAGTGTAAATTATTCGGTACAGGGTTAAAGGAATTACTTTTTGCAAATTTTAAACGAATAGAAATCTTATTAATTTTAGGAACATGTCCCAAAACAATTTTCATTCCTCGTCATGAGTTGCATAATTTTATGAGGAGTGCAGAACCTAAATCACTTCAGGATAAATTTAAACTTTTGAGATGGGAAGTAATAAAACGTGTCGACCCTTCGGATATGGTAGATTTTATGACAAGGTTTCATAATTTTTGCTCTAGCTATGAGATTCGGTGGCAAAAATGTCATAGAAAGAATGAAATTTTTGTAAAAAATAATAAGAATTGGCTGGATGCCTCAATCTCATTCAGTCCACCACCAGAACCACAACAAAAAAGAGGTCGCAATGATCTCTCATTTGAAGAGTGCAAAGAAAAAACAAAAGTTAAGAAATGTAAAGACATAAGAGATCAAATTTCTTTGCCTGTTTTAGCTTACGCCACACAAATGAGCTTGAGAGCTGTTGGAAAAATAGATGAGTCGAAAATTGTTAAGGAAATAATATCATCTCCAACAAAAGCCCAAAAATACCGAAAAAGTATAGAACAGGTACCACCACAGCAGTTAACTCCGGATGAAGCTCTGTCCGTTTTGGTAGAAGCGAAGCTAAGTCGCCACCAATATAATGTTATTAGAAAGGTTGCACCTGAGAAATTTCCATCATATAAATTGGTCCAAAGAGCTAAGAAAAAATGTTACCCAAAGGGAGAACAAATGAAAATTTCTGAAACATCAGCGCAAGTTAGCCTACAAGGAATATTGGATCATACCACTGAACGCCTTTTGTCGGTTAAAAATGCAGATTTAAATTCGTTAGACAACGAAGAAATCGAAAAAATTACTTTATACACTAAGTGGGGCTTTGACGGAAGTTCAGGGCATAGTTCTTACAAACAAGCCTTTCATGACAGTAATGCATCTGATTCTTCTGTATTTATTACGTCAATTGTACCATTAAAATTAGTTTGTAAAAACAAAATCATTTGGCATAATCCTCGACCGTCTTCAACTAGGTTTTGCAGGCCATTAAAAATTGAATTTATGAAAGAAACGGTCAACAGTATTAAAACAGAAAGAGAAAGAGTGGAGACAGAAAAAAATGCTCTTATCGATACAGTGATATCAGTTGGAGAAAGAAAGATAAAAGTGAACCACAAACTAATTCTCGTTATGATTGACGGTAAAGTGTGTAACGCGATTACAGACACAAAGTCCACACAAAAGTGCTACATATGTGGCGCTACCAGCAAGGAGTTCAACAATATTGAACAAATGATTTCTAGAGATTCCAACGTAGACTTCATGGAGTTCGGTTTGTCTGTCCTACATGGCTGGATAAGATTTTTTGAATGTCTTATTCACTTGGCATATAAACTTCCAATTCAAAAATGGCAGGCAAGAAGTGACGAAGAAAAAAAAATTATTGCTGAAACTAAAAGTCGTATTCAACGCGAATTTAAAAAGAGAACGGGATTGATCATTGATCAACCAAAACCTGGTTTTGGTAACTCTAATGACGGGAATACTGCAAGACGTTTTTTTAAGAATGCAGAAGTATCTGCTGAAATTACTAATATTGATTTAGAGTTGATCAAAAATATGCACACAATATTAATTGTAGTTTCTAGTGGTATTGAGGTCAACATTGAAAAATTTACAAACTTCGCTAATAACACTGCCAGGCTATTTGTGAAAAAATATCCATGGTACTATATGCCTCCTACTCTTCACAAATATTTTATTCATGGGCCTGAAATTATATCATTATCGCCATTGCCAATTGGTCAGCTAACCGAAGAGTCTCAGGAAGCCAGAAATAAAGATTTTAAAAGTTATAGGGAGAATTTTGCCCGTAAATGCAGTCGAGAAAAAACAATGGAAGATATCTTTAATAGATTTCTCTTAAGTTCAGATCCGTTTATAACAAGCATGAACAATAGTTCTAAAAAGAAAAAAGAGCTAATGCCAAAATCTGCATTGGAGTTGCTTGTACTTCCCAGCAATCAAAATAGCAATGATGAAGATGGAGATGAAGATGGAGATGAAGATGGAGATGAAGATGAAGATGAAAATTGAGATGAAGATTAAGATTATTGTAACGAATTAATTTATGATTATGAAATTGAATGTGAAGTAAATACTAACATTGAAGGTAATAATGATTATAATAAAAAATTGTTGTTTTCAAAAAAAAAAAAAAAAATAGAATAACCGAATTCAATTAAATTTTTTTTAAATAGTGTGTTTATGGTTATTTATCAATAAAAAAACAATTAGATTCTCAAATGTTTCATTTTTGAGCAAAATTTTAAAATTTCGAGAAAAAAGGTATGATTTTAATTTAAAAATTTTCTAATAACAATACATATAAAATATTTATTCCTTATTATTTTTAAAAATATTACTTATTTTTCTTACAGCACATTTAGTATGCTTTAATTTGCAATTTAATTGAATAATTTATAGCGCACCGTTCCAAAGTTACAGCAAAAAATGTGAAAAAAGAGGATTTTTTACAGAACACAAAATGGCCCATAAAGGTTTAAAAAATGTGTTTTTTCACTCTGTTTTTTTTTTTAAATGTTGGTTTTTTATGTATTTATAAATATCCATTAATAAAAGATATTTTTTTTTTTAAATTATGACTTCTATGAATTAATCGCCACTTTTCATGCATTTGGCCCCACTGTGCGACCTGTCAAAAAGTCGATTGTAAAAAGCTTATGTATGAAATTGACAGTCTATATGATTTTATTTTGGAAGTCAAATGGTTTTTTTAATTTTTAGAAATATTTCTAAAAACTTCTTATTTTCATCGGACCAGAGTTGTTTTTTTGATAATATTTAAAAAAAGGAAGGTAAACAAAAACAAATAAAGTGGAAATAAAATATAAAATTCAAAATAAATTTGTTTGTTATTCGAAACAACTGTCTTTATAAGACAGTGAGTGTGATGCTTTAAATGGCCTAAGTATGCAGAAATAATGTCGGTACGACTGTATGATAGTCCGATGAATTTCCTCGGATTTTTATGTCGAAAAAATCATACGACTGAGTATGTCATGTAAATTGGCCTGTAAAAGTATTCATTTTTATACTGTTGACAAAATTATGGAAATCGTTATTATACAATAACACTATGGAATAATCCGATTGTCATGGTCTTGGGGATGGTTGATTCTTATACCGAATGATTGCATTAGGCTATTATAGTAAACCTCCCACTTAGGTTATTTCTACGTGTTACACTTTTTCATTCCTCTACTGAGTTATTTTATTTTATAATTTTGGAAGGTGCTTTTGTTTAAAATTCTGTAATGAAAAATAATATTAAAATAGTTTTTAGCTTGAATAAATATATTGTACTAGCTGAGTCCGGTCCGCGTTGCTGGCCCGAAGAAAACATCTGGATTTTATATTGCATCTAAGTTTTAATACCGAGTGTCGGGCAAAAGTAAAGCACGAACTCCCTCGAAAATCCTTAAATACATTGCATTTAATAATATTATGAATATGACTGAAAAAAAATATACGTTTTCTTGAATATTTTAACACTAGCGCCACCTACAGGTGAAAAACTTTGTCAGCAACTTTAGTTTTATGTACATAATATATGTTGCGAATTTGAGCTAAATTGGACCGTAAATAAATTTTTTGGTAAAATCTCGACCCCAGCACCACCTATCGGGTACAAAAAAAAGTTGTGCAAATCGGAGATCCAAAGGAACATATGGTATGAATACGAAGTTGCTAGCATTAGTGGTTCAACAGTTATTAGAGTACCAACATACGCACCAACGTTTTTATATATTAAGATAAAACAAACGTGTTAGCAGTTGTATTCATCACACAATTTGGGGGCTCAACCCAATTAAGATTTAAAGATTCAAGAATAGAGAAGGTTATTAAGATTCAAGATGCTAAGTTTATATGATGTAGATAGAATGACCATTGGTCAAATTCGACACGACTTGAAGTGCCAGAATGCAGATGTGAATGGTTCAGTTAAAGGTGCTTTAAAGTTGTGGCTAATGAAGCTCATATGTAAAGAAGGTGACGAAGGTGAGCATGTTGATGCAGAGGCAGGTAATGTACAGCATTCGATTGTAAGAGAAGGCATTATCTTACAGCAAGAAGCATGTTATGTACCTGAAGTTAGTGCAAGCAAATGATCACTGTCCGAATGTCATTCAAAGATGCAGCTGGCATTGTTGCGACGTTTTCCGGGGAAAATGATATGCCTGTGGACAAATGGATACAACGATTAGAAGATTTGAAGTTCGATTGCGGATGGTCTGACAAAGAATTGATAATTTTTGCCAGGAACCAGCTAAGTGGGGCATAAGGTTCATTTGTGGCCAGCTTGCGACGATGCAATACATGGATGAAGTTTAAGCAGGCCCTGATTATTGAGTTCACGGTCGAGCTCCGACAAAGGAAGATAAAATTAAATGAATCATGCCGCGAGTACTTGTACAACATGCATGAGATTGCGGCCAGAATTGTACTCGAAGATGCTTCAACAACCGCATATATAGTTGACGGCGTTATGGATGAATCTGTTGGAAAGCTCATTCTTTATGCAATCAATTTTTCTATATTGTTGCTACGTGCAAAGGAGACTCTATTGTGAGCAAAGAGATGGTAAATGTCAATTGAACCATTAGTGACTATTCAAATCGGCGAAAAGACATACGAAGTATTAGTTTATACTGGAAGCTGCATCAATCTGATAAGAAAGGACATTTATGATGCGATTAGAAATCTGTTTTTCGAGCAAACTAACAAAACCTTTGTAGGATTAGGGTCTAAAGGTACGACTGCAGAAGGGTTACTGCATCTACAAGTGACAGTTGCAGGTCAGAAGCACAATTGTAACTTTTATATTATTACAGTTACCAGTATAATATACGAAGTAATCTTGGGAAGATTATTTCTTGGTGACTGCATACTACTTATGACTTCAGAAAGAATATACTTGAAGAAGAAATTAACAAAAGCTGATGTCGATGATAGTTTAACGATACAGTGGATGGTACAGAACTAGAAGTTGAGAAGCCGCATAAAGAGGTTGTCCTTGACTATAATAAAAAATTGGCTGCCAAACAGGATGAGATAAAATTCATTAAAGGAGATCGTCAAAATGCTGATGCTAAAATTGATATTGGTGCTGTTAATGACAAGGCTTATATGGATACGACAGAAGAAGAACTAATGAAAATACCAATATTCCATTTTGGGTACGTCTTCGTTGGATATTTATACCCTATACCACCATGTGGTTTGGGTATAATGACTGTGCTGTTGTTTGTAACTACCAAAAATATTTGACCTACACCCATCTTTTATTACACCGATCGACTCAGAATCACTTTCTGAGTCGATTTAGCGATGTCCGTCCGTCCGCCCGTCCATCTGTGTGTCCATGTAAACCTTTTAATCAAACTACAGGTCGCAAATCTATATATAAAAATTATTTTTCTCTTTGTTTGTTTGTTTGACCATTATACAAATTTTTATTTTTCAATGGATTTCTCTGAAATTTGGTACACACGATATCTCTGTACTCCAGCGAAGGTCGGATTATATATCTTTCTGGCTATGCCTACCTTTACGCCCACTTTTTTATAGAACACATTTTCTGATTTCTGGTACATTTGTTCGCATAAAAATTTTAATTTTCGACGAATTTCTCTGAAATTTGGTACACATCGGAATAACTTCACGATGAACAAATTCCCCAAATTTAAAAAAAGGTCCCCAAAAGAAATGAACAAATTCCTCATTTTTTTAAAAACGAAATAAAAAAATTAACTTACTACCCAAATTCGTTCTTAAATTTTTACATATTTTTATTTAATGAATTTTGTTATATATTTATTTAAGTGAAAATTTGCATACTGATCTCAATATCTGTCCTGCAATATACGCATTTAAAATCTGTATTCTTTTCAATAACATCATTTCGACGCGCTCGCGGAATGCAGCTCAGCAAGTTTTGTTAAGAGAAGCGGAAATGCCCGAGTCCGTGGAATCTGAAACTCCTTAAACGACTGTCTTTTTCATACACAATTTTATGTCGGCTGCTCCAGAGTATAATATTTTCGTATATGTCCCAGAAGGAAAAACCAGAAATGTTGTATATCACAAAGCTTTAGAATAACTAAAATTCGTAACTTTTAGACATCATACACTCAATGAATGAATAAATTCCCAAAAAAATAACTTATTTCCCACAAAATTGGGGAATAACTTCACGATGAACAAATTCCCCATATTTAAAAAAAATGTCCCCCGAATCGGGGCGCGGTCGAGGATGCGACGCAACGCACTCGCGGAATACAGCTTAGCTAAAATATCGGAATGATCTGAAAAATATATTTTGGCAATTAACATAACTTGACGACAACTGTACGGAAGCGGCGCGTGGACGTGACACGACGCGCTCGCGGAGCAGAGCTCAGCTAAAATATCGACAACTGCGCGGCAGCACGGGTATAGGTACCAAACGCGCGGACTCGGACGCAACGCGCTCAATGAAAAGTCTTATGATAAATTTGATCTACGTATGTGCAATTATTACCTGTTGATCCGAACAGGCCACACAAATACTATATGCAGTTGGTTAAAGCAAGCATTTTCCATTTTTGAAACCTATAAATTTGAGGCAATCCTGATCACTTATTGAATGAAGTAATTCAATTTTTCAAAGTTCTGATTCCTCTCATTTGCAGACGATTCAGTTATATTTGGTGTTATTTTTGAAGCATTTTTGCTGTAGCGTCTTATAAAAAAACTTCTGATTTAAAAAATCTAAAAATTTTAAATTTAAATAAAAAATGAATTTATTCCCTAAAAAACTTAAACATTGGGAAATTTTGTCATCATGAACAAACTCGCCAATCTCATACAATTTTTTGGGGAGAAAGTTCATTTTTTTTCAGGAATTTCTTCATTGGGGACTAAGTAGTTAGCGCCTGGTAAGCGTAGTGAACCAATTTTCAAGTCAAAGGCCCCTGGATCACGGGCAAGACCGGGTAAAAACAGCTAGTATGAATACATTTTGATGAAATTTGGTATATAAGCTTTTATCGGCCATAGGATGAACGCTATTGAAATTGGTGAAATTGGGTCCATGTTCAGACCTAGTCCCCATACAAATGACCCCTATGAAATCGACATTAATTGCCATAAAATCCAAACTATCATACAGATCTCAGTCAAATTGGGTTTGTATACGTTTATTAAATCCATTAATCGGTAGTACAAAAACAATCCCTATAGGAAAATTCTTAGTCATAGGCCCCATATAGAGCTGCTTCCCGATCTTTACTTAAATCTATTAAAAAACAAAAATATTGCAAAAATTTTTCTCAAATTTGGTTTGCATTTATTTTTTCAAAATATAAGTGACTTTACCAAATATGGTCAGGATCGGTCCATATTTCGACTTAGTCCCCATATAAAAATAATATTCGACATGAACTTTTTTATATCTGCAGCCAAAAAATTAATAACAATGCCACTAAAATTTGGATTATGCTTATTTTCTATATCCAACTAGCTGGACCGAAGAGATATGGTCACTAAACAATGGTATAGGGTATCATATAGTCGGTCTAGACCGACTATAATTTCTTACTTGTTTTTATCGCCTTTTGGTTAAACTGGTTGTGTATGCTTGTCGGTGTTATTCTATCATCATTGGTGCACCAAAATGTTTTGCACCTGAACCGTTGTTGTGGTACAAACCTGATCTGTTGGTTAAATTTTATAATTTTGAAGTGACTAAAGGAAGTGTAGCATTGGCTGCAGAAATGAGGACTAGTAGTTTTATATATGAAATTCCAGCCGAGGTTACTTCCAATATCCCTAAATCAGAAGTGGAGAAGAAGATTTGAGATATGGTTATTAAACATTCCAAAGATAGAAATTCTTTTGTAATTCTAGATATAACACCTAACTATGTATGTACCTACAACGTCTAGACTTATGAACAAAGTTTTTGTTATACTCCCTTTATTTGTAAATTAATTTACCATCATGTAATTAAATAATTGGTTGACTCAAAATATCTACATATGTAAAAAATCCAAATTCTTTTTTTGAAAAAAAAAAAAAAAAAACTGGTAGATCATTTTGTCGCCCTCACGAGTCTGCCTGCAAAGTTTTAGATCGATTGGATCACGGGAAAAGGGTTAAAAATCGATACAATATTTTGTGGGCACACAGACACGCAGACACTACGAGTTAATATAAAGGGAGTAAAAAGCTATTTGAACTTGTTTTTTCATTATAATTAATAACGATCTAGAATTTCATAGCTATGGTTTTCAAGAAAAATAGACAGTATTAAGGCATATCATAGAAAGCCTATAAATATTTTGTACGGATGAGATTATGGACAAACAGCATTTTTCAAAATATAAAATTGTACTTTTCCTCAAAAAACTTATCTTATTTTGAGCTTAAAGCTAAAGTTTCCATTTTTTTAATAGTTACAACGAGTAGCTTCCTGGATATGTATACATAATAATTACTTTATATCAAATAACGGGTGATTTTTTTGAGGTTAGGATTTTCATGCATTAGTATTTGACAGATCACGTGGGATTTCAGACATGGTGTCAAAGAGAAAGATGCTCAGTATGCTTTGACATTTCATCATGAATAGACTTACTAACGAGCAACGCTTGCAAATCATTGAATTTTATTACCAAAATCAGTGTTCGGTTCGAAATGTGTTTCGCGCTTTACGTCCGATTTATGGTCTACATAATCGACCAAGTGAGCAAACAATTAATGCGATTGTGACCAAGTTTCGCACTCAGTTTACTT
The DNA here is from genome assembly GCA_963682025.1 of Cordilura impudica. Taxonomy (NCBI): domain Eukaryota; kingdom Metazoa; phylum Arthropoda; class Insecta; order Diptera; family Scathophagidae; genus Cordilura; species Cordilura impudica. The sequence continues at coordinate 108,868,069 of OY821519.1, forward strand.
TATTGGACATTAAACCAACCACACGAATGCGTACAGTGCGTACAGAAGAGAATATTGCGTCTGTTTCTGAGAGTGTTACTGAAGACCGTGAAATGTCGATTCGTCGCCGTTCGCAGCAATTGGGTTTGTGTTATTCGACCACATGGAAGATTTTACGCAAAGATCTTGGTGTAAAACCGTATAAAATACAGCTCGTGCAAGAACTGAAGCCGAACGATCTGCCACAACGTCTAATTTTCAGTGAATGGGCCCTAGAAAAGTTGGCAGAAAATCCGCTTTTTTATCGACAAATTTTGTTCAGCGATGAGGCTCATTTCTGGTTGAATGGCTTCGTAAATAAGCAAAATTGCCGTATTTGGAGTGAAGAGCAACCAGAAGCTGTTCAAGAACTGCCCATGCATCCCGAAAAATGCACTGTTTGGTGTGGTTTGTACGCTGGTGGAATCATTGGACCGTATTTTTTCAAAGATGCTGTTGGACGCAACGTTACGGTGAATGGCGATCGCTATCGTTCGATGCTAACAAACTTTTTGTTGCCAAAAATGGAAGAACTGAACTTGGTTGACATGTGGTTTCAACAAGATGGCGCTACATGCCACACAGCTCGCGATTCTATGGCCATTTTGAGGGAAAACTTCGGAGAACAATTCATCTCAAGAAATGGACCGGTAAGTTGGCCACCAAGATCATGCGATTTGACGCCTTTAGACTATTTTTTGTGGGGCTACGTCAAGTCTAAAGTCTACAGAAATAAGCCATTTCAACATTTCCGAAGAAATTCGGGCTATTCCGGCCGAAATGCTCGAAAAAGTTGCCCAAAATTGGACTTTCCGAATGGACCACCTAAGACGCAGCCGCGGTCAACATTTAAATGAAATTATCTTCAAAAAGTAAATGTCATGGACCAATCTAACGTTTCAAATAAAGAACCGATGAGATTTTGCAAATTTTATGCGTTTTTTTTTAAAAAAAAGTTATCAAGCTCTTAAAAAATCACCCGTTATTTGCGTTTAATATGAATACATTTTTAATAAACACTTTTACTAACATAATTAAGACGTATAAGTAACATTTTGAATTAAATACGTATTGCTTATAAGTAGTGTTGGCTCCATTTAAAGAATTTAAAATGATTTTGGATAAAACTATTCGCATAATTTTAATCGGATAGCCAATCTAAAATGTATAAAGTGATATAAGTCTTAGATTGTTTTATTTGTACTGTTGGTAGCTTTATTATAAGTTCATATTCATTACTTCAAAACAATATATGTACAGTAATAAATGCCAATAGCTATTCCTATGTTAAAAATTGTGATTTTAGATGGAAATCTTTATTCTTCTGTCAAACGTTTTGAAAAGACTTTATGAATACGAAAAGCCGGTAGGCTTGAAATCGTTAACAAGTAAAACGATGATATACTTACTTACAAGTTTATCGATAAACATTCTTCCTTTTTTATCAACTGTTCGAGATGGTGATAAACAAAACTTTAGTTTTGGTAAAAGACTATAAACCACTTACATAACAACATAGAACAGGCTTATAATAAAGTTTTTTTTTTCTAATAAGAAAAGAAGGTACAATTTTTTTGGACGAATAAAATAATTACAATGAACGTGGTCGAATACAGCACATTCAGATCGTCAATTCAGCGTGAAACGGTCATGCGATGTAATGGTGTATGCGATAAGGTTTATCAATCAAGTGCTCCCGTATCGATCAAGGCTCTATCGAAATTTTTATGCCAAAAAATTTGTGAGATTAATACGCGATGACTTTATATAATACATTCGCAATGTTAATTTGGTTATAAATGAAATTTAAAATGGTGTGCACAAAAACTACATAAACTTACAAGAATATAAAAATGAATTTGAATCAGCAATGAAGCAAAATGAAAAAGAAATTAAACCATTATTGGAAGCGATTGAAAAAAGATACGAAAATAGATTTGAAATAATAGGGTAAAAAACTATGTGATAAATATATCGACGAAGTTAAAAAATAAGGTGACAATAAATGAAATTTGAAATAAAAACAACGAAATGCACAACTCAAGAAAAGAAAATATAAACGCGTGTAATAAAATAAAGAAGGTGATAGAGGAAATTTATAAACAAAATATTGTATGATCAGTCTTTGCGAAGCAATACAGTAATGCCAGAGGTGATTAAGAAACAACTTTAATTATAAAAACAAAACAAAAACAAGTGAGAAAATTATAGTCGGTCTAGATCAACTATACGATACACAACACCACGTTTAGAGACCTTATGTCTTCGGTCCAGCTAATTGGATATAAAAAGTATGCATAAACCAAATTTTAGTGGCATTGTTATTAATTTTTTTGGCCGCAGATATGAAAAAGTTCATATCGGGTGCTATATTTAAATGTGGACTAGGTCAAAAAATGGACCGATCCTGACCATTTTTGATAAAGTCACTTATATTTTGAAAAAATATATAAAAAAAATTTGCGAAAAATCTGTGCAATTTTTGTTTTTTGAAGATCGGGAAGCATCTCTATATGGGGCCTATGACTAATAATTGTCCTATAGGTATTTTATTTCGACTACTGATTAATGGATCTAATAAACACATACAAACCCAATTTGACTGAGATCTATATGATAATTTGGATGTTATGGCAATTTATGTCGTTTTCATAGGGGTCATTTGAATGGGGACTATGTCTGAACATGGAGCGAATTTCACGAATTTCAACAGCATTTATTCTATGGAAGATAAAAGCTTATGTACCAGATTTCATCAAAATTTATTCATATTTGCGACTGTAGTTTGATTATAAAGTTTACATGGACACAGAGACTGACGGACGGACAGACGTATAGACGGACGGACTCCGAAAGTGATTCGGAGTCTATCAGTATAATAAGAGATGGGTCTAGGTCAAATATATTTGGCAGTTACAAACAGCAGCACGAACTCATTATACCCAAACCACATAGTGGTAGAGGGTATAAAAACCAAAGAGGAATTAAATAAAAAGGTTAATCCAGTACGTTCAGTAAATTTAAAAATATCAAATGCGAAAAATATTTCAAACGGATAATATTGAAGAAACGGATGGCCATAAAATTGTCATGACCATAAAATTTTCGGAAAATTAGTTATTGGACAAAGTGAAATAAAAACAAGTAAGAAAATTATAGTCGGTCTATACCGACTATACGATACCCTATACCATGCGTTTAGAGACCCTATCTCTCAAGCCCAACCAACTGGATATAGAAAATAAGCATAAACCAAATTTGAGTGGGATTTTTATTAATTTTTTCGGCTGAAGATATGAAAAAGTTCATATCGGATGCTATATCTATATGGGGACTAGGCCCAAAAATGGACCGATCCTGACCATGTTTGGTAAAGTCTCTTGTATTTTGCAAAAATATATACAAACAAAATTTGAGAAGAATCAGTGCAATATTTTTGTTTTTTGATAGATTTAAGTGAAGATCGGGAAGCAGCTCTACATGGGGCCTATGACTAAGAGTTGTCCAATAGGGATCATTTTTGGACTACTGATTAATGGATGTAATATATACATACAAACCCAATTTGACTAAGATTGGTATGATAATTTGGATCTTATGGCAATATATGTTGATTTCATAGGGGCCATTTGTATGGGGGCTAGGTCTGAACATGGACCGATTCTCACCAATTTCAACAGCGTTCATCCCATGGCCAATGGAAGATCAAATGCCAAATTTCGTCAAAATATAGTTATGTTTGCGACCTGCAGTTTGATTACAAGCTTTACATGAACACACAGACGGACGGACGGACGGACGGTCGGACATCGTTAAATCGAATCAGATAGTGATTCTGATTCGATCGGTATAATTAAAGATGGGTGTAGGTCAAATATTTTTGGTTGTTACAAACAGCAGCACAAAGTCATTATACCCAAACCACATAGTGGTATAGGGTATAATTAGTAGAATGTATGAATTAAAAACGCAAAATAGAGCAATCTGAAAACAATTGGTGTGAGTAAACCAATTGTGTATACTTAATTGATGATTGTGGGTTGCTTTTTAATCAGAAATGGACTTCGCTCCTTGAAATTTATAGAGGAATATAAATTGGGTTTTTTTGGGTTTTCTTTAATTTATTACAATTTGACACGGGTTGACAAATTACATAAAACTAATAAAAAGTTGTGGTTAGGGCTTGGGAATAAATAAATAATAGAGACATATAGTTTTGAGTTTAGTTAAAATTTCTTTATTGATGCTCACCGTTGCTGTATCAAAACTTTAAGTGAGTTACTACTTCAACAGTATCTCTTTAGCTTCGGGATACATTCGTTTTTTTTTATTTATTCGAAAGCTTACATAGTAACAAAAGGTATTAAATAAAATTGTAAAAAGGGTAGTAAATTGACTTAGAAGTTATCGATACTTGTTTATTTATTAAGTTATCGATACATATTTGCTTATTGATTTAAAAATTATTTTATATTTAGTATTTAAATATTAATCTTAGACTCAATCTATAATGTTAAGTGCAGTCAAGATGTCGAATCATATAAAAATTTTATAGCTGCGCAAAGAACTAATGTCTTTAATTTTAATTTATAATTTAAGGATCAAGAAAATATATTGTTTTGGGGAATTTATTTCAATGCGTTTCAAATGGCACCAATGGAATGACAGTACACAGTGGTGTAGAGGGTATAAAAGAGGAAAGAATAGCAAAAAAAAGTTTAAGAAAAGTATTAAAGAAGAAAAAGATTCAGTCAAAAAATTTAGAAAGTTTCCTACATTTAATAAATAAATCATTAAAAACCTAATCTTTCCGGACAGCTGGAAGGAATCAATTTAAAAAATTGCTAAAACAAAAAAATGTGAAGAGTTCTGCCTAATAACTGCATATGCGAGAAAATTATAGAGAAAGTTTTAAAAGAATAATTTTAAAATTACATGGAAACTAACAACCTAAATTTTCATGTAGAACAGTAGTCAATTACGTCATAAATCGATGAAGACTAGTAGAGAAAATTAACAAAATTATGGTAATATTCTTGGATTTTAGAAGAGCTTTTAAAATAATCGATAGAAGCATTTGCTGTTGAATCAGACCCGATCAGTAATGAATACGAAGTGCTACAAGATTCGTTCCAGTTGCACTAAGTGTTATTCTTATTTACAGAAATGATATGTCAAATATTATAGACAAATTTTAACTAGTACTATATGCAGATGATGCATTAATTTTTACGGAAGTAAGTACAAATGAACAATGACACACGAGCTTTGCACAAGACATGAACACTATAAATTAATGGTTATATTTACAATTAATAAACTAAACCTTAAAGAGAATAAAACACAACTAATAGAAATTAACATGAATAGCGAATCAGTATTTAATATAAATAACGAAATAACAGAAAAAGTTGATAATATAAAGTAGTTGAGATTTAAAATTGATAAAGAATAAAATCCAAAAAATATATTAAATTTATATGTTAAAAAATACAAATGTTGTGAAACACAACAAAATGCTAAGTACATTAAAATGGCCTAACATTCGACAAAGACTAAAAATAAACACGATAAGCCGGAATATCTAATAGAGAAGTTAACATATGTTGGCCTTAGAAATATGGATAACTTCAGACTGACATATAATAAGCAACCAAATTTTATTAGAAATGAAAGAAATGAATGAATGCTTTTAAAGAAATGTCGTTAGCTATATACGAAATAGTCCATAACAGACCTTTTAGGATATTTTTTTTTTTTTTTTAATTTATAAGATATTTTTAGAGAAACGAAAGGTATTTTAAGTACTACTATTATAAATAAACAAAAATTATAAAAAGAGCAAGGGCTTGCGTTCAGAGCCGCGGGGACAATATGCCGGAAATTTTATTCCATACATAATCGGAAAAAACTTATGTGGCTAAAGGTTACTTACATTCTGATGATTTCCTTTCGCATTGCAGCACTATGTTACAAAAAAAATGAAAACATTCATACAATTAGTTGGGCCATGCCATATGTTGCAGATGCATTATTAGATTCACATATAGAATTCTGTGAAATTTCTAGAGTCATGAGCCTTGGGCCATCATCAAAGATAATAAGAATTTTGCAATGTGCTTATGAAAATAATGAAAGGCGAATCAGGGACGGTGACTCTTTCTCCGATCCCTTTGCTGTTGAAATTGGCGTAAAACAGGGCTGTATATAGAGCCCAATTCTGTTTTCGTTGTACATTAACGATTTGGCCGATGAACTGCCTTGTGGTGTAAATATATCAGATGTATATGTAAAAATTCTTCTTTATGCAGATGATGTTGTTATTTTGGCAGAGTTCCCGGCTGAACTGCAAACCATGATTGATGTTCTGTATAGTTATTGTTCTACTCTGTGCTTAAATGCTATTTTTAGCAAATCTAAAATCAAGGCATTTCGTTCAGGCACAAGAATTTCTAGAAACTTGAATTGGCACTTTGGGGAAGAAGCTATTGAAATTGTTAATTGCTACAAGTATCTCGGTGTTAATATCTCACATATATTATCTTTTAAAAAACATCTATATATATAAAATTCATTTTCTGTTTGTTTGTTTGTTTGACCGCTATAGAAATTTTTATTTTTCAACGGATTTTCCTGAAATTTTGTGCACACGATCTCTATACCCCAGGAAAGGTCGCCATATACTTTTTACCGGCCACGGCTACTTTTACGCCCACTTTTTATATAAAATTCATTTTCTGTTTTATTCATATTTGTTCACTATACAAATTTTTATTTGTTAACAGATTTCTCTGAAATTCGCTACACACGATCCCTGTACTCCAGCTAAGGTCGCCATATACTTTTTATCGACCACGCCCACTTTTACGCCCACTTTTTGTATACAATTCGTTTTCTGTTTTTTGGTATATTTGGTTGCTATACAAATCTCTGTTTTTCTGCACTCCACCTAAGGTCGCCATATGCTTCGTACCGGCCACGCCTACTTTAGCGCCCACTTTTTGTATACAATTCATTTTGTTTTTTGGTATATTTGTTCGCTATACAAATTTTTATTTTTCAACCGATTTCTCTGAAATTTGGTATACACGATCTCTCTTCTCCAGGGAAAGTCGACATATTCTTCGTACCGGTCATGCCTACTATTACGCCCACTTTTTGTATACAACTCATATTCTATTTTTGGTACATTTTTTCGCTACACAATTTTTTTTAACGGATTTCTCTGAAATTTGCTACACACGATCTCTGTACTCCAGAGAGTTCGCCATATGATTCTTGCCGGTCACGCCTACTTCTACGACTGCTTTTTATACAAAATTAATTTTCTGTTTTTTGTATATTTGTTCACTATAGAAATTTTTATTTTTCAAGGGATGTCTAAAATTTGGTCACACGACCTCTATACTACAGGGAAGGTCGCTATATGATTTTTACCGACCACGCCTACTTTTACGCCCAATTTTCTTATAAAATTCATATTTTGTTGTATGGTATATTTCTTCCCTATACAAATTTTTACTTTTCAATGGATTTCTCTGAAATTTGGGTTACACGGAAATAACTACACGGTGAACAAATTCCCCAAACTTAAAAAAAGGAACCCAAAAGAAATGAACAAATTCCCCATTTATTTTTAATCGAAATAAAAAATGAACTTACTCCCCAAATTCATTCTTAAATTTTTACATATTTTTATTTAATGAATTTTGTTTAATATTTACTTTAGTAACCATTTGCATACTGCTCTCAATATATGTCCAACAATAAATGCAATTAAAATGAGTATTCTTTTCATAATAAGTTGGCAACAGCTGCGCGGCAGCACAAGTGTGGTTGCCAAATGCGCGGAAGTGGCGCGCGGCACGCGACCGCGGACTCGTACGAGACGGGTGCGGACGCGACGCGCTCTCGGAACACAGCTCAGCTAAAATATCGCAATGCTCTAAAAAATATGTTTTAGGAATTAAAATAAGTTAACGAGAACTAAGCGGAGGCACGGGTAGTAGTTGCGAGGAAGCAGCGCGAGGTGCGCGGACGCGACGCGCTCGCGGTACACAGCTCAGCTAAAATATCGACCGCGGACTCGGACGCGACGGATGCGCACGCGACGCGCTCTCGGAACACAGCTCAGCTAAAATATCGCAATGCTCCAAAAAAATATGTTTTAGGAATTAAAATAAGTTAACGAGAACTAAACGGCAGCACGGGTAGTAGCTGCGAGGAAGCGGCGCGAGGCGCGCGGATGCGGACGCAACGGATGCGGACGCGACGCGCTCGCGGAACACAGCTTACCAAAAATATCGCAATGATCTGAAAAATATATTTCGGCGATTAAAATAAGTTGACAACAACTGCGCGGCAGCACGGGTCTGGCTGCCAAACGCGCGGAAGCGGACGCGACTCGCTCGCGGAACACAGCTTAGTGAAATGTCGTATGATAAATTTTATCTACGTATGTGCAATAATTACCTGTTGATCAAAATAGGCCACACATATACTATAAGCAGTTGCTTAAAGAAACCTTGCGACACAATATTAAACGTCGCATTAGTCTTTCATTTCTGAAACTTGAATTTGACATCTCTGCTCAATGATGATCATTTATTGATTAAAGAGACTGTCACGGTTTCGGAGTTATTTAGAAAAAAGTACAGAGATTAGCATATTTGAATATCACAGGAGCACCTAATTCCGCTCCACTTATTAATTCAACGAGAAGTTTTTTAAACAAGCTATTGACCTTCACAGACTATGCAAATTTAAGGAAGGCGGTCACATAGGACACCTCAAGATTATGTAGTGACCGCTCATATCCTGAGCAAATTCTATTGGGATTTTAACCTTACATGGTTACATAAAGACATCCAAAATGGTACGCTGACGGATCCAAAACGACAGAAGGAGTAGAAGTGGGGGTTTACGGACCAAGATCCTAACTCCACATCCCCTGTATAATGATACGCATATGCCCTTAATGCATTATATGCATTAATGAATTATATACTCTCAATGAAGCTACTGCTAAACTAATGGAAAGAAGCCTGACAAGGACGAAGATAAATCTAGTGTTAGATAGAAGGGATATTCTAAAAGTACTGGGAACAAATCAATGTATCACCATAAATCCCGATGCCCGAGTTTCGGTTCGCTCTACCCGCTTCTCTAGTAGATCACATCCGTTTGTAGTCTATTGTCCAGTTGACCGCACAACGCATTACAGAGAGAATTCGTTTATCAGTCGAACTAGCCTCCCCGCAGAGGTCTTTCCTGACAGTTATAATCTAATAAAATTTAAGCCAAATATCCACAAACACTACTCCCTCTCTCCTCCTTCCAATAACCTATTTTCCTGAAATCAACACAATGCACTGCATTTGTAGGGGGCATCCCCTGAGTGTTGGTTAACAAGAAAAAAAAAATCCATGCTCAGCATCCATGAGGCCCTAAATAAACCAGCTGACCTTAATAAGTTAACGCTTATATGGGTACCAGGTTACAATGGCTGTGAAAGAAACGAGGAAGCCGATGAACCGGAGTGGGAACATCATTCATTGGTCCAAATCTTCAATTCGGATTCACCAGAAACGACATAACGGAATATATCGCCAGATGGGTATTGCAATGGACAGTAGGGTATTGCGATGGACAACCACTACTTGGACACTCAAAAATGCCAACATCGAATAGAAAAAAGGGGCACTCACATTGGCACTGTGCGTGCAATTCATCGTACACAAAATGCATTTGGCTGAAGATAAAACGGGCAGATACTGCCTGGAAGACGATGAAACCATGGAACATATACTGGCAAAATGTCCAGCGTTTACATATCTAAGGCACAAACTATTTGCCACATCTGAACTAAGGGAGGAGACATACAAAACATTGGCAATGAAGGACATCATCAATTTCCTAAACAGTGTAATGGATTAAAAAAGAGGAAAGGGCACAAATGCCATTTTATCCGACAGATTGCAATTGGATAAATAAAAGTTGATATTGGAAAACAAAGAAGAAGGTTAAAAGCCAGGATTGGTTGCTGGATAATGCCAGTGCTTAGGTGATTTTCGTTTCTCAAAACATAAAACCGTAGAGACTAAGAAATTGCAGTTATTTGCATTACCCGGATTTATAATTTTAAATAATTTTCATAATAGCTTAAGTAAATTAATCTGTGTAAACCGACTATAACTACATATCATATGCCTTCACTCACCTTTTTTATCTACATTATATGATATTTTCCTCCCCAAAAGACACATGACAATCAAAATCTTCAAGGTCAATAGGCAAGCGACCAAGGCCAATATAATGAACCATTTTAAGGCTGAACTGGAAATCAAATGACGCTCGCCACCCAATGTTGCAAAAGTTTCACATTGGAAAGTCTGTCGGGAAATTTCAAAACCTTCTAAGCAATCACAGAAGCCATTATCCAAACAAATTCCGTTCAAGCAATCATGGTCTTGTAAACATTTCGGTAGACATATCTGCTCAACATCTAGTTGCTTGAGAACCGATTCTTCTGGGCACTGACATTCGCCGTGAAGACACGAACCATTGACACAGGTTAACATACACTGTAGATATAAGGGGTTCTCCTGGGTAGTTGGTGTTATTTCAGACACATCATGATAGTTCTGTTTAGTTTGAGGTATACATTTACCTTCCGCTAACATTCGATAGCCTTCATTACATTGGCATTTATTTGGAGCAATGCATGTACTATTTATACATCCATCCTCACATATGGGCGAACATAAACCATTTAACCCATTTAAACTGTCATTAGTATTTGAATAGCCTGGTTGGCACTCGCAAGTATTGGGAGCTATACACTGACCATTCACGCAACCTTCCAAACAAATTGGTTCACATGTATGGTTAGAATTCATTTGATATCCAGCATTGCATTTACATATATGATAAATTTTATCTACGTATGTGCAATAACTACCTGTTGATCAAAATAGGCCACACATATACTATAAGCAGTTGCTTAAAGAAACCTTGCGACACAATATTAAACGTCGCATTAGTCTTTCATTTCTGAAACTTGAATTTGACATCTCTGCTCAATGATGATCATTTATTGAATGAATTAATTCAATTTTTAAAAGTTTTTATTCCTTTAATTTGCGGCCCATTCCGTTATATTTGATGTTTATAAATAAACTGAAAAAAAACTTAAAGCGGTTTCGCACCTTATTTTTTAAGCATTTTTGCTGCAGCATCTTTTTTTTAATTGAAATAAAAAATGAATTTACTGCCCATACAAATTTTTGGGGAGAAAGTTCATTTTATTGGGGAATTTGTTAATTGGGGACTAAGTACTCAGCGCCTGGTAAGCATAGTGAACCATTTTTCAAGTCAAAGGCCTTTTCATCCCGGGCAAGACCGGGTAAAAACAGCTAGTTTAAACAATAAACTAGCTACATCCAAATTGGTAACTAATTAAACCTGGTCAAAATACATAAAAAAATCCGCATACATATATCCGAAAACAATAAACTTAAAATATTGCTACTTCCAGATCCATTATACTATATTATATGCTGCACAAATTTGGGCATACCAGAGATGTGATGATCTGGAGAAATTACTAAAGTTTTTTGTAAAAAAGATGTTATATCTAGCAGATACAACACCCAATTACATGATTTACATGGAAACTGGCCTCGATACATTGTATACTTCGACACTTAAACTGCACTTTTCTTATATAAACAAATTTCTGAATATGAATCAAAATAGACTCCCAAAAATTCTTGCAAAAAAAGTCAATGAATTAGATGTTCATTGGGCAAAAGGATGGTCCAAGCTCTGAGATTTTGTTCAGTTCACTACTGATGGCTCTAGTTTATTGTGCACACATTGGAATTCAATAATTATATTATTAAAAACTAAAGAACGAGAAGACAATGTAGTATCGGCAACAAATTCTCAATTTCATAATCTTTATTCACAACTATATTACAACTCTGCACCTTTACTTGCACATTTTTCATCGCGTATCACTGGCTTATTAATTAGGACAAGAGGTAGATTGCTTAATATCAATGCAAGATGTTTTAAAAGTAACATTAATGGTATCTGCTCAATCTTCAACTTAGATGTTACTGAAAACATTTTTCATTTCATCGGTAGTTGTCCAATTTATAAAGATTTTAGATTGAAATATTTTGGTAAAAATCAATTAAACCTTTGTGAAGTTTTATATACATATAGGCACAGATTTTAAACTTATTTTATAAATACAGAAATTATATAAAGTACAGAAGTTTTATCTATACTTAATATTATAAAGAGGTAATGTGTGGTTGTTTGTTTGTTTGTTTGTTTGTTTGTTTGTTTGTTTGTTTGTAGGAGGTAATCTCCGTAACTACCCATCTGATCTTCCTGAAATTTTCACATAGTCTTACTGCGGATATGGGAAGTGCTATAGGCTATAATTTTTTTAAATATTTTTAGTGGGCGTGGCACCTCCCACACAAAGTAAATTTTTAATATCATATACATATCTTGAGTACTATGATAGGGAGGGCTTTGCAAATTTGTGTAAGGTCACCTATTGTCAATATTAGTAGCTACGCCGGAAATGGGCGCGATCGGATAAGTGGGCGTGGCTTCCCATACAAATAATTATTCAATATAATATATCTCGAGTACTGTGATAGAGAGAGCTTTTCAAATTTGTCTGATGTCACCTATTATTAATGTGTGTTGTCGGACAAAAAATGGGCACGATCGGACCAATAGGCGTGGCACCTGCCATACAAATTAAATATAAAATTCCATATATCTGGAGTACTGTAATGGTGAGAGTCTTGGGACTTTGTGTGAGCTCATAAGTTATTCATGTGATTAATAAAACAAAAAATGGGCGTGATAGGAGCAGTGGGCGTGGCACAGCACGTACAAAGTAAATATGTGATATCATATGACTGGTGTACTAAAAAGGGAAGCTTTGACACTTTGCACGACACCACCAGATCTTAGTATGAGTAGTCGGACAAAAAATTGTCGGGTTCACACCAATAGGCGTGGCACTCCCCATGCAAAGTAACTATTTAATGTCATATATCTGGAGTACTGTAAAAGAGAGGGCTTTGTGGCTTTGCATGAGCCCATTGGTTCTTTGTATGATTAGTCGAACAAAAAAAATGGGCGTGATCGTAGCAGTGGGCGTAGCACCGCCCATGCAAAGTAGATATCTAATATCATATAACTGGTGTACTATAAAAGGGAAAGACTTGATATTGTGTACAAATCCATCAGATATTAATGTGAGTAGTCCAATAAAAATTGGGCGGGATTGGATTAGTGGTCGTGGCACCTCCTATAAAAAAAAATATGAAGTACTACGAAAGCGACAGTCTTTTGACAAGTACATTAGTTTTCAACGTGATTTGTCGTAGAAAATATATCGCCAAAATGAAAAATTTGCCAAAACCGAAAATTGCGAAAAATAAAGATAGCCCAAAAAATCTTCAAAATCAAAAATGGGCAAAATCAAAAATCGCAAACAAAAAATTGCCAAATGATATTATAAGCTCAAGGCCAATAGCTAAGTGTTGCCAGATCTAATTATGATAATCTCTTGGGCAGCTACGTTTACCTTGCACCAGGGTAGGAATGCCGAAAGTCTGATAATTGTTGTACCGAATGAAAAAACCAAAAAACATTGTACGAGTATATCAGCAAATATTGAAATAAAAAAATTTATGCTAATAATCTATACTAACATAATAAAGATGTAATATGTGTTTGTTTGTTTGTTTGTTTGTTTGTAGGAAGTAATCTCCGTAACTACGCATCTGACCTTCCTGAGATTTTCACAGGTTCTTACTGGCTGTAATTTTTAGCGGGCGTTGCACCTCCCACACATAGTAAATTTTACATATCATGTATATTAGTATGATAGAGAAAGGTTTGCAAATTTGTCTCAGGTCATCTATTAATAACGTGAGCAGTCAGACAAAAAAATGGGCGGGATTGGACAAATGCGCGTGGCACCCCTACACAAACTTAATATTAAATGTGACATATCTGAAATATTGTATTAGTGAGAGCCTTGGGACTTTGCGTGAGCCCTCAAAACGATTCGTGAGGGGGAAGGGAGAGGGTGTAGCGAAGCACACCGGGTTACATCTAGTTATAAATAAATTTGATTCCTATTTTTTTTTTTTTTTTTTTTGATTATATAATTACACTTTTTTCTTTCTTTATTTTTTCTATTTATGTAAAACATGAATCTTATAAAACTTGAATAGTGCCAGTCTGGCTCACAGCAATAATGTTAACCCAGACATAGATAAAATATTAAAATAAACTTTAGTAACTAAAAAATTTACATATGTACATGTATTCATATCTATTAATAAATAATAGTAATAATAATAATAACCGGAAAATGTCTATTTTAAAACGCAATAAAAATAGCATCACTAAACAAGTAAGAAAATTACAGTCGGTCTAGCCCGACTATACGATACCCTATACCATGGTTTAGAGACCCTATCGCTTCGGTCCAACTAAGTGGATATAGAAAATAAGCATAAACCAAATTTGAGGGGAATTGTTTTTAATTTTTTTGGCTGTAGATATGAAAAATTTCATATGCGGTGTTATATTTATATAGAGACTAGGTCGAAAAATGGAAAGATCCTGACCATGTTTGGTAAAGTCACTTATATTTTGATAAAATATGTACAGAACCAAATTTAAGAAAAATCTGTGCAATATTTTTGTTTTTTTAACAGATTTAAGTGAAGATCGGTAAGCAGCTCTATATATATGGGGCCTATGACTAAGAATTGTTCTGTAGGGGTTATTTTTGGACTACTGAGTAATTGATATAATAAACACATACAAACCCAATTTGACTGAGATCTATATGATAATTTGGATCTTATGGCAATTTATGTCGATTTCATAGGGGTCATTTGTATGGTTACTAGGTCTGACCACGGACGGAATTTCACCAATTTCAATAGCATTCATCATATGGCCGATAAAAGCTTATATATCAAATACATTCATATATGCGACCTGTAGTTTGATTACAAGGTTTACACTGACACACAGACGGACGGACGGACGGACATCGCTAAATCGACTCAGAAAGTGATTCTGAGTCGATCGGTGTAATAAAAGATGGGTCCAGGTCAAATATTTTTGGTAGTTACATACAGCAGCACAATGGCATTATACCCAAACTACATAGTGGTATAGGGTATAAAAAATGGGTGCATTTTTGTTGGGTCACCCATTACATTAATAATTAAAAAAGTCCAATTGAAAAAAAAAAGTTGTCCTTGTTTTAAAAATTGTGCTGTTAGATGAAAATCTTTATTTTTTGTCAGGTGCTTTGAAAATACTTTCTGAATGCTAAAATCATGTGGCCTTGAAAGTGTATACAAGTAAAACGACAATATTTCTACCTACAAGCTTATTGTTAAACATTCTTTTTTTTATCAAGGTTCCTCCAGGTAATGCATTATAAAGAGGTTGCGAGAAAATTCATTTCTTAACACCATAATTCGTAAACCAAATCGGACTTTTTCAAAATTTTTATTAAACAGATTTCACACAAAGCAGTTAAACTGGTTCGAATACTGAGGCTTAATAATTTTATATTCCCAGAACCTTAAAGTCTATCTTTGATATACTAATCGCCTGAGGAATCGTAAAAAAAAAAACATTTTTTTTCAGTTTTCAATAGTTTTCCCAATAAATTCTTTCAAATGATTATTTACAATTAAATAATAAATTTAGTACATACCCAAGTGAGATGCGCAATTACACAAGTCTTCGATACTGGTAGCTCATTATTGAAATATTTTATATTATTTTTAATAAAATAGCTTCTTTATTAATTGATAAAATAACTAACTTTTTTAACAAAAACTTTTTGCTCTCCGCTATGTTAAATGACATCGTTCTGTAACAAAATCGACCTCGAGATCTTATTCTGTAACATTGAAAATGGTCAAATAAATCTAACATCCAAATGAATTTAGTGAACTTTAAGTTTCATAACCATTATTATCTCTAAAATTTATTCAATACAAAAGTCCCTTGTCAAGTTGTACCCTGTCAATAAATATGCTCAGCTGGTAGTGGCAATTAGCAAATATGTGTAAAAATATACTAGAGCTTATTATTAACTCGAAATGCTTAAACTTTCATGAAAAATATGGAAACCTTTTGCAGTAATTAAAAAAATTGAAAAGAGAAATAATTTTATTATTTCAATGCCGTACAGACTAAGCTGCAACCGTAAAGGATCTAGAAATCGTGTAAAGTACCTTGCAATCATTGTATCAACATAAACGTGTGTTTTGTAACTAATATCAGAACTCAACGTTATGTGTGTTGTACAACTATAAAGGACAGTGGTTTAGATAGGGTGTTGCAAAGAATATTTTGAATAATTTAAAACAGAGCACATAAGTATCGGTTACAAAAAAATCATTTTGTAAAGAGTTAACTAATGAAAAAAACATTTGAATAAATTTTTCCGGTTAAATTCACATTTAAGTTCAAACCAATTAATGGGCAGATTACCATTCGACAGTCTGCCAGACTTCTTAAAAGTATTTCAAAATAGAAGTAAATTCATTCTATAAAGAAACTATCAATGATTTTAGATAAAAAAAAACAGGTAAGAAATTGAAATAATTACTAGTCACAAAAAAAAAAC
Organism: Cordilura impudica; assembly: GCA_963682025.1. NCBI lineage: Eukaryota > Metazoa > Arthropoda > Insecta > Diptera > Scathophagidae > Cordilura > Cordilura impudica. The sequence continues at coordinate 108,884,795 of OY821519.1, forward strand.
GATTATCTTTAAATTTAAATGATATTCGAATTTAAGGTAGAGCATTGGCACCTGAATTAAAGTGGTAAACCATATGTTAAAGATACAGAGGGGGGATATCAAAGACTAGGCACATTCAAAGTTAACACTCTTACTTGTTTTTTAAATTACAGACTCGGTAAATATAGAGTTATGTATTATTACTTTTTTTGCGTAGAAATGTTACACCCAAGTTAATAGAATTCAGAATTAAATAAATTGGTACTCACGCGGTTATCCCTTAAAATCACAAAACTGTTCCCCTTGAACAAAACTTTACCTTTAGGCCCACGTAATTATGGATATGTATATATTGTTAAAATTTGGTTTATTTCTGTATTTTATAAACCGATTCATTACAGCAAAAATAGCTTAATTGAGATGACAGTTTTTTGATGAATTTCGATCATTTATGATCAATTGCAGAATCAATGTAAATTTTTTAGGTGTACGAAATACCGCTGGTTCCGCTTTCTTTGCTCGAAGCATTAACCCGTCTATGTCTATTTGTATCGAGACTTTATATCTTAATAAGTATTGCGCACATTATAACTGATTATTACATATTATAACCGATTATTACATATCGTATACTCGTATACCAAGATCTTTAAGAAATGGTGTTCGATTCGACTTTCCTAGAGGAGCAGGACAGAAATTGAACCGATCGATACCATATTTAGTAAAGTCACTATTTTACTCAAAAACATACATTAAACAAATTTGACAAAGATGTATATTAAATTATTTTTTTTTTTTATAGTTTTAAGCAAATATCAAGAAGTAACTTTATAAGTAACTTTATACGGTGTATTTCATAATTATAACGTCATTCTTTTTTTGATTATAACTCTTTCAATATAATATGATTCCCTTAGGTCTCTTCAGATGAATTACTCTTCTTTGAATATGCTCTTGGTTGATAATTGTTTTATTGTTGTAGTTGCATTTGTTGTAATTTGTTTTTGCAATTTACCGCATGTTAGTGTTTCATAATTATAACGTCGTTTTGCAAAAAATAGGAAAAAAGATCAGTAAGTGATTAGACTTTGATGAAATTTGATCTTTTAAAATATATTTCCTTATCTGTCATCGGATGCCTCGCGGAAAAATTCTAACCGACCTTGAAAAAGGTCAAATTTTGGCTTTCAAAGCCGAAAACGTAAGTTTACGAGAAATTGCTCGAAGATTGTATCGAAGTCTAAGGGTGATTCAAAATTTTTTAAAGAGTCCCACAAATTATGGAAAAATAAAATGTTCAGGGCGAAAAAAAATTCTATCGCAGCACGACATTGCTCATATTGCCCGACTGGCAAGCAACTCCTCAGCTAGTATTGCGAAAATTCGAGCCCAATCTGGAGTAGTTGCATCAAAAACAACTGTTTGGAGGGCATTAAATGGAGAAGAAAACATAGTACGTTGTAAAATGGCCATAGTACAGAGACTTCTTCCACGTCACATAGCTGCTACAATGAAGTTTGCACATGACAACATGGGTACGGATTGGAAACAGGTAAGTCGAATAATAATAAAAAAACTAGAATTGAAATAAAACTTAAAATGGTTAAAAACATTAAACATTTCACTCTAGGTCATATTCTCCGAAGAAAAAAAATGGAACTTAGATGGCCCAGACGGCAACCGAGGTTACTGGAGAGACGTAAGAAAGGAACCCCTAACTTTCACAAAGAGATATTTTGGAGGAGCATCATTGATGGTATGGGGAGCTTTTTGTGCCGATGGTACGTTGGAAATCCAATTTGTTTCATGTAGGATGAATAGTGCTGACTATATAAGAACGTTAGAAATGAGTTTGGTTTCATTTTTGGAAAAAAAATGCAAAAAAAAGCTTCATTTTTCAACAGGATAACGCAGCTATCCATAACAGTGCTGCGACTAAAAATTGGTTTTCTTCCAAAAATATTAATGTTTTGGAATGGCCTGCGTGTTCCCCTGATCTGAACCCAATGGAAAACGTATGGGGTATTTTATCTAACAGGGTTTACTCCGAAAATCGCCAATACGCAGATGTCGCCTCACTGAAAAGCGCCATATTGGAAGAATGGGAGAGAATGAGCGAAACTCAAATAAATAATTTAGTTGAAAGTATGAAGAATAGAATTTTTACTTTAATACAAAATAAAGGTGGAAGAATTCCTTATTAATTTTATTACAATTGCATTTTATTTAATAGAAATTTTTAATGACATTATAATTATGAAACACTAACATGCGGTAAATTGCAAAAACAAATTACAACAAATGCAACTACAACAATAAAACAATTATCAACCAAGAGCATATTCAAAGAAGTGTAATTCATCCGAAGAGACCTAAGGGAATCATATTATATTGAAAGAGTTATAATCAAAAAAAGAGTGACGTTATAATTATGAAATACACTTTATGTGATTAAAAATTGCCCTACGGGGTTTATTTTTGGGGCACTTGTAATAAACACACATAAACTAAATTTGATAATCTGAATCATATGGCAATTTAAGTTGTTCTCATAGGGGTTATTTATATTGGTGCTAGGCCTGAACATGGACCAATTTCAGCCAGTTTTAATAGCGATCTCTCCATGACCGGCAAAAGCTTATACAACTAATTTCATATATTTGGGACCTTTACTTTGTACACGGACACAGAAAATGACTTTGAGTCGATTCACATTATTAAAGATTGGTCTAGGTCAAATATTTATGGTAGTTATGAAGGTATAATTTCACCACATAGTGGTGTAGGGTAAATACTCGCAATAACGAAACATCATCTAATTGATGGGAATTTATTTAAACTAGCATAACCCAGCACTCGAAATTCGAGTGCAAATTCTATGAAATTTAATTTTTTCTTTAATTTTTTTTTTTCCAATGTTTCCAATTTGAAACCGATGTCTTCCGATCGGGATGAAATTTGCACTAAGGTTAGTTCTATTTAATAGTAGTTTAGACACAATTTTTCAACAAGATCGGTCCAGATCTCTCTGAGTTAGAGGGGATCAAAATTTGACATTTTGGCCAAACAGGTGTTTTTTCTCATCCATGTAACTTATTACCAATTGTTCTTAGAAAATTTTCTCCCAAAGAGTTTAGATTGCTATTTCTTCAATATTTTGGAAAAAAAAACTTAAAAAAAAAATAATTTTTGTAGACTTTTTTTTTTGCTAAATTAAGCATTTTTAGCCTATTTTTTCAAAAAGGACATTTTTTTTTTTTTTTTTTTTTTTTCATAAGAAAGCTTAGGATTTTTCCTTTAAGAGCTTTTTGGTCGCTTAGTGGGATGGGAGTGGGATATCTATGAAAATAAATGTTTTGTAACTCAAGACAACGGTTTTTCAATTTTTCACAAATGCACTATTTTGAATTTTTTTCCTATTTGTGTCTAAACCTTACAAATAAAACTTATACTGAGAAACTAGACAAACTAAACTTTCCGAAGGTATATAACATACATAACTAAAATTTTATACCCTCGATACTGTAATACCCAGAATATGTTAACCTCAGGAAAAAAAACGCTTTTTTTCTATAGAAATGTTGAAAAATTATTATTTTTTATTTATTTTAATAATAATTAAATTAATGTATAATAATAATATTAAAAATAAAAAGATAAATAATTTATTAAAATTTAATCTTAATTGCATTAGATCCATTTATATCATAACTATTTTTATACTTAATTTATTGTAGCTGATGAAGTATTTAAGTCTTGTAAATTTTTAAATACCCAGTCTTTCATCCAGCTTTTTTGTCGCCTTTATTTACTGCGTTTATTTGTCAATCCTTTCTTGGCATTACTAGGTTCAGCTGTTGATTTCGCTGCTGGTTTATTTGTTGTCTTTGGAAAGAAATCGCATTGAATAGAGGCAGAAAACTTTTTCAACTTGAGTCTTCCATCGACAAGCGGTATAAAAGCATGGTATTGAGCGGTGCCATCGATTGTTACCGCAGCATCGAATCTGCTCTTCAGTGTTTTCAATGTTTCCTGATGATCCTCTTTGCTACTAAAAACTATTTTAGTTTCTTTACAATAACTCTTTGCCCAATGGAATAAAGCAGTCGCATCTAAGATGCGATCTTGATGAGAGCACTGGAGGCTATACTTCGCTGAATTTCTTTTAAGGTTTGCTCCAACACCATCACATGCTCCTTTACCATGAGCAGTAGGATGAAAATGCCACTCAGCTGGCATTCGAAAATCTTTTTCATGGGCTATAAAATTTGCCAAGCTACTTTTGTTTTTAAAATGTTGACGAGCTCCGTCCGAAACGTAGTATACCTTCTTTACTGTAAATTTAGATTTTAGAAATTTTAGTATTCTCTTCTGGTACTCATAAACTGCAGCGGTATCATGTTTTTAATCGTCGGATATGATTGCCATACTTTTGTGTTCCAGTTTTTCATCTTTCATGTAGTAAATAACTATTGTGAATATAGTTGCTTCGTCGTTATTGAAGTGGAATGCTTGTATGGCATCCTGAAGAACACATTTATAGTTTTCTGCGAAATCATATGAAATAACGAATTCACCAGACTTCAAATGTATCTTCAAATCCTTGAAGAATGACCATTGCTCTTTGACTAAAAAGTCATGGTTTCTCAATTTTAGCAATCCTGTACACATTTCTTCCACAAAATCATCCACATTTAAAATGATTGTTTTCAATGTGCATCTGTCAGTCTGAATCCAAGAATCAAATTTGACCTCCTCTATATATTCTCGATCTAAAGAGTTGATTAAATTTTCTTTGATGAATGTGGTTTTCGGGCAATTGGTACATTCACCTAAGTGGCAAGAAGTTGTTGCATTAGGACACATAGTCAATTTAAGGCAATCGCGGTAATCGTGTAAATCTTCTGCCGAATCATCTCTTAAATACTTTAAGTTGATTTCCTTCAACATCAGTTTAACATTTTCATGGTAAATGCAAACGCATACTGTGTGAGTTCCGCTGCTTTCTGCCAAAATGCAGTGTTTTGGCCTCATTTGCGTAAATTTCGTGAAGCCAGTTTTGACTTCCTCGTGTTCAGATTGAAATATTGCATATAACTCTTTCAGGTTACAGAGAACCATTCCCATCGTTATGTTATAAGGTAGGTTACATACCTTCGGAAAGGTCAATTTGTCTAGTTTCTCAGTATAAGTTTTATTTGTAAGGTTTTAGACACAAATAGGAAAAAATTCAAAATAGTGCATTTGTGAAAAATTTAAAAACCGTTGTCTTGAGCTACAAAACATTTATTTTGATAGATATCCCACTCCCATCCCACTAAGCGACCAAAAAGCTCTTAAATGAAAAACCCTAAGCTTTCTTATGAAAAAAAAATGCCCTTTTTGAAAAAACAAGGCAAAAAATGCTTTAATTTAGCAAAAAAAAAAAGTCTAAAAAAAATTTTTTTTTTTAAGTATTTTTTTCCGATATATTGAAGAAATAGCTATCTAAACTATTTGGGAGAAAATTTTTTAAGAACAATAGGTAATAAGTTACATGGATGAGAAAAAATACCTGTTTGGCCAAAATGTCAAATTTTGATCCCCTCTAACTCAGAGAGATCTGGACCGATCTTATTGAAAAGTTGTGTCTAAACTACTATCCAATAGGACTAACCTTGGCGCAAATTTCATCCCGATCGGAAGACATCGATTTCAAAAGTTGGTGCACTTGAAATGAAACCCCCCATATATATAAAAAATTTATGATAAAAAACTATTTTATAAGAGCCTAAAGGCATGCTAATCAATTTTGGGCAATTCACACTACAACACAGGGTGTGTGATATACAATTATAATGAAATCCAATAAATTTTGAATTAGATAAAATTGATTAGCATAGCTTTAAGCTCTTTTAAAATTATTTATTATTAATATTTTATTTTATTTAACTTATTATATTTTTAATACATATTATACACACATTTTAAAATTCTGCACTTCTTCTCCATATAAACAATAACTATGTCAATTTTCACAATCCTCCGTGCTCGAGTTATGCTTAAAAAGGGATGAAAAATTTTCCTTCACGTATTTTTATTTAAATTATCACCTTATTTATAATTTTTAAAATTAATTTTTTGGTATGGGAATTTCAAGATTTTCAGGAATATCTCACATTATCGCTTTCAAAGTGAGTAGAAAAAATTCTATTTTTGACAACTTCATTTGTGTTATAGATCACTCTTTTTGCTAGAACTAAAAGCCATTGGCCTTAGTTCTGAGCAGTTGGCTGGAAATTTATTTTATTTACCAGTCAACAGCAAATTTACTGTAATCACATCATGCAAAATCAGGAAAAACAATTGTAAATACACCAAAATACTTGCAAAATGGAATTAGTCTCTTTTGCAAGTATTCTTTAAATCAGTATTAAACCTACTTGTTCTCACATACAAACTGTTTCTTCTTCGGGAATTTCTTTTTATTTCTGTATCTTCTTAAATTATTCACAGACATTCTTCTATGTAAAATCAACTCTTGGTAGCTACGCGCAGACCCCAAACATGTATATTTCATCACCCATAATGCAGCATTCATACTTGTTGATGAAATTACGTTTAAATTTGTTAGCACGCTCTTTGCCTCAATATTCTTCTCAGAGTTTCGATCCGGCATATTCTTCCTTTTTTTACGAAAGACTCTGCGCTATTAGTTTTGTCATATTTACCTAACTTTTCAGCTCATTATAATCCTGATTAATAGACTATATCAGTGATTTCGTGTTTCGTGGTAAAAAAAAAAACACAAATTTAATATTCTTAGATAAATCATCATTATAGACCGGGTGACTTGGGGTATTATATACTAAAAATAAAGCCTCGAAATCTAAATTCTTCTTGGGGCAATAGGCTTTAATTGCAGGTACCGTACAAGTATAAACCCAGTCTTTAGATATCAATGCCGTCATCCAGGCTCGCCAGTGAACAAAAGTGAAATTTTTTAACTGCCCTTCAAAGCTCTAGGATTTTCCGATTAGTAAATAATTATTAGCTTTTATTTGAAATCACAATTTGTGTTACTACCTCGAAGAGTCGGTCTATCTTTACTTGCTTTGAATCCAGATGCAGATTTTTCTGTTTTCGACATAAATTTTTTTTTTTTTAAAGATCAGTTTTGCCGACATTGAACTATCGACTTTAACTCTGTTGGGAAACGGCCAGCAGCGGCACTATCAGCGCTGGCTGCCTTTCCTTTTTAAGCAATGCTGTGGGGATTTGTACGAGTTTTGAACCTCTCAAACCAGCCATGACTAGCTTCAAAATTTTTTGGGGAACTTGATTGAATCTAAATAGAAAGTAAGGACTTCATTTCAATCATAAAGCCACTCCTTGTACGAGTCATAGTCTTGGCATCTAATGATGTTGCTGAATTGATAGCATCTTTTTTTTTTTATTTTCTTGATCTCGCAGAGTTCTGACGGTTGGTGCAGACATATCAAGGGCTTTTACTATATCTACCGCCTTTCATCCATTTTCAAAGCGCCATAAACCATCCAATTTCATTTCCAAAATAGTAACTATACCATATACCACTATGTGGTCAAGGTATACGGACTTTGTGCTGATGTTTATAACTACCAGATGTATTTGAACCGATCGACTCTGAACTACTCTTTGAGTCGACTTAGCGATGTCCGCCCGTTCGTCTGTCTGTCCGTCTATGTGTCCGTCTCTGTATCCATGTAAACTTTGTAATCAAAGTACAGGTCGCAAATATGAATACATTTCGATGAAATTTGATATCAACTACAGGACGAACGAGATTGAAATTGGTAAAAATCGGTGCATGTTCAAACCTAGTCCTCATATAAATGCCCCCTATGAGATCGGCCTAAATTGCCACAAGACCTAAATTATCCTATATATCTTGGCCAAATTATTTTGTTTGTTTTTATTACAACCAATAGTCAGTAGTCAAGAATTAAACCCTGTAGCAGATGTTTTCAGTCGTAACCCCCACAAAATTTTTTCGCAGATTTTTCTCAAATTCGGTTTGTATATGATTATACAAAAAAGAAGTGACTTTACCAAATATGATCAGCATCGGTCTATTTTTTCGACCATATAAATATAGCATCTCATATGAACTTTTTCATATCTGCAGACAAAAAAAATAATTACAATGCCACACAAATTTGGTTTATGGTTTTTTCATGGCCTGAGACTCCGTCTCTAGACGCATGGTCCAGGGTATCGTATAGCCGATTTAAACCGACTATAATTTTAAAAAACTTAATTTCGATTAACTACAATATAAAAAAATTCATCACAATTAAAATCACAGTTAAAAAGCGTAAACATCTGCCCCGGGGAAATTCTGGTACCTTTCGATGTCATATCACTGTCTACAAACATCCCATTTCATACCGCGATAAAGAATATAATGGCAAAATGGAACGTTTTAAAAGATTTCACCAGAATTCCCAGTTCTAAGTTTTTAAATATACTCAAATTCTGTCTTACAGACAATAACTATTTTATATACGATAAAAAAATGTTTAAACAAATATTCGGTATGCCGATGGGTAACCCACTTTCACCAACCATCGCTGATATAGTCCTAGATACTATACTTGACGAAGCAATCAAGGAATTGGAAACTAAAAACATTCACATAAAATACATAGCAAAATCTGTAGATGATATTTTAGCCATAATAAAATCTGACGATAAAGATGAAATCCTGAAGACTCTAAACAAATATCATAGTAAAATCCAGTTTACAATCGAAATACAAACTAACAAGGGAATTGCATACCTAGTTACGAAACTACGTATTAGTGGAAATAAAATAGATTTCGACTGGTATGCAAAAGAAACTTCATCGGGAAGGATCATGAATTTTAATGCAACACAACCACGGAGCCAAATAATTAATACTGCCAGAAATTTTATTGACAGAGTACTCAATATTAGTGACACACAATATCACTCTAAAAACATAGAAACAATAACCAAAATTTTAACAAACAATAGCTTTCCAAAAAATCTTATAAAAACTTTGATAATAAATGCAGTGAAGAAAATATAAAACAAAACATCTGGCCACCCTAATACCGACAAGGAGAAAAAACAATTTTACAGTGTAAAATACATCCCGGGCCTCACTGACAAACAGAACATCAAAGAAACAATAGAGGAGAAAAACATATGTTTTGCTTACAAGCCTAATAAAACTTTAAGCTCTATATTTACAAACATAAAAACACCAATAAACAAACAACAACAAGGCAACGTTGTTTATGAAATATCATGTAAAGGAATAAACGATCAAAGCTGCGATTTGGTTTACATTGGTACTACAAAAAGAACATTAGAAACAAGAATAACAGAACATAAAATGGACATAAACAAATCAAAAGAAAGTACTGCATTAGCCCAACATATAAAAAATACAAATCATACGGCAGATTTTGACAAAATACGAATATTAGATCGAGAAAAAATAGAAAAGAAAAGATTCACAATAGAGACGTTAAGGATACAACAGAAAATAAAAAAGACGATGAACTTAAAAGAAGACACACAAAACATTAATGCCAGTTACTGTGTTGCAATATTATAATTAAACTGTGATATAATTTTTAAGTTTGTGTTTCATATAATTTTCATGTTTACTGTTTTATGTTTGTCTACAACAAATTATTGTTCAATGTAATAAAAACATTTTTCTTACTGTAAGTCATAATTGTTTGTGGTAAAAGTTTTTGCAATGTTGTTAAATATATTTTTCTTTTAATTTAAATAGACGAATCCCTTGATAAAGTGAACATAACATTCACGAAACGTTGGGAAAATATGGATTAAATGCATTTTTAATTACAAAAAGAACTTTAGGCCTTACTAGCTAAAATAAATATAAATATAATAATTTTTTTACTTTTTTTTGAAGCGTGAGTATAGTTCGGTTTAAGGTCATCGGTTGTTAAAAGATTCTCTTTGTTATAATAACATTTTTGTTAAAAATAAATAAAACACAAGTTTTTTTTTTAATTTTTAAATAATATTTACAACAAATTTTTTTCCAATATATTTCCATCAACTTTGTTGATCATCATCAGGGGTTATTTAAAAAAAAATTTAATTTGTATGAGCTACAACTTCTCTTCACACTGTGTTATTTTTTTTTTTTTTTTGTAATTCTACTAGCACTGACTTTTCCGCTCCTGATTCTTGTGGTCTATAAAATTCAAACATAAATATATGCAAGGACTACAGCCTTTTAATATGTAAGTTTCTCTTTACTTACGTAAATATTTTTAGTTTATAATTATAACAAAACAACCTTCTATTGCGAAATCGAACAATCAATTAAAAACTGAACGTAAGCATTTATAAGCATGATTCCCAAAGAATCCAAAAAGAAATATTGAGGAAATTTACAATACGAACGCAACGCAATTCGAAAAAAATTACTAATGGCGAAAATGTATCTTAATTTAGAAACGACGCTAATTCGAAAAGAGGCTAATGCTGTTGAATTTTTTCACCATTTCACTAATAGAAGTTTTAACACTAATCACTTACTAGCAGCCCTCGAAATTCGCAAATTCTAGATTTTATTTTCTAATTAATATCTTATTTTTATAATAGCCTAAATATATGCTAATCAGTTTTAGCCAATTCACTATTCAACACTTTTTAAATAAAACTAGCAGATTCCAGCCCTCGAAATTCGAATGTACATTCTAGGAAATTTTATTTTTTCATTAAATAAAGACCCTAAAGGTATGCTAATTAATTATAGCCAATTCACAAATCAACACAAAAAACAAACTTTTTTATTACAAACACATTAACAAATTTAATAAACACACACATAGCATTGCATAATTTTATGTATGTGTTAGTAGCAAGTTTAAATGCAATTTATTCAAAATAAAGGAAACAAATTAAAAATCTGTAAATATGCAAAACGGCTAACAAGAAATGCCTTTCAAATAATATACGCTTGGTCAAAATCGAGATAAAACGGTAGAACAAAACATCGGTCACAAGAAATATTAATATTATAGATTCATTAAATTTCATTATACAGGGTGGGCCAAAAGTTACGCCTGCGTTTAAAAATTGAATAACTTTTTTGTTTATTATTATTTTGTATCTTTTTTTAAATTTTATTCATCGAAGCGTGTTACACCAATATGCAAAATTTAACGAACGAGCAACGAACCAAAGTGGTAGAATTTTACTTTTTCTATGGGCCTTAAGTTTTACTGATGCAACGAGCATATCGAAATTATTCCAACACCAGAATTTATCAATCGCAATAAGTCATTTTATTGCACAGTTCCGACAAATATGTACAGTGTGAGAGTTGTTACAATCAGGAATACCGAGAATGGTGCAGAATAAAGTAAACATTGATGGGGTACCGGACAGTATTGAAGAATATCCCCGACCCGGTAGGTGAGTAGGTAGCGTGCTCGCCTATCATGCGGGGATCGTGAGTTCAATTCCCACCAGAGGCTTTGGTCTTTCGCTGCAAAAAAAGAAAAAAACTAGCCAATTAGAATCTGCAGACAAGCCACTCGGCTTCGCGGAACTAGGCTTACAAAAAAAAGAAAAATAAATCTTTCAAAAAAAAAATTAATAATTTAACCACCCTATGGGAGCCAACAAGTGGTTCCGGCAGGACGGATTAAGAGCACACACGTCACGTGCCAAAATTGCTCTTTTAAATGAAATTTTTTATGACCGCATTTTCCCAAGAAATTCAGAATTAAATTGGCCAGCACGTTCACCAAATTTAATTGTCACCAATGGGTTTATTTTAAAGAAATAGTCTCTGTTAATAAGTCCCAAACTATAAAGCAGCTCGTCACAACATTAAAGTTGAGATCAGGCCAATATAGCCTGAAATATTGAGTGCAATTAAGTAAAACGCCAGTTTAAGAGCACAATTGTGCATCGATGAAAATGGTGCTCCTATCTCTGATATTATTTTTCATAAATAAAATTTATATCATACAAAGTTAATATTAAAAGAAGAAATAATAAAAAATAATAATAAAGAAATAAGTTATTCAATTTTTAAACGCAGGCGTGACTTTTGGCCCACCCTGTCTGTATATGTTTGTTGAAATGGGGTTCTTAATAAAAAATTTAAAGGAGCCTAAAGATATGCTAATCAATTTTAGCCAACTCACAATTCAACATAGGACTTTTGATATTTACAACACACACACTGTATGGGTGTTATGTATGTGTTAGTAGCAACTTTAAATGAGCATTCTTCCAAAAAAAAATGTTCGAGACGGTGCTAATCTGCAAATCTGGTGGACAGCTAAAAGAAAATACCTTTCAAATAAGGTATGTTTGGTCAAAATCGGTTATTAACTACAATGTTTATATCGGTCACAAAAATTAACCTTGCCTATTAATATAAGGGATATATAACTAATTTAGCATAATGTAGTTAATACCTAAACTGATCAGTGTTCCAGGTCTCTTTATAAAATGTTGGTCCATCCAGTAATGGCAAGTCAAAGGCTATCTATCAGCAATTGATTAGAATTCCAGGCCGCTTTTAGATACCTGTAATATTCACCGCTGACAGACACTCAAACTGACCTATCCACCGCATGGGGATTCTATAATAGTTATAAGAATTGCATATATAAAAGTGATTAGAAAAATAAATTGTTTACTATAATCCCATAAATATTAAATCCATATTAAAAAAAAGTCTACTCTTTGCTCCATGTGCCACTTTTTTATTCTCAGCCAGAAAATCCAACAAAACATCTATATATATAAAATTCATATTCTGCTTGTTTATTTGTTTGACCGCTATACAAATTTTTATTTTTCAACGGATTTGTGTGAAATTTGGTACACGTGATCTCTGTACCCCAAGAAAGGTCACCATATTATTCTTACCGGCCACGCCTACTTTTACGCCCACTTTTTGTGTACAATTCCTTTTCTGTTTTTTGGTATATTTGTTTGATATAAAATTTTTCATTCTTCAACGGATTACTCTATAATTTGGTACGCACGATCTCACTGCAGGAAAGGCTGTCATATGATTCTTACCAGCCACGCCTACTTTTACATCCACTTTTTATACAAAATTCATTATCTGTTTTTTGGTATATTTGTTTGCTATAAAAATTTTTATTTTTCAATGGATTTGTCTGAAATTTGGTGCACACGATCTCTGTACTCCGGGAAAGGTCGCAATATGTTATTTACTGGCCACGCCTACTTTTACGCCCACTTTTTGTATAAGTTAATTTTCTGTTATTTGGTATATTTTTTTGCTGTAAAAAATTTTATTTTTCAATGTATTTCTCTGAAATATGCTACGCACAATCTCTGTACTCCAGGCAAGGTCGCCGTATGCTTCCTACCGGCCACGCCTAATTTTGCGCCTACTTCTATGTATATAAAATTTATCTTTTTCATCTTTTTCCCTCTATTTGTTTATTTGTTTGGCTGTTATACAAACTTTTATTTTTCAACGACTTTCTCTGAAATTTGGTACACGTGATCTCTGTGCTCCAGCGAAGGTCAGATTATATATCTTTCTGGCCACGCCTACCTTTACGCCCACTTTGTTATAAAGCTCATTTTCTGCTTTTTGGTACATTTGTTCGTTATACAAATTTATATTTTTCAACGGATTTCTCTGAAATTTGGTTTACACGGGAATAACTTCACGATGAACAAATTCCCCAAATTTGAAAAGAGGTCACCAAAAGAAATGAACAATCTCCCCATTTTTTTTTTAAACGAAATCAAAAAAATTAACTTACTCTCCAAATTCGTTCTTAAATTTTGACATATTTTTATTTAATGAATTTTGTTAAATATTTATTTAAGTGAAAATTTGCATACTGATCTCAATATCTGTCCTGCAATATACGCATTTAAAATCTGTGTACTTTTCAATAGCATCATTTCGACGCTCTCGCGGAACACAGCTCAGCAAGCTTTGTTAAGAGAAGCGGAAATATCTGTCAGAGTATAATATTTTCGTATATGCACCAGAAGGAAAAATCAGAAATGTTGTATATCACAAAGCTCTAGAATAACTGAAATTCTTAACTTTTAGACATTATGCACTCAAAATACTCCACGCATAAACATAGTTAGTTGTAATGCCAAGGAGGCGCCGAGTTCTTAGTTCCCAATGAATAAATTCCCCAAAAAATTAACTTATTCCCCAAAAAATTTGTTCTTCGCGGTGAACAAATTCCCCAAATTTAAAAAAAATTTCTCCGAAAGAAATTAACAAATTCTTCATACAGCTCTCAATATCTGTCCTTTTCAATAGCATCATTTCGGTTCGCGGAATCGAGGCGCGGACACGACGCGACGCGCTCGCGAAACAGAGCTTAGCTAAAATATCGGAATGATCTGAAAAATATAATTTGGCGATTACAATAAGTCGACAACAACTGCGCAGCAGCACTGGTGTGGCTGCCAAACGCGCGGACGCAACGCGCTCGCGAAGACAGCTCAGTTAAAATATCGGAATGATCCGAAATATATATTTTGGCGATTAAAATAAGTTGACGCTAACTGCGCGGCAGAACAGGTGTAGCTGCCTAACGCGCGGACGCGGACACGACTCGCTCGCGGAACACAGCTCAGTGAAAAGTCTTATGATAAATTTTTTCCACATATGTGCAATAATTACCTGTTGATCAAAATAGGCCACACATATACCATAATCAGTTGCTTAAAACAACCTTGCGGCACAATTTTAAACATCGCATTCTTTTTCCATTTTTGAAACTTCTCTGTTCAATGATGATCATATATTGAATGAAGTAATTCAATTTTTAAAACTTCTGATTACTTTAATTTGCCAACGATTCCGTTATATTTGACGTTTACAAAATAAATAAACTTCAAAAAAAAAAACTTTAAGCGGTACCGCAACTTATTTTTGAAGTATTTTTGCTGTAGCGTCTTTTAAAAAAACTTCTAAATTAAAAAACAAAAAAATTTTAAATTTAACTAAAAAATGAATTTACTCCCAAAAAACGTCAAATTTGGGGAATTTTTTTCATCATGAACAAATTCCCCAAACTCATAAAAATTTTTTGGGAGAAACTTAATTTTTTTTGAGGAATTTGTTCATTGGGCACTAAGTAGTCAGCGCCTGGTAAGCATAGTGAACCATTTTTCAAGTCAAAGGCCTTTGGATCCCGGGCAAGATCAGGTAAAAACAGCTAGTAAATTATATTACGAATAACAATTCTTGCTATTAAAATTATGGTATTGGTATATCAATATAAAAATGCAAGATTTTTACCATCAATATCATAACGGCAACAAATCCAAAATCACTGTACATCCAATGTAACACAGCAAAATTACAGCAAGTGAACCGCAATGTTTTGATTTTCACTGCAATGAGTGTTTACAAGAACTTGTGAATATTGTTCGTTGTTTTTTTTTATTTTTTTTTTGATTCACTCATTACACTAAACTACATTAAACGACTGAATATAAGTATCGTTGGAGCATAAAAACAATAACGTTTGTTCAGTTGTTGGTATCATGTATGGATAATACTCGTAACGTACACATATGTAACAGTTTTCAACTAAAATATTGCTGGCTATACATCATATACCCGTATAAGACTGAAAGTACATGCACCACAGCAAACAATCGCAACGAACCCAGTAAACAATGTTATCATTCAAAGTATAAATTAAGCAAATGTTTTTATTTGTCAAATAGGTTTTGTTTGACAACTCACCACATACCTAAAAAGTAACTGAATTTAAAGGAAAAGTTTTTAGCTTAACACGACAAGTGGTGCTGCCAAAATATAGATTTTCCACCCCTTACAGTAAAATTAACCGTTTAAAAAAATTTCAAAAATACATTTCACAAAAAAGGCAAGTTATAATCGGTCTTGGCCAACTATATGATACCCTACACCATAAGTTTCCATTCTACGAGAAGTGATTAGTTAAATCATGTTCTAATGACACACAGAAACCATTTTTTTTACCAGGTTTTACTAAAAAGTTTACATATAGAACAGAGACATATAGAAATATAAGACCGTTGATCCAAAAAATAATTCTGAGACGAACGGTCTGACAAACGGTGGGTTAGTGTCCAGAAAATTTGCAGCAGTTGCTGTATTGAAGAGTACAGATATCAAACAACATAATGCGGGCTTAACATTCGTCCTAGCCATACTTTGCCACAAATTTGAATGGGTTGTATGCCGGGTTTTATACTGACTGTATTTTATAATTGCTCTAAATGTAGGTATGTATGTAATACTTTAATATGTAAAAAGATATCTAGCCATGGCTTTACTATGTTTGGTACTGTGGCAATGTGGCTGCCACGGGAAATATGGCTACAACAAACAACTACTAACAAAGTTCATTTGCATCGCTTCAGGTTGTTCGTCTGTAAAATTAAAAGAAATAAAAGTAAATTGTTCATGAGCGAAAATAATAACAAAAAAAAAAAAAAGGAAAAACTCACAACACAAAAATTGTTTAGGGGTAAATAAAACAACAAATTAATTTTTATTTTTTTTTGTTTCTGTTCATTTCATTTTATGTACCTACTTATTTATAAATTGTAAGTATTTCTGTGTTTACATTAGTGTTGATAATATTGTTCTGTTTTATAATAACACCGACTTGCAGAAAGCAATGGTCTTTCCTCAAATTTAGTATGTACCAAAAGTGGTCCAAAACCACAATAAATTGTATTTTAGTGACTTGGCAATTTTGACGGACTTAATTTCCGAAATTATTTCAGTAAGATCAAGACCTTTTATAGCCTATACCGCTATGTGGTGATAGTATAATGTTTCATGCTGATATTTGCAACTACCAAAAATATTTGACCCAGAACCATATTTTATTATAACGACCTGAGTCGATTTAGCGATGTCCGTCCGCCTTTCAATTCGAGAGTCCGTCTATGGGTAATCAAACTAGGAATCAAACTACCGGTCACAAATATGAATATGTTTCGACGAAATTTAGTAAATAATCTTCTATTAGCCATTGGATAAATGTTGTTGAAATTTGTAAAAATCAGTTCAGACCTATTCTCCATACAAATGGCCCCTACGGGATAAAATTAAATTGCCATAAGAGGCAAAAATAAGTGACTATCAGATTTGGTTAGGATCAGTCTACTTCTCAACCTAGTCCCCATATAAATACACTGTGGAACAAATTCAGGTTAGCAAAAGTTAGGTCGATTCTGAGAGCGATTCGTATCGCGGCATTTGTTTATGTTAGTTCGAATTTTTTTTTAAATCGACCATCGAACTTTGCAGTCAAATGCCGATTTTCAGCATATTGTTTATATGGTTTTTTGGCTATAAATCGCCGAATAATTGAAATTTTTTCAATCTGTAAAAGCCAAATTATTTCTAGAGACGTGTGCAACAATTAAAATTTTTAAAAAAATTAATTTAGAAAATTTTTGTGGTGCTTATGAAGCAAAATGTTGGAAAAATTATTTTTTTTTCATGCTTTTTGAAAATATTTTCCACAAAACTAAGTCTTTTGTGCTTTCTGTTTGATCTATAATATGCTTCTCAGTTTCTTCAATAAATTTTATTTGAAAAGAAAACAATCATAACACAAGACTTTCGTGTAGCCTCTTGTCTTATGCCATTTCCGTCCAATGCGACTATTCCAGTTATGCTGTTTGTACTGGTTTCTTCGTTTAATACCTTCTCGGTATCGTGAATCCCAATCGCATAAAAAACACGGATATTTTGGACGGCCAGATGCTGTTAAGCCTGTAATCAATGAAACTATTTTGAGGTCGCAGCAAATGCGCCACTGGTGTTCGTTATATTTGACTACTTCCAGAATGTGTTTCAAATTATCGAAATTTTCACTAGTGTCAGTGCTATACGCAATCGGAACAGAAGGCATTCTATTTGTCTTGTGCAAAAGCACAACTTTTAAGCTGATTGGTGAACTATCGATGAATAAACGCCAATCATCTTTTTTATAGGTTAACCCTATCGTCTCCATTAACTTTTCAATGTCGTTGAAATAAGCGAAATTTTTTGCATCATTCACATTGAAGAACTTTTCTAACTCTTTTCGACGTTTCCGATATGCTGTTACTTTAGTACCTTTCGCCAGCAAATTATTTCCTTTCAAAAATTAAGCCAGTAGTTCTGATTTTTTCTGAGTCAAACACAAATTTGCAACGATTCCATCCAATTGGTTTTGTGTGACTAGGATTGGGTCCTTTGATGTTTCATAGGATGTACCTTCACCAAGGTCGTATTCTGAGAAGAAGTCCATGGATGTAGCAGCGGCGGTTATAGTACTGATATCTGTTTGAAGATCAATACTTCGGTATGTTGGTACTGGAACGAATTCTGAGTGCGGTAATGGTAATTGGACACTTGGCACTGCTACATAAGTTTTATTCTTTGCTTTCCTTCTATTCATAGTTTTATGGTAGTTGATACATCCATAGCAATTTTGTTCTTGATGCGGGCTATTGTCTAACCACATCATTGGTGTAACAAAAGGCATAGCCTTCTTCTTTTCACTTTTCCATTGCATAAGAGTTGAATATCAATTAAAGCAAACTTTTTTTGGGGGCATAATTTACGTCAGTGATAAACTCTTGCGAGTAATATTTTTTATAGGCTTCCAAAAAAAAATCACTCGCATTGCCACATTTTTCTTCGCTTGCTAAGAAACGTTCACAAACATTACAAAAATGGTCCATTTTACATTTTGGTTCCGACATTTTTAATACAATATATATTATACAGTTTTTTTTTTTTTTTTTTATTTTTATGAAACCGATTCACTTAACTTAAATCACTCACAAAATGAAATAAGTTCCAAAAAAATTAATAGCGAATTTTATCACGACCGAGCGAAATTTAAGAGAAATCAGTTTCGGCTGAGTTTCGAGTCTTAACTGAATCTTCATTTTTGAAATAGTTCGCTTGTACGAATTAAAAAAAAAATCGCTACCTGTGCAGTGGTTGAAAACAAAAAAGTAGTTTTACTAATTCCTAATTCTTGGAACTTCCCTTTTTAATTACTTCTACTTAAATTGCTATTTATTTAATGGTTTTGTGATTTTTAACCCAAATTATCGACTAAGACCATTTTCTTTTCAAATGAAATTTATTGAAGAAACTGAGAAGCATATTTTAGATCAAACAGAAAGCACAAAAAACTTAGTTTTGTGGGAAATATTTTCAAAAAGCATGAAAAAAAAATAATTTTTCCAATATTTTGCTTCATAAGCGCCACAAAATTTTCTAAAACAATTTTTTTTTTTAAATTTTAATTGTTGCACAAGTCTCTAGCAATAATTTGGCTTTTACAGATTAAAAAAATATCAATTAGTCGACGAGTTATAGCCAAAAAACCATATAAACAATATGCTGAAAATCGGCATTTGACTGCAAAGTTCGAAGGTCGATTTAAAAAAAAATTCGAACTAACATAAACAAACGCCGCGATACGGGTCTTCTAAATTAGCCTCTATTTTCACCCCTCGCTCTCAGAATCGACCTAACTTTTGCGAACCTGAATTTGTTCCACAGTGATATAGCACCGATATGCACTTTTTCAGATCTGCAGGCAAAAAAAATTAATAAAAATCTCACTCATGGTGTAGGGTATCGCATAATCGCATGGTAGGCCGACTACAGTTTTCTTTCTTGTTATTTGTAAAATTTTAAGAAATTCTAAGAATCAGTAAAATCAAATCAGTTAAGATGTTGTTTTAATATTTACTTCAAAAAAATCCATATATTCTGAAAGTAGGGCAAGAAATAAAATATTCAAGTAACCAGTTTTTATGCCCTCCACACCAGTAAGCAGATGGTACATACAAGTTTGTCATTTCGCTTGCAATAATTGGAAAAAAAAAAGTATGAACACCATTAAACAGATATACTCGTAATCCTTATATCAAGCACAGTTGATATAGATATGTCTGTCTGTCAGCATGTCTGTCTACCCGTATATGGAAACCACGATAGCATCCTCAATAGGTAAGGTAGGTAGCTTAATTTTAATAAAATTGATTCACTGAATCCTGAACAGATTGCTGTTAAAAATCATCAAAATCGTTTGAAAATGTCACGAAATATAATTGAAAAAGTAAAAAAAGTGTGGAAAATGTGTTCTTGTTATATTTTTTAATCTAAATTCGTTTATTATTTATGTTATAGCTGTTGTTGTTATTAATGTTATGGGCGGCATGTTTATAGTATTTGCTTCATGAGAGTGTATGTATGGTTTTAGTGTACGTTTCATATTATCTTAAACCCATATTGCCACCCTTTTTTAACGTTATCCCGAAATCAATACAAAAAATAGTCAATTTTAGAGAAAACTTATTATAAAATGCTTAGTTATTAATAAAAAATAAAAAATTTTGCTTACTTTTCTTTTAACAACTCCATAATTGAACTTATTAAAAATTTCCATATTAGAAGTTTTTTCGTTTCAAATTGTCTTAAAATATTTTTTTTTGTAGAAAATTTATCTTGTTTTGATGATTTGTTTTATAGAAAACCTTTCATATTAGGAAGTTTAAGCATCTATATAGTTTTCCTATTGAATACATTCAAAAGTTATTCTTTAATATTTGGCAGATCTTAATATTTATCCTATAAAAATAAATAGCTTTTGTAATGTTCGATTTTGTAAATAATTGAACACCCAGTTTATATAAATTTTATTCAAATCACTATTTTCATTTAATTGTTTTGTTAATTATTTCTGAAGAAATTGGAAAGATTTTTAGTAAAAACTAATTTGAAACAATTTTGCAAAATATCGCAAATGTTGCCTTACTTCGATTTTCGGTACTCTAACGCCGCACAGTGGCTGAAAATCGTTTTTCATTGGCCAAAATTCTGTAACTTTTGAACCGATCAAAATATTTAAGTAATTTTTTTTTAATGGATAGATAGCAGCTTGACTCAGTTTTAATTACATTAAAATTGATTGAGGACTTATTAAGGGATTCTAGGCAGAGTTCAGAAAAAAACACACACTGAATAAAAAACTCGTACATATATGTAAACAAACATAACTTAGACCAACAGACACATATTTTTATTTTCATATCAATTATGTTTGTTTTTAAATTTTCTTCGGTGCCCAACACAACCATGACTGTGTTCGTTTTAATATTTCGTTATTTACACGAACATTTTTGTATCACGTACTTTTTGTTTCAATCACACATAAAGCACACATTTTTGAGTGTTGCTTTATTTGAAATTCATGTTCTGGTACGTGTACTGAAAAAAAAAACAAAACATGTACAATAAACAGGTTCGAGTTCAGTTATATTTTAAGTCGTGTTGTGGCTCGTGTAGTAAGGAAAAACAGAACATGTACAATAAACAGGTTCGAGTTCATTTATATTTTAAGTCGTGTTTAAAATATAACTGAACTCGAACCTGTTTATTGTACATGTTCTGTTTTTTCTTACTACACGAGCCACAACACGACTTAAAATATAACTGAACTCGAACCTGTTTATTGTACATGTTTTGTTTTTTTTTTAAGTACACGTACCGGAACATGAACTTCAAATAAAGCAACACTCAAAAATGTGTGCTTTATGTGTGATTGAAACAAAAAGTACGTGATACAAAAATGTTCGTGTAAATAACGAAATATTAAAACGAACACAGTCATGGTTGTGTTGGGCACCGTAGAAAATTTAGAAACGCACATAATTGATATGAAAATAAAGATATGTGTTGGCTGCTTTTGAACAGAACATTGTGTGTTTCATGTGTGTATTTTCTGAACCTTGATTCTAGGTCAAAGTTGAACTTTTGATTTTTTTTACTTTTAGAGTGAAATATGTGTTAATTATTTTTTTATTTATTAAAAAATTTAATATTTGGATTTTAATAATAATTATAAACTTTTTTTGTAATAATGCGATTTTTTAATGTAACACTCAAAAAAATTTTTACACTCAAAAAAAATAGTAAAATCAACTGGAGATTTTGCTATTATTACCGAAAAATTAAAAATTTTTTGTTGTCAAATTTGCAAGATTGTTTACACTCAAAGAATATTTACACTTAAAAAAAAACATTAATAATATTATCTAAAAATCTTGCTATTACTACAGAAAAATTTATTATTTTTTGCTGTTAAATTTGATAATTTTAAAAAAGATTTTAAAAATAAAAACTGCAATAGATTTTAAATAATTGCATTTGTAATAATGGTAGGTTCCTTTTATTATTATTTTTTTACTAATACTATGTTTTTCGTATTTAAATGACAATGCAAGGCAAGTATAAATATTATTTATTTGACTCAAATATTGAATGCAAATATTCCATATTTTTTTCTGTGTTATTTCTGTTCTTTAGTAGTTTTTTGACTTCTTCATCTAAATCCCGATGTTCCACTTTCCATTGATTTTGAATACTGGAGATGAACGGATCTGACGTTGCCAATAATATATTAAATAGATCTTCATTTGGGGAATTTCGAGAAATTTTTCTAGTATTGTGCTATCTATAAAATCTGTAATACTTATTCCTTTTTTCCTGAGCCTCCTCTGATAGATCTCCAAGTGGCACCAAATAATATTTAATGACATCTTCTCCATGATAAAGGTTTTTGTGAACTGTTGCAGACATATTTCTCAATCGGTTGTTGGTTGTATATATTTTTGCAGTTCCCTTAGCATAATCTCCAAATTTTCTAGGTTCAATTTCTTCATTGCAC
Organism: Cordilura impudica; assembly: GCA_963682025.1. Lineage (NCBI taxonomy): Eukaryota > Metazoa > Arthropoda > Insecta > Diptera > Scathophagidae > Cordilura > Cordilura impudica. Next base: position 108,907,531 of record OY821519.1, read on the forward strand.
GCAAGTACTTCTAGGATTATTTTAAATCTGAAAATAAGGTTTAAATCCACTCCTGTAATTTCAGATGCTGTTTCTGGATCTGAAAAGAATCTTCTTGCGGTATTGCCATCATTTGTATTGCCTGAGCCTTCTTTTGGCTGATCTATAGTCAATACAAATTTGCGATATTCATTTTGAACATGTTTCTTTTTTGAACTTCTTAACTGTTTGTTGGTTTCGTTGTTTCTTATTGATCCTGAAGACCCGAAATCCAAATCATAACTGATTTTTAGTATGTGTTCGATAAGTCGTATTCTTGCATGTAGTGGTGATAATCCAAATTCATATGCATCGGTTTTATCTAGAAGACTTCGTGTTAGTCAAAGCCTGGCCTACTTTTACATCTATAATTGTCGGCATTAATTGCCTTACTTCACTTTGCAGCCCATTTAACTGTAATTATATGCGCCGGCTGCCTTAAAATAGTATTTCTCTTTGGTCGCTTAGGGTTTTCGGAAGGGTTGCTCAACTATAACTAATATTTTACAATCAACTGCTTTAGTCAACCGAGGATTTGTAAATAGTAAACAAACTGATGCTATATAGACCGACTTTAGCAAGGCGTTTGATAAAGTTAACCATAATCTTCTTTTAAAAAATTAAATTTGTTGGCGTTTACTCCCAATATTCTAAAATGGATCAAGTCTAACTTATGTGATAGACAGCAGAATGTTAAATATAAAAATAAAACATCTAAAAATATAAATGTCTTTCGGGAGTTCCACAAAGCAGCCATCTGGGTCCAATTCTTTTTTCCTTATTTATAAACGATCTTCCGAACACTATAAAATTTGACAATATATTAATGTATGCTGATGATGTTAAAATTTTCCTCACTTACAATGAAAAGAGTGATCACTTATATCTACATATGGTCCTTGATAACTTCTATACATGGTGCAATATAAACTTAATGGAATTGAATGTGAAAAAATGTAAATACATCCGATTTTCAAGAAGAAACTACATAAATGTAAACTACTCCTTGGGTGGAAAATCGTTGGTAGCAGTTCGTACCTTTCTGGATCTGGGAATTTTATTTGATACAAAACTTAGTTTCATTTCACACATCAATATGATGGCCAATAAAATTAGGGGTGTACTGGCTTTTACTAAGCCATCGGCCAAGGAATTTATTGATCCCTATATCACTAAACAGTTATATACATCCCTCGTAAGACCTATACTTGAATATGGCTCAATTATCTGGGATCCTTTATACAACATCTACATAGATCATATCGAATCCATTCAAAAACAATTTCTTCTGACCTGTTTGCGGTGTTTTTTCTGGAAGCCGGCGACAAATTTGCCATCTTATGCCACTAGTTTAGCGTTAATTAAATTGCATACACTTAAGAGCTGTAGAACCATGCCGAATGTGTCGTTTTTCTCAATCTGATTAATTATGATGTTTCGCCAGAATTCTTGTTACGCAATAATTCGTTTAATGATCCTCAGCGACCTACACGTTACTTTCAACCAATTCAATTACAGTTTTCCGTACCAACTATGCCAACGCCCATCCGTTAAGAAGATTATGTACTAACTTTAATGATTTGTATCAATTTGTTGATTATTCTCTAACCATTAATATTGTAAAACGTAACATTATTCTGTATTTAAACCGGTGAATTTACAAATTAGTCATTTCATATGGTAAAATTTTTTATATTATATTTTATGATTTTAATGTCTGTAAGGATTTATTCCATAGACTAAAATAAATCAAATCTAAAATATTAATAGGCTAAGCGATTTCTTGTGACCAATGTTTTGTTCTACTGTTTTATCCGGATTTTGACCAAACGTTTATTATTTGAAAGGTAAGGCCGTTTACAGATTTACAGATTTTTAAATTTTTTCCTCTATTTTTAGTAAATTGCATTTAAAGTTTCTACTAACACATACATAAAATTATATATAAATTTGTTAATGTGTTTGTTAATGAGTTTGATATCTCATTCACAATAATAATAAACCATAAAACTGTTGGTTGGTGAATTGCCTAAGTTGAAAAATAAAGCTGCCTAGAAATTGCACTCAAATTTCGGGTGCTGGAATCTGCTAGTAAATAATAAAAACAAAAAATATAATTTTTCAGATCGAAGTTAATTTTTTTTATTAAAAATCATAATTTTTAAACTCTTTCTTTTAACTCATATTCTCTGTCTGTATGTCTGTCGTGGGGCAACCCCATTCCCCCTTACCCAATTGACCCGAAACTTGACCCATAGTCTTGTTGTGACTACAGAATTATTTTTGGGTAACCACGCACAGTCACGGAGTGATCTAAATGTCATTTCCGTCATTCGATAGATCTGAAACTTGATCAAAACACTTGCTGTGAAAAAAAGATTAACTTTGATTTAGTCACGCACAGTCACGCAGAGATTTAAAACGGATTTCCCCTCATCCAATCAAACTGAAACTTGGTCTATATACTAGCCGTAAAGAAAGATTAACTTCGACATAGTCACGTACAGTCACGCATATTCACGGAGTGATTTAAAACCCATTTCCCCTTATCCGATCGAGCTGAGACTTGGTCGATACACTTGCTGTGAAAAAAGATTGACCAAGACATAGTCACGCAGAGTCCCGCGCAGTCACGGAGAGATTAAAACCTCTCTCCCTCTCATCTGATCGATCTGAAGTATTGTCCATAGACTTGTTACGGCCAAAGATTAATTTTAAGATAGTCAGGCAAAGTCACGCACAGTCGCGGAGAGATTCAAAACTCATAAGCATAAGGCAATAAAGAGTTTTAATAAAAACTTTGTTTATATGGGTTTATATGGTTATCAAAATAAACAAACAATAAATAGAAATTATAATATATGCTGGTCAAAAAAGATAAGCAATTAACTTCAAATTCAAATGGTATTAGAATCTAATGGTTAAGTATATCGAACTGTATTCAGAAGATGGTTACCGTACTCAACATTAGTTATTTTATCGAGTTTGTGTCATAAGTAGGGCATATTAAAGATGTACCACTCTTACTTGTTTTAGAACAAACAAGTAAGAAAATTAGAGTCAGTCTAGACCGACTACACGATACCCTATACCATGTAATTAAAGTCCCCATCGTTTAGGTCTAACTAATTAAATATAGAAAATAAGTATTAACCAAATTTGCGCACCACTGTTAGTAATTTTTTGCCTTCTGATATGAAAAATTTCACATTGGATGCTTTATTTATAAGGGGACTAGGTCGAAAAATGGACCGATCCCGACCATAGTTGTTAAGGTTACTTATTTTTTGCAAAAACATATAAGTAACAAATTTGATAAAAATTTGTGCAATATTTTTGTTTTTGATAGATTTAAGTGAAAACGAGACTCAGCTTCATATGGGGCCCCTGAATAAGAATTGTCCTATAGGGTTTATGCTTGACCTACTGATTAATGGATGTAATAAACATACATAAACCCAATTTGACCGAGATCTATGTGATAATTTGGACCTCATATCAAAATCAAAAAGTGATTCGGAATCGATCGGTATAATAAAAGATGGGTCTAGGTCAAATATTTTTGTTTTTGGTAGTTACAAACATCAGCACAAAGTCAATATACCCTGACCAAATAGTGGTATGGGGTATAAAAATATTTCAAAAATTACTAGTGATACGCACAGTATGCCATTTAATTGCTTATTATTAGTATGCAATGTCGTGCTTCGCTACGACCCACAGTGGGATGGCTTCATACATTTTTCTGCAAAAAATAAAAGAACTGGTCCTAGATTATTAAAAGTTGGCGCCAAACATTATATTAAATAAATGAAGAAATCACCAAAATCGTCCACGAACGCCGCCCACCGCCCACCGCCCACCGCCCGTACAGTCCAAATTATTTTTTTCGTATAAAATTTTTCCTATCCCAGCCAAAGTTTTCAAATTTGGTACATACACTTTCTAGAACAAACAAAATATGAATGACAAGTTTCATTAAAATCGTCCACGCTAACCACCCACGCTCAACGCCCACCGGCCGTACAGTCCAAATTGATTTTTTCGCATAAAATTTATCCTATCCAAGCGAAGGTCTTCAAATATGGTACATACACTTCCTAGAACAAACAAAAGATGAATGCAAAGTTTCATTCAAATCGAGCATGCCCACCGCCCACCGCCCACCGCCCGTGCAGTCCAAATTGATTGTTTCCTATCCAAACAAAAATCTTCAAATTTGCATATCCAAATTTCTGAATATTCATATATAAGCATAAAAATATTCGTATATATGTAAGTATAAATTAACTGAATCCAAAATAATCAAATTTTGTATCCATCAACTATCATTTCTTTAACTACATCATCTAGCTCGGTTAACCCTTCATCCGGCATTAACGCTAACGCAGTTGACGAAGGAATACATGATTGCGATATTTTTTGTTAACCTAAATCTCCATTACGATTTTAATGTCACTGTAAACTATAATTACCTCATTTTACATTTTACACACAGATGTATGATATATATGAATTGATGCCAAAATAGTATCAATCCATGACCGTGAAAACAATTACAGAAATAAAACTTGATGCAACAAATGATTCAAAATTACAGATTTTCATAATACGCCGGATTTTACTAGACCAATCCAAGAATCGCACTTAGTGCTTTACACAATAGTTTTGTGCATTTTAAGTACTCAAAAAGTAATTTTTTATACTTAACGCTAAATTAGTGCTTTTTTGTGTCTTTTAAATGGATCAGTTGATATTAAACAAAATTTTGTATACATATTTACACAACTTCCCTTTAAATTTAAACTTTTTGATCAAAGAGTAAATTATTGGTTGCCTTTTTTGTCAGTAAGACGAATAATATATAGTAAAAATTATCAGTTGATTAATAAAGATTCCGATATTCCAACAAAAATTCCGATAATAGCATCAACCAGTTGACTTTCTATAGAAAGAGCCACTGAAGGAATTCTGAATATGTGTCTTGAGTTTAAAATTCAATTTAACATTACTAATGAAAAATCGTTTGATACGCTATTAACACTTTGACCCCACGTGGGACATCGTGACCACCCGTGGTCACATGTCATGTGGCATTTCCCGACACGTTCATCTACCATTGAAATAAAATTAGTTCGGTTCCAGGATGTAAACCTTTTTGACTTGGACTTTGTAATTTGGTCTGACAATGCCTAAAAAAATAGTGAGTTAAATTTGGATAAGAAAACTTCATTTTAGCATTTAGTAAGTCAGATATATTTTATTTTGCTTGTAGAGCATTATAAAAAATAACAGGTCCTGTTATTCCAAAAATTCATTTTAGTATTTAAAAAGTAAGATATATAGTATATTATTTTGCTTGAAAGCAAGTACAACTGAATATTACTATTCCAAAACTATTCAGAAAAAAAAATCTGGATAATGATTTATCCGTGGTTTTGAAAACACACTAAACACATGGCGTTCACAATTGTGGTAGCAGTTATTAGATGGAAGAGTAAACATTTATACCATTTTACTGTGCCGCGACATACACTGCCATCTGATCTGATAAGTCAATAAATGTTTAACCTTTGTTGTAGTCTAACACTACAGCTGGTGTCGTGCATTCTCTTCCTTTGTTCAAAAAAGTTGTAAGCGAATCGTCAAGTTTTGTAGTAACCAATCGCGTTTGTCTTTTGACTTTAGTACTACTGTTTTATTTTAATTTTCTGTCTGGAAACTATTTCGCCCTTATTTAATATTGGTTTATTACTTCTGTAGGATTCTGTTTTCGATTGACTTTTAGATTTCCAACGAGATGGGTCTTAGTTTGAATCATCCTGTCTGCTAACGAAACACTTGTTTACCAATTTTCAGTGAAGAGAGTTCTTCCTGAATTTAAGAGTCCATCCAATAACTCAGCCACAACTGTCTCTGGAACTAATATATCGTCCTGTTTCACTTTCCCTATATAGACTTTGACTGACCAGATGTAACCTCCTGCTTCACAAAGTTTAAAAACTTTAATGCCGTATCTATGCCGCTCATTAGGTATGTATTGCCGGAAATGTATCCTTCCACGGAATGGAACGTTACTTTCGTCAATACACACGACATTTTCTGGAACATACGAATCCTGAACTTGGAACGTCAGATATTTTGTGATGACGATCATTCAGATTTGCTTGGCTTTCGTTATCAGAAGTATGAAACATGCTCAATAAACGTTCAAATCTGTTTCTGCTCAAAATGTAGGAATTTGATTTTTATACTATATTCCTGGACCAATAATCCCCTTGTTGTGTTACTTGACGTAGGCCCATTCAAATAATAACTCCAAGAAATTTACGCATTTCTGAAGGATCGATATGAACCCATTTTTCTAGCCTTTTTGTCTGCGACTTATTGGAGGAGTTTTCGGCTGCAATAATAAGTTGAGCAGCAAACCTGTTAGTTTCTGAAACAAAGAGATTTATCATGTCTTCGGATATAAAATAGCTGAAAAAATCTGCAGGAGTTTTTCAAGTTAAAGCGGCAGCAACATCAGGATTCACTCCTGTACACATCAGAGACTCAACAAATGTCAATCGATCTCCACCAAGAGGCCCCCATGTTCGAAAATTTATCAAGTCTGCAAGAGGAACATCTTCGTCAGGATCTTCATCAAGTCCATTGCTATATCTTCATCACTATCGTCTAAGTCCCCGTCATCAAATTTTGAATCAGAACTTTCAGAATCTGGCTCAAAGTCATTACCAACAAATGCAAATCCTGTAACTTCGTCTTCACTCAATTTTTCGAGCTCGGCAGCGATGTCAACACGTGCTAAAAGTTTTTTAGACATCTTAGATTAAATCTGTAAAACAAATAAATGAAAAAAAATATAAAAAATCAAAAAGATAAGAAGATAAAAACATAAAAATATAAAATTAGAGTATTCCCATTTTATTTTTAACAAGGAAATTTTTCTTTACTTAAATAATTTACACGACCACGTCAGAAATCTTAAGTAATTTTCACAGAATTAAAAATCTAAAATACAAATATTTCGAAGAAAATTAAATTGAACAGTTTTCCAAGATACAAACACAGTATATTTCAGCAACCTAAATAATAATAATAACAGCAAAACAACAGCCCATTGGTGGCCACTTGGGCCCAAGATGTATTTTGACATTCTGGGACAACGTGACCACCGGTGTAGATAAAAAAAAAAAACGGGAAAAACTAACAAAAATACATCTGGTTTATCAAAAATAAATATCACAAAGTCACACCAATTGCAAAAAATCAATAAAACTAAGTAAACAAATTTTGGTCCCAGCTTGTCAACTAAAGAATAACCACTCCTCGCACGCGGTCCAAATATGTATAATGATTTAAGAAATACAAATATAAAACATTTTAATGATACATCGGTTGCTACGAAGTTTACCAAATACGATAATTGCACCTACGCATAAATTTTGTAATTTCAAGACTGAGATAGTTTTGAAAAGGACTCTTTTGTTAAATAATCGTGCAACTAATTAATCAAACAAGTTCATTAAATTCAAAAAATCTCATATTTACGAGCTAAGGCAAAATTTAATCTAATTTTAAAACGCTAAAAAATTTATTTACTCAACGTGTACAACAATACTTCGAAAAACTCTGAAGATGTTATAAATTTTATGAAACCATTTGTAAAAGTTAAAAAAGAAATCGAAGAGTACGATCATTGTCCCAACAATTTGAAACTACGTAAATGGAAATATAGATTCGGAACCGATTTATTTTGTATTGAAGTATATAATTTCAAAACCTCAGTAAGCGAATTCCTGTTTTTTAAATTATCAAGCTGCATTGTAGATATATTGAACTTTCCGTTCTCAAACGTTGAAGGAGAGACAGTATTGTATATGCTCCTTTCACTCCTCGAGGGAGCATAGGTTCATAATATGATGGTACCAATAATCTCGAGCTACGGCTCGATGCTTGACTTTGTTACACTTCTTACGCAATCTCTAAAGTTCTGTTGTCAGTTGCCGCTTCCAAGTCTGCTTCCCTGCGGGTTCCAATCTAGGCATTTCTTGCTAATATCATCATCCGGTTTACGGAGTGTGTGACCTCTCCAACTTCATTTCCGCTTAGTGTTCAGTGCAATGAATTTTTTTAACAAAATATGGCTGTTAGTTAAAAATTAATCAAATATTTCAATTAAAATTAATTATTTTCAAGCATTTAAAAAAATACATATTAAAACGGCCTGAAAATAAGGAATAAAATGTTATAGTTTTATTTGAAAATAAGAAAAGTATTTAAAGTGACGCTATAATTAATATATAATAATTTTAGAAAATAAATAAAAATAATTAAATTTTTTTAACAAACATATAATTAGCGCCATTATCTTCATTCTAATTTAGCACCACTTAGCGTTTTTTGGGGTACTGTTTTGAATTTTTGCAGCGCTGGACTAAATCCCTTACTCGCATGGTCTATGAACCGTAACCCATATGATGCACTTATATTAAAGGAAAATATATGCGCTAAATGCTGTTTGAGTGCAAATATGAAACTCGTACAATCGGTAATTCAATGCAGTCCCTAAATAGTAAGCTATATTATAATGAGAAATATTTAATAAAATTTAAACAAATTTAAATTTGTTCTTGAAAATCTGGCAGATAAGGCTATATTATTTTAACCTCATCTCTCAAAAAGGATGTAATTTTTCAACATAAAACGTATAAACTCATTAAGTGGAATACGCGACGTATGAGTTTTTTTTTATAATTTATAAAGTATGCGCTCGAAATATATATAACATAAATTTTGACTTATAAACGTTAAATTGATGAAAATTATTAAATTATCTGAATCATGTTACCCCCTTTAAAAATATGATCTAATATATTTTTTTTAAATAAGTTTTCTTTAAAATTAATTGTGAAGAAAAAGCACTTAAAAAATTCTTACAATCTTCCGTAAGAATGGTGAAAAAGAGGTAGGACTCAAATCGTATACAGAACAAAAGGACCAGAGCGAAACTCAAAAAAATAAAAAGTCAAATTAATGAATTCAAAGACCTAAACCTAATTTAATCAAGAAGTTGAAATTTTGATTTGTGGACGTTGAAATCCGCAATAAAATTTGGCAACTTATCACACCTACCAAGTTGATAATTGAGGCAAAACTGAAATCATCCAGAAGGTGCCTGAAGAATATTTATACAAACGAGCGTGATAAAATCGACCTCTCACAACTTCGAAGAATAGATTTTTATGCAGCCAATACTAAAGGAAATGTCCCTGAATTTATATATGATATTAATATCGATGCTCTCACTGTTACAGTAATTCAGTTATATCACATTTATTATTAAGTTTGTATGGAGGTGCCACACGCATTTGTCCAATTATCTTTAGACCTGAGACAAATTTGCAAAGCTCTCTCTATCGTAGTACTAAAAATCTATGATATTAAAAATTTAGTTCGTATGGGAGGTGTCACGCCCACTAAAAATATTAAAAAAAATATAGCTTGTAGGACTTCCCATATCCGCAGTAAGACTATGTGAAAATTTCAGGAAGATCAGATGAGTAGTTACGGAGATTAGCTCCTACAAACAAACAAACATACATTACCTCTTAATTATGCTAATATAGATTATTAGCATAGAATTTTTTTATTTCAATACTTGTTGATATACAATGTTGTTTCTTCATTCGGTAAAACAATTATCAGATTTTTCGGCGTTCCTACCCTGGAGCAAGGTAGCTGCCCATGAGAGGAACATGTATTTTCTAAATCAGATCTGGCAAAACTTAACTATTGGCCTTGAACTTGAAATATCATTTGGCAATTTTTCTTTTTTGCGATTTTTGATTTTGCCCATTTTTATTTTGAAGTTTTTTGTTTTTGGGTGATTTTTATTTTTCGCGCTTTTGGGTTTGGCGATTTTTGATTTTGGCGATATATTTTCCACGACAAATCACATTGATAATTAATGTACTTGTCAAAAGACTGTCGCTTTCGCAGTACTTCATATTTTTAATATAGGTGCCATGCCCACTAATCACATCGCGCCAAATTTTTTTTGGACTACTCACATTAATATTTGATAGACTCGTGCAAAATGTCGAGCCTTTCCCTTTTATAGTGCACCAGTACTGCTTCGATCACGCCCATTTTTTTGTTCGACTAATCATACTAAGATTTGATGGGGTCGTGAAAAGTGTCAAAGCTTTCCTTTGTTAGTACACCAGTTATATGATATCATTATTTACTTTGTATGGGCGTTGCAACGCCCACTGCTCCGATCATGACCATTTTTTGTCTAACTAATCACACGAATAACTTATGGGTTCACACAAAGTCCCACGCCTCTCACTATTACAGTACTCCAGATATATGGTATTTTATATTTAATTTGTAGAGCAGGTGCCACGCCTATACTTGTCCGATACTTGTCCGATACTGCCCATTTTTTGTCTGACTACTCACATTAATAATAGGTGACATCAGACAAATTTGAAAAGCTCTCTCTATCACAGTACTCGAGATATATAATATTGAATTATTACTTGTATGGGAGCTACCACGCCCACTTATTCGATCCTGCCCATTTCCGGCGTAGCTACTAATATTAACAATAGGTGACCTCACACAAATTTGCAAAGCTCTCCCTATTATAGTGCTCAATATATATGATATTATAAATTTACTCTGTGTGGGAGGTGCCACGCCCACTAAAAAATATTTTAAAAATTATAGCCTATATTCCCATATCCGCAGTAAGACTCTGTGAAAATTTTAGGAAGATCAGATGAGTATATACTGAGATTACCTCCTACAAACTAACAAACAAACACACTTTACCTCTTTATAATATTAGTATAGATGAATGCTTGCAAAAAGACTACTTCCATTTCCATAATAGTAGGAGGTGTCAATTTTTTTTTTCGATCTTTCATCTTGTCATTACACCAAAAATTAGTGATACAAAAAAAAATGTCTATTTCATAGTAAGAGAAACATATCCATCCAACTGCACCGAACAAAGATAAATAAAAAAATATGGGGTCTAACAAAAAAAGTGATAAAGAGCACACAGAAATTCGGCAAAAAAAACACGCTTTTTGCTTTGAAATAGTCTGCATCCAGCAGTTTATGAAAAACTTAAAATGTTTATACAAGATGTTAACAAACATTTTACAACTTTCGCCTTTGATAATGCGCGGATTTATCAATGGTCAACATAAAGACTTAAGTAAAGCATCTGATAAAGTCTAACATATATTTACTTCTTTGTAAATATATTGGATTGGTTCATACTTAACTGGCAGAAACCAACATGTCAATTTTGATAACAATACGTCTAAATATATATCTTTAAAAACTGGAGTGCCTCAAGGCAGTTTTTATGACGTTAATATTTTTCGGAGCTCAAATATAAAGGGTCCGCCATCTAACGTTTTTTTTTCAACTAGTGCTTATTTCGTCAATGGTAACATTTTGCTCATGTCTGATTTGATATATAATTAGTTTTATCCTTCCGCTGAACGAATATGGTTGTGTATACGCTTGAACAACGCTGGAAAATATTGCGACATTACTTTGAAAATCATGGTAATGTTGCAGAATGTGTGCGAAAATTGCGTACGGATTTTGGAAGAAGAGAAGCACCGTCAGCTCCGCATGTTCGGTATCTTGTGAAAAAAGTAAAAGAAACTGGCATCCTCATCGATACACCAAAGCGTGAAAAGCCAAAAACAGTGCGTACACCCGAGAATATTGCTGCTGTGGCAGAAAGTGTGCGTGAAGCGCCATCAATATCAATTCACAGTCGTTCTCAAGAATTGAACATTTCGGAGGCATCATTGAGACGAATTTTGCATAAAGACCTTGGTATGACACCATACAAAGTCCAATTGGTTCAGGAGTTGAAGACAACTGACCATCCAATGCGTTTTCGCTTCGCTAAGTGGGCCTGCGATCGATTTACAGAAGATGCCGATTTTGCCAAAAAAAATCATCTTTTCAGATGAAGCTCATTTTGATCTTGGCGGGTAAGTAAACAAGCAAAATTGTCGCATTTGGGGCATAGAAAACCCGCACGCATACATTGAAAAGCCGATACACTCAAAACGAGTCACTATTTGGTGCGGATTTTGGTCCAGAGGCATAATTGGGCCATTTTTCTTCGAAATTGAGCAAGGAGTGGCCGTTACAGTCAATGACGATCGTTATCGGGCTACATTGAACGAATTTTTGTTCACAAAAATTGAAGAGGAGGATATTGGCAACATTTGATTTCAACAGGACGGCGCTACGTGCCACACAGCCGAAGCTACACTCGATGTTTTGCGCCCTGTTTTTGAAGATTGCATTATCAGCCGCTGAGCTGATGTCGTTTGGCTACCTCGGAGCAGCGATTTGACACCGTTGGACTATTATTTGTAGGTGCCCTCAAAGATAAGTGTTACGCCAACAATTCAGAGACAATTGACGCTTTAAATGACAATTTTCGTGAAGCCATTGGTGAAATACAGCTGCACACAATCGATAATGTGTTTAAAAATTGGACCGATCGTGTAGGCTACTGCATGGCCAGCCGAGGCAGCCGTTTGAATGAAATTATTTTCCATAATTAACCGGAAGGATTGTGCTTTCAAATAAAAAGAGAAAATTGAGATAATATTCAGCAGTTTTTTTTTATAGCATTTTCAAAAAAAAAAAAAGTTATATGGCGGACCCTTTATATGGCAACCAAATTTCTCAGTAACGCGGTTTAGATAATTTCTTTAAATGATGCAGTTGAAACTTAATGAATTTATATTTGACTCCTTCGTGGATTTGGATATTGTATTCGATCCGAAATTAAAGAATTTCTTCTATTTTTATTGAAATGTTTTCAGTGTTACGGAATTACCATCTTTTGGAACTAGACTTGCTATAATTTTACTTCCTAATCTGTAAAGCCGAAAAACTATGCCCAATGTGTAATTTTTATTAATTTAATTAATGTTGAAGTTTGCTCTAATTTCCACACAAAACAACTTTATCATTTATTGTTCCAAAACGATCAACCGCAAATTTTATTCCGTTGTAGTTGCAATTCATTGGTCAAACCTATGCCAATTATGAGCCTTTTAGAAGAATTTGTTGTGATTCCAATGAACTTTATAATTTGAAAGATTTTTCCATCAATGTCATCAATATTATATGAAATATTAATATCTTGTAATATCTTTTTATTATACTCTGTAAGGAATTCTTCAGTAGACATATGTAATAAATATATATAAAATACTAGAATGCCTTATCGCGCTTCGCTACGACTTACCGAGATTTATTGACATGTTTTATTTCATAATCAATTTTTCCTACGAACTTTGTATGTGCAATTAAAATACATTACTTTATTTATCTTTTATTTTTTTAATCGGTGCAAAAATTAAAAAAATTTTTCGGCGTTCCTACTCTGGAGCAAGCTACTTATTGCAGCTGTCCATGAGAAGAAAATGGATTTTTGAAATAAAATCCGGCAACACTAAATTTACAATATCATTTAACAATTCTTCATTCTAGCGATTTTTTATTTCGCCCATTTTTGATTTTAAAGATTTTTGTATTTGGCTATACTTGTTCTTAGCGATTTTCGGTTTTGGCGATGTTTTATTTTTGATTTTGCCGATTTTTGGTTTTTTCGATTCTGCCCATATTTTCCGCGACTACTCAGATATCTAACTAATGTACTTGTCGAAAGTATGAGGGTTGCCGCTTCCATAGTATTTTATATAAAGGGGTTTTCAACAGGGACGCTACAAAAGTAGAAAGACAGGGACAGCAAACGACGCCATATTTCTTGCCGCTCTTTTGACATTTCTCTTCAGTAAGGTTTGCCATTTCATCATGGAAAGATATACGAGCCAACAGCGAGTCGAAATTATTAAAATTTACTTCCGAAATTCGGAGTCAGTGGCCTCAACGTTAAGAGCGCTACGTCCAATTCATGGTCGTCATAATCATCTTAGCAGATCACCAATTGAGCATCTAGTGGAAAAATTTGAATCCACAGGAGAGACGAAGAAGTGCCCGTAGTGTCGAGAATGTTGCTGCAGCTGAGGCTTCAGTTGAAGAAAGCCCAAATGTGTCTCTCAAACGTCGTTCTCAAGCGTAGGGCATCTCTGTGACGTCGTTGTGGCAAATTTTGCGAAAAGATCTTGGCCTACATCCTTACAAGATCAAATTGACGCAAGAACCGAAGCCGCTTGACCACCAGAAGCGTCGTATGTTTGTGAGTTGGGCTGAGCAACAAATTGAAAATGATTCGAATTTTCATCGAAAAATCATCTTTAGCGATGAGGCTCATTTCTGGCTGAATGGCTTCGTCAATAAACAAAATATGCGTTATTGGTCAGACAGCAATTCACTCGTACTCTATGAGTCATCATTGCATCCCGAAAAATTACGGTTTGGTGCGGTTTATGGGCCGGCGGCGTCATTGGGCCGTACTTCTTCCGTGATGATCAAGACCGGCACGTTATTGTGAATAGGAATCACTACCGTTCAATGATAACCGAATATTTTTGGCCCCAATTGGATGTGGTTCCAACAGGACGGCACCACAAGCCACACAGCGAATGTCACAATTAATTTATTGGAAACCAAGTTTGGAGAACGTGTTATCTCACGAAATGATCCAGTCGATTGGCCGCATTGGTCGTGCGATTTGACACCGTTGGACTATTTCCTGTGGGGCTACGTCAAGTCTATGGTCTATGCCAACAAGCCAGCGACGATTGACGAACTTCGTACGAATATCGAACGTGAAATTGCAGCAGTATCGGCCGACTTATGCTTGAAAACCGTCGAAAATTGGGTTCAGCGTCTGGGCTTCTGCAAGCGTGCCCGTGGTGGCCATGCAAAAGAGATCGATCTCCATACATAATGGCATCGAACGTACTTTCACAGGAATAAAGAATTTCATTGATATCCAAAACCGTTTTTGTTTTATTTAAAACAACTTTTGTAGCGCTCTTATTGAAAAACCCTTTATTTTTATATAGGACTATAGTACTATGGGTGGTTGCACGCCCTCTGCTCCGAGCATACCCAATTTTTGTTCGACTAATCATGTCAATAACTTATGGGCTCCCGCAAAATTCCAAAGCTATCACTGTTACAGTACTCCAGATATATGACGTTTAATATTTTTTTGGTCCGATCCTGGTCATTTGTAGTCCGGCTACTTACATAAATATCCGATGAAGTCGTAGAAAGTGTCAAAGCCTTCCCTTTTATAGCAAAAGGTTCTCACTACTACAGTACTCCAGACATATAACATTTTATATTTATATTTTGGACCAAGCCCATTGGTCCGATACCGCCCAATTTTTGTCCGACTACTCACATTAATAATAGATTACCTTATACAAATTTGCAAAGCTGTCCTTGCCATCGTGATAGTATTCAATATGTATAATTTTAAAATGTCACTTTTTATGGGTGGTGCCACACCCACAAAAATGTCAAAAATATTATATCTTATGTCCATCCTTAAGAACCAATACAAATATTGGAAGCAAAATTTTTAAAATCAGATGAGTAGTTGCGGGGATTACCTCCTATAAACAAACAAACAAACACACGTTACCTCTTTATTATATTAGTATAGATTAGTATATAGATTAATTCCAATCCCATCAAATATTTGTTAAAAATCTGTTTTTTTTATTTAAAAGTTATTTCGATTTATTTATCCTGAAATTTTTATAGAGCAATCCATATGTTTTTTTAGTACAAGTTTTTATCTAGAACAACTCGTATCTTTGTATAATTCATATTTTTTGGAACCAATACCAATTAAGGTTATAGAGGAGAACTTTCAATATCATTTGAATATAACTGAGAAGATTATCAACTTTTCCCGTTACCATAATATTGGAATAAAATGTTAAAATACACAAATTTTCAAATTATAAAAACAGTATCCAAACAATTAAAAACATCAGAATATACAAAATCTTTGACTGAACAAATTTTTATTCCCATAGCTAAGTAAATTTTATACACCTCAGCGTTAACATAAAGGAAGAGAAATTCATTTTCAATACGAATCCGATTTTAGACAAATATTTAATGCAATTTTAATTTTACTAATAAATATTCGAAGTCTGATCCACAGGCAGTAAAGTCTCGTATTATATAAATGCCTATCTACTGTATATGGTATAACACACATAAGTACATGTTTTAATTTATTTTTTTATATGTATGTTAGTTAACATACAACACATAAATTGTAAAAGTTTTTTTTGAAAGTATAACTTGGTATGCTTTATTATTATTTTTTTTTTTTTTTGTTTTTTGTTGTACAATTGCAATTGTTAAGTTATGTCAAAGTTTAAAAGCGTGGAAATGTTCATTTTATAATTGCTGTAATAAAAAGAGTACGTATGAGTTTTAAGTTTAAATTTGTAACCACGGTGGTTAGAATTTTCAAAAGTTATTTTTATATTCCATAGCGTCTTTTTTAGCAGGTTATTAGGGCGTATCGCAACCGTCCGGTTCGTAAAAAAATACAGTTTGTTACCCTTTATAATTAAATATTAGTTAAAGATAATTCCAAAAATGTATTTTTTTCACACCCAAATATATCGCCCCTTTTGCAACTATATCTTGATTATTTTTTTTAAGTTCTATAACTTTCTTGTTTTTGAATATTTTTAAGAGTATATGCCTGGTTCAATTTTTTTCGAATCTAAATGACCGATTGACCGATTATGATTTTCTTCTTTCTTTTGACGTAAAATAAAATTTCAAAATAAAACCAATTTTTGAAATACGCCATAAATAATTAAAAAAAAGAAACTAAAACTTTTTAAACATATATGTATATAAATACACTTGCTCCAAAATAATCCGTACACTTTAAGATGAAAATTTAAACATAATTTTTTTGTTAGTTTTTATGTATTGTCGATCTTGTGTTGTAATAATAATAATTAGTTATTTATAGTTCGGTTCGAGATCATGTATACATTTTCTAATACTAGAAAAGATAATACTTTTATGCAATGTAAGAGAAATTTGGAAAAAATTGAAGACAGCGCTAGATGGAGTAGCTACTTTCGAACAAAGCGACTTGTTCATCTTCAGCATCCTTCTGCCTATTGCTTCAACTCATGCTTAATCAACTATTTAACTCAACATTAGAAAGAAAAGAACATGAGAAATGTTTTTTCTTTCTTTTCATACGAGAGTTAGAACGAACAAGCAGAGTTTTTTCCAATTTATAGCTTTCTCTACATTAACATCGCTTTGATCAATTACAAATCTCGTAATGTGAAAAAAGCTCTTTTTGTTTTGCCAAACGTCCCATAGATGGGAACTGTAATGACATGTGAAATCTTAACAGATTTATCACAATTGCATTGGACCGTATGTTTTGTATGTTAGTTTTTATGTATTGTCGATCTTGTGTTGGTTCGGTTCGAGATCATTTTTTTATACAATATTTTGCACTGAGAACTTTTTACCATTGGCACAAAGGGAATTTTATTTGTCCTGCAAAAAAAATTTCTGTTTCAATTCTTAACTTGCAACGCAGTAACTGTTGCATGGCAACTCAAAGTGCCAGAAACAGTATTCGTACATTTAAAATCACGAGAACCTTGTTTGTATAAGGCTGATTTCTGGATATTAATTTGGATATTAATTTGTTGGGGAATAATCATTGGAGCACCGCCATAACCGCCAAATGCTGTTGAAATGGATTCGTCTTCCCGCCGTTCTGCGTAAAAAAAAACTCCTTCAACATCTTTAAATAACGGTCCCCATTGACAGTCAATGTTACACAATTTTCTTCAAAGAATTATGGCCCCACAATGCACCTTGATGAAATTGCGCAAGTGACTCGTTCTGGGTACAGTTCCGTCTCATGTAGTTTCACTACATATATGGTTATTTTGCTTGTTTACATTGCCGTTTAGATCAAAATGGGACTCATCAGACACAAACAAGCAATTTATCAATCTGCTGTCTTCTTCGGCCATTTCAAACATTTTTTGGCAAAATTCGAGGCGAGTAGGCAAATCAAGAAGGTTTGACTTGCTTGTAGTTTTGACTTTATACGTAAACAAGTTTAAGTCATCATGAATTATCCGTTGTAATGACCGTCTGCTAACTCCAATTTGCGCCGATAAGTTTGGAGTTAAAAGACTTCGATTTGCCTGATTTGACGATGCTATAGCCCCGATTGTGTCTTGAACCAGTAGGTATTTATCACCTACTCGGGGAAATGCCGCCAAACTCCCGCCTAAATTCCCTTTGGAAGGACTGCAGAGCATGGTACCGCTGCACTATCCAAATCGTCTTTTCGGTATCCCAAGTATTCATTTTAATATATCTATACATTAAAAAAACAAGTAAGATAATTATAGTCGGTCTAGACCGACTATACCATACCCTTTACCATGCGTTTTAGGACCCTATCTCTCAGGCCCAACTAACTGGATATAGAAAATAAGCATAAATCAAATTTGAGTGGGATTTTTATTAATTTTTTTGGCTGCAGATATGAAAAAGTTCATATCGGATGATATATCTATATGGAGACTATGCCCAAAAATGGACCGATCCCGACCATGTTTGGTAAATTCTCTTGTATTTTGCAAAAATATATATATACAAACAAAATTTGAGAAGAATCAGTGCAATATTTTTGTTTTTTGATAGATTTAGGTGAAGATCAGGAAGCAGCTCTATATGGGGCCTATGACTAAGAGTTGCCCCATAGGGATCATTTTTGAACTATTGATTAATGGATGTTAATGGATGTAATAAACACATACAAACCCAATTTGACTAAGATCTATGTGATAGTTTGGATCTTACGGCACTTTATGTCGATTTCATAGGGGTCATTTGTATGTGGACTAAGTCTTAACATGGACTGATTTTCACCAATTTCAAAAGCGTTCATCCTATGGACGATAAAAGCTCATATACCAAATTTCATCAAAATATATTCATATTTGCGACCTGCAGTTTGATTACAAGCTTTACATGGACACACAGACGGACGGACATCGTTAAATCGAATCAGATAGTGATTCTTATTCGATCGGTATAATAAAATATGGGTCGGGGTCAAATATTTGTGGTAGTTACAAACAGCAGCACAAAGTCATTATACCCAAACCACATAGTGGTATAGGGTATAAAAATCGCACAAAAAAAGTCGATTACTCACACAGCAAATAGTTATTACGTTTTTATACCCTATACCATCTTTAATTATACCGGTCGAATCAGAATCACTTTCTGAGTTGATTTAATAATGTCCGTCCGTCCGTCCGTCCGTCCGTCCGTCCGTCTGTGTGTCCATGTAAACTTTGTAATCAAACTGCAGGTCGCAAATATGAATATATTTTGACGAAATTTGGTACGTAAGCTTCTATCGGCCATGGGATGAATGCTATTGAAATTGGTGAGAATCGGTTCATGTTCAGACCTAGACCCCATACAAATTACCCCTATGAAATCGACATAAATTGTCATAAGATCCAAATTGTCATATAGATCCTACTCAAATTGGGTTTATATGCGTTCATTACATCCATTAATGAGTAGTCCAAAAATTATCCCTTTGGCCCCATATAGAGCTGCTTCCCGATCTTCACTTAAATCAATTAAAAAATAAAAATATTGCACTGATTCTTCTCAAATTTTATTTGCTTATTTTCTATGTCCAGTTAGTTGGGCCTAAGAGATAGGGTTTCTAAACGCATAGTATAGGGTATCGTATAGTCGGTCTAGACCGACTATAATTTTCTTACTTGTTTTTTTATACCCTATACCACTGGTTTGGGTATAATGACTTTGTGCTGCTGTTTGTAACTACCAAAAATATTTGACCTAGACCCATCTTTTATTATACCGATCGACTCAGAATCACTTTCTGAGTCGATTTAGCGGTGTCCGTCCGTCCATCCGTCCATCCGTCTGCCCGTCTGCCCGTCTGTCCGTCTGAGTGTCCATGTAAACCTTGTAATCAAACTACAGGTCGCAAATAAGAATATATTTTGACAAAATTTGGTATATATGCTTTTGTCTGCTATAGGCTGAACGCTGTTGAAATTGAAATCACTCCATGTTCAGACTTAGTCCCCACACAAATGAACCCTATGAAATCGACATAAAGTGCCGTAAGATCCAAACTATCACATAGATCTTAGTCAAATTGGGTTTGTATGCATATATTACATCCATTAATAAGTAGTCCTAAAATGAACCCTATTGGACAACTCTTAGTCATAGGCCCCATGTAGAGCTGCTTCCCGATCTTCATTTAAATCTATCAAAAAACAAAAATATTGCACAGATTTTTCTCAAATTTTGTTTCTATATATTTATATGAACTTTTCCATATCTGCAGCCAAAAAAAAATAATAAAATGCACTCAAATTTGATTTATGCTTATTTTCTATATCCAATTAGTTGGACCTAAGAGATAGGGTCTCTAAACGCATGGCGTAGGGTATCGTCTAGTCGGTCTAGACCGACTATAATTTTCTTATTTGTTGTTTTTGCGATTTTAGATTTTGGCGATTTATGACTTTGGCGATTTTCGGTTTTGGCAATTTTTGATTTTGCCGATTTTTATTATTCGCGATTCTATGTTTTGGCGATTTCTGACTTTGGCGATTTTTGATGCTGGCGATTTTTGGTTTTAGCGATTTTTATTTTTTTCGATTTTTGTTTTTTGCGATTTTTGATTCTCTCGTTTTTTGGTTTTTGGGATTTTGGCAATTTTTGATTTTAGCGAATTTTGTTTTTTGCAATTTTTGATTTTGGCGTTTTTTTTTTGTGATTTTTTTGGGCTTTTTTGAGAAAATACTAATGGCATATGCATACTTAAACTGTTTACCAAACAAATTCAGATTATTGATGTCATTTAAATAGATTTTGAATAATAATGGACCCAATACAGTTCCTTGAGGAAATCTATGCTGTTGCTTTTATCATCAGATTTTCTCCTGTTGGTCAAAAAACAATTTTTTTCCATTCATACCATAATATTTTAAGGATCAAACGCCTTAGAAAAATCATAAAGTATGACAGATATACCACTAAAACCATCATCCAATCCTTTACATATAGTATTTAGTATGTTTACTACAGCTTCTTCTGTGCCATATCACTTTTTAAATCCATATTCACATTTGAATTGTTTTCATATAAGTACGCTGAAACTGTTCATAAAGTAATTTTTCAATTGTTGTTTTTCTATTAGCATCCTGACTTCTGTAAATACTGCATTTAACTAGTAAAATATTTAAAAAGCGTAGTTTATGTTGTTTTTGTTTTTTAATATATTTGTTGTGTTTCTTTACTTTTACTGTACGTTAACTTATCTTGGCATATCTTATCTTATACATATATTAAAAGAATTTATGAACAAACTTTGCATTCAAGATTTTTTTTAATATTTTTATTCTCTCAAACCTCTATAACTAGAGTTCTAATTAACGTAAGCTGTTGACATAGGTCTAAGAACACTCAGTGGATCAAGCTCCTTCTTTTGAGCTATTAACTGCTTAAATTGGGTTTGAGGAAAGTTATGCGTGGACAATCAACTTTACTTTTACTGTACGTTACCTTCCCTTGGCATATTTTGGCATTACTCTGCGTTAACTTCTCTTGGAAAATTTTGGTATTATATTATAAAAATTAATATAATATAATATAATATAATATAATATAATATAATGCTGCGGAGCAGCACGGGTCCTCTAGTAATTATGAAACTTATTCTTGCTGTACAGGAATGCAAATAAATAAATAAAAATAAATAAAATAAATTATAATACTTCTCCAAATCTGAAGTAAACCAAGTCTTATCTACAGCTATTATTCTCGGTAGTTTTGGGAGTTCAGAAATTGTGGACTAAATTTTTTTAAACTTATCAATTTCCGAAATGCTTCTTTTATTAATAGAAATAGGATTAATAAAAATAATAGAAAATAATACAGATAATGTTTAAAATATTAAAAATAACGATTCTATAGCAAAATGATTCTTTATCATAAAAAAGTATTATATAAACTTTAAACAAAATATAATATTTGTACGTAAATTTGTTTAGTTTAATATGATATCACTTGGACTAACTCCAGTAAATAATAGGCTTCCAACGCACTTCACAACAACAAGAAATAGTCTTCTGGATGTATTTTTTGTTGAAAATGCCTCGTCTGTTCTACTCTCTGGCCAAATTGCAGCGCCATGCTTTTCTAAACATGACTTGATATTTGCATCCTATGATTTTAAATTGATACGGGAAGGAGAACTGCACACTTATCGTGATTTTAAAAATCTAAATATGCAACTTTTAATTAACAAGTTTTTAAGTATTGACTGGAATTTGATTTATACCATTCCCTCAGTTCAAAATTGTCGTTCATTGAATGTAATATACTACATCTGTATGACTTATTTGTCCCAATAATACAAAAACGTATTTCAACCAACTCTAAACCTTGGTTCAATCAAGCAATTTGGCATCTCATTGAGCAAAGAGGTATTGCATACACAAGGTGGAAATGTTTTAAAACCACGGAGTTGCACAATGAGTATAGACGATTAAGAAGAGATACCACTAGTCTAATTAGAATAACAAAATCTGAATACTATTCTCAACGTTTTTTCACTGTGCTAAGTTCCAAAAAAAACATGGCAGACTATAAAAGAAATCGGTATAGGAAGAGTAGAAAATAACAGCAATTTTTCGGCCGATGTGAACGAAATTAGTAACACCTTTATGAATATACCTATGGTTGAGTCTAACCCCGAAAACTAATAATTTCAACAATTCCTCACCAAGAAATTTACAAACCTTAAATACAATCATTAATCCAACGGAAAATGGCCCATCTGTCAACAATCATGACTCAAATTTTCACACCGATTTAGTTAAGATATTTTAATTTGAATGTGTAAATCAATATGATATCGCTTTGTGCTGTTCAAGAATCAAGTCAAATACTGTTGGATTTGATAACATGCACCCAAAATTTATAAAAATAGTTTTGCCATTTCTTCTACCTTATATTACATATCTTTTCACCAACATCATTACAACAAGTTCCTACCCACTTAAATGGAAATATTCTAAGATTATACCAATATCTAAATCAAACAAGGAATTTAGGCCAATTGCAATCCTTCCATTTCTCTCTAAAGTCTTTGAAAAGCTGTTACATTCTCAAATAAGCGATTTTGTTAAAAGAAATAACTTACTTACTGAAAGGCAATCGGGTTTTCGTCCAAAGCATAGCTGTGTCACAACTCTGTTAAGTATTTCTGAAGGAATAAGGCAACAAATAGATAATGGAAAAGTGGTTCTCTTGGTAGTGCTCGATCACTCGAAAGCCTTTGATACGGTAGATCACTTTATTTTATGTGAAAAGTTGAAACATATGTTTAATTTCAGTTACACTTCAGCTAAACTTGTGAATTTGTACCTATCCGTTCGTTCACAATCAGTGTTCTTACATAACCGATTGTCTACCTCAGTCTCTGTATCTAGAGGTGTGCCTCAGGGATCGATTTTGGTGCCCCTTTTATTTTCCATATATGCTAATGATCTACCAGGTAAACTAAAATATTGTTATATACTAAAATTGAATGCTCAATGCATCAATTTCCAAGCTTAATTATGATTTAAGCAACATACATAAATGGGCAGCTGCAAATGGGCTGTGTCTCAACCCGAAAAAATCGAAATGTATCGTTATTCATAAACGATTACTGAATCTTGATCGTGATTTTGACGTAAAACTAAATAACAAGCAAATTGAAGTCGTAACCTCTATCAAAAACCTCGGAATTGTACTAAATGACATACTCTCTTGGACAAATTACGTAAACAATGTTGTGGGAAGAACATATGGAATGTTAAGAACACTTTGGGCCACTCAACACTGCACCCCATTAAACATTAGAATGCTTCTTGCTAAAGCTTATTTAATTCCCTATTTGCTCTACACCATCAACATTGCTCTACACCATCAACATTGATATTGTCCAAGTTCGAAAGATAAAATTCCAAATATTCATTATGTTTCTAATTTCGCCAAAGTGGAGTGATAAAAGGGTTCCAACATCGTTTTTCTTTTCAGGTTTAATCGCTACATTGATGGGAAATAGTTCTTCAATAATGTCATACATTTTCTTTCCTCGTTTAAAGAATGGTTTAGAGTTGTAAGAATTGGTTCTGTAATTAATTTCTCATTGCAGAGTCATCCCTCCTTTCTCTTCTTCACCTGGTGCTTTCATCACAGGATATACAGCAGTTTTCCAGTTATATGTAGGAACATCACTCCGTGATATACAGAATTGAATAAAGAATTTCCAGTTTGTCGCTTGGCTATATTATCGTATCTTTTTTAAATTTTTTTCTTAATCCTCCGGAATACCCTTTCGGGGTCGCAATTGAAAATTTGAAGAAAATAGGAAGCGTCCTACGTCATGAGGGGTTAGCTGTGAGCAAAAAAAATCCTTTTTCTGATTGACTACAAGTAGTCATAGATGGAAACCCTTTGGACTTATGCCTAAAAATATAACAGGCACTGCATTAAACATATGTTTAAATTATGCAGTTTGCAAAATTATTATAAATCATGAATTTTACGTACCTATCTGAGTAGCAGCTTCCCTTTTCCAACTGTTTTTATTAACTTTTCTTTTTTGCTCTAATAGGTGTTTCACTATTGTCATCCAAGAAAGTTTTTATTACAAAAAATGTATGTGGGGTTTGATATTGATATAGCAAATATTCCTTAAAAGTACAAATATTGAAAATTAAAGAAATAGCTAATGAAATAATGATTAAGGTAATAATAATAAAGTAAAGCAACAATGTGATTATAGTATAAATCTAATAAAAATAATGTTTGGAAACTCGCACTTCAAGCAGTGATCCAGCAGCCTTTGCTACGAAACATGCAATGAGACAGTTTTGAAAATAACTGGTATATGGAACAAACCAGTTTTGCTACTAACTGCAATTTTTGGTCACAAAAAAACATGGAAAAGACATGCATTGTCGCAATCAGTATATTTATTCTTATAAAGCGCCAAAAGAACTGTCAGAATCAATTGTCATCTCGTTTTTTAAAATTTTTATAACGAACCAGTTTTGCATCTCAGCTACTCATATACGAGTATCAATGAATTACAATGCTAAATTCCAATCAAAATCCCAGATATACAAATATGTTGAAATGTGCATGGCAGAAAATTGAATTGATAACGTCTATTGCTGAAATATATATAATTTGCTAGGTAATTGTTAATTTTGCAATGAAAAGAGATTTAATGAAATATTCCTGGTATAATTATATCATTTGTGTTTCTAAATTCTTCGAATTATATCAAGTTTGCTTCACTATTATAGAATCATTCACAGAATTAGACACATATACATTTATATGGTGGTGGTTTAGGGTATAATAAGTTTGTGCTGATGTTTGAAACTACCAAAAATATTTGATCTAGACCCATCGTTTATTATACCGAATTACTTTCTTTTAACGATTTCCGCCCTTCCATCCGTCTATCTGTCCGTCTGCTGTCTGTCCATTTGTGTGTCCATTTACAGGTCGCAAATATGAATATATTTTAATGAAATTTGGTATATAAGCTCATATGATGATGATCACACCGAGTACCCATACGAATAACCACAATGAGATCGAGTTAAATTGCCATAAGATCGAATTTATCTTATAGATCTGGTTCAAATTGGGTTTGTGTGTTTTTATTACATCCATTAATCAGTAAAAAATTAACCTCAAATTTGAGTCTCTCTTGATTGTTTGATCTAACAAGACAAGATTACGCATAGCATCTAAAACAGTTTAGTTATTTAATCTTGTTGTAATACAACAAAAGTAAAATTCTTTATTGTTTCAAAAATAATATTGTGTGTTACATTTTTTTGTTTTCTTTTGTGTATTACTTCGGAGAGACTTTTTTTATTTCACATTGAGAGGTAACTGCTTTACTCTCCCATTCGAACATGGTTTCGAAAAGGGGAAGATCAGCTTATGATGATAATGTTGCCCGCTCGTCTAAACGAACTGTAAACATAAGTAGTAACCACTACCATCCACTAGAAGCAATAAATGATGATAAACAACAAGAAACTAATATGGGTGCTTCCACGACAGTACCGCCAAAAGTTTATATACCACCTATAACAATTTTAAAAGGTACAACAAATGATATTCACAAATTCTGTAAGGATAACAATATTATTAAATATTCAATTAGAAAAATTTCTATCGGACACAAATTATTTTGTGAAATTCAGTTTGACTATGACACCATTGTAAAATATTTTAAGGTTCATAAAATTGAATATTTCTCTTACACCCCAATAAACAAAAGACCTTATAAAGTGGTCTCATCAGGCTTGGATAAAATGGATCATATAAAATTAAAGATAGATCTTGTTAAAATTGGTCTAGAATGCTTGGATGTCAAATCTGTCTATCGTAAGACAGAAAACAATCGCGAAGTCATACTTTACATTGTCTACCTTAAAAAGGGATCAACTAGTCTAATTGATGTGAGAAACAACTACAAGAGCATAAACTATATTCGTGTGAAATCGAATTACCAAACAAAGCTGCCGAATAAAATAACTCAATGCCGCAACTGCCAAATATTTGGCCATGGATCAAACAACTGCAACATCAAATCTTTCTGTGCAAAATGTGCTGGTCCAAATGAAACGACATCTTGCAGTTCAACAACTTTTAAGTGTGCCAACTGTCGTGGAGCTCATAAATCAACTGAAAATACTTGTCCTAGTAGAAACTCGTTTATAGTAATGAAGGATCGCTACTCTAGACCAAAACACCAACATATCACCCGTCAAGTTAAAAATAATACTCAAAGTCAACGAAATAATTACGTTGATATTAAACACCAACCAATTTTCAACACATATGCTAACATTGTTCGGGCAGAACATGTCTCATCAAATAATGCTTCAAATGATTTATTTTCTACAGATGAACTTAAAAGTTTAACTTTTGATTTAATAGGAAAACTAAGAAATTGTAAAATAAAATATGATTAATATAATGTTATCACCGAATTAGCATTCAAATTTCTACCATGAGTACAAATTTAAAGATCTTAATATGGAATTCTAGAGGAATTCGTAACAAATTTTGTGAGTTTTTTGATTTCCTAATAAGGGAAAATATAAATATTTGTCTAGTGAGTGAAACATGGTTGAACGCAGATATATCAATTCACCACCCACAGTTTGTCTGCTATCGAAAAGATCGTGAGCATTCTCAGGGCGGTGGTGTAGCAATAGTACTGAATAAAAATATAAATCACGAAATTTTGCCGGTAATAAACACAGACTTAACAGAAAATGTTGGTGTTAAAATTAAGCTTAGTGATAATTCAAGTGTTCAAATATATAGTTGCTATTTTCCTGGAGGTTCTTCTGATCAAAATGGTGTTCGAAAATCGCAATTTAAATCCGACCTTAAAAAGTTTTCAAAAATTCAGGGCAAGTATATTTTAGGTGGTGATTTTAACTGCAGAAATAAAAATTAGGGGTGTCTTCGAGCAAACTGCTGGGATAATATACTGAGTGAATGATTGCTATTAACTATTTTGATATTATCTATGCGGCAGAACCTACATATATCCCTGCCAGAAGGAACGCAAACCCTTCTGTACTAGATTTCTTTATTACTAATGCACAAAATAAACTTTCTGCGGCTCTAACTCTAAACAGGTTAAGTTCAGACCACCGGTACGCACCATTTTCAAATCAGGTTGCAATACCACATCAAATCTGGTGTATGATTACAATAGCGCGAACTGGAGTTTATTTAGAAGATACATAAATAACAATGTTGATTATCTCCTAGATACTTGGTGAAATACTACGAATGATATCGAACAATTAGTTGTAGAATTTACATCGTTTTTGCAAATTGCCATCGATGCAAGTGTTTCAAAAAAATATTTTTCAAATTGTTTCGTTAAACATCTATCAAGACATATATTGAACCTCATTAGTATCTGAAATAATTACAGGAGAAAATGGATACGATATAGACTTCCTTTTTACAAAAACCAATTCACTTGTTTAAACATTACTATACGCGACCACATCGCATGTTTTAGAAACACAAATTGGAATAATATGTATTCCAAATTTATTCCAAGCCTCAAGTCAAATGGTAATTTGTTTACAGCAAATCACGATAGGTCAGAAGTACTAGCACAAACGTTCTTATTGAACCATTCTATTTCCGCTAACTTGAGTGATTCAGTCACAATGCAGACTGTTCCAAATTCCTTAGAAGTTCTAAATAACCAACGTTTTACATTGGGATATCAAAACGTTGTAAATATTAACACAATTAGAAATATAATAAAGAAACTTAAAAATAAGAAAAGTCCAGGCATCGACGGAATTTCAAATAAATGCCTAAAAGTACTTCCTACCAAAGGTTTAGAAGTAGTAACACAGCTCATCAATGCATGTATTAAACTATGTCACTTCCCACATATTTGGAAAAATTCTAAAATTATTGCTATTCCAAAGCCTGGTAAGGACCGTTCTAGCCCGGACTCTTATAGACCAACAAGTCTTTTAAATTCAATGAGCAAAATACTAGAGAAAATCATAAAGGAAAACATTTTAGCGTTCATTGAAGATAAAAACATTCTTCCTATCCAACAATATGAACACAACACGACACAACCGTTAGTCAGAATAAAGAAAATTGTAAAGGATAACTTTAGCGATGGCAAATCAACGGCGATGGTGTTATTAAATATAAAATCTGCATTTGATTCAGTGTGGCGTGACGTTAATTCATAAATTAATCGTTAGTGGGTTAGATAAACCAACAATTAAGATACCACAGAACTTCCTGAGATACCGATATTTCAGAGTTCACATTGGCAAAGATTTTTCCGAAGAATATAATATTACCGCTAGGTGTCCTCAAAGCCCGTGTCTTTCTGCAATACTCTATAACATCTTCACATCCGATTTCCCAAGGTTGTCAGATTGTGAAACCTCAATTTTTGCGGATAATGGTGCAATTTTAAGTTCTGATACCTTATCTGACGACGTACTCAGTAATCTTCAAAATTCAGTAGATACAGTTACTGCGTACTTTAGTAAATGGAGAATCTCAGTAAACCCTACTAAAACCCAGTCAATTTTTTTTACATGGAAAAGAAAAGGACGCTTTCTACCACAATACAACATCAAAGTCGATGGAGTCGATGTTCTTTGGGAGACAAAGGTAAAATATCTAGGTGTAATACTAGTCAGAAAACTGTTATTTAACGAGCATATCAGTTACATAGTAAACAAGGTCAATATCACTTCTAAAATAAAATCTAAATCCCATCTCAATATTGAAAATAAGCTCTTAATTTTAAAGGTAGTATTTCATGCAATATTATTCTATGCTGCTCCTGAATGGTGCTATGCTTCTGATTGTCACTTAAAACGTCTACAAGTATGCCACTTCTTCACTCACTTTCAAATACCAAATGGTTGACAAAATAAATTTTATAACTGAAAAATTTTTTAATATATGTGAAATTCTGCTTATGAACACATTAATGCTTTATGTCCTTAATTTAATAATTTTAACTATTAACTCTCCCGCTTTTAAGTTTTTTAAATCTATTTTAAAAGTTTTTAAATCTATTTTTTTTTCTAATTGATCATAAGATAGTTTCCTTAACTTATATTATAAAATAATAATTAAGAAAATTACAATACCTCATGTAAACTATATATTTAAGTTGAAAAGTCAAAACTGGCTAAACTCTTAAAGCTTATACATCAAAATTATTGTATTCCTAACTATAATGTTGTGAACAATAAAATAAATTGAAAAATTGAATAACCTCAAATTTTATTTCTTTACGTTTTTGCAAAAAGAAGTGACTTACCAAATATGGTCAAGATCGGTCCAATTTTCGATTTAGTCCCCATATAAATATAGTATATGATATAAACTTTTTCATAAAAAAAATAATTAACAATGCCACTCAAATTTGGATTATGCTTATTTTCTTAACGAATTAGTTGGACCGCAAGATAGGGTCTCTAAGCCATGGTATAGGGTCTCGTATAACCGGTCTAGACTGACTATAATATTCTTACTTGTTTATACCCGAATAGTTGGACTAAAATCAATTATCTAAACATATGGTCTAGGATATCGCAAAGGCGGTCTAGACCGAATATTATTTTCTTGTTTTTTATTTTTGTTTTTTATATGTTTTTACATACTTGTAGTATTTCTTCGTGGTTTTGAATATTTAGTGGAATATGCAATGTATTTATCATCAATTATATGTTGTTTGAAAAGTAATGATGTTATGTAATAATAATACATTTAGAAACTGTAACACAATAAAATTTTTGAAACTCGGTAAAGTATTATAGAAAATGTAATTATTTGTAAAAAACTATTAATATTTTGTTTTAAGTTTCAAATGGTTTTCAAATGGTTCATGACACATCAGTTTTTGTTTTTGTTTTAGTTTTCTCGAGATCTTATGGAGCATTCCACGGTCACGTACAGACAAAACCAACTAGTTTTATGTGTTTTTATTTCATCTAGTTCTTTACTAATTCATCACATATCTCGTCAATTTCTATTATATAATAGATTACACACTAGTCTTTAATCCTACATATAAACTTTTTAGATAATTCATGACACACTGAAGAAAAAATGTAGACAAATCCCGTCACGTAAGGGACGGTTCCAGTCAACCAGCATTCGAATTTGTTATCGCTGCATTCAGATTTCAGCGAAACTATTACATATGGAGAAAAAGTGTCTTAAGAAAAAATTTTAACTAAAAGTCAAGCTTGGTGCTGTATAGAAAGATTTTTATTAAAATAATTATTTATAATTAAAAATTGGTTTTTATATTTTGTCACGTACAGACAAATCGCGTCACGTAGGGGATATAGTTGAACTTTGATCTAGAAAGTAAGTAATAATTAATAATTTTTTACAGCCTTTTCTAGGGATAACCAATGTTTTCTGCATTCCACAACATTCTTGTGAATTTTAATAAAATGGAACATTGAAATTCCAGATATTGCTCTGGTATTGTCCCGTGGTGATAAAGACTTAATGTTTTCTTTTATTTCCGTAATATGTATACGCGTGTTTTTGAGACTAATCTAGAAGCCAAATCAGCAAAGTCCTCGGCTGTTCGGACTACAACATGCTCATTTTGACTCATCATCTCATCTCATCTCTTTTACTATTCTTTTGATGTGTCCGCCAACTCCATCTATCACACCTTTTCCATGTGATGTAGCAAAATAATTCCAAAAAGGGCTTTTTGTATTTTTTACTAAACATTGATGTTAGTTTTACCATGTAACGGTTCTTAAATTCCGATGCAGGGCCGTCGCTCCAAATGATTTCCGCTGAAGTTAAATCTTCACTTTCTTTAAGTATCAAGTCGAGCAACTCATTTAGGAAAACTGAAGCTGTATTTTTGACTTCAGCGTGTGAATCAGAGCATATGTTTGACAATTGCCTTTGTAAAAACTTGCAGCAGTAAACAAAAGAACACTTGTTCGCGACCAAAGTGCGCTTTTAACTTCATTCTGGTATTCACAGCCGAAAGACATTGCAAAATCCACTTGAAGGATACGCAAGTTTCCAATAAGTTTGTCTTTTTGAAATTCATTGGCTTGAATCAACAAGATGTTCTTTAAGTTCACCTGCACTTGTTTCATGGTTTACTAAACGTAGTTTATTATCTGAGTTTTTTTCCCATTATTTCCATACACAGATTGTACTTAATTCCATAGATAATAATATATGTTTGCCATCAGAACAAGTATCACATTCATTTTTCCAGCACCTCGAAGACAAAGCAGTATTACATAAAATCATACACCACTAGTCGTTACAATAATTTTGTTTGAAATCTTTTACTTTAAACATAAAATTTTCATGAGTTATACATCTGCATTGATCTGAAGGTGTGTCTTTCATAAGCAAAGTGTTTGGCGGTCTCAGACTACAAAATTTTGAAAACCCTATTTCGAAACTTAGATTAAACCCTTTAAAAGTGGAGAAGGCCTCCTGTAGATACGTGATCAAACAATGATTCTGATACTTCTCTTTAATGCCATCTTTCCAAACAACGACGAAATCGTTTTTTCCTGGACAGGTATATACAATATCCGGGCGATAGTAAATGCTTTCGCAGTTTCGTAACTTGTATTATTATCTGAAATGCTTATGTTTGGACTTTCGGCTAGAGCAATGTTCATTTTACGAGCTAATTCTTTAACTACCGCCTTTCATTCTTGGTGTTTGAGGCAGGGATTTTAGAGCCTTTTGAACAGCTTTAGATAGAGTTTGTTTCGACTTGTAGGGAAGTTCGGTACTTACAGAAGATTCATCAAAACTATCAATTTTAACCCTCTTTTTAGCCCTTTAAAATCTCTTTTTGTCCCTTTTCTTCAGTCGTATAGCATGTAGCTCACTTTTTGAAGTTTTTCTTGTTTTCCCTAGCGAAGTTCACGCATCCTTTTAGCCTCATTAGCGGTGAAATTTAGATCTTCATACCCTCTCTTTTCATGAACTTTTCGCATACGGCTAGGACTTATTGATGGTTGTTGATCAGTCGTTTATGTGAGATTGAAATTTGTAATAAAAAAATTTCTCGTTCCTCGGCGTCACATACGGACGTTGAACTGTTACTAATTATCAGTTATAAGGGAAACGTTTAAATACAAAATTTTTTGACTAATTTTTAGACCACTAGAAGTTAGCTATAAACCACAAAAATGAGTTACTATAATCGGCTTATTTTACAATTATTAAAATAATAACGGATTAAGCGTCACGTATGGGACATCGAAACTTACCTTTGTGTTATAATTAATTTCTCGTCTTCAGGATAATTTACTAAAAAATGGTTATGCAGTTAAATACAGCTTACCACACACGTGGACGGTGAAGAGAAAATTAAGTTTTAGCTGATAAACAATAGTGACAGCGACCTCCTAAATAATGGTGTAAAGTCAAATGAAAAATCCTACTTGTTGTTACAATTTAAAAATAACAGTATTTAAAAAAACAGCGATCTACTCTTTATAATTTCAATAAATTATATTAGATTAGAATATAATCTCACTATGTGTGTGCAATAATATATAAAAAATTAATATTTGGATAATGGTTTAGAGTTCCCATTTCTCATGAAATGCTCCTATGAACATGCATTTCATTTGAGTGGCTTCAGTACAGTGTTATACATCACTAAAAACAACTTTAAAAGCGCTTTTGCATGGTGTATAAAAAAATTTGTATCCCGTAAAAACGATCATTTTATATCTTAAATTTTCGAAATTCAAATAGTTTTGCATATAAAAATAATATTATTAAAATTATTATATATTATGCTCAGGGTTGCCCCCATCGACCACAAGTAGGCACTACGGGAAAAATCGACTATACGTTCCTACTAAAAGAAAACTACGGGTATTATATGTTTTAATTTAAAATGCATATGTACCATCATACCAATTTTGCTATGGCCAATTTGTAAAAATCGGTACTGTTTTTTGATACCCTAGTCCCATAAAAGTTTGGGCACCTAAAACAATATATATGGGTCACTATTTTATCCATTTTGTAAAGGGTGTCACTAAATTCACGTAATATTTGAGTTTGCATTAAAGTGGGTCACTATCTTATCCGTTTTGTAAAGGGTGTCACTAAATTCACGAAAGATTTGAGTTTGCATTAAAGTGTTGGCAAGCAAAAGAGAGGGTTAGTAAAAATGGTGAAACCACGGTACAACGTATTTTCGTTGTTGATCAATATTTCAAAAATAATACTAAAGTTTGGCGGCTACAATTCGAAAATTTCATACAAAGCAAAGTCGAATAGGCCAATTGAAAATTTATGGCTGACTGAATCAATGATGGTGATGTTAAGTATACTGATGGTCTAAAACAAAGCCGTTCACTTGTCTATTTCTAAATGACGTTTAAGAGTGTTAGTGGATGTTCAGGAACATACATTTGGCTTTGTACACAAGAATTATAAACTCTGAAGCAGCTCTGGGCAGCATATACTCATTGAAGATCTCAGACCCCACGCTTATAAAGTTTAAGTCATATAAGAACTGAAGCCCAATGACAATGCACAGCGAAGAGAGTTCGTTTAATGGAAAAAATCAATCTAACCGATGAAGCACATTCTCACTTTGACAGCTTCGTTAATCATCAAAAATACTGCATTTGAGATTCAGCGAACCAATGTTAGTGTGGTGGTCGATAAACAAATGCATCTGGGCTGGAGGCATCATTGAATCATACTTCTTCTTGCGACATGATAACGGAGTTCTTTCTGCCCAAATTTTGGACGACATGTGATTTCCACCGGGCTATATAAGGAATGCAGGGGACATGCGCCTCATGTATCAAATATCATTTTGTTCGTCTGTTCATTAAGAGTTTATTGATATATGGTTTGTTGTTCAACTCGAAGGGAGAGGTACCAAATTTACATTTAAATTAAAAAAGGGACTAAATGCTGAATTCCAATTTTATGGATAACATCCACAGGGCTATTTCAGGGCTCCAGGAAAAATGCGCCGCATGTATCATATATCTATTCATAAACAGTTTATTGATATATGGTTTGTTGTTCAACTCATCGTGAGAGGTACCGAATTTACATATAAATTAAAAAAAAATGGAACAAAATGCTGAAATCCAATATTATGGACACCATCCACAGGGAAATTTCGCCGCATGTCTCATATATCATTTTTTTCGTCTGTTCACAAAGAGTCTGTTGATATATGGGAGAGTTACCGAATTTATATTTAAATTAAAAAAGGGACAAAATGCTGTTTTACAATTTTATGCACACCGTCCACAGGGCTATATCAGGACTGCAGGGAAATTGCGCCGCATTTTTTATCAATATCCACCAAATTGGTGGAGAGAGCAATAAGCAGATAATTGCACCAGAGATATATCACAATGGATAATTTTGATCTCAGGAGAACTGAAGGGTTAAATAAATAAAAATTAAACGAATTATTTTTCTTCAATTCCAAATAGTAGATCAACGAGTTTAATAGAAAAACTCGTTTTAGTCATTTTTATTTCAAAATATCTTAAAATCCAAAGCTGGCCTTGGCAAATAATGGGTTAATGTTCACGGATTTATCCCAAATTTTTGGGACGAAACTTCTACATATTTGGTTATTTTATTTTAAGCTTCGCATCTAAAAACTGGACAGCACTTACAAAATATTTTAATTTTTTTGTAAATTGTCGTTTATTAGTTTTGGGTCATATGTGACCCCAATTCCAAAAGGGTTAATGGAGTCATATTATTTTTTTCCCAAATCCTAGTCTATTAAGATAAAATATAATATTTAAAAGTAGAAAAGTGATGAATTTTTGATACCAAGTATTTAGAAAGAGTACATTTTCAGAATATTTCACAAAAATCCAATTTTTTCTTGTCAAAAAAATTCTGAGAGAGGGATTTACTTAAAAATTCACACAGTTAATCTGCAACATGTATTTAATAAAACCTTAAAGTGACAGAATCATTTTTGAAATTTTGTTTAAGAAAATTTTTTCAAACTTGAAAAAGGAGTTTTTAAAATTTTATAAAAAAAATTTTCGGTCTCAATGCGCAAGAGGTTAACAACGCGGTAATAAAACAATACTTCATATATGAGTACTTATAAGTAAGGAGACCAAAAAGAATGATGGCTTTAATCAATTTCTCAAAGTTGAAAAAAATGCCATCAAATTTCATGACCTAGTTTTTTTTGGCACAAAATTGGTCTGGGGCATTTGCTATTTCTTGGCGAGGTTTCATACGATTTTGAAGTTTTATAGCCTCTTGAAAGGATAATTTAATACTGATCCCGAATTATGCAACAGCTTGTCGGAAAAATTAAACTGTAGAACAAAATTCTCGTAAAATCTGAAAAAAAAAAAAGTCATATTTTCCCCATATAAACCACTTGAAATTTTCAATCGCTTTGCGCCTCTACTAAACGTTTTCTGATGGGCCCAAAACTTTGTATTTCTCAGATATTTTGCTATTTGCATATTTCTAGGGGGTGAGACCGACAGTTAGGACATTTTTTTTATTAAGGGCCACCCTAATATATATATATATAAAATTAATTAATTAATTTATTAATTTTAGCAATTCACAATTTAACACAGAGCGTCTGATATATAATATAAATCATTCGCGTTCGTGTAACGTATTATTATAAATATTTTATTTCATTTAATTTAATATATTTGTAAGGCAGATTAAACATAAATTTTATTATTCTCAGCTTCTCCTTCATATGATCTATAACTATGCCAATTTTCACACTCCTCCGTGCCCGCATATTGCTTAAAAAGGGAACTAAAATTTACCTTCACGTATTAATATATAGATACACAATATAAGCAAATCCAATTCATTTTATAATTTTGTGGGCTATTTTCCATAATGAAAAATAAACTTTTATACAAATAAATATTTAATTTTGCATAATTTTATTTGACTTTTGAGTGGATTTTCATATGTAATATATTGATTAATTTTTGAAATTTTTTAAATTTTTCACATTTTTGGGCAAGTTTTTATTGTTTCTTTTCTGCGATATTTTTATATACATTTTTTTTTTTTTTTTTTGCAAAATTTCATAATATTTTTGGGAAAAAATTCATTACTACTTAACAGCAAGTAAAATATTTTTAGTATTTTGCCTTTATTTTTTATGACTGCAGCACATCTTGGAGGCATATAGTCGATAAGATCCAACAGCACTGTAATGGGATTTACTGCCACGCGCTCCGCGCTACGTTCCACAGCTCATCTGTATTTGATGGTATCTTCTCCTAAACACTTTTCTTGACATCACCCATAGATGTTCTATAGGGTTGAGGTCTGGGGAAACTACCCCTTTCCCAATTGACATATGTGTGTCTGGTCATTATCTTGCTGAAACACCTATTTGAGAGGTTTATTCTAATCAGCATATGATCACATACCTTTCCTTATCCATGATTCCTCTTATTTGAAGAATGCGACCAACTTCGTTGTATGAGAATCTTCCGCATATCATTATTTTAGCACCACCACCTGTTACAATTTTTTTTTGTCAATTTTGCCTTGTATTCAGCATTAGATGGATGTCAGATATACTGTCGGGAACCAGTTCCATCGAACAAAAAAATTTTGCTCTCGTCTGTCCACAAAATATTTCTAAATTCCTTTGGCAAACCGATATGTTCTTCTTTTTTGTCAGCAATGGCATTTTTCGTGGACTCCTGGCAAATAAATTGTTTTCTATTAAACGCCTGCGTATGGTAACAGTACTCATGCAAGATCGTACTATATGGCGGTCCTTAATACCATAAGGGCATCCCATGATTTCAATTATATTCCGAAGGATTTTTCCCTGCTTTCGAAGATTTTTGATTAACGTTCGCTTTTCTTTCTAGCAGCATCCAATATTAACAAGTAAGAAAATTATAGTCGGTCTAGACCGGGATTTTTATTAGTTTTTTTGGCAGCAGAAATGAAAAGTTCATATCGAATGATATATTTATGTAGGGACTAGGCCCAAAAATGGACCGATTCTGACTAAGTTTGGTAAAGTCTCTTGTATTTTGCAAAAATATATACAAAAAAAATTTGAGAATAATCAGTGCAATATTTTTGTTTTTGATAGATATAAGTGAAGATCGGGAAGCAGCTCTATATGGGGCCTATGACTAAGAGTTGTCCCATAGGGATCATTTTTGGACTACTCATTAATGGATGTAATAAACGCATACCAACCCAATTTGAGTAAGATCTATATGACAATTTGGATCTTATGGCAATTTATGTCGATTTAATAGGGGTCATTTGTATGGGGGCTAGGTCTGAACATGGACCGATTCTCACCACTTTCAGCAGCACTCATCCTATGACCGACGTAAGCTTATATACCAAATTTCATTAAAATATATTCATATTTGCGACCTGCAGTTTGATTACAAGGTTTACATGGACACACAGACGGTTTTAAAGCTTAATGGCTTTTTTTTCAAAAATCTTTCACACTCCTATTTTTTTCATTAATTCAAATCAAGAACCATTATAGAATTGAATGATTTACATTTTACATATTAAATATATCTTAAACTTCTCTTTTGTATGTTACTTCCGCAGTGCCTTTATAGCAGAGCGTGGTTAGCAAGTTGCTACACTAACAAATATAGCTTATAAAAACATGGGGCAGTAGCGCTGCTATTACACTGTGGAACAAATTCAGGTTAGCAAAAGTTAGGTCGATTCTGAGAGTGAGGGGTGAAAAGAGAGGCTAAATTAGAAGAACCGTATCACGGCGTTTGTTTATGTTAGTTCGAATTTTATTTTTAATCGACCTTCGAACTTTGCACTCAAATGCCGATTTTCAGCATATTGTTTATATGGTTTTTTGACTATAACTCGTCGGCTAATTGACATTTTTTCAATCAGTAAAAGCCAAATTATTGCTAGGGACCTGTGCAACAACTAGAATTTTTAAAAACATTGATTTAGAAAATTTTTGTGGTGCTTATGAAGCAAAATGTTGGAAAAATTATTTTTTTTTTCATGCTTTTTGAAAATATTTTCCAAAAAACTAATTCTTTTTTGCTTTCTGTTTGATCCATTATATGCTTCTCAGTTTCTTCAATAAATTTCATTTGAGAAGAAAACAATCATAGTACAAAATTTGCGTTTTCCAGCTTAATATTAATTTATTTCTCATTTTTTATGTACCAATTTTGTTCAGTGTTGGTTTTGCAGAAACGTTGAAAAACAATATATAAAAAATGGAAAAAAAATATATTTTTGAAATGTTAGTTATGAAAAGTTTTAAGTAAAACAATTAAATAAATTAAATTAATGATTTGGCCAGTTGCCGTTTAGCAGGCGGCTGTGGATCAACATCACTGCTCTCTCTAATATCTTGGTCATCGTCATCATCATCAGAAAGGTCGATAATTTCATCCAACACATATTCTGAAATTTCATCTTTGTCTTCCACTTCTTCCTCTTCTTCCTCGTCTTCCTCTTCTTCAAAGGTGTTTTTATACCACCAACAAATTTCAGCGAGTATTGCATCTGGAGATTTCTTTCCTCTGTACCTGAAACGAAAACAGTTTTCAGTCGTTAACATGTTTAAATTGTGCACTCTGACAAAGATATTAGAAAAATCTAGGAATTCAAAATATGCACACTCTATAGTTACCTTATTTCAAATGGAAGTGCAGTTTGGTGATAACGTTCGCCTTGCTCATCAGATTCAGTTGGCAACTGTTGAGCGAGTTGATCAAGATGCTGATGCAAGAGATGAATTTTGTACGACATATAAACCCCAATTTCATCGAGAGCTGCCAATATGTTTCCAACAGTTTGCCTGTAGTTGTCTTTGCGTTCTTTACCCAAAAGTCCTTTAATGACTGTCTCTCAAAATCTTGACGACTCATTAGTTTCCGTATGTCGGAACCATTAAAAAACCCCTTATCATTTTATCAATTTTATCACGACCGAGCGAAAATTAAAAGACATCAGCTTCGGCTGAGTTTCGAGTATTAACTGAATCTTCTTTTTTGAAATTAGTTCGCTTGTACGAATTAAAAAAAAATCGCTACCTGTGCGGTGGTTGAAAACAAAAAAGTTGTTTTACTAAATCCTAATTCTTGGAACTTCCCTTTTTAATTACTACTACCTAAATCGCTATTTATTTAATGGTTTTGGGATTTTTACCCCCCAAATTATCGACTAAGACCATTTTCTTTTCAAATGAAATTTATTGAAGAAACTGAGAAGCATATATCAAACAGAAAGCAAAAAAGACTTAGTTTTGTGGAAAATATTTTCAAAAAGCATGAAAAAAAATAATTTTTCCAAGATTTTGCTTCATAAGCACCACAAAAATTTTCTAAATCAATTTTTTAAAAAATGTTAATTGTTGCACTGGTCCCTAGCAATAATTTGGCTTTTACAGATTGAAAAAATATCAATTAGTCGACGAGTTATAGTCAAAAAACCATATAAACAATGTGCTGAAAATCGGCATTTGACTGCAAAGTTCGAAAGACGATTAAAAAAAATCGAACTAGCATAAACAAACGCCGCGATACGGGTCTTCAAATTTAGCATCTATATTCACCCCTCACTCTCAGAATCAACCTAACTTTTGCTAACCTGAATTTGCTCCACAGTGTTAATTGAAACACAGCTGTATGCTAAAAAGTTTCGTTGGATAGTAAACAGATTTTAGATAAAGGTCGATATTGTATATTGTATACAAATCGTAGAGTTTTCTAGGGCCAGAAGGCCTTTTTAAAGCTAAGGAAGGCCTTTGGTTGGATGACGACGCTGGGTGTAATATCTTGGTAGTACTACCAGACCTTTCTCATGTAAGTTATGAGGACGTAGTCAATGCGCAGGCGACAACCCAATTTCTTTCATTACGACAAAACCATAATTCCACCTATTCAAAAATTAGATAAATTAACCTATTGCGCATAAAAGTACTATTTTCGCTTTCTAGTAAAATTTTAACCATTGCATTAATAAAATGTGCTCTATTATCAGAAATTACAACTTTTTATACCCTCTAACACCGTGTGGTTTGGGTATAATGACGTTGTGCTGCTGTTTGTTACTATTAAAAATATTTTATCTAGGCCCATCTTTTATTATAACGATCGACTCAGAATCACTTTTTGAGTCAATTTAGCGATGTCCGTCCGTCCGTCTATGTGTCCACGTAAACCTTTTAATCATCTACAGGTCCCAAATATGAATATATTTTTATGAAATTTGGTATATCAGCCTTCACTGGCCATAGGATGAACGCTGTTGAAACTGATGTAATTCGGTCCACACTCAGACCCAGTCCCCATACAAATGACCCCTATGAAATCGACATAAATTGCCATAAAATCCAAATTAGCGTATGGATCTCAGTCAAATTGGGTTTGCATGTGTTTATTATATCCATTTATCAGTAGTCCAAAAATAATCCCTATAGGACAATGGTTAGACATAGTACCCATATAGAGCTGCTTCCCGATCTTCACTTAAATCTATCAAAAAACAAAAACAAAAAGATTTTTTCTCAAATTTGGGTTGTATATATATTTTTTCAAAATATAACTGACTTTACCGAATATGATCAGGATCGGTCCATATTTTGACCTAGCCCCATATAAATATAACATGACACTCAAATTTGGTTTATACTTATTTTCTATATCCAATTAGTTGGACCGAAGGGATAGGGTCTCTAAACCATGGTATAGGGTATCGTATATCCGGTCTAGACCGACTATTATTTCTTACTTGTTTTAATTTTGAACTATTTCTTAATATATACAATTTTTCTTGTTCCCATATCCAACGCACAGTGGTCGATTTGAAATATTTAGGCGGCCAAAATTCTAAATCTTAAATACGTA
This sequence comes from Cordilura impudica, assembly GCA_963682025.1. Taxonomy (NCBI): domain Eukaryota; kingdom Metazoa; phylum Arthropoda; class Insecta; order Diptera; family Scathophagidae; genus Cordilura; species Cordilura impudica. Next base: position 108,949,125 of record OY821519.1, read on the forward strand.
GTAGGCAGAAAATATTGACATCTACGTATAGTAAACACTTCCGCAAATTACCCCCCACCCTTTTTTTCAACAACCATACGTCACCGCTTCCGTGCAGTTAGACGCAATTTGATCGTTGACTTGGTACGTATTTCTATTTGGGTGCCCAAATTATATCAAATTTCGCAATACGCATGTATGTTTATTTTAAGTTGTGTAGTGAAGTGAAAGTGAAAGGGATTCCCATAGCTCATTTAAGCTTCTATTAAATAAATAGTAGTTTTAACTTTTATTTTTAACTTTCATTATATTTTTCGGTAGTGGAACATACCCTCCTTTTCACATAAAAATGTAATTTTTTTTAATTTCAAAAGCAATTTTGTTATGGATCAGGATTCGTCCGGATCATATTTTTTTGTTTATTGAATACGTTACACATTCAGCTTTTCAATAAAAAAACAAGAGCCGCAGAATCCCGCTTATTCCTTAAAGACAGCAGTTCAAAGTATTTTGTTAAAAAAATTTAATTTTATGTTTTTCTTTTTTTTTTTAGTTATGGAGATACCTAGTTCGTCGGGGGTAAAAATAGTGACCCGTAAATGTATGTTTGAGCAAATGCAACTACAAAATTTGCCAAGTATGGATGAGAAATTGGAGTTTTTAGAAAACCACTTGCTGATGTCTTGCGGAGACACTGTGGAAAGAAAAAAGAGCCTTAAGCATAAATTTTCCTACATCAAACACGAATTTAAACAGAGATGGCTAAAAGCTCATAAAGTTGAAAAAGTTTTTATGAAAAACAACCAGAAGTGGCTGGAAGGCACTTTTGAAATACCAGTGCATTCGCTTAATCAACCAGGTCATCAGAGCAAATCATTTTCGGATTCGAGTGAACGAAGCAAGAGAAGAAAAACTGGGGAAATTCGATCAAATATTGATGATGAAATGATTATACATGCCGCACAAGTCATATTGCAAACGAAAGGAAAAAGAAATGCCTCGAAAGTGCTCAAAGATATACGAAATACACCAGCAAAGGCTAGTAAATATAGAAAAGCCTATTCCAAGACCAATGAAACAATTGCTCCTTTGACCCCGTTCCAAGCACTCAAAATGTTCGTAGAAGCTGATCTAACAAGACGAAAATATGAAATAATAAGGGCAACTAACCCAAAGCATTACCCTTGTTACGACCTTTTGTTGAAAGCAAAACAAGAATGCTACCCACCAAAGACGGCATTGAAAGTAACGGCTACCTGCGCAGAAATTAATTTACAATGCCTAATGGATCATACTATTCAACGATTATCAATCTACCTGGAAGAAGTGTTATCAAGCCTTAACGAAATTGAAAGAAAGTCATTAACGATCATTTAAAATGGGGGTATGACGGGTCACAACAAGCACGGTACAAACAAAAATTCTCGGAAGACGCCGAATCCGATGCTAATATATTTTTGAGTTCTTTTGTCCCACTTCAAATTATTTGTTGTAAAGAAAACAAAGTGTTGTGGCAAAATCCAACACCATCATCACCGCGATTTTGCCGCCCCATCAGATTTCGGTATGTGAAAGAAACTACAGATGTAACAAAAGAGGAAATAAGTTATGTGTAAAATGAAATTAAGAACCTCACTCCTACAAAAGTAATTATTGATGGAAAAGAATTTGCTTATAATCACATTTTAAAAATGACCATGATTGATGGCAAAGTTTGCAATACTGTAACCAACACGACCTCAACTAGCCGATGCTATATATGTGGCGCCACTTCCAAAGATTTCAATAATTTAAGCAAAAAGAACGAGATAAGTCCCGATGCTCTTGAGTTTGGCATTTCGGTATTGCACGCAAAAATACGCATTTTTGAAAGCATTCTGCATTTGGCATATAAATTGCCCGTGAAGAAATATGGAAAGAAAAGGACCGAGGAAGAGAAAGCATTAGAAGAAGAAAGGAAAAAAGAAATCCAAGAAAGATTCCGCTTAGAAACTGGGCTGTTGCTGGACATGCCTAAAGCCAATTTTGTTAGTACCAATGATGGCAATACGAGTAGGAGATTTTTTGAAAAAACAGAATTAGCGGCGGAGATAACAGGCATTAACCACGAATTAATACAAAGATTTAAAGTCTTATTAGAGGCGATTTCAAGCGGACACAAAATAAATACAACAAAATTCGAAGAATATGCCTTCAACACCGCGCAAATGTATGTGGAATTATACGGATGGCATCCCATGACTCCAACAATGCATAAATTACTATTACATGGAGCGAGCATCATAGATAATGCACTGTTGCCAATCGGCCAATTGTCGGAGGAGGCTGCAGAAGCACGAAATAAAAATTTTCGGTCATACAGACAGAATTTCAAGGGAAGAATGCAACCGTGATATTTATCAAAGATTGCTTCTTACTTCAGATCCACTCGTAAGTTGTGAAAGATCGTTAAAGAAAACTTCACACAACATTTTTTCCAGTGAAGTTATAGAATTGTTAGAACCTGCCGACCCCACAGACAATCAAGTATTGAGCACGAAGAAGTCGAGATAAAAACATCTTTTAATAAGACAATTTAATGCATTTTTATTTATTTATGATTTATGAGAATAAAATGTGTTTTTATTATAAAATATATGATTTTCTTATTTATTTTTTAAAATAAATAGATAGTTTTTTTTAAATACAGTCTTTCGAAGCCATTAACGTCCAAAAATATTTTTGGCCACCTAAATATTTCAAATCGACCACTGTGCAACGTAATATGAAATAATAAAATAAATAATAATAATAATTTAATTCAATCTCTTTTTTTGAAATTATACATCTATTGTAGAAGAAAAAAAAAGAACATAAAACACGACACATATTTAAATCCATGTGAGTCACATTTTATTGCAATAACAAAAATGGGTTACTATTATTTTAAAAACATTCTCTAACAACAACAAAAAAAGTTCGTCCCATTACACAATACCAAAAGTAAGAAGAAACTGTCTTTTTTCTAAACCCTTGAAAAAAGAAAAAGTAATTAAAACAATAAACATTTATTGCAGATTATACAACAACACATACGCACATATATACTTACATACATACATACTAGGTCGGATCGATTTGTAGGGAGGCAAAAAAATCGCTCAAGTGACAAGGAAAATCATATCCTAGGGATCAAAATAAGAAACTTTGCCCAAGGAACCATACCTCTAAAACGAATTCTGATGTCCCAAATTTTGACCTGTCTTTGTGTCTGTCTGTCTGCCATGGTGCAACCCCATTCCCCCTCATGCAATGGGGGTCACGCAGAGTCACGCATAGTCACGGAGTGATCTAAAAGTTATTTACCCTCATCCGATCGATCTTTTTCATAACATAACATAGTCGAGGCGTGTGATTATTATTTATTAGCAGAGTAAAAGATACGTATACGTATGAGTGTTAATTTTAATATTAAATCAAGCATAGTCAGCCCAATTCTAAACAAAAATGGTGATTTTTTGAAGTTTTGTATGGGGAATCACCCAGCGGGTCCCAGGGGGTGTGCCACTGGCTTGGGTGGTTCGGCCCTCCAAAGTAAGTGGACGTCGATCATACATTTGGACTCGATTGGGGCACCCTAAATGGGTCAAAGTGAGACAAACAGACAGGTCAAAAGTCGGGACATCAGAACTTGTTTTAGAGGTGTGCTGCCTCGGGGAAAGTTTCTTATTTTGATCCCTAGAATACGATTTTCCTTGTCACTTGGGTAATTTTTAAATCGACCCGCCCTAATACATACATATTCTAGAGTGTGCCGAATTTCTAATGTGGCACAGCAGTGCATAAGACCAACTGAGGATTTTGTTTGACGATTAAGATATTTCCGCAAAGTCTCACAAAAAAACAAATCCATAGAAACATCTGCTGTAATGAATCTAAAACTCTTGCAGTTAGAATTTAAATAAAATAATATTTCAACAACGTTTAGTAACTGAGAAAAATACCCATAAAACAACAAAACCGATTAAAAAGAATTATTGATATAAAAAACGACCCAAAAAAATACGTTAGGTACAGTATGTAAATTGCTTCGAATTATTGTTGAAAAAGTTAAAACAAATATTGCTTTGTTTTTTTTTCCTTGTCATAAACGAGTGTTATTCAAAACAATGGTGTAATTTAATGCAATTTCCTTTTTAACACATCCAATGTTTTATTCTACACAAACACATATGTGATATTCTAGCACATATACAAATATATTTACAGTATTACAAAAAATTATCCATAGTATTTAATAAAAGTAATTTAAAGATATATGGTCAAATATTTTTTAACTTCTTAAAAAAAAACAAGTAAAAAATTAGTGTTGGTCTAGACCGACTATACAAGACCTTATACCATGCTCTTAGAGACTCTACTTCTTAAGTCCAACTGATTAGAAAACAATAGTCTGTCTAGACGGTACCCTATATCATGCGTATTGGATACATAAAATAAACATAAACCAAAATTGAGCAGCATTGTTAAAAATTTTTTTTGCCTTTGAATATGAAAAAGTTCATATCAGATGCTATATTTATAGCATCTGAAAAATGGGCCGATCCTGACCATATTTGGTAAGGTCACTTATTATTTTCAAAATATATAAATACAAATTTGAGTAAAATTTGTGCAACATTTTTGTTTTTGGTAGATTTGAAGGTCGGGAAGCAGCTTTAAATGCGAGCTATGATTAAGAATTGCCCTATAGGGCCTATATTTGGATTACTGTTTAGCCTAAATCAATTTGACCGAGATCTATAATATATTTTGGAAATTATGGCAATTTAAGTCAGTCTTATAGGGGTCATTTATATAGGGACTAGGTCTGAAAATGCACCAAAATTCACCACTTTTAATAGCGTGCATACTACGACCGATGCAAGCTAACATACTAAATTTCATCAAAATATGTTCATATTTTCGACCTGTAGTTTAATTTAACGGTTAACATGGACAAACAGATGGACGGACGGACGGACGGATGGACAGACATCGCTAAATCGGCTCAGAAAGTGATTGTGAATCTATCGACATAGGTCAAATATTTTTGGCAGTTACAAACATCAGCACGAAATCATTATACCCTGACCGCATAGTGGTAATGGGGTATAATTTTATTTTGGTAAATTGGTAATCGATCTATTTAATAATATAAATGTTTAAGACCCTTTTCTATAGAATACAAAAAGGTATTGATAATCTATATATATAAATGAGTTGCGTGAGTGACTGACTGACTGACTGATTGACTGACTGACTGACTCATTCATCATCGCCCAGCCCAAACCGCTGAACCTAGAAACTTGAAATTTGGCACGTAAGTTCCTTTTACAGATTGTAGATCCACTAAGACGGCATTTTTGGAAATTCGAATTTCTAGGGGGTAAAAAAGGGTAAAAACCGCCGAAAAATGGCATTTTTTAAAAATCGTTAAAAAGGTCCTAGGAGTATGAAATTTTGAATCTAGGTTCCTTTTAGGACGCAGATTCGAACCAAAATAAGGATTTTTGGAAGTTCGCATTTATAGGGGGTAAAATGGGTTAAAAGCGTCCCTAAAGGGAATATTTTTAAAAATGGTTCCAGGAATATGACATTTGGAGTGTGAGGTCCTTTTGGAAGGCAGATTCGAACCGAAATAGGGATTCTTAGAAATTCGCGCTTTAAGGAGCTAAAAAGGGGAAAATAAAAGGGAAAAAATTTACATTTGGTATCTTCTAAACAAATGAATCTAGGAATATGAAATACAGTATGTGGATTCCACTAGAGACTTCAGATGCGATGAAAACTTTTGGAATTCGGATTTTAACGGGGGCAAAAACGGTCAAAAAAGAGGAAATGGTACCTTTTTGCATCTTCTTCACATATTAATCTACATACATGAATTTTGTCATACAGACTAAACCGAATACATGGGCATCAGTCAGGGATGAATTAATTGGTAATTCTAATAAGTGTACATTTAGTATCTTCTAAACAATCGAATATAGAATGAGGTTCGTGAATTCCACAAGAGATAGAAACACCCTATTAGAGGGAAACTTTTGGAAATTCTTAACATATTAGTCTATATTTAAGAATCTTGGTATACAGACTCCACTGAATACGTGGGCATCAGTCAAGGATGAATTTATCGGTAAAAACGGCCAGAGAGGTAAAAATCATATATCTGGTATCTTCTAAACAAACAAAAGAAATATAAAATATAGTTTGTGGATTCCACAAAAGATAGAAACATCAAATGAGACGGAAGCTTTTGAAAATTCGGATGTTAAAAGGGGCGGGTGGGCAAAAACGGAAGTGTAAAAGTGTGCCTTTTTGTATCCACTTTACAAAGTAATTTGGGAATATGAAATTTGATATATAGACTCCACCAGAGACACATACATCGGAGATGAATAAACTTTGTTTTAATTCGATCACTTGGGGGGAGTAAAAGCGGCCAAAAAATACGAAAACTGCTACTTTTTAACTGGTAAATTTTCCTTTGAAAATACATTTTCTTAAGAAAACAAGAAAGAAAATGATAGTTGGTCTAGACCGATACCCTATACCATGCACTTAGAGAATTGGTCTTAGGTCCAACTAATTGGGTTTAAAAAAATCATAAACCAAGTCTACGTCGAAAATTGGACCAATCCTGAATATTTATGGTAAAGTCACTTATATTTCGCAACAACATATACAAACCGAGAAAAACCTGTGCAATATTTTTGTTTTAGATAGGTTTAAGTGAATTGGCCTATAGGATTTATTTTTGGTCTACGGATTAATGGATGTTATAAACATACAAAAACCCAATTCGACTGAGATCTATTTGGTAATTTGGATATTATGGCAAGTTAAGTCAATATCGTAAGGGTCTTTTGAATGGTGATAAGGTCTAAACATGCAACCATTTTCACCAATATCAATAGCGTTTGTCCTATGGCTTGAGTTACTTCTTTCCAAACTAAGCCATCGATATTACAAATAATATTATTTTTGAATTATTTTCGAACATATGATGAATAAAAAAGTGGCACTTAAATAGAGTAGGTCGCAATACATTGGAAATTTTTACAAAATTCTAAATTTGCCAATTTTGCTTTTTAAAAATTACGCTTAATGATAAAATTATGTATTTCTTTTATGAAATTACTATTGGGTGTATTCTATAATGGAAGACAACACATTTGTTACAAAAAATACAACTAAAAAAAATAGATAAACGGAAAAAAAATATGTTTTTTAAGTGATGCCAAAACAGTGAAAACTTTTAAATTTCTTTACCAGAGTTGATTAAAATAATAATCTAGAATAATAGATGATTTTAGTGATGGCCGCAGACAAAAGAACATTTGTGAGAAATATTTTATTTATAAATCCATAAAATCGTCTGGCTATAATGATATATTTAAATGGACCCAAAACGTTTAAACACTTCGGGAGTTTTACTAAAATAAATTAATACAATCGTTCGGTATAGAAATCATCCACTCCCCAAGATCATGACCATCATTTTATTCTACAGTGTTATTGTATAGTAAAGGTTTTGTCAACAGCATAAAAATTAATACTTTTAAGTTTTGTTAATTTTTTCTGAAGTAATATTAATATTTCTTCTTTGTTAAATAAATAAAACGTACAAATGTTTAAACTAATAAATGATTCCATCCAAGTCGTCAAAAATATATTTTTTAAAAGTTTCCATCGTATTGTCACTCACACTATATTTCTTATTGGTTTTAAATATTATTATGGCTTACGCAATTTATATAATAATTACGCTAATAACGTAGCGGGTATACAAAAATATTAGTAAACTCTTTCTTTCCTTATGTATATGAGTTTTGAATCTCTCCGTGACTGGACGTGACTGTGTGTGACAATCTTAAAATTAATCTTTGGCCATCATAAGCCTATGAACGAAGCTTCAGATCGATCATATGAGGGGAAATGGAGCTTATTCACTCCGTGACTGTGTGTGGCTATCTTATAATTAATCTTTGGCCACAACAAGTCTATGGACAAAGTTACAGATCGGTCGGATGAGGGGAAGTGAGGTTTTAATCTCAACGTGACTGTGCGTGACTATGCGTGACTGAGCAAGTCTATCGACCAAGTTTCAAATCGATCATATAAGGTTAAATGAGTTTTAAATCACTCCGTGCCTGTACGTGACTATGCGTGACTGCGTGTGACTACCTCAAAATTAATCTGTAGTCACAACAAGACTATGGGCCATAAATTGTCATAAGATCCAAATTATCATATTGGGGTTGTATGCGTTTATTATATCCATTAATCAATAGTCCAAAAATAAAACCTGTAGGGCAATTCTTAATCACAGTCCCCATATGAAGCTGATCCTCGAATCTTCACTTAAATCTATCAAAAAACAAAAATATTGCACAGATTTTTCTCAAATTTGGTATTTATATATTTTTTCTAAAAATAAGTGACCTTCCCAAATATGGTCACGATCGGTCCTTTTTCGAACTAGTTTCCATATAAATATAGCAGCCGATATCAACTTTTTCATATCCGAAAGGAAAATAAATTAATAACAATGCCACTCAAATTTGGTTTAAGCTTATTTTCTATATCTAATTAGTTTGACATAAGACAGATAACTTGTTTTAATTTAGATTATAATTTGTTTTTGATCCTTGATTTTCATTGATACATTTCATATCTGTATTTCCCATAAGAATGAGCATCTAATGAACTTATAAATAATACAAACTGACATGATTTATTATCGTTATCTACTAGTACAACTCGTGCCATTGATCAAATGACTGAAGCTTTCTATAACAAGATGTATTCTTTTATTGAGTCATGTGTTCCTAAAAAATTTTTGAAAAACCTTTCTGGACCACCTTGGAATACTAGGAAACTGGCTAGTGTCAAGAATAAAAAAAATAAATATTACAAAAAATATAAGAAAAATGGATCTCTTGTTGATCATGGAAACTACTCCATTTGTCGTGCCGAATATAATACCCTGAATAATTCATGTTATTTAAACTATTTGAACAAAATGAAAAATAATTTTAAACGAAATCCGAAGTCATTCTACAAATTTGTTAACTCTAAGAGAAAAACTAATGGCTATCCTGCTGTTATGAAATTTCTACATAATGAATCCTGTGATGATACTATTGTATGCAATTTATTTGCTCACTTCTTCTCTACTACTTACTCCGATGCAACTTTTGATGATTCTATCCATTATATCCATTCCTTCTCTTGCTATATCTGTTGTTTCTAAAGAATTGAAAAAACTTAAATTTTCCTGTAACAGTGGTCCAGATAAAATTCCGTCCTGTATTTTAATAAAATGTGCTGATATTTTAGGTGTACCATTAACACTCATGTTTAATACGTCAATTAAATATGGTTATTTTCCCATTATGTGGAAGGATTCATTCATTATTCCGCTATTCAAATCTGGTAACAAGGCTGATATTACTAATTATCGTGGAATTGCTAAATTAAGTATTATACCTAAAAATTTTTAAAAAATTATAACGGAGTATCTATGCCATCAAGTAAATACGTTAATTTCTCCCTTCCAACATGGTTTCCAAAAAAGATGTTCAGCCTCTACAGATCTATTACAATTTACTACAATTGTCAACCGTGGTTTTCTTGAACGCAAACAAACAGATGTAATTTATACTGACTTCAGCAAGGCTTTTGTCAAAGTCAATCATAAGCTTCTTCTTAAGAAATTACATATGATGGGATTTTCAAATCTTTGCGCAAAGTGGATATATTCTTATTTAACCAATAGAACACAAAAAGTATGTTTTAAAAATGTTACTTCAAAGCCGATAGATGTAATGTCGGGAGTACCACAAGGCAGCCATCTTGGACCGCTTCTTTTTTCTTTGTTTATAAACGATCTTCCGAATGTTATTCGTTTTTCAAACATCTTGATGTATGCGGATGATGTCAAAATTTTCTTCTGTTATAATCAACACTCTGATCATGTCTTTCTCCAAAATGATTTGAATTCATTTTATTCTTGGTGTAATTTAAATTTAATGGAGCTAAACCTTAAAAAGTGTAAACATATGCGTTTCGTCAGAAAGAGGCCGATATCTGTCAACTATATGCTGGGTGATAATTGTCTCGATAAAGTAGATAACTTTATAGATCTTGGTGTTTTATTGGATCATAAACTGACCTTTGTTCCTCATATAACAATTACTGTCAACAAAGCCAGAGGTGTACTTGGTTTCATAAAACGTTGGGCTAAAGAGTTTAATGATCCCTATGTCACCAAAACTTTATATACGTCACTTGTGAGACCTATACTGGAATATGCTTCTATAATTTGGGACCCAATCTACCAAATTCATGCCGACGGTCTGGAATCTGTGCAGAAACAATTCCTTTTGTTTTGTCTTCGGAGTTTAAACTTCAATCCATACTATACCAGCAGAGTTGCCCTTATTAAGCTACCAACTTTAAAAAGCCGGAGAACTATGCTAAATGTTTTATTTATTCTTAATATAATTAATGGTGATGTTTGTTCCGGTTTTTTGATTAACAATATATCATTCAACATTCCGCAATGACCAACACGTTACTTCTCACTTTTATCTGTACAGTTTTAAAGAGCTAATTATGCAAATGCAGACCCTCTCAGGAGAATGTGTATTCAATTTAATGAACTTTATAGATTTATTGATTTCTCATTAAATACTAATCTAATTAAAAGTAAAATAATATGCTTTCTAAATTCATGAATATCTGTGTACTAAAATTAATTTTAAAATGTTTTTCTTTGTAAATAGTCTGGAAGGATTAATTCCATAGACCAATATACGAATAAAATAAAATAAAATATAATTTTTATTTAAAATAACTAATTAAAATGTAAAATTCAACATACTTTTCGATCATAGTATACTATAGATATTTATTCCTATTTAGTCTAATAAAAAAAATCACCTCACGAAATAATTACATTTCATGCATAAAACTTATGTCTTACATTTACAAGTGTAAATGTATATTGTTTGTGGAAATGTGACTTGAGAATATAATATTATTCTACCGAAGGAATGTGAAAACATACATGATGATTGTTCGAGTGAATACGACATTCTACAAGATAATAAATACAACCATGTGTGTCTTTGAAGTTTTGTGTTTTCATTAAAAACAGCCGCTCCCTACACACATGTAAAGTGCATGTATAAGGGTCTGTGTTTTTTATATAACAGGAATTCCGCATTAACACGTAAATAAGTAATTTTCATGGTATTTGGTCAGAAAAGAACACGTAACATTAATTTGCTATGTATTTCTCACAAAAGAAAAATTATGAGAGTCATCCATAAGAACATTAGGGTAGCTTTTAGCTGTGCGTTCTTTAGGCCAGTTATAACTAACTTAAACAATAAATTACAGAAAATATTTTTATGATAATTATATTGAAGTTCTGATAAAGTTAATCACCACACTACTTTTAAGTTGTGTTATGACCTATTAAGACAAAATCATTACTTTAGAATGGCTTCAAAATTTTACTGGGTAATTTTAATGTAATATGCCAGTTGTAGTATAAGTGTCATACCATTCTCTACATGTACGGTCAGTTTACGAACTAATAGTGTGTATACCACAACAAAATGATAAATGATTTAAATGAGTAAATGTTTACAAATTAGTGGTATTACACACTGACATTACAACAGAAAACTGGTATTTCAAAAGTTTTAAGAGGGAATAATTGGAATATAAATAAATCAAACCAAAATTGGAATTTCAATAGTTTGAACAACGATCAATTGGAATATAAATGAAGCATAACATGAAAGCAAGTTTTATCTGTAAGCTTTCAATAATAATGAAACTTTCACTAAGTTTGAAAATGTAATAAAATTATTTTATATATGTATATTAGGGCGGGTCGATTTGTTGGGAGGCAAAAAAATCGCTCAAGTGACAAGGAAAATCAAATTCTAGCGATCAAAATAAGAAACTTTGCCCAAGGAACCATACCTCTAAAACGAATTCTGCTGTCCTGACTTTTGACCTGTCTGACTGCCTGTCTGCCATGGGGCAACCCCACTCCCCCTCATAGTCACGAAGTGATCTAAAAGTTATTTACCCTCATCCGATCGATCTTTTTTCATAACATAACATAGTCAAGGCGCATGATTATTATTTATTAAGAGAGTAAAAGATACGTATACGTATGAGTGTTAATTTTAATATTAAATCAAACATAGTCAACCCAATTCTAAATAAAAATGGTGATTTTTTGAAATGTTTGTATGGGGAACCCCCCAAGGGGATTCCAGGGGTGTGTCACTGGCATGGGTGGGTCAGCCCTTCAAAGTTAGTGGGGGTAGATCATATTTTGGCCTCGATTGGGGCACTCTAAATGGGTCAAAGTGAGACAGACAGGTCAAAAATCGGGACACCAGAATTCGTTTTAGAGGTATGGTTCCTCGGCAAAGTTTCTTATTTTGATCCCTAGAATACGATTTTCCTTGACACTTGGGCGATTTTTAAATCGACCCGCCCTAATTTATATGTACCTGGAAAAAGTAAAAGTAAATTAGTTTTTAAACTAAAGCAGGAGAATGTATAGAAATTAAAGACTTCTTAACGTAAGTTACAAAAATAAAAGAACTTAAATTGAATAAATTTATTGTATTATATAAGAAAAACAAAAACATGTTTAAGGTAGCGTGACATTCATCGAATATTTTCGCTGCTGTCGTCGTTAAGTGGAGTCATTATTTTTTTCAGTCTGACCTTAACTTTATAGATAAAAACAAGTAAGAAAATTATAGTCGCTCTAGACCGACTATACGATACCCTATACCATGCGATTGGATATAGAAAATATGCATAAACCAAGTTTGAGTGGCATTAATTAATTAATTTCTTTGCCTTTGAATATGAAAAAGTTCATGCTTTCTTTATTTGGGAACTAGGTCGAAAAATGGACAGATCCTGGCCATATTTGGCAAGGTTACTTATTTTTTAAAAAAATATAAAAAAACCAAATTTCAAAAAAATCTGTACAAGATTATGGTTTTACGATAGATTGGAAGGGCAGGAATCAGTTTTAAATGGGGGCTATGACTCAGAATTATCATTAAGGGTTTATTTTTAGACTACTGAAAAATAAAAATACACAAAAATAAAATCCTTGTCAAAAAAATTCTGGAATAGCGATTGACTTAAAAATTCACACAGTTAATTTGTAACATGTATTTAATAAAACCTTAAAGTGCCACATCCATTTTTTTAAATTTTGTTAAAGAAAATTTTTTAAAAATTGAAAAAGGAGTTTTCAAAATTTTACCAAAAAAATTTACCATTTTCGGTCTCAATGCGCAATAGGTTAACAATGTGGAAATAAAACAATACTTCATATCTTAGTACCTATAAGTATAGGGACCAAAAAAATATTATGGCTTTAACCAATGTCTCAAAGTGGAAAAAAATTACATCAAATTTCATGACCTATTTTTTTTTTTTTTGTCACAAAAGTGGTCTGGGGCATTTGCTGTTTCTTGGCGAGTTTTTAATAAATTTTAAAGTCTTATAGCTTTTTGAAAATATAATTTAATACTGATCCAGAATTATATAACAATTTGTTGGAAGAATTAAATTATAGAACGAAATTTTCGTAAAATTGAAATTTTCAATCGCGTTGAGCCACCTCTAAATGTTTTTTGATTAACCTAAAACCTTGTACTTCGCAGTTTTTTTTGCTATTCGCATATTTGTAGGAAATGCGACCGAAAGTTTGAAGACTTTTTTTATTAAGGGCCACCCTAGTATACACATATCCATATATATATATATATATTAGGCCGGGTCGATTTGTGGGAAAGCAAAAAAATCGCCCATTTCTCAGTGAAAATCGTATTCTAAGGATCAAAATAAGAAACTTTGCCGAAGGAACCATACCTCTAAAACGAATTCTGATGTCCCAACTTTTGTCCTGTCTGTCTGTCTGTCTCACTTTGACCCATTCAGAGTGCCCCAATCGAGTCCAAATGTATGATTGACCCCCCTAACTTTGGAGGGCCGACTCACCCATGCCATAAAACCCCCTGGAACTCCCCTGTGGGGTTGCCCATATAAACATTTAAAAAAATCGCCACTTTTGGCACTTTACATGAAAAAATCAGCGAAATGCCTATGTTTTTTCTTTTTGGAGTTTATTTTTCTCTTCAGAAATTTATTTAGTCAGAACATATGTAAATGAAAAAATGAATTTAACTTAGTAATAGAAAAGAAATTAAAAAAATTTATTAGAAATTAGCGTTTTTACAACCCTTTTAAAACCAAGGCATCACTGTGATGCATATGCATGTCGTAAACTTAATTTTGTGGGTTTTTTATTCAACCCTTTTAAAAAATGAACATATCACTATGACACAATTGCAGGTCGTAAAATTGTTTGTGTGGTTTTTTAAGCCACAGCAGGTAGAATTGAAATTACCATTTCATTCTTATTACCTCGTCTCGTAGACCATATATAACGCAACAGTTTTTGTGAATGCATTAACTCTTTGTGAAGAACTCAAAGTGTGAAGTGTTAATTTCAGATAAAAAATATTTAAAAAAAAATAATAAGTATATATAATAATGAATCCACCATCTTCTACACCGCAAGATGAAGCAACAATGACTATCGAAAACCCAATGAGTCATATACCCAAGCATGATGTTACTGTTTTTGGTGTGTTTACTGATTTGACTGATCTTAATTTACCAACCCATCTGGATATTTTGAGATATTATTTTTACTTAAGCGAACGTGCTAAAACAGAACAAAAAAAGTTTTCCTATAAATCATTCACTATTCAAGTACAAGATAATTTGATTGGAATTTGGGAAAAACTTGGTATGGAAATAATGCTGAAAAAAAGTGTATGTAATAAATTGTATAGATTGCTTGACAAATATCAAGACCAAATCAAGAGAAGAAACAAAACCCAACTATTTAGAGAGAATGTAAAATCTCTGGAAACAATTTTTTACATTGGAACATGTAAATGCGATTCGAAGGCAGCTCCATGTGCATGCGGCTTGGTTCCCCAACGCCTCAAAGAGTTTATGCACGATCAACATAATCAGAGAAGACTAACAATGGATGCATTTGTGATGGAAATTGAAGAGCAAGGAGCAACGTGTATGTCATCAATGCCAACATACCAAGATCCCGATGATTCAACATACGCACCGCCACCGGTTTAAGAAGATATGGATAGAAACACAAGTTCACAATACACAGAGAGATACGATTGTTTTAACTTTGCCTTGGTATGTGACAGATTTGGTGTGCCTGATAGAGTAGCATCAGCATCGGGAACCGCTCTTTTTCAAGATTTTAAAATTAAAGATAAGCATGGGAAACCTCTCATCATGGATAAATCGAAAGTTCGCAGAGAAAAAAGAGAAATGCAGACAAGAAGTGCTTCGCAAACGGTTAGATTATACCAATTTGTTAACGTTTTCATTCGATGGCAGAAAAGATGATACTTTAACGATAGATAAAATTGATGAGAATTATCATACTAGGATGGTAAAAGAACCTCATCTTGTTATTTTGAGAGAACCCAGTTCTGAATTGATTGGTTACGTAAGACTGGAACATGAAACCGCTGAATACAAAACAACCAAATTAAATGATTTTTTCACCGATAAAATTATATCACTGGATGCATTAATTGGATTATGCACTGACGGTGAGCCAACAAACACTGGCCCACACGGTGGAATTATACGACGATTCGAATTGCTGTTAAAAGGACCATTGCATTGGTTCGTTTGTCTTCCACACTTCAACGAACTTCCGTTTCGGCATTTGTTTGAAGCTTTGGATAAATCAACCAACACTGGACCAAGATCGGTAACCGGAAAATTGAGCCGTCAAATAGAAACTTGTGCCGGTAAGTTATTGCTATCACTCATCTATACTAATATAATAAAGAGGTAATGTGTGTTTGTTTGTTTGTTTGTTTGTTTGTTTGTTTGTTTGTTTGTAGGGGGTAATCTCCGTAACTAGCCATCTGATCTTCCTGAAATTTTCACAGAGTCTTACTGCGGATATGAAGTGCTATAGGCTATAATTTTTTTAATATTTTTAGTGGGCGTGGCACCTCCCACACAAAGTAAATTTTTAATATCATATACATATATTGAGTACCATGACAGGGAGAGCTTTGCAAATTTGTGTGAGGTCACCTATTGTTAATATTAGTGGCCGCGCCGGAAATGGGCCGGATCGGAGAAGTGGGCGTGGTACCTCCCATACAAGTAATAATTCAATGTTATATATCTCGAGTACTATGATAGAGAGAGCTTTTAAAATTTGTCTGATGGCACCTATTATTAATGTGAGCAGTCGGACAAAAAATGGGCACTATTGGACCAATAGGCGTGGCACCTGCCATACAAATAAAATATAAAATGCCATATATCTGGAGTACTGTTATAGTGAGAGTCTTGGGACTTTGTGTGAACCCATAAGTTATTCATATGATTAGTTAGACAAAAAATGGGCGTGATCGGAGCAGTGGGCGTGGCACCGCCCGTACAAAGTAAATATATGATATCATATAACTGGTGTACTAAAAGAGGGAAGCTTTGGCACTTTGCACGACACCATCAGATCTTAGTATGAGTAGTCAGACAAAAAATTGGCGGGTTCACACCAATGGGCGTGGAGCTCCCCATGCAAAGTAACTATTAAATGTCAAATATTTGGAGTACTGTAAAAGAGAGAGCTTTGTGGCTTTGCGTGACCCCATAGGTTCTTTGTGTGATTAGTCGAACAAAAAAATGGGCGTGATAGAAGCAGTGGGCGTAGCACCGCCCATGCAAAGTAGATATCTAATATCATATAACTGGGAAAGGCTCGACATTTTGCACGAGTCCCTCAGATATTAATATGAGTAGTCCAATAAAAATTGGGCGGGATGGGATAAGTGGGCGTGGCACCTCCTATATCAAAAATATGATGTACTACGAAAGCAACAGTCTTTTGACAAGTACATTAGTTATCAATGTGATTTGTCGTGGAAAATATATTGTCAAAATCAAAAATCGCGAAAACAAAAAACATATTCAAAAAAAAAGAATTAAAGAGGTAATGTGTTTGTTTGTTTGTAGGAGGTAATCTCCGTAACGACTTATCTGATCTTCCTGAAATTTTCACTGATTCTTACTGCGGATATCGGAAGTGCTACACGCTGTATTTTTTTTAATATTTTTAGTGGGCGTGGCACCTCCCATTCAAAGTAAATTTTTAATATCATATATATAAAGTACTATGATAGAGAGAGCTTTGAAAATTTATCTTAGGTCATCTATTATTAACGTGAGTAGTCAGACAAAAAAATGGGCGGGATTGGACAAATGCGCATGGTACCCCTATACAAACTTAATATTAAATGTGATATATCTGAATTACTGTGTTAGTGAGAGCCTTGGGACTTGCGTGAGCCATTTCGTAACAATTCGGAAGGGGGGGGGGGAGGGGGAGGGTGTAGCGAAGCGCACCGGGTTACATCTAGTTTATTATAATTGTCAAATTATTTTATTATTATATATTTTCAGGTCGTGGACGGCTTTCAGAAAATTGAGTTGAAAAATATGCTCCAGAAAAAATTTAATTTTCCACCGATTCGAAGTACTTATACGACATGCCCCATGCAATTTGTTGCGCTGTAGTTTCGGTGGATCTGGCTAACATCAAACCAGGGAAAATTGTACATTCTTGGTGGCTCACCAAGGCCGCTAGATTATTACGATTATATGTGACAACGGAAAATCTAGATGAGAATTTAAGAATTCTGGTTGAATTAATAAAATGTTATGTGCCAATGTACTTAAAATATCAAGTATTAGAGCTACGTCGTGTACGGTAGTGCATTATTTATCAAGATGATTAGTTGGTCACGATTTCTAGAACCTCGTTTACGCAGAATTATCAATCAAGTAATTACAGATAATTCATATTATGCGCATTCGGAAAATATCTTGTTATCAATGTTGTTTGATGATAGTAAAGAAAAGCGCGACTGTGCTATCAAAAAAAATTCTACGCTATCGAACCGATGTTGACGACCCAACGCAACTTAGAGCTTATAAAAAACCAGATATAAACTTTAATTGCACAAAAACATAGACATTTCGCTGATTTTTCATGTAAAGTGCCAAAAATGGTGATTTTTTTAAATGTTTATATGGGGAACCCCAAAGGGGAGTTCCAGTGGGTGTGCCACTGGCATGGGAGAGTCGGCCCTCCAAAGTTAGGGGGGTCAATCTTACATGTGGACTCGATTGGGGCACTCTAAATGGGTCAAAGTGAGACAGACAGACAGACAGGTTGGGACATCAAAATTCGTTTTATAGGTATGGTTCCTTCGGCAAAGTTTCTTATTTTGATCCCTAGAATACGATTTTCACTGAGCAATGGGCGATTTTTAAATCGACCAGCCCTAATATATATATATATACATATATATATATATATATACATATACATATACATATATTAATATATTTTATATTTAACACATACCTTGAGTTTTTGTATTTTAAATAATATTTGCTTTGTTGAGTTTTTTTTCTTTTCAATTGTTAATTCCGTTCGGGATACTGTTGTTGTTTTATGCTCTTTCAGCGGCTCCAATTTTGATTACCCACTTCACTTTTTAACTTTTTTTCCTCTTTAAGGGGTAAAATTTAACTTTCCTTTTATCTACGATAAATATGTACTTCAAGGCATAAATATTTCCGATACGGTTCGAACGACCAAAAAATTATTGGGTGCGGTACGAAAAAATATATATATATATATTATACGTTGAAATTAGAGGATTAAAAAATATATACAAGAGGGTATTAGTTTTAGAATAAAATTAAAGTTTATTTGCTTTAAATTACTTTACCTTTCCTGTGTGGGGATGTATCAACAACTGATCTAGTTAACAATATGAAAATAAATTTAAGCTAGTACTGAAGTAAATTTAAAAGCTGTTCCCAATTGGGAGAGAGCATTTATAGGATACGAATAAAATGTAGTTTTGAACAGTTGGATATTAAAATATAGCAAACGAAGTACCTTAATTGTATACAATTCATTTTCTGTACTTAAACACAACAATACTCCCAACTTATCAACTTATATTATTTAATTTTTTAATATGATTTTCTTTTTCTTTCTTTAATAGTCTTTTTAAATATTTCTTCGTTAAGTTTGACATTTTAACACAGATATTTAATAAACACAAGACACACTCACAACAGTTTATTTATATTTTTTATCTTGATGCCTCAACTACTCAAAAACAAGTGAAGATTCAATGCACTGAAAAGGTAAATCATACATACATACATAGATCTTTTCAAACCAAATAACTGTTTGCATATGGTAATCAATTTACGGTTATATTGCTACATATACATACATACAATTACATACATATAGCTATATTTAAATGGCAATATTGAATTCTTTTGTGCTGGAAAAACAACAACTACTGATGACAAACTCATTTATTAATAGTTAGTCAATATACAGCTTAGATTATCTCTGCATTATTTTGTAACTATATAATAGTGACTGTATTTTAAGCTAGTTTTAAGTTAGCGATATGTACAACTAACTTTTATTTTCCCTATAGGGTAGTTATAATATATCGATTTACAGATATACCGACTTTGCGTATGGTTTATTTGTTTATCAATTATATAACACTCATTCGTCCATAGTTGGAAACTCACATAAGTATTTTTTCATACTCCACAACTATTATTCGGCTTTGCAAACATATAGCACATAAGTCACAATGCAATGTATATAAACTAATAAAAACTAATAAAGCAATAATAATTTAGATTTATAAAACTATCAGTATCACAATGTCATTTTAATGCCTCTTATTTGAAAACTATCAAAAAAAGTTTTTCATACTATAAACTTGTAGTTGATATAGCTATGCTAATTCAGAGAAAGCAAAATTGGAAATAAGTTCTGTTTGTTCGACTAACTCTTATATTTATATTGAAAAAGAGAAGAGAAAAGTTTCAAAATAAAAAAAATACTCGTATTATTTGTTTTCTTAAATTTGAGTTTGGTAGTTGACATATATATTATTAATTTAAATTCTTTATCACAATATCAGATAAATTGGACTTTACCCTACTAAAATAAACCATACGCCTAAAAACTTATTAGCCTAGGGCTTACTCTGAATAACTTAAAAGTAAAAATTCAGTATTTCCCAAGCCTCGAGAAAAAGGCATAAAATTAAATGTTTTAAATGTTTTAGATACATAGGTACTCAAACAATCCTTCATCTGAAATCAATCTAGCTCTGGTCAATTTGGGAGAAACTAGTCAATCTAATTTGGAAAGAAAGGAAAGAATAACAAAAAACATTCCTATGTTCGTTAGATTTAACGCCATTTCTTCAGACATATTGCAATTAATAATGTAATTAATATGTAAATTTGGAGTTTGTTTCAATGGTTCATAATAGAGAAGAAGAATGCATATATTTCTAAAATTCATCAGTGATTTTTGGAACATTGTGATAATTGTTATGTTGAATACATTGAATGCATTTTTTCTATATAAAAATTGTTTATATAGTACGGCCGTGAGATGTGAACCTGCGTCTATCTGCCATACACTCGTACTTGCATATTCTTTTCTTTCAAATGATTGAGTTAAATATTTGTTAAACCAGGTGTTGAAGTAGTAGGCAGAAGGATGCTAATGATAAAAAGTCATATTTTTCGAAAGTAGCTACACTATTTAGAGCTGTCTCTAGGGGGAACTTCATGCAATTGATGAGACGAACACATATGTAGTGGTAATAGTAGTAATACTTCTTTATTTACAGTGAAAATAATTCTACTTAGTTTAAGATGATTACATTTGAAAAATGGAATAATATTATTGCAAATAAGAAGAGAGTAAATTTTCGGCAATGTTATATAAAGTTCTATTAATTCTATAACATTAATGGGCTAGGCGATTTCTTGTGGCCGATGTTTTGTTCTACCGTTTTATCCCGATTTTGACCAAACGTTAATTATTTGAAAGGTATTTCTTTTTAGCTGTTCACAAGATTTCCAGATTTTTAAATTTTTTCCATTATTTTGAGTAAACTGCATTTAAAGTTGCTACTAACACATACATTAAATTACTCATATGCTATGTGTGTGTTTATTAAATTTATTAATGTGTTTGCTAATGAGTTTGTTATCTTCATTCGCAATAATAATAAACCAAAAAAGTGTTGGCGTGTGAATTGGTTAAGTTGAAAATTAAGTAGCCTAGAAATTGCACTCGAATTTCGAGTGCTGGAATCTGCTAATCTATACTTAATATTATAAAGAGTTAATGTGTGTTTGTTTGTAGGAGGTAATCTCCGTAACTACTTACCTGATCTTTCTGAAATTTTCACAGAGTCTTACTGCGGATATGGGAAGTACTATACGCTATAATTTTTTTAATATTTTTAGTGGGCGTGGCACCTCCCACACAAAGTAAATTTTTAATATCATATACATATCTTGAGTACTATGATAGGGAGAGCTTTGCAAATTTGTGTAAGGTCACCTATTGTTAATTTTAGTAGCTACGCCGGAAATGGGCGCGACCGGATAAGTGGGCGTGGCCTCCCATACAAATAATAATTCAATATTATATATCTCGAGTACTGTGATAAAGAGAGCTTTTCAAATTTGTCTGGTGTCACCTATTATTAATGTGTGTTGTCGGACCAATAGACGTGGCGGCCCAATAGACGTACCATACAAATTAAATATAAAATGCCATATATCAGGAGTACTGTAATAGTAAGAGTCTTGGGACTTTGTGTGAGCTCATAAATTATTCATGAGATTAATTAGACAAAAAATGGGCGTGATTGGAGCAGTGGGCGTGGCACCGCCCGTACAAAGTAAATATGTGATATCATATGACTGGTGTACTAAAAAAGGGAAGCTTTGACACTTTGCACGACACCATCAGATCTTAGTATGCGTAGTCAAAAAAATATCGGGTTCTATGGGCGTTCCATCAAGAACAAACATTAATGCAAAAATAGCTAATAATATTGAACAAAATTTATTCTAGAAATTTTTATCAAAATGAGATACCATCATTAAATTGTAAATTAAATCAAAACTTGTTAATCGATTTTAACTAAATATGGCTTGTTTTATTTGCAACATATCTATGTTTTTAACCTAAGATTAAAAAGAGCAATTTTGATGTTTTTGATTTTTTATGGATTTTAAAACAACAAAGATATTTAAATTTTACATCAAAAAATTATTTATTCGAAAAAACCTTAAGAATATTTCCGAAACTATTGCCCTAATTAAAAAATAGTGTAGATATAACTTGGAGGTAATTTAGCTGTGGATTTTCATATTTTTGACTTAACCAAATCGGACAAACCATTCTTGAGTTATGCTAAAATATGTGGTGAAGCCTCCTTCATTTTTTAAATAGCGGTTTATCGCGATAGACTTAGGTCTTCATCAGCATATGTAGCAAAATTGAATAACAAACCCTATGCCGCAGAATTAGTGTTGCCCTGTGTAATCATTGTTAGATCTCTCAGAAGTCAAACATAAAATAAAAAAGTAAAATATTTTTTATCATAAAGTATGAAAATGAAACAAAATAAATAATAATTTCTAAAAGCAATTGAGTGTATGGTATTTTTTGTCAGTTCATCCTTAGCCAACACAAATAAACTCCATGGTTACCCGTGCGAGAACATACTACGTATAATTGTCGGTGTGAAAAATATAGTGTGACCAAATCTAAGCCGCAAGCAGACATCGTTTGGCCTTGCGACTTATTTATTGTCATTGCGAAAGCCAATCAAATAGGAAATTTAACGCGTTTGAATGCTATTGGCATGCCTGTGGAAATCGTCGAAAATCGTGACAGCAAAACATTTTCGGGTCGGAATTAACCAATCGTGTGTCATTGCACCAAAGTAGAATAATCGGTGAACTAATTTTAGGTCGAATAAGGTGTGGGAGCATGCCTGAGCGATTTTTGATTCTTCCGATTTTTAATTTTGGCAATATTTGATTTGGCGATTTTTGGTTTTGAAGATTTTTGTTTATGGCGATTTTTGTGTTTCGCGATTTTCGGTTTTGGCAATTTTTGAATTTGGCGATTCCGCCCATATTTTCCACAACTAATAACATCGGTAATTAATGTAGCTGTTAAAAAATTTAAGACTGTCGCTTTCGTAGTACTCTATATTTTTTGTGCAAAAGATGCCACGCCCACTAACTAATCCCGCCCACTTTTGTTCGACAACTCACATAAATATATGATGGACTCATACAAAGTGTCAAGCCTTTCCCTTTTATAGTACTCCAGTTATATGATATTATGTATTTACTTTGTATTGACGGTGCCACGCCCATTGATCCTATCCCGCCCATTTTTGGTCCCTCACTTGATATTAATAACAGATGGCCACAAACAAATCTGCAAAGCTGTCACTGTCATAGTACCCGATACATATGATATTGAACAATTACTTTGCATGGAAGGTGCTACGCCCAGCGGTTTGAACCCACCGATTTTTTGTCCTACTACTCACATTAATAATGGATAACCTCAGACAAATGTGCAAAGCTGTCGCTGTCATAGTACTAGAGATATATGACATATAATACTTACTTTGTATGTGAGGTGACACGCTCACTTATCCGATCCCGCCCATTTTCAAAGCTCTCTCTGTTATAGTACACAATATATATGATATTAAAAATTTACTTTTTATGGGAGGTGCCACGCCCTAGTCACCCAGCGATGTAAATTATACCTTACAACCTATTCTCATACCTACAATATACACATGAAGAATTTCATAAAATCGATCAAGCCATTTCGGAGGAGTCCGATCACAAACACCGTGATACGAGAATTTTATATATATATATGGATTGATATTGAAACTACCTAGCGCTAGATGGCAGCACAAATACAAAAACTTTTTTTTTAAATTACGACCTGTCAAACGTCAGCGGTTAAAATGTCACCCAAATTCATCGATTAGTTTATTTGTTGTAGTTGTTTGAAGTAAGCAACTTTTGTGTTTCTTGAAAAATTGAAAAAAGCGAATTTGAAAGGGAAAACGGCGAAGAAGACAAAAGAAAAGCTCGATAAACATTACGGTGAATTACATGGTAAAATATTGGATTGCTGAATTTAACCGCGGCCGAACAAGCACTGGAACAATACCATCAACAGGAAGGCCAAAAGAGGTGGTTACTGAAGAAAATATCAAGAAAATCCTCAATATCGTTATGAATGATCGCCGAGTCAAGTTGCGTGAGATTGTTGAAATGGTAAACATATCATATGAACGTGTGTTCAACATTTTGCATGAACATTTGCATATGAAAAAGCTATCGGCATGATGGGTGCCGCGTTTGCTCAGTGTCTAACAAAACCGAGTTCGACTGACCACTTCACAGCGGTGTTTGGACAAGATAAAGTGTAATACTGTTGATTTTTGGCATCGATTAAAAAATGTTGATGAAACATGGGTCCACCACTGCACACCTGAAACCAAAAATCAATGGAAACAATGGGTGGAAGCTGGTGGAAGTGCTCCGAAGAAGGCGAAGGCAGTGCAATCGGCTGGCAAGGTTATGGCCACTCTATTTTGGGATGCACACGGAATATTGCTCATCGATTATCTTTATCAGAAAGTATTATCGTGCATTATTGGATCAATTTATTGATGCAATCAAGAAAAAACGACCACATTTAAAGAAGAAAAAGTGCTCTTTCTTCAAGACAACACACCGGTTCATACAGCATTAGATACGATGCTAAAATTACGTGAACTACACTTCGAATTGGTTGATCATTCACCTTATAGTCCAGATTTGGCTCCTAGTGACTTTTTCCTGTTTCCAAACTTGAAAAGATGGCTCGCAGGAAAAAGATTCATTTCAAACAATGAAGTGATTACCGAAATTAATGCGTATTTTGAAGGGTTCCCGAAATCATATTATTCAGATGGTATAAAAATGTTGGAATATCGTCTTACTACGTGTGTCGAAGTAAAAGGAGACTATTAATGTTGAAAAATAAATGGTTTTTGATAATAAAAAATGTTTTTTTTCCTACTTAGGTAGTTTCAATATCAATGCGACCTCGTAGAATTATTTACTAAAACCATTTAGCAAATAAATTGACGGAAAAAATTAATACTGAAGCATTAGAAGAAAAATTTTTGGTATCGGAAATAATTCAAATAATTCAGTAGTTAGAACTTAAATATGTTGGTTTATTTCAATAAACCAGGATAGCCCAGCACTCGAAATTCGAGTGCAAATTCTAGCAAATATTATTTTTTCATTCAATTTTTGTCTTCCAATGTTTTCTAATCTATATATGTACATTAGGGCGGGTTGATTTGCAGAGGGGCAAAAAAATCTCTCAAGTGACAAGGAAAATCACATTCTAGGAATCAAAATAAGAAACTTTGCCCAATGAACCATACGTCTAATACGAATTCTGATATCCCGACTTTTGACCTGTCTGTCTGTCTGTCTGTCTGTCTGCCATGGGGCGACCCCATTCGGCCTCATGCAATTGATCTGAAACTTGGCCCATAACCTTGTTGTGACTACAGATTAATTTTGGGGTAGTTCCGCAGAGTCACGCATAATCACGGCGTGATATAAAAGTTATTTACCCTAATCCGATCGATCTTTTTGAATAACACAACATATTCAAGGTGTATGATTATTATTTATTAGCAGAGTAAAAGATACGTATACGTATGAGTGTTAATTTTTTTAATATTAAATCAAACATAGTCAGCACAATACCAAATTTCATCAAAATATATTCATATTTGCGACCTGCAGTTTGATTACAAGGTTTACATGAACACACAGACGGACAGACGGGCGGACGGACGAACGGACGGACATAGCTAAATCGATTCAAAAAGTGATTCTGATTCGATCGGTGTAATAAAAGATGGGTCTATTAATGAGTAGTACAAAAACTATCCCTATAGGTCAACCCTTAGTCATAGGCCCCATGTAGAGCTGCTTCCCGATCTGCACTTAAATCTATCAAAAACAAAAATATTGGACTGATTCTTTTCAAATTTTGTTTGCATATATTTTTGCAAAATACAAGAGACCTTACCAAACATGGTCAGGATCGGTCCAATTTTAGGCCTAGTGCCCATATAAAATAGCATCCGATATGAACTTTTTCATATCTGCAGCCAAAAAAATTAATAAAAATCCCACTCAAATTTGGTTTATCTTATTTTCTATGTCCAGTTAGTTTGGCCTAAGAGATAGGGTCTTTAAACGCATGGTATAGGGTATCGTATAGTCGGTCTAGACCGACTATAATTTTCTTACTTGTTTTATTTAGTTTAATATATTTTTAAGACAGATTAAATATAGATGTTATCATTCTCAGCTACTCCTCCATATGAACTATAACTATGCCAATTTTCACACTCCTCCGTGCCGGCATATCGCTTAAAAAGGGAACTAAACATTTACCTTCATATATTAATATATAGATATATTTAGTTTTTTCAGGAAAAAAAAACAAAGGAAAACAGTACAACAGTAATATTTTGTATTTTAAATTGCTGAAAATATTCTTTTAGTAGCGTGTGTGAAAAACCAATATCGTTTGAAAAAAATTCGACGTTTATTAGCACATGAAAAGTCATAAGAAAAAAGTTTTTTTTTTGTTTTTGACAAAATTACCGAAAAGTCTTCGCAGCCTCTACTTACTAGTATTTCTTCTTTTAAAAGTAAAACAAGTGAATTTAACATGGATCTATGTGAAGCATTTATTTTTGCAGACATTATACGTCATAATTTAAGTAACCCGAATTTATAATTTTTTTTAAGTATACAAAGGAGGTAATTCCCGATGAATCGACTCAATGAAAAAATATGTCGAAAAGCACCCATCACTTCTGTCGAAGTTGAAGGCTCATTTTCAATGTGTAAAAGCTTCCGGAGATAAAATAGAGTAATATTTACTTTGCAAAATAATAAAAAATACTTTTCAATCATATAAACAGAACTAATTCTTATTGCGTTCAGTGTATCTTATATATTTAATCAGCACTGAATTTTTGAATGAAAAATTTTTTTTTTTTTTATTTTTTTTTTTTCAAATAACAAAAATATTGTAAAATTTTTATTTTTGGACTACATATTTATATGTGTAGTAAAGACACATAAACCAAATTTGGCCGATATCTAAATGATAATCTGGATCTTAAATAGGGGTTATTTGTATGGGGACTAAGTCTTATCATGGACCAATTTTAACCAATATCAATAGTAACTGTCGTCTTATGTCCGACAAAAGCTAATATATTTACAATAGCTAAAATTGAAGTTAATCCAACTATAAATGTAAAATAGTTTATCTTTAAACTATAATTTCGTTTGACTCAAGGAGCATTTTTAGTAAATTTTAAAAAAAATATATTTCGAGTATACTTTCTTTAAAGCACAAAAAAGATTTTTAAACGTATAAGTATATGTTTGTTTTCTGATTTCATTTGTTGTGTACAATAACTGCATTGCAGTACAATTCGCATACACGTACTTAAGAGTGGTGTCAAAGTTTAAACCGCCTACGAAAACAAAGTGTAAAAAATTACTTTTTAGTACGCCCACACAAAGCAAAACGTACAAGAAAAAGTTAATAATAAGTACTTCAGTGTTGAATTAAATAAATAACCTCAAACAATGTGTGTAAAAGTCACTAACAAGTTATTCTTTTATACGGGCTACACTCAAAACGCTTAACACAACAACTGCATGGCAAGTAAACAAAATGCTAAGACAATAAAATTGGCATAAATATCTAACAGTAATAAATAAGTCTATGGAAGACTGCAACCATATAGATACGAGTAAGTATGTTGAAACAATACAGTTCTACAATACACAATAAAAATATATAAAATGTAATACATTTTTATTTTACCCTACAAAAAGAACTGCTTATCTCAGCTTTAGCTTTTTATTAGCTTAAGTTAATTGATTAAATAAAACCGTTGTCTATTACACTTATTCGTTGAATCCAGTTGCCATAGTAAAATCGTAATATTTACTTCATTTTAAGATGTTGCTTTTTAACATTTTAATTCTTTAAATAAACAACTCGAAGCACTGTTTTATATTTGTACTGAAAAAAATATTTAAGACTATTTGTAGAAGTCTGTTTTCCTAATATAAATTTAGACGTACATTGTAGCAGTTATTCAGTTATATCAGTGGTTTCCAAACTTCACATCGCTGTGACTTTTCAGTAAAAAATCTTGACGACCCCCTTATGTGATAAAATAATAAAGGCAATTACTTAACAAGTAAGAAAATTACAGTCGGTCTGTACTGACTATACGATACCATATGCTATGTGCTTAGGGAAAGAAACCTATAGAATAAGCACAAACCAAACTTGAGTGGCATCTTTAATAAAAGTTCATATCGGATGACCGATCCTGACTATATTTGGTTGCAATTCATTTTGTCAAAAACATATAAGTACTGAATTTGAAAAAAATTTCATCCAAATTTTAGGTTTTTGATAGATTAAAATCTTGTATCGTCAAGTGCAGTGATTGTGTTATCGACAAATCGATAAACCGATCAATAAGACAAAAATATCACTTAACATTATTGATAAATTTTCCAAATATTATCGATAATTCGTTAAATAACAATCAGTATTACCATATGCACATGTGTATACCCTATACCACTATGTGAATTGGGTATAATGACTTTGTGCTGCTGTTTGTAACTACCAAAAATATTAACCCATCTTTTATTATACCGATCAAATCAGAATCACCGTCTGATTCGATATGACGATGTCCGTCCGTCCGTCCGTCTGCGTGTCCATGTAAAACTTGTAATCAAACTGCAGGTCGCAAATATGAATATATTTCGATCAAATTTGGTATATAAGCTTTAATCGGCCACAGGATGAACGCCGTTGAAATTGGTGAAAATCGGTCAATGTTCAGACCTAGTCCCAATACAAATGACCCCTATGAAATCGACATAAATTGCCATAAGATCCAAATTATCATATAGATCTTAGTAATATTGGGTTTGTATGTGTTCATTGTATCCATTAATCAATAGTCCAAAAATAATCCCTATTGGACAATTCTTAGTCATTGGCCCCATATAGAGCTGCTTCCCGATCTTCACTTAAATCTATCAAAAAACCAAAAATATTGCACAGATTTTTCTCAAATTTGGTTTGTGTATATTTTTTCAAAATATAAGTGACTTTACCAAATATGGTCAGGATCGGTCCATTTTTTGGCCTAGTCCACATATAAATATAGCACCCGGTATGAACTTTTACATATCTGCAGCCAAAAAAATTAATAACAATGCCACTCAAATTTGGTTTTTGCTTATTTTCTATATCCAGTTAGTTGAACCGAAGAGATAGGGTTTCTAAGCCATGGTATAGGGTAACGTATGCTCGGTCTAGACCGACTATAATTTTCTTACTTGTTTTCTGTTTTTTTTTATACACTATACCACCCAGCGCTGGACTCAGAATAACTTTCTAAGTGGATTACTGATGTCCGTCCGTCCGTCTGCGTGTCCATGTAAACCTTGTGATCAAACTACAGGATAAATGCTATTGAAATAGGTGAAAATCGGTTCACGCTAGGACCTAGTCCCCATACAAATAACCTCTATGAGATCGACTTAAAGTTGGGTTTGTGTATGTTTAATATGGTTATCATCAGTAGTTCAAAAATAAACCATTTAGTAAAATTCTTAGTCATAGCCTCTGTAAACAATAATATTCTACAAATTTTTCTCACATGTGGCTTAAATATGTTTTTGCAATAAATAAATGGTCTTACCAAATATAGTCAGGATCGGTACATTTTTCGACCTAGTCCCCATATAAATGTAGCATCCGATATGAACTTCCTGATACGAGGGCGGATCAATAAGTCCGTGGCTTATGGAATGAAACACAGTTTTTTTTTTGCAAAAAAAAAAATTTATTTTTCAACATAATCTTCTTCTAGCTCAATAGACTTAGTCCAACGTTTCTCCAATTTTTGTATACCTACCAAAAAATAGGATTTTTTGAGGTCCATCCAATAGGCATTTGTTTGACCAATAATTTCATCTTTGGAGGTAAATCTCTTTCCACCGAGCCATTTCTTAGGTTTGGAAATAGGAAATAGTCAGTAGGGGCTAAATTCGGAGAATATGGCAGATGAGCTACCAATTCGAGGCCGTATTCACGGAATTTTGCCATTGAGACTGCACACGTGTGCACCCGTGCATTATCTTGATGAAAAAGAACTTTTTTCTTGGCCGTATGGGGTCATTTTTTTAATCCTTTCTAAATCGGTCCAATAAGTTGGCATAATATTCGCCATTTATTGTTTTTCCCTTTTGAAGATAATCGATGTGGACAATCGATGCGACAAACTTACCTTGGCCTTCTTCGGAGCCGGTTCACCCGTAGAAACCGATTGTTTAAACTGCTGCTTGGTGTCCGGAGTATTGTAATGGATCCATGTTTCATCCACAGCTACAAAACGGCGCAAAAACTCATTCGAATTGCGATTAAACAACTCCAAACAATCCTTTGAAGTTGTTACACGATTACGTTTATGGTCAGTTGAGAGTAGACAGCGTTCTTAAACCCAACTGATTATTTAAATCAAAACCACACTTCCATATGAAATCTCTATGGCATTAATAATCTCACGCACTTTTATTCTTCGCTCGGCCAATACCATATCGTGGATTTTTCGACATTTTCTGGTGTATTGACCTCAATTGGCCATCCGTTCAGCGTCATTTGTATTTGTGCGACGACAACAAAAGTCGGTAAACCACTTATTAAACTCTTTCTTTTAACTCATACTCTCCGTCTGTCTATTATCTGTCTGTCTTTCTGTCTGCCATGGGTGGACCCCATTCCCCCTTTTCCAATTGATCTGAAACTTGGCCCATAGACTTGTTGTGGCCCAAGATTAATTTTAAGATAGTCACACACAGTCACGCACAGTCACAGAGATATTCAAAACTCATATGCATAAGGAAAGAAAGAGTTTTAATATAAATTTTATTTTTATGGGTTAGATTATTTATCATTGAAATCGATGGTGCAGAGTCCCCATAGAAATTATCAAGCTTTTATTTGGTTTGGCTGTCGGTTTTTTTCGCAAAAATAATGTTTAATGAGCACTCGAAATTTACTTTTTCCCATTTTAAAAAAAAAAACACGAGGTTGTATGTTTTGGACAGCTGTTAAACGCAAAGTAAATGACGGAACTTGCTCAAAATTTTACAGTAGTTTATTAACGGGTGATACTTGATGGGAGCAGTGTTGCATTTCATATAACTACGTGGGAAGTTAGAAAAGTCACGGACTTATTGATCCACCCTCGTATCTGAATGTGAAAAAATTAATAACAATGCCATTCAAATTTAGTTTATGCTTATTTTCTATATCCAATTAGTTGGACCTAAGAGAGGATCTCTAAACACATGGTATCGTATACTCGCTTTTGCAGAAAAAAAATTGATTTATTAAGATTATTGCAAATATTTCCTCAGCGCAAATTTATAATTAATTTATTATAATGGAAGCGGCTTTACGTTATAATTTT
This sequence comes from Cordilura impudica, assembly GCA_963682025.1. Classification (NCBI taxonomy): domain Eukaryota; kingdom Metazoa; phylum Arthropoda; class Insecta; order Diptera; family Scathophagidae; genus Cordilura; species Cordilura impudica. The sequence goes on from OY821519.1 coordinate 108,980,840, forward strand.
ATAATATTTTTATAATATAATTGTTATTATAATATTATTTAATTATAGTATTTTATTTAATAATTTATTTTTACTCCTAGTAAAAGTTTTTTTATAATTCTTTTATATATATATTTTTTTTATGTCATAATTTTACAATTTCTTACATTATAATTTTATTTATACAATTTTATTCAATTTAATTTTGTACACTATTAAAATCCTGTTGTAGAAGACTTAACCTTGTTGTGCAGGAAATCGTTAAATAAATAAGTAATATTATAAAAAATCTGGATGCAGTATTATGTGGGGGCTGTTACTAAGAATTGTCCTACAGGATTTATTTTTTTTCTACCGATTAATGTCTGCAATAAACACATCGAGATCTGTATGATAATTTGGATCATATTAAGTGGATCAATATAAGTCGATCTCATAAAGATCATTTGTATTTGGGACTATGTCTTATCATACACCGATTTTCTCCAATTTCAATACCGTTTGTCCAATGGCGACCTCCCAGGGGGTCGCTCCCCACATTTTGGAAGACACTGTACAATATAATATAAAAACAGTGCTTGGTCAATTAAATACAGTTCACATCTCGTCATCCCTAATGTATAAAGTGGTGATTTAGTAGCAAAAATGCGAAGGGTTTATCATGCACGTTCCAACCATCCGACTTGAAATCGCTCGAGGGAATTTTGATAATTTAATTTGATAATTTATTTATGTGAAAATTTCCTGTACAGCAAAGCATTATTATTAGATGTATAAGTTTAACAAAATTTTAAATTTAAAACTAATAATAATCACTTAATATAGCACACAATATTCGAATATTTTAAAATCAAGCAAAAAATTTAAATAAAAGACGTATAGCACTGGTATAAAACTGTCATTCTGACAAAAGATATTTCTGCCTAGGGAGAACGATCTTAATACCTTTTTGTGATCTTGCGAAATGAATTTTTCCGTAAAGATATTGTGGATTTTGAGTATAAATAATTTTGTGAGAACATATTAGTACTCGAATCTTAAGCAATTTTTGAAAAGATACGCTGTAAAGGCTTTTTGCAAAAGATAAAATATGCTCAAACTTCCTGATACCAAAGACATATATATTATTATACAGCACATTCAACTTACGTTTATCACTGGTGTCACGATTTGCAAAGAGCTCGCATCCATACATTAGACCAACAATATCCGTCCTCTTCAGAGTGTAAAATACGGCGTTGACCAGAGGGACCTAAATTTAATGAAAGTTTGTCCAACCAGTTAATGTCTTGTCCAAATAAGATGATTGTTGATTAAACAACGTGGCGCCTTGAAACTTAATACATAGGCCGGGTTGTTGTAGAACTGCTCTCGTATATCTATTAATCAGTTGTTTAAAAATAAATGACCACTTTTAGATATAGACCCCATATAAAGCTGATTCCCGATCGTCACAGAAAACAAAAATATTGCCGAAATTTCCCTAATATCGCTTTGTTTCCATTTTTGAGACGAATAAATGACTTTACTAGATATGATCACAGGATCGTCCATTATTCGCCCTCGTCCGCAGATAAAATAAAATCAAATTAAGAACAGCACTAAATTTGGTTTATGCTTATTTTTCATATAAGGTTATTACCTCAGCAAAGTTAGAGCCATGGTATAGAGCATTTTATAGTCATTCTTACTTGTTATTGATGGATTGCATATAATGAGTTTTAGCTTAATTCAGGGGCACCTCACATCCTTTTTTTTCTATATTTTTCTATAGTCTATCTATACTTTGCAGTTGTCAGCAATATTTGTGACTAATTTTCCTTCAATTGTTGGCTTAGCTTCTATGTTTAGTCAGCTTTCCGCATTAGTGTTCCCTGTCATTTACAATTTAATGAAATTTAGTTTATACACTACGTCTCATAACTATAGCACACATTAAAATCTTTTTTTAACTGGTGATAAAAATTTATTAAAACACCCTATATATTGAACGAAATTTATAAAAAAAAAACTTCCTTACTCTCTTCTACTTCTTCTCCCTCATTTTTTGCTCTTAAATTCAACTCTTTGAAAAGAACCGTTAAATATTGTAAATTTATTGCATATTTCCATCTCTTTTTTCGTTTCATTCCTATCGCACACATTTGAAAAGGTTACGTTAAGATAATTTGTTTGAGTAATAATTTAAAAAAATAATAAAGAAGTCAAATGCCACGAGGTAAAAAGTTGTCTGATATTGAAAAAGGCAAAATTCGTGGATGTTATGAAGCAGTCCTAAGAGTTAGCGACATATCAAGAAAAATTTACAGAAGTAGAAAAGTAATTTATAATTTCCTCTCAAATCGGGAAAAATATGACAACAAGAACAAGTTTCGACTCGAAAATCTAGATGAATTTTGCAAAAAGCTAGCATGAAATGATATTTCCTGAATCTCGTGTGGGTTTTCCGTTCCCCAAATGCAGCAATTTTGCTAACACTGAATGTGAAATGGACCCCGTCGCACAGTGCTTTGTCCCCATATAGTGAATCGGCAAAATTAGAGAAGTTATCGCAGAAAAATGAAATTTGGTGTGCTGGTTCAAAATATGTTAATTAAGAAAAATTCGAAGTTTCGGAAAAATCGGTGCAAGGACACGACTACCTCCCATACATCTTTAAATTTAAAAGTTTAATTTTAGCTATAATTTGTTTCATTCGGTGCAAATTGTAACTACATTAGTGATCAGAATGCACTGAAAACTTATAACAACTTATAAAACTGTATTTTTGGGCTCCCTGGGAAATTTCGCTTCATTCGATACAGGGACATGACCATCTCCCATATATCCTTTTTCTCAAAAACTAAATTTTTGCAACATTTGTGATCAAAATGCAAATAATTTAATATTCTCTTTAAAAAGGGTCATAAATAAATTTGTTTCTAAATTTTCTCAACAAATAAGATAATTAATTTTAATTGTAATTTATGATGTTTTCGTTCAAAATGTATTTCTCAATTTCTTTGAATTCATCATTTTTATACCCTATACCACTATGTGGTTTGGGTATAATGACTTTGTGCTGCTGTTTATAACAACCAAAAATATTTGACCTAGACCCATCTTTAATTATACCGATCGAATCAGAATCACTTTTTGAGTTGATTTAACAATATCCGTCCGTCCGTCTGTGTGTCCATGTAAACCTTTTAATCAAACTGCAGGTCGCAAATATGAATATATTTTTATGAAATTTGGTATATAACCTTTTATTGGCCATGGGATAAACGCTATTGAAATTGGTGAGAATCGGTCCATGTTCAGACCTAGCCCCCATACAAATTACCCCTATGAAATCGACATAAATTGCCATAAGATCCAAATTGTCATATAGATCTTACTCAAATTGGGTTTGTATGCGTTCATTACATCCACTAAAGAGTAGTCCAAAAATGATCCCTTTGGCCCCATATAGACTGCTTCCCGATCTTCACTAAAATCTATTAAAACAAAAATAATGCACTGATTCTTCTCAAATTTTGTTTGTATATATTTTTGCAAAATACAAGAGGCTTTACCAAACATGATCAGGATTGGTCCATTTTTGGACATAGTCCCCATATAGATATAGCATCCGATATGAACTTTTTCATATCTGCAGCCAAAAAAATTGATAAAATCCCACTCAAATTTGGTTTTTGCTTATTTTCTATGTCCAGTTAGTTGGGCCTAAGAGATAGGGTTTCTAAACGCATGGTATAGGGTATCGTATAGTCGGTCTAGACCGACTATAATTTTCTTACTTGTTTTTTATGTGTTTTGTAGACCTTAGTGACGATAGTCAGTATTACAAATTTTAATCACACTTTCCGCCGTTTTACACATTTTACATTTTAAGTCAACCTCTGCTGAAATTTCAGTCGTTGCAATAGGGGGTAATAATTTTAATTTTTCATTTCTTAACGCATATAATGATGGCAAACAGTTTGTATGAAGCTCATTAATTGCTTGCGTTATATTTTCATTCCGACAAATCCAAATCCATGTATAGCGCCAATGACTTTTCAATAGAAATGCATTTTACATCTGCTTTAGTGCTGTTTTATTATTACACCTCTTTCTTAATTTGTCTGCTGCATATTGAAGTTCTTCAAATGAATAATTTTCAATCAATTCTGAAATCTTTCTGTTTTTTGATCTAACAGAACTTTGACTGAATACTTCCTTTTTTCTACAAGATTTAGTTATTTCTTCATTTGTAGTATGTGACACGTTTGTTTCCATATCTGATGCTATTGAAGATTCCATTGTTTCTAGATGTTCTATATCAGATACAATAGATATTTTATGTTGGCAAGTTTTGCTCGTGCTTGGTTCCTAAATATTTTAGTTTTAAAGTTTAACTCTTTTACTTAGATTAAAAAGAATATCAATATACAACTTACATTGTCTGGGTCGAAAAATTTCCAATTCAACCACTTAGAATACTTTTTATCGAAGAATTGTCTATTGGATCTACTCTCGCTCCAATATTTTTTTTTTTATTGTCAAACAATTTAATTTTTCCTAACAACACTTCTTTTTCAAGACTTAAATCCACAATTTGGCCTTTTATAAATTTATATACTTCTGGGATTTTATTATTTGAAGACACTGATAACCAAAAATCAACTATATCGGAATTAATAATACAATTTGTCATTATTGAAAAATATTGCTTCACAACTAGTAAATAAATTTGACAGAATAGTTTTATTATGCATATATATATATATATATATATATATATAGATGAACCAGTGAGATTATTTAACTCACGAGGGCTCACTATTAGATTATAATGACTACTGCAGCACGAGGTTATTTCAATATTGACTAGGTATTAATTTCATATTTTAGTGGTAATTCCACAATTAATTCAAATATTATTTATAAAAAAAAATGGTGAAAACTTCAAAACAATCGCAAACTATTAGAAAATGATCACGTTAAACTGAAATAAACGCGCTCTCATCTCTTGTCCAAATATAAAGAATAACGGAAAATAGCAAAATGTAAATAACAATGGTGCAATTTTATTTTATTAAAGAAAAATCTTCCATATGACGCACACACAGTCAATAAAATTGCACAGCTTGCAAAAATTGAATTGAACATTGAACGTCGCTGGAACCCTTTACTTGGAAAAAATTATATAATGATATTTTTGGTCTTTGTAAAACTAAAAAATATAGATGTTTTAAAAAAAAACAAAATTTCAAATTTCCGGTTAAAAATCTTAAATCTTTTTTTTACTAATGGTTAGATTTGTTAACAAGGTATATAAATGAAAAATAAAAAATCGCCTACTTTTTATTTATATATTTTTTTAATTTTTTCAAAGTTTGCAAAACTTTAGGGTTGCTGCCAAAAAAAATATTCTTTCAATTTTTGGTAAGATTTTGTCACTATTTAATAAAAATTATACACTACATCAAAATTTGATTCATTTTTTATAGTAATAAAAAAAAAGAAATGTCTAAACTAATTTTCTTAAATTTTGGCAGTACCAGTACCAGGAAATATGTCTTAAAAAAATCATATCATTTTTACATTTCCGGGTGAAAAATCTAAAACTTCTTTTCATATTCCATTTAAGCCCTTTAAAATGTACTAAAATCACAAATAAAAAATTACCTATTTTTAAAAAAAAAAATTTTCACTCTATCAAACTTTTGCATTTTGGGAATTCCAAATAAAAAATCGCAAAAGTTTTCGATGGCACAAACAACTTTTCCGTATAAAATATTTACAAAAAATTATTTTTGTTTTTTTGTACCTATAGTTATAAACAAAACTGTTAAGTTTCAAAGCAATACAATGAAAAATAAAATTTTAATAATTTTTTTTTGTAACACAGTAAAAACCGTTTTTCCGTTCAACAGTTTTACCTCAAACGTTTTCTGACTTTAGCGCCCTCTACTGTTAACAAAAAGACGAGATGATAAATTCTATTTACGAATTTATTTAAGGTACTTTGTTAGCTTTACAAAAATGTGTATTACTTAAATATTCTAAGCACTTTATTTTATTTTAATTTTGCCTATGGGACAAAGTACTGTGCGTCGGTTTGGCCATATTGCAAGCGATGTGGACAGTATTCTAGAAAAATTCCTTGATTCAATGACATTTCATAAATATGTGTTCTGAACTCAAACGGTTGACAAATGTCAAAGAATTGTTTTCATATCGGCAGAAAAGATGGCGCACATGTACAATCTAAAATTTGAGTAAAATATGTCATATTTTAAAGTCATATCCTTATATAAACTAGCAGATTCCAGCGCTCGAAATTCGAGGGCAATTTCTAGGAAGCTTTATTTTTCAACTTAGCCAATTCACAAACCATCACTTTTATGGTTTATTAATACTGTGAAAGAAGATAAAAAAAACTCATTAACAAACACATTAACAAATTTAATAAAAGACACATACCATACGTATAATTTTATGTATGTGTTAATAGCAACTTTAAATGCAATTTACTCAAAATAAAGGAAAAAATTCAAAAATCTGTAAATCTGCAAAACGGTTAAAAAAAAACTTTCTAGTAATATACGTTTGGTCAAAATCGGGATAAAACGAACAAAACATCGGTTACAAGAAATCGCTTAGCCTATTAATATTAAAGATGTAACTATCGGCAGGCTATTTTATATGACCACTACTACTACCATTGGTCCTACGCTCCTTAATTTTGGAGTAATGATTTACAAATATAATAAATACATACACCAAATTTATTCAGGAGAGATGTATCAACCCAATTTATGGCGATCTTAGAAAGAATATTTTCATGGGGGCTAGATTTGAATATGAAACTATTTTCATTACATTCTATAACAATATTGACCTATGCTTATTAGCAACGTATCAACAAAAAAAGAACATTCAAAGAAGTGAAATAAGTGCAACTTTAGGATCTTGACGTTGTGAAAATTTGGATCATAACATGGGCATGCGTTAGGATGGTAGTTGACTTTTTAAACTCTTTCTTTTAACTCATACTCTCTGCCTGTATGTCGTGGGGCAACCCCATTCGCCCTTATCCAATTGATCTGAAACTTGGCCCATAGTTTTGTTATGACTACAGATTAACTTTGACTTAGTCACGCACTGTCATGCATGATCACGTACAGTCACGGAGAGACTTAAAATGAATTTCCCCTCATCCAATCAATCTGAAACTTGGTTGATATACTTGCTGTAAAAAAAAATTAACTTCGACATAATCACACACAGCCACGCATAGTCGCCCACAGGCACGGAGTGATTTAAACCCCATTTCCCCTCATCTGATCGATCTGAAACTTCGCCCATAGTTTTGTTGTAACTAGGGGTTAATTTTGGGGTAGTTACGCACAGTCACTCATAGTCACGCATAAATCGCGGAGTGATCTAAATGTCATTTACCCTCATCCGATCGATCTGAAACTTGGCCCATATACTTGCTGTGAAAAAAAGATTAACTTCGACATAGTAACGAACAGTCACGCATAGTCACGCACAGTCACGTAGAGAGTAAAACCTCACTTCCCCTCATCCGATCGATCTGAAACTTTGTCCATGGACTTGTTGAGGCCAAAGATTAATTTTAAGATAGTCACACACAGTCACGTACAGTTACGGAGATATTCAAAACTCACATGCATAAGGAAAGAAAGAGTTTTAATAAAAAATTTTTTATGGGTTAGATTATTTTAAATGATTTTAAGTGCTATGAAACTCATGAATAATCACTTATTCTGAATAAATGTTTCTTGAAGCATTTTTTATGAGAACTTTTAGTTTTCAATTTATAGGAGGCTAAACCATTGAACCGATCTTGCTGAAATTTTTACAGTCTTACTGTGTAACTGAAAGTAAATATAGGCTACATTTTTTTTTTTTTTTTTTGATACCGGGTGGCCCAAAATTAACGAAGGGGTTTAAATTCGTTATAACTTTTTATTTGAGAAATAATTATAAATTTTTTTTTTAGTATAGTAAATAAAAGGGGAATATTTATAGTTTAGTTATGAAAAATAATCGCATGTGGTGGCCATTTGCTGCTTCGCAAATTCGTGCTCTTTCCAACACATTTTCCATAACCTTTCGCAAAACTTCAGATGTTATGTTGTTTATTTCGTCGCGTATATTGCTTTTTAATTGCTGGATGGTTCTAGGCTTATTAATGTAGACTTTTCCTTTCAAATAACCCCAAAGAAAACAGTCTGGAACCAATTAAAATCACTTGTACGCGAAATAATTCGTTCACCAAAGATGTCCCGTAAAAGAGCCATTGTGTCCCTTGCAGTGTGCGCTGTGGCTCCATCTTGTTGGAACCATACTTGCGGATGGTTTTCCATGGCTGGCCTTAAAAAATTTTCCAATATTGTCCGATATCTGACACCATTATCCAATTATCCTTTCCGATGAAACACCGCACCAAACCGTACACTTAGGTGGGTGTAATTCTCGCTAAAAAAATATTTTAATTGCAAAATAAAAAGGAAAAATTTAAACAATGAGAACATGCATGTCAATAAGTCTCGGTAAGTCGTAGCGAATATAAACTGTTAACTAAAAGCCAGTTCTTTCTATTTTAATATCAACTACGCTTTTCCCAAGAACAATTTTTTTTACAAATTCTTTATTTTAGTTTATTTTTAAATTTTCTTAATTTTTCAATTCTATTACTCTCAATTTCTGTTTGATATTGTTTAGATTTGAAATTGTACTTTTTCACAACAGCTTTATATTAACTGGGGTGTTTATAAGGGTGTCCTAACTATTGTACGAGTCGTATGTGCTTTTCTCCATACAAAAAAATTACACGACAATACAACGCTTGCAGGTATGTTTTTGTGGTATACTATGTGATCAGCTGTTGTTTGTTTAGTATGTAATCAATTGTTTACGTTTCTTATAACTATTGAGGCAAAAATAGTGCAACTAAATAGCAATGGAAGGAAATAAATATATTCAAGTAAGTTTTTGTATAAAAGAACAAATATTTTGTTTCATTTGAAGTTTTTTTTTTCAGATTTTAGTAACTGAACGTACGACAGAGTGTTCACATAAATACTATTTGAAGTCTCGTATTTCTTTACAAGTAACAACTTTAGTACGCCTTATGAATTCGCCAAATATCTATTCAAATCAGATGTATTTCCTTCGTTTCGGCTGTAGTTTGTGCACCATATCTATATAAGACATTCACTTTAATTACATCAAGTTTTTTTGTTTAAAGTAAATCAAAAATTATTCCTATTGAAGTATTGCAAAAGCAAAAAATTCTGACATTTTCGATTATGAACTTTTTTATTTGAAAGTGAGTTCTGGGTCAGGATCGTATGTCCATCGATTTCCTTATTTATTTCTAAGGCGATTTAATAACAACAATGTACAACCATTTATAGCTAAAAATGACATGTTTGGATTAGATTGGAACTAATCTAAGTAATGATAAAAAAAAGCCACTTTGACCTTAATTGAATCTCTTAGCCTTAATATTAACATAAAATTAGTTTAAATTAGCCAAGCTGAATTTGAAATTTTTAGTTGATCTTTTATTTCCAAACTTTTTCGAGTGTCGTTAATTTCTTATCTTAATTACCAACTACAAACTTAATTTTCAATAAATATGATAATACCAAAATTATTTTTGTCAATTTTTTTCACATAACGAGATTAAGTTTTGTTGTATAAAATCTCTTAATTAATATTATCTGGTATTTTGTTAGTCATAATTGAAGTGCATTGGAACAACACTATTTTCGTAAAACCATAGAGATGTCTATCAGTCATCTTTCATTTTCCTATGACTATGTCGGACTTTAAAGTGTTCACTTATATTTTTGAATAAACTCGTAACTCGATTAGGTGATGATTTCGTTATTGAATTTAATTTTATATATTTCGTTTATAATTAAATTTTTTATAGTTTCTTGTTATGTTTTAAATAAGTTTGTTTAATAAATATTTAGAAACCGCAGGTGATAAGATAATCCCCAAGTTTTTCTACGACGGATGCGGCTTGTTGTGGCTGAATGGGATCTTCGTAAATGGCGACGATTACGCTTTGTGTAGTTTTCACGCAATGTAGACCTTTGCGTCCAAATTTAGCACGCACTATAATATCATTACCAGACAAATAGATGTATCGTTGACCGGCTAATGTAATTCCGTGGGTGGCCAGATAATTTGTATCGCCGAAACCAGTGATTAAATTGACCAGTTCCTCTGTGGATACCGCAAAGCCTTCAGAAGAAGCCCACAGCGTACCATCGTGACCAGCAATACAGGCTTGTGTTATGCATCGTGAGGCTAATAACTGATTGTCTACATAATCTTGCCAGCTCATTTTGTTTTTTGTTTGTTTTTTTTTTTTTGTCGTAAGTTAGAAACAGAACTAAAATTAAGCGTTCACTGTTAATAGTTAATGTCTCACAAATTTGTTATACTGTATTGTGTTTTTTCTGTTCAGTTCTAAAAAGTTTACCCATTAACAAACTCGAATAAACAATATCGGCTACGGTGACGACTTTTTACTAAACGAACGATTTACGAAGCACATTTCCATTGCTTTTTTTAATTGAAATTGATAAGTTGACGAAAGGTGTTAAATAAATTGTATTTATGCAGATTTGAGTTATCAGATAGATAAGATTTAAGGCGATAGTGATTCCCAACCTGTTGTAATCGATCCACGTCTCATTATTTTAGTTAGAACTTTAGGCTTCTAAGCTAAAAATTTAATACAAGCTCTTATTTTATATATTCCTTTATAAACTTAACATAAACTTAAAATGTAGGGTATCATTTACTCAGCATATAACAACCATACATTTCAAGCCGATGTTGATAATTGATGTTACTAACATAAAGCTTTTTGCCCATAACGAATTCTTTTATAGTTAAACAAGTGAGTTGTAAGGCGACTAAGGCACCCGTTGAAACTTGAAAAACACCTACAGAAAAATTTTTATTAAATACAAATTATTAGTACCCGGCGCACTGTGACTAAAATTTTGATTGAAGGTAGCCAAAATGGTGATTTTTTTGTTATTTTATCAAAAATAAATGGTTACTACTCGCAAGCTATCGTCGATAATGACCTGCGGTCCTTTTTATAATATTGGTAGGATTGTAGTCTTTAGTCGTTGTAAGTGGTCACATATATTTATGAAGCTACTATATTTTTCTCAAATTTCAAATTTAGTGGAATAGAACTTCTAGGGAACAAAAAGGAACAAGAAACGTATACCACTGGGAGAAAGCTGAAAGTGTCCTCTTTAACCGTATATATACTTTTGAACCCGTGACGACCCGTGAGTAGAACACTTTTTTTCATTTTAATGAAATTACTCTCAAAAAAATTCAAATTACGATCATTTAAACAGCCCTATACGTTGTCGTATACAACGGTGTATTAAGTTTGTGCTTTAGGTATTTTATAGCTTATAATAGTCATTATTTGTTCTATTACCATAATATATTTGTCAGTAATGCCGTTTTCTTTTCTGACAAAAAATGTCGCATTTTATTTGCACTTTTTCAAAAAGTTTATTTTTTATATATTCTGAATTAAGAGCAACTCTATCTTATACATCAATCGAAAGGTCTCTAAGTGATGTGTGGATAAAATGCAAAAAATTTTGATTATTATCCACTTTAAAGTTATAGGGTGAAAATATTAAAAAAAGGGGAACAATGGGAAAATATTCTCACACTATGACCTGAAAGAAGGCAATGGCTGCAATTTTTTGTGATTTACGGGCGCTCGACTTTGATACCTTTCGATTGATGTATAAGAAAAGGTTTCCCTTATTTAGAATATATAAAAGAATACACTTTTCAAAAAAAGTGCAAATAAAATGCGACATTTTTTGTCAGAAAAGAAAACGAATGTCAATACACAGAGGATGTAATTCATTAGTAACCTGGGTTTTTATACCCTATACCACTATGTGGTTTGGGTATAATGACTTTGTGCTGCTGTTTGTAACAACCAAAAATATTTGACCTACACCCATCTTTAATTATACCGATCGAATCAGAATCACTATCTGATTCGATTTAACGATGTCCGTCCGTCTGTGTGTCCATGTAAAGCTTGTAATCAAACTGCAGGTCGCAAATATGAATATATTTTGATGAAATTTGGTATTTAACCTTTTATCAGCCATCGGATGAACGCTGTTGAAATTGGTGAGAATCGGTCCATGTTCAGACCCAGCCCCCATACAAATGACCCCTATGAAATCAACATATATTGTCATAAGAATCAAATTATCATACAAATCTTAGTCGAATTGGGTTTGTATGAATATATTACATCCATTAATCAGTAGTCCAAAAATGATCCCTATTGGACAACTCTTAGTCATAGGCCCCATATAGAGCTGTTTCCCAATCTTCACTTAAATCTATCAAAAAACAAAAATATTGCACTGATTCTTCTCATATTTTGTTGTATATATTTTTGCAAAATACAAGAGACTTTACCAAACATGGTCAGGATCGGTCCATTTTTGGGTCTAGTCCCCATATAGATGTAGCATCCGATATGAACTTTTTCATATCTCCAGGCGAAAAAATTAGTAAAAATCCCACTCAAATTTGGTTTATGCTTATTTTCTATATCCAGTTAGTTGGGCCTGAGAGATAGGGTCTTACTTGTTTTCCTTTGTATTAATGGCATGCGCAATTGGTATGGATGGTTTTTCATTCCCATTATGCAAAAGAAGAGCCTCTAAATTGTACTCAGAGCCATCAATAGATAACCTCGCATTCAGTTTTGTCATATGGCTGGTTCATTTTTTGAAACAAACCATCAACATCAGTACAGTATAGAATAGAGTGTTTCCTTCCAAAATATGCAGCCAATTCCAAGCTTCTGCCTTTATAGATTATACTTTGGAAGCTGGCAATTCTGCGTCTTGCTTCGTTATATGTAAATCCCGAATTAAATCATTCAGCTCAGCTTGAGTCACTAAATGGCGTTCATCATCAGCCTCATACAAACTACCACTGCTGGTGAAAGATGTTTCAGACTCACTGCTCGTAACACTGGGAATGACTGGTTATAGCTCACTTGGTGGACGCTCAACTGGTTTGGAAATCGATGGGACATTCGCGTAAGCAATATCTTTTCAATTTTTTATATTGAGTCCAGCAACTTTTGTTAAACAGATAGAGCTGCTTCCCGATCTTCACTCAAATCTATCAAAAAACAAAAATATTGCACAGATTTTTCTGAAATTTGGATTGCATATATTTTTTCAAAGTATAAGTGACTTTACCAAATATGGTCAGGATCGGTCCATTTTTGGACCTAGTCCCCATATAGACATATCATCCGATATGCAGCCAAAAAAAATAATAAAAATGCCACACAAATTTGGTTTATGCTTATTTGCTATATCCAATTAGTTGGACCGAAGAGATAGGGTCTCTAAACCATGGTATAGGGTATCGTATAGTCGGGCTAGACCGACTATAATTTTCTTACTTGTTTGTTAAGACTTAGTTAACAAAGCTATTGGATTAAAAGTGAAGTATGTGATGAAGTATACATAAGGTTGCAACACATATTTTTTGAGAAAAATATATTCGAAATTCTCAAGGATGGGAGAGGATAAAATTTTTAAAAGGCATTATTTACAATTTTTCGTCGTGTATGCTTTCATTTGATCCACACGTAGACATAAACTGATAAGTAGAAATATTAAAATAAGTTTGTAGAAATTTTTATGCCCTTAACACTTTGAAGTATTTTAAAAAGAAGAAAAGATCAGAAAATGGAAAACTGAGAACGTAGTTTTACTATATACCATCACTAATTTCTTGTTCAAGTCCAATCTGTGCTGCCATAACTTTTTTTAGAAAAACTGACAATTTCTGAGAAAAAAAAACTTTTTTTTAGTTAAAAAAAACTGTTTTAAAAAAAATTATAGTAAAATTACATAAAATCCATTTTTAATTCAATTTTATTGAAACATAACATAAAAAAAACATTTTTCTTTCAATCAAATACATATAAAGAAATATACTTAAATCAATTTTTAGTTCAAATATATTGAAACATAACATAAATAATAAGACTAAAAGTAAAAATAACATAACAAACTTTTTCAATAAATCACACTTTGAGATCTTAGCAAATAAATTAATTTTAGTTTTGTGCTAGCGCATGTTGTTTTTTTTTTTATTAGATAAGAATCTTCTACAGTTTTGCTGTAGCTATGGGACTAAGTGATCCATTGCCGAAAATGAAATGCTATGCTCGGCACTGAAAGCTGCCAAGTGAACCTCAATATTGCTCACTTTTGATTTGAATTTTCCTGCATTGTTGAAAAAAGTAATGGATCCAGTATGTAATTTAATTGCCTTCGCTTTATCGATATGTTTAAGTGTCATAGCGTGTGCTTTTAAATCTGTGGTTCCGCCTAGCGCTTTGCAAAAGGCCAAATTACTTTCACTTTTTCGTATCCCAGATTTTAATAATTCATGCTCTTCCCACGATTTGATGTAATCTGGTTTTCTTTTTTCGAGCTTGTAGGCCGTGGCTCTAAACGTGTATCATCCTTCTTTCCTATGTTGGCATTTGATTAAATAAATAATTGGATATTACATACAAATAAAGTTATTATAAAATAGAGAACTTACCATTTTGTATTAAATATTTATCGATATTTAAAAAAAACTTTAATGTAAAATTCACAAAAAAAAAAATAGAATTTATATGTAAATTGGCACTTCATTCAAAACAAATCGCAAGAATATACCATTGTTGCATAAAAAAAAAGCCATAACCATAAATAATACATTGTTGCATTGATGCGTTAGAAGTTGGTAATAGTAAATCATAATTTAAATTTGTTTTAAATCTAAGCACATGTAGCAAATAAATATATATAATATATATATATATATATATAATGAATATTAAAATAACCTATAATATCAATATGCTAGGCGATTTCTTGTGACCGATGTTTAGTTCTACAGTTTTATGCCGATTTTGACCAAACGTATATTATTTGAAAAGAATTTCTTTTTTTATTTTTTCCTTTATGTTGAGTAAATTGCATTTAAAATTGGTACTAACACATACATAAAACAAGTAAGAAAATTATAGTCGGTCTAGACCGACTATACGATACCCTATACCATGCGTTTAGAAATCCTATCTCTTAGGCCCAACTAACTGGACATAGAAAATAAGCAAAAACCAAATTTTAGTGGGATTTTTATTAATTTTTTTGGCTGCAGATATGAAAAAGTTCATATCGGATGCTATATCTATATAGGGACTTGGTCCAAAAATGGACCGATCCTGAACATGTTTGGTAAAGTCTCTTGTATTTTGCAAAAATATATACAAACAAAATTTGAGAAGAATCAGTGCAATATTTTTGTTTTTTAATAGACTTAAGTGAAGATCGGGAAGCAGCTCTATATGGGGTCAAAGGGATCATTTTTGGACTACTCATTAATGGATGTAATGAACGCATACAAATCCAATTTGAGTAAGATCTATATGACAATTTGGATCTTATGGCAATTTATGTCGATTTCATATGGGTAATTTGTATGGGGGCTAGGTCTGAACATGGACCGATTCTCACCAATTTCAACAGCGTTCATCCCATGGCCGATAAAAGCTTATGTACCAAATTTCATCAAAATGCATTCATATTTGCGACCTGCAGTTTGATTACAAGCTTTACATGGACACACAGACGGACGGACGGACGGACATTGTTAAATCAACTCAGAAAGTGATTCTGATTCGATCGGTATAATTAAAGATGGGTCTAGGTCAAATATTTTTGGTTGTTACAAACAGCAGCACAAAGTCATTATACCCAAACCGTGGTATAAGGTATAATTAAACAAAGCTATGTTTACTAAATTTGTTAATGTGTAATAAAAATGAGTTTGTTTTTTGTGTTGATTTGCGAATTGGCTATAATTGCTTAGCATACCTTTAGGATCTTTATTTAATGAAAAAATAAAATTTCCTAGAATTTGCACTCGAATTACGAGGGCTGGAATTTGCTAGTACAAATAGTTCCATATAAAATTAATTATATATATTTCATTATAAATAAAAATAAAATAAAAATCCTTATTGATTTGGAAAAACTTTTTTTTTTTTGAAAAAATATGAAAAACTTTTCAGCACTTCAAAAAACTTTAAAAAAAAAGATAAATCTGCAGAAATGGCAATGCTGAGTCCAATAAATACTGTCGCATGGTGTAATGAATCATACATATAAAGATACGGTCACATTAGGCAAATATTTGACTAAAAACGACAAATATTTGTTTGCCTCAGTCTAACCACAAAATATTATTTGCCGTCAAACAACAAAACAGCCGATTTTAGGCAAACAAAATTATTTGCCTGCAAACAAATATTGCCTTAAGTGACCACTCGCGACCGAATATTTTCTTCTTTTTTGGGCAAATAATTATTTGACCTTACAAAACATTTGTAGGAGCAAATAGTGGCAAACAACAGTTGTTTCAGCAGTGATGTCGACTTTGAAAACTTAATTCAGTTATTTCTTTAAAAAAAAAAGCTTTCAAAAGCATATGTTTTGGAACATGTTAATATTCATTAAAAATTAGCTTTAAAGGAAACTGTTATCACAAAAAAATGTGTAATTTTAAAATTGGTTTGAAGTTGTAAAAGTACAATATTAAATTTGCGGAACAAATGGAGTTTAGAAGCAATGCTATGATTTTCTTGAGGGTATTTGTTTTTGTGGTGATTCTAAGAAAATATTTTTTTTCGGCGGTTGGGCCTATTTTCTAGTTATGGTCCTCCAAAGTTTTGATATTGACTTGTATATCACTTTGTTATTTAGTATTGAATATCAGCAATATATATATCATTTGAAAGCTTACTTGAGTGCCTTTTATTTGATATTTCAAAATCCGAAAGCAATTAACTAGTGGACCCAGCTTTTGTTCAGTTTATGTAAAAACACACATGATATATCTGTGGTTTTCTAGAATAACAGCGTATGTCATAAAATCAAAATGTTCAGCCAAAAAACATTATATTTGAAATTATGGGCTCAATATAAAGTTTTTAGAGCTTTTTATTTAACAGTCCTGTAGATATGGGCAATAAATACTTTATATAAAATTTTGAGTCAAAAATCTTCAGAGGAATAGATCCTAGAGAAGGACGAAAAAAACCATATGCAAATAACACTTAAAGTGTGTGCAGATAAACCAACTTTAGTCCACAAACGTCGTTTTCTTTGAAAAAGAAAACCACCAATGCAACCACCCATGTAGACATAAGTTGTTGTTGCTTGAAAAATGGTTTTTTTGCTCGTCAACAAAAATTCAACGGGGCTTAGGATGAGAATATAACAACTATCAAGAATAATAGTGACAAAAAATAACAGAAATAAACACACAAGTTTTTATAAGTGGTTAAAAACTGAAAAATAATCCAAATTTATTTTGCTTTTTTTCATTAATAACAACGTATGGGGCTATGTGCCGTTTTCTGAGAAAATAATTTATCAGCGATCAAACGTAGGTTGACATACGTCGACAGTGCTGCAAATTAATTTAATAAACATTTAAGAAATGGTCAATACTTCTTTTAAAAAAAATTAACACATGTAAAGAGCGTTAAAAATTGATATATTTGGCATCGTTAACTCAAAACTGACAAAAATGGACATACGCGGTTAATCCAGAAAACCACAGATATGTCTACTTACGGGATAATTCCATATTTAAGAAAAAACTCTATTACAAAAATATAAAATTCTAATAGATTCATAATGGGTTAGTGGATTTCAAAATTAAAAATATCGAGTAAAAAACACTCAAGTAAGCTTTTAAATGATATATAGTGCTGAAATCCGATACTAAATAACAAAGTTATATACAAGTCAATGTCAAAAGTTTGGAAGTCCATAACTCGGAAAATAGGCTTGACCACCAAAAAAAATTATTTTCCTAGAACCGCAATAAAATGATTTATAGGTAGTGAAAATTTGAAACCGATCGGGGCATTGCCCCTAAACTCCACTAAAGCCAAATTTATTTTTAACTTTAGCGTATTTATCATTTAAAAAACACAGAATTTGCCACACTGTTACATTACAAATACAAAAATACTCCAAAACAAAATATTTGTTCAAGTGTGACCGCACGGCAAATATGTATGTTTTCCTTGTTTTTATTTGCCACTATTTGGCAGCTGTTTGGTCAAATAAAAAGAGGCAAATAAATGTGTTTAGTGTGACCACAAAATCAACTCTGTATTTGTTTCACAAATACGAGAAAACAAGTTTGCGTCAAATATTTGCATAATGTGACCGTACCTTAAATACAGCGTTGCAGAAAAGTTGGTTGAATGAAATGTTTTTTCAAATTAATCCATTAAAAATGTATGATTATTAGTACATTCAAGAAAGATCAGATCTCCGAAATGGATTATTTCAGTATATACTACTACCATTGGTGATATTCTTATATGGAATAAAAACCACTGAAGCCTCAATAAACTGCACTTCACTTACACCAAAGAGTAAATTAAACAAGATCGTTGCATGGTGAAGCACTTCTTAATTGTATACGATACATCAAGCAATGGTTTTGACTGTTCCTGCTAAAGTGCTGACATTCATTTCCACGCACTTTAAAGCTATATCACTGATTCTATATATGAGGGAATTTTTTATTTCTGATTTCATTCTTATGACTCAACATACAAAAAAGTGCATAAAAGCTCTGATTATAATGTTTAATATATCAGTTATTATCTCTATAACTGACACAGTTGATCAATTTCATATAATAATACTAATAACAAATGTTAAGCTTTTTTTTATATACAATTAACAATTAATCAGAATTTGATAAGAATAGTGATAAGAATTCTACAAAATTAATGAAAGTAAAATTCGCACTAGTTCTACAACATTACTTGTTAAGGAAAGACGCAATTAAATATTTACAACACATTTCGCAAATTAAATTTAAAATAATTGACAAAAATGTCGGACTGGAACAAACAACCTCCGCCGCAACCTCAGCCACAACCTCCAACATATATCGTACCAACTTCTACCGTACCAACTTACACTGTAGTAGTTCAAACACAAGAACCTGAAGGATGGTACAAACGTAACTATAAAAACAAACCACAATCAAATTCTGTGGGATCAGGTAAGAAATCATCACACATCGTTGTACGAATTTACATTAAGTATACACAGCGAATATATGATTCATACTAGCAAAAAAAAAAAGAACGTCGAAAAAGTCAAAAAGAATACTCTGCAAATTGGATAAGAGACAAAACTAATGTACACGTATATTTTTAGCGGCCCAATCTCACGTTAAAGGTGAAAAAACTGGTAGAATATTTCGCATTTTTTATTTTCTTCTACATTTGTTCCAAAGTAGCCCAATAGTAAAGTTAGTATCCTTTGAACCTTATTCTGAAGGCCTATAATACACTGCATATAGCGTGCACAAACCTTTTTAAAAACAAGTAACAAATTTATAGTCGGTCAAGACGGACTATACGATACCCAATGCCATGTGCATAGAGAAAGAGTTTTATTTAGGTCCAACTAACTGAATATAGAACGTAAGCATAAACCAAATTTGAGTGGCATTGTTATTAATTTTTGGCTGCAGATATGGAAAGGTTCATGTTGGTTCATGGAACTAGGTAAGAAAATGGACCGATCTTGACCGTAGTTGGTAAAGTCACATATTTTTCGCAAAAACATACACAATCAAATTTCAGAAAAATCTGTGCAGTATTTCTGTTTATACCCTATACCACTATATGGTTTGGGTATAATGACTTTGACTAGTCGGTCTAGACCGACTATAATTTTCATACTTGTTTTAATATGTATAAGTGAAGATTGGGAAAAAGCCATGACTAAGAATTGTTCTACAGGTTTTTTTTTTTTTTTGACTACTGATTAATGGCTGTAATACTCTAGCAAGCCAAATTTCGCCAATATTTATATAATAATTTGGATCTTATGGCAATTTAGTTCCATCTCATAGGAGTCATTTGTATGGGGACTAGGTCTGAATATTCACCGATTTTCACCAATTTCAATAGCGTTCATCCTATGGTCGATAAAAGCTTATACATTAGTTGATTACAAGGTTTACATGGACACAAAGACGGACGGACATCGGTAAATAGACCCAAAAAGTGATTTTGTGTCGATCCATATAAAAAAAGATGTGTCGAGGTCAAATATTTTTGGTAGTTACAAACATCAGCATCAACTCATTATTCCCTGCCCTGCCCCAAATATTGTTATAAAGTGGAAATAATGATCTGACTGTGGAAACTAACACCATTACGAATCAAAACAAAAACTAAATTTGTCATCCAATTTTGTAAGATTGCATGTCCGAGTTGGGTCAACCAAAATATTTTAAGTGCACAACACTAATAGATTTGACAAATAAAAAATTTTGATAAACATATTGCTTATATATTGTAATCCTGAAGTTAAACAGAAGGAATATCGACAAATACTTAGTGCCGGTCCACAGGAGGCAATTTTTTTTTTTTTGCTCAATTTCTTTGCAATTCTCTTTTAAAGTTGCCTTAATGTTTACACAGAGAAATTCCTTTCAAGCAATTTTCGTTCTCTGCTGCTTCCAACTTGTTACATTTTGAAAGTTCAAATTATTTAGTGTGTGTGTGCAAAATAAATTTATTATTGGTTCAAAGTGAAAAATCTATTTATGTGTAAAAACGGAAGTCAAAGAAGAAATGGAATTTTAAAATATTAATAAAATAAATTAAATCATAATAATGATTTTTCACAGCGAAGCAAAGAATTAAAAGAAATGTCAAATAATAGCCTTCAGCTCACTTCGTGTTTACAATTACGAATGGCACAACAAAATGTGTTTCCGAGTACAAGCAACTCCATACCAAATATCACTCTTCTTTCCCTTCTCTCCTACAAACTCAAAAGTTGCATAATAAAAATTAGTTCCGGGACTTAAAAATTACGATATACATTAAAAAACACTCTGAAATTTTGATGTCTTGTGGAATAAGGCACAACTTTAGATCGTTTATGCAATTTATATATCGCATAAAGCCTATCAAAGGCTTTAGATTATGGTTCGTATGATAATAAATATTTCAAAAAAAAACAACCACCAATTCATTGGGCCATTAAGAAGTTTTATCTTTTCTTTTCCGACTTAAAAACAAATTTGAAAATTTCAGGCTTGGCAACATATGGTAAATTATCTACCCAGCAAAATAAAAACAAAGTCATTTCAAACGAACAACTTTATTATTGCATACCAAATATCGATATGTACGAGTGCCGATCCAAAACTTCTAAAAATGTTTTCCTAAATGGCACTCGAAAGTTTCTACAAAATTTTAATATAAACCATAATTATACCCATATCCATCTGTGAGTTTGTTCTGATGTTTGAAACTACCAAAAATTACCAACGTATACCCACCTTTTATTATTCCGATCATCTCAGAATCACTTCCTCAGTCGAATTAGCGATAAAAGGTGGCTTAAAATTTTCACAAGATTTGAATTAAACAAAGTTTTTAAATAAAGTTTTTTTTCTATATATTGTTACTTTTTAATTGAATCATAAAGTACACAGGATAGGGTTATGAATGAAACAAGACATCGAATAAAGGGCCTCCACGGCGTTGATGGCACATACACACCCTTTTGTAGAAAATTTCAATGTCCATTTTGCATAAATGTGGCTTAATTTTCCTCCTTAATGGTCGGGTGGTTTTGAGCTTGTTGACATAGACCTTTAAATTCAAACAAACCCATAAAAATAAACCAAATGGCACCAATTTATATCACCGAAACGAGATACTAAAAGAAAATATCTTATGCAGTAATTGAATCGTTTCCTGAGCTATATTGTATGAGGCAGTCAAAATCATGTGGGTTCTCCAAATGCGGAAATTTTTACGATTTACGAAGCCATCAAGGTTTAAAGATCGCTATCCGCTTCAATAATCTTCAATAATTCATTCGTCGAACTTTCTTAGCTTTGCGTGGTCATTTGTCAGAGCTTCATAAAATCGAATTTCTAGACTTTCACCAATGCACAATGGTTTTTTTTCCGTTTATTTTGGCATAAACTCTAATATTAAAGCTATTGAATTGAAATTTGGTTTGTATACATTTTTTATGCTCCCAAGATGACCTACCTAGTTCCATATGAGGTGGGGCACTATTTCATATAGCTGCCATATAGCCGATCTGGCCGATTTGCCCCAACTTTTTTGTTTATAGGGCTATTGAATTGAAATTTGGTTTGTACACATTTTTTATGCTCCCAAGATGACCTAACAAAGTTTCATAAGAATAAAATATTTATTACAATATAAAGTACATACAAATCATATCATTATTAATTCATATTACGTATGCAGATTGAGTTTGTATGTTGTAGATTTATTTTGATTCTGGGAACAAAAAAAAATTCATTAGCTATGTCAAAAAAATGGGTATACTTCTTACCATTCCACGTTGTTGAAATTAGTTCTCTTCATATTCTTCTTCTAATACTATATCATCAAGTTCAAAAATGTCCTTATCATCATCTTCTTCATCTGAAGAGCACTGAGAGGGTTCGCCACCTTCAGCTACATCTATAAGTTCCATGCTTGGTGTTTGTAAAAGCTTTTCATAATGTTTCGATTTGTACGTTCCTTCCAACACAGGCTAGACAATAAGGGATCAGAAGAATCCATGGCTCTGTTGAAAACATCTGTAATATTGTCTAGGCGACTGCATTTTCTGGCATGGCATCTTCTGTCGCTCTTATACAGCTTGTTCCTTGCCTCCGATGCAGTTTCCCCTAGGCAACCAACTGGGACTACGCAGCAATCCATTATTTGATATCCATGTATTAATTCCTTGTGCACAGTAGGGGACATTGGATACCAGAAATATTTTTCCATGTACATTGTGAATGTGTAAGCGCAAAAGTCTTTAAACTTGTCTGAATTCAAGGCATACTCGCAAGATATCGCAATTAAAATTATGTGAAAACGACGAATTATTTCGTAATCAATTCCTTATATAGATGATAGTACTATTGAATTCGAAAATGCTCTTCTGGCCGTATTTCCATCATTAGTATTGCCACTGCCATTTGCATTAGGTTTATCTACATGAAGGCCCATTTCTTCCCAAAATATTTCTTGTAGAAGCTGTTTGCGTGAAGCCATTTGGACTTTATCATTACCTTTAGCATGCCACTTTTTGAAATCAAGCCTATAGGAGATCTTAATATAAACTCGAAGAAGCGGATCCATGCATGAAGAGGACTTATTCCGTATTGAAGACTGCTTGTTATAATACTGAAAATCTTCGAGTTAAAGTCCTTTGTTGGTAGTAACTGTGTCGGTTTTGCCCCACAGATTGGACAAGATTGGCAGGAGTTTGTTCCAGTTAAAATATTCAGTACTTTGCCATCTATAAGTGTCATATATCCTTCAAACTTCACAATTATTTTTTTCGTTTTGTGCGTATATAAATAATCTTGTAGGTGTAATATCTGATTATCCAAATTATCTTTTTCGTTTAATATGAGGGACGTACTTTCCTTAACGAATTCGAATATCAAAGGACGACAAAATCTAACAGACCGTGGAGTCTTATTCAGCCAAATAAATCGATGAAGTTTATCTATAACTTTCAGTGGGATAACCGTAGTTACGAAAAGTGAATTATCAAGACCAGAATTGTGATTCGATTGAAACCGCTGTTTGTATAAAATGTGGCCTGTGGAGCCATCAAATCCGTAACTAAAAATAAGTTTACAATTTGTTGAATCTGAAAGTAGTTCAAACACCTCGTCTTGCATTGTAAGAATTCGGTGAGCAGTATGGTGTAATAAGTTTTGTAATGTAACTTGTGCCTTGGTTTCAGAATAAAGGATTCCGACAGGTCTACATTTTAATTTCGATTCAACGACTTCAGAATAAGGAGGATAAATATCACATCCATGTTTCTTGGTGTGTTGCTTCATGTTTATGTACTGTTGTTTTGTTAATCTATTTTGTATTAAAAATGCTAATGCGTTATCCGCAGAAACAGGTGTTGGATTGACAGCAAAAAGTTTTTTCCTTACTTCGGCTATATTTCGACTACTACCTTCTTTATTCAAAACAAAGGCCATGTCTCTGTCGTTGGATTTTTTGGCTGAAACCGTAGCAGCATGAACTAGCAACGGCGTTGCATGTTTATTTTGTGAAGCAACTTCGGATGCTAATTTTCTTTTTAGCCTAGGTCCAGCATCTTCATAATTTAATTTTGGGCGACCTATTTTGTTTGGGGAAACATACTGCTCATCCATTACTATAATTATACTTTTGCTAAGCCATTTTGAATGTTTAGTTTTAAATCGCTCTAATTTACGGTTGCACTTTGGCAAATGCTGTTTTATATAATTAACAAAATCTTTAACTTGTTTTGATATCAAACGCATTTGGTCTTCATTTAAATTGATATTATTGATATTCTGTAACACATATTTCACAAGTGCATCTTCTGAGCGATTGTTGCTGCTCCAAATTTCAATAAGCGCTGCATGGGCAAACACATGTTTATCTGCAAAAACACGTGTTGGCACAAAATAGAACAGAAAAGGCTAGTTACTCATTAATTAACACACTTTTGTTAATAATATGCCATTTATAACTTTTTGCAATGCTTTGCCATTCACAAGTTACACTCCACGGAACACAACTACAATTTATAGATTTTATAAACAAAACATTTCACAATATTACAACAACAGACAATTATGACAAAAAGGGCATATCGTCTTAATTTTACATACCTGCACTAACGTTTTCCATAATTACACTTTTTATTTTTTTAACTTTTTCAAAGCACAAGCACTCGAACTTAGCTGATGTTTACCTCCAGTTGTACCAAAACAAAGTGACTTTCAAACAGCTGACTTTAAAAGAACGCTAGCAAAAAAGGGTTGCCACCCGCATTGATATTAAATGTTTTTTTTTCTAATATGAGTATCTAGATTTAAGAAATCAGTTAAATTTCAAAATATCAAACCAAAAAAAAATTGACTTTATGCCAAAAAATCCTACTTTTTTACCCATAGTGCACTTTTTCGATATTGACATTTGAACGGCTTCTGGGCGATCAGTGTATTCAATTGAACCAGTCCCTCTGAATTATTCAACTACTCTCTTGACGAAGTTAAATCAATATTCAGGCTATATTTTGTCGAAATTTTTGAACTGTAGCTGTCAAATTTTATTCTTCTTCTGTTGCGTAATTTTGGGATACCCTTTATAAATATATTTTGATGAAATTTTGTACGCTTTAAACAATCGGTATTGAAAGGACCTACAAATGATCCCAATGAGAAATTTGAAAAAAAAAAAAGAAAACAAAATTAATTATTAATAGATTCTCCCAAAGTAAACTCCTATATAAAGCTGCTTCTCCATTTTCACTTAAATCTATCCAAAAACAAAAATTTACTGATTGAGTTAGATGGGTGAAGCGAACCGCATCGGGTTCGAGTTAGTATACATATACATTAGGGTGGCACTTAATAAAAAAATTGTTCAAACTCTCGGTCTCACCCCCTAGAAATATGGAAATATCAAAAAAAAAAAAAACTGAGATATACAAAGTTTTGGGTCAATAAAAAAAATTTTGAGGTGCCTCAACGCGACTGAAAATGTCAAGTGTTTTTATATGGGGAAAATATGACGTTTTTTTATAGATATTACGAAAATTTCGTTCTGTAGTTTAATTTTTTCGACAAGTTGTTATATGAATTGATATCACTGCTAAATTATCTTTTCAAAATCGAATAAAAATTCACCAAGATTTCGCACCTGTACCGCTAAAGTGAGTCACTCAAAATTTTCTGTAGAGGCAAAAACGTTTTTTTTTTAATTATTACTATAAACTGGGACTACGCAGCAATCCATTATTTGATATCCATGTATTAATTCCTTGTGCACAGTAGGGGACATTGGATACCAGAAATATTTTTCCATGTACATTGTGAATGTGTAAGCGCAAAAGTCTTTAAACTTGTCTGAATTCAAGGCATACTCGCAAGATATCGCAATTAAAATTATGTGAAAACGACGAATTATTTCGTAATCAATTCCTTATATAGATGATAGTACTATTGAATTCGAAAATGCTCTTCTGGCCGTATTTCCATCATTAGTATTGCCACTGCCA
The DNA here is from genome assembly GCA_963682025.1 of Cordilura impudica. NCBI lineage: Eukaryota > Metazoa > Arthropoda > Insecta > Diptera > Scathophagidae > Cordilura > Cordilura impudica. Next base: position 109,007,092 of record OY821519.1, read on the forward strand.
TTTGCATTAGGTTTATCTACATTAAGGCCCATTTCTTCCCAAAATTTTTCTTGTAGAAGCTGTTTGCGTGAAGCCATTTGGACTTTATCATTACCTTTAGCATGCCACTTTTTGAAATCAAGCCTATAGGAGATCTTAATATAAACTCGAAGAAGCGGATCCATGCATGAAGAGGACTTATTCCGTATTGAAGACTGCTTGTTATAATACTGAAAATCTTCGAGTTAAAGTCCTTTGTTGGTAGTAACTGTGTCGGTTTTGCCCCACAGATTGGAAAAGATTGGCAGAAGTTCCAGTTAAAATATTCAGTACTTTGCCATCTATAAGTGTCATATATCCTTCAAACTTTACAATTATTTTTTTCGTTTTGTGCGTATATAAATAATCTTGTAGGTGTAATATCTGATTATCCAAATTATCTTTTTCGTTTAATATGAGGGATGTACTTTTCTTAACGAATTCAAATATCAAAGGACGACAAAATCTCACAGACTGTGGAGTCTTATTCAGCCAAATAACTCGATGAAGTTCATCTATAACTTTCAGTGGGATAACCGTACTTACGAAAAGTGAATTATCAAGACCAGAATTGTGATTCGATTGAAACCGCTGTTTGTATAAACTGTGGCCTGTGGAGCCATCAAATCCGTAACTAAAAATAAGTTTACAATTTGTTGAATCTGAAAGTAGTTCAAACACCTCGTCTTGCATTGTAAGAATTCGGTGAGCAGTATGGTGTAATAAGTTTTGTAATGTAACTTGTGCCTTGGTTTCAGAATAAAGGATTCCGACAGGTCTACATTTTAATTTCGATTCAACGACTTCAGAATAAGGAGGATAAATATCACATCCCCGTTTCTTGGTGTGTTGCTTCATGTTTATGTACTGTTGTTTTGTTAATCTATTTTGTATTAAAAATGCTAATGCGTTATCCGCAGAAACAGGTGTTGGATTGACAGCAAAAAGTTTTTTCCTTACTTCGGCTCTATTTCGACTACTACCTTCTTTATTCAAAACAAAGGCCATGTCTCTGTCGTTGGATTTTTTGGCTGAAACCGTAGCAGCATGAACTAGCAACGGCGTTGCATTTTCTAATTTCTAATTTTCTTTTTAGCCTAGGTCCAGCATCTTCATAATTTAATTTTGGGCGACCTATTTTGTTTGGGGAAACATACTGCTCATCCATTACTATAATTATACTTTTGCTAAGCCATTTTGAATCTTTAGTTTTAAATCGCTCTAATTTACGGTTGCACTTTGGCAAATGCTTTGTTATATAATTAACAAAATCTTTAACTTGTTTTGATATCAAACGCATTTGGTCTTCATTTAAATTGATATTATTGATATTCTGTAACACATATTTCACAAGTGCATCTTCTGAGCGATTGTTGCTGCTCCAAATTTCAATAAGCGCTGCATGGGCAAACACATGTTTACTGCAAAAACACGTGTTGGCACAAAATAGAACAGAAAAGGCTAGTTACTCATTAATTAACACACTTTTGTTAATAACTTGCCATTTATAACTTTTTGCAATGCTTTGCCATTCACAAGTTACACTCCACGGAACACAACTACAATTTATAGATTTTATATAAAATTATACATAAACAAAACATTTCACAATATTACAACAACAGACAATTATGACAAAAAGGGCATCTCGTCTTAATTTTACATACCTGCACTAACGTTTTCCATAATTACACTTTTTATTTTTTTCACTTTTTCAAAGCGCAAGCACTCGAACTTAGCTGATGTTTACCGCCAGTTGTACCAAAACAAAGTGACTTTCAAACAGCTGACTTTAAAAGAACACTAGCAAAAAAGGGTTGCCACCCGCATTCATATTAAATGTTTTTTTTTCTAATATGAGTATCTAGATTTAGGAAATCAGTTAAATTTCAAAATATCAAACCAAAAAAAAATTGACTTTATGCCAAAAAATCCTACTTTTTTACCCATAGTGCACTGTTTCGATATTGACATTTGAACGGCTTCTGGACGATCAGTGTATTCAATTGAACCAGTCCCTTTGAATTATTCAACTACTCTCTTGACGAAGTTAGATCAATATTCAGGCTATATTTTGTCGAAATTTTTGAACTGTAGCTGTCAAATTTTATTCTTCTTCTGTTGCGTAATTTTGGGATACCCTTTATAAATATATTTTGATGAAATTTTGTACGCTTTAAACAATCGGTATTGAAAGGACCTACAAATGATCCCAATGACCAACAAAATTAATTATTAATAGATTCTCCCAAAGTAAACTCCTATATAAAGCTGCTTCTCAATCTTCACTTAAATCTATCCAAAAACAAAAATATTTAACAAATTTACTGATTGTGTTAGAGATTAATCAGGTCCAAGATCAAATTTTTATACCCCATACCACTATGTGGTCAGGGTATGACTTTGTGCTGATGTTTGTAACTACCAAAAATATTTGACCTAGACTCACCTTTTATTATACTATTCGACTCAGAATCACTTTCTGAGAATCATTTTCTGAGTCGAATTAGCGATGTCCGTCCGTCCGTCTGTCCGTCTGTGTGTCCATATAAACCTTCAAACTACAGGTAGCAAATGTGAACGTATTTTTACGAAATTTGATATGTAAGCTTCTATGAGCCATAGCATAACCGCCATTGAAATTGGTGCATGTACAGACATAATCCCCAAACAAATGACACCTATGAAATCGACTTCAATTGCCATATGATCAAAATTATCATATAGAACACGGTTAAATTGGGTTTGTGTATGTTTATTACACCCATTAACCACTAATCCAAAAATAAACCCTATAGGACACAATTCTTATAGTGTATTTATATGTGAGGAAAATCTAGTAGGTTTTCGTTGAAATCTATTTAAAAATCTATATCGTTTACATATAACTTTTTTGACATTTTGTGAGATTTTGTTTCCACAACAATAAACAGCTAATTAAAATAAAACATATAATCCAGAAAAACAAAAAATAAACAAAACAATAGGAAAATGGAAATATGGAAAATTCTAAAAAGGAACAGATTTTATAATTATATTATGCATTAAAAATGAAAAAAGCACAAACTGAAATAGAAATTTTGTGAAAAGAAAATCAGCATTTGTTATATGTATTGTTTGAACAGCAAAAACAAATTCATTTTTCACAATTATTATGTAGCAGATTGGAATGGATTGGATTGGAAAATTATAGTCGGATAATCTATACAATGAGCTTCGAAAAAGAATTAGGTCCAACCATAATGTCATTAGTGGATATTTTTTAACGGTAAATATTTTAAAGTTAATACCGATTGTGAATATTGTATTGGGACAGTCCAAAAATGGTTCTATCCGAATACATTAAAGTCATACACTAAATTTGACAGCGATTAATATGATAACCTGAATCTTAGGGTGATTTAGGGGACATTTGTATGGGGCAAGGTGTAAACATGTACTGACTTTCATCAAATTAATCTGCGATCGTTCTAAGATCTATAAAAAACTTATATACCAATTATTCGCAGAATGTAGTTAATTTGACTCAGAAAGTCCTTCTGAGTCGATCAGTACGCTCAAGTATTTTTCGTAATTAAAAATATCATCTCATTATAAGAGATCGATTTGACAACTATGTGACTTTTTGAACTGCCCTCATTGTTAATTCCATCTTTTAATACTACTTTTGAGCAATCTGCGTAAGTTAGTTTGTGTTTAACAGCCGTTGAAAGCTGACAACCTTGAAAATTTTTGCAAGAATAGAAAATGAGAATTTCGAGTGCTCATAAAACATTATACTTTGTGGAAAAAAGCCATCACCATAACCATAAGGAAAGGCTTGATTAATACTATGGGGACTCTGCAGTATCGACTTCAAGGGTTAAGAGGTCGTACCACACAAGTGACAGTAAACGCTCAAGTCGTCCTATAGAGGTCGGCATACCAGATATCGTTGATAAAATCCATGAAATGATATTGAACGACCAGAGAAAGCGTGAGATGGCTGAGGCTTTAAGGCATCTTAACTGAGCGGGTCCATTACATTTTACATCCATATTTGGACGTGAAAAAGCTATCCACGTGATGGGTGTCGTAATTGCTCACACCCAATCATAAACGCAATCATAGGTGCACCAAAGAAGGCCAAGGTGGATTTGTCGGCCAACAAGGTTAAGGCGACAGAGTTTTTCGATACATGCGGTTTCATTAACATCAATTACTTTGGAAAGAGTAGCGGTGAATATTATTTATTATTTACGAAGCGGTAAGATATTTGGGTCGGTGGAAGCAAAAGGTCATCACTGGACCTTTAAGAAGCTTATGATTTGAAAGAATAAAAAAATTGGCAAAATGCTAGACTAAAGGTATCGAAATAAAATGTTTTTTGCGGAAAAATATCGTATATTTAACAAGTCACTGAGTTACCAACCGCCCTCGTATACATTTACCAAATTATTCAAAAAGAAAAACTCGATAGTGTCAACAAAACAAGTAAAAAATGTATAGTGGGTTTAAGCCTTAGCCTCTTAGGTCCAACAAACTATTTATAGAAAGTAAGCATAAAGCAAATTTGAGTGGCATCGTTATTAATTTGTTTGCCTTCGGATATGAAAAAGTTCATTTCGGATGCTATATTTATATGGGGACTAGGTCGAAAAATGGACCGGTCACTTATTTTTAAACTCTTTCTCTTAACTCATACTCCCTGTCTGTCTGCCATGGGGCAACCACACTCCCCCTGATCCAATTGATCTGAAACTTGGCCCATAGTCTTATTATGACTATAGATTAATTTTGGGGTAGTCACGCACAGCCACGGAGAGATTAAATCCTCACTTCCCCTCATCCGATCGATCTGTAACTTTGTCCATGGACTTGTTATGGCCAAAGATTATGTTTGAGATAGTCACACACAGTCACACATAGTCTCGCACAGTAACGGAGTGATTTAAACCCCATTTCGCCTCATCCGATCGATCTGAAACTTTCTCTATAGACGTTTTGGGGCCAAAGATTCATTTTAAGATAGTCAAACACAGTCACGCATAGTCGCGCACAGTCACTGAGTGATTTAACCCCATTTCCCCCCATCAATCTGAAACTTGGTTCATAGCTTGTTGTGACCAAAGATTAATTTTAAAATAGTAAGGAAAGAAAGAGTTTTAATAAAAATTTTATTCTTAAGGGTTAGATTATTTGCAAAAACATATACAAACCAAATTTGAGCAACACCTGTGCAATATTTTTGTTTTTTTGACAGATTTAAGTGGAGATCGGAAATCGGCTTCTTATGGGGATACGACTAAGAATTGTCCTGTATGATTTATTTTTGGACTACTGATAAATGGATGTAATAAATATACACACCCAATATTAGAATATTTTTAATTTCACAAAATGGGTACAAAGCGTAAAAAGGGTATAACTTTGGAACGGTAAGACCAAATTGAAATGACTCAGCCTTTATCCACATTTTAAACTGCGTCATTAGTTTTTTTAACTTTGATAGAAATTTTAAAAGTTACAAGCATTACTTTCAAAATTTATGCTAAATTTACGAAAGAATGTCATTAAGGGAACCCAAATGAGCAAAAAAATACCGAAACTTACGATTTCTATACAGAAAAGCAAAGGTTGAATATTCTTCTTTTAAAATATTGACTTTGTAACAAAGAAAATCGTGGTTATGGGCCAAGTAATAAATAAAACTCAAAAAATATTCTCTTCCGAAAAATCTGAAAAAAATCACAAAAATACTTTACCCTATAAGCTTTCAAAAAATGCTTGGGCACCCATGAAAATCGAAATATAATTTTTTTTGGGACACCTTAATGTACATATTCGAACTCACTTTTTAGTTGGATAGGGGTCATATATTTTAAGTAGATAGCTACAAACATCAGCAAATGTCTTTTATTGCAAAAAAAAAACTAATTATAAAAAATACCTTTGCATTCTTTAATAGCTTCATTAATTTTTGTATCCGGTGGTATGAGTATGGCGTGGAATCTGGGTTTCCAATTGAACTCGACACCAACAAACTTACTTTTGAGTTGGTTTATTGGCGCTATTATCGGAGCAGTTATTGGGGCCATAGCTTGCAATTATGTACATAAGAAAATAATAGCCGTAAGTTCTTTGTAACTTCAATAATTATGAATCCAAATACTAATTTTGCCATCTCTGTTTTGTTTTTAGTGTTTCGCAGCTGTGTTAGTCACGATCAGTGGTATATTAATGGTATCTGCTCCAAATTCGTATGATGCTATAACAGCTGCACGTTACATAAATGGTATAGCGGTGGGTTTAGTGTTTCCATTGACGTTTGTCTTGGTTGGCGAAGAAATGGTTAAATCACTGCGTGGTTTGAATGCTGTTGCTGTAGATACAATGTTATTCAATTTGGGCATTTTCATACAGATTACATACTCAGTCAACTGGACCACTAATGTCGAGCAGAATTTTAGTGCTACTCAAATGAATGGAGTATTAAATATATTTTGGGGCTGTATTTCATTTATTACATCATTCACTGTATTAATTGAATCACCTCTATACTTTTTAGTGCGTAATCAAGAAGAAAAGGCTATCGATGTTTTAAGGCGGCTCCAGAGACCCTTTACGGTAACTCATGAAACCTATGAACAATTAGAGGAACATAAGCGTTACTTAGCTGATAGCCAATACAGTGCTATAAGAGGATTACCAGCCCTAATAAAGCTTTGTTTCTACCGTTCGTTTATGGCTTTAAGCTTCTCTTACTTCACAAACTATGCTTTTACTTACTCGTGCACTGTAACATCATTATATACATGGCCATATATTATATATGGCATAGCTCGCTGGATTGGACCTATGTTTATTATGTTCACCATAGACTTTAGAGGTCGTAAACCTCATATGATTTGTGGCTTTTCTATTTGTTGCATTTTGGCTTTTGTTGTTGGTGGTATTTTTGATGATAAAAGAAATTTCATTGACTTTGATTATATGAATGCTGTCAAGTATATTTTAATATTTTATCAATTATTTGCCTCCATTTCAATAGCTTCATCTTCAGCTTATCTTAGTGAAGCTTTCCCCCTGGCCGTTAAATCGTATTATATAGCTTTTGTGTTTATAGTAGAAATGTTGATTCATATTATAATTATATGCTCGGCAGCAGATTACAATATTTTCAATTTACTTAAAATGGCCGAATATTTTTTCACTCTTGGAGGTTTATCTTTAGCTTTTAGTTTCGTTGCCACGTTTGCTATGCCCGAAACAAAATGCAATACATTACGAGAATGTTTAACGAAATTTCGACATTTATTTAATTATAGACCATAAATTGTTCTCAACTAAATATTATCCAGTCTGCATTTATCAATATTTATGTACTTATATAGTTGTTTAACTCGAAAAAATTAATTGTACATAAATTTTAAGTATTATTGTTTATTCTCATTTGTATTTTTTTTTTAACATATAAATAAAGAACTTTTAAACAAATTCCCATCACATAATGGCCTCTGACTATTTGATAATTCGCTATTTCCTTTTTAAATTAAAGATCCAACAAGAAAAGTGTGAGCAGAGAAAAAGATTAGTTTTCTATAGTATGTATGTATGTATATAGTAGATAAATTTTGAATGAAAATTTTATTTTCTCTAATTGATTAAAAACAAAAATACCAGCCAAAACATAAACATAACAAGTGTTTAATTGTAGAGTATGAACGAACAAATATGTACACAAAATGATTCTCAACACTTCCACTTTTGTTTAAATAATTATTCATCCACTTACATTAATTAATTTTTTTTATTTCCATTTATTGCAACGTAATTATAATATTTATTTACAATAATTTAATATCTTACAGTAAAGTGATCCATTTATACATAATTTTTTAACTTGAACTTTAAAAAATTATACTAGTAATAGTTAATAAGGATATACTTAAGAAGATAGGAAAAAAAAAAAAGAATAAAGAAGTAAAAGTTTTGATAAATTTTATTATCAACATAAAGCGTTTATGTAGGATAACTAGACTGACGACAAGTGTCCACAAAATTTTTGGGGATATATTTAAAGTTTGTCTTTGACTAATTTAATGTTAGACATAGAGTGTAGTGCTGATGTCTAAAAATGCCTACGGAGATTAAATATCATTTTTAAACTCTGTCTTTTAATTAAATTTCTCTGTCTGTTGTGGGGCAACCCCATTCTCCCTTATCCAAGTGATCTGAAACTTGGCCCATAGTCTTGTTGTGACTACAGATTAATTTTGGGGTAGTCACGCACAACCACGTGTGGTCACGCACAGTCACGGAGTGATCAAAATGTCATTTCCCCTCATCCGATCGATCTGAAACTTGTTCGATAGACTTGCCGTGAAAAAAGATTAACTTTCACGCATAGTCACGCATGGTCACGCACAGTCACGCATAGTCACTCACATTCACGGAGAGATTAAAACCTCACATCCCCTCATCCGATCGATCTGAAACTTTGTTCATAGACTTGTTTTTTCCAAATTTCTCTTACATTGCATAAAGTATTATCTTTTCTAGTATTAGAAAATGTATACATGATCTCGAACCGAACTATAAATAACTAATTATTATTACAACACAAGATCGACAATACATAAAAACTAACAGCTAAAGATTAATTTTAAGCTAGTCATACACAGTCACGCATAGCCAAGCACAGTCACGGAGTGATTTAAACCCCATTTCCCCTCATCCAATCAATCCTAATCTTGGTTCACAGACTTGTTGTCACTAACTATTAACTTAAAGATAGTCACGCATAGTCACGCCCAGTCACGGAGTGATTTAAACACCATTCCCCTCATCCAATCAATCTAAATCTTGGTCCATAAACTTGTTGTGACCAATGATTCAAAACTCATATGCATAAGGAAAGAAAGAGTTTTAATAAAAACTTTGATTTTATGGGTTTGATTATTGGCAGCATGTTCTGGCCTCCTTTCCGCGTAGAGGTATAACCCGAGGATATAATATTAAAGAAAAATGAAGTGCACCCAGTCCACAATTTTATATATATCCTGCTTAGAAAAATTACCGTGAAACAGCCCCATAAAAGGACAGGGCCGGTTCAGTGCTTAACCTGCCAGGAGTTCGGGCATACTAGCGCATACTGCAAGCTACCACCAGTATGTGTCGCTTGTGATGACTTGCATATTACGAGTCAGTGTGACAAACCCAAAATAGATGATAACGTAAAAAAGTATAGCAACTGTGGTAAAAACCACACCGCAGGCTATAGGGGCTGTCCAGTTTACTCTGCGATACATAAAAATATGAAAACAAAGAAACATGCTTCATCAATATCGAAAACAATTTACCCGCAATCATCAAATATTAACAGAGCTGCTCCTAGAAATTATCCAATTAATACAGAATATCCGCAAAATATTCAATCATATACTAATGTTGTACGTTCGCAGCCCGCTGTAAAAAATTTAGAATGCTATCCGCCGAATAAAAATCAAAAACTGGAATCGACCCTCGATACTCTTGTTCAAACGATAAATACACTCACGAACGCTATGAACAACATGATGCAAGAGATGATGAAATTTAAATCTATGATATTGCAAGCTACGCTAAGCAAACCATGAACTGTTTGAAAATATGTTTCTGGAATGCAAACGGCTTAAGCCAACATAAAGACGGACATGACCATTTTCTTAGAGACAATCAAATTGATATTTTGCTTGTCTCTGAAACTCACTTGACTCGTAGGAGTCTCTTTTCACTGCACGGATACACCTTGTATGATATTAAGGATCCAAGAAGTAGAGCATGTGGTGGCTCAGCAATCCTAATTAAATCCAGATTAAAACTTTATTTAATGTTTGATCATTGTGAAAACTACCTTCAAGCTACTACTATTTGCTTTGAAGAACTTGGAAACAGCCTAGTGATTTCATCAAGGTTTTCTATATCAGAAAATCATAATACAATTTTTTTTAAATCACTAGGCCCTCGTTTCATAGTTGCTGGTGATTTTAATGCCAAGCATACCGATTCGGATTAACGAAGAACATCGCAAAAGAACTTGTGCATCTTCATTGGAACTCTCGTCTGACCACACACCCGTTATTTTTACTATTTCGAACCCCCAAAAAATTGTGTCCCCATCTGGTGATTTAACGCTTATAAGTAATATTGATTGGCTAAAATACAAAAAGCTTCTTAGTATCCATTGCACAGAAAGCTTTCCGCTAAGAACACCAGATGATATTGACCTCTCGATTGCTAACTTCGAACAAAATCTCACACTAGCTGCTCAACTTGCTACTAAACCTCCTGGTCACACCAGGCCATATAGAAATACTTCTGTAGATGTTGAAAGGCTATTAGGTGAAAAAAGAAGAATTCGAAGAGAGTGGCAACTGCACAGATCTCCTCAACTTAAGCAACAATTGAAAAAATGCACGAAAAACCTACGGAAACTGCTTGAAACACAAAGAAACGCTAAATTGAATAGTTATCTTGAAAAACTGGATCCAACAGAAAAATCTGATTACTCTTTGTGGCGTGCTACAAAAAAATCTTAAAAGGCCTGTTGTATGTAAGCCTCCTCTAAAAAATTAAAGTGGAGGATGGGCTAGGAATGACAAGAAGAAGGGAGATCTGTCTGTGGATCATCTAAAAAAAATTTTTACTCCAAATATAACCCCTAGTTCTATTGATGAGTTGCCACCTGTTACTTCACAGCATCGAGCAGTGTCAAAACGGCTATTGTTGATTTAAGCCCCAAAAAGCGTCGGGGATCGATGGGATCAGTAATAAAATGCTTTTGGAGATACCCCGAATAGCATTAAGAACAATTATGTTTATTTTTAATGCTGTAATACGCCTTGAACATTTTCCCCCCAGAATGGAAAGTTTCACTTGTTACAATGATACCTAAACCAGGTAAAGATCACACAAAGGTCGATTCGTATAGACCAATAAGTTTACTGTCCATCTTGTCAAAATTATTCGAGAGAATTTTGGTTAACAAGCTTGCAATATCCGTAGATCAAAATAACGTCATTCCAGCACATGAATTTGGTTTCAGGCGAAAACACAGCACCACTGAGCAAGTTCACAGAATTATAACTGCCATAAGAAGAGCTTTTGAAGAGAAAAAGTACTGCTCTGCACTTTTTACAGACGTCTCGCAAGCCTTCGACCGAGTTTGGCACGAGAGACCTCTCTATAAAGTTAAACAGATGTTGCCCCCGAACACACATAATCTAATGGAGAGCTATATAATTAATAGAAAATTCTCTATAAGAGAGAAAAGCTTTGTGAGCCCTCCACAGACAATTCGTGCTGGCGTCCCACAAGGTAGTATCTTGGGCCCGCTTCTCTACATCCTTTACACATCAGACATGCCAACAAATGAAAACACATTTACGTCTACTTTTGCAGATGATACTGCAATTCTAAGCGTACACGAAAACCCCTCTACAGCATCTCTTCTTTCACAGAGCCATATTGAACAGCTGGAAGATTGGCTAGATATGTGGAAGATTAAAATAAATGACAAAAGTGTATCAACGTAACTTTTACCCTAAGAAGGAAGACTTGCCTACAAATTCGAAGTAGGAACCAACCTATACCTTAACATTCCTCTGTTAAATATCTCGCACTACATCGTGATCGCCGACTTACCTGGAAAAGCCATATAGACGCTAAATTGACACAAATAAAATTTAAATTAGTCCAATTCACATGGCCAATTGGCAGCAACCCAAAGTTAGGTCTCGATTGTAAGCTCTTGATTTATAACTCGATTTTGAAACCCATTTGGTGCTATGGTATACTGTTATGGGGAGCAGCCTCAGCTTCAAACACAGAAAGAAATCAAAGACGCCAAAACAAGATTTTGAGAATGATTACAGGCGCACCATGGTACGTAAGAAACTCACATTTGCACAGAGACTTAATTGTTTCGCTAGTAAAGTATGAAATCACTAGATATACGTAGTGCAAACTATTTGGAAAAGCTACAGTCTCACCCGAATCCTCTTCGAAAATGAATGAATTGCAGGCTACCAGAGTTTGAAATTCGTATGTAAAAATATTGTATAAGATTGGAGATAATCCGGAGCCTTGGGGACATTCAGCGGATATAGTATAAGTCTGTGATGCATAATCTCTTATATAGACTTTAAATGTTCTATTCGACAAGAAGCTTTTAATTAATTTCGTAGTTGATGTTTCTATACCAATTATTAGTAATTTATGAGTGAGGGCGTCATGCCATACATAGTCAAATGCTGCTTTTATGTCTAGTGGATTTAAAGCATGCAAAGAAAGGGTAACATTTTTGCTTTGCAGCAATGCTTCAGGTGATCAGATGATGTTGAAACCCCTTTTAGTAAATAGATTTTTGAGACCACGTGCACTTAAGGGTAAGGATTTGTTACAACTTCCAGTTCATTGGATGGCTAATTCTAAAGCATGGGTGACTACCTTAATATTTACTGAATGGTTTCATAAATGCTTTATACCGGAAGTAGAATCCTATTTGAAAGAAAAGGCTCTTGAATTTAAGGTTTTACTAATTGTGGACAATGCCACAGGCCATCCACATTTGGAGCATGCCAATGTTCAGGTTGTATTTTTTTCCCCAGCATTCTACAGCCTATAGACCAAGGAATTATTTTAACTTTAAAAAAATATTAAGATAAAAGCACTAACCAATTTATTTTAAAGAAACTTGAAAACGAATCATTAACATTAAATGAAGATTGGAAAAAATTTAATATTTATGATTGTTTAATTCTTGCTTCAGCAGCCATCACTAAAATACGGACTCATACGTTAAATGCTTGCTGGAAAGCTGCATGGGCGGATTGTGTTGGCAGCAACATGGACACTGAAACATCATCAATATCTGATGAAATAATAGCTTTGACACATCAAATTGGCGGTGAAGGCTTTGAAACTCTTAACAATGATGATTTAGAAGAGCAATTTGTTTATGTTGCTTTAAATGACGATGACGTTATTAGTTTAATAGCAGATAAAACAAGTAAGAAAATTATAGTCGGTCTAAACCGACTAAAGGATACCCTATACCATGCGTTTAGAGACCCTACCCCATAGGCCCAACTAACTGGACATAGAAAATAAGGTAAACCAAATTTGAGTGGGATTTTTATAAATTTTTTTGTCTGCAGATATGAAAAAGTTCATATCGGATGCTATATCTATATGGGGACTAGGCCCAAAAATGGACCGATCCTGATCATGTTTGGTAAGGTCTCTTGTATTTTGCAAAAATATATACAAACAAAATTTTAGAAGAATCAGTGCAATATTTTTGTTTTTTGATAGATTTAAGTGAAAATCGGGAAGCAGCTCTATATGGGGCCTATGACTAAGAGTTGTCCCATAGGGATCATTTTTGGACTACTGATTAATGGATGTAATAAACACATACAAACCCAATTTGACTAAGATTTATATGATAATTTGGATCTTATGGCAATTTAAGTCGATTTCATAGGGGTCATTTGTATGGGGGCTAGGTCTGAACATCGACCGATTCTCACCAATTTCAATAGCGTTCATCCCATGGCCGATAAAAGATTGAATAACAAACTTCATCAAAATATATTCATATTTGCGACCTGCAGTTTGATTACAAGCTTTACATGGACACACAGACGGACGGACACACGGACGGACATCGTTAAATCGAATCAGATAGTGATTCTGATTCGATCGGTATAATTAAAGATGGGTGTAGGTCAAATATTTTTGGTTGTTACAAACAGCAGCACAAAGTCATTATACCCAAACCACATAGTGGTATAGGGTATAACAAAGTCATTCCAAACGAGCAACTTTATTATTGCATAGCAAATATCGATATGTACGAATGAAGAACACAGGATAAGGCTATGAATGGAACAACACATCGAACAAAGGGCTTCCATGGCTTTGATGGAACATACACTCTCTTTTGTAGAAGATTTCCATGACCATTTTGCAAAAATGTGGCTTAATTTTTCTTCTTTAATGCTCGGGTGGTATTGAGCTCGTTGGCATAGACCTTTGAATATAAATAAACCCGTAAAAATGTAAACCAATCAAAGAACTATGTTATCATGCCGAGATATCGAGCACCAGTAACACTCACTACTTGACCATCCTCATTTTCGAAGATATATGGTCCAATAATGTCTCCAGCCAAAATCATGTGGGTTCTCTCAAGCCATTCGCTTGTTGATCTTCATTAATTCATTCGACGAACTTTCTTAGCTGTACATGGTCATATATCAGAGCTTCTTAAAATCGATGTTGCTAGACTTTCACCAAAACTCTTACCCTTTGCTTCCATATTCAGCATCACCAATTGATCCAGCCCCTCTGAATTATCCAGTTACTCTCTTGTCGAAGTTAGATCAACATTCAGACTATATTTTGTGGAAAATTTTGGAACGTAGCCACTTTAACGTAGCTACTTTAATTATTTTTGAAATTTTGTTTAACTATGAAACTCGTTGTTATACCCTCCACATCTCAGTGGCAGAGGGTATATATAGGTTTGTCATTCCGTTTGTAACGCATCGAAAAACTAATTTCCGACCCAATAAAGTATATATATTCTTGATCCTTATCACAGCTCGAGTCGATATAGCGATGTCCGTCTGTCCGTCTGTCCGTCTGTCCGTCTGTCCGTCTGTCCGTCTGTCCGTGTGTCTGTTGAAATCACGCTCATTCAAAAAAAAAAGCATTTACTTAGGTCAGGTTACGAAAAAATTATTTGCCATAATTCCCACCAGGTTGGTATTGAAATCGGAGTAAATCGGGAGCCTCTGCGCTGAGAAATGAACAAAAGTTTATAGATACCTCTAAAAAAAACATGAAACCTAGTGTTTTCTTGTAATAGTTTAGTGGTTGAACATACAACAACATAAAAAAAGCCACAAAAAAAATGTGATTCATACATATTAACAATAACAAGAACACAACTACCATGAGCTATGTTAATAGTATTGCCACAAACCGAGGTGGAGGGTATCAAAGATTCGGCACAGCCGAATTTAACACTCTTACTTGTTCTATCATCAAATTTTCTGTCAAATTTTCTTTTTCTCTTGTCAACCTTATATTTTGTCAACCTTATATTTTGTCAACCCTTATATTTTGATGAAATTCGGTAAGGTTTTTAACAATCGGTATTGAAATGACAATAGTACAAACTTTTCTTGGCCTAAGATCTAGATTACCATATTAATGATGGTCAAATTTTGAAGACCAAAAGTAAACTCCTATATAAAAATATTTCACATAGTTTTACAAATTTCGTTTGTTTCTGTCGTTTAGAACAATAAGTGACTTTACTGAATATGGTCCATTTTTTGTTTAATATCTGCTGGAGACAAATTAGTAACACAAATTTAGGTAATGCTTATTTTCTGTATTCAATTATGATATCGGTAAATTTGGATCCAAGACCTTTTTTCAAAACTCATGGTATAGATTATCGTATAGTCGGTCGGTTTATACCCTATACCACTATGTGGTTTGGGTATAATGACTTTGTGCTGCTGATTATAACTACCAAAAATATTTGACCTAGACCCATCTTTTATTATACCGATCGAATCAGAATCACTATCTGATTCGATTTAACGATGTCCGTCCGTCCATCCGTCTGTGTGTCCATGTAAAGCTTGTAATCAAACTGCAGGTCGCAAATATCAATATATTTTCTTGAAACTTGGTATATAAGCTTTTATCGGCCATGGAATGAACGCTATTGAAATTGGTGAGAATCGGTCCATGTTCATACAAATGACCCCTATGAAATCGACTTAAATTGCCATAAGATCCAAATTATCATATAGATCTCGGTCAAATTGGATTTGTATGTGTCTATTACATTCATTTATTAGTTCTCCAAAAATATGCCCCATATGGCAATTCTTTGCCATAGCCCCCATATAAAGCTGCTTCCCGATTTTCACTTAAATCTATCAAAAAAAACAAAAATGTTGCACTGATGTTTCTCAAATTTGGTTTGTATATATTTTTTCAAAATTTAAGTGAATTTACCAAATATGGTCAGGATCGGGCCATATGTCGACCTAGTTCCCATATAAATACAGCATCCGATACCGACTTTTTCATATCTACAGTCAAAAAAATTAATAACAATGCCCCTCAAATTTGGTTTATGCATATTTTCTATATCGAATTTGTTGGACCGAAGAAATAGGGTCACTAAGCCATGGTAGGGTATCGTATAGTCGGTCTGTACCGACTATAATTTTCTTACTTGTTTAATTTTCAATATGTCAAAAAAATTTAAACAGATACAAAGAGCTAAATTTTAACTTATTAAAAAAACTTAAAATAAGTACGAAAATTGTAGTCGGATAGCTTCGAAAAAGAGTTAGGTCCAACAATACAGGGTAATGGTCAAAAAAGAAGCAAAAGAGGAATTGTAAGATATTTTTTAATGCTAAATATTTTAAAGTTAATACTGTATTGGGACTAGGTCCAAAAATGGTTCTATCCGAACCATACATAGTGAGGTCTCTTATTCCACAAAACTTACACAAACCAAATTTGAGTAAAATATGTTATACTTTTTAGTCTTTGAATAAATTTCTGTGATTTTCGGAGAATGCTTTATATAGGTACTATATCCTAAATTGGGCCTCAATACACTCTTAGTTACGGGAGTACTCATTTATGAATATATTACAGTCATACACTAAATTTGACAAAGATTAATATGATAACCTGAAACTTAGGGTCATTTAGGGGACATTTGTATGGGGTAAGGTGCAAACATGTACCGACTTTCATAAAATTAATTAGCGATCGTTCTAAGATCTATAAAAAATTAAATACCAATTTTCCGCAGAATGTCGTTAATTTGACTCGGAAAGTCCTTCTGAGTCGATCAGTACGATCAACTATGTGACTTTTTGAACTTCCCTCGTAGTTAATACCATCTTTTAAAGCTACTGGAAAATTATGAGCAATCTGCATGAGTTAGTTTGTGTTTAACAGCCATTGAAAGCTGACAACCTTGAACATTTTTGCAAGAATAGAAAATCTGAATTTCGAGTGCTCATAAAACATTATACTTTGTGGAAAAAAACATCACCATAACCATCACGAAAGGCTTGATTAATAATATGGGGACTCTGCAGTATCAACCTCAAGGGTTAAGAAGTCGTACCACACAAGTGACAGTGAACGTTCAAGTCGTCCAATATAGGTCAGCATAACAGATATCGTCGATAAAATCTATGAAATGATATTGAACGACCAGAGAATGAAAATGCGTGAGATGGCTGAGGCTTTAAGGCATCTTAACTGAGCGGGTCCATTACATTTTACATCCATATTTTGACATGAAAAAGCTATCCACGTGATGGGTGCCGTAATTGCTCACACCCAATCATACGAGCAATCATAGATGCACCAAAAAAGGCCAAGGTGGATTTCTCGGCCAACAAGGTCATAGCGAAATGGTTTTTTGATACATGTGGCTTCATTAACATCAATTACTTTGAAAAGAGTATCGGTGAATATTATATATTATTTACCCACAGCGACTATTTCTTGTTTCCAAACCTGGCAAAGTGTTAAGATATTTGGGTCGATTGAAGCAAGAGGTTATCACTGGACCTTGAAGAAACTTACGATTTGGAAGGAACAAAAAATTGGCAGAACGCTAGGCTAAAGGTATCCATCTAAACGGACACAATGTAGAGAAATAAATTTTTTTTTTTTGCGAAAAAAAGATATCTTATATTTAACAAGTCACTGAGTTATCAACCGCCCTTTTACACATTTACCAAATTGTGGTATAGACTGTAAATATTCAAAAAGAAGAGCTTGATAGTGTCAAAAAAGAATTAAAAAATTTATAGTCAATTTAAGCCGACTATACGATACCCTATACCATGAGTTTAAAGGTCTCGTAGGTCCAACTAACTAGATATAGAAAATAAGCATGAAGCAAATTTGAGTGGCATTGTTATAAATTTTTTTGTCTTCGGATATGAAAAAGTTCATATCCGGTCAGATATTTGTAAACTCTTTCTTTTAACTCACACTCTCTGTCTGTTTGTCTGTCTGTCCATCTGTCTGCCATGGAGCAACCCCGTTCCCCATCATCCAATTCATCTGAAACTTGGCCCATAGTCTTATTGTCACCAAATATTAACTTAAAGATAGTCAAGCATAATCACGCACAGTCACGGAGAGATTGAAACCTCACTTCCCCTCATCCGATCGATCTGAAATTTTGTCCATAGACTTGTTGTAGCCAAAGATTAATTTTAATGTAGTTACACACAGCCACGCATAGTAACGCACAGTCACGGAGTGATTTAAACCCCATTTTGCCTCATCCGATCGATTTGAAACTTTCTCCATAGACTTGTTGTGGCCAAAGATTAATTTTAGAATAGTAAGGAAAGAAAGAGTTTTAATAAAAACTTTATTTTTATGGGTTAGATTATTTGCAAAAACATATACAAACCAAATTTGAGAAACACCTGTGCAATATTTTTTTTTTATAGATTTAAGTGGAGATCGGAAATCGGCTTCATATGGGGGCTATGACTAAGAATTGTCCTGTATGATTTATTTTTGGACTACTGATAAATGGATGTAATAAATACACACACCCAATTTGACTGAGATTTATATGATAATTTGGACCTTATGGCAATTTATGTCGATTTCATAAAGGTCATTTGTATGGGGACTAGGTCTGAACATGGACCGAATTTTACCAATTTCAACAGCGTTCATCCTGTGAGCTATAGAAGATTATATACTAAATATTATTAAAATAGGTTCATATTTGCGACCTGTAGTTTGATTACAAAGTTTACATGGACACACAGACGGACGGATGGACGACAGACGGACATCACTAAATCGATCAGAAAGTAATTTTGAGTCGATCGCTATAAAAAAAGATCAAATATTTTTGGTAGTTACAAATATCAGGACAAGTCATTATACCCTGACCACATAAAAACTACATGAAGCTAATTAGTTGTGTGGTTATTTATGTACATATTCGAACTCACTTTTTAGCTGGATAGGGGTCATATATTTTAAGTAGATAGCTACAAACATCAGCAAATGTCTTTTATTGCAAAAAAAAACTAATTATAAAAAATACCTTTGCATTCTTTAATAGCTTCATTAATTTTTGTATCCGGTGGTATGAGTATGGCATGGAATCTGGGTTTCCAATTAAACTCGACACCAACGAACTTACTTTTGAGTTGGTTTATTGGCGCTATTATTGGAGCAGTTATTGGGGCCATAGCTTGCAATTATGTACATAAGAAAATAATAGCCGTAAGTTCTCTGTAACTTCAATAATTATGAATCCAAATACTAATTTTGCAATCTCTGTTTTGTTTTTAGTGTTTCGCAGCTGTGTTAGTCACGATCAGTGGTATATTAATGGTATCTGCTCCAAATTCGTATGATGCTTTAACAGCTGCACGTTACATAAATGGTATAGCGGTGGGTTTAGTGTTTCCATTAACGTTTGTCTTGGTTGGCGAAGAAATGGTTAAATCACTGCGTGGTTTGAATGCTGTTGCTGTAGATACAATGTTATTCAATTTGGGCATATTCATACAGATTACATACTCAGTCAACTGGACCACTAATGTCGAGCAGAATTTTAGTGCTACTCAAATGAATGGAGTACTAAATATATTTTGGGGCTGTGTTTCATTTATTACATCATTCACTGTATTAATTGAATCACCTCTATACTTTTTAGTGCGTAATCAAGAAGAAAAGGCTATCGATGTTTTAAGGCGGCTCCAGAGACCCTTTACGGTAACTCATGAAACCTATGAACAATTAGAGGAACATAAGCGTTACTTAGCTGATAGCCAATACAGTGCTATAAGAGGATTACCAGCCCTAATAAAGCTTTGTTTCTACCGTTCGTTTATGGCTTTAAGCTTCTCTTACTTCACAAACTATGCTTTTACTTACTCGTGTACTGTAACCTCATTATATACATGGCCATATATTATATATGGCATAGCTCGCTGGATTGGACCTATGTTTGTTATGTTCACCATAGACTTTAGAGGTCGTAAACCTCATATGATTTGTGGCTTTTCTATTTGTTGCATTTTGGCTTTTGTTGTTGGTGGTATTTTTGATGATAAAAGAAATTTCATTGACTTTGATTATATGAATGCTGTCAAGTATATTTTAATATTTTATCAATTATTTGCTTCCATATCAATAGCTTCATCTTCAGCTTATCTTAGTGAAGCTTTCCCCCTGGCCGTTAAATCTTATTATATAGCTTTTGTGTTTATAGTAGAAATGTTGATTCATATTATAATTATATGCTCGGCAGCAGATTACAATATTTTCAATTTACTTAAAATGGCCGAATATTTTTTCACTCTTGGAGGTTTATCTTTAGCTTTTAGTTTCGTTGCCACGTTTGCTATGCCCGAAACAAAATGCAATACATTACGAGAATGTTTAACGAAATTTCGACATTTATTTAATTATAGACCATAAATTGTTCTCAACTCAATATTATGCAGTATGCATTTATCAATATTTATGTACTTCTATATGAAGTTGTTTAACTCGAAAAAATAAATTGTACATAAATTTTAAGTATTATTGTTTATTCTCATTTGTATATTTTTAATACATAAATAAAGAACTTTTAAACAAATTCCCATCACATAATGGCCTCTGACTATATCATAATTTGCTATTTCCATCTTAAATTAAAGATCAAACAAGAAAAGTGTTAGCAGGGAAAAAGACTTGTTTTCTATAGTACAGATAAATTGTGAATGAAAATTTTATTTTCCCTAAACTAAACTAAAATACCAGTCAAAACATAAACATAACAAGTGTTTTATTACAGAGTATGAACGAATAAATATATAAACAAAATGATTCCCAACACTTCCACTTTTGTTTAAATAATTATTCCATTAATCAATGTACATTGATTAATTTTTTATTTCCATTCATTTAATATCCTATAGTAAAGAGATCAATTTATACATAATTTTTCACTTGAACTTTAAAAATTTATGCTAGTATTATATTAACAAGAATATAATTTAGAAGATAGGAAAAAGTTAAAAAAACCCAATTATTTAGAGAAAAAAAAAAGAAAGAAAAAATGTTAAGAAGTAAAAGAGTTTGATAAATTTTTTATGTGAGACTGACGACAACGGTCCACAAATGTAACTAATGTAATGTTAGACTTTGAAAGCAGTGTTGATGTCGAAAAATGCCTCTTTCTTTTAACTCTGCCTGCCATGTGGCAACCCCATTCCCCCTAATCCAATTGATCTGAAACTTGGCCCATAGCCTTGTTGTGACTATAGCTTAATTTTGGGGTAGGCACGCATAGATCGATCTGAAGCTTGATCGATAGACTTGCCGTGAAAAAAGGTTAACTTTAACATAGTCACGCACAGTCACGGAGAGATTGAAACCTCACTTCCCCTCATCCGATAGATTTGAAACTTTGTTCATAAACTTGTTGTGGCTAAAGATTAATTTTAAGATAGTCGCACACAGTCACGCATAGTCACGCCCAGTCACGGAGTGATTTAAACCCCATTTCCCCTCATCCAATCAATCTGAAACTTGTTCCATATACTTATTGTGACCAAAGATTAATTTTAAAATATTCACGCAAAGTCACGCACAGTCACGGAGAGATTCAGAATTCATATGCATAAGGAAAGAAAGAGTTTTAATAAAACCTTTGTTTTTATGGGTTTGATTATTAGCAGCATGTTCTGGCATATTTGTAATTTCTTTATATGACATGCAGATACAGTATAGCATACAGGAGCAGCATCTATAATATTAATTGGCTAGGCGATTCCTTGTTCCCGATGTTTTACTCTACCGTTTTATCCCGATTTTGGCCAAACGTATATTATTTGAAAGTTATTTCTTTTTAGCCGTTTTGCAGATTTACAGATTTTTAAATTTTTTCCTTTATTTTGAGTAAATTGCATTTAAAGTTGCTACTAACACATACATAAAATACGTATAATACGTATGCTATGTGTGTATTTATTAAATTTGTTAATGTGATTGTTAATGAGTTTTTTGTCTTCATTCACAATAATAATAAACCAAAAAAAATTATTGGCTTGTGAATTGGCTAAGTTTAAAATTAAAGCTGCCTAGAAATTGTACTCGACTTTCGAGCGCTGGAATCTGCTAGTAAAACATAATTATATGAAATATACTTTTCGGTACTAGCAGCTCATTCTCGATGCACAAATTTAATTTTCTACTTATTATTGGGACCAATATCTTAATCGTAATATTAATCTTGTGAATGATATTACATATATTATCATTGAGTATTAATTATACCCTATACCACTATGTGGTTTGTGTATAATGACTTTGTGCTGCTGTTTGTAACTACCAAAAATGTTTGACCTAGACCCATCTTTTATTAACCGATCGAATCAGAATCACTAACTGATTTAATTTAACGATGTCCGTCCGTCCGTCCGTACGTCTGTGTGTCGCAAATATGAATATATTTTGACGAAATTTGGTACATAAGCCTTCATCGGCCCAAGGATGAACGCTATTGAAATTGGTGAGAATCGGTCCATGTTCAGCCCCAGCCCCCATACAAATGACCCCTATGAAATCGACATGAATTGCCATAAGATCCAAATTGTCATATAGATCTTATTCAAATTGGGTTTGTATACGTTTATTACATCCACTAATAAGTAATCCAAAAATGATCCCTATGGGACAACTCTTAGTCATAGGCCCCATAGAGAGCTGCTTCCCGATCTTCACTTAAATCTATCAAAAAACAAAAATATTGCACTGATTCTTCTCATATTTTGTTTGTATATATTTTTGCAAAATACAAGAGACTTTACCAAACATAGTCAGGATCGGTCCATTTTTGGGCCTAGTCCCCATATAGATATAGCATCCGATATAAACTTTTTCAAAAAATTAATAAAAATCCCACTCAAATTTGGTTTATGCTTATTTTCAATGTCCAGTTAGTTGGGCCTATGAGATAGGGTCTCTAAACGCATGGTATAGAGTATCATATAGTCGGTCTAGACCGACTATAATTTTCTTACTTGTTTTTTTTATCGAGAATAACACCCATATATTCAACCTTATCTTCCCAAGGAACATTAATATTTTCAACATTTATATTGGTTTGTGGAATGAAACAATTATTTTTTCTTCTTGTGAAATATATTGATTGTGTTTTTGCAAGGTTAATAATAATTTTCCATTTATCAAAATAGTCAGTTACAATCTTTATGGATCTTCATAGTATCTACTGCTAAAATATTCGAACTTGGAAAAATGGATGAATTGCAGACTACCAGAGTTGGAAAGTCGTATGTAAAAATATTGTATAAATTTGGAGATAAACCGGAGCCTTGGAGACATTCAGCGGATATAGCATAAGTCTGTGGTGCATAATCTCTTATATAGACTTTAAATGTTCTATTCGACAAGAAGCTTTTAATTAATTTCGTAGTTGATGTTTCTGTACCAATTATTAGTAATTTATGAGTGAGGGCGTTATGCCACACAGAGCCAAATGCCGCTTTTATGTCTAGTGGATTTAAAGCATGCAAAGAAAGGGTAAAATTTTTGCTTTGTAGCAATGCTTCAGGTGATCAGATGTTGAAACCCCTTTTAGTAAATAGATTTTTAAGACCACGTGCACTTAAGGGTAAGGATATTTTACGACTTCCAGTACATTGGATGGCTAATTCTAAAGCATCGGTGACTACCTTAATATTTACTGAATGGTTTCATAAATGCTTTATACCGGAACTAGAATCCTATTTGAAAGAAAAGGCTCTTGAATTTAAGGTTTTACTAATTGTGGACAACGCCACAGGCCATCCACACTTGGAGCATCCCAATGTTCAGGTTGTATTTTTTTCCCCAGCATTCTACAGCCTATAGACCAAGGAATTATTTTAACTTTAAAAAAATATTAAGATAAAAGCACTAACCAATTTATTTTAAAGAAACTTGAAAACGAATCATTAACATTAAATGAAGATTGGAAAAAATTTAATATTTATGATTGTTTAATTCTTGCTTCAGCAGCCATCACTAAAATACGGACTCATACGTTAAATGCTTGCTGGAAAGCTGCATGGGCGGATTGTGTTGGCAGCAACATGGACACTGAAACATCATCAATATCTGATGAAATAATAGCTTTGACACATCAAATTGGCGGTGAAGGCTTTGAAACTCTTAACAATGATGATTTAGAAGAGCAATTTGTTTATGTTGCTTTAAATGACGATGACGTTATTAGTTTAATAACAGATAAAACAAGTAAGAAAATTATAGTCGGTCTAAACCGACTATAGGATACCCTATACCATGCGTTTAGAGACCCTACCCCATAGGCCCAACTAACTGGACATAGAAAATAAGCTAAACCAAATTTGAGTGGGATTTTTATAAATTTTTTTGTCTGCAGATATGAAAAAGTTCATATCGGATGCTATATCTATATGGGGACTAGGCCCAAAAATGGACCGATCCTGATCATGTTTGGTAAGGTCTCTTGTATTTTGCAAAAATATATACAAACAAAATTTTAGAAGAATCAGTGCAATATTTTTGTTTTTTGATAGATTTAAGTGAAAATCGGGAAGCAGCTCTATATGGGGCCTATGACTAAGAGTTGTCCCATAGGGATCATTTTTGGACTACTAATTAATGGATGTAATAAACACATACAAACCCAATTTGACTAAGATTTATATGATAATTTGGATCTTATGGCAATTTAAGTCGATTTCATAGGGGTCATTTGTATGGGGGCTAGGTCTGAACATGGACCGATTCTCACCAATTTCAATAGCGTTCATCCCATGGCCGATAAAAGCTTATATGCGAAATTTCATCAAAATATCTTCATATTTGCGACCTGCAGTTTGATTACAAGCTTTACATGGACACACAGACGGACGGACGGACGGACGGACATCATTAAATCGAATCAGATAGTGATTCTGATTCGATCGGTATAATTAAAGATGGGTCTAGGTCAAATATTTTTGGTAGTTACAAACAGCAGCACAAAGTCATTATACCCAAACCACATAGTGGTATAGGGTATAAATATAACGAAAGCGATACCGATTTAGTAGAAACAACTCTTACATCCAAAAAAAATTAGAGAAGTTCTTATGACAGTAAATACGCTACAAAACCAAATCTTCAGTACGGATTGATGACAAAATTTTTTTTAAGAAAAAAGTCATGAAGTTGAAACCATCTCTCCCTTACCGTCTAATGATTTTGTAATATCATCTAGTGATGAAAGCATCATGAAATCAGGTCAAAAACGGTGAAGAATATTATTAAGTGATTCTGGTTGATTGTTTTATATTTTTTTATGAAATCCAACATGTATTTTTATACCCTCCACACCTCAATGGCAGAGGGTATATATAATTTGTCATTCCGTTTGTAACACATCGAAATAAATTCCTGAGACCCCAAAAATATATATTTTCTTGATCCTTATAACAAGGGTAGTTGATTTACCGATGACCGTCTGTCCGTCTGTCCGTCGGTCTGTGGAAATCACGATCACGCCGTCAATATCTAAGCTAGACCGTTCGTTTTTATATAAGATCGTTTATTAACATCCGAAAGGAGTTGCTATTTAAAATCGTCCAAAGCGGTCAAAGGGTTCCAGAGTTATGAATGAAACTCTTGAAAAAATAAAATTATTCATTGTGTTTGTTGTTTTTCTTAAGATATGTTGTATATGTTGTAATTCTTCGTATTGTTGAAGTCATTACAGTTGTGTGTATATTAATACTGCACGTGTCACAATGGCCTAAGCAATTAAATATTAATAGAAATTAAAAATAAAAATTAAATGTTAAAAATTAATAACTAAAAAAGAAAAATGGAAAATGGAAACTTAAAAATGGAAAATGGAAAATGAAAAATGAAAAATGAAAAATGGAAAATGAAAATTGAAAAATTAAAAATATAAAATTGAAAATGAAAAATGAAAAATGAAAATTGAAAATTGAAAAATGAAAAATGAAAAATGGAAAATGGAAATTAAAAAATGAAAATGAAAAATGAAAAATGGAAAATGAAAAGTGTACAATGAAAATGGAAAATGAAAAATGAAAAATTAAAAATGGAAAAGGAAAATTAAAAATTAAAAATGGAAAATGGAAAATTAGAAATTGGAAATGGAACATAAAAAATAAAAAATGAAAATTGAAAAATGTAAAATGGAAAATGGAAAATGGAATATGGAAAATGAAAAATAAAAAATGAAACATGAAAAATTAAAATTGAAAAATGGGAAATAAAAAATGAAAAATGAAAGATGAAAAATGGAAAATGAAAAATGGAAAATGGAAAACGAAAAATTAAAAACGGAAAATGGAAAATGGAAAATTAAAAATGAAAAATTAAAATTGAAAAAATGAAAAATGGAAAGTGAAAAATGGAAAATGGAAAATGAAAAATGAAAAATGGAAAATGAAAAAAGAAAAATGAAAATATAAAAATGAAAAATGAAAAATTAAAAATGCAAAATGGCAAATGGAAAATGAAAAATGGAAAAACAAAAATGAAAATATAAAAATGAAAAATGAAAAATGAAAAATGGAAAATGGAAAATGAAAAATGAAAAATTAAAAATGAAAAATGAAAAATGAAAAATGAAAAATGAAAAATGAAAAATGGAAAATGGAAAATGGAAAATGAAAAATTAAAAATGGAAAATGAAAAATGAAAATTGAAAAATGAAAAATGGAAAATGAAAAATTAAAAATGGAAAATGGAAAACGAAAAATGAAAATTGAAAAATTAAAAAGAAAAATGGAAAATCGAAAATGAAGAATGAAAAATCGAAAATGGAAAATGAGAAATTAAAAATGAAAAACTATAAATGAAAAACGAAAGATGAAAATTGAAAAGTGAAAAATGGAAAATGGATAATGATAAAAAAAAAATGGAAATTGAAAATGAAAAATGTGGAGGGTATCAAAGATTCGGCCCAGCTGAATTTAACACTCTTACTTGTTTTAAACTCTTTCTTTTAACTCAATCTTTCTGTCTGTCGTGGGGCAACCCCATTCCCCCTCCAATTGATCTGAGACTTGGCCCATAGCCTTGTTGTGACTACAAATTAATTTTGGGGTAGTCACGCCCATTCAGGAGTGGAAACGCACAGTCACGGAGTGATCTAAAGGTCATTTCCCCTCATCCGATCGATCTGAAACTTGGTCCATACACTTGCTGTGGAAAAAAGATTAACTTTAACTTAGTCACGCATGGTCACGCACAGTCACGGAATGATCTAAATGTCATTTACCCTCATTCGATCGATCTGAAACTTGGTCGATATACTTGCTGTAAAGAAAGATTAACTTCGGCATAATAACGCACAATGCTGTGAAAAAAGATTAACTTTGACATAGTCGCGCACAGTCACGCATAGTCACGCACAGTCACGGAGAGATTAAAACCCCTCTTCCCCTCATCCGATGGATCTGAAACTTTGTCCATAGACTTGTTGTGGCCAAAGATTAATTTTAAGATAGCCACACACAGTCACGCACAGTCATAAGTATGTAAATATCTATAAATATTAAAAATATTATATGTGACCTGCTCCACGAAAAGGGACCTCTGCGCCGAAAAGAAGTTATTGAGAAAAACGCGTTTAAAAAAAGCGCTTCGTTTTTCCGTGTTTTGCGCATGGTTATGCAACTCTCCCTTCAACCTGATCATCTGGCGATGTATTTCGACTCTTTGGTACTTTGCACGATGTGCACTATGCAGTGTTGCCTCTATGAAAAATATTTCTATCAGTTAAATACCTGTTTTTGCTAATTTTGTTTTCAAAATTACTAGAGCGTGTTAGGAGTAAAAAAGAGTAACATTTTGATATTTTTGTAATTTTGTACCTTTGACATTAAACTTTTTTGGAAATTTTGGAACGCATCTACCGCATTAAAAGAATCTGAATCTGAATAACAATTTAAAAAAAAGTGGTTAGATTTTGAAAACTCAATTCCCTGATTAATAGTTCCACACAAATATTTAAAAATTCGCTTCAGACCAGCTACATGTTCACCATTAAAAGACACCATAAACCAGCTCGTATATGAAACAGCAAATGCAATATCTGTCCTTGTTGCTATTGTGAAATGCATAAGTGATCCAATTGCTTCTCGACATTGAAAAGTGGCATTATTTGAATTAATACTTGACGTTTTAACACTTACAGCATGTGTATTCAATTTTCTAGCATCCTGCATATTAAATTTCTGAACTGCTTTCATTACATATGGAGTTTGACGAGCATATATCTTGCTTGATTGTTGTATTATCTCCATTCCATTGTAAAATATTAAGTCTTAACAATAAACATGCAGTGTCGAAAATATTTTACTCAAACATCAAAATTGAAAAGGAGACGACTTTTTTAGTTTATATGGTATGATGAAACCAAAATTAACCATTTTTAGTCGACAGGTTGGTCCTGATGCTGGACTTAAGACCCCAATATATAACCACAAACCAGGTCATACAAACAATGTGTCTGGTTCAATAATAATTTTGGGGTTGTATAAATGAAGTGGCTTCCGTACTAAAAATTTATGGTTTTGTGAAAATGGAGAAATACATAAAAAAATTAAAAAACATTTTTTTTAAAGTTCTTCTTCATTATGTTTCTTATAAACGTAAGTACAGAAGATGAAGAAGAAATTTGGATGTGTAAAATTTTCTTAATAGTGTCATGATTAAGGGTGAGCTATGCAAGTACGCGGGCGCTCTAAGTAGCGTCAAACGAGCTATGGACCTGAGTAAAGGACATTATGCAGTCTATTCCCATCGAATATTGCTGGTTGTAAAAGTGTAACATTTGCATACTTTATAACTTAATCATAATATTAGTTTTATATTTAAAAGAAAGTTAAATAAATAAACTAAAAAATATTTTTTTTTAATAAAAAATCTAAATAATGTAAGTAAAAATCCAAATATTAAGTACTGTTTATTCTTAATCGATATTATACGACTCAAGTGGAAACTTCTTTCACACACTATGCAAGATTACTACAATATGTTACCAAAAATTTTATTCCACAAGTACAGGAAAGCATTATATTTAATTTATACAACACAAACATAAACTATGATACAAATAAGCACATCAAATCAAAACAAAATTATCCCAAGAATATAAACTGCAATATTGGCATTATATCCAATAAATTAAATCGTTTATAAAATTAATCAACATAAAAAGTTTGAATTTAAAAAACAACTGATAGTACCCAAATCGATTTAAGTCTTATCTTATCAATAGCCAATATTCGCTGATATTTAAAGGGAAGCTTCACTATGGGCTAGCAAACTAATAAATATTAGAACAAATTGATGCAACATACAGTAAATTTTTTACCCAATAGCTATAATTTTCGGTTAGTTGATATTTTAAAACCAATATAAACTAGATTTATCTGTGAATAAAATACAGGTAGCTCAAATACTCGTAATCTCGTAAAGGATTAATGTTAGCAATTTGTTCACTCAAAAAGTTTTCAGTAAAGAAAACTAAATTTTTAGTCAAAGAAATATTTGTTTGACAATGTTTTTTGCATACGAAGACTCAACTAATGCCGATCTCCCACTTCTATAGAAATTTATTTTAAATTAAATCTGAATATATTATTTAAATCCTTTTATAAATTATTTTTTTAGTTATTCTTTCCAGGGACCGAAAATATTAGTAATTTTTCAGAAATTTTTCAACAAAAAAGCAACTAAACAATTTTGATCCTCGTGAACTTGTTTTTGAGAAAATGCAATGATTTTATTTTTCAATCAAATAAACCTTGCAGTAAACTACAGTTGGCCAATATGAATATATTTTTATGAAATTTGGTATATAAGCTTTTTATCAGCTATAGGACGAACGTTATTGAAATTGGTAAAAATCGGTGAATGTTCAGACCTAGTCCCTTACGAACGATCCCTATGGGATCGACTTAAATTGTCATAAAACCAAAATTATTATATAGATATTGGTCAAATTTGGTTTGTGCTTGTTTATTGCACCCATTTATCAGTAGTACAAATATAAACACTGTAATCATAGCCCCCACAAAAAGGTGCTTCTATCAAAACAAAATTATTGCGCAGATTTTTCGCAAAAAAAAATGACTTTACCGAGTATGGTGCGGATCGGTTCATTTTTTGCATATAAATTTTGCATATAATTTAGCATCATATCTGAAAAATGGACCGATCCTCACCATATTTGGTAAGGTCACTTATATTTTGCAAAAACATATATAAACATTCAAATTTGAGAAAAATCTGTGCAATATCTTTGTTTATTTGATAGATTTAAGTGAAGATCGGGAATAAGCTTCATATGGGGCTGTGACTAAGAATTATCCCATAGGGTTTATTTTTGAACTACTGATAAATGGATGTAATAAACACACACAAACCCAATTTGTCCGAAATCGATATAATAATTTTGATACTCGTATTATGACAATTTAAGTCGATCTTATAGGGGTCATTTGTATGGGGACTATGTCTGAATATGAACCGATTTTCACCAATTTCAATAGCGTTAGAAGCCTATATACTAAATTTCATCAAAATATATTTATATTTCCGACCTGTAGTTTGATTAAAAGGTTTACATGGAAACACAGACGGACGGACGGACAGACGGACATCGCTAAATCGACGAAAATAATTTTGAGTCAATCGGTATAATAAAAGATGGGTCTAGGAAAAATATTATTGGTAGATACAACCATCAGCACACAGTCTTTATACCCTGACCACATAGTGGTACAGGGTATCAAAATATACCCTGCCAAAATTTTTATACCCTATACCACCATGTGGTTTGGGTACAATGACTTTGTGCTCAGAATCACTTTCTGAGTCGATTTAGCGTTGTCCGTCCGTCCGTCCGTCCGTCCGTCCGTCCGTCCGTCTGTGTGTCCATGTAAACCTTGTAATCAACTACAGGTCGCAAATATGTTGATGAAATTTGGTATTTAAGCTTCTACCGACTATAGGATGAACGCTATTGAAATTGCTGAAATCGGTCCATGTTCAGACCTAGTCCCCATTAAATGACCCCTATGAAATCAACATAAATTGCCATAAGATCCAAATTACCATATAGATCTCAGTCAAATTCGGTTTGTATGTATATAATACCTATAGGACAATTCTTAGTCGTAGGACCCATATGGAGCTGCTTCCCGATCTCCACTTAAATCTATCAAAAAACAAAAATATTGCACAGATTTTCCTCAAATTTGGTTTGTGTATATTTTTTCAAAACATAAGTGACTTTACCAAATATGGTCAGGATCGGTCCATATTTCGACCTAGTTCCCATATAAATACAGCATCCGATATGGAGTTTTTCATATCTACATCCAAAAAATATTAATAACAATGCCCCCAAATTTGGTTTATGCTTATTTTCTATATGGAATTAGTTGGACTGAAGAGATAGGATCTCTAAACCATGGTATCGTATCGTATAGTCGGTCTAGACCGACTATAATTTCTTACTTGCTTTTTCTTGACATGTTTCTTATAATGAAAACGTTTTAATAAATATTTCTTTAAAGTTTTTCTTATAAAAATTTGCTGATGTCAAAATTTTTGATAAAAAGTTCTGAAACTTAAGATAATATTGAAAATTATAACTATAAGAATTTAATAGCCCATGTTCTGTAAAACACATCCCCATGAAAGTGAAACCAATCTGAAATTCTGAATATTTCAGTACATAAGTGTGGGATTGACATTATATACTATACTCATTTCTACTTTACATTATTATTATTATTTTAATCAAACTATCCGATGTAAATATTTCATTAGATGTTTTATAATTTTCAATTTAATTCTTTTAAAAAACATTCGTTTGGTTATTTTCAATGAAGTCAGTTCGTTTTTTAATTTTGTCTCAATATTTCTAATTTTGTAAATATTTTAATAACTTCGGTTAATAAACTTAATTTTTATAAAATTAACCATTTGGATTTGCTATATCATTATCAAATCCTACATTTTGGGGCTCGTCCTATAGATAAATTCAGAATATTTGAGGCAACAAAATGGAATGGAATATCGCATCAGATAAGGATCTGCAGTATGCATGCCATGAATACAGATTACCTGACGACGGTGACAGAACTTACCAATGTAGACGAATCAAACTTTTTGAAAAGGAACGATTGGAAAAAAGAAAGCATGAAGAAGAAGAAAGAATAAAAGCTGAAGCAGAAAGAAGAAAGAAAAAAGAAGATGAAAGATTAAATGCAGAAGCCGATAAAAGAAGAGAAGAGGAAAATAGCGAAATTGTAAGAAAACCGAATACGAAAACAAGACTGCAAACTGGAAGAAAGGAAGACCATGAACAACAAACATATAATGAAAGAGTAAGACTTGAAGCAGAAAGAAGAAAAGCGGAAGAAGATGAGAAAATATTTGAAGAAAGGGTTATGATGGAACGATTAAGAGAAATTGATGTGCAAAATTTGAGTATTTTAGAAGCAGTACATCAACCAAGTTAGAAGAAACCCGCCGGAAGTTACATTTCGCGATGTTGATGAAGCAATGCAAAAGTTTACAGGTGAAGACGGCCGCAGCATCGACGAATGGCTTAATGATTTCGAACAAAATTCTTCCTTGCTGAAATGGACAAATCTTCAAAAACTTATATATGCAAAGCGACTGCTAAAGGGTACTGCTAAGCTGTTTAGGGATCATGAATGCAAAGCAAAATCATATGAACAACTCAAAACAGGACTTAAAGAGGAATTCAAAACCATGGTTAACAGTGCTGCTGTACATCGAGTATTATGCGAGCGTAGAAAAAAATCAAATTAATCGTATCGACAATATATTTATACGATGCTCGATATTGGTGCTCAGGCAAAAATCGACACGAACGCTATCATCAGTTATATTGTCGATGGAATAAAAGGTTCACCACATAATAAAGCTTTTTTATATGAATCGAAATCAATAGCAGAGCTTAAAGAAAAATTACAGACATATGATCAAATCCAAGCAAAGATTGAAATACGAACTAATCAAAAGATTGAAGAAAACGACAAGAACCATAAAAGTAAGAAGACCAGAAACAACTTTAGTGACAAGAAATACTGTTTCAATTGTGGCGAAAAAACACATGTTTCAGAGAGCTGCCCTAACAAAAACAGAGGACCTAAATGCTTTAAATGTAACGAGTTTGGTCACAAGTCCAACAGCTGTGGTAAGTCCGAGGAGCGCCTCAAATCTCAGTCTAATATGCATATACTGGACTGCAAAAGATCGCATAAAACTGTCAACATCAACGGCATTGAAATGGAGGCACTCATAGACAGCGGAAGCCAGATTACAACAATAAGAAAAGACGCGTTTTTTGCTAAAAGATTTGGTGAATATTGAAAATCAGATATGATGGTATGTGGCATTGGATCAACATATACAAACACAATTGGCGTATTTGATGTCAAAGTCCTAGCAGACGAATGTGAGCTAATTGGACAATGTCATATCCTGCCGAACGAATGTGTGAGTATTGATTTAATAATAGGAATGAATTTGACTAATCAAGCTATCGTAAGTATTTCACAAGAAGGTGTAAAAATGACTAGAGCAGCAACAGTAACTAATGATGAAATATCAAATGAAATAGCTAAACAATCAAAATGCTTGTTTATTTCAAATGAAGAAAGCCTATTACCAGATACTGAGCACATTCAGAGCAAATCTATACGGGATGAGGTCAAGAAAATAGTCGGCGAATACAAACCACAATCAATTAAGAAGTCACCAGTGAGTATGAAAATAGTTCTTTCTGATAATATTCCGGTGGCACAGCGTCCGCGGCGATTACCTCAAGTTGAAAAAGCAGAAGTACAAAAGCAGATTCATGCTTGGTTAGCAGATGTAATTATTCGACCGAGTATCTCAGAGTATGCTAGTCCAATTGTGCTTGTAAAGAAAAAAGACGGAACGAAACGGTTGTGTGTTGACTATCGACAGCTTAATCAGAAGATAATCAAAGACAAATACCCAATGCCGGTTATAGAGGACGAGATTGATATGTTGCAGAATAGTAAAGTTTTCAGCACACTAGATTTGGCTAACAGATTTTTCCACGTACAAGTTGAAGAAGAAAGTCGAAAGTACACATCATTCGTCACACCAGTAGGTCAGTATGAATTTCTTAAGGTTCCGTTTGGGTTATGTACTAGTCCAGCAGTCTATCAACGATTCATCAATACAATATTCAACTCGTTCATGTTAAAAGGCATTGTATTGATATATATGGACGATTTAATTATTTTAGCAGAAAATGAACAAGAAGCAGTTCAGCGATTGAAAATTGTGCTAAGCATTGCAGAAGAATACAATTTGAATATCAAGTGGAAGAAATGTCACTTGCTGCAAAGGAACATTGAATTTTTGGGATATGAGATAGAAAACAGTCGAATAAAACCATCACCGCTGAAAACAAAAGACGTTCGAAACTATCCAGAACCAAAAACAGAAAAGCAGGTACAGCAATTCCTTGGGGTGGCCGGATATTTTCGTAAGTTTATTCAAGACTTTGCCTTGATTGCAAGACCATTAAGTGACCTTCTTCGAAAGAATGTACATTTTCAATTTGGCGAAGAACAGCGTCGTTCTTTTAAACTTCTAAAAAAGATTATTTCAGAGAGGCCAGTGCTAACAATCTTTCGGCAAGGTGCTGAAACTGAACTACATACTGACGCATCTAAATGGGCATTTGCAGCAATACTTATGCAACGCGACTATGACGATGGGAAGCTACATCCAGTTCGTTATCTTAGTGTCAAGACATCAGAAGCCGAACAGAAGTGTCACAGCTATGAACTAGAAGTATTAGCTGTCATCAAAGCTGTGCAGAAATTTCGAGTATATTTACTCGGACATCGATTTAAAATTATTACGGATTGCAAGGCATTCGAAGCGACAATGAGAAAGAAAGATGTGCCGAAAATATCTCGATGGGCACTAATGTTACAAGAATACGATTGTGAGGTTGGGCACCGCGCAGGTGACCAAATGAAGCATACAGACGCTTTAAGTAGAATATTTTTCATTCAAGAGGCGAGTTTGATAAGCAGTATTAAAACAGCACAGTCAAACGATGAACACATAAAAGCAGTTATAGAAATAATAAGTAAACGCGCCTACGACAACTATGTGATGCAGAACGGACTCTTGTGCAAGAATTACAACGGAAATGTTGTAATTGTTGTACCAGA
Source organism: Cordilura impudica (assembly GCA_963682025.1). Classification (NCBI taxonomy): domain Eukaryota; kingdom Metazoa; phylum Arthropoda; class Insecta; order Diptera; family Scathophagidae; genus Cordilura; species Cordilura impudica. The sequence goes on from OY821519.1 coordinate 109,042,503, forward strand.
AGCAATGAAATATGGTATTGTTAGAAAGGCTCATGACCAAGATCACTTCAAGCAGAAAAAATGGAAGATGTTGTAAAGAAAGAGTTTTATATTTCGAAGCTGAAAGCTGTAATTGACAGTGTTGTGCAAAACTGTGCAACATGTATCTTAGCTGAGAAGAAAGCAGGTAAGCAAGAAGGTTTTTACATCCAATACCAAAAGGAGATGTACCGTTAGACACTTGGCATATGGATCACTTAGGACCCATGCCATCAACGAACAAAAATTATAAACACTTATTGACGATTGTGGATTCCTTTACCAAATTTGTATGGATTTCTCCGACTAAATCCACCACTTCTGTGGAAACAATTGCCAAATTAAAGATAATTACATCTATTTTTGGAAATCCGAGGCGTATAATTTCAGACAGAGGCACTGCTTTTACAGCGGAAGTATTTCAAGAGCATTGCAGAACGGAAAACATTGATTTGGTATTAATAACAACGGGCGTTCCAAGAGGTAATGGTCAAGTCGAACGATGTAAATATTTCATTAGATATTTTATAATTTTCAATTTAATTCTTTTAAAAAACATTCGTTTTATTATTTTCAATGAAGTCAGTTCGTTTTTTAAATTTGTCTCAATATTTATAATTTTGTAAATATTTTAATAATTTCGGTTAATAAACTTAATTTTTATAAAACTAACCATTTGGATTTGCTATATCATTATCAAATCCTACATAAGTAAATATTTAGTTTTGTTTTCTAAACATATTTGCTATTCAACACATATATGGGCCCATAGTTTGGCACACAGGTAGATGTGGGAACTAGAACATAAACTATATAACACTCAAACTAAGATATTTATGGTTTATCAATCGAAAATATACATAATACATTTCATTTTTGCAGTATTAAACCTACAGTCGCGTATACAACATGATCCAAAATTTTTACCCTTAATCACTTTACAATTACCTCTTGTGAATTAGAGAAAGAAAACAAAATGTTTTAAATTAAGAGAAACAAACATACACAATTTAATTAAAATGTCTTTATTACCAACCATTAAAGAAATGGATAGTTCAACATGGCCACAACAACTGTGGCACTACCGATTACAATTTATGGTAATGGTTCCGGGTATGTTTCTATTATACTATATAATTATTAATTTTTTTTTTATTTAATATAAATATAATTTACTTAATTATTAGCTTCAATCGTATTTATTGCTGGCGGTATGAAATTGGGATGGTCAGTATTTGAATCACCATCTGGTTACTTTGACCTTGAGTATAACAGTAAAATCTTAACAATATCTTGGTTTGTTGGTGTCATAGTTGGTGCGCTTATGGCATCAATTATTGTGGGACGAGTTACAAAAAATATAGCTCAAGTAAGTTTGACAATAGATCTATCACAAAATCTATAACATATATCCAGAATTTAGGATGGAAAATTATTGTTTGTAGAACAACGTAGTTCCAAACAAGTAAGAAAATTATAGTCGGTCTAGACCGACTATACGATACCCTATACCATGCGTTTAGAAACCCTATCTCTTTGGCCCAACTAACTGGACAATGAAAATAAGCAAAAACCAAATTTGAGTGGGATTTTTATTAATTTTTTTGGCTGCAGATATGAAAAAGTTTATATCGGATGCTATATCTATAAAGGGACTAGGTCCAAAAATGGACCGAACCTGATCATGTTTGGTAAAGTCTCTTGTATTTTGCAAAAATATGTACAAACAAAATTTGAGAAGAATCAGTGCAATATTTTTGTTTTTTAATAGTTTTAGGTGAAGATCGGGAAGCAGCTCTATATGGGGTCAAAGGGATCATTTTTGGACTACTCATTAGTGGATGTAATGAACGCATACAAACCCAATTTGAGTAAGATCTATATGACAATTTGGATCTTATGGCAATTTATGTCGATTTCATATGGGTAATTTGTATGGGGGGCTAGGTCTGAACATGGACCGATTCTCACCAATTTCAACAGCGTTCATCCCATGGCCGATAAAAGCTTATATACCAAATTTCATCAAAATATATTCATATTTGCGACCTGCAGTTTGATTACAAGCTTTACATGGACACACAGACGGACGGACGGACGGACGGACAGACTTGTTAAATCAACTCAGAAAGTGATTCTCATTCGATCGGTATAATTAAAGATGGGTCTAGGTCAAATATTTTTGGTTGTTACAAACAGCAGCACAAAGTCATTATACCCAAACCACATAGTGGTATAGGGTATAAAAATATAGAAACTTTCCATTAGAAATATATGTGATTAACATCCTTAACACTTAAATGCATAATGTAGCCATTTAGTAACAAACCTTTTTTTAATTAAAACAAAAACGCTATTTTCAAAAATTAAAAAGAATTTTGGATATTTTTCTAGAAATTTACATTAGGATGGAGCGACATAATAGTTCCTCGAATTTCACGTCCGATCTAAGCGAGATCTACGCAAATAGATATTAGGATACTATATATTAATGCCGAAAGGAGGGTCCAGCTATGAAACGTTTTGAAAAATTACGTATTTTTATGTCATTTTTTTATCTATTCTCTTTTAACAGCCTACATTCTCCTTGGCCACAATTTTAGAGGTGTGAAATATTTATTTAGTATGATGTAAAAGGACCCACATATTTGTATAATATCAAATTTGCAATAATTAAAAAAAAAATTTTTAAAGAAAATAGCAATACATACAAATTTATTAAAATTACTTGATAAACTATAGAAAATGTTAAAAATATAAAGATTAAAAAACAGGAAATATATTTTTAAGGTTTATAAACCGATTTCATTTCTGCACATTTTCGGAAAATTTTCTAAACGATACAATTATTTTCTTTTTATACCCTATACTATTATGTGGTCAGGGTATAATGAGTTTCTGCTAATGTAACTTCCAAAAATATTCGATTTATATCCATCTTTTATTATACTGATGGACTCAGAATCACTTTCTGAGTGGATTGAGCGATGTCCGTCCGTCCGTCTGGTCGCAAATATGAATATATTTAAACAAAATTTAGTATATAAGCTTCTATCGGCCATAAAATGAACGCTATTGGAACTGGCGAAAATGTTCAGATCTAGTCCCCATATAAATGACCCCTATGATTATATCAACTTAAATTGCCATAATATCCAAATTATCATATAGATCTCGGTCAAATTGGGTAAGTGTAAGTTTATTACATCAATTTATCAGTAGCTTAAAAATAAATCCTATAGGACAATTTTTGGTCATAGCTCCCATATGAAGCTAGTTCCCGATCTTCACCAAAAAACAAAAATATTGCACAGATTTTTCTCAACGTTGGCTTTTATATGTTTTTGCAAAAAATAAGTGACCGTACCAAATATGGCCAGAATCGGGCCATTTTTTGACCTAGTTCCCATATAAATATAACATTCGATATAAACTTTTTCATATCCGAAGGCAAAAAATTTATAACAATACCACTCAAATTTGGTTTATACTTATTTCCTATATCTAATTAATTGGGCCTAAGATATAGAGTCTCCAAACGCATAGTATATGGTATCCTATACCACTATGTTTAGTTTGGGTATAATGACCTTGTGCTGCTGTTTGTAACTGCCAAAAATATTTGACCTAGACCCATCGTTTATTATACCGATCGACTCAGAATCACTTTCTGAGTCTGTCCGTCTCTGTGTCCATGAAAACCTTGTAATCAAACTACAGGTCGCAATGTGAATATATTTTGATGACCTAATCCCCATACAAATAACCCTTATGAAATCGACATAAATTGTCATAAGATCCAAATTATCATATAGATCTCAGTCAAATTGGGTTTGTTGTGTTTATTACATCCATTAATCAATAGTCCAAAAATAGGCCCCCATATAGAGCTGCTTCCCGATATTCACTTCAATCTATCAAAAAACAAAAATATTGCACAGATTTTGCTCAAATTTCGTTTGAATATATTATTTCAAAATATAAGTAACTACCTAATATGGTCAGGATAGGTCCATTTTTCGACCTAGTCCCCATATAAATATAGCACCCGACATCAACTTTTTCATATCAGGTTTATTCTTATTTTCTATATCCAATTAGTTGGACCGAAAAGATAGGGTCTCTAAAACATGGTATAGGGTATCGTATAGTCGGTCTAGATCGACTATAATTTTCTTACTTGTTTTTCTTTGCTATCGTTCTATGCTTTTAAATTTACATCATCACATCGCAATTGGCTTTCAAGATTCTCATCTGTTAATGAAGCTCGAAATTTACTTTTACAAAATTTCATTTTGGATAAAAAAGGAACCTTCACAAACATATTCAGATACCAAAGCGCTTACAAATTTTTGAGCGAAGGATCTTAAGTTAGGATACTTTTATAGAAGTGTTGTCGTTTGATGAACCTTCGTAAACTCATTGTTACAATGCAAATTAAATATTTCCATTTGGAAAGCTTCTGAAACAGTGGAAACGACTACATGCATGCGGCCCGCGAGCCTCGGCTTGATCAAGCCTGATTTAGATCATCGGACAATTTAAGTCGAACTCATAGGGGCCAACTGTATTGGTACTAGGTCTGAGCATGCAATTTACACCAATTTAAATAAAGGTCATCCTGTGGCCGACAAAAGCTTAGATAAATATATTTATAACTGGCTGTAACCCGATGCGCTTCGCTACATCCATCGTAACGAAATAAAATATTGGGAGTACATTTTGTAGAAAACCATTTTATTTATTTTTTGGCGATTTTAGATTTTGTCGACTTTTGTTTTCGCGATTTTGGTGATTTTTGATTTTAGCGATTTTTGTTTGTTGCGATTTTCAGTTTTGGCGATTTTTGATTTTGGTGTGTTTTGTTTTTTTGCGATTTTTGTTATTCGCGATTTTGGCAACCTTTGATTTAGGCGATTTTTGATTTTGGCGGTTTCTGTTGTTTGCGATTCTAGGTTTGGCGGTTTTTGTTTGTTTGCTGCGATTTTTGATTTGTGCGATTTTTGTTATTCGCGATTTTCGGTTCTGGCAATTTTTGTTTTTGGTGATTTGTGTTTTTGCGATTTTTGTTATTTTCGATTTTTGGTTTTTGCGATTATGGACTTTGACGATTCCTCCCATATTTTCCACGACTACTCACATTGGTAATTAATGTACTTGTCAAAAGTTTTAAGACAGTCATTTTCATAGTACAATTTCATTTTTTTTTTGTATAGGACCTGCCACGCCCATTTGTCCAATCCCATTTTATGCCCAACTACTCACATTAATACTCATGAACTCAGTCACAGTTCCAAGGCTTTCACTATTACAGTACTCCAGATATATAACATTACATATTTACTTGGTATGGGAGGTGCCACACCCACTGATCTGATCCCGCCCATTATTTCCCGACTACTAACGTTTACATTTAAATATTTGTCACGCCCATTGGTCCGATCCCGCCCATTTTTCAGCGACTCTTCAAATTAGTCCAATTTGTACATGTACGTAGTTTCAAAACACTTGCTTTCGTATTACTCCAGATAATATATGTTAAAAATTTAATTTTATATGGTTGTGCCACGCTCACTTGAAAAATCAAAAAAATATATAGCCTATTTTCCGGATAGCCAATTACCTACTGTGAAAACCCACAAACAAACAAACGTACAAACATACAAAGCTCCATTTTTATACCCTATACCACTACATATGTATGTATGTATAATGACTTTGTGCTGATGTTTGTAACTACCAAAAATATTTGACATAGACCCATATTCTATTATACCGATCGACTCAGAATCACATTCTGAGAATCACTTTCTGAGTCGATTTAGCGACTTCCGTCCGTCCGTCCGTCTGTGTGTCCATATTTTGATTAAATTTAGTATATGAGTTGCAATCGACCATAGGATGAACGCCATTGAAATCGGTGAAAATCGGCTCATGTTCAGACCTAGTCCCCATACAAATGACCCCTGAGTGCCAGTAAGGCATTGTAGAGGCGAGTAGACCAAAAATATACAATATAGGACAACTCTTTGTCATAGCCCCCATATGAAGCTGATTCCCGAACTTCACTTAAATCTAGCGAAAAACAAAAATATTGCCCAGATTTTTCTCCAATTTGGTTTCTATATGTTTTTGCAAAAAATGAGTGATCTTACCGGAATCGTTCTATTTTTCAACCTAGTCCCCATATAAATATAGCATCCGATATGAACTTTTTCATATCTGTAGCCAAAAAAAATTAATGGCAATGCCACTCAGCTTTGGTTTATGCTTATTTTCTATATCTAATTAGTTGGACTTAAAAGGTAGGATCTCTAAACGCATGGTATGGGTATCGTGTAGTCGGTCTAGACCGGCTATAATTTACGTACTTGTTATATATAAGATTTCGACCTGTAATTGAATTACAAAGTTTACAGAGACACATAGACAGAAAGATGGAAGTACGGACGGACGGACATCGCTAAGTCGTTCAGGAAATGATTCTTAGTTGATCGGTATTATTAAAGTTGAGGCTATTTCAAATATTTTTGGTGGTTACAAACATCAGCACCAACTCGTTGTAAAAAGAATATACAAGTGGAAAAAAATTTATAAATTTTCCAACGCTATTTTGTTTGGCAATAAATTTCTACTTGTTGGCTACTTACAAAATATTTGTCATCAGATGCAGTTTAGACAAAGGTACCTACATTAAAATAATGTATCCCGTAAGGTTTTTGGCCTTATATAAAAAGCTCTATATTCCACCAATATTCTGGCCAAATTTTTAACTCTAGACCAACACTAGAATGGTTCAGAATGGTAAATTAAAAGGGATATGAAGTACGCATTTTAACGTACTAAACATCGCACCTCTAGCTTCATTAGTTTTTTTTACAAATGCGCTTCAAAGATGGACGCAATTGGCAAAAAAAAACCTAAAAAAACATCAGTACAATAGAAATGTATCAGAATTGGACGGATTTGCTTTAAAATTGTTACTGGGTGGTTTTTGGCGCCGCTGATTACAAATCTGGCATTAGATTTCCAAAATTCAAAATGGAGGATCCAATGTGGCGGACATTATATCTCAAATATTGTTGATTTTTTACGAAACTTAGTATATGGGGGTTTTCGGGTTTTCGCTGATTACAAATCTGGAATTAAATTTTTAAAATCCAAAATGGCGGATTTAATATAGCAAACAAAATCCAAAAATCGTTGGTATCATATCATGAGGATCGTCACAATTTTCAAATTCATCAACTAAACCCATTTTCCGATAAGCATAAACTCAAAATAATGATAAACTTTACGATTCCGAAATGATCTGATAACGTAGCGAACAGTAAACAAGTAAGAAAATTATAGTCGGTCTAGACCGACTATATGATACCCTATACCATGCGTTTAGAGACCCTATCTCTCAGGCCCAACTAACTGGATATAGAAAATAAGCATAAACCAAATTTGAGTGGGATTTTTATTAATTTTTTTGGCTGCAGATATGAAAAAGTTCATATCGGATGATATACCTTTATGGGGAGTAGGCCCAAAAATGGAGCGATCATGACCATGTTTGGTACAGTCTCTTGTATTTTGCAAAAAAAATATATACAAACAAAATTTGAGAAGAATCAGTGGAATATTTTTGTTATTTGATAGATTTAAGTGAAAATGGGGAAGCAGCTCTATATGGGGCCTATGACTAAGAGTTGTCCCATAGGGATCATCTTTAGACTACTCATTAACGGATGTAATAAATGCATACAAACCCAATTTGAGTAAGATTTGTATGATAATTTGGATCTTATGGCAATATATGTTGATTTCATAGGGGTCATTTGTATGGGGGCTAGGTCTGAACATGGACCGATTCTCACCAATTTCAACAGCGTTCATTCCATGGCCGATAAAAGATCAAATACCAAATTTCGTCAAAATATATTCATATTTGCGACCTGCAGTTTGATTACAAGCTTTACATGGACACACAGACGGACGGACGGACGGACGGACGGACGGACGGACATCGTTAAATCGAATCAGATAGTGATTCTGACTATGTTTGGCAGTGATTCTGATTCGATCGGTATAATTAAAGATGGGTGCAGGTCAAATATTTTTGGTAGTTACAAACAGCAGCACAAAGTCATTATACCCAAACCACATAGTGGTATGGGGTATAAATAGCTAACCTTATTATATCATGATCAAGAAATGTAAAACAATACGCCATATGAAAGGTAAAAACAACTTGCTGTCTGTGCTGCCAAACACAAGAAAAATAAAATTTGAAAATATATACGGGACTTGACAGATCACTGTACGACAGAATTTTCGCGCTCTCACCAGTTATTAATACATCTTGATCATAATAAACAAAGTATAACGATAGTATCTGCTTTGTAAGATCATTGCAAATAATATACAACCAAATTACACTGAACCAACTAAACAATTTTTGTAAGCCAACACAAATCAGTAAATATTGAATTTGGAAAATCTGATGCCTGATTCGTAATCAGCAACCCCAAAAACCCCTCCGAGTAATGATTTTAGGCAAATCCAAACAATGTTAAAATTTTGTCCACCAAATTGCATCCTCCATTTTTAATTTTGAAAATCTGAAGCCAGATTCGTATTCAGCGACCCCAGAAAACTTCGAGTAACTATTTTCAAGCCATATCAACGTGCAGGAGTATCAATATGGACTTGTTAGCTTTGAGAATGTTTTTCTCGAAAACTTGATTGTGGACTTAAGGTCCCTTTTAACTTATCAGGTGAAATATAGATTTGTTCAAAAGAACTGTAACCCCCTAAACTGCCCTGCGTTGCGGTTGATAGATAAATTTTGCGCTAAAGTTCAATAAATCCTAAAAAAACTACAAAAGAAGTTTTGAAGTGAAAAAACGTTACACGAGTTTGACTAATGCTTTTAAAAAAAAATCAATATGAGTCCGATCACAGGGGAGATGTGTAAACATCTACACCTTTTCCAATTGTATTTTAGAAAGTATCAAATGTATTTCAGAAAACATCAAATGTATTTCAGAAATTATCAAATGTATTTCAGAAAATATCAATTGAATTTCAGAAAATATTTATTGCAGTTCAGAATATAAAAGTAGTTTACCCTACAATACCGAAAAGTTATTATTGTTTCTATTAGTGATTTGGAGTCGCAGAAAATGTTTAGCAATATTTTGACTTATTTGTTATGCACTGGAAAATAAACTATCAAGGGCGCCCTTTTAATCGAAAGAAGATGAGAATTTCATTTGTTAATCAGCTACAATATAAACTCCAGGATAGAATTTTGACCGATTTTGAAGTCATCATTTTGAAAAAAGCACGTTTATATCGTCACATAAAATACAAAAGGCCGTGAATAACAAAAAGTTCAAAATTGACTTTTTGTATTGTAGTTACGGCCTTTTACTTAAAAACTACTATTTTACCATAAATTTGTTTTCATAAAAAAAATTCATCTTTATTTTTCAGCTTGATTCTAAAATTTATGTATTAAGTTTAAAGTAGTTTTTATGTTATGATGTTTTTTGCTTCTCCTGTAAAAAAAAAAATGACGATATGTAGTTTTCAAGAGATATTACAAACCCAGTATGATACTTAAAAATAATATGTTTTTATATAGTATTCTGACTATTTCTGTGAGACTCAAATGATATTTTCTGAAATTCAATTCATATTTTCTGAAGTAAATTTAATAACTTCTGAAATACATTTGATGTTTTCTGAAATACAGTTGATATTTTCTGAAATACATTTGATAATTTTAGAAATATATTTTATGTTTTCTGAAATGCATTTGATGTTTTCTGAAATACATTAGATAATTACTGAAATACATTTGATGTTTTCTGAAATACATTTAAAATTTTCTGAAATACATTTGATGGCTTCTGAAATACATTTGATAATTTCTGAAATACATTTGATGTTTTTTGAAATACAGTTCATATTTTCCGAAATACATTTGATAATTTCGGAAATACGTTTGATATTTTCTAAAATACATTTGATAATTTCTGAAACTCAATTGTTATTTTCTGAAATTCAATAGATATTTTCTGAAATACAAATGATACATTCTGAAATTCAATTGATGCTTTCTGAAATACAATTGATTATTACTGAACATCAATTGATGTTTTCTGAAATTCAATTGATACTTTCTGAAAGTCAATTGATGTTTTCTGAAATATAATTGATTCTTTCTGAAGCACAATTGATATTTTCTGAAAATCAATTGATGTTTTCTGAAAAACAATTGATACTTTCTGAAATTCAATTGATGTTTTCTGAAACCAAACTGATATTTTCTGAAATTCAATGGATGTTTTCTGAAATACAATTGGAAAAGGTGTAGTAAATAAAAAAAACACCTAAGTTTATTTTTGACTTCTTCAAAGTCTTCCTAGTATATAGAAAATTGAATATTTAAAATTAACGAAAAAGATTTGTGATTTTGCTAAACAAATAGCGAAATCGGCGGTTCTGCTTACTAAAAAAGTTATGTCAATAGGAAATATATAAAGGGTGATTTTTTAAGAGCTATAGGAAAGTTTTCCAAAAAAAACACATAAAATTCAGAAAAATGCGTGAAATCTTTATTTGAATCGATAGTACGGTCCATATAATTTAATGTTTGAAGATTATTTCATGCAAATGTTGACCGTGACTGCGCCTCATATGGTCCATCCGCTTAGTCCAATTTTGGCATACTCTTTCCAACATTTCGGCCGGTATCTCACGAATAAATGCTTCAATGTTGTCTTCCAATAAGTCAATTGAAGCGGGATTGTCTGTATAGACATGAGCTTTAACATAGCCCCACAAAAAATAGTCTAAAGGCGTTAAATCGCACGATCTAGGCGGCCAATTGACCGGTCCCGAACGTGAAATAAAATGTTCACCGAACTCGCCTCTCAATAAGTCCATTGTTGTGCGTGCTGTGTGGCATATGGTACCGTCTTGTTGAATCCACATGTCATGCAAGTCAAGCTCTTGCATTTTGGGCAAAAAAAAGTTGGATATCATCTCTCGGTAGCGCTCACCATTCACAGTTACGTTACGATTCGCATCATCTTTGAAGAAGTACGGTCCAATGATGCCACCAACCCATAAACCGCACCAAACTGTGACTTTTTTTTGGATGCATTGTAAATTTGTAAATGTAATGCAATGTAAATTTGGTGCGAAATTTAGTCACAATAGCCCGAATAGCCGCTTCAGTGGGTCGATTAAACTGACCATAAAATGGAAGAAGCGCGCGATTAACTTTCTTAACAGAGCACGCATTTTGATAATAAAATTCAATAACTTGCAAGCGTTGTTCGTTTGCAAGACGATTCATGGTTAAATTATAGACCAAACTGAAGATGTTTGACAATGAAACAAAACACGAAACGTGCGTCAGCTGTTTAAACCAGTGTTGCCGAAAAGATAATAGCTAAAAAATCACCCTTTACTTCAAATTAAAAACAAACAACTCTGTAAGTTTGTGAACATGTTAAACTCACAACACACCTAGCGGTCAATAGCTGGAACGTTTAAAATTAACGAAAAAGTGATTTTGCTAAACAGACAGCGAACTCGGCGGTTCTGCTTACTAAATACACCAATACACTTACATATACCACACCCCAATTCTCCCTTACGCTGTTTTTGTGAATGTATTGTGAAATTGGATTTTACCCCCTAAAAAAATTTTATACCGCAACAAATTGTGATTTGAAATTAGTTTTATAAAACTTTCACATTAACTTGTTAATTATACCGTATACCACTATGCGGTTTGGGTATAATGACTTTGTGCTGCTGTTTGTAACTTGCAAAAATATTTGACCTAGATCCATCTTTTATTATACCGATCGACTTAGAATCACTTTCTGTCCGTCTGTCCGTCCATCCATCTGTGTGTCCATGTAAACCTTTTAATCAAACTACAGGTCGCAAATATGAATATATTTTGATGAAATTTGGTATATAAGATTTTATTGGCCATAGGATGAACGTTGTTGAAATTGGTGAAATCCGGTCCATGTTCAGACCTAGTCCCCATACAAATTACCCCTATGAAATCGACATCCAAATTATCATATAGATCTCAGTCAAATTGGGTTTGTATGTGTTTATTATATCCATCAATCAGTAGTCTAAAAATAATCCCCATAGGACAATTCTTAGTCATAGGCCCCATATAGAGCTGCTTCTGCTGATCTTCACTTAAATCTATCAAGAAACGAAAATATTGCACAGATTTTTCTCAAATTTTGTTCGTACATATTTTTTCAAAATGCAAGTGACTTCACCAAATATGGTCCATATTTCGACCTAGTCCCCATATAAATATAGCACCCGATATGAAGTTTTTCATATCCGCAGCCAAAAAAATTAATAACAATGCCACTCAAATTTTGTTTATGCTTATTTTCTATATCGATTTAGTTGGAGCGAAAGATAGGGTCTCTAAACCATGGTACACGGTATAATATAGTCGGTCTAGACCAACTATAATTTTTTTAATTATTTTTTTTTATTACTATAATTTATACTGCCATATGTCTTTTAGTTATAAATAAAAAAATATGCAATTTTTTTTCTACATGCTTTATGTAAATTGCAAGGGTTCGTTCAGAATATTTAAAACCTTATTATATCTTCTAAAAGGTTAAAAAAAAGTTCTCTGACATCTGTGCAAGAATTATACCATTCATCATAAAAACTTTTGGATAAACATCTGTAACATACAAACTATTCGAAATCCATCCTTGACATGTATCCTTATTCACGCTACATCATTAATAACTATCGATCAATCGGCGGTTATAGAAATATATACCTTTTATTTAAAATATCGTTAAAATATCTTCCAACTAATAAACGAAAAATAGTTTTAAAAACTGACTGGATAATTTTAATTCTAATTTGATTTATTTTTATTTTTTTTTAATTTCTCTTACAGATTTCAAGTGGAATTCTTTTAATCATCGGAGGTTTATTATTTACAGTTTTGCCCACCACCTTCATTGCTCTAGCTTCTAGTTGCCTATTTGAGGGTTTGGCATTTGGCTTAATGCAAGTGCAAGCATTTGTTACTGGAGCTGAGATGGCCAACAAAGAAATACGTGGTTTAATAATGTCAACCGAACGTATATTCATATGGCTTGGTATTCTAATGCAACTGACATACACATATTTATGGTATGAATTTGAACCCACAACTGGTCATACAATGGATGTAGATCAAAATCATGGCATTGTGGTTGCAGTCTTAGGATTCGCTGTGATTATTTGGACATTAAAACAGAGAACAGAATCTCCATTGCTATTGTTGAAGCAACAGCGTGATTTAGCGGTTACTGTGGTATTAAAACAGCTTCAAGGTAATCACATAAGCAATACGGAAGTGATGCGCCTGCGTGAGGATTACTTACAATTGTTAGCTGTAGATGCAGATGATAGTTGTTGGTATATTTTTAGAAAACATAATTCGTGGCCACTATTTAAAGTCTTTGTACTGCGTTGTTTTATTGTGCTATCCATGTCACAGCCATTTAATGAATTATTTTTGTCTGCCAGTTGGCTGGGATTTGATTGTGACATGAACTGTTTGTATACAATAACTCTAGCCGGGTTTTTTGGTAGCGTATTAGGTGCATTTCTCATCGATAGTTGTGGAAGACGAAAATTAAGTGTTGTTACTCTGCTTTCTGCAACCGTATTTATGTGTTTAGCCGGTGGTATTATGGATTATTTAAAACACGCTGAAATTGCGATTGTACCAATTGATTTGGAAATTATCGCTGGTCTTATACTGCTTTACCAGTTTATAATATGTTCGGGTGCTTCAATAACAGCCACTGTGTATTTGTCTGAAGCCTTTACAATAACCCAGAAACCCAAATGTATTGCCACAATTTTGGTTGGAGAAAATTTTCTGCATATTTATTTAGTTTTGATATCTTCCACGATTACCACGAATGCAGCTGCACTGTATTTCATCATGGGATTTCTTTGTTTATTGTTAGGATTGTACGTTTTCTTTTGCATGCCAGAAACAAAATATTTAACATTGTATGAGTGTTTGCAGAAATTTAAAGGTGTATCTTTTAGCAGATAATATTTGCTTCAATATTTCATGTTTAATTGTTACTACTAACAATGCGTAATTACTATCGAATTTAATATGTTTGTAAAATAAATGTAAGAACTTCCTTATATTTAATTTAATAGTTATGTACAGTTAAGGACTAAAGTCTACATACACCCCGCTATTTTATGAGTGTGCAGAATGTTAACGATAATGAAAAATCGTTTTATGTCAATAGCACTTTACAACAATCTGAAAATTGTTGTTGCATTCTTTTTATTAAAAAGCCATCACTATTTTTATGATAGGAAATAATAATAAATTTCTGGTAAAAAAAGAAATGCAATTAGTTTTAAATTTAAATGGTATTTCAATTTAAAATTAATTACACCACGAAGATTGTTGTACAGTGTAATTAGGGCACTATTAAATAAGATTATTTGTAAAACAAATTAAAAAATTTCAAATACAAATTAATTTAAAAACCTTTTAAGCCTAAACAAGTTTTGTTTAAAATTCGAATTCACAATCAGTATGTTGAGTAATAAACGTTGTAACGTTATATTAAATTCAAGGATGGCAACGCTACATTTTTTATACCCTATTATCGATTTAACGATGTCCGTCCGTCCGTCTGTGTGTCCATGTAAACCTTGTAATCAAACTGCAGGTCGGAAATATAAATATAATTTGATGAAATTTGGTATATAAGCTTTTATCGGCACTGATTCTTCTCAAATTTTGTTTGAATATATTTTTGCAAAATACAAGAGACTTTACGAAACATGGTCAGGATCGGTCCATTTTTGGGCCTAGTCTCCATATAGATATAGCATCCGATATGAACTTTTTCATATCTGCAGCCAAAAAAATTAGTAAAAATCCCACTCAAATTTGGTTTATGCTTATTTTTTATGTCCAGTTAGTTGGGCCTAAGAGATAGGGTCTCTAAACGCATGGTATAGGATATCGTATAGTCGGTCTGGACCGACTATAATTTTCTTACTTGTTATTTGTTACTTGAGTATTATTGAGTAAAACAATGATTATTAATTCATACGGTACTCGCACCTATATTCGTTTTTTACGTTTTCAAGAAATATATGGTTTTTATAGAAAAAAAAAAAATTATTGACAAACTGCAAGAGTGTTAAATTCGACTCTGTCGAGTTTTTGATACCCTCCACCCAATACTGGGTACAGCTAACACTTTGAAACTGTTGTCGATACTGAAACATTAAATCCGAATACCAAGTATATTTAAAGTTTTTCTTGTTGGCCAATTTCTTTTATGAAAAACAACGATCCTTAGAATTATTATTAATTAATTATTATTTGAAGAACTTTATTATTTTCCTTTTACTAGAGCAGAAAACCCCTAAGTACTTCATAGAACACCAATGAAATTCATTATTTAACGCAGCCGCTAATAATAGCCAACGTGTGATCCCTATATGCCTGTTTTGAACCCTTGGAAGTCATACGATAATTCAAAAATAAAATTCAAATGATTCTTCGCTACAAAATATTAATATTAAAAAAAGTTTTAAATTAATTTTATTTAATATAAAAAAAAAACAAAAATAATAAAAACAGGTAAGAAACTAAAGAATGAAACTAAAATTTAGAATTTAATTTTTTAACTTTTAATTTTTCACTTTAATTTTTAATCTTTAATTTTTAATTTTTAATTTTTAATTTTTAATTTTTAATTTTTAATTTTTAATTTTTAATTTTTAATTTTTAATTTTTAATTTTTAATTTTTAATTTTTAATTTTTAATTTTTAATTTTTAATTTTTAATTTTTAATTTTTAATTTTTAATTTTTAATTTTTAATTTTTAATTTTTAATTTTTAATTTTTAATTTTTAATTTTTAATTTTTAATTTTTAATTTTTAATTTTTAATTTTTAATTTTTAATTTTTAATTTTTAATTTTTAATTTTTAATTTTTAATTTTTAATTTTTAGTTTTTAATTTTTAATTTTTAATTTTTAATTTTTAATTTTTAATTAATTTAATTTTTAATTTTTAATTTTTAATTTTTAATTTTTAATTTTTAATTTTTAATTTTTAATTTTTAATTTTTAATTTTTAATTTTTAATTTTTAATTTTTAATTTTTAATTTTTAATTTTTAATTTTTAATTTTTAATTTTTAATTTTTAATTTTTAATTTTTAATTTTTAATTTTTAATTTTTAATTTTTAATTTTTAATTTTTAATTTTTAATTTTTAATTTTTAATTTTTAATTTTTAATTTTTAATTTTTAATTTTTAATTTTTAATTTTTAATTTTTAATTTTTAATTTTTAATTTTTAATTTTTAATTTTTAATTTTTAATTTTTAATTTTTAATTTTTAATTTTTAATTTTTAATTTTTAATTTTTAATTTTTAATTTTTAATTTTTAATTTTTAATTTTTAGTTTTTAATTTTTAATTTTTAATTTTTAATTTTTAATTTTTAATTTTTAATTTTTAATTTTTAATTTTTAATTTTTAATTTTTAATTTTTAATTTTTAATTTTTAATTTTTAATTTTTAATTTTTAATTTTTAATTTTTAATTTTTAATTTTTAATTTTTAATTTTTAATTTTAATTTTAATTTTTAATTTTTAATTTTTAATTCTTAATTTTTAATT